>CM075064.1:88336363-89709863 GCA_037428765.1 Rubia yunnanensis | reverse complement strand
ATTGTGGATACAGGAAATTGGTTGTAAAATATAACCTTTCCATTAGCATTCATTTCTATTGCCTTCTTGTTGTAATGGTTGTTGAACTCCCTCATAATTGGATGCTTCTTTAAGGCGCGCCTGTTTTCAATCTGCACATAGTTGTTAAAAAACATGTGTTAAGTGATAAGTAAAATTTCCAAATATGTGTGGATGATTTAGTCACGAGCTATAATAGCATTACCAATCTCAAGGGTGAGATCTCTATCTTGTACATTTTTCCTGGCTTGCAATTTGTGGACGAATCCTTAAGCCATGTTGACAAAGTAGTCAGATTTTATTTTGAAAAAACATACATTTAAACACTTAGGATATGTTATTAATTAAAAATATATCAGTACTAGTTAATCTGATATACCTCGTCATCGGTGACCTCAAGGAAGTCACAATGATTTTTCGCAGATTCTTTGGCAGGCTTGTACTTCTGTTTTTCAGCAGGGGTGTCTAAATCATAGTCGATCAAAGACTTCGTCCAGTTAAAGATATGTCCAAGAGCTTATCCCACATCGACAAATGTGTGGTTGGCAGATGGCAATCCTACTGTGGCATTGAAGACTGGATCAATTACACGGACACGAGCGATTCCACTTGCTGATGTACGATCGTGGCGCTTTCTTTGGAGAAATCCCTTGGCCACTAAGGCCCATGACCCATCCAATTTCTTCATGAAAAAACTTACCCTCTCCCTATCCTGTCACTAAACGTGGAACTTTGTTAATAATGATATATATGAAATGTAATATGTAATCGACCAAGTGATGAAAGAAAGAATGACGAATGGTATCCCATTTTTTTACCTCCTCATTGTCCTCCTCATCGCTAGGAGGACCATCTGATTTTGTCTGAGCTGCACTCACTTCGGCCAATGTCTTTTCTATGAAAGACTTGGGATAATCTAGGCCAGGTGGTATTTGTAACCCTCCTGCTGATGCGATCCCCTTAACAAGCTTAGAGAGGTATGGCAGCATTGGCTTCAGCACCGGTTGGTCCTTTGCTTTCTTCTGTTGGACTGCTAGAGCGGGAGACAAGCTATTATTGCATTTTCTTGATAGATGGGGTACGAAAACCACTTTACGGAGGCTTGATGGAGTACCCCTATACCTCCTTGGGTGATCTGGCTTGCCGGTCACCGCTATTAGTATGCCATGCCTCAGTTTGAGAACTAATGTGCCCTTAGCAGCCTCCTCATTCATTTTGATCTGTGGGTAGGCGTAAAGTATAAACAATGGATTCAATTTGCAAAAATGTCAAGATCATTCAAAGAGGAATTACTAAACATTGTAATGATCAATTAATGTGGAAAAAATTACAATGTTCTCTGCAATGGCTATGTTGGCCGGATCATTGTATTTGTTTTTTGTCTGCCAGCTTGATGGACTCGAGGTAGACTAGGGACCTGTCCAAATTGAACTCCTTGGTCTCAAGCTCATTCCCAATCTTCTCATCCGTCAAGCCCTGAGCAGCCAGTTTCACTCGCTCCTCTTCCTTCTTTTTCTTAATTATTTTTCCCGTGTGACCTGGTGTCCGCTCCTTCCAATCCAATGTGTGTAAACATTTTCCTTTGAGTTCTCGCTATTAGTCTGACTTATTTTCTATCCATAGGAAACAAATGGAATTTAAAATAATGAAATTTAGAAGTAAACGAAAATGACACACATGTTGATTTTGGCGGAATGTTGATATAAAGTTTACCTTAAACACAGGTGTTGTTCTCATCTTAACAAACTTGTACCACTCCTCTTTGTCCATCCATTTGTACTTGTCCCAAGGTTTGTATGGTAACTTTTTCTTGGTTATTTCCACTTGATGAATGAATTTCTTTGCCACTTTTGATTTCCAGTTACGGTAGGCATTGCCGGCTGCAACGTACACATACTGTTTCAACTTTTTAAGTTGTGATTTGGTCAATTTTTGCTCCAACCTGAATCTCGCCTGCATTTTGGAAATTTAGCATAGAAACTGATGTTAGCTTATATTCATGTAAGAAAATGAGGATTTATCTTAGCTGCTAAATTAAATTTAATAACGCCAACATATATGAGTTGTGAAATTCTCTTACCAAAATGTCTTTCCAAGCCTCCTCCTTGCTATAATCGGGGATTGTTTTTCCAATGCTTGTGTGTCCCAAACTTTATTCGCCGCCAGAATGCATAGCGTATGTATGATGTCCATGCCATTCAATTCATCGTGCTAACATACCAGAAAGTTTAAACCTTACTGGGACCGGGACATTATTCTCGTTGGCTAGCATAACTGACTGGCATGTGGTTATACCACGTTTCTTTCACCAATATTTTATTTCAAACCTGCCAAAGGGTTTTCCATGCTTCCCTTACCTTGGAAACATCATATGTCCCGTACTTATTCGAGGTTCGAGGTTCGGTGGATGGAGACTCTTCATCATTAGTGGAGGCTGTGGGCTGTTCATTGTGGCATTGGGTTCCTCGATCTATAATAGTAGTGGAATGGTAGTCTTAATGTCATCCAAGGGGGTGTGGTTGTGTCTTTTTTTTCCACAACCTTTCCCACTACAACCTATCCCCTCTTTCTCTTCCTCTCTCTTGTAGCCATTTTGTTACCCTTGGGAGGCATCTAATACAGACCAATGAAATTGAATGTTAGAGATTCAATGTTATGAAGCAAGAATGATAAACTAATGTTTAAAAAAGAGTAACCATAGTTGGCAATATCCAATTCACAATCCCAACTCAACATAATGAATCAAACATCCCAATCCAAATTGACAATCAAAATATAAGTGTTCAATGGGGAATCGCAAAGCACAATCACAACTCCGCAACCACTACTCAACCATTCAAACCTCGCAATCACTTTTCACATTCACAATGTAAGTGTCGAACCAAAAATCACAAATCTCAGTCATATCTCAACAAGTAAAACTCCAACAATTCAGATATTCCATTCACAATCTAAGTGTCGAAAAGGGAATCACAAAGAAAGCCACAACTAAAGTACAAGAACTCATCAACCACAACTCAACTAATCAAACATAGCAAATACAAATATAACTGTCAAACCGGGAATTCCCAAGCACAATCACACTAAACAACCACAAATAAACTGTTCAAACATATAAATCACATTTGATTGTTTGGGTACACAATGACATTATCAACCATCCAAAATACACATCCATATCACATTTAACATAACAATCCATACAAAAGGCCTTAACTTCATGACGATGGTAACTGACCTTGATTTACCGACGGAGGTGGTAGACTAACAAAGTGGTAGAGGTCCAGAGGAATAGTCAGCGGAGGTGCAGAGGAAAAGCCCGTGGAGGCCCAGAGGAATAGGGGGCAAAGGAGTGGTGGTGGTGGGGAGTGATAGCCAGTGTGGTGAACTAGTGGTGGGGATTTATTGCTGGTGGTGGTAGGGGTTTTGGTTGGGTTGCCTGACAAGCGGTGGTCGGGGGGGCTTAAAAATGGAGCGGCGAGGGAGATGGTGGTCGACGAGTGAAGCTATGTTCGGACATGGTGGAAGAGTGGGGATGGAAGAGTGGGAGTGGAAGCGTCCGCCTTTTATATGCTATTTGATTGCACCAGTGCCTATAATCAGTAAACACAGATGCGCGCAGCTGCTATGTATTTATTTTTTACAATTCACATTTGGGCAGAGAGCAAGTTGAGTAGAAATATCTTAAGTCTGGAGAACCGGTACATAAAATCGGTGCTATAGCTTAAAAATGCAGCTGCTTTGCATGATTTTTTTATTCTTTGATCTAGACAGCGGCCGATATGTACACAATTTGTGTAGAAATATTCTAAGTATTGAGCACCGATTGGGATACCGGTGCTTATATCCACATAACGCAGCTGCACATAGCTGCTTTTAAATTATTTTAATTCTTACAGTTGGACAGAGGGGAAATTACCTGCATTTTTTCTAAGTCTTGAGCACCGGTATATCAAACCGGTGCCTAAGCACCCTTGTACCGGTGCTAAAAAAAATTCAATTTCCCCACCTAGCCAATTTGAAAATTTCAAATTATTTTCATTTCCCGCAATAACTTGAGCACCGGTAAGAAACAAAAAGTACCGGTTCTAACAATTCCTACAAATATAGATTTATTAGGTTTTCTACCCCAAACCTTTTTAGGATTTTTTTAAAAAACAATTGAACAAATACATGTTTAATTCACATTTCAAAACCATGAGTGTGATGGTGTACATGTAAAATTGTCATTCTAGTGATAGCGGATCATATACTATAGTAAAATTACATTAGCGCCCAAAGATTTTTTGAAACATTTATGACCACGTAGTCCTCGTTGATGAGTATCAATTAGGTTTATGACATGCATGGGAATAGGTACAGAATATTAATATTAACCTATTGTAGTCTCGAGGGTGAATTTTAATTTGTTTGCAAAAAGGCCCTCCAACTAAATGCCCCAATTAAGCTAACTTACTCGCGTAGTACACCCATGATATTTCATTTCATTGAATAAAACAAATGATTAAAATAATTGTTACATTGTTAGCACATGACCAAAAGCGCTACTGTATGTTGTAGACTTAGCAAGAGGTGCTTAGCTAGAGTTAACTTTGAGAATTCGAGATCTTTTATGGAGACTTATTACAATCCTTTGTGTGACATTAAACTAGATTTCTAATAGTAGAACACATCATGGAGTGTAAATGTACGATAATGTTCAAGCAGATATTAATTTGGAGTTACGAGTAAACTTTTTGCTTTTTGCACTTTAGTCCCTCCAAGAAAATTAGAATTTTTTTAATACAAAATTGGCGATGAAGAAATGAAATTCAATGTTGGGGAATTTTAATTTTGCAAATTGGAACTATCCGAGACAATGCAAGAATGTCTTTTGCGAGATGGGAATGTCTTAGAAAATTACAAAGTGACCCCAAATGTTGTTTGAAGTGTTCCCACAACTCCAAAACTTGTAAATCTTGGTATTCAAAATTTTATATGGTTGTTTTTCATATGAAAATTTTTAGATTATTTTTTAATTTAATAGAAGATAGTGTTGTATTACATTTCGTGATAATATGTGGCTCAAATCTTCGATACCCGTGCCTTTAAGGTAATATACTGGTGCTAAAGACTGATAAGGCAGCAGCGTACGGCTGTGTTGTGTCGCCATAATTTTTACAACTCCTACTCTGAAGAACTAACCGAAATCAATATAGAAATCATCATTATCCACGTGTCTATCAATCACAGTCTTAGTACAACACCAAATGTAAATTTCATGTTACGATATTTCTAAATAGGACATTTCATGAATAATAATTGGAGAATGGTTCCACTTCCTCGCTGCCAGCTGCATTGTCCCCATCAAGTGACGGGAAAGGACTGATCACCTTCATGGCTTCAGGAAACTGGTAGCTCATCACTTTCCCCATGTGGTCACACCATCTCTTCTGGAATTGGCAATCCACCCGCAGAGTTTTAACCACACTCTTGAGTGCGGTCCAAGATTCAATTGAAGTAGCGGAGGTAGGAGAAACAATAATGCATAATGATTCTATAGCAATTTGTATCATAGGTGTCATTGTCATAGTTAGCAACACCTGCAAATCCACAAAGTGAAGAAATTATACTGCAAAAACCATACGAGCCAGACTTTTCCTTATTATCGGTAAAGGCCTGATGAATTCTCTCTCCTACAATCCAACGAAGTTTCTCTTTAATGGCATACAACTTGATTATCCTCAACTTGGGCACTTCAGTGTTAACCGTGACAAGGTCAATAGGGGAGGCCACAAAGTGATACCACACGTTCATTTCCAAAATTAGTGTTTTCTTCAGAATTTATGTCCACCCAGGAAACATGAGAGCATCCACATTGGTACCTTCAGTTGTGATACATTGAACCAATTTCCTTGATACTTTGTCATTCATATCATTATCCTTATTGATCAGTGCCAACATCTCATCTTCATCATCTTCTACATTGGGCAATCCATATAGTTCTTTGTCATGACTTGGGGGGTGAGGGGGACATATTTTCCATGGCATAAAACTTTTTCCGTGCTCAATCCACACCTCAAATTTCCATAGAACTCGGCAACGATGGTCAAGTTGAATGCAAGAGGTGTAGCACAAAGCTTTTCCCAACCCAATTTCTGAATAGTATCTTGAATGGGTGGATTTGCTTCAATTCGACGTTCTGGATAATGCTTCCTTATTCTGTAACTCTGGGCTAGCGATCTTGCCTCGTCAGACACGGATCTCTCCTTCGCTACCCTCAATTAGGTATGAGCTTTTTAAGGGGGAAGAGCACCCTTCTTTCCTAGGCCTCTTGTTTTGGATTTGGGGGACATCATGTACATTGTCATAGAGGCATTTTATCAAACACCTTGTTTGTATTGACAATTTACCACAATTTCAACAATAATCTAATTACGGAATTGTACATTAGTACATAAACAACAAGGATAACATCACATTGATTATAAAACACAAGTAATTACAAAACAAGGTGCACATATAACAATCCAAAATGATCATGTTTTTGGAATTTCCACAATCTTGATATGAATTTTGATAAAATAAGGATTCATTTACAGAAGTAATAGGTTTCCACTTCACTGCAGTGTTTTGAGTGAGAGAACAGTACCTTTTTAAAGCTCTATCACCTTTAAGGAAGGATATAGGGTTTTCTCTAAGAAGATGTGAATAGGGAGTTATGATTTTTTGGTAAACTAATGACCTGGAAGTTTGATTATAGTAGATTTGTTAGCACCGTTGCCTGAAAATACCGGTGCTATAAAATAAACCCAGCCCCACGTAGCTGCCTGGACATGTATCTTTCTTATTCAGAACGGGACCAGAGAGCAACTCGGGTTATTTCTGACTAAGTGTTGAGCATCGGTACAATACTGGTTCTTTAAAAACATAAAATACCAGTGCTCCATACAAAGGCAGCCTTACGCAGCTGCTTGAACATCAAATTTAATATGAAACAGAGCGCAACTCGTAGGTTTTTTGACTAAGTATTGAGCACCGGTACAACAAGCGATGCTCAAAAAATGACCCAATATCCGTGCTTGTTATTAAAGCAGCCATACACACCTGCTTAAACATCATTTCATTTATTTTGTGATGGACCAGTAAGCAACTCTTATTTATTTTGTCTAACTATTTAGCACCAGTACATTATCCAGTGCTTAAAAACCGGTGCTCAAACTCTGTTTTCTAGTACTCTGCCTAAAAACAGAGCATGTTCCTAGGTCAATAGCACCGGTATTAAAAAAGAATTCCGGTGCTATGAATAACCATACATTTTTCTTTTTGATAAACATTAGTTGAGAAACCTACAATTTTCAAACATAGGTACATAATTCCACTAAAAATACTCTATAGGCCAAAAAAAATGGTCTTGAAGGGTACAAAAGTGATCAAAATACAAATGGAACACCCTATCTCTTCCTCTTCAAGACAACATCACCACCAACAATATTTCCATTCTCGTCCACCCGCAGTCCATCCCCATGTGACCACCTAATTACAGATAGTCTACCAATGTCTTCCAAACTAGGGAAAGAAAACAGAAACTCTGCAATATCAGATTTGACATTAATTCCAATTTCATCATAAAAAAGTACTTCTTATCGTGGAATACAACATGCCACTTCTCATTGCTTGGGTCTCTAATGTAAAACACCTTGCAAGTTTGAGCCGCTAAGATGTACTTGTCATTCTCATATTCCACACGATTTAAGTCAATTAGCATAAAACCTATGGGCATCTCAGTACATACCCGAACACCATTTTCAACACAAAGACCCTTGAACACTACCACATTAAACTCCACATAATCAAACTCCCAAATCTCCCCGCTTGTGCCTCGGATGGCTAAACTTGTTTTATTTGCCACAGGTGAACCGTTAGTCCAATTTGATAGTTTTAGCAATCAATTATATAGTGCTCGAGAAGACAAATCCAATGGAATCATCCTTGAAGGCTGATTATTCTCGGATTGTTCTCAGAATTTGGCGTAACTCATTGGACATCGATTCACCGTTTCTCCCTTGGCCATTTTGAATTCCAATGCCTCCTGCCTTTGACTTTATCCTTCTACTACCATGATTTGATTTACGTGACCTTCATCTTCTACCATTCTAGAGGTGAATGGCCTTCGATCTCTTCTACTGTCTTTGTGAACAACCTTCAATATCTTCTACTGCCCTTACAAACGGCCTTCACATAGAATGTAACCAAACTGTACCCACGAGCGATCACTAAAAATGATCATAAGGAAGATCAAGGAGACCGTGGATACAAGATGACCATTGGTACCAATTAAGTCTACAAAATGCGGGATTTAGACAAGAAAGCCAAACATGGCCGTCTATACCCATTTTCACTTAAACTCAACTAATACTAGCTATCCACCAACTAAAACAGGCAAACAATTATGCCAAATGCAATGGTTAACACACACATAATGAATCAGATCAGAATCCCCACACTTAACCCTTTACTCGTCCTCGAGCAAACAAAGATAAGACAAAGAATCAAGCAAAATGTAGTGTGCAAGCATAAGTTAACCGAGACATTCAACTTATTCCTAGATTACCCTGTTTACCCCAAAAGACTCCCCAAAAAATATAAGTAATCAAACCACCCAAAAGTAAAGTGTGGAAAATGTTAAGCCAAAAAGATAAGTGTATAAGCTATCTTACTTTTACCAAAATCATCCAAAAGCAATTAAAGAGTCATCTTCAAAAACAATCCACCGCGGAAGCATGCATTCAACCTAGTTTTTTCTCTCTCTCAATTTCTCACCTTTTACCTAGGACATTTTTCCACATGGCCTCTCATTTTTTCCTAGGCTCGTAAGCCTAGTTGGGCCTAGTCTCTCATTTTTACCTTGGTCTTTCAACATATCCGGGCTTTTCCTTATTTTATCGGATTTTCAACTTGTCCTAGTTTTTATATTTTTTTTCATTTTTCAATTTTTGTTTTTATTTTTTTGGTGTAGCACAAAATTTCCCCAAAAGTGGGCTTCCTACTACAAAAGATAATCAAAGACAAAAAATTACCCCACCAATTTCCTAAAACATCCTACCCCATGCAATCTAGAAATCCTAGCTTAACACGTCATGCCACCAAATATCCATCCAAAATCATCCCTCGGCAAGAAAAAACCAACATCATCAACAAAAAAGAAAAACAACTACCAATTCAAATCATTAAATGACCAAGGAAGTCTAAGAATGAAGACTCTCTAAGTGCTCACTACTCCCTGTCCACACTAAACCAATGCATAGTCTCTAATGCACAAATATCATGTCAAAACATAAGTGATGTAGGGGGAATGGTGATACTCACTCACGCGGTCCCAAAGGGCCTTCATCCTCATTACTCGTTAAGTTCATATCCATGTATCATGTTCTTGAAGTTTGGCCTCGATGCTATCTATCCTCGAACTAAGATCTTTCACTTGTGAGTGCATTTCTCCTATTGCTTGGACTACCTCTTGCAACACTTTGGTCTCTTCTATCATCCTTGCATATGGCCGTGAATATCTTCTGCCACCCTTACGAACGGCCTTCACATAGAATGTAACCCTAAAAGACCCACAAGAAACCTACTAAAGATGATCACAAGAAAGATCAAGGAGCTCATGGATACAAGATATCCACTAGAACCAATTAATTCTACAAAATACGAGATTTAGAAAAGAAAACCAAACATGGCCATCTAAACTCCTTGTCACATAAACTCAACTAATACTAGCAATCTACCAAATAAAACTAGTTAAAAACAATGCCAAATGCAACGGTTAACACGTGCATAAGGAAGTAGATCACTAATACCTGACGAGTTGCGGAGGTCTTTTACGATTTTGATGCTCCTTATTAAGGAGAGTGAAAGACCTTTGCAGCTGAATCTTTAGGTAGAAGGACCAACGGGTCGAAACTTGAGAGTGAAAAATTGATCGAATCCAATTTTGATTGCGATCGAGGAATCGATTCTTGAGCTCTTATTCATGTAAAATGGGATTTTGACCTCAAGCGCTAGACATGTCCTGATTCTTCACCAGGTTTTTTACGTGATGGAAAATTTTTACCCCAAGTGCTAAACAGGCTATGAATGCCTTGGCGCTCATGTCATAAGAGGGGCTTTCGACCCCAAGTGCTAAACAGGCTATGAATGCCTTGGCGCTTATATCATAAGAGAGAATTTCGACCCCAGGTGCTAAACAGGATATGAATGCCTTGGCACTCATATCATGAGAGGATATTTTTCCCCTTGAACATTCGATGGGCTGTGTTGGCCCTTCAAATTTTTGCAAGGTTCGTACCTTGGGCGCTTGATGTGCACTGAGGGGATTTTAGCCTCAAAGTGTTCGATGGGCTGTTTTCCCTTTGAATGTTTATAAGGTGTGTGCCTTGAGCACCTGGTGCACATTAAGGGGATTTTGGCCCCAAATTGTTCGATGGGCTGTTCAAACTTTGAATGTTTTCAAGGCCAAGCACGTTAAGAGGATTTTGGCCCCAAATTGTTCGATGGGTTGTTCGCCCATTGAATGTTTACAGGGTCCGTGCCTTGAGCGCTTGATGCACGTTAATGGGATTTTGGCCCCAAAGTGTTTGATGGGTTGTTTGCCCTTCGAATGATTACAAGGTCTGTGTCTTCGGTGCTTGATGCTCTTTGAGGCGATTTTTTCCCCAAAATGTTTGATGGGCTTTGTTGGCCCTACGAATATGTACTGCTCTGATTTGAGGAGAGTGGCGCTTGATATGCGTTCCATGGGCTTTTTTGGCCCTTCAAATATGTACTGATCTGATTTGAGGAGGGTGGCGCTTGATGCTCGTTCGATGGGTTGTGTTGGCTCTTTGAATATGTATAGCTCCGATTGAAGGAGTGTGACGTTTAATGCGTGTTCGATGGGCTTTGTTGGACCTTCGAATGTGTATAGCTCCGATTTGAGGAGAGTGGCTCTTGATGTGCATTCGATGGGCTTTGTTTGCCCTTCGAATGTGTATAGCTCTGATTTGAGGAAAGTGGTGCTTGATGGGCATTCAATGGCCTTTGTTGGCCCTTCGAATGTGTATAGCTCTGATTTGAGAAGAGTGGTGCTTGATGCACGTTCGATGGGCTTTGTTGGCCCTTCAAATGTTTTACAAGACCATAGAGGCCTTTTTAAGGAGAATCCTTTGACCTATAGCGGTGTGTATGATGGGCGCGCTACACCTCGGTTGAGAACCTTGCTAATTTGGTACCAATGAGGGTGTTCTTGGATTTACAATAGTGCTTTCCCTCCCCGGGGTGTGCTACCCCAAATCATAGAGCACCACTCATTAGTAGTTTCTCGGCTGAACTTGTTCGGCTGAAAGTCCACTCGGGACGATAAGAGCAACATTAATATTAGCCACATTTGTACTGTAATCACAAAGTTGGACCCAAGCCTTTAGACTATGTTCAATAGCATTTAAACAAATAAGTACATAGTCAGGCCTAGACCTTTACGTCGTACCTCGTTATCATGTCACATGATGATGAGTAATTGAAGTAATATCATTTTAGGCTTATAATTTTAGCCACATAAAGATTTTTAATTACTTCACAAAAAAAAAGAATACAAGAAAACATATTGAACATTTCAAGGTTTAGTTGTGACATGAGCCCTTGTCTGGAGAAAGTGTTAAGCACAAATGATCCAACTCACACTTAGCACCTTTCATGGTGTGGCTAGGCAAAAAGACCAGCTACACAATCATCTAATCTTCACCGAGAAGAAATCAAAGTAATTATTTATTATCATTATTGCAATGGGCTGATTAATCGCCATTATTTATAAGAATTAAAATAATTCAGTGCTTAAACTTATCTATGAGTTTTTTTAGGAACAAATAAATTCAACAAACTCAGCGGGGGCACCATCCAACTCGGGAGAGGGGGGGTACCAACAACTCGGGAGGGAACCGGCAACATGGCGGGGGCACCAACCAACTCGGCAACTTTGCGGGAGCACTCACCAATTCAATGGAGCACCACCAACTTGGCAGAGGAACTAGCATCTCAGGTGGGGGGCCCAGCAACTCTGTGAGGGCACCACAAACTCGGCGGGGGAACCACTAATTCGGTGGGGGCACCACCAACTCGACGAGGGAACCACCAACTCGGAAGGGGAACCAGCATCTCAGGTTGGGGCACTACCAACTCGGCGGGGGCACCACCAACAAGGCAGGTGCAATGGCCAACTCGGCCGGCCACCAAAATTACTTTAATTTTGAGGCTATGTCTTCGGCCTTTACCATTTCAATGGGCGCCTTCTAACACTTTAGGACTGGTGTCAAAGCTTGGTGATATTTTGGGGCTTCTCGAATGGCCTGTTCTAATTCCTTTTTCATCTGCCAAATCTCCGACCTTCTTAATGAATAATGGGTGACTGCTGAACGAGCGAGTCAAACACAACCTCCAGCGATGGGGCCTCTGGAAAAGAGGCAATGCCGAAGATACTGGTGGTGGAAAGGAGGCCTTCTCTACAGGTGGAGACCCTATGTTGGCGAGTTCTCAAACGATGGTCGATTGCTAAAGCTTTGAACCTCTTGGTAAAAGTTTGGACTATCACTGGCGGGGGGATTCGAAGGTTGACACTGGAAGCAATTTGGAAGGTAACTAGCGGATAGTTCAAGGGTCACCCTTGGCAAAGCTTTGAATGAGGCACTCCAGCAGCGAGTTCGAAGGATCTCAGCAGAGAGAGTTTTAATAGGGACCTTCAACCATTAGTGAATTTGTGAGCCACTAATGTGCCCATTTTATATGGTTATATTAGGACTTTTAGGATTCACTTTTGCACACTTTTGTGCTCTAGATGTGGCATTTTGCCTTGAAATTCTCTAAGGAGAGTTAAAAGAGACTTTTACGCTTTTATTACTTTTCTAGAGAATTTTGTGAGACAAGGAAATTTGTTTGAAGACTTTAAAGACCTTAAAGAATACCTTTGAAGATTTAAAGACTTGAAGACTTGTATTTGAGTTGAAGACTTGAAGAACTGAAGATAAGCGAGGTTAAGAGGAGGACTTGAAACAAAAAGAAGAAAGAAATCAAGATGCTGAAATTGGGATCGGTCATGACTCGCGATGAATCGGTCGTGAGTCGCGATGACGGATGGCCAGAAAATTTCTTACTTTGTTGTACTATAAATACTAAATCCTATCATCTTCTCTTTAGCCTCTTCTCCTTCTTGCAATTTTCTGGGTTCAAACCCTAGTTTTTTCCTTTCTTTGTTTGCTTAGTTTTTGTAGGTTAATCATATGTTTTCACCATCTAGGTTAGTAATCTTGGGAGCAATGGATTGAATCTTTCATATCTATGTAGTAAGACCTCTATTTCACTCTATCTTGAAGCATTTGTTATTTAGCATTCCTGTGTTTTAATGTGATGTTTTACTTTATTTATATCATAGGTTGTTTGAGAATAGGAAGTGTTTGTATGATTGAAGTGTTAAGGTGTTACGAAAGTTGCAAATTTCTTAACTCATTTGGCATGAAAATCCAAGAACATGGACTTAGAACTTCTAGTGTATAATGTGTTGTAATTCTTGCTAGATAAGTATGTTAATGTGGATTGTTCTCATATTTATCTTATAGATGCAATGAAAGGTTGAATCTTGAATGTGGTTTGTTCTAGGCTTAGCCTAATGAATGCTATGTCTGGTTAAATGGCTATGTCTTTGGTAGAAGGCTTGTTGTTATCAAATCTATGGTTCTTCGTGTATAATGTCATTGATGAAATACCTTTATGGTGTGGTTTGCCTAAAGTGATTATCAATGAGGTTTGCAAATGGTCGTTGTTTGTCTTTGTGAATTACTCTTATGAAGAAATGAATGTTGATCTTCGACTGAGAAGTTCTAGCCTTCCCCAAAGGTAACAAATGTGATAGAATGAGTGAATGGTTCAATGATCTACATTAGGTTTGGAAGTGGATATTAATTGCCCCAAAGGCTTTGTTTTTTGTAGATTTTACTTTTTTTTCTTAGTTTGCTTGATGATTAGCATAGTTACTTAACTTTGCTAGTTGTTTTTTCTTTTACTTTCATAACTTAGGAAAACCACCCCCCCAATTTACTTGCTTATATATATATATATACACATCTAGCATAATATCAACCTTATATGTTTAAATGCTTAAGAAAAATCCATCTTCTTCGTGGACGACCCCGACTTTCCATTATCTACTTAGTTGTAGATAGGAAGTATTTAGAGCTTATAAATTTAACTTTGAGAGGTATGACGATGACCTCCCAGCCACTTTCGATGAAGCTTTAAATGAGTCTCTACGGAGGCAAGTTCAAAGTATCTCGGGAGAGAGAGTTCGAATACGGGCTTCCAACCATTGGTGAGTTTGAGCAGGGGTCACCAGGGGACTAACAGGGGCCATTGAGAGATGGCGCCAGACAAATGGTGTCGCAGCGATGCTACGGCGGTGGAGGGCTTGAAGACAGAAATGAAGGTCAAACAAATGGTGTGTGATTGCACGCGCAAGCCATAAATATATTTTAGCCAGCGCGCGTAGGGCCACACAATGGGTCTTCTCCTCCTTCTTGGTGCGTGGATCTCACGTGCTCGATGGGCCAACTCTACTTTTGCCAGATTCTTGCTGGCAATGCTCGAATAGTGCCACGGTGAGATCGAAACTTTTTTGGAAAACACGAGACTGGCCATGAGGTAAGATTTGGGTCTCCAGCAACAATGTTATGTCTGTCAATGATAGTATATTGGTGTTCCCCAACACCAAGATGTGATGAAATTATTCCTTCTCTC
This sequence comes from Rubia yunnanensis, assembly GCA_037428765.1. Lineage (NCBI taxonomy): Eukaryota > Viridiplantae > Streptophyta > Magnoliopsida > Gentianales > Rubiaceae > Rubia > Rubia yunnanensis. The sequence goes on along the minus strand of CM075064.1, from coordinate 89,695,052 downwards.
CTGAGTCAGAATTCTCTAAAGCTAAGATGAAATAATTTACCTAATAATTCGTCCAGAGCTGTAGAGCTAAGTATTCATCACTTCAGACCAGTGAAAATTTAGACTTTAGCACCGAAAACATAAACTTCAGCATCAATGGTGAAGGGAATTGACTTCTCTAGGGTCCCACCGTGCCACTTGATGCTCCATGAAACCCGAGTCGAGGCATATTATAGCCTTCCACTTTCTTGCCTCCACACCCTTGAGTAGATAAGAAGAGGTGGCATTCCATAATAGCCCCTTGCAACTCTCTTCTCCGGAAGAGACTTACTTTGTGTTCTGCCTGATGGTAGAGGTTAATTTGATCTCTTTTCTCTAGGGCATCAGTTGTCTCCTTGATTTGCCTTTTGTTGTGACCCTCTGGTCTCTTATGCCTTGTTAACATCCAGGGCTTTGGTGTACCATCTTTCTTTTTCAGCTCCATGCACATATTCAAATGTGGGATTGCCTCCCCATCTGAACCTGTGATAAAAACACAATAGCCAGCAGTAAAAGGTACTACACAAGAGATGCATATCACGGAGAAGCATGATACAACAATTATTAACAAAAACATGAAGGTCATAAACTCAGTCGTATGGTATCCTATTAGTTTATACATTATTGTCCTTCAAATGAAAATAATAGTCAGAGTCTTCTAAACATTGGAATCACTTGTTGGTCTGCTCTCAGTTTTGCTCTGACAGCATTTGGCAGAACAGTAAGGCAAGAGAAAGGCTTTACCTGGTTGTTGGAACCCAGTCATAGAGCTGATCAAATCCCAGATTAATCTAATTTATTCCAATGTCCTCTATGGTGGCTTGTTCCTTTTCATCAAAACCTGTATCGCTTCTTGTTATCACTTTCAATCTGCAAGTGTTCAATCCTCATCTGTATATATCTATCTGTACTTCCATTCTAATTGCCATTGCTTCAGTGTGGAATGCTGAGTGGTTTAATACCTATGTTACCTAGACACTTGAGAAGAGGTGGAGAATCGCGTATCAATTCGACACGACGTGCGACACGACACATGATACGCGTCAAAATTTAACCGAGTTGCATATCGATAAACAAATCAGAAAGCAGATGTGGTATCGGAATAAATGAGATAAATGATTATAAAAAGACTAAAAGTCTTATCCGTTTTACACACGTAAAAACACATGCAATTTTGTGTAATAGTATAACATTGTTTGTATGCAAGAGCAATTTGTTTATATGTAATAATGCCACACAATCTTATATATATATATATATATAAGTATATGAACGAAATAACCCTATATATAACAATAAGAGTTATATAATATAAAAATATATAATATTATATATAAATATATAAGACTAAAAACACAATATAATATCTATATTATTAGACCACAATGATATATTATCTTATATAAGAATGCAATGCTAAATAAGTAAGAACATAGAACACAATGTTATAATAGTAATACAAAAGTTATGTGTAACAATATAATTACAAGACCATATTATATATTATAAGTTAATTAAATTAATTATAATTTATAAAAATAGAAAAATATAGACGTGTCAAATTATATTTTTACGACACTTTATATGATAGACGTGTCGAAAAAACCAGTTAAGACACTCAGTTGACCGAATCGCCGTGTTGGTCAAAATGGAAAATTTGAGTGTCACCGTATCCAATCCCTACTCGGACACGACACTAAATCCAAGTCGGGGTAACATAGCTTGATACTGATCTAGATTAAGCTACAATTAGGCTCCCATTCTGGTCTTTAATGGAAAATCATATGCCTGCTCTTGCTCAGTCCAACCATGATCCATCTGCATTTAGCTTAGAAAAATAGGGTAATGGGGTCTTCCAAATTACCCATTTGATGGTAACTGGCCTTTGGGAGTGACAGATAAGTAACCTGGGTATGTCCAGTGTTAAAACCCATTTGAAGCTCAAATGAAAAGCCAGAATGATGTCATTAAAAAGGTGCAAAGTTCTTCTGAAAATTGTCATAATGTGTGGCTTAACATTTTCACGAAAATGTTTATTTCTAAAACACCAGATAGACCACACAACAATACATGGCATGATTCTACTCAACTCTTGATGTTCAGTATATTTTGCTTTCAAGTTCCAGTAGAATATGTATTTATCCCATAGATAAGGAGTGTGTCTAGAGTATATTAAACACTGTGTCAATCCATGTCCAAAGTTTAACAATTTCAACACAAGAGTTAAAACAATGGTGTATGCTTCCTTCTTCCTTCATACAAAAACAACATTTTGCAGGAAGGTTAAAAGAAAAATCCTCTAACACATCAGGTAAAGGCAACATTCTATTCAAAATTTTCCAATTCATAAAACATATTTTTCTTGGCATCAGAGAAGACCATAAGTGTTTGAAGTTTGGAACCACTGTCTTTTTGTGCCTGATAAGTTTATATGAACTTTTCAGTGTAACCTGCCATTGTCATTTGGTTTCTAGACTATTGTGTCTTCATATTCAGGAAATATGTTATGACTTTTTTCTAGTACAGATATTATGTGTCCTTGAAGCTGGCTTTTTAGGGAACTTGGAAAGAATTGCTGATCAGCTAAGAATTGAGCTACGAGATTTCTGGAAAAGGTATGATGTCCATCCTTAATCCTAAAAAGAGATATTTCCTTTTCCTAATTTAATCTGGGAGTTTGATATTCCTATTTCCTGAATTTCTTTTATTTTGAGCCATGATTTGGATGTTTTATTCTTGTCTGGAATAGACCACATGAACTGAGCCCATAGTTTGTTACCTTGATGAAACTTCCACCAAAGTTTGATGGAAAAGCTTTGGATCATTATGTTAAGGTTTTTAAAACCTAAACCATTTGCATCAATTGGATAACACAATTTAGGGTAATATCTCCAAACTCTTCTTTTATCTGAGTCTATCTTGGAGTTCCAGATGAATTTACCCAGAAGCTTGTGAATTACATCAATTGTGTGGTTTGTTGGTTCAAGCACTGTTATTTGATGTAGAGGGATGGAAGCTAGCACATGTTTGATCAAAATTTTTTTGCCTGCTTGTGTTAAAAGCTTGTTATGCCCAATTGTTAATTTTGGATTGGATAGAGGAGATCATGCTTATAAAATAAGCTTTTTTTGTTCTTCTTGTATAAAAAGGGCAGCCTAGATACTTGAAAGGTAGGTTACCTTGTCTCATCCCTGTTTCATTTTTAATATGAGCAATGGTATTTTGTGGGCACTGTTTTGAGATGTAGAATGAAGATTTTTCAAAGTTCACCTTTTGCCCCATAGCCATTTCATAAGATTCTAGAAAACCTATTACAGTTCTTAGACCTGGCGTAGAGTATTTCATCAGGATGACTGTATCATCTGCAAAAGACAGATGAGAAACCTTCTTTATTGGTTTTGGGAGTTTATAGGGCTGAAGGTTTGAGTATTGGAAGAAGAAATTTAAAATCTTTGAGAAAGCTTCTACCATCAAAATAAAAGGCATGGGAGAGGGAGGATGTCACTGCTTCAAGCCTCTGGATGCTTGAAAGAAGTCATGTGAAGAACCATTTGTTAAAATGGAGAAGAACACAGATTTTAAATTTCCCATAATTAAATCAATTATGTGGTTTGCAAAACCAAATTGGTTTAGTAATTTAGCTAAGAAGGCCTAAGATACTATATCAAAGACCTTCATCATGTCTAATTCAATGATCATGTTATGACCTTTTGTCTTTAAATTAATGAAGGAAGTTAGGTCTTGCATTAGAAGTAGTAATCAACTATTAATTTATGTATCCAAATAATAAAGGATATAAATTTACTATTTATAATTTTAAAATTCAATCACATCGATAATTAATTTTCATACTATTAAAGATATAATTCTCACTGTATTCTCAGTATATGGTATACTTTGCGTTAATTATCAGCCTCATGCGAGTACATCGTATATGGTTTCCATCCACACAAAATGAATTTATTGTGTGTCTGTGACACGTTACTACTTATTAGTGCTTTTGACCTACGTTTTACAGTTCAAAATCACACTTCCTACTGTGGGTATTCTTAGCACTATAAAATCACGAGGTCAAGGTGAAAATGTAGTGCTTTTCATGCACAAAAGCTGATACTTGTGATGAAGTCGGTCATTCAATTGCTCGTGATAGTGAGAATTCATGCATTACATTTAGTTCTTCCTTCGCCCACCTATTTTTGCGAAGAGAGAGAAAAAAATATTTTTGGAATTCGTTATTTAATAATTTATGGCACATGTGCTGGTGGGGTACTTTTATTTATTTTATTTTTTTGCATTTTATTTCAGCCTTACAATTGGACCATTCCAATTAAAAAATAAATAAAACTTGGCCAAAATTGAAAATAAAGTGAAGAGTGCAAAAATAGTTGGGACGTCCCAAAAAAAGAGTGCAAAAATAGGTGGGATGGAGGGAGTAGCTTTTATTTGAATGGTCAAAAATATTGTGATTGCACTCATGATTTGGATTACAGTTTATAGAAGAGTTCGTCTCCTATGAGTCTGTCTCATGGTGAGACAAAGGATTAGAGGTAAAATATGTAAAGAGGAAACTAAATTCGGGAGAAAAAACCTAATAAATATGGACTCGGGGGTTATTAATGTAACGCACGAATAAACCAAGGTACCAAGGAGCAATAAACTAAAAATTAAACTCATCTTACCTTTCCCACCCCAAAAGCGTGAAAAAGGAGGCCCAATCATCCATCAATCAAGATATTACTAGATTCAGGTTTTAATTCAACATCAATTGCAACAAATCAATGAGTAAAGTTAAATTTGAAATTTTGCAGATTCAAAATCGGATCATGATGGAAGAAGGTGATTTAATGATTGAACAACAATTAGCAATCATACTATCAACACAAACACAGAATCCTACACAAGGAAGCGAAACAAATATCAATGATGAACAGATCGTACCTATTTCGAAAGGTAAGAAGCTAAACTTTATATCCTTGGATATGATATTTTTGTCTTCTGATTTGAAGAGTAGTAGACTGAGTTTGTGAATGATTCCATTGCATTTAGATCATGTTAAATGAACAACAGCAAAACTGTGGAGTAGCAAAATTCTGATATGGATGAACATATCTTGTTGCTTTGTTTTAGAGTAATGAAAATTTCTTGCGCATGTGGTGCAAATTTCATTTAAAATGTCAGAGTTTTAAGGTCACTTTATAAGAACTTGTTTTGAATAGGATCTGTTCACATTTTGCAAAATGACAAATAGGTGGACAATGAACTGATTTGTAGTAGAAGATGTTCATGAAATATGGCATGATGTTTTTTAAAAAAATGACATGATGTTACATGCTAACAGAACATAAGCCAGAATAACTATTTGTAGAAAATATAAAGTGGTGTTTCTCATGTACTATTTGATGTTTCAAATATATAACACTACAAGAAACAACACTTTTTACCTCAATTCTGCATGGGTTTTTCCCTCTGTTTTTTGTCCTGAAAGAACCGAGGTAAATACTGGTGGAGTAAAAAAGGAATTTTTACTGCGGTTCGGAACCGAGTTAAAAAAACACCATTTACCTTACTTTTTAACCAACGTCAGTTGTTATATCATGCGACGTTGATTAAGGCAATGAGCTCCCAGTGACCAGATTGTATATGCGACATTGGTTGGGATGAAGTCTTGGTCAACATCTATGCGACGTCGATTGCTGCAGGGGAGTAGTCGACTACAGATCAAATCTCACAACGTCGATGTAGTCGACCTCTGTTTGCTAAACAACGACGTCTATTATCATTCTGTTCAACGTCGCTTGCGTTGGGAAACCAACATTGTTGTCTGTTGACGTGGAACGTATGACGCCATTTTATCAAACCGACGTCGGTTGCCACGTGGACGAGTATGAGTTCAACGTCAATTTGTGCGACCTCAGTCAGGTTACAATTGGCACCGGTTCATGCGACATCTCGTTTGCATCGGTTAAAAATTACATATTACTAAAATATTTATTATTCAATGGCACAACTTATGTTTGTCGGTAGCCATTACATGTTATCAAAAAAGTAATAAGTCATAAAATGGCTAAACATCATAAAACAATATAATTGTGTTCATTTAATGTGTGATGGGAATGGAGTTTTAAAAGCAACAAAACTATATAAACTAATACAATAACATGTTACACATTATTTAAATGTTAGTATGAATTTGAAAAATGATTTGTATTGAACCATAATTTTCCACATTGTACGGCATTGTGAATGTGAAGGTCACTAGCAAATTGACAAGTCCGTCGAACTAGATATTGGAAGTCCATCGATGACTCTCTTTGGCCCTATTACAACAAATACATATTAAACCAAATTATATGTAAGAATAGGGCAGTCCCCAAAAGAATTTCACAGAATGGAGTACAATGTAGACAACAATAGTCTAATTTGGTTAACTATCTAATTTGGTCTCTACCAATGTCAAAAACTAGATGAAAATGACGTCGCAAAAATTGATCAAACGGTGACCTCGGTTTTGTGCTAATAGAAATGTCAAAAAGTCATTGATATGTGCGACTTCGGCGTATGATCAGTAACATTTTGCTTGGGACAAATGAATGCTACCGACGTTGCACATTCATACTCTATGGTCATACGAATCTTAGCATCATGACTCGCTCTTTAAAAACATGGAATTATCTTGTTAAAAAACAACATACAATATATAACATGCAGAATATTCATCATATACTTATGAAATTTTAGAATCATTAATCAATGAAGAAAAAAAACAGGCTCAATAAGATTCTCACCAAATTTGTAGTTGAACATGAAATGGGTAGAAAAATACCTCAAGGGATTTGAACCTTTAGATACTCCACCCTTTGATCTTGTTGATGTAGAGATGCAATTTGAATGAGCTATCTTTGATTATTGTAAGGTGTCAATGGAATGGATGGTGTGTTAGATTGAGGTGTTGGGTTTGTGTTATTGATGGGAAATGAGTGTAAGTGCTAAGTTTTATTTACTTGAAATGGGGTTGGGGGAATTTTTGGTTAAAATTTTTGCCTCAAATTTTCATTTCCTGCTGAAATTTTTGGCATAAGCGATCTTGGCTCATTTTCTATTATTGTGTCATTGAATGCGTCAAGCATGCAACATTGCACATATTGTCCATAGTTGATTTTTATGTGCTATCGCTTTAAAAATCTTCATGGATAAACTCTATTACATTTTTATTTCCTAAAAAAATCTCGAATATGAAATTTCATGCGATTCAATGAGGTGGAAAATATCGTTCTCATAAGTCTTATCGTAGAGGTATAATTCGAATACTAAGAAAAATGGCAGATGGTTACCATGGTGTGTCTTTCCATGACCATAACGAAACATTGTGGTCTTGAATTGATGATTCAGTTGAGTGTATCTCCAATTTTACATTTCAAGTTCTCCCAATTTGGTGAAAATGACCTATGTGCAAAAATTTTAAAAATACAATGTTAGTCCAAAACTCCGATTTTGATCAGTCCGAACAGAAAGTTTCAGATTTGTAGCTGAAATGATATTGTTCGTGTAATAAAGAAACTGAGACTAATCAACATATACTTCAACAACTTCTTCTGAATGACACCTTGTGTACTTGTAAGTAATGTGTTACTATTTACTCTAGGTCATGTGCTACTGCTTTAATAAATCTTCATGGACAGAACTCTATTACATTTTTTTTCCTAAAAAACCATGAATATGTAATTTAATGTGATTCTATGCGGTGGAAAATATCATTCTCATAACTCTTATCGTATGGGTATAATTGGAATACTAAGAAAAATGACAGGCGATTAACATAGTGTATCTATCCATAACAATAACGGAACACTGTGGTTTTGAATTGATGCTTCGGTTGAGTGTATCTCCAGTTTTACATTTCAAGTTCTCCCAATTTGGTGAAAGGGCCTATGTGAAAAAAATTTAAAAATATGCTATCAGTCCAAAACTTTGATTACGATCAGTCCGAGCAGAAAGTTTTAGATCGGTAGCTGAAATGATACTATCCGAGTTTAATAAAGAAACTGAGACTAATCAACATATACTTCAACTAGTTCTTCTGAATGACGCCTTGTGTATTTGTAAGTAATGTGCTACAATTTACTCTAGGTCAAGTGTTATTGCTTTAAAAATCTTCATGGACAGAACTCTATTACATTTTTGTTTCCTAAAAAACCACGAATAAGAAATTTCATGTGATTCTATGCGGTGGAAAATATTGTTCTCATAACTCTTATCGTAGAGGTATAGTTGGAATACTAAGAAAATGAGAGACGATTACCATGGTGTATCTGTCCATGACCATAACAGAACAATGTGGTCTTCAATTGATGATTCGGTTGAGTGTATCTCTAGTTTTGCATTTCAAGTTCTCCCAATTTGATGAAAGAACATATGTGCAAAAAAATTTAAAATACATTATTAGTCCAAAACTCCGATTACAATCAGTCAAAAAAAGAAAGTTTCAGATGTGTAGCTGAAATTATACTATCCGGGTGTAATAAAGAAATTGAGACTAATTAACATATACTTCAACAACTTCTTTTGAATAACACATTGTGTACTTGTAAGTAATGTGTTACAATTTACTCTAGGTCATGTGCTACCACTTTAAAAATCTTCATGGACAGAACTCTATTACATTTTTGTTTCCTAACTAACCACGAATATGAAATTTCATGCGATTCTATTTAGTGTACGCTCCCATCAAACTAGTTAGACATCAATAAAGTTCACCGGTTGTGTTAATTAAAATTGATTCCGATCGAACTACACGTATGTAAAGTTAATGGAAATATATAGACGTAAATTCATAGTATATAATATACTATTCTCCATTATTAAAGTCATCCATGCTCATTTTGGTCAAACGGGGGCCCTAGTTGTTATACTAGTGGGTCGAAATAATGAGGCACACATTAAGAATAATCGACGTTGGTTATATATTGATAAGATATCTTTATTCACAACGTACTTACGTGCGATTCAGAGTGCGATTCACATACTTCTGAAACTGTTCACAATTTTCCGTTACTGTACTTCTTCCTCATCTAATTTTCTCTGTCAACGGCTCTTTTACTGATTCTGGTTGAAGATCATGGCGTCTCCGATGCCTAACCAAAACACCGATTCCAACCCTTCCATCAACAAAAGTTTTCTACAAGCTTTGAACATGAAACCTTCCCCGCTCATATCCTCCTTTCCAGACACGCCCAACCTGCACCCTATTACTGAATATAAAGGCAAGTTGGATTATATCCTTCCCCCGGAGGAAGGCGAGCTTCTGGCTTCACATTACCAGAATGCTTTGGTCGGGAAATTCAATAGGGGGAAACCTCCTATGGAGAAATTAGTATCTACATTTAAATCAATTGGCTTCAAAGGTAAATGTCAATTAGGATCTATTGACTATCGCCACGTTCTTATTCGATTTCAGGACAGCGAGGATTATCAGCGGTGTTGGATGAAGGGTCAATGGATGGTTCATGGATCGACAATGAAGGTCCATAAGTGGTCTCCGGTCTCCCCTGCTGCTGAATCCTCCGTTATTCCAGCATGGGTAACCATTCACCAACTCCCTTTACATTTTTACAATACCTCGGCTATCATAGGCATAAGCAGCTAGATAGAAAGATTTCTCAAAATGGATGCAGCTACAAATGCTCTAACTAGACCTTCTACTATTAAAGTTTGTGTAGAAGTGGACCTCTTGTCTCAACTCCCTAATACAATAGTGGTAGGAATTGGCAATAAAGTAGCAGATTACCAAATTGAATATGATCAGTTGCCTTCGTATTGTACTCACTGTAGGATAATTGGACACAGTCAGGCATACTGTAACTTCCTGCATCCAGAACTGAGAAAAAATAGTAAAATCATAGCTGAAACCAAAGAGAACAAGGTTAGACAATCTGCATCTCAAGCTGATATTCAGAAAAACCTAGGTAATGCCCCTAATGTAACATTGGAAGTGGAAGGTTCATCTACTCTATCAGTCTCCCAAAAAGAAACTGATTTCCAGTTTCAAAACATGAACTCAGATTCTCTAGTGGAAAATAATTGTAACTCTTTCAAAGTTAGTCACATGAAAAGAAATACTCCTTTCTATTCATTGGATGATATCTCAAAACCTATCACAAATTTTTTTTGGAGAAAAAAGACTCAAAAGCCTGAACTCCCCCTTATTCAGGAAGAATTAGTTAAGAAGGATAAGGTTACTATATCAAATGCTTTCCACACTTTATCTGACTTACAGGATGATGAACTAGCTGCCCATGAGGATGAAGTTGTAGACATTTTCCACGAGTCATTGGAATCACAGGAAGTAGTGCCACTCCAGACAGTTGCAGAAAAGGTAGACAATATGGTTATATGTTTGTCTACTCTTGATGAAGTACAGAGTGACCCAACAGAACAAGCTCTCTGCCCTGTAATCCAAGATACTATCACTTCTGCTGAACACAACAGAGCTACAGAGCAAATTACTCAACCTGAGGTAAGTATTACTACATCAGACAATCTGAATAAAAGTGAAGGCAAGAAGGGTAAAAATAGCAATGCCCCAGTAACTAAACTGAGGAAACTAAGATCATCACAAAAAGCAACCCCCCTAGTTTTAATTGATAAAATACACAAAAATAGGGAATATTTTAGTCTGGAATGTTAGGGGTTATGGTACTTCACTGGATAGATTAAAGGCTCTTAAATTGAAACATAAGATTGACATTCTATGTTTAATTGAACCTTGGCATGATAAACAGAATTTAAACACTTTGATGCATGATCTTGGATACAATAATGCCCTCCATGCCCAAAATGCTAAAATTTGGATTTTATGGAATCATGTCTTCAGTTTAGCCATTTTAAATGAATCTGATCAGTACTTACAGGCTAAAGTTACTGACAAAGCCACTTCTGTCAATTGGAATGTTTTCTTAATTTATGCTAGTGTCCATAGACAGTCGAGGGAAGTTTTATGGTCTAATTTACAATCCCCAACACCTGATCCATCCATTTACATAGGGGATTTCAATACTGTAGCTTCGGTTTCAGAATATAAAGGTAGGAAATCAACACCTAGAAAAAGCATGAAACAATTTAATGATTTCTTAACTAACATGGATTTGCATGAAATCCCTACTGTAGGCAACTCTTTCACTTGGAGTAATAATAGATTTAGGGATAAATGTAAGGACCTTCAGTTCCAAAGATTAGACGGGGGTTTGAGTAATTTAGACTGGCTGGATTTTTTTCCAAACAGTTCTATACAAGTACTAAATAGAATGACTTCTGATCATTCCCCTCTATTACTATCTATCCAATCCGCTGTAGAACAGGCTCCAAGGCCTTTTAGATATAAGGAAATGTGGTCAAACAGACAAGATTTTAAAGAATTAGTGGACTCTAATTGGAAATTAATATCCCCTCTTACTGGGATGCAGAGGTTTGTTCACAAACTAAAGAGACTTAAGATTGTAATTAAAGAATGGAACAAAAACATATTTGGCAATGTAAATCATAATCTCTTACAATCTGAATCAAAAGTCAATGAATTGGAAATTCTGTTTCAGCAGTCTCAAGAAGAATCAGTTTTAACTGAACTTATGAAATCTAAAGCTACGCTTCTCAGAGTTCAGAAAGAACACAATATTTTTCTGAAGCAAAAATCGAGGTTAAATTGGTTAAAACATGGAGATGCAAACACAAGCTTTTTTCATCACACCATTAGGGAAAAGAAAGCAAGATCCAGAATTGGTAATATTAAAGATGAAAAAGGGAATTGGATAACTGATCCAAATCTGATTAAAGAAGAGGGTGTTCGATTTATTCAGGAATTACTTAATGAGGATGTCTCACAAAAAAAAGGGAACTTATCTTAATCATTTTCTGCAAGAAATTCCTAGAGTATTAAATGATCAACAGAATCTCCTTCTGCTTAACCCTTTTAATATACAGGAATTGAAATTTGCAGTTTTTAACCTTAATAAATCAAGTGCCCCAGGCTCTGATGGTTTCTCAGGTGATTTTTACACCTCTTTCTGGGAAACCATTAAGGAGGATCTATTAGAAGCTGCTAATGAATTTTTAAATAATGGCAACATCCCTAAAGCCATGTCTAGCACCTGGCTCACTCTAATTCCCAAGAAATCTATTCCAATCACATTTGCAGATTTTAGACCAATCAGCTTATCAAACTTTGTTAATAAAGTTTTTTCAAAATTGTTAATGGAAAGGATCAAACCACTGATGCACTTAATGATTTCCCCTGAGCAAAGTGCTTTCATTAAAGGAAGGGACATTTCAGATAATGTTATTCTAATGCATGAAATGACCAGACTACTGTCTAGGAAATCTAAGGTTTCTAATATGATAGTTAAACTTGATATGCAAAAGGCTTTTGATAGGGTTTCTTGGTCACTCCTAAATTCTATTCTCCTACATTTTGGTTTCCATGGTAAATTTTTTAGACTCATAATGCATAACATTGCATCCGCTCATTTTTCTGTTCTAATTAATGGAGTAACATCAGGTTTCTTTTCTTCTACTAGGGGTAATAAACAAGGTGACCCTCTCTCCCCTTTTCTGTACAATATACTATCAGAGGCTTTCTCTAGAGGTCTAAAGAAAATGTTTACCATTGGATATTTACAGTACTTTAATCTTCCCAATGCTTGTTCTCCCCTTACTCATCTCATGTATGCCGATGACACTGCTGTTTTTCTGAATACTGAGACCAAAAATTTGAGGTGGTTTAAACAATTTTTTATTGCATATGAGAAAACTTCAGGTCAAAAGTCAAACTTTGCAAAATCAGAATTTTTTGTATCTCATAACACACCTCTACATCATGTCCACTCTGTCAGGAGAATTTTGGGGATGGAGAAAGGCTCCTTTCCTTTTAAATACCTTGGTGTCCCTATTTTTACAGGTCGCAATTTAAAGCTTCATTATTTACCTGTAATAGAAAGAATGGAAAAATTGATAAATAATTGGAAGAATAGATGGTTGAGTTCAGCTGGTAAGATCATTTTGATTAATCATTGCTTTCTTTCAATTCCAACACATATTTTTGGAGTTTTAAAACCCCCAAGGATAGTTTTTAAAACAATGGAAAAAATGGCATCTAGCCTATTCTGGGGAAAAAGTGAATATTCTGAAAGAAAAAGGTAGAGATCTTGGAAAAAAATGAGCTACCCAGTGGATGAAAATGGTATAGGTTTTAGGGACCTAGATGCTATAGTTAATGCTTTCTCATGTAAATTATGGTGGAAGCTACAAATTAACAGGACCCAATGGTCAACTCTTTTATGGCCACTACCTGTCTCTTACAAAAAATCCCACATTTGGAGTAGAATCACTAGAATAACTGCTAAGGCAAACAGTTTATCTAGAGTTATTTTTGGTAATGGGGATTGCTCATTTTGGAATGCAAATTGGACAGGTGAAGGTGCTCTTTGTTATAAATGGCCTGAGGAAATGGATATTCCTTTCGAGGATATCTCTCTCAGGTCTTTCATTAACAACAAAAATGCTTTCTTACCAAATATGGAGCCTCATTTGGCTACCAATACCATTCTTCTTTTGCAGAAAGTGAAGTTGGAATTCTCCCACGAGGACAAGCTAGTTTGGACTCAAACAAATGATGGGAACTTCTCAATAAGATCAGCTTATAGTATTTTCAGACAAAAAAGACCTGAAATCCAGCATTTTAAAAAGGTGTGGTCCCCTTTCATACCTAGAAAGATGTCTGTGCTTCTTTGGAGAGCTCTAAATAGTATCCTACCTTTTGATAATATTTTATGTAGGATGGATTTTTCTTTTGCTTCTATATGTCCACTATGCATGAACAGTTTAGATAATTTGGACCACTTCTTCAATTCATGCCCCTCTTCCTGCGCTGTCTGGAAAAGTGTGCACTCATTTTTACAGATACAACATAGAGGATTTAGGAATTTAAAAAACATGGTGGAATTTTATTTATCTCATAGGGCTGATTCTAAAATTCATGCAAACTTGATAACTGCTGCTCTAATGGTTACAATTTGGACTCTCTGGACTAATAGAAACAAAATCATTTTTCATAATAGATCCTTCTCAGCTGATGCTTGTGTTCATGAAATTAAAGAAACGATCTATCAAATATTTACAGCTCACAAACTGATAGGTAATAGAGAAAGGCATAAGCAATGGATTCAGGCTAAAATCATTCCACATATCTTTCAGAAGAAGAAAAAGGTTATTACTGCAGTCCATTGGGGAAAACCTCTATCTGGTTTCAAAATCAATACTGATGCATCATGGATATCTAGTGGTCTTTCCTCAGCTGCCGTTATAGTCAGGGATTGGAAAGGAAATGTGGTTAAAATGAGAGTTAAAATTTTTCAGAGTCCAACCCCCTTATATGCAGAACTGTTAGCTATTCAATGTGGATATGACATCTGTTCAGAACTAGCTTTAGATAATAGTGTTATCGAATCTGATTGCTTAACTGCTGTTAGGGGTATTCAGAACCCATGGGGCTGCCCTTGGAGAGTTTTCTCCATTTGCAGTGCACTTAATGTAGATCATCTCTCTAACCCAATCCCGCATACACCTAGAGAAGCTAATTTGGCTGCTGATTTCTTGGCAAACTTTGCTAGGGATAACCTCTTACAAGGCGACTTAGATTACAGGTCTATTCCTCTTTTCCTTAGGGGATTACTATCACTTGATAGCATTGGTTATCCAGCTATTCGCATTGGATCTCCAATGGACACCTGTAGGAAATAGAAATGGACTATTCACTTAGCTAACATGGGGTTCTTATCCTGAATTTTCGTAGTGTGGATATCTGTAGTTATTTCAAATACTGCTAGTTTCTCTCCTCTTCTATTTTCAGGTTTCCCCGAATGCTGAACAGAAAGGATTCAGAAGTCAACCACTGGTCACAGGCAAAGGAGGCAGGGCGAGGTCTTAAGCACTCCTGATGCTGCTACCTTTTGACATTTCTCACCCTCTCATGCTGCCTGGTTTTTCGGAAGAATTTACTGCAAGGGATATTCGGGAAGTTAATATTTGGGAATTCCATCTCACACGGGATCAATCTCTCGACTGGTATATCGTTGACAAATAAGAGTCTCGAATTTCTCGATTCTCCGACCTGTTCGCGGTATATTAGCTAGATCGATTTCTTAGTCTGAACTAAGTCAGTAAATCAATGATCCCTAGTTTTTTTTAGCTTTTAAGGTGGAAACACCGCTTTTGGAAGCAAGGGCTCTTGTGATTCATGAGCTTATTTTGGCTCTTGGATCATCAAAGAGATTGTAAACTGTGATGTTCCAAGACTTTTAGCGCCTAATATGGCTTACTCATTTCGGTTCGGGGAGCCAAATAAATTCCCCCCCATCCTCGGATGGTTTTATTTAAAAAGAAATTCACAACGTACTTGCAATGTCAGATTTGCAGTTGGACTGTCATAGGTCTTAACCTATGGTAATGGGCTGAAGTGTTGTGGCCCATAGGTAGAGTACACGACGTCGCTCATGGATCGCTTCTCCTTCATTCATATTGAATTATGTGGAACCTCGCATGACATGGGGTGGAATACACAACGATCCATAACGAATATATATGGAGCTCACCGCTAGACTTCACTTCATACATTCAAGTCACTACCACAGAGACCTCCCTCTGGCACCGGTTTTTTAACACCGGTTACGAAAACCGGCGTAAATCTTGTTTTAGCAACGGTTTTTTAGTGTTAACACCGGGTGTAAAACCGATGTTATTCTGGCACCGGTTAAAAATATTTTTGTACCGGTTATTTTAAAAAAATAGGTGTTATGTTTACACCGGTCGGGAAACCGGTGCTAAAATTTGTGGAAACCGTTGAGAGTTTAGCACCGGTCAAAAAATTGGTGCTAAAAACAACGATCACCGGTGTTATATTCGCACTGGTTTGAAGACCGGTGCAAAGAATCCTAGAAAACTGGCGTGATATATGTTTTGGCACCGGTTATAGAAACCAGTGTTATGGGATGTAGAAACCGGTGCTGAATGCATTCGTGGAAAAATGCGGGAAAACTGGCACCGGTTTGGTGTCTTATTGACAAAAACTGGTTCTAAATCGAGCATTTAATGCTCCGAACTTACCCTCTTAAATTAGTTCTGAACTTGAACATCCATTATTAGATGGTAGATTTCTTGGGAGGGTGTGCAATAACTCAAACAAATGAAGACTCATGGAAGTAAGTATTAATTAATTTTTTGGAATTTCAATCAACCAGAACCATAAATGCATGATTGGGGGTAGATTTTTTGTATTTATTATTTTTTCTCTATGCCTAGCTTATGTTGGTTGAGTATCGATCATGTTGTGGGAGTGTAAATTAATGAGTGTTGATGTGAACATTTTTGGGCAACGATAGGTAGGTGGTATATATATTTATATGTTTCCCGAGAACATGCAGTTGATCGATTCGCATACTTATGATGCATGACACGCTTAGTATTGTGTAGCAAAAAGATTGTATTCATTGTTCGTATTTTTTACCAATGAAAATATGTGTAATGGTGTGTTTCGACTTGTTTAGATACAGCGGACCGAGAATCCGTGTTTGCGTGGAGAGGAAAAATGGTTAACTGTCCAAGTGTAGCTAGAGGGAGTGGTGAACATATTGCATTTATTGATTTGTTTCTAGATTATGCCGTTGGTCGGGAGGAGAGGATACTTTGTCCATGCAAAAGATGCTTGTGTCGTGAACGGTTTGACGATCGTGGGGTTGTTCGATTTCACTTGTTGAAGAACGGATTTGACGGAGGTTACATTGTATGGACATTTCATGGAGAGGTTGAGCAAGGACATGACGGTGGGTTTGACAAGGTAGATGGAGACAAATGTACAGTTGATGGTATGTTCGATGACATTGTGAGAGATTTTGAGGGGAAACCTACAATGTTGAGTGCTCTGCTGGACGAGAAAGAGAAGCCATTGTATCCGGGATGTAAAAGTAAGGATACCGTAATATCTTTTTTTATGGAGGTTTTCAATTTGAAAGCTACAAGTTCTTGGACTGATGCAAGTGTGAATTCACTACTGAAGATTCTGAAGGATAAGTTCCCGGAAGGGAATGGAATTTCGAAAAACTATTACGAGGCCAAGAAAATATTGTGTCCACTTGGTTTGGAATACAAGAAAATACACTCATGTCCAAATGATTGTGTTTTGTATGACGGTGATTTGATAGATGTGGTTGAATGTCCCGTGTGCAAAAATGCAAGATATAAGGGTGTGACAAATGATGTTCATGGGTGTTTGGCTAAGAAGAAGAAGAAGGTCCCATTGAAGTGTATGTGGTATCTTCCTATAATACCTAGGTTGAAGAGGTTATTCGCGAATTCAGAAGATGCGAAAAACTTGCGATGGCATGGAGAGCGGGAAAGACTACACGGCGACAAGATAAGACATCCGGCGGACGGTGAACAATGGAGAAATTTTGACAAGCGATATCCTTCCTTTGCTTCGGAGGTTAGAAATCTATGCCTTGCATTGTGTACTGATGCGATGAATCCATTTGGTAATATGTCTTCGAAGCATAGTCTGTGGCCCGTGATGTTGGTTATATATAATTTGGCCCCATATTTGTGCATGAAATGTAAATATGTTATGATGCCTATGTTAATCTCAGGTCCTAGACAAGCTGGGAATGAGGTTGATGTGTATTTGAGACCATTGATAGAAGATTTGAAGATATTGTGGGAAGATAAAGGGGTGTTGGTATTTGATGGCCATATGAATGAAGAGTTTCAACTGCGGGCCATGCTAATTTTCACTATCAATGATTTTCCGGCCTACGGAAATTTGTTTGGGTATGCTGTTAAGGGGCACAATGCATGTCCCATTTGTGAGGAGAAGACTGAATTCAAACAGCTAAGACATGGAAGAAAGACAGTGTATCTTGGCCATAGAAAATGGCTCAACGGAAACCATAAATACCGGGATGATGTGGTCAATTTTGTTGGCGGGAATGAACGAAGGAAATCCCCTACACCACTAACTGGTGTGCAGATTCACAGCAAGGTTAAGAAATTACGAGTGGTGTTGGGAAAGTACAAAGGCAAGGACAAAATAAATTGTGGTGGGCCATGGAAGAAAAGGTCAATATTGTTTGATCTACCATACTGGGAGCATCTTGAGGTTAGGCTTTTCCTAGACGTGATGCATATTGAGAAAAATGTTTGTGAATGTTTGATAGGCACCCTCTTGAATATTCCTCGGAAGACGAAAGATTGTTTGAATGCCCGGTTGGACTTGGTTGATATGGGAATCAGAAATGACCTTGCCCCAGAAGTGAAGGGTAAGAGGACGTACTTGCCCTCTGCACCTTGTACCTTGTCTAAGGAGGAGAGAATCTCAGTTTGTGATAGTTTGAAATCAGTGAAGGTCCCCATTGGTTATTCATCGAACGTGAGTCAGGTAGTTATGAAGGATTGTCAGATGGAGGGGTTGAAATCTCATAATTGTCATGTTTTGATGCAACAACTTTTACCTGTTGCTATTCGTGGGGGTAATGGAGGCCGACGTAAGGCACTCAATCACTAGACTTTGTATATTTTTTTCCTCCATATGTCGGAAGTCTATTGACCGGGACCATCTGGATGTTCTACAAAAAGATGTTGTTGTTGTGCTCTGCAAGTTGGAAATGTATTTCCCTCCATCCTTTTTTGATATAATGGTTCACTTGGTCGTCCATCTAGTGCGGGAGGTGAAGATATGCGGTCCAGTTGGCATGCATTGGATGTATCCATTCGAGCGTCACATGAAAGTCTTTAAGGGGTACGTGAAATGTATGAGTCGGCCGGAAGCTAGTATTGTTGAGAGGTATGTTACCGAAGAAGTGATTGAATTTTTCTCTTCCTATTTGGAGGGACAGCGAAAATCTGGGGTGCCCCTGAATCGACATGTTGGGAGGAAGGGGGGCAAGCCGAGGTCGAGGGGAATGTTATTTACTCCATTGAATAGTGATCTGATGTCAGTTCATTTGTATGTGTTGAGGAATTGTTTGGAGACTTCTGCTTATGTGACTGAGCACCTTCATTCGATAACAGAGTGTCATCCCACGTGGCCCCCTAATAAAGTCCAGTTGGAGCACATTGACAAGTTTGTGAATTGGTTATATGACCGATGCAATGTTGCTGATTACGACCCAAAAATTAGGGCATTTGCGAGGAAGCCTAATTGCACTGTTTTGAGGTATTCCGGGTATGACATCAATGGTTTTTCTTTCGCTACTAGGGACCAAGATGTGAAGAGCACGACACAAAATAGTGGGGTATACATTGAGTCGGAGACTATGTGGCAAGCAAGTAAGAAAGATAAAAAACCAGTCGTAGTTGTGATGTCGTTCTATGGTGTTATTGATGAGATTTGGGAGGTTGACTATGGAGAATTCAAGATTCCGATTTTCAAGTGCCAATGGTTTGATAACACAACTGGGGTTCGAATTGATGATCCAATGGGATTTACCCTTGTTGACCCGACTCGTGTGGCATATGAAAATGATCAGTTTATTTTGGCCGAACAAGCAAGACAAGTTTTCTACGTAAATGACTCGTCCAATGTAGGTTGGTCTGTTGTGGTGCAAGGTAGAAAATTCTCTTTCCGCGATGAAATTGATTTTGAGGCTACAAGTGAAAGGTTAGAGTTTCCCTCTATTTCCCCTCTACCTAGTGACAACGGGATTGAGGCGGGAGCCATACGGAGGAAACACAAAGATGGTATTTGGATAGATGACGATGGCCGAGAACTTCGAGACAGTCAATCCAAGAAGATGAAGTTGGTTGTAGACTAGGGGGGTCGAGCATCGATGTCGAAGTTAAAATTTAATTTACTTCTTGTACTTTGTTGGGTTTTGTTGCCTCTGGCAACTGTTGTACAACTATCTTCCAATTTGTTGCCAAGTGGTGCAATTCTGTCCGCTGCAGCGTACTACAGCGGTTTTGGTAAAGGCTGGTAAAAAAAGTGGACAATTATTCCTATGATAGGTTCTGCCAGCTGTAGCGCGCTGCAGCTCTACTGGTTTAGCGCGTTGCAGCAATTTTACTCAGGTAGGAACCTGATACGAATTGGTCATGCAGGTCGTTTAAGACAACAACACAAATATGTTATGTGTCATGAAAGCTAACATTCCAAAATCCAAAGCAAAAACAGTCAGGACAAAGTAGCAATGTATGTTTCGAAAGCAACAAATGTTAGATCCCCACATCCAAATTAAACCAGCAACTGAAAAAACGTGATAATACGCAGATGTGAGGTCACTGTGGGCAGTCATTTCCTGCGCGCCCTCTTCTCCACCGTGTTGGGCCTTGGCGAATCAAAGGTAGGGATTGGACCCAATTCATTGATTCTCTCGCCACACATGGCTGTGAGGATCTTCCCAACCTGCGATGTCCAGTGCACCAAATGATCCACCTTCATTTGCAATGCAGCCAAGTCCCCATCCGAGTTCTCATTCGATGATTTACTTGTTGCCACCCTCGATGACTCAGCAATGTTCTTCTTCTTGGAGAATATGAGAGGGTTTATGGGGAGCTTTGGCATCATTGTGACGTCATCATCTTTGTATCCGCAACCTGCTTCCACGCATATTGCAGTGATGAGTGAGAACAAGCCTATGCAGTTATGGGCATTGACACAATCCCAGATGTATGCCATTATTGTACTCCCAACATCCAGGCTCATGTTCTTCTTTATCTTGTACAGCAGCAACATACGGGACCGATGAACCTTGCTATTCAATTTCACGGGGAGTAGCCGGGCAGCTATGAAACTGTACCACACGTTCATGTCCTCAGTCAAGTACTTTTTCTCTATGCTGGACCATTCTTGGGGTAGATTCTGAATTACTGCAGCGCTGTCATCACAGATTGCTGTGATGATGTCTTCCCATGAAGCTTGTTCAACTGCGGTGTCAGCGGCTTTGTACAAGCTCGCGGGCTTCGGTGGGATCCTGTAGAACGTGTTGATCAAATCCGAAGATAACTCGACTAACTGACCACGAAGGAAAACAGTTGCTGAATTATTGTACTTCATCATCGACAAGAATTCACACGCCATGGTCTGGTTTGCCCGCGACGGTTGTGCGATAAGCCCTTCCCAGCCATGCTCTTTCACATAGTTCCTGAAGGGTTTTTCCAGCCTCAGCCCTCTCTCAAGGATGAGGCCTCTCGAGATGAAGTCCTTTTAGACTGTTGTATGCTGAGTGGAGTCTGCCTCTGCGGCCGGTATAGGCTCAATCGACGGAACAATCTGAGTCCCGTGCTCGACGTCCTCCCCCTCTACCACTCTTGGCTTTTTCCTGGGCTGTTGGGTGTTGTTCTTTTGCTTGGTTGAACCTTTTTTGGGGGCCATGTCTATTAAACTAAATGTGTTAACGGTAGCCAGAATGGAACACGGTAAATAAGACACAGTCACAAAGGTAAATAATATAGACTCAACTTCTTCTAAATTAAGCATTCCTTCTCATAGGCTGAATGTGGAATAATGTTTACTCACACTTGATCCCAAATTTTGATAATATTAACAGAAGAAAAAGAATTGAACAAGATGGACATTCTATAAATCCTTGGCGAATCGATGGGCTATGCATCCAGAATCACATGTCATGAACAACAATCAGGGTATGCTCAAAAGTACTCACCAATGTTGAAAACAAGAGCAGAATGAGGGCATTGATGGTATGAGGCATTATGATGAAATCAACCCGTGAGCAAGAAAAAATATCATGAACAATCAGGTGATGCATAAAATTATCATATTATATACGAGCACGGGTTGTGCCATCCAGAATCACATATCATGAACAATCAGGTTATGCACAAAATTGTTCACCAATGATGAAAACATGAGCACATTGAGGGCATTGACACAATGAGGCATTATCATGAAATCAACCCATGAGGAAGAAAAACTTTCGACTGACTAAACCTCAGGATAATAATCTCCTTACCTAATTGGGAGTATGGGTTGTTGATGACTGGTGTTTGGTGTAAAGTCTAAGATGGTCGGACACAGCTTGGCCGATCAAGGGGCGCGGCAAGAGAAGTGGACGGCGGAGGGAGCAGGGCACGGCAGAGGTGGCAGGGGACGGTGCCGTGAGAGTAGAGGAAGGCAGAGGGAGAAGGGGTCGGCGGAGGAAGGGGCAGAGGAATGGCCTTGGGAACGGCGGAGGAATGGCCTCGGGAACTGCAGATGGAGGTGATGGAAGAGGAGAGGTTGTGGGTGAAATACTAATACACACACACCTTATACTGATTGGGCTGCAGTTTACATTTGTTTTGGGCTGAATGTTAAGCCAGTAGAATATTAAGTTTTTGACTCGAGAGGTTGATGGTCAAGTGCTTGCTGGGTCGAGGGCATCCAGTGCTCGAGGGCATACAAGCTCGAGGGCCTCCAGTGCTCGCTGGCATCCAGCCTTGAGGGCATCCACGCTCGAGGGCATCCAGGCTTAAGGGCATCCCGTGCTCGGGGCCATCCATTGCTCAAGGGCATTCGGGGCTCGAGGACATCCAGGGATCGAGGCCATTCTCAGCTCGAGGGCATCCAGGCTCGAGGGCATCCAGTGCTCGGGGCCATCCATTGCTCGAGGGCATTCTGGGCTCGAGGGTATTCTGGGCTCGAGGGCATTCTCGGCTCGAGGGCATCCCGGCTTGAGGGCATCCAGTGCTGGATGGCATCCAATGCTCAAGGGCATTCTAGGCTCGAGGGCATTCTGGGCTCGAGGGCATCCGGGCTCGAGGGAATCTAGTGCTCGAGGGCATCCAATGCTCGAGGGCTCCAAGGCTTGAGTCCTATCGGACTCCAGGGCTCGAGGGCTCCAGGCTTGAGTGCTCGATGCTAGAAACTGGGAATCCGCCATGTGAAAGCACTCTTGAGACTGGGAAAAATGATAGCCATCGCGGAATAGTTGCAAAAATAGAGGAAAAATCAGCAGTATCAATCTTATTTGAAGGCTTGCCTGTGGATTCTAATATAATTAAGGTGTATGAATAATATCCAGATAGATTAAGCCGTTATAATGTGCCGGAATGCGGGTCATATGCAAAGTTGAAACCACCGCAGAGGATGCTTCATATTTCGCCATGGCATCCGCAACTGAGTTACAATCTCTATATGTGTGCTTCAGGGTAGCATGGGACAAAAGAGTGTGAACTCGGAAAAGTAGAGGGTATAGGATCCATTTGGCAAGTGAAGGCTCATTAATCATATAAACTGCCTGTAGCAAGTCAGATTCAATGTTGAGGTTGGGATATCCGTCTAGACATATCTGCCAGGCCATAAGAATTGCCTTAACTTCACCTTCTAGTGGATATATGGCTGTTATGGTATAGGATCTATTAAGGATTGGTAAACCTTGGCGATTGCAAGCAACTAAGCCAATTGAAATAGAGGAATTAGACCAAGATGCATCCATTGTAACCCTGATGAAACTGTGACCTGGATATTCCTAGTATACTGTGGAAATAGTTGGCTTCGGTGGGGGACTGGGGGGAAACAACAAAGAAGGGAACATGAAACCTTCGGGGAGAGGTGGTAATGGAAAGGTAGAGTGTATCTGTAACTTCCTTGCTAATATGGGAGATGCGAAAAGGTGTGCCATAGAAAAAATAAGCATTCCTAGCCTTCCATAAAGCCCAGCAGATCACAGCATGAATCAGATGACATAGCAGTCTCTGCTATTCCAGTCAGGTCACTACAGTTCCAGAAATTGGAAAACGTTTCCACTGTATTATGCACATTCCGCTAATTGAAAGCAGCAATCTGAAACCAAATGGATTTACATAGTTGACAATTAGTGAAGAAATGTTCCATGGAGTCAGATTGATTGCACAGAGGACATTTAGAGGCCAAGCTATAACCACATTTTACGAGGATATCATCAAATGGTAAGCAGGAGTTAAGCAGTTTCCAGGGGAGTGGTAGAAATCTTCTTAGGGAAGATTATATTCCATATGAGCTTAGTAACTGTGAAATTACCCAATCCATAATGTCACATGAGCTTATTGTTTTTAAATTAAAGTAACAAAAATTAAAAGACACCAAAATGAACCAACAAAGTTGCATTTTCATTCCCTCCAAAAGTTGCCCTTTTCCCTCCATATCCTTAACCCTCTGTTTCCGTACCCTTCCCTCCCCACCACATTGAACCGAGTTCTTTCCACCCACCACATCTCTGATCCCAAGTTCCCCCTCTCCCCCCCATAACCCCGTGCAGATTTCCCCCAAAAACAATGTCCCTCCCTTCACCATTTATGTCGGGCTTCAACCTCCCAATCCAGGTCACCAACCAGATACCCCAATTTTATCGACACTCTACTCCACAAATTTCATACCCGGCTCGTACCCAGCTCGCAATGTTCACAGGGGAGGGGGTAGCCAAGACGGTCGGCCGTTGCGCATAAAAGGTAACACCCATTGGTAGTTTCCAATGATTTCCCGGGATTAATGAGTAGCTTTATTTTGGTTGGTCTCCTTGCGTGTGAGTTTGTGTTGACTTTTCTGGTTAAACTATTGTGGGTGTTGTTTCATGCTCATACATGATATGCTTGCTTGTAATGTCATATTTTTTGCCTACCCACGTGCCCCCTACACGAATTTGTTGAAGTCGATTGGATTTTCGTGAAAATCCGCAAAGGGCAGTGTTGGATTAATGTTTTGTTTGTGTTTCATTTACTGATAGAAGAGCTTCAATGACGCCGCCGAGGAAGAAATTGTTTGTCTCCGGTGGTGGACAAACTGTTGCCCATGAATGTTTTACCCCTCCAAAGGATGCCAACTGTGATGACAATGGCGAGGAAGGGGCTAGAGCACAAAAATATTGCTCAAGATCAGAGAAGTCCGGAGACGCAGAAGAAACTACGGTAAAAAAAGACATGAGTGGGAGCTTTGATAAGTTTGAGATTGGAAAGTATTGCAAGCGCAGAGGTACAGCCACGTGCAAGTCCGTGTTGCTTGCGAAACAAAAGAAGCCTCTTAAAATATTCTTCGATGATGACTTCGAACCCTTAGTTATGCGCAGCCGATGGTCGATGTATGTTGGCTATGCCTTCTTCCGAAGAATCCGCTTCGGGACATGGCATAATTGGAGATCAGTTCCAGACCATGTGAAGAAGGATGCATGGGAATACATTCTTGTAAGTGTGTTCTAATCCTCCATTGTTCATGTCAAGTTCGTTACATGTCGCACTAACAACATGTCTCCTTATCCTCCAGATCAGCTGGGACATACAAACGAAAATGACTTTCAATGAGATGAATAAGTTCCGCAATAAATGGACAATTTATGCATGAGAAAAGTGAAGGAATTGGAAGACTAAGGTGGCAAACAAGTACATTGTGCTTAAAAAACCAGGCTCTTGCGCATGGAGAAACTATAGGTGAATGGACAAAAATGAGTGGGAGCTGTTTATGAAACACAGGTTAACCCCTGAATTCAAGGTAATCCCTCCAATCTTTTTTTCCCCTAGTCACTACCATGCCGGCAGTTTACATACTGATGTCCACATAGGCGGTAAGTGATGCAGCAAAATTAAGTGCCTCACAGAAGGACTACATCCATCACACGGGGAGTGGAGGGAACCGTAGGGTTGCAGTAGAACTCGAGAAGGGGAAAAGAAATGCTACAATTGAGGTGCTTCTGGGTGAAGGTCAGAGTGTGGAAGAAGCAGAGGCTTTAGTTCAGAGCATGGATTTCAAACCGGACCGCTCGAAAGTGTTCCTTGCAGCAAACTGGGACAAGAAATTATCAACCTACACCAACGACTCCGTGCGAAGAGCAGCCCCCACTATTGTGAGCATAATTCATAAATGAATCTATCTCCATTGATATTCTTTCATGTTATCCCGATCAAATGGCTAATATTTGCTTTGTTTCTTAGCAACACCTTTTGGATACGAAGCAAAAGGGAGATTTGGTTATACATGGCAAAGAAGATATTCTAGTTCAAGCAACAGGTAGGAAGGATCGTGGGGGTCGTTGGAGGGGTTGCTCCGCAACCTCCAAGGTCAACGAGGCCCTGCCACATATGACTGTCACCCGTTATGTATCTAGTCGATGTGGGAGCACAAACAAAAAACCATCTGAGGAAATTTCAAATTCAACCAAACAACCAACAGATGTTATCGAGCTCAGGGAAACATTTGTTGCTTTACTTGAGGCCCAAACAAATTGGCTAGCTGGGCAATTGGGTAAAGATATTCCCCCACACTTGGATGTCCGTAATTTCCTCGCTTCATCTTCCACCCCCACGACCAAGGACAACCGGGTATTCATTCCTTCAGCATCGGGATGTAGTTACCCACAAGGAACTGCAGCGGATGACAAGGTAGTCCAAACCGTGAACTGCAATCGTATTTGTTCCTTTCTAGCTATGTGATTTTTAGTATATGGATTTCCATTTCCTGATTTGGATTGATGTTGTGTGGGGATACAGTTCGTTGCTGATGAACGCTGGAAGCTGCAGCGCACTGTAGCTCTCAGTCTCAGCTGGGCACTGAAAGCTGCAGCGCGCGGCAGCCTTCAGCAGCTACATGTACAGTTCATTACTTCTTATTAGTTATTGCCCGACCCATGTATTTACCCAATCTCTAAGTTCATCTCTCAGAGAGGAAAACAATGCTGCCTATATGTTTTGAACCATCATGGAGAGAGGGAGGTAGCCGCATTCGGTATAATCTTTCCGAAAGAAGCGGAAACTGACTTACCCATCAAGTGGGAGCGGGTAAATCTAAAAGGACCTGTGATCATACCAAAGGCACCTTTACCGATTGAACACGAATAATTGGAGTTCATCATTCAGGCCATCGGGTATAACATTCTATGGCCGAGAAAGCTGATAAGTGTCATAGAGCAACAGGATGATGAGGTGTGATAGTTGCATTCTTCTTCTCATCGGTGGTCATACATATCTTAGGTTCTAATACAATGACATGATATGTTATTCATATTCTTACGTAGGAGAACGAGTAGCAACCGCCTCCGCAGCAAAAGATGGTCGACGAAAAAGGAAGTCCTCAAACAAACCTCACACCAGTGCCTAAGGAAGATACTCCTTTGGGAGAGGTGGCCGCTCGATCGGTAAAAGGAGAGGTACATACCCCCATACTATTTCATTCCGAATGATTTTCTATCTACGCATCACTAACATTTTACCCATTAGCAACTACCGAAAGAAAAAACTTCATCACCGGAGAATGGGCAACGAAATCCTCCCTCGTCGATTTCTCCCAAATACATATTTGTGAGAAATCATTTCAGCCTTTACATTACCATCCACTACTGAATTACATAAAAAATACTGTTAAACTAATATTATTAGATTCTGAATGTAATGATTAGGGAGCCATGGAAAACCAAGAAAGCATCGCTGTTGTTCACCAGATTAGTGAGGCTTTACGGCTATCTGCACAAATATGTGGACCGGACAAAATATTCCGCATCAATTTCAGCACAAAGGTGTTCGGGTCAGAAGAAGTCTACGCAGCTATATTCACTGACAAGATACGACTGTTCATGAATAGCTTGGACGCGGATGATGAAATGGAGTGGATCAGTGGGTGCCAACTGGATATATGGGCATCGTAAGAAGTGCATGCTTTCATTATTCATAGATACAAGTATCATTATATTTGCTTCACTAACCATATTAATTTGCAAGATACCTCTGCGATGGGGTGGTACGTGGAGGCCACGTCCAGTTTATTCCTGCCTCTTCGAACTCAATGGCTCAGAAGGCAAATCCTAGGGTGGAATTGACTGCGGACGAGGTTTCAGCTATCATGTGCCGCACTGAAGCGAGGATGTACATCTTCCCATACAATCGAGAGTAAGTTCCATTCATTTTCCGAGTAGCTAGACCCGGCCACATGGAAGCGAAAGCAACCGTGTGCTGTGATTTTATTTGTTTGAATCTTAAGTACTTTTGTTTTACCCTTTTTCCCATAGGGACCATTGGTTTTTGCTTGTCTTCGTACCAGAAATCGATCGAGTCTATTGCATCGACTCAATGACTGGGGGAATTTCCAAACGAAATAGATCATGCCTTAAAATGATTCATTTGTAAGTGGAACACATTCGTTTCTTTCCTTCAGCTTCGATGTTTTCCAAAAATGGTTGTTCCTGTAATTGTGTTCTTGTACATTTCGCACTCTCTTGGCTCAATTATTTAAAATTACTGTTACTCTTCCCATGATCATATATTGTGTGAACCCCAATTTCTGAAAATAATATTCCTCATGCTGACGAAAATAGGTTTCCATCTATACTGTAGGATTACAACAAAATATCGACGGTCCAATTCCAAACAAAATAGGTCCTACCCTTCAAACTACACTTGGGATGTCATAAACATCAGTGTACGTATCATCTCATACCTTTATATTTCACGTGTCATTTTCATCTTCGTAATCGGTTCAACAAACTGTCTTTTCCATCATCAGCACAAGATACAAAGTAGTACTTGGGAGTGCGGGTACCATTGCATGTATTACATGGAAAAAATTGTCAGGCACGTACATGACATTGACATTATTCCGGTACGTTTTCCTACATTTCTTCTATTTATTCGTTATCCTGACATTTACATCCTTATCTTAACATGTCATTTAATGCATTGTTTCAGCAATTCCCGGAAGATTACACTCCACTGGGGAGGGATGAACTGCGGAGTATTGCTGTGAAGTGGGTTTGTATTTTTGCAAAAAATACTCTGCCAAAATGCATAGCTCAATTGAATATCATACAAGGACTTGCACAAATCGTCGGATAGTGGTTAGTCTTATCTGTTACAAGAAAGGTAATTGGCCATCTCATCTGATACTCGTCAAATTCGATGCTGCAGGGGGTTTCAGTATCTTACGACACTACGGAACACTTCCTGCTCTTCTTTTGCTAGTCATATATTATACTTCATCGGATTCAATCCGTTCTTCAACCTACTTTGTTGTCTATGCATACTGTGGCTCCGAATTTGTTCAATTTGTCTTCGTGCACCATTCTGTTACTACGCACAACAAATACTGGGTGCCATGCCTTGAAAAAAAGGAGCTGGCTGTGAGAAGATGAACGCTGCAGCACGCTGCAGCTTACAGTGACCACATAAATTACTTATGCTTTTAACACCGGTTTTTTTTATTGGAGAACCGGTGCTAATTAAACGGTACAAAATTAACGATGGTAGCACCGCTTTCAAAACCGCTACTACAAAAAAGGTGCGATCATAACCAGTGCTATATTTACTTCATTGCACCGATTTTCAAACCGGTGCTAAATTTAACCGGTGTAACAAATAAACAACTATAGCACCGGTTTTTTTTTACCGGTCCTAACATATAACCGGTGCAATAAAACTGTTTTCTTATCATCGGTTCCCAAACTGTTGCTAACTATAACCGGTGCAATTAATTTTTCTGTCACCGGTTTAAAAACCGGTGCTATATACCTACAAACCGGTGTTAGAAATAAAGATTTAACACCGGTTCCCAACCGTTGCCAAACTATAACCGGTGCAATTTATTTTTCTGTCACCGGTTTAAAAAACCGATGCTACCTACCCACAAACCGGTGTGAGATATAAAGATTTAACAACGGTTCCATTACCGGTGCTAACAATTCCGGTGCGACAAATCTGGTATTGCACCGGTTTTTTCTAGCACCGGTTACAAAAAACTGGTGCTAATATGGTACATTAGAGCATCGGTAACTTAAACCGGTGCAATATATAACGGTGCTAATAAAATAAATTTAGCACCGGTTTTGTTTCAACCGGTGATAACGTAGCATCGCTTACTTAGGCATCGGTTTTTTAGCCACCAAAAAACCGGTGCTAGGAACCAAAACAACCGGTGCTAGAGGTGTCTTCGCGTGGTAGTGAGTTCTAGGCAATTTTCTACACTCACTTACCCTTTCTTCAAAAAGGTATGCTCTCTAGATTCGATTGATTACCTTCTTCTTTCAATTTGTTTTTAAATTTTATATGCATATGTATCTCCAATTCCATAGTTATGTTTGTTTTTTGTATTCAAATTTCTGTGGATGTTTGTTCTAGTTAGTAGGAGATAATTGGTTTGAAATTCTCATTTGTTAACCGGCCATAATCTGTTGTTTATTCTCAATATGTACTCTGTCATTCGTATCGAGAGAATGGGTCTGTAAATCCTACTTGTGACCTTGCTGGTATGGCGGTTATGATTCCTCTGGGTCGAATTGTTAGCGAGGTCGATTAACTTAGCTCTCTTAACCCTAGTATTTTGCAACGTCACATTCTCTTCGTGAACATATTGATTTTAACGACTAGAAGTTAACGTATCAGCGATGTCGCGTATTAATGTATGCTATGTAATGTTTGTGGAACCCATAATACATTAAATTCACCGATTCTTATCGAATTTCAGGAATAATGTCTAACAGTGCTGGTTTGAGTAGATGTGCCCCGATCGAGGTCATTTGTTGTTCTAATTTAAAGTCCATTTCATTTTCAATTTTTTGTTCTAAGGATAATTGAAAATTTTTGAATGATCAAAATGCATATCCCTAGTGATTCGGATGACGATCGTCATCCAAGGACCACATTCGGCAATGTCATTACACACTACGTCCACACGCTAACCAGGACAAACTTCGGTTCCATTCTGATTTTGTAAGTTCTCCCTTGTTGACACATGATGTATTTTTGGTTTAATGCATTTTCTCTACAAGTTATTTTCATATTTACTTAATATTGTTATTTGTTTATAAATCAGTACGTCCTAGCACACATTTTAGAGCTCCTACCGCCGTACAAGGCCCCCGATGTGCTACGTTATAATGGAAGGGTGTATGAGATGCACTACTTGGGGGCCCAGAGGTACAAGGCCCTCACCCCTAAGGGGTGTGGGAAATTTCTTGATGAGGAGGAACTCGTGGTCGGACACGGTACATTTGGGGTGGTAAATGGCATTAGGCATGTAGTTTTTAATATAACCATTCTTCCCTGCGGGTTTGACTGATTATTGACTTTAAAACATTTGTTTAAAACAAATTTATTAAAATTTAGAACAACATATCTACAATTTTATTATAATTCTTGAAGATTATATCAAGAATTTGATTTATTGAAATTTATTTCAATATTATTGAATTGTTCATATTCATGTAACTCTGGACCTCTCCCTCTTTCAACATATGTAACTCCTTCTCCCACTTAGCAAATTTTTGTTGCAAACAATTATTGTAACGAAAATTGATTCGTAAACTGCATGCTTGATGGGCTGTGATTTTTAGGCCAAGTCAATCATGCGATGTTGCGAAGTGGACAAAGTCATGTCGCTTGGTCCGATCAGGGTGCGAAGTCGTACAAGTGGGGAGACGACACAATGCCTTTAACCGACATCGCTTAATGATGGACATCAAGTCGGCTTAACCAAAAATATATGCAACGTTGCCTAATTCAAGGCGGTTCAAAACGACATCACTACTAACGGGTATAAATAGGGGAGCCCTAACAAATACTTCATGCATCTATCCACAAATTTCCCGCAAAATCTAACAGTCTCTAGTTTCCTCCCCTCCCTTCTATTCTCCCTTGGAAGAAGGTATGGATTTTCTAATCCCCTAACACATTTGTTCTTTAATTCTTACTTTTCAATGTTCGATCTCTAGTATGTGAATATGTTTCCTAATTCTAACATTAAAATTCGATTAGACAATGTTTTGGTATGTTTCCAAACGGTTTAACTTTATTGTGATGTTTATAAAGCTTCATTTTTTCTAGTTTTATGCATTTCTTGTTGGCTCTGTAATATGCGACATCAGTGTCTTATCTGTCAGCACTCGGTCTATTCGATGGTAAAGCGACGTCGCATTTTCATTTATTCAAGTGACTCCAGTCGACCAGAGCCGTCATTGCCTGTTGTAATCTGTATAAAACCTATGGGTGTACATCTTTTTAAAGTTGGCACCGAGATAAGTCTGTTGAGAGGACTTACCACCTGACATCACTGAAAGTTTTCATTTACAGTTCAACAGAAAACTGAAACTATTCTAGATCTTTCGCAAGCTTATAGCAAAGATACAGCAAGAATGAAAATCAGAGTCTTTGCTAAAATCCTAAAACAAGTAGTTCTACTATATGAATGTATGACCGCCTAAAAAGACTAATTAGATAACTAATTGCTACTAACAAACAAGAATTGCCTGAATCAACTTGACCTCAAACTGCAGGCTTACCTTTTTTAGAGGGATTCTTTGATAACCCTTCTTTCAAGAGAAGTCCCTCAACTCCTTTAGTAAGAAAGCCTCTCGTTTATTATCAGGGACCATTTTGGCTTTCTTATATAGTGTAGGTGCAATACTGAGAGAGAGAGAGAGAGAGAGAGAGAGAAATTGCACTAATCACCATGGATTGATGAGGACATTAATCAAAGGAAAAAATTCTACTAACCTCATCCCACAGGATTTGATAACTGATTTGAGATGCTCAACTTGCTTTCCACGTGCAGGAGTCGATGCTTCTTTCTTCTGCAAATCAAATCAAATCAATATCCAGTTAAGGAAGAAATTAAGCTAACTGCGAGTAATCACTTTTAAATGCATGAAGTCACCTTTGCATGTTTTTCAGTAGTAGATTCGGGTTCATCTTCAGACACACTACCACCATTGTCACTGTTTCCATCACTATCTTCCTCTAATTGCTGTTTGGCATGTTTGCTCTGTTTCTTATTAGATACATCATTCCTATTCTCCATTCTTGTACGTTTCTTATCCCTTTCAACATCGATAGGTTTGTCCCTTCGAATCGACTTCTTCTTTGGTTTCTCTTCTTGATCTTCATCATCGCTTTCACTGTCAACAGAACTCGACCTTCCTTTGCTTTTAATGCCTCTGGCTGCATTACTACTCTGGCTAACAGATACTGAAGTCGGAACAACACCAGAGTCTATAACCTACGCAAGAAGGAAATGTCAGTGAACGTGATATGGCCAAAACCTGATATAAGAGCCAGTTTCAAAACTTTCCATACCTTTTCAATTTCCAGGCGTTTTTTTTTTCCGCAAAACACTCACTAGTGAGCGGGGAAATTGATTAGGGCTCCCACACCCGGAAGAAGAAAATAAACTTACAAGACTTAGAGATCTATCTTTTAAGCTAGACTAGAAACATAGTTAATGCCATCCTCTTGACAGTGATTCCTTCGACAAGCCCTCCACCCCCTGTGTGGAGCTTGCGAAGGCCAAACCATCGAAAGGAAGCAAAAACAGCAAAACCTATACTTTTCAAGCCTATACATATGAGAAGTTACAGACTAAACTTGTGTTTCCATCGGAATTGAGGGAATAGAGTCTCTCTGCGGTTAAGGAAAAGAAAACGCTGTGATGTGAGGAGTTCTTGAAGCTGCGAGGTGTTTCCTTTTCTGATTGCCAATTGAGCCAGATAGTCCGGAGTTTGATTCCCATCTCTATGGATGTGGCTGAAATAAACCTGTCTGAACCTTGTAGTGGCCACCATAATCTTCTTCAGTATCGGCCTTAGTGGCCAGGGACAAGGTTGCCCCTGAATGATTTTTATTGCTGCAAGGGAGTCCGATTGAATGTGAAGATGTTCTGTCATTCCCTCCGCCACTTGAAGTCCCATCCGGATAGATAGCATCTCAGCTCTGATCACTACAATATAAGAGGAGAAGCAGGCATTATCTGTGGTCATGAAAGATGATACAGCATGTATGATCCTTTTTTTTGCATCTCTGATAACACAACCAATCCCTACATTGTCACCATGTATTGCTGCATCACAGTTTACTTTTAACCCTATATCCGGAGGTTCCCACTTAATTAAGTAAAGTCTAGTGATTCTTCTCCGTGTAATGCAAGGCAATAAACCATTACTAATTAGTTGACAATTCAGATGGCAAATATCTTGTGGATGAACCGAGTATAGCAGAGAACATGAATTTGAAATGCATTTCCAGATTACAGGAGCATGGCTCTTTTTGTTTTCATGTATCCATTTATTTCTGATTTTCCATAGTTCCCAGCAGATTAGACATGGCAATACTGTCATTTGGGAACAGTTTGATGATACTGAATGTTTGAAAGACCAGTAAAAAGCCAATCTCTCCCTAATATTACTGAAAGATCTATCTGTGATGTGTAAAGCTTCCTGCATTTTAGTCCACAAAAAACTGGCAGTAGCACAAGAATTGAAGAAATGATCATGAGAATCGATGCTATCACATTCTGAGCACTTAGATGGTAGATGTAAGCCTGTTGTCATCAAGATATCAGCAAATGGGAGTGCACTTAAAAACATTTTCCACATGAAGAAACTGATTTTCTTGGGTATGGTTTTGATCCAAATTCTTTTAAAAAATTGCACTTCAGGCTTTTTTGGTCGTAACACTTGGTATGCAGACTTAATTGTAAATGTACCATGGATATCAGGTTTCCATATCAAGTAATCCTCATTACCAGTTAGTGATATGTCCTTTAAAAGATCAGCATTTATATCAGAGCTGAAAAGACAAGCAAGTTTTGGAAGATACTGACCTTTGTTCTTCATGAAATCAGCAACAGTAAGAAAAGGAAAGTTATCCTGTACCTGATCTTCATCAACCTGATTAATCAAGGGACCCGAGCCAAGCCAATTGGCTATCCAGAAATTAGAATTCCCATTTTCTATGATCACCTGTGAGTTAGCTTCTGCTGTGCCATTAATTTTCCTATACCTAGTCCAAGTTTCTGATTTCCTAGCATTATCAGGTAGAGACCACATAAGTTTTGCCCAAGGAGATTGGCCAAGCTGAAGCTTCCACCAAATCTTAATAGAGTAAGAGTCAATTATGGCTTGTATGTGTCTTATTCCTAGGCCTTTCTCAGCCAATGGGTAAGATAATCTATCCCATGAAACCCAGTGTTTGTTTAATCCATGATCAGAAGTCCCCTACAAGAAGTTGCTGACAGTGTATCTTGTGGGAGCCGTAACAGCCCAAGTGTGTTGAGGAATAGATGTCAACACATGATTT
This sequence comes from Rubia yunnanensis, assembly GCA_037428765.1. Lineage (NCBI taxonomy): Eukaryota > Viridiplantae > Streptophyta > Magnoliopsida > Gentianales > Rubiaceae > Rubia > Rubia yunnanensis. The sequence goes on along the minus strand of CM075064.1, from coordinate 89,659,985 downwards.
ATCAATATTATCTTTCCCCCACCTGAAAGCCACTGATTTTTCCAATTACTTATTCTTGTATTTACCATATCAATTAAAGATTTGAAATGTTTATTAAGTTTTCTACCTCTATAAACTGTAACCCCCAGATAGGAAAAAGGTAATTCCCCTCTTTTCATGCCTGTTATTTCCTTGATTTCTTTTTCCTTGTTTCTGCTTAAATCTCCTGCATAGTAAGCACTTTTTTGAAAATTGATTTTTTGGCCAGTTGCCTTTTGAAAGATGTCCAGAAATTTCATCATGTTTTTAATGGATTTAGTGGTTCCCTTCATGAACACCACTGTGTCATCAGCAAAAGACAGTTGATTTAAATTATTTGCAACCCCTGGTGTTTTAAACTGTCTAATATTCCCATTTTGGAACTGAATCCTAAGATTTCTTGTTAAAATTTCAGTTAGTAAGTTAAAGAGAAAGGGTGATACAGGATCACCTTGTTTCAACCCTCTAGATGGCTTGAAGAACCCACAGGGGGATCCATTGATTAAAACAGAGAACCAAGTTGAATTAATGTTGTTCATGATAATTTTAACTATATGTCCATGGAAACCCAATTTTAATAAAAGAGTGTTAATGGTTGACCAGCAAACCCGGTCAAAAGCCTTCATCATATCCAACTTAAGAATTAGATTAAGTGATTCATTTTTTTTATCCAACATTCTGACAGCTTCCTTCATCATTAATATATTTTCTGTTATATCCCTACCACTTAAGAAAGCTGATTGTTCCTCTGAAATCAGTGAGATCATTAATGGTTTGATCCTTTCCACCACAATCTTTGACATCAGTTTATTAATGAAGTTGGAGAGGCTTATTGGTCTGAATTCACTAAAGGACTTAGGGGTCTTAGTTTTTGGTATTAAAACTATTAAAGTGCTTGCTACTGATTTAGGAATAGGGATCCCAACTTGATATTCTAGCAAAGCAGTTAAGACATCCTGGCTAATGGTTTCCCAAAAAGTCCTGTAAAAACTACCAGGAAATCCATCTGGCCCTAGGGCAGCTTCTGTGGACAGATCAAAAACACCTGCTTTTGCCTCATCCAAGGTTATAGGCCTTAACAGGTTAATATTATCATTTTCAGAAACTGAAGGTTGTATTTGTTGTGTTAGAAATGATAAGCATTGACCTGATGGATCCTCATTTTCATCAGATAGCAGATTTTTAAAAAAACTAACTGCTGCATCACAAATTTGAGCTGGGGAATTTAACCAGTTACACTCCTGATCCTGAATCTTCATTATTTTTAATCTAGCCTGGTTTTCAGTTATGGATTTATGGAAGTATTTTGAATTTAGGTCACCATCTTTAAGCCATTTCATCCTAGTCTTTTGTGCTAAGAATAGATTATGTTCAACCAAATGTCTTGTTAGTTTTGCCTTTGCCTTGTTTAAGGCAATTCTATCCTGAATGGTGCTAGAAGTATCGTTTTTTATTTCCAACTCATCCACTTCTTTTTCTGATTCTTTTAAATTTTCAAATACATTTCCAAAAACCAACTTATTCCATGATTTTATTTCAGCCTTAAGTCTTTTCAGTTTAAGTGAGAAACCTAGGATACCTTGTTCCTGGATAGGCTGGCTCCAGCTATCTGATACCAAATCCTTAAATTCAGTTCTGTTTAACCACATTTCCTAAAATCTGAATGGTCTAGGGGAAGTATCATCTGATTCTGATATCTCTAGCAGTATTGGAGAATGATCTGAGGTCGTTCTATTTAATATTTGAACTGTGGAATGGTTAAATAACTGAAGAAAATAGGTGTTTCCCATTATCCTATCCAATCTCTTTGAGGTTGGATTTACAGCTCTATTGTTAGTCCATGTTAGTAGATTGCCAATAGTGTTTAAATCCTCAACCTGTATCTCATTAATGAAGGAAACAAAATCTAAAATTGAGTCCATCTTTGGGGAGCTGGGGCCGGAGTATTCCCCAACTGATCTAATCACATTAAAATCTCCTCCTATCAGTGTTGGGGAAGAATCTATTTTAGGAGCTATATCTGCATACACCTTAAGCCTGTCCTCTCTACTGTGTGGAGCATAAACAAAGAAAGACTTAAATTTCCTATCACAGTTTTTTACATATATCTCAACCTGGATGTAGTGATTATGGACCTCTAAAAGATTTATGGCAATTCTATCTGTAAACATAATCCAAATCTTGTTATGTATCATTCCCAAATGATTTCTGAACCTAAACATTTTTTTATACATCTCTAGTTGGTTTAAGTTACCTTTAGGTTCAATTAATACTAGAAGATCAAGTTTATGTATCCTAGACAAGTGCTTTAATCTCACTACTGAGGTTGATACTCCCCTTACATTCCATATCAAACTTTTAACTACCATTGGAAACTTTGGACTTTAAGGCTAACCTGGAGCTCCTCTTGAGGAGGGTTACCTGAGAGTGACTTTCCTCAACTGTGCTTAATGTTTGCTCCTTCAGATCAATATGCTCCTCTGGATCCTTAAGCTCCTCCAGATCTGTTTGCTCCACAGAATCTGAATGCTCCATCTCTATGGGAGGTTGTACTGGTTCACCTTTTTTCTGACTTTCCTTCTCAGGTTCCCTGGGGGATTCTGGGAAAACGTGCCTTCCTACCTCCTGAGATTTTATTTTATTCTGACTTTGTGCTAATGAAATAAGTTCAATGTTAGGAGTCCAGGAAAAACGGTCATGTAAGAAAATATCTGAATTTAATGGAGTTCTATCTCTATTACATAAAATGTCATCAGTAAATGATGGACTAAGGATACTCTTCTGCAGAGGAGAGGAGGGAGCAGTGTTATAGCCTCTGGAATCAAATCCTTCCTCTTCCAAGTCTTCAGTAGTTATGATTTCCAGTGTAGCATTAGTGTTTGCCTGGTTTGTCCGTTTCTGTAAGGAGCCATGTGGTACCTGATTTCTTTTTTCAGACAAGTTTACCTGAGGAGGAGTTGAGTTTGCTACCTTAGGAAGGTTAGGGCTTAGGGGTGTCCCCTGGTTATGCTGATCATCTGTATTAAGCATCTCTAATACAGCAAATCTATTAACAGTTGTGGATGCTATGTCTTGCCCACTTTGGGCTGAGGCCACTGTGTTAGGGGCAACTGTGTTGGGGGCAACTGTGTTAGGGGCAACTGTGTTAGGGTCAACAGTGATGGGAGTTATCACTTTCTGCAAGCTTAGGGTCTGCTTAGGAATGTATACCCTGGTTGTTTCTTGGTTCTTTCCCTTATTGCTCTTGTATGGGTTCCTGATTTCCTTTGGCAGGGCTACCTCAGGATGTTTAGGATCAGCACCCATAATGTTAGTTCCTGAGCCAGAGGATTCCTTAGAAGTTTTCAGCAATTGATCCCTTTTGCAATATGGTTCATTATGTCCTAATTTTAGACATTTTTTACAGTACTGAGGGAAATCTTCATAGGAAATGGTATAGGATTTGTTATGTGCTATAGAACCTAGCCTTATCTTAGTCGGTCTTGGCTTAGAGACATCCATCTCCACACAGAGTCTAATTGTGGAGGGCCTAGTTAGGTTCTTAGTAGGTGCATCAGCAAAAAGAAGCTCTCCTAAGGAATTTCCCAAATCTGTTATAGCTTTAGGGTGAAAGAAATATACCGGGGGGAATTCCACGGTGAGCCATACCGGTGCCAACGCTGATTCTTCATCGTAGTCGAAGTGTTTTGTCCATTTGATGATGCGCATTATTGCCCCCCCCCATGGACCAGGTGCGTTTGAGCCAGCAACGATGGTAGTCCTCGTCAATATCGAAAGTTATTCTGACGTGCCTCGAGTTCATCGCTGAAAGCTGCACATCTCCCTTGAAACCTATCGTCTTGATCTGATTTCGAAGGAATTCCATAGTGGGGCATCCTCGACTGAACTTTCCGACCAACGCTTTTGAGAATGGAGCGGCTAGGATGTCCACTTCCTCTTCTGGGTATAATACCGCCAATTCACCCTTGAAATTGAAATGGGGGTGAAGGTCTGGTGAATCGAGGTCCGATGATGGATGGGATTGTTTCAAAGCTTGGGCGAAAGAAGGCTTCTCCCTACTCCATGGCGCAGGTGCCGCCATGGCAGGGCGGAGGACGGCGGCGATAAAGCCGTTAGGCGAATTTCTTGGTTTTCGTGAGAGAGTTTTCAGAGAGAGAGAGAGTATCAGAGCGAGAATTTCCAGGCGTATAAACTTCTTGAAGGGATCAAGAGCAAATTTACCGAGTCCTAGCTCTTCCTCCAAATAAATATATATAAAAATATAAATAAATAAATATATAAATATAAATATATACACATATATAAATATAAATAAAGATATATGTGTATATAAACATATATATAAATATAAATGAAGATATATAAATATAAAAATATACATATATATAAATATAAAAATATACATAAATATAAATATAAATAAAGATATATATATATATACAAATATAAATAAATATATATGTAAATATATTCATATATATATAAATATATATACATATAAATATATATATATATTTATATTTATATTTATATATATCTTTATATTTATATTTATATTTATATTTATGTATGTTTTTATTTATATATTTATTTATTTATATTTATATTTATGTATATATATATATATCTTTTTATATACATTTATTTATATTTATATTTATGTATATATGTGTGTGTATTTATATTTATATTTATATATACATCCATACATTTATATTTGTATATACATATAAAGAGAGAAAAAGAACAAGAAGTCTGATCCGCCTTAACCTATTCTCTAATTACTGCGGGCGATTGAGTGTGCGATAGTGTGTGCGACGCTAGGGTTTTGGCTTCTCCTCTCCCCTTCATTTCTGCATCTCATCTAACTTTCTTCTCATTTTTCTTCGTTTCTCTCCGCCTTGGCGGAGTCTTTCTTTACCTGCCGTTGATGGCGGCCTCATCATCTATCCTTCCCCCTCCTCCTATAAAAACTTTTGCGGCGGCGCTACAATCTAAATCACCTCCGCTGGTTTCTCAGCTTCCTACTAACCCTGAAATAGTCCCAAAATCTTCCCACCTAGGCGATCTTGCTTGTCTTTACTCTGACGAGCAGATCGCGACCCTCTCGGCCCACTATTCTAATGCCTTGGTGGAAAAATACACGAAGGGCAGACTAAGTATGGAACAGTTGGAGGTTTCTCTCAAGACCATCGGCTTCGAAGGTAAGTACCAATTAGGATCTCTTGACTTTAAGCACATCCTAATTAGATTCGAATTGATAAATGATTATCAACGTTGCTGGATGAAAGGTTTATGGAATTTTAATGGGGTTTTACTTAAGATGCTAAAATGGACACCTGAGTTTTCCACACAAAGAGAATCACCGATTGTCCCGATCTGGTGTACGATTAAAGAAGTTCCCCTTTATTACTATAATTCTGCTTCTATTGAAAACATTGGGAATAATATTGGGAATTTCATTAAAAATGATTATGCCACTGAAATGTTAACTCGGCCATCTGCTATTAAATTCTGTGTTGAGATTGATCTGTTGAAACCCCTACCCCAGTTTATTAGACTTGGTTCACTCACAAATAATAGGAAATATTATATTGAGTATGAGGACATTCCTCTTTACTGCAGTCACTGTTCTAAACTTGGGCATTCCTTTGACCAATGTAGAGCAAACCCCCAAAATGTTATGAATAAAATTGATGAACCTACTGCAGTAGAGGCTCCCCCTCAACCTATATGGCAAGCCACAGGGAAAATTTTTGAACTGCCTCCTATGATGAATGATCTTTCCAGTAAACCATCTTCCCCTGAATTTAAAGTGATGCCCCTGAATAATTTAGTGGTTTCTCCCTCAACTCCTAGATCCATCAGGTCTAATACATCTCCTTTGATACAAAAATCAGTTTCAGAAGACTCTACCTCTAAGCTTCTTCAGGAGACTGCATATTCCAAACCTGTTTTGAAATCATATGCTTTTGATGATACTCAAGTTGGTTTACGGCAATCTGTTATGAGGGATTCAAGATCTAACCCCACACTTTCCCATTATGGAAAGATGTCAAATAGATACTCTCTTTTGCAGGTAGAGGAACCACAATTTCAGAACCTGATTGATGCAGACATGTCAACTCAGGAGGAGCCGGATTTAGAGTTGGAGCTGGAAACTGGAGGACAAGAATCCTCCACTCAGGATCTCCAAGGTAAGTCAAAAAACAAAGGTAAGGAAAAAATAAAAAAGATTACCTATCTCAGTCAGTTAAATAAGATGCTACTGAGATCAGCTACAAAAGGTATTAAATTAAGTGAAATATGACAGTCACACCTTATATTAATTTTTTGATTTGGAATCTTCGTGGTATGGACACTTCTATTCTGAGACTCTCAAATCTGATCCTAAATAAAAAGATTAAATTGCTTTGTATAATTGAGCCAATGCATGATAACTCTAAAATCCACTCATATATGTCTGTTTTAAACTTCTCAAACTGTTTGGCCCTACCTAATGGAAAAATTTGGTTAATGTGGTCACATCTTCTTAAGATCTCTCTAAAATCCTCTCATGAACAATTTCTGCATGTAGATATTTCTCATCAATCTTTTAACCTGTGTATGGAGATGGTTTTTATTTATGCTTTAAGGAATAGAGAGGGTAGGAAATTATTATGGAAAGACTTAGAGCCTATCTCCAATGGAGATACTGTTTTTATTGGGGATTTTAATACTATTACTAATGTGACTGAATATAGAGGCCCCTCTAATCCTGCCCCTGGGAGCATTAGGGATTTTAATAAATGGATTAACACTAATGGAATCCAAGAGATTAACACTGTAGGGAATCTATTTACTTGGAGTAATTCAAGACTTAGAAGCCCTACTTTAAAAAGATTAGATAGAGGTCTTTGTTCCCTTTCCTGGAGTAATAAATTTCCATCATCTTCAATCCAGATCCTGAACAGGAATACCTCTGATCATTCCCCCTTACTCCTGCAGATTGCTAATTTTTCCCATTCCTTTCCTAAACCCTTCAGATTTATAAATGCATGGTTTCAAAGGTCTGATTTTATTGATTTAATTCATAACAATTGGAATATACCTCTCCATGAGTCTGGTATGATGAAATTTTATTTAAAGCTGATTAGATTAAAAAGAGTGATAAAAATCTGGAATAAAGAAATTTTTGGTAATATTGAAACTAATGTCACTTTAGCTGAGGAGGCACTAAGATCACAGGAAATGGTTTTTGATCTTAATCCATCTGATTCTGAACTCATGAAATTCAATCAGAAAAAAGCTCTTTTACTTAGGGCTCTTAAAGAAAAAGAAAAATTTTGGAAACAAAAGGCAAAACTTAAGTGGTACAAAGTGGGGGATAATAATACTGAATACTTTCATAAGGTATTTAAGGAAAAAAACTGTAAGACTCAGATTAATAAAATTAAAAATTCTGAGGGTTCTTGGTTAACCTCTCAAACTGACATCCAGAAAGAAGCAGTTGATTTTTTTTCTGATCTTTTAACTGAACCTGATCATAATGCTGAACATAGATTCTCCTCTCATTTTCTCAGTCAAGTCCCCTTGATCTTAAATAATGAGGATAATCAAGCTCTTGCTGCCCCTGTGTCAGAAATTGAACTAGAAAGGGTAATAAGAAATTTAAAAAGTAATAGTAGCCCAGGACCAGATGGATTTACTCCCAAATTTTACAAAAAATGCTGGTCAATTATTAAACAGGATCTTTTAGCATCAGTAAATGATTTCATCTCAGGATCTGATATTCCAAAAGGTATATCTAGTACTTGGATTACACTCATCCCTAAAAAGCAAACACCTAGTTCCTTCAGTGATTTTAGGCCAATTAGTTTGTCTAATGTACTTAATAAAATCTGTTCTAAGGTGCTGATGGAAAGACTAAGACCTTATATGGATTCTCTTATTTCTCCTACTCAATCATCCTTTTTAAAGAAAAGAGACATCTCAGATAATATAATCTACCTTCAGGAAATGGTCAGATTTCTAGACAAAAAGAATAGGATTCCAAACTGTATACTGAAACTGGATTTAATGAAGGCCTTTGATAGAGTTAACTGGGAATTCCTTAGGAGAATTTTAGTCAAATTTGGCTTTCATGGTAACTTCTTATCTGCAGTTTTTAATAATTTATCTCAGGCATATTTTTCAGTCCTTGTAAATGGGAATCCTGTTGGATTTTTTAGAGCTTCTCGAGGTATCAAACAAGGTGATCCACTCTCTCCTTTTCTTTTTAATATATTCACTGAAGCTTTTTCAAGAAGTTTAGAATATATTTTTGCAAATAATAAACTTACTCGTTTTTATTTACCTTCTTCTATTCCTGCTGTATCCCATTTAATGTATGCAGATGACACTGTAATTTTTATGCAAGCCTCTAAATCTAACCTTATTAGACTCAAAGCTTTTTTGGAGGTATTTGAATTAATTTCAGGACAGAAATTTAACTTTGATAAATCTGAGTTTTATCTCAGTAACAAGGCCACTGTTTTGAAAGCTAACCAGGTTAAGGCTATACTAAAGATGAAAAAAGGTTCTTTCCCATTCCAGTATCTTGGTTGTCCTATTTTTAAGGGAAGAACCTTAATAAGATATTTCCAACCTTTAATAACTATTCTTGACTCTAAGCTTCAAAGTTGGAAAAATAAATGGCTTAGTGCTGGGGGAAAAATGATCCTAATCAAACACTGTTTATATTCACTCCCTCAGCATTTATGGGCAGTAACTGATCCACCAAAAACAATAATCAGGATTTTTGAGAAGAAATTAGCTAGGTTTTTTTGGGGGGAGTCCAATGGAAAAAAAAATAAAGTGTGGAAAAAATGGCAGAATATTTCTTTCCCTGTTCAATTTAATGGCCTTGGCTTTAGATCTGTGAAATCTATTATTGACACCTGTTCTGCAAAACTATGGTGGAAAAGCCAATTAGGAAATACTCTCTGGTCTAAATTAATTTGGTCAATCCCCCTATCATATAGAAAATCTGTTACTTGGAAACGAATTGAAGCAATTAACTGTTTTGCTGAACATCACTCTGTAATTATCCATGGTATGGGCACCTGTAATTTCTGGACTGCAAATTGGTGCCCTGGTGGGCCTCTTTGCAATTTCATTTCTCAACATACTATGGATAATATGACAAATTTGACAGTTGCTGAGTTTATTAATAACAAATCTGATGTACTGTCTCAAATTAGTTCTTCATTAGGAAATGATACTTTAATTTTTTTACAGGATTCCACTCTTATCCCGGATAGGGAGGATAGATTAATTTGGAAGTTGGAAGCATCAGGTAATTTTACTTCCAAATCAACCTACAAGGCTCTCACTCTTGTATCAGGTAATTTCCCAGCTTGTAAATTTATTTGGAATAAGGCATTGCAAAAAAAGATCTCAATTTTTACATGGAAACTCTTGCAATCCTTTCTTCCTTTTGATGAAATTCTGATTAAATTAGGCTTTAACCTGGCTTCAAAATGCCCAGTTTGTGCTAATTCTGATACTATACAGCATTTTTTCATCTCCTGTCATGTTGCTAAGGAAGTCTGGTTCAATATTGCTTCATTAGTTAATTTTCATATTCAATTTGACCATTCCCTCATACAAAGATTCTTTCAATTTTGGAATACAGATGATTTGGTTAGTTGGAAACATTTTATGTGTAAAATCATTCCTTCAATTATCTGCTGGTCACTTTGGAAGGCTAGGAATAGATTCATGTTTGATAATCAACCTTTTTCCTCAGCCAAAATCTCTAATGAAGCTCAGGATTTGATAAAATTGGCCTTTTTATCTACTCCAAAAACATACTTTGCATTCTCACATATTGATTCTTCATTAAATCATTGGATTCCCTTTTGTAGACCTCCACCAAAGCCTAATTTTAATACTATTTATTGGGAAAAACCAGCTGTAGGATATCTAAAAGTTAATGTGGATGCCTCATGGTATTCAGACAAAGCTGCAGTTGGTATGATAATTCGAGATTACTTGGGAAATATGATTAATATTGATTCTGTTTCAGTTCATGCTGGTTCACCACTTGAAGCAGAAATGAAAGCTGTTCTTTTTGTGACTGATAGAGTTTCAAGTCTAAGTAACAAATACTTAATAGAATCAGATTGTCTGTTGGCTGTACAAATGATTACAAATCCATATTCTGCTAACTGGATTCATTTTGATCTGGCATACAAAATTAACAAAAAGTTGGGTGATGCTCAGTTACTGTATGTCTACAGAGATGTAAATGCTGTTGCTAATGCTATTGCAAAACAACACATTTGCTCTTCAGTATGCATACAGCCTGATACCATTCCCCATCTTATCAAAGGACTGATCTCCCTAGATAAAGCTCATATTCCACATGTTCGAGCATCATAATACATCTTATTTTGGATAGATACTGCTAATCTGTCTTTGTTCCTTTTTGCAGAGAGTTGCTGAATTACTTCCTCAACCAGCTCACGTTCCTGAACTACCATGACAATGGCTACCTGCTAACTGAACTACTGTGACATAGGCATACAGCTTCCTGGTGACAACTTCTTTGCCCCCGGATTACTGCCGCAAGTTACTGATCTAATCTTTTGCTATTAACCAGATTCTGTATCTGTGTTCTAAGGTTGCCTGGCCGGAGGGGGAATTAACACGAGGGGTGGAGATTCCTTCATCCGGATCGCAACCTTAGCATTCTTTTGTCTATAATTATTAATATCAAGTAGTACTATGTATAGATCCTTGTAGGTTATTTTGGATGGCAATTTTGTTGCCTCACCACATACATTGACTCATCTTGTAATTGGTTCTTAATGAGGAATGGGGAGCCTCTAATATATCATCCCCCACCTTAGGGTGTTTTTATTAAAAAAAATATTTGTATATACATATGTATAGATTTATATATATATATATACATATTTATATTTATATTTATATATACACATATATATATATACATATTTATCTTTATATTTATATTTATATTTATGTATGTTTTTATTTTTATATTTTTATATATATATATATATATATTTATGTATATATATATCTTTATATATACAGGGGGAAGCAGATCTTAAATATAAACAGATCTTAAATATAAACAAACAAAGGAATGAAATACTTAACACAGTAAATAATATAATGAACAATATTAAAGCAGAGCAGAAATATAAGAGACACAAAGTGAATAAAATTCTTGTTTGGAATTAATTGAAAGGCTTACAAGGTTAAGGAATTGTTGATTGTACGAACAATTCAGAATGAGGAGATTGCAAAGATGTATGCAAGAGGGGGCGATAATTCAAGCGTACTTAATACATTGGAAATGAATGCTACTTATAGAATTCTGAATGAAGCTAGTCTATTACAATTTTGAAGTCCGAGATTGGAATCCATGAATCTTGGCCTTTGAAATTATCTTCTGCAATCTTGTCCATTGATTGAATCCAAAGTGGGAGCTGGGACCCACTTGGAGGCTGCTTTGTTGATTTTTGAATCCTTAGTGGGAGCTGGGACCCACTTGGTGGCTGCTTTGTTGAATTTTGAATCCGTAGTGGGAGCTGGGACCCACTCTGTTGGCTGCTTTGTTGAATTTGGAATTCTCAGTGGGAGCTGGGACCCACTATGTCGGCCTCTTTGTTGAATTGACATGGTTAGTGGGAGCTTGGACCCACTATTAATTCTGTCATGCTGAATCTTGAAATTTGAATGGGAGCTTGGACCCATATGAATTATTGATTAAAAATCGAAGGGATCCTGGCTGTCCTGGAAATTATTATCAGTCAGATCTTGTGGAATGGATTGTTGTTCTCTAGCATAAGCTCTGTAAAATGCTAGAGCTCTCTGCATTTCTTCATTTGTTTCTGGAAGTGGATTTGGAAATTGTGGAACAGGTCTTTGAATTGGACTGGGTCTTGAAATTGGAGTAGGAGGTGGTGAAGTAATTCTTAATCTTTGTCCTGTTTGAAAATAATGGGTGATGCCTTTACTCGAACAAGCATCTGTTTTGAAATTGTTCCACCATTTAACTTTGAATTGCCGAATGAGAGATAAAGGATAAGAAGGATAGACTGGTTTTACTTGGAAACTCCAAGCAAAAATCCAAGGTATCCTGAAGAATGAATGGAATAACATTTTTAAGTCCTGTTCTTTGGAATTTTTCAGGAATTGTTTGCTAAGGGAATTGAAAGTTTGGAATCCTTCTGAAACTGGAGTTGGGTAAATTTCCTTGGTTGGTCCAAATTTGAACCACCAATCTTGAAACCAATCTGGAAACACATTATTGAATGTGGCATGGAAATTAATGAACCAAGAGTGATCGAACGATCTAAGGAAGAAAGTTCGATACCAGGCATTCATGTAATCACCATAATTGTATCCACTTGGAAAGTAGTCTATTGAAAATGGGACTATGGAATGGATATTGGAAAATTGCTGAGGAGTCAGAATCTTTTTAATACAAACTTTGGAATAATCAACCCTATTTGGGTCTTGTTTATTTTGAATATGATTTAAATCGATAGACTGGGTGTCTACTAGAATGAGTTCATAATACTGTTGAGTTTTATGGATGTCATCAGTCATCCATAAACAAGAGGGCTTGAAAATATTTGAAACAAATACTTTTAATTGGGGAACATCAGGTTCTGTAATGAAATGAGTAGTCACAATATTTTCTGGGAATGGTTTATCAAAATAGACTGTAGTAGGTGTGGAATGGCTGGATGATTCCTGAGAAGTAGGCATAGGAGTTTGGGCTCTTCTTAATGGTACAAAATTTGAAGTCAAAGGTGGAATTTGGCTAGTTACCAATCTTGAATGTGGAGTTTGGGCTATTGTGGAATATGGAATAGGAGGAAAGTCTTCTATTGGAATTGGTGATGAAATGGAAGGAGTAAGTGGTCTAGGATTTTGATAATCCTTACTTGTTTTTGAATGACTCATGGTTTCCTGTAAGAAATTCACGAGTTAGAAAATCAGGAATGAAATTATCTTTTCCTTTAATAAACAGAATATCGAAATCAAAAACTGATACAATCCCTTGCCATCTGGCAAAGATTTGTTTGGAAACCAAATTCTTAACATCCTTTTGCAAAATATCTTTTGCTGACTTGCAATCAATATTTAATAAAAATCTTTTATTATATAAATCATCTTGAAATTTTGATATGCATAAAACTATGGATAAAACCTTTTTTTTATCAGTTGAATAATTCTTTTGAGTTTCTGACCAAAATCCTGAGTAATATCTTACTATGTTTATTTTATCTTCATGTTTTTGTTTTAATATACCTCCATAGCCTAAATCAGATGCATCAGTTTCAACAATCATAAAAGCATCTGGGTTTGGAATACCTAAACATGGAAGTGACTTAGATTTTAATTTTATCTCTTTTATAATTTGAGTGTGTTGGCTAGTCCATTCTGGAGGATTAGTCTTTAATCTTGCATATAATGGTTTGCATAGAATTTTAATGTTGGGGAAAAAAATCAGAAATGTAATTTACACAACCTAAAAATCTTTGTAATTGTGTTTTATCCTTAATTTCATCTGGAAATTTAGTTGCAAATTCAATAGATCTTTGAATTGGTCTAATGGTTCCCAAATGAATGTGAAAACCAAGAAATCTGACATTTGTTTGAAATAACTTCATTTTAGATTCTGAAATGACTAACCCATTAGTCTTTATGACTTTTAATAAAATATATAAATGTTTAATATGCTTTTCTAATGTTTGAGAATAAACAAGTATGTCATCAATATAAACTATAACAAATGTTGAATATGGATTGAAAATATCATTCATAATATTTTGAAATTCTGATGGTGCATTTTTAAGTCCAAATGGCATAACGTTCCATTCGTATTGGCCAAATGGTACTACAAACGCTGTTTTGTATTTATCTTCTTCATTTATTTGAATTTGCCAATAACCTGATTTTAAATCAAATTTTGAAAATATCTTTGCATTAGCTAACCTATTAATTAAATCTCTTTTGTTTGGAATAGGATATCTAATCCATTGTAAAACTTTGTTTAATGGTTTGTAATTGATAACTAATCTAGGAACTCCTCTTTCCTTTTCTGCATTTTTATTAACGTAAAAAGCTGAGCAACTCCAAGGAGATTTGCTCTTTCTAATTAATTTTCTGTTTAAAAGATCTTGAATTTCTTGTTTACATAATTCTAATAAATCTTTATTCATCTGAATAGGTCTGGATTTTGTTGGAATATTTTGTTCACTGAATTCTTTTTCATAAGGTAAAGAAACTATATGCTTTTTCCTATCCCAAAAAGCATTGGGATGATTTGAACATACTTGGGTTTTAAATTCTTTTTCTACAGTAGTAATTTGTTTGTTAGCTTTATGTAATTGTTCTTCTATATGTTTATAACTAAGTTCTTCTTTTAAAAATGAAATTTCTTTACTTTTATTGTTTAAAAGGAACAAATTTTTATAAATTGAATTAGTCTGCAATAAATGTAATTCTACCTGACTGGGTGGATTTATAAAAGAAAATAATAATTTTTTCCCTAATATTTTTGTAATGATTCCTTGTTGGGTTTTCTTAAATGGGGTTATTTGATATAAGAATGGATTTCCTAATACTGCATCATAAGTTACATTTTCTAGTATTAAAAATGAATGTTTAATAACATAATCATTATTACTAATAAATCCATGTGATAGTTTTTTCTTAATAGTCATTGGGGTTCCATTTGCAGCTGCTAATTTTTCATTAGTTTTTTCTAAATATTTACTTGGAATGATGCCTGATCTAATACATGATTGATCAGCACCGCTATCAATTAATGCTACAACTGTTGTACTAAAATCTTTAACTCCAATTGTAACTAATGAATACCATTTTTCCATATTAATCTTATTGATAGTATTAAAAAATTGTTGTTGTGTTGGAATATCATGTGATATCATAATATCATTATCAGAAGTAGATGGCATATTGGGTTCTTGTAATGATAGTAATTTAACTTCTAGTTCTATGTCTTTATCTTTTAAATTATTGATTTCTGACTTAATTTGTGCCATGTCATTTTTTAATTGACTAATTTCTTTTCTAATATCTAAATATTCATTTGTATGAATTTTCTTAGATGTTGTTGCTTTTTCCAATTCTGAATATTTTTTAAGTGTTTTACTTAGACTAAAAGCTTCTGTAATTACAGGCTTTTGTCCTTCTATCACAAATCCTTTTAATCTATCTATGTATTCATTTTTATCCTCAGAATTTTTCATTTTCTCTAATATTTCTAATATTTCTTTTTCCTTATTTGAAAATTGATTTAGCATATTTATAGTTGGAATTCTACAATTACAATCTGAATCACTAGAGTAATCTGATGTGGATTCATAATCTGATTCTGAGTTATCTATCAAAATATTCATTAATTTTTTTTTTAATTCTAGATCTTCTAAAGCATTAATTTTCTTTTCAGTTTTGCAATAATTTGCAGTATGACCAAACTTTTTACATTTATAACATTGAATGTTTTTAAACTTGCTTTGTTTTTTTCTTTTTGATTTTCCTTTTATATCATCTTTCTTATAATAGTCTTGATCTTTTTTGAAATAGTCTTTTTTATGATATTTTCTTTGTTTAAACTTTTCTTTCTTTTTTAATTTTTTAAATCTTTTATATTGAGATGATGGAGGTTTAATTCCTGGAATACCAAATTGTTGACAAAATGATCCCATTTCTTTTCGTTCATTACCATACTTACGTTGAATTTTCAAATCTTGACACAAATTTAATGCTTCTTTCTTTATAAAATTACATATATGTCCAAATGTCATTAAATTGTAATTTATATTTTCTAATCCTACTCTTTTCTTTAAACTGGTAAGTACCCTTTGTGAAAATAGTGTTGGTAATCCTGAAATAAATTTTTCTTTCCAAAATGGGGAATTTGAATCAGTTCTCCTATAAACCTGGGTTAAATATATATCTTTATACCATTTAAAATCACTTAATGTTGGACATCTTAAATTAGTTAAACTTATTCTTGAGCTTTCTGTTGTATCCTCTGGGTCTCCTAAGAAATACATTGATATAACATAAACTAAATAAGTTGAACCATCTTTAACTGTTGTTAGTACTAAATTCTCATTTTCTCCTATTATTTCTTCTGTTTCATGTTCCATAATTTGTTGTTTATCGTCTAAGGCTAAATGGTTATCCCACCATCCTTTTAATTGTCCAGTAAAACCAGTTACTAATAACATTACTATTTCTGGTTCTGCTAATCCTAATGATGCTTTATAGGCCATTCTGGCCATGCCCATTTCTTGTAATAAATTTAATATTTGATACTCAGATAATCCATCTATATTCCATTGATATATAGATGATCCATTGTAACTACTAAATGCTGGATTTTTTTCTTCAAATTGAAGGTCAGGAGGAGTAGGTCTTGGATAATAAGCCTTAGTCCTATGTTGTTTCCAACTATTTCCATAATTATTTAATTTATTAATACTGTATGGAATGGTGTCTGGATCCTGGAATTGATCTTCTATTAAAGAGATTTGTTGTAAAAAAATTTTATTTTCTGTATTAGTTGAATAATCATCTGATTCGTCTGATTCTTCTTCTAAACTGGAATAAGTTTCTAAAAATTTTTCTTCTTCTGAATCTCCTGGATTGACTTGGGATATAACTCCTAATTGGGTTGAACTATACCCGTAAATCGGTTGGTCAGCCTTGAACTATACCCGTAAATCAGACGAATCAGATGATTATTCAACTAATACAGAAAATAAAAATTTTTTACAACAAATCTCTTTAATAGAAGATCAATTCCAGGATCCAGACACCATTCCATACAGTATTAATAAATTAAATAATTATGGAAATAGTTGGAAACAACATAGGACTAAGGCTTATTATCCAAGACCTACTCCTCCTGACCTTCAATTTGAAGAAAACAATCCAGCATTTAGTAGTTACAATGGATCATCTATATATCAAAGGAATATAGATGGATTATCTGAGTATCAAATATTAAATTTATTACAAGAAATGGGCATGGCCAGAATGGCCTATAAAGCATCATTAGGATTAGCAGAACCAGAAATAGTAATGTTATTAGTAACTGATTTTACTGGACAATTAAAAGGATGGTGGGATAACCATTTAGCCTTAGACGATAAACAACAAATTATGGAACATGAAACAGAAGAAATAATAGGAGAAAATGAGAATTTAGTACTAACAACAGTTAAAGATGGTTCAACTTATTTAGTTTATGTTATATCAATGTATTTCTTAGGAGACCCAGAGGATACAACAGAAAGCTCAAGAATAAGTTTAACTAATTTAAGATGTCCAACATTAAGTGATTTTAAATGGTATAAAGATATATATTTAACCCAGGTTTATAGGAGAACTGATTCAAATTCCCCATTTTGGAAAGAAAAATTTATTTCAGGATTACCAACACTATTTTCACAAAGGGTACTTACCAGTTTAAAGAAAAGAGTAGGATTAGAAAATATAAATTACAATTTAATGACATTTGGACATATATGTAATTTTATAAAGAAAGAAGCATTAAATTTGTGTCAAGATTTGAAAATTCAACGTAAGTATGGTAATGAACGAAAAGAAATGGGATCATTTTGTCAACAATTTGGTATTCCAGGAATTAAACCTCCATCATCTCAATATAAAAGATTTAAAAAATTAAAAAAGAAAGAAAAGTTTAAACAAAGAAAATATCATAAAAAAGACTATTTCAAAAAAGATCAAGACTATTATAAGAAAGATGATATAAAAGGAAAATCAAAAAGAAAAAAACAAAGCAAGTTTAAAAACATTCAATGTTATAAATGTAAAAAGTTTGGTCATACTGCAAATTATTGCAAAACTGAAAAGAAAATTAATGCTTTAGAAGATCTAGAATTAAAAAAAAAATTAATGAATATTTTGATAGATAACTCAGAATCAGATTATGAATCCACATCAGATTACTCTAGTGATTCAGATTGTAATTGTAGAATTCCAACTATAAATATGCTAAATCAATTTTCAAATAAGGAAAAAGAAATATTAGAAATATTAGAGAAAATGAAAAATTCTGAGGATAAAAATGAATACATAGATAGATTAAAAGGATTTGTGATAGAAGGACAAAAGCCTGTAATTACAGAAGCTTTTAGTCTAAGTAAAACACTTAAAAAATATTCAGAATTGGAAAAAGCAACAACATCTAAGAAAATTCATACAAATGAATATTTAGATATTAGAAAAGAAATTAGTCAATTAAAAAATGACATGGCACAAATTAAGTCAGAAATCAATAATTTAAAAGATAAAGACATAGAACTAGAAGTTAAATTACTATCATTACAAGAACCCAATATGTCATCTACTTCTGATAATGATATTATGATATCACATGATATTCCAACACAACAACAATTTTTTAATACTATCAATAAGATTAATATGGAAAAATGGTATTCATTAGTTACAATTGGAGTTAAAGATTTTAGTACAACAGTTGTAGCATTAATTGATAGCGGTGCTGATCAATCATGTATTAGATCAGGCATCATTCCAAGTAAATATTTAGAAAAAACTAATGAAAAATTAGCAGCTGCAAATGGAACCCCAATGACTATTAAGAAAAAACTATCACATGGATTTATTAGTAATAATGATTATGTTATTAAACATTCATTTTTAATACTAAAAAATGTAACTTATGATGCAGTATTAGGAAATCCATTCTTATATCAAATAACCCCATTTAAGAAAACCCAACAAGGAATCAGTACAAAAATATTAGGGAAAAAATTATTATTTTCTTTTATAAATCCACCCAGTCAGGTAGAATTACATTTATTGCAGACTAATTCAATTTATAAAAATTTGTTCCTTTTAAACAATAAAAGTAAAGAAATTTCATTTTTAAAAGAAGAACTTAGTTATAAACATATAGAAGAACAATTACATAAAGCTAACAAACAAATTACTACTGTAGAAAAAGAATTTAAAACCCAAGTATGTTCAAATCATCCCAATGCTTTTTGGGATAGGAAAAAGCATATAGTTTCTTTACCTTATGAAAAAGAATTCAGTGAACAAAATATTCCAACAAAATCCAGACCTATTCAGATGAATAAAGATTTATTAGAATTATGTAAACAAGAAATTCAAGATCTTTTAAACAGAAAATTAATTAGAAAGAGCAAATCTCCTTGGAGTTGCTCAGCTTTTTACGTTAATAAAAATGCAGAAAAGGAAAGAGGAGTTCCTAGATTAGTTATCAATTACAAACCATTAAACAAAGTTTTACAATGGATTAGATATCCTATTCCAAACAAAAGAGATTTAATTAATAGGTTAGCTAATGCAAAGATATTTTCAAAATTTGATTTAAAATCAGGTTATTGGCAAATTCAAATAAATGAAGAAGATAAATACAAAACAGCGTTTGTAGTACCATTTGGCCAATACGAATGGAACGTTATGCCATTTGGACTTAAAAATGCACCATCAGAATTTCAAAATATTATGAATGATATTTTCAATCCATATTCAACATTTGTTATAGTTTATATTGATGACATACTTGTTTATTCTCAAACATTAGAAAAGCATATTAAACATTTATATATTTTATTAAAAGTCATAAAGACTAATGGGTTAGTCATTTCAGAATCTAAAATGAAGTTATTTCAAACAAATGTCAGATTTCTTGGTTTTCATATTCATTTGGGAACCATTAGACCAATTCAAAGATCTATTGAATTTGCAACTAAATTTCCAGATGAAATTAAGGATAAAACACAATTACAAAGATTTTTAGGTTGTGTAAATTACATTTCTGATTTTTTCCCCAACATTAAAATTCTATGCAAACCATTATATGCAAGATTAAAGACTAATCCTCCAGAATGGACTAGCCAACACACTCAAATTATAAAAGAGATAAAATTAAAATCTAAGTCACTTCCATGTTTAGGTATTCCAAACCCAGATGCTTTTATGATTGTTGAAACTGATGCATCTGATTTAGGCTATGGAGGTATATTAAAACAAAAACATGAAGATAAAATAAACATAGTAAGATATTACTCAGGATTTTGGTCAGAAACTCAAAAGAATTATTCAACTGTTAAAAAAGAGGTTTTATCCATAGTTTTATGCATATCAAAATTTCAAGATGATTTATATAATAAAATATTTTTATTAAATATTGATTGCAAGTCAGCAAAAGATATTTTACAAAAGGATGTTAAGAATTTGGTTTCCAAACAAATCTTTGCCAGATGGCAAGGGATTTTATCAGTTTTTGATTTCGATATTCAGTTTATTAAAGGAAAAGATAATTTCATTCCTGATTTTCTAACTCGTGAATTTCTTACAGGAAGCCATGAGTCATTCAAAAACAAGTAAGGATTATCAAAATCCTAGACCACTTACTCCTTCCATTTCATCACCAATTCCAATAGAAGACTTTCCTCCTATTTCATATTCCACAATAGCCCAAACTCCACATTCAAGATTGGTAACTAGCCAAATTCCACCTTTGACTTCAAATTTTGTACCATTAAGAAGAGCCCAAACTCCTATGCCTACTTCTCAGGCATCATCCAGCCATTCCACACCTACTACAGTCTATTTTGATAAACCATTCCCAGAAAATATTGTGACTACTCATTTCATTACAGAACCTGATGTTCCCCAATTAAAAGTATTTGTTTCAAATATTTTCAAGCCCTCTTGTTTATGGATGACTGATGACATCCATAAAACTCAACAGTATTATGAACTCATTCTAGTAGACACCCAGTCTATCGATTTAAATCATATTCAAAATAAACAAGACCCAAATAGGGTTGATTATTCCAAAGTTTGTATTAAAAAGATTCTGACTCCTCAGCAATTTTCCAATATCCATTCCATAGTCCCATTTTCAATAGACTACTTTCCAAGTGGATACAATTATGGTGATTACATGAATGCCTGGTATCGAACTTTCTTCCTTAGATCGTTCGATCACTCTTGGTTCATTAATTTCCATGCCACATTCAATAATGTGTTTCCAGATTGGTTTCAAGATTGGTGGTTCAAATTTGGACCAACCATGGAAATTTACCCAACTCGGATTCCAAACTTTCAATTCCCTTAGCAAACAATTCCTGAAAAATTCCAAAGAACAGGACTTAAAAATGTTATTCCATTCATTCTTCAGGATACCTTGGATTTTTGCTTGGAGTTTCCAAGTAAAACCAGTCTATCCTTCTTATCCTTTATCTCTCATTCGGCAATTCAAAGTTAAATGGTGGAACAATTTCAAAACAGATGCTTGTTCGAGTAAAGGCATCACCCATTATTTTCAAACAGGACAAAGATTAAGAATTACTTCACCACCTCCTACTCCAATTTCAAGACCCAGTCCAATTCAAAGACCTGTTCCACAATTTCCAAATCCACTTCCAGAAACAAATGAAGAAATGCAGAGAGCTCTAGCATTTTACAGAGCTTATGCTATATATTTATATATTTATTTATTTATTTATATTATATATGTATATATTTATATTTATGTGAATATATATATTTATATTTATATATGTATTTATTTGTATTTATATTTTTATATATTTATGTATATATATTTATATATATATTTATATTTATGTATATATGTGTGTGTATATTTATATTTATATTTATATTTATATATACATCCATACATTTATATTTGTATATACATATTTATATATATATATATATGTATATATTTATATATTTACACACATATTTATATTTATATTTATATTTATATTTATATATACATATATAATATATATATATATATGTATATATGTATATATATATATGTGTATATATATATATATATATTTATATTTATGTATATATTTATGAAAATGCATCCTCCAGAATATGCGCTGTTTGTGGCTACTGTAGCCACAAACATAGAAATTTCTCTAAACAACATGCGTCCTCCAAACCACATGCTGCACTTTCCTCCAAGCCACATGCATGCACAGTGCCGAGCTCTGCCACGGCTGACCGAGAGGACGCATAAACAACATGCGTCCTCCAAGCCTCCAAGCCACATGCATGCACAGTGCGACCTCCTGCCACGGCTGATCGAGAGGACGAATAAACAAAATGCAAAATGCATCCTCTAAGCCACATCAGCATTTTCCCACGAAAATTCATTCAGAAAAAAAAGGAAAAAAAGGTAGAAGAGGACGCATTTTCTACATGCGTCCTCTATATTCTCTTCCGTAATGCGTCCTCTATATTCTCTTCCGTTTGTGGCTACCGTAGCCACAAACATAGAATTTTCTCCCTAACTCGAATAGTTTCTCTGCTGCCTTCTCACCATAATCGACATTCTTGTGTATCTTGCAGGCACCGAGCATGGCTCCATAGACAGTTATCCCCTGTTGGTTTTGAAAGAAAAACAGAGCACAAAGAAAAGGTTTGGTGCAGTGAAAACGTACTGCTTTTACTTCATTCATTCGGCCCTATTTATAGCCAAAAAAATAAGTTACAAAAATAGGAATAACTATAACTCCTAAATGCATGCAACGTGGGTGAACGTGGGTGAACGTGCAGCATCAACTATCCTACAAACTAGCAACGTCTGTTACATGCTAAGTCACGAAATAAAATTAAAAGCAACAACTCCTAAAGATGCGAGAACAACTTGCATCATTATTTGACTAAACCAAATAGCTAAACTAAACAGGAAATAAAACCGACTAGATTATAAAAAAAATATGAGGACGCATTTTCGTCTACAAGTCTGGCATTATCTAGCTGTTCTGGATATTATGCGGAGGACTCGTCTTTGGAATGAGTCCTTGGAAGCCGTCTAATTTTTTTCTCGGAAAATTAATCACCGAAATGTTGTAAATCAGTGCAAATTTGCATAAATTTATTTCTCGGGAGCTCCTCGAACGAGTCCTGGAGTGGGTATTGTTTCCTACAATTATTTTGAAAAGGTTGTAAATGAGATTTGCAATTAACTACGGTGCTAATCTAAACTGTGAATGAAATAATGTTTATTATATGTTGTTATGTTCTGTAAATTTATCGTGAGGAGAATTTTATTTATTGGGGAGAAAGCTTATTATACTATTCCGCCCTGAGTTCGGCAATAGTGTGGTGTTTCAAATGAGTCACGATTTTGAGTATTAAATCATCGTGGGTTGCTGCAGTTTGTAACTTACTATTTCTGATCCGCGTGTTTTCGGTCAAGATTGCGCATAAGTAGACTTTTGTGTGTTTGATGAAAATTTGGAAATTAGTCAAATGATGATTTTGGGTCTCGTTGTTCGAATTTTTTTGACTAGTATTGAATGTCGGTGCAGGAAGGGAGTATTGCATAGTTAGAATGGATACTAGTTAGTATAAATGTACAGTGTAGAACAGTACCAGTGAAATGTAATGCCGATTAGTGTTGAATAGCATGTACTGTCCTATCGATGGTCTCTGCAAAGCTTTCCACCCATTCCACATGGGGGAGGACGTATGGTCCTGGATGTCCGTCGTGGTACAACCATCTGTGCAGGTACATGTTCTTCTTCATGTGGAGCTTCCCCTGGTATGTCCTCCTCCATTTCATATCCCGCTTCCTCGTTCGGATCACAGTAGGCATATGGAATAGTACCTGTATGTGATGGATCGATATGCGACATGTATCGATGACTAGATGTTGGAGTGACATATGCATTGTAATCTGATGCATCCATGTTGTACTGTGGGGGTTCCCCGACTGATGGTCTGCAAAGCGGTGGACTCGCATGTGAGGGGCCCGCTTGTGATGGACCAATGTGTTCTGCATACCCCCTAGCACGAGGCCTCCGACCTCCTTGCCGACCAGGTGGGGCCTGACAGTGGATTCTGAGGTCAGTATATCTGACACCAGGGGGCGGTTCCTCACAGTGCACAAACGGTTGATAGTGTTGCGGCCTGGAGGGCTGATGCGCATTTTGTAGACTACGTGTGATAACATGATGCATCCCCCTTATGACGTCCGCACAATGTGGGGGCCAACCATCCAAATTAATGTCTGGCATGCCATGCAACTGTGCCATTGCCTGCAACTGCGAAATCGAGATGAATATGTCAGATATATAATTTTGAGGAGCTGTGTTGTATTCTTTCTTGATAATATTTGAAATTTAGGACATACCAAGTACTCCGTGGTTGCACCGTCCCCGTGGAAACCCTCAGTAGCTGTTACAGGCCGCCCTGGTTGATCAATGAAGGACACCGTCTTGCGGAAGTACCACTCCAAGTAATCACGGCTGGGTAGGTATGGATTCGCACTCCCCAGTGTGGGTGCTTGTCGATTGGACCGATGTTCCCAAGCATCGAGATATCTTCTGAGCTCGACACGCCAATCCATGCCAGACCTTCCTCGACGGTCTCTAGTATGGACTAAGTTGTACTCATCCCTACTAACCAACCGGGTGGGTATTGGCTGGATCAGGCCGAACTGCCTAAGAACACGATGCGCATGATGGAACTCCACGGCATGCCAGCAGATGAGATCGACGCAGAGCAGCCAATTGTTTCTACCATCCGTACAATACCGCGGGAGTTGCTCCAGGACGTCCTCGGTATATGGCTGCCAGGTGAACTGAGACAACGTGCATGTGTTGCGGTTAGGCAAAGGAAACCATTTTTCGTGCGAAGTCTAGAAATCCAAATCCAATTATTCCTATACCTAATTGTGGTTGAGAGACGTCAGTTGATCACGGTACACTTTGAGAACGTGCATTGGTGATTGTGAACAATCGTAACGGGCCCTCCACCTATGAGGAACCGAGTGAAATACATTAGCCTTACTATGGAATTGCATGTGGACTTATGAATACCGCATATTGAGGAATCAAACAAGTACCGGGATCCAAGAGCACTCATCGTCACTGTCACCTGTAGTGCCCTGGCAGGACGGATGGATGGTATGCGTTCCCATGCCCATAACTGCCAGTAAATGCAATAGAAATGCCCGTTAATATTAAGCACGGTATGTACGAACGACTATGTTGAAACACAATTTTACCTGTAGCAAGAGAAGTGGCCCAGATATGGATTTAGATTGTGGGATTGCCGCGTCACATAATGACCTGTACAAGCATGCAAGAATCGAACTCCCCCAACTGTACCGATGGACTGCACCCAGATCCGTAAGTGCGGATAAGTAGAGCAATGGGATGAGGTGGCCGGACGTGTCGGACATCAGCATTCCCCCAAGAAGCAGCAGAAGGAATACCCTAGCCCGCTGTTGGCATTGTACATCAATGGGATCAGTGGGGAACGGACTGTGCAATAGCGTTCCTAACCACCTGGCCTTAATGCGACCCCCCCTGATACAAGTGGGGTCTGGTGTAGCTCCCAGGTAGTCTGTGCAGATCAGCTGCCAGTCCTCCCCACGCCTAATGGTGTCAACACCTGTTACTGGGATGCCATCGATCGGTAGACCCCATAGGACCCCTATATCCTGCAAGGTGACCGTCGCCTCCCCCATCGGTAGGTGAAACGTGTGCGTCTCTGGGTGCCAACGCTCCACTAGGGCGGTGATGAGGGAGTGGTCAATCTGTATTGCGGCAGAGTCCAGGAGTCCCTGAAATCCCGCGTCACGTACGTACCGCATAACCTATTCTGGCAGTCGCTCGGTCCAGCATGCCCCGTCGCACCGACGCACCTGCAATGCCTCGTCCTCTAAATTTCCATTGTATAGGGCACGAGCACGGTGCTCCTGGTGGAGGTACAACAAGTCCTCCTGAATAGGTCCTGGATGGTACATGGTGTTTTCCTGCGCGCAAATACCAACCCAAGTTAGATGGTTTTTCTGGAAGAATAGCACAGAAGAAAGCAACACTGCGTAATGTGACACATATTTGGAAAATATAAGTAATACCACATAATCTGATACACATATCATTTAATACAAGAAATACTATGTCACACTACGAACGACAGACTAAGCACGCCCTCTCCCATCGATGTACAATGCAAACCAAATGAAAGATGGAGGTTCTATTACAGACACCGTATGACACCACGATACTAAGCACGGCCACGCCTACGCACGGCCCTGGTTTCACCCGCCACCCTGTCATCCATCTGATTCCTTATCCTCCTCTCCGCAAACTGTCCACGCCTCCTGTTGCGAAACTTTTCTGCATCAGGAATCAACCTCCAACGGGGACGCTGCCAGAGTGATGGATCTCGCAGGGGCATGAAACCCTGACTGTATTGTTGTACATATGTGGTCATGTGATACACCCTGTCACATAGACTAGCTGGGTCGTCACGTCTATGCCGACAAACGGCCAAGGCATGGGAACAAGGGAAACGAAATATTTTCCATTCGCGACAAGTGCACTCTCTTCTACGGTATTTGATCATGTAATGTCGTTCACTAATGCTCCCGTCGATGTTCCTCGCCACAACCCTGTATGTCTGCGACGTGTGCCCGAACAGGGTGACGCTATGTCCCTGTGCCAATGTATCCTGCTTCTGGAACTTTTTCCAGATCCTCTGAGGGAACACGGACCTGGACAGACGGGCAATATCTCATAATCAGCGAACCGGCATACCGGTAAATCTGAAAATGCAATTAACTGACAATGTACCTCCAATCCGTAGCGTCCATAAGCCTTTGTGCAAACATTTCAACCGTTCGCTCGAACGTCGCTTTGACACACGCTGTTATTGGAAGGTGGCGTGCGCGCCGTAAGCAGTTGTTGAAGCTCTCTGACAGATTCGTTGTCAAAATTCCCCAACGCCGATCACCATCATCAAAGGCAAGACACCACCTACTCCTATCTTGCCGTTCCAGCCAAGCCCAAGCGGACGGATCCATACTCTCCAGCTCCTCCTTGTACTCCCTCCACCTGCTCTCGCGCCTGGCACTACCAAGCTGCCACACCAGAGACTTCATGAGCGCATTCTTGAACTTCCCCCGGTCATGTGATAAGAAGTTTGACTGAAAATGCCGCAAGCAAATCCGGTGGTATCCGGCTGGCTCCATCCACTCCTCCATATTTGTCATCGCATTTACAAGTCCTGCGTGCCTATCTAATATGACACAGATTGGTCTGCTATCACCACCAACAACGTGAAGACGCGATCTCCCCATGAACCAGTTCCAGCTTTCATTCGATTCCTCGTTGACAATTCCGTAAGCGATAGGGAGGATGTAATCATTTGCATCGTGGGTCACGGCGACCAGCATTGTGGACTTATATGCACCTCTCAAGTGAGTACCGTCGACGCTGATCACTGGCCTGCAGTGGCGGAAGGCTGCAATTGCCTGACCGAATGCCCAGAACACAAATTTAAATTTCATACACCCGGGACCGTGTATTCTGTCAGGTACACCAGCCCAATCAACAACGGTGGTCGGATTAGCCCTTACAAGCTCGTCCATAAAAGTTGGGAGCTATTCAAAAGAATCCTCCCACGTTCCAAATACCATGTCAATTGCCTTCTGCCGAGCATACCAGGCCTTCTTGTAGGAGATCGTGACATTGAACTCATCATTCACTTGAGCTCGCACATCTTTCACTGTGAACGAAGGCTTAACATCAATGTGGTGGCAGATTGAACGGGCGATCATCACCGACGTCAGATTCACGTTACCCGTAGATCGACCAGCCCCGACACACCCATGGCTACTAGCCCATTTGGTGATCTGCCACATACCATGCGAAGCCTTTTTCGAAGCTCTGCAAACCCAAACACAATTCCCAGTTCCTTCGACGACGTCCTTGCATTTCACATACCATGTGCGTGAACTGCTCTCCACAACCCTGTGTTCCCTGTTCATCATAGAACTCCACCGAGAAATAGCTTCGACCAACTGCGGCTTTGTCTGAAATCGCATACCCACGTCCACTTTACCAGTCTCTTGACCATAGGTAGAAACGCCGGACCCAAAATGGGTAGGGTTATAGATATCCTCATTGGGGCCCCCATAATCTCTATAGTAGGCCTGTGTATCCGGGTTTGCCAGAATATGAAACAACGTCGGTACATTGTTCGTGCACACCAATTGCTTTTCCTCGTCCCCGGAATTCGAATCGGTTGATAAGGAACGATCATCCTCAGTTCCACCATCAAGTTCAGCATCCTCGACATCGTCGCTAATGTCACCCGCGTAATCATTGCGGAAGACATTCTGCTCGCCATAGTCTACCACATACATACCACCACTTGTGGACGGCTGGGCACAATCCACGTGGGCATACCTTCCAGGTTGGCTGGACTCACCAAATTCAAGACCCTGGCTACGAACAGGTGGTTGTATACTGGGTACAGTGGCGCAGTTCTGCACGTTGCTCAGCAATGACATGAACGTGCTTCCTCGTGCCCCATCATTAGCGATTCGTAACTGTTCTATGACAATGTAAAAATCCACGGAAGAAAATGACATTCGATCGACGATGTTGAAGAAGAACGTGGTTGACTCATCATCTTCCATGGGATAACATCGATAGTATACCGCAGAACCAATCAGCTCGGGACATCGGTAGTACATTTTCAACGAACAACTCTCCCTCACAATGGCCAGTCTCGTTACAATTAAATGAACCAATTCCCCGTGGTTCAACCTCCTCTCGAGGGTCACAACTCGCTCCGGTATTGGAGGATCATAATACACACCCACACTCAGATCAAACTTAATCTGACCCCCTCTATACATATACACCGCCAAAAATATCGCAGAACTCCAACACACAAGGATATGACTTCAGATTCATACTAGTTGGACATTCCTATTCATTGTATCCTTAAGTACGTACATGTTCTCCACCCGAACACGGACATAACACATTAATCAGTTCAACTGCTACACAATTCCGATAATTACTGCATTCAGACAACACAATCATAAACATGCAATTAAATTAACTAAATTACACCGGCGTATCAACAGATTATAATTCAACCCGAAAGGCAACAGCTGACCGACCAAGGGCAACATACCATACACACATAATGTCGGAACACGTTCGTATAATTCTTTAGTAGCAATTATCCACTGGAAAATGTATAACAGAGTGAGAGGGAGTCTGAGACTTACGGGTCAACGCTGTCAATGTCGAGTCAACGCGGTCGACGCAGTCAACGCCGGGTCAACGTCGGGTACAATGCAGTCAACGGGGGGTCGTAGAGGTCAGCATCGGGTCAACGTGGGCGACGTCGACTAACGCGGTCAACCTGGTCAATTCGGTCAATAGTGGGTCAATGCCGGGTCAGCGTTGGGTCAATGCGGTCAACGGTGGGTCGTAGAGGTCAGCGTCAGGCCAATGTGGTCGACGTCGACTAACACGGTCAACCTGGTCAATTTGGTCAATGCCGGGTCGTCGTCGGGTCAATGCCGTGAATGTCGGGTCAGCGTCGTCCACTTCACTCCGAATCTGATCTTTACAACCAAAACCCCCTTACGGATTCAATGGTAATTATCGAAATACCAAAACAAAAATTGAGCGAAAAGAGGGAAGCATACCGGATCTTGTAAAAAATTCGAGCTACGGATGAAAATGGTGGAACGCTGGTGGAGCAATACCGGAGAAAGAGTGTAGAGAAATTTCCGGGATGGCAAGACACTTGCACAAAGGAGGCTAACTGAAGGAGAAAGGTGAGAAATGGTGGAGGAAGTAGAATTGACAGTGTTGGAAGGGGGAGCAATTCGGCTGCATTTATGCAAGAATTGGGGACAAGGTACGCCACGTGGCAGCAAGGGATTCGACCGCAAATCCCTTCTTTGACCAGCTTCTTTGACCGCAATTCATTCCCTTCCTTTGACCGCATTATTGCATGAATGGGGGACAAGGTACGCCACGTGGAGGAGCACAATTGCACCACCATTTTGGACCACATGCAACGGCCACGTGCCATACCCCCGCGTCACCACGTGGCATCGCTGCCCACATTTTTTTTAAAAAAAAATTTGCCCCAGCGAGGACGCATTATCATAATGCGTCCTCGCCACGTGGCATGGCCCCATTCGGCCACGTGGCATGCCCGGCATTTTTGACCAAAACTGTTTCAAAAAATTGTTTGACAAAGAGGACGCATTATGATAATGCGTCCTCTCCACGTGGCATGTCCCCATTCGGCCACGTGGCATTAATCACCATTTCCGACCACAATTTGTTCACAAAAAAATATGCCAGAGAGGACGCATTATGATAATGCGTCCTCGCCACGTGGCAAGGCCTCATTCGGCCACATGGCATTACCCCCAATTTTTTACCAGAATTTGTTGAAAAAAATTTTGACGCAGAGGACGCATTATCATAATGCGTCCTCGCCATGTGTCAACACCTCCCACGTCGTCTGAGATTTTTGACCAAAATTTGACCCAAAAAAATGGAAAATTGAGAGGACGAATTTCCGTAATGCGTCCTCAATATTGAGTTGCCGTTTGTGGCAACTGTAGCCACAAACATAGCAATTTCTCTGCAAATTGCCATATAATATCTTAATACTAACTATCAAATAAACCTCATACCACTACATGTTAACTATCAAGATGAACAAACACCAATCAATAGTAGATTTGGTTTAAAGCTCAGACACCAAATGGTTGATAAACATGTCCTTTAGAGAGGGAGGGAAAAAGAAAACCAGTAATTCACACTCACATGCCACACAGCGCTGACAGTTTGTGTGGCCATCAATTGGAAGAAACTAGCTTTCTTACCAGGTTGGACAAGCCTCTCGTAAACACCTGCGAAACACATAACGTGAGAAAAGTTGCAGATTTCACTACATCAGACACGTGAGGATGCGATGGTCATAAAGTTTCTTGGTGTTATAGTGGTGATCCTGAACCACTTCTTAAAAATACACTTCTTCTTAAAAATCAATTTCACTAAATTAGTAAACACACTGTACAACCAAACCAACTCTCACTTAGTTGATGGATGAAAACAAGCAGTACAGATGGAATTCGTTGTCCTCTCATCAAACCAAACCTTTCCTCGGTGAAGCTCGCACAGTGTAATGAGAGTTCTTTTTGCTTTTGTCTCATCCTCTTGCTAAAACAAAAAAAAGGCAAAAAAAAACCTCTTTAAAATGGGAAAAAATTACAATGTTGACAAGTAAAAAGAATGGCCATTGAATGGGAGACACAAACAAACCAACAACATGGGGAAGAGGATATTCTAAAGCGCACGATTCTTCAAGTCGTTCTTATGCTTCTGGTTCATCTTCTTGATACTATGAACAATGTGCGAAAAGGCTAGTGTCTTAAGAATCCTATCCTCGAGACTCCGGAGCTCCATGAACAATTCTAGTATCTCCTGAATATCGAACTCTAGGAAACACACGGAATTACCCTATTAGCTCAAGGTACTAACCTTTCACTTATTGTCTTTCATATAAGAGTTCTTGATTTTCGTAGGGTTTTTATTTGAATGTTGGATAATGTTGTGGTGCTTCTGGAAAATGGAGTAGAAGGTGGAGGACGCATTACCCTAATGCGTCCTCGTGATGCCCATTTAATTTTTTTTTCACAATTTAATAGAGGACGCATCTAGCTTATGCGTCCTTATGATGCCCTTTAATTTTTTTTTGTCTGATTTAATAGATGACGCATTTAGGTTATGCGTCCTCATGATTCCGTTTAATTTTTTTCCTCAAAATTTAATAGAGGACGCATTTTGAAAATGCGTCCTCAAGGGGCTGAATTAATTTTTTTTTGCCAATATTCGGTAAATTGGCTAAAATAAGCGTTTGGAGAATTTTAATTATTTGGCAAAATGCTTATTCCCAATGACCGTTATGCGTAATTGTTTTTTAGTTGCAGCGATTTTTTCTTAGTTTTTTCCCGATTATGAAATCGTGTCATGAATTCAACTAAAGTTTATTTTTCAGAATGAGTCGTGAATTTAGGCAATAAATTATCCTTGAATGCTGCAATGTATAAGTTATTATTTCTCATCCCATTGCTTTCGGTGGAGATTCTGCACAAGTAGACTCGTGTTTGTCTGATGATATTTTGAGAACTAGTCAAACGATAAATTAGGGTAACATGAGTTGCAGTTTTTTAACTAGTCCTGAATATAGGTGTAAGAATGAAGTATTGTATAGTTAAAATGAGTATGAATTAGCATAAATGTATAATAGCCGAACAATACGTGTGAAATGTAATGAAAATCAGTGTTCAATGGCATGCACTGTCCTAGTGACGATCTCTACAAAGCTTTCTACCCGTTCCACACGGTGGAGGACGTATGGTCCTGGATGTCCGTCGTGGAACAGCCACCTGTGTAGGTACATGCACTTCCTCCTGTGGAACTCCCTCTAGTATTTCGTCCTCCATTTCATCTCCTGCCTCCTCACGATAGGCATGTGGAACACTACCCGTATGTAATGGAGCGGCAGACGACATGTATGGATGACTGGCTGTTGGAGTGACATATACAGTGTATTCCAATGTAGGCATGTCGTAATGTGAGGGTTCACCATGTGATGGTCCAGAAATCGGTGGACTCGCATGTGAGGGTCCAGCTTGCGATGGACCAACGTGTTCTGTTTGGCCTCTAGCACGTGGCCTCCGACCTCCCTGTCGACCATGTGGAGCCTGACGGTGGCTTCTGAGGTCCGTATATCTCACACCAGGGAAAGGATCCTCACAATGCACAAATGGCTGATAATACTACAATCTAGAGGCCTGATGTGCGTGTTGCAAACCCCGTGTGACCACTTCATTGATTCCCCTGAGAGCGTCCGCAAAATGTGGGAAACATCCATCCAAATTAATGTTCGACCTGATGTGCACCTCAGTGATTATCTGCAACTACAGAATCGAGATAGCATTATTTGTTGACAATATTTGAATTTTAGGAAATACCAAGTACTCCGTAGTTGCACCGTCTCCATGGAAACTCTCTGTAGCCGTTAGAGGTCGTCCTGGCTGATCAATCATGCTCACGGTCTTGTAAAAGTACCACTCCATGTATTCACGGCTGGGACAATATGGATCTGCATACCCAAGTGGGTTTACTTGTCGATCGGATCATTGTACCCAAGCATCGAGATATCTTCTTAGTTTGACACGCCAATTCATGCCAGACCTGCCCCGTCGATCTCTAGTATGAAGCAGCTTGCACTCATCCCTACTGAC
Organism: Rubia yunnanensis; assembly: GCA_037428765.1. NCBI lineage: Eukaryota > Viridiplantae > Streptophyta > Magnoliopsida > Gentianales > Rubiaceae > Rubia > Rubia yunnanensis. Next base: position 89,626,777 of record CM075064.1, on the reverse strand, counting down.
CAACTGGGTGGGTATTGGCTGGATTAGTCCAAACTGCCTGAGAACACAATGTGCATGGTGAAACTCTACAACGTGCCAGCAAATGAGGTCAACGTAAACTAGCCAATTATTGCTACCAGCCGTATAGTACCACGGGAGTTGTTGCACGATATCCGCCGTGTATGGCTCCCAAATAAAATGAAAGAACATGAAGGTGTTGCGGTGATGTAATCAAAACCATTTTTTCCCACGGAGTCAAAAAAACATAATCCAAGTTGGCCCATACTTGATTCTGACTAAGAGATGTGATTTGATCGCGATACACTTTCAAAACATGCATTGGTGATTGTGATAAATCGTAAGGGGTTCTCCACCTACGAGAAAAATAGTGAATTATATTAGCCAGTATATGAAATTGACTATGGTATAAAAAATTTCTCTCTCAAATTTTTTGGCACGTACCGGGACCCAACAGCATTCAGCGGCACTGTTATTGGTAGAGCACCTGTAGGTCGGATGGATGGAATGCGCTCCCATGCCCACAACTGTCAGTAAATAAAATTAAATGTAATACAAAGTAATATAATGGACATTATGTACAAAAGAGTGGAATGACAGACTAATTTACCTGTAGCAAAACAAGGGGGCTAGAAATGGATTTAACCTGTGGAATTGCAGCATCACATAAGCACCGGTACAAGTTTGCGAGAATGGCACTCCCCCAACTGTAGTTGCATGCTGTACTTAGGTCCATCAGTACTGACAAGTAGAGCAACGAGATTAGGTAGCCAGATGTGTCCGACATGAGCATTCCCCCAACCAGCAGTAGAATGAAAACTCTCGCCCACTGTTGACATTAGACCTCAGTCGGGTGAGCAGGGAATGGACTATGCAATAAGTTTCCCAACCAGCTTGCCCTAATGCGACCCCCTCGGATAACACTGGGGTCAGGTGTAGCACCGAGGTCGTCCGTGCACACTATCATCCATTCCTCTATACGCCTACTGATGTCTACTCCTGTGACTGGGATCCCATCAATCGGAAGACCCCAGAGCATCCCCATATCCTGCAATGTAAGCATAGCCCCCCCAATCGACAGGTGAAATGTGTGTGTCTCGGGTCGCCACCGCTCCACTAGGGCAGTGATGAGTGAATGGTCTATGCGTATCGGTGCAGAATCTAGGAGTCCCTGGAATCCTGAATCACGCACGTAGCCCATAATTGTGTCAGGCATACCTTCGGTTCAGCATGCCCCATCACACCGCCTGAACTGAAGTGCCTCATCCTTTAAGTGACCGTTGTACAATGCACGGGCACAATGCTCCTCATGAAGGTACAACAAATCATCCTCCATGGATCCTGGATGATAATGATAAATTGTGTGTCCCTGTTTACAATTATAACATGTCAACATTAATCCCTCAAAGGATTACCATGTCAAACACATTAGATAAATAAAAGCTATAATACATCATGAGATAAATATTCCACGTTCCGAAAGTAATACTACAAGTATCATACTACAGAGGTAATATTACCGACACCATATGACAACACGACACTAAGCACGGCCACGCCTACGGACGCCCCTGGATTCACCCAGCACCGCACCCTCTCATCCATCTAATTCCTTATCCTCCTCTCCGCAAACTGTCCACGCCTCCTGTTGCGAAACTTTTCTACATCAGGAATCAACCTCCAACGGGCACATTGCCAAAGTGATGGATCTCGCACAGGCATGAAACCCTGACTGTATTGCTGCACATATGTGGTCGTGTGATACACCCTGTCACATAGACTAGCAGGATCGTCACGTCTATGCCGACAGATGGCCAAGGCATGGGAACAAGGGAAACAGAATATTTTCCATTCGCGACAAGTGCACTCTCTTCTTCTGTATTTGACTGTGTACTGTCGTTCACTAATGCTCCCATCGATGTTCCTTATCACAACCCTATAAGTCTGCGACGCATGGCCAAACAAGGTTACGATATGTCCCTCTGCCCATGTATCCTGCTTCTAAAACTTTTTCTAGTTCCTCTTAGGAAACACGGACTTGGACAGACGAGCAATATTTTAGAATTCAGAAACTGGTCTACGAACACATACAAAACTGTAATTAAGTGATAAAGTACCTCCAATTCGTGGCATCCATAAGCCTTTGTGCAAACATTTCAACTGTTCGCTCGAACGTCGCTTTGACACACGCTGTTATCGGAAGATGGTGCGCGCGCCGTAAACAGTTGTTGAAGCTCTCTGACAAATTCGTCGTTCGAATTCCCCAATGTCGATCACCCTCCTCAAAAGCAAGACACCACCTACTCATATCTTGCCGTTCCAGCCAAGCCCAAGTAGATGGATCTATACTCTCCAGCTCCTCCTTTTACTCCCTCTACTTGCTGTCTCGTCTGGCACTACCAAGCTGCTACACCAGAGTCTTCATAAGCACATTCTTGAACTTCCCGTGATCATATGATAGGAAGTTGGACTGAAAATACCGTAGGCAAATCCGATGGTATCCAGCTGGCTCCATCCACTCCTCCATATGTGTCATCGCATTTATAAGTCCAGCATACCTATCTGATATGATACAGATTGGCCTGCTATCACCACCAACAACGTGAAGACGCAGTCTCCCCATGAACCATATCCAGCTTTCATTCGTTTCCTCGTCAACAATTGCGTAAGCAATGGGGAGGATGTAATCATTTGCATCGTGTGTCACGGCGACCAGCAGTGTGGACTTATATGCACCTCTCAAATGAGTGCCATACATGCTAATGACTGGCCTGCAATGGCAAAAGGCTTCAATTGCCTGACCAAATGCCCATAACACAAATTTAAATTTTCTACACCCGGGACCGTGTATTCTGTCAGGTACGTCAGCCCAATCAATAACGGTGCTCGGATTAGCCCTGACAAGCTCATCCATAAACGTGGGAGCTGTTCAAAAGAATCCTCCCAAGTTCCGAATACCATGTCAATTGCCTTCTGTCGAGCATACCACGTCTTCTTGTAGGAAATGGTGACATTGAACTCCTCCTTCACTTGAGCTTGTACATCTTTCACTGTGTATGAAGGGTTTACATCAATGTGGTGGCGGATTGAATGGGCGATCATCACCAATGTCAGATTCACGTTACCCGTAGATCGACCAGCCCCAACACACCCATGACTACTAGCCCATCTAGTGATCTCCCACATGCCATGCGAAGCCTTTTTTGAAGCTCTGGCAACCCAAAGACAATTCCCAGTTCCTTCGTCAACGTCCTTGCATTTCGCATACCATGTGCGTGATCTGCTCTCCACAACTCTGTGTTCCCTGTTCATCATGGAACTCCACCGAGAAATAGCTTCAACCAACTGGGGCTTCGTCTGAAATCGCATACCCACCTCCACTTCACCAGTCTCTTGATCATAAGAAGAAACTCCGGACCCATAATGAGTTGGGTCATAGCTATCCTAATCAGGGTCCCCATAATCCCTATAGTAGGCCCGTGTATCCGAGTTCGCCAGAATATGAAACGACGTGGGTACATTATTCGTGCATACTACTTGTTCTTCCTCATCCCCGGGATTCGAATCAGTTGATAACGAACGATCATCCTCACTTCCACCGTCAAGTTCATCTTCCTCACCATCGTCTTCGCTACCATCATGCCGAACAATATGATCGCTAACGTGACCCACGTAATCATCGTCGAAGACATTCTGCTCGTCATGGTCCATACCATACATACCACCACTTGTGAACGGCTGAGCACAATCCACGTGGGCATACCCACCAGGTTGGCTGGACTCACCAATTTCAAAACCTCGGCTATGAACAGGTGGTGGTATACTTGGTACAGCGGCAAAGTTCTGCATGTCGCTCAATAACGACATGAACGTGCTTGGTCGTGCCCCGTCATTAGCGCTTGTCAACTGTTCCATAACAATGTAAAAATCTACAGAGGACAACGACAATCGATCAACAATGTTGATGATGAACGCAGTTGACTCATCATCTTCCACATTATACACCGATAGTATACCGCCGAACCAATCAGTTCAGGACATCGGTAATACATTTTCAACAAATACCTCTCTCTCGCAATGCCTAGTTTCGTGACAATTAAATCAACTAATTCTGAGTGGTCAACCTCCTATCGAGAGTCACAACTCGCTCCGGTATTGGAGGATCATAATATACACCCACAGTCAAATCAAACTTAATCTGACCCCCTCTATACATATACACCATCAAAAACATCGTACAACTGCAATACACAAATACATAACTTTTAATTCATTTTCATTCGACATTCCTTTTCATTGTATCCTCAAATATGTACATGTACTCCACTCGGCCACATTAACAACACTATTAATACAGACATAATACATTAATCAGTACACGATTATACAAAGACATCACTTTTATTTCCTTTTCATTCGACATTCATTTTCATAGTATCCTCAAATGTCATTACTATTGCTACAAACTTAATACATTAATCATTAAACAATTTGCATAATTACGTCATTCAGTCACGCATTAGCATTAAATGCTATCAAAGCATCGGACCAAAATTAATCATTAAAACTACACACAATCATACAACACAATCAAATTAACTAAATTATTTTGGCTTCTCCACGGATTATAATTTAACCAAAAAATCAACAACGAACTTCCTACGACAACTCACAAAATTATTTAGGGTTCAATTAAATTCAAAAAAATTAAAATATGAGTGGGGGGGAGTCCGAGACTCACGGACAAGGTGGCAAAAGTGAAAGTCAACGGCGGGTCAACGATGGGTCAACTGCAGTCAACAGCAGGAACTTCAGGCCAATTTTGATCTCTACAACCAAAAATCCATTAAACATTTGACAGGAAGAAAACCTTAACAAAATAAAACAAGAGCAACATGGAGAATTCAAGAAAAAAATTACATTATCGGATATTGTGAACAAACAGAACGGCGGAGGAGAATGGCGGCGTGCCGGTGAACAAGTGGCACAATGGCGGAGGAGAGTGGCGGTGAAGGAAGAAGGGAGGTGAAATTAACCAAAAAGGATGGAAAATTCGGATGAAAAGGATGAAGAACGAGAAGAAGAAGCTGGGAATTATAGGGGAAAGTGGATAGGAGGACGCATAACCTAAATGCGTCCTCTCCACGTGTCGCACTCTCCTTCCGCCACAGCTGCCCCAAAGCCGCCTCCTTCTGCACGTTTGACCGGATCAGAGGACGCATAACCTAAATTCGTTCTCTCCTCCACGTGGCGCACTCTCCTTCCGCCAAAGCTGCCTCCATCTGCACGTTTGCCCAGATCAGAGGACGCATAACCTAAATGAATCCTCTCGACAGCAAAAATGAAAAAATCTTGCCAGCAAAAATGAAAAGAAAAAGGGGAAGGAGAGGACGCATATTCGAAATGCGTCCTCCCTATTCTCTTCCGTTTGTGGCTACTGTAGCCACAAACATAGAATTTCTCTTCATATAAAGGTATAACTCTTTCTGAGTCCACTAAATTACTACCATTCTAATTTCAGCACTACCATATAACATTATTTTGAAGAATAGCATCAAATATCTCTTTTGAGTCCAATAAACTACCATTCTAATTTCAGTAATATATAACACAAATTCAATAAATACTATCAAATTTACAATTTGAAGTTCAAGTCATGGATCATATATGTACCTTTGTGTTAATCAGGAGAATGAGAGCATGAGTGACATGGACCCATAGGCCAGATGAGAGGGTCCGGGATGATGCCCGGAGGAAATCAGCAAGCTCCTCAGGGTACAATGACATGTGTTTTAGGTAAAACAGGGTCGCGTGCGCTAAGAACATCGCCCTGTCACCCCTCTTGGCCACAGTGGGGTCCATCGTGATTTTGCTGACAGAGGAGAAGCTCATCGCCGCCTGCTGGTTAAAGAGCTCCATCGTCCACGTGAATTGGCTCTACACCAGCTGTAGCTCCATTTCGTAGCCTTCCGGGTCGGACTTCATTTTGGACTGCAGAGCTGGAAGAATTAGCTTCTCCGACTCCCATCCCGATGACGTGATCACCTCCGGATTATTAACATATACTTCATGGATTTATGTATTGAACTGAATTTCAACGAAGAAACTATTGAAAAAGCAGACGAGGAAAGTTTGCGATTGAAAACAGAGAAAAGAAGTGCATTCAAAATGACATCATTTTTGTAAAGTAGGATGTCAAAATGAGAATCAATATCCCCGATTAACAGACAGAAAGCAAACAATATCTACTATACGGTGTTTGGGATAAGCAACAATGAGTACTATGGAATATGAATGTTAGATATCATTATTCGTGAGGGAAATTTGACTACTTTTATCATGTAATTCCAGTATAAATAAAATATAAGCTATTGCTTTTTTTTAATATGTTTAAAATATTAAAAACATATAATTACACGCAATTAAATTTATTAATAAGTTAGAATTTTACTAAATCATGAAAAATAGACATGCGATAATTTTAGTTGGAGTAGATCTCCTAAGAAGTGGCATGTCCTTAATTGATGAAGAGTCCATTATATTTTTTAACTATACAATTAATTTGTTTAATTAAATACTGAAGTTTTAAATTTAAATAACGTTTTTTAAATTTGAATATTTGTACTTTTTATATAATATTTATATGTTTTCACATATCTTATTGCATGTTTAATATTATAAATAATATTTAAGTTTAAAAATATAATTTTGAAGTTAAAAAAACACTATATCTTGTACATAAGTTTATGGACAGTTCACATTTCTCAAAAATTTATCTTTTAGTTGAAGCATATATTTTTTTCCCACCAAATTTTATTTTATACAGTATAACCATTAGATAGAGTCATTTTATAATCAATATAACTAATAGAATGAGTTGATGCTAGCTTTCAATTAATGTAATTAACGCAATTTTTATAATTTTATTAATCTCTTAAAAAATATTTTAAAATATAAATAATTAATTATAATATCACAATAAATGAGATTTGTGTTAGGCAGTCTAGACGTTCTTAATTTTTTTGAATCATCATCAATTTCTTTTATTAGTTTGCAAGTTCGGACATGGAAACCCCTAATAAGAGGACTTTTCATTAAAGTACACGATGGAATAAAGAGTTTGAGAATTCTATAAAAGGTCATTAAAATACAAACTTCAATGTATGGAAATAAATAATTATATGTAGTACTAGAATTCAACTGGCGAATTCTCCATGAAGATGGCGGATCTGGAGGCTCTTGAGAACATGTTTCCAAATATGTCGGTTATGGAGGAGGAAGGCCCTACCCGATCAGTATCGCTCAAATCGGAGGTGTCGCAATTTCGACTGACGTTGTTGGGTAGAGTGGCATCCCAGAAGATCTCATTCAATGAGATCGTCGACTTATTTCAGCGGGTATGGGATATGCGCAACCATGACAGGCAAATTCATGGGTGATGATGTAGCTTTGTTCCAATTCGCAAAACTTGCGGATAAGACAGGTTTTGGGGTGAGAATCATGGTTGTTCGGAAAATTCTTACTAGCCCCGAGAGAGCCGTATGAAGGCATGATTGCTTCGCAGGTGCAGTTTACTACGACATCATTTTGGATCCATGTTCATAGGATTCCAACGCTCGCTATGAAGATCCGGAAAGATTGATAGGGGATGCTATTTGTGAAGAAATTTGGTGTTCACCCAATTGTCCATAAACATTCACTTCTTTAGAGGACAGCAAAGACAATCATTCATAGCATTAAATTGCAACACTATTCTCATCTCATGCTTAGCAAGTTGAAGCATTATTTCTTTGACTATTGGGGTTCAACTATCATGGTTGTAGAGTCAAAGAATTATTTAATTGGCAATTTTGTGTTAAGTATTTGTGAACTGATATACAGACCATGTTGGAACATGGTGCTGAAGCAGAACTGGAGCAGGTTTTACGCCAAAGGTTTTAACAGAATTCAAGCCGATATATTGAAGTATTTTGGAATTTATGGTAATTGTATATTTGGCTATATATTAGGCGTGTGAAGCATAATTGGTTTTGGTTTTATGGAAAATCCCTACTTATATGGAGAAGATTCATTCGAATATATGGGAGAGTTTAGATAAGGTAAATCCCTTTATTTATGGGATTTGGATATGCTTCAACAATCAGATTTGGAATAGGAATATTATGGAGATAATAAAGAATATTCAGATATGATTCGTAGATATATATATGGGACAAACACGGCTGCACAAACAACGATTTTACAGAGCAAAATCTGCACCCAGATTTTGAGATCTTACGAAACTTGCAAGAGCCAATATACTGTGTTCCAACACTGTCCTGCTGCACTAAGTTCATAATCGTACACCTTAATTCCTCGGGAGGAGATCTTGCGTCGACGGAGTTCGAGGTCAGAGGGAGTCTGGTCAAGGCAGATCGGTAGCTAGGGGAGCTAGCAGAGTCCACACGTCATAGTTAGTAAAGATAAGTATTTTGAAAACTGTACTCTGTACTGTATCTTTCTAATTAGTGGATTCATTCTGAACTGGGCCAGGCCCCGCAGATGTAGGTGGTTTACACCGAACTGCGTAACCAAGTTGTGTATCTTTTACGTTTTACGTTATTTTACACTTGGTTAAACTAAGCATGTTGGAACACACTAGTAAGTACTAGAAAAAGTAGTAAAACCAAATTTCAATTGGTATCAGAGCTGAGTCACTTATTGTTCCCTTGGTTGTTTCAAGGAAGTGAGATCCGGTTTTACCATGACGACAAGAGAAGGAGCTTCAGTCTCTCGACCACCACTGTTGGAAGGAAACTACAACTATTGGAAGGCACGTATGAGGGTCTTTGCACCTGTTGCCAGGTTAGAATCTATTCGTATTCTACTAGCTATTGCCTGCTCTTTGAACTTTACTTTGTATCAAATGGATGTTAAAAGTGCGTTTTTAAATGGAGTGGTGAATGAGGAAGTTTATGTGGAACAACCTAAAGGTTTTGAAGATCCCCATTATCCGCATCATGTATATCGTCTCAAGAAGGCCTTATACGGATTAAAGCATGCACCTCGAGCATGGTATGAATGACTTACTACCTTTCTACTTTAGAAAGGTTATCGTCGAGGGGGAGTAGATCGCACTTTATTTGTGCTTGACAAGTCCTCAAAGTTTCTAATTGCTCAAATATATGTTGATGACATAGTATTGGGCTCCACTTCATCATCTATGGTACAAGAGTTTGTCACCACAATGCAATCTAAATTTGAAATGAGCATGGTTGGAGAATTGATCTACTTTCTGGGATTACAAGTCAAACAAGGACGGAATGGTCTATTCATTAATCAAAGTAAGTATGCCTTGAACTTGATTAAGAAATTCGAACTCAGTAGTGCTCGTGCAGTTCGAACTCCTATGGGAGTTTCTGATAAACTAGTGAAAGATGAAAAAGGAGTTTCAGTCGATCAGAAGTTATATAGAGGCATGATTGGAAGCTTACTGTACTTAACTGCAAGCAGACCAGATATATGTTTCAGTGTTGGAATATGTGCGAGGTTTCAAACTGATCCTAAGGAATCTCATCTTACTGCAGTGAAACGGGTTATTCGATATGTAAGTGGAACTTCAGAATATGGTGTCTGGTATTCTAAGAATCAAGATTCAGAGTTGATAGGGTACAGTGATTCTGATTGGGCTGGTAATGCTGATGATCGAAAAAGTACTACAGGTGGATGTTTCTTTTTTGGAACAAATTTGGTATCTTGGTATAGCAAGAAATAGAATTCAATCTCCCTATCTACTGCGGAAGCAGAGTATCTTGCAGCAGGGAGCTGTTGTGCACAACTGCTATGGATGAAACAAATGTTGAAGGATTATGGAATTCATCAAGAACCCCTGAAGATTTTATGTGACAATACAAGTGCCATTGATATTTCAAAGAATCCAGTTCAACACTCAAGAACCAAACATATTGACATAAGGCATCATTTATTCGAGATTTGGTGGAACGAAAAGAAGTGGAAGTGGTCTATGTTCCAACACACGAGCAGTTTGCTGATATATTTACAAAGCCACTTGATGCTACCACTTTTGAGAGCCTTCGACAACACTTAGGTGTTTGTCAAATATGAGGTAACTTTTACCTTTGATTAGTTTTTCGTGTAAATAATGTCAAACCCAAATTCTCCGATAAAAGAAGCTTCAGTGCCGGAAATTATGGAGGAAGACCGGAGCTCAGTGAATTTGGAATTGGTAGTGTTTGATGAGCCGAGAAGATATGTTGAATTGGGTGAGTCACAAACTCAAGATCAGAACAAAGTAAATGCTAACCATGAGGAGAATGAGGAGATAGCTGGAGCAGAGCCTGATAAAGCTGAAGAGGAAAAGGAAGTGGAAGAGGCTTCTGTCAAGAAATGGAGTGAAGATTCTGATGCCCAAGAAGAAGCGTCTGGAGGCAAGAAACAGAAAAAACCTAAGGTAACTGGTCCTGACCCTCGGCCATTGAAATTCTTGGGTTTTGAAAGTAGAAGTGTGGATGATATTTTCGAGTGGTTACAAGAAAATAGATATTCCGTGGATCTAAGCAAAATCAGGAGTATAAGAAAGGATTTAGAAGTGTTGCATGTCAAAATTAAGGAAATTGTTTCTGGGCACTTTCCTGATGTGTGGGATATTGGATATAAGACTGTGAAGTATCTGAGAGGGATGTACGGTCAGCTGAATGGTAAAGGGAAAGACAAATTTCATGTTTTCTGTCGTATGACTGCTCATAGTTATGTGTGGATAAGAGAAATTAATGAGGAACAAGCTGTTGGGATGAAGACAGTAAGGTATGGAGACAAGCTACAGGTTGGATTTTTTTATGTGGAGAATGCAAAGAGGATGGAGAAATTGAGAGAACCTGTAATTATTGAACTGTCTGATGATGATGACAGTGTTCCAACACAGGAGGAAGAATCTGTGTATATGGAGGAAGAATCTGATGCTGATCTGGGGGGTACACAGGGTGATGTAGTTCAAGAAGATCTGGATGATGAAGCCCCTGATCAGTCTGCTGATGAAGGGAATCAGAAGATGGAAGTAGCTGATGAAGATCTGCCAGGTCAGGGTGTTGATTCAGAAGAAGAAAAAGCTGACAGTGTTCCAACACAGGATGCCCCAGACCTGACATACTCCAGTGACGAGGTCCTGGATGAATTTTTCCAGAAGGCAAAAGGAAAAAGGAAGACTAGCTCTGCCATGAATACTGAGGCAGCAAAAAGAAGTAAGAAGAGACAGGATAGCAAGCCAAGGAAGGCTCTGCCACCCCCATCTGTCACTCAGGCTTTTTCTGCAGTTTATTTTGACAAGAAGGGAGCTGAGATGGAAGAATTCTTCTCTGAGAAGAAGTTTATTGCTGAGAGACCGTTGGACTTGAAGGCTTATCAAGAGAGTGGGTTCACAACTTTCCTAAAGGCAATGGGGATGATGAAGGCGGCCACAATTCAAAGGCAATTCAATCGACAGGTGGTTCTCGAGGTATATGCTAATCTCATGCCTGAGAATCTAGATATTACTTCTCCGTGGTTCGGTAGAGTATATGTTCGGGGAAAGATTGTAGAATTGTCTGCTACTAGAATCAATATGTTATTTGGGCTGAAAACTCCAGAGATAGGGGGAGTGTTTCCGGACGATTTGGAGATGACTGATGATGAAATTTTGGCTGTGATTTCTGGAGAATATAAGAAGAAGTGGCCGGCAGTAGGATACTCGCAAGCATCATGCTTGACCTCCAAATTCTTCGGGCTGTATCAGATAGCTATTCACTGCTGGTTACCATCTAGCAATACTACTGCATTGACCAGGGAAATGGCCAAACTGCTCTACTGTGTTGGAACACATCAGGAAATAAATCTAGGGTTATTAATTCAGCAACATCTGGTTCGACAAGCCACAGCTCCTAAGGTGAATGATGCCGTAATATACCCATGTCTGATCTCAGCGTTAGCCAAAAGTGCAAAGGTGAAGGGGAAGGACTCTGTTGTAATCATTGATACGGAGTTCTTGCGGCCTAACAAAAAGACATTCGGACTTCGTCATGTGCATGATCTTCCATGGACAGCTTCTGGGTCAACCTCCTCATCAGCAACAGCAGACAAGAAGACTCGATTGATGGCTATTAATGCTAGACTTGGAGCTGTAGGGATTCAAATTGCAGCCTTACAAGCAGAGCAAGCACGGTTGGAAGAAGAAAAATCAAGGCTGGAAGGTTGATTAATTCAGGGGGAGTTTTAAAAACTGAGTTTAAGTTTTTTATGCTTTTGTGATTGACGTTTCTTTGGCCTCTGTGTGGTCCCAGGGGGAGTAATTTTGGATTCTGGATATTTGGTTTTCAATTTGGTTGTATAATTTTTGGATTTCTGGAATTCTGGGTTTCGGCTTTCATTATTTGAATTCTGGTATTATGATCATTATTCTGCTCGTTGAATGTAGTTAATTATGTGATTGCAGTCCAAAATATTATGGGTCCACAAAAATGCCAAAGAGGGAGATTGTAGAGTCAAGGAATTATTTAATTGGCAATTTTGTGTTAAGTATTTGTGAACTGATATACAGACCATGTTGGAACATGGTGCTGAAGCAGAACCGGAGCAGGTTTTACGCCAAAGGTTTTAACAGAATTCAAGCCGATATATTGAAGTATTTTGGAATTTATGGTAATTATATATTTGGCTATATATTAGGCGTGTGAAGCATAATTGGTTTTATGGAAAATCCCTACTTATACGGAGAAGATTCATTCGAATATATGGGAGAGTTTAGATAAGGTAAATCCCTTTATTTATGAGATTTGGATATGCTTCAACAATCAGATTTGGAATAGGAATATTATGGAGATAATCAAGAATATTCAGATCTGATTCGTAGATATATATATGGGACAAACACGGTTGCACAAACAACGATTTTACAGAGAAAAATCTGCACCCAGATTTTGAGATCTTACGAAACTTGCAAGAGCCAATATACTGTGTTCCAACACTGTCCTGCTGCACTAAGTTCAGAATTGTACACCTTAATTCCTCGGGAGGAGGAGATCTTGCGTCGACGGAGTTCGAGGTCAGAGGGAGTCTGATCAAGGCAGATCGGTAGCTAGGGGAGCTAGCAGAGTCCACACGTCATAGTTAGTAAAGATAAGTATTTTGTAAACTGTACTATGTACTGTATATTTCTAATAAGTGGATTCATTCTGAACTGGGCCAGGCCCCGCAGATGTAGGTGGTTTATACCGAACTGCGTAACCAAGTTGTGTGTCTTTTACGTTTTACGTTATTTTACACTTGGTTAAACTAAGCATGTTGGAACACACTAGTAAGTACTAGAAAAAGTGGTAAAACCAAATTTCAATTGGTATCAGAGCTGAGTCACTTATTGTTCCCTTGGTTGTTTCAAGGAAAGTGAGATCCGGTTTTACCATGACGACAAGAGAAGGAGCTTCAGTCTCTCGACCACCACTGTTGGAAGGAAACAACTACAACTATTGGAAGGCACGTATGAGGGTCTTTATCAATTCACTGGATGAACTGGCATGGTTTTATGTTGAGAATGAATGAAATCATCCTACAGAAGATGCTGACACAAGTTCTAAGGCTGTGGAAGGGGAGTCGAGTCAAAAACCCAAAGACAAAGCTAAGTGGACTCCAGATGATCTTAAAGAATCACTAGCAAATTCGAAGGCTCTGAATGCAATCTTCACTGCTGTTGATGAAAATCAGTTCAAACTTATATCTACATGTCACCAGGCAAAGAAATCATGGATATTTTACAAACTGTTCATGAAGGAACCAGTTCAGAAGCAGTTTCAGGTGCTAATTCAGACAAATGGTTGGTGGCTAAGAACGAGGAGATGGAATCTCTACGTAAGAATAGAACATGGGATCTTGTGGTGCTACCAAAAGGAAAGAAAATTGTTGGTTGCAAATGGGTTTTAAAGAGAAAGGAAGATACTTCAGGTGTTGATAATGCAAGGTACAAAGCACGATTGGTCGCAAAGGGCTACAGTCAGGTACAAGGTGTAGATTTCAATGATGTTTTCTCACCTGTTGTGAAACATAGCTCTATTCGTGTATTGCTTGCTTTGATTGTCATGTATGATCTGGAGTTAGAATAGCTGGATGTCAAGACAGCTTTCTTGCATGGTGAATTAGATAAGCATATCTATATGAGTCAACCTGAAGGTTTTGAAGTTTAGGGTAAAGAAGATCGGGCTTGCTTGTTGAAGAAATCCTTGTATGGATTAAGGCAGTCTCCAAGACAATGGTATAGGAGGTTTGATTCATTTATATTGGGTCATGGTTTCTCCAGGAGCATGTATGATAGTTGTGTTTACTTCCAGAAGTTACAAGATAACTCATTTATTTATTTGCTATTATATGTTGACGACATGCTCATTGCGGCTAAGAATCTTGCAGAAATTCATCAGTTGAAGGCCTTGTTGAATAGTGAATTTGAGATGAAGGATTTGGGTGCAGCTAAGAAGATTCTTGGTATGGAGATAAGAAGAAATCGAGGAGTTGGAAAGTTGTACCTGACCCAGGAGAGTTACCTTAAAATGTTTTGGAGCGATTTGGCATGCATGATGCCAAACCAGTTAGCACTCTTCTTGGTAGCCATTTCAGGCTATCTGCTGTCCAATCACCAAAAATAGAGGAAGAAGAAGATTATATGGCTATAGTTTCTTATTCAAATGCAGTTGGGAGTATAATGTATTCAATGGTTTGTACTCGCCCTTATATCTCACAAGCTGTTTGTGTTGTTAGCAGGTATATGGCCAATCCGAACAAATCACATTGGCAGGCTGTGAAGTGGATTCTTAGATACTTAAAGGGTACTTCGAACATGTGTTTGGAGTTTGGTAGAACCAATAACACTCTAGTTGGTTTTGTAGATTCAGACTTTGCCGGTGATCTTGATAAGCGCAGGTCTCTTACAGGTTATGTATTTTGCATTGGAGGTTGTGCAATTAGCTGGAAAGCTACTCTACGACAAGTAGTTGCTTTATCTACTACTGAGGCAGAATATATAGCAGTCACAGAGGCAATCAAAGAAGCTTTATGGTTGAGAAGTCTCTTCGGCGAATTAATTCTACAACAAAGGGTTACTACTATTCACTGTGATAGTCAAAGTGCAATTTACTTGACTAAACATCATATGTATCATGAGCGGACGAAGCATATTGATATTAAGTATCACTTCATTCGTGATACCATTGTACAGAAGAAGGTCCTTGTTAAGAAAATCAATACAAAGGATAATCCTGTTGATACGTTCATGAAAGCTCTTCCCTATTTCAAGTTCAAGCAGTGCTTGGACTTGATTGGTATTCATTGTTGGTGATTCGGGCCCATTAGGACCATGCCGGAGGAGGGTGAGTAAGTTATTACTTTTGGGGTTCAGACCAAGGTGGAGATTTGTGAAGAAATTTGGTCTTCACCCAGTTGTCCATGAACATTCGCTTCTTTGGAGGATAGCAAAGACAATCATTCATAGCATTAAATTGCAACACTAATCTCGTCACATGCTTAGAAAGTTGAAGCATTATTTATTTGACTATTGGGGTTCAACTATTATGGTTTTTTGGCAAGAACCATTTGGAAGTAATGTTCACAACTCATGCTTGAAGCAAGAAGGAGGATTTTTTGGGATATTGGAATAATATTTTTTTTAGAGCTCTTGGTCATTGGTGAACTTGGAGTAGTATAAATCGGGGACGAACTTAGTAGTTCAAACACACCTCAAGCATAGCATTCCTTTGCTACTTGCTTTCTTCTACCTTTAACTCTCCTTTATAGTTGTAGAAGCCAAAGCCCTCATATTTATATTTTGCCACATAATTCCTTCATATTTGGTAAGCAAAGCCTGGTAATACTTTCTCCATATATAGTGAAGCTCCTGGTCTCCTCCGGCCGTGGATGTAGGTCAACTTAATCGAACCACGTAAATCCCTGTGTCCATTATTTCCTTTATTTTCTTTGCATTGTCTTTGTTATTCATCTTTTTGGGCTAATAGATATCTCGTGAGATTTGTATTCATAACACTGTTGGGAAGTATGTATGGCGGAGAAGGATTTAGAAGGCTCAATGGTCGGCTGTTACATGCGTTTAAGGTGTGAGATCGACTTTACAAAGCCCTGGAGAGCATGTAAGTCGTCGGACCGTTGGATAACCAGATGCAACTCCTGCTCCAATACGAAAAACTTCCTAGGTTTTGCTGCTATTGTGGTTGGATTGGTAATACCGTGAGAGAATATGAAAGTAGAGCCTTAATGCCTATATTAGATCAAGATACAGCTCACTACTCGCCGCTTCTTGGAGTGGATTCGAATTAATCACCATTCACTGCAGCCGGGAGAAGGAGGCTCTTGAATTCGAATCAGACTCGCAATATCAAACTGCAGAATGTACAAGAAATGGGGACTTTTCACGGCGTAATTGAATTGGAGACTGACGTCGAAGGAAATTAGAAAGGGGTGATGTGGCATGTGGAAAAGAACCGATCAGATGCGCTGACAAGAGTTAGGGTTCAGCTAAAAAACCTTGGAGTGCACCACACAAGTAGTTGCACGGGAAGTAAATTTTACCATTGACGCCACGGACAATAACTACACTCATGAGAACCCTAGTGCAAGATGTATTGCAACTTTCACAGAAGCAGCAATTTCTTGTAACTTCGGTCATTATGGATGTGGCACCCCCAATCTCACCGCCTTAGCAAACCACTCCTATGGCTGATCCTCTCAGCCCAAAAATGGTGCAAGTACCTAGTTAGTTTTCTTCTCCGGCGGCCAAAATTATGAAGAAAGTTGAGAAAAGCCACAAGAAAAAGAAGACGCCAAAGAAAAGGGCACCGAGGAAAATTGTGGCAAAAAATGTAGATTAAAAATAAAAGGGAAAAAACAAGAGGAAACTTGAACTGGGAGGTCCAACCTAGAAGAATGATGGTAGCTCAGGTACCAAGAAGCAGAAACAACCTATAGACCTCGAGGAGTCATCTCCAGTTGTGGTAGGCTTGATTATTACTACAATAGTGATTGGCGATGAAGACCAGTCATGCCCAGGCCAATGAATATCATTAGTTAGAACTGCCTTGAGCTTGGAAGGGCTTGGGTAGTTCAGGAGTTGCGTACCATGGTATGTTTGATATCGCCTTTGGTTATTTTTCTTAGTGAAACTAAATGTTCCATGGAGGTTATTGATAGATTAAAGTCGCAGTTAAATTAATTTGGTATTGTTGTTGAGTTGCAAGGTCGCTCAGGAGGTCTTGCATTGTTATGGAGTAAGCAAGTAGTAGTAGATCTAACATTTATGTTGAGTCATTACATAGATGCTTTTGTCACTATATATGGAAGTCGTGTTCGCATTACTGGTTACTACAACAAACAGGCCATATCCAATCGAATGGCATGATGGAAAAGTTTCAACAGTTAGCCTCAGACCCCACAGTTCCATGGATTTGTCTTGGCGACTTCAACGAGGTTCTTTGGCAAGAAGAATTTCAAGGGAGCCAGCCAAGAGTAGAATGGCAGATTAATTCATTTAGAGAAGCTCTGGATTTTTGTGGATTATTTGATATGGGATATATAGGACCTATGTTCACGTGGAATAGGATTTTGGCCCAGCTTGACACCAAGAGGGCGAGACTTGATCGAGCAACCTCCAATCAGACTCTTCATGAACTTATCCCGTAGTTCTCGGTAAATTTTATCCTCATGGTCTATTCTGAACATATCTGCATCTTACCCTAGCTTCAAGCTCATGATCCTATTGCTATACAACACAGAAAGAGGAAGAGATTCCGCATTGAGGCGCACTAGATCCAGGCTAGGGATTGTGAGGAAATGATTTAGGAAACATGGAGCGGCGCCCATCATCCTCTTCCTAGCGCAAAAGCTCACCAATTGTTCACTCAGTCTGATGCGGTGGGAGAAGGAGACATTCCTCGACATCCTAAGAAGACCGGATGAAGTAAAGATAGCGATTCTAAACCTAGAAAGTGGTGATATCATGAATGAGATGAGGATCAAAATTGCTGCTCTGAGGCAGGAGTATGACTCCTTGCAGGATGCAGGGGGAATCAAGTGGAAGTAGAGAGCAAAACAACACTGGTACAAAGAAGATAGGAACACAACCTTGTCTCATAGATTTGCAACACATAGAAGGAAAGCTAATCATATTGGAGGATTGTTGGACGCTAACCATAAGATGAAAAAGGATGGGGTGATCATTGAATGTATAGTCACATATTACTTTGGTGGCCTTTTCACATCATCAAAGCCCTCGATGGAGATTATGCAACAAGTCTTGGGGTGCATTCAACCTCGGGTTACTTCAGGCATAGCCAAATCCCTTGTGCGGCCCTGTACTACTGCAGACGTAGCTAAGGCGGTGAAGAAAATGCATCTATTCAAGTCCTCATGTCCTGACGGTATGGGCCCTGTCTTTTTTTAGAAATTCTTGCCTATTATTATTGATGATGTTACAACATTTGTTTTGAATTTACTAGAATAACGGGGTATTTGAGTCATTGATGAACTACACTCATATTGTGTTGATCCCTAAGACGCTGGAGCCAGAAGTGATCAATCAGTTCAGGCATATTAGTCTATGCAATGTCCTATATCAACTTGCTTCAAAAGTGGTGGAAAATAGATTGAGTTCAATCATCTCGAAGATCATCTCAGAGCCACAGTCGCCCTTCATACCAGGTAGATTGATTATAGACACCACGTGGATCATCTCAGAGTTTCACCACACGATGAAAAATAAAATGACCGGATCCTTGGGTCGTATGAGTATAAAGTTGGATATGAGCAAGGCATTTAATTGTATTGAGTGGGAATTCATTTTTAGTACTCTACATTCAATGGGATTCCCAGAGAGGTTTGTTCGACTTATACACCATTGCATGTCAATAGTCTCTTTCTCATTTATTTTGAATGGTGGTGAGATGGGTATGTTGCAACCAGAAAGGGGCCTTCGGAAGGGCGACCCTCTCTCGCCCTATCTTTTTATCATCCACTCAGAGGTATTCTCTAGTCTCTTTACGGATCTGATGTGCTCTGGAAAGATTAAAGGCATAGGTGCATCTAGGCACAAGCCTAGGATTTTGCATCTATTCTTTGCAGATAATACTCTACTATTTGGTGAAGCAACGGATCAGGAGGCGAGACATATCCAGTGGGCTATCATGTTATTCGAATGCATTTCAAGCCAATGGATAAACACTGATAAGTCAGGTATTCTCTTCATCCCTAAGGCGGCAACGGAGAGTCGAGCTAGAGTTTGTGATATCTTGAAGATACTGGAGGTGGACTTGCATGGTTCTTATCCGGGATTGCCCTCAGAGATTGGACATAATAAATCTAAAATCTTTTATAACCTAAAGGACAAAATCAAACAGAGAATTGATGGGTGGAATGAGAAGAACCTGTCAAAGGAAAGAAAGGAGATAATTATAAAGTCTGTCTTACGGTATATCCCGAGCTACGCGATGAGTTGCTTTAGTATCCCGTAAACTATCCTAGATTATATCCCAGGTATGATAAGCAACTTATAGTAGGGAGAGAATTTGACGAAAATGCAAAAGATTCGTTGGATTTCTTAGGAAAAGCTTTCTACAGCAAATCTAATAGCGGCTTAGGTTTCCGTAATTTTAAAGAAGAAAATCTGGCGCTGCTAGGCAAGCAGACGTGGAGATTCTTGGTGCATCCAGATGCACTCGTCACTAGGGTGTTCAAGGATACATACTTCCCAAATTCATCAATCTTTGAAGCTCATTTAGGACTGTAACCCTTGTGGTCATGGAGGAGCATTATGAAAGGAGTTAGTGTTCTTAGGCTCGGTTATCGTAAGCATGTTAGATGGAGATGGAAAACCAGTATTTACCACGATCCATGGCTGCCCAAGAATGATGATGACTTTTTCATGAAGAATGACAAGACCATCCCAGAGAAGTTATCATTTATAGGAGACCTCATTGACGAGCACACACACTGGAGCAGAGAGGACCTGCTTGTGATGCACTTCCACCCAAATGACGCCAATATCATTCGGTAAATTTAGCTTCCTTTAGGCATTGGAATAGATAAACGGTGTTGGCATCACATGGCTATGGGTACCTACACTATGAAATCATCTTATCACAACCTAGTTGAGTCGCCACAATTTGAGACTTTCCACCAGTTACCGTTGGAGAATTTGGAGAGAGTTTTAAGGAGGATATTATAGGAGCTCCAAATTTTGCAAGAGCGAAGCATCTCGCGTGGCGTGTTTGTAAGGACTCGCTACCTACTTGCAAAATTTGTGGAAGCGAACTGTGGAGGTGGTGTTAACATGTGCTCTATGTAGATAAAATAGGGTGTTGCTATATCACGCCCTGTATTTTACTACTTCACGCCCTAATACGTATATACACGTATAATACCAATATTAAATTTTCAAAATAAAAAAAATTAAAAAACAAGAATAAAAATAGCAACCACCGCCGCTACTCCGCCGGTCCGCCGCCGCTGACCGCTTCTCCGCCGCCGCCGTCCCTTCTGCTCCACTTCTTCGTCTTCTCCGGCGGTCTCGTCACCGCCACCACCGTGCCTCCTCCGCCGTCCTCATCCGCAGTAAAACCCCTAGCCCCGCCGCCGTCCTACCTTCGTCTCGTCCCCGCCGTTCCTCCTCCTTCGTCCCCGTCGATCGAAACCCTAGCCCCTCCGTCTCTCCTCCTTCGTCGCCGTCGAGCTCCACCCACCGTCGATCGAAGCTAGCCCCGTCGATCGAAACCTAGCCCCTCCGTCTCTCCTTCTTCGTCGCCGTCGAGCTCCACCCGCCGTCGATCGAAGCTAGCCCCGCCATCCTCCATCGTCCTCGAGGGAAACCCTAGCACCGCCGGCGGAGAAAGGGAGAAGTGGCGGAGAACGGGAGCCCGGTTCGCCATGAGGGCGAGGAGAACGGGACCGATCCCGGTTCGCCAGGAGGGCGAGGCGAACGGGACCGATCCCGGTTCGCCAGGAGGGAGAGGAGAACGGGGCCGGTTCGGGCTAGGGCAAGGGCGAGGCGAACCGGCGAGGAGAGTCGGGTCGGGCTAGGGCGAGGAGAGCCGGGCCGGGTCGGGTGAGGAGAACCGGCGAGGAGAACGGAGACGGAGAACGGAGAAGGAGGAGACGGCGCGGCGGAGGAGAAGTGGAGGAGAAGGAGCATCGGCGGAGCAGGAGACCGGAGGAGAAGGAGGAGAAGCGGAGGAGACGGCGCGGTGGAGGAGAAGCGGAGGAGAAGGAGCGGCGGCGCGGAGGAGAAGGAGCGGCGGCGGAGGAGAGCGGCGCGGCGGCGCAGCGCTATGCACGGCGGCGGCGGCGCGGCGGCGGAGCAGCGGCGGCAACAGAACAATTAAATAAATAAATAAATAATTTAATTAATTAATTTAAATTATTTAAATAATTTAAATTATTTAAATAATTTAAATTATTTAAATTAAATTAAATTAAAAATACATATTATATATAAAATAGTATAAATACAGGGCGTAACTAGTAAAATACAGGGCGTGATATAACAATTCACATAAAATAATATTGCACGCTGGGCCATCTCCTCTTCGACTGTAGCTATAACGTCGCAACTTGGAGATTGCTTGTTATCCAAGATTTGATCGAAAATGTAAGGCACGCTCGGGAAATTTCTGGTTGAGTGCCTTAATCAAAACTAACGAGGAGGATGTTGCAGAATTATTTGCCATAATGTGCGATAGTATATGGTTTCAGAGAAACAAGAAATTGTTTGAAGACAAAAGCTTGTCGTCGGAGGGTGTTACTTTGAGTGTGACAGCATGCCTGACTAGCTTTAGAACAGCGAACCATTAGTCGGAGAGAGCTTCGATGGAGCTCCACCCCCACGCTCTGTTGAGACCATTAGAAGAGGGATTGAAGATGTACTTTGATGCCAGTACCGCAAAGGAACACATGGGTATTGGCATTCTTTACACCGATGGCGAGGTAAAATTCCAAAGAGCTACAACGCTCAAGAGGCATGGAAGATACGATGCAGCAACAACAGAATCCATGGCATTGTTGGAAGATGTTCGTTGGACTATAGAAACACGAAATGAGCAGGTCACCATAGTTGGGGATGCACTCGGGATAATTCGTATGATTAGAAGAGAACTTGAGCCAAACTTGGCATGTGCTGATGTTGTTATGCACGTTCGAACCATATTGAACAACATAGGTCTTAAACCGCCTTGTTGAATCCCTAGAGATAGGAATATCCTTACTCACTTGCTTGCTAGTTTTGCAAAGTCGAGTGAATCGCAAGATAATGCATGAGATGCACCCTTGAACTTTGTTTTGTTAGACGATACTGGACGATTCCAGTAATATCAAATGAAATTTACTTTTTTTTAAAAAAAAATCAAGAAAAGAGAAAGGAAAAGAAGAAGAGAGGTAGACTTATGTACTCAATTAAAAGAAAGTGGTAAAGAAAAACGTATTAAAAAAAATCAAGAAAAGATAGGAAAAGAAGAGAGAGAGACTTATGTACTCAATTAAATGAAAGTGGTAAAGAAAAACTTATTGGGCACACCAATTTGGTTTCGAGAAGGAATTTGATGCGTAACATGAAGCAAATTCTTGAAATGGCTTCTAATTAAACTTAAGCTTCGTGTTTACATACAACCTATTTATGGCATGTGTTTATATGCGTTGTACCCAAATATATGGCAGATTTTGCTAGGGAATGGTCATTTTATAATTTTATTTAATTCAATCTAGTGTACGGAGTAGTCTAATTTACGGAGTATTTAATATCAATCAACATATAATAGAAATTTATTATTTTGGATGGTTCTCCAACCATAGATAATTCTATCATTTTGACTAACCTGAATCCAAGTTGTCTAACAAAAACTAACTAATATTATAAGGAAAGTCTTGAGAAAGACGATCTTTCCATAGGCTTATGGAAAGTGGAGTTTAATTAGAATAATAAAAGGTGAAAGATTTAGTTGCAATATTAAAAAACTTATTATGCAGCATATATTAGTTATAAAGTTTATAATCCGATTCATGCAAGCCAAAAATTTTATCTTCATTTCTTCTAATTTACACTTTTAACCTTGATCTTTCAATGGCTTATGGAAAGACCATTTTTTAAGAGGCAGACTCATATTATAATATGTTTGATTTTAATTCTTTACTATGTATAATCAATCATAGCTTATTGCTATACTAATATGTATAATTTGTAACTGGTTTTAATTCATTACGATATATAATTAATCATAACTTGTTAACGTACTAATATTATAATTTGTTACTGGTTTTAATTCTTTACTTTATATAATCAATCATAACTCGTTAAACTATATAACTTCTAAAGATATGTTTAAAACCATAAATATCTATAAGTTTGTCTTTTGAAACACGATAGTTCCATAAGCCATGGAAATACCAAAGTTTAAAGTGTACATTAGAAGAACTGAAGATAAAATTTCTGGGTTGCGTGAACCGGGATAAAAACCTTATAACTACTTCATGTTGCATACTAAATCTTTAATATTGCAACTAAGACCTTTTACCTTTTATTATTTGAATTAAACTCCGTCTTCCCATAAACATATGGAAAGACCGTCTTTCCATAGGCTTATGGAAAGACGGGGTTTAAATAGAATAATAAAAGGTAAAAGGTCTTAGTTGCAATATTAAAAATTTATTAAGCAACGTGCATTAGTTATAAGGTTTATAACCTGATTTATGCAACCCAAAAATTTTATCTTCATTTCTTCTAATTTGCACTTTAAACATTGGTCTTTCCATAACATATGAAAATACCATCTTTCAAGAGATGGACTCGGCAAAGTCTCGGGAAAGATCGTCTTTCCATACTCTTATGGAAAGATGGGGTTTAATTAGAATAATAAAATGTAAAAGGTCTTAGTTGCAATATTAAAATTTTATTATGCAACGTGTAGTAGTTATAAAGTTTGTAACCCGATTCATGCAACACAAAAACTTTATCTTCATTTCTTCAAATTTGCACTTTAAACATTGGTTTTTCCATTACTTATGGAAATACCGTCTCTCATAAGACAGGCCTAATGACAAAATCTTGGGAAAGACCGTCTTTCCATAAACTTATGGAAAGACGGGATTTAATCAGA
Source organism: Rubia yunnanensis (assembly GCA_037428765.1). Classification (NCBI taxonomy): domain Eukaryota; kingdom Viridiplantae; phylum Streptophyta; class Magnoliopsida; order Gentianales; family Rubiaceae; genus Rubia; species Rubia yunnanensis. The sequence goes on along the minus strand of CM075064.1, from coordinate 89,602,625 downwards.
ATAATAAAAGGTAAAAGGTCTTAGTTGCAATATTAATAATTTATTATGCAATGTATAGTAGTTATAAAGTTTATAACCCGATTCATGCAACCCAAAAATTTTATTTCCATTTCTTCTAATTTACTCTTTAAACCTTGGTCTTTCCATAACTTATGGAAAGACCGTCTTTCAAGAGACGGGGCAAAGTCTTGGGAAAGATGGTCTTTCCACATGGTTATGGAAAGATGGGGTTTAATTAGAATAATAAAAGGTAAAAGGTCTAAGTTGCAATATTAAAAATTTATCGTGCAAACGTGTAGTAGTAATAAAGTTTATAACCCGATTCATGCAACCCAAAAATTTAATCTTCATTTCTTCTAATTTACACTTCAACCCTTGGTTTTCCCATGACTTATGGAAAGACCGTCTTTCAAGAGACAGACACGCAAAGTCTTGGGGAAGACCGTCTTTTCATAGGCTTATAGAAAGACATGGTTTAATTAAAATAATAAATGATAAAAGGTTTTAGTTGCAATATTAAAAAATTTATTATGCAACATGTAGTAGTTATAAAGTTTATAACCTGATTCAGGCAACCCAAAGATTTTATTTTCATTTCTTCTTATTTGCACTTTAAACCTTGGTTTTTCCATGGTTTATGGAAAGATCATCTTTCAAGAGATAGACTCTTTAAAAGTCTTGGGAAAGACGGCTTTCCATATGCTTATAGAAAGATGGAGTTTAATTGGAATAATAAAAGGTAAAAGGTCTTAGTTGCAATATTAAAAAACCATTATGCAACGTGTAGTAGTTATAAAATTTATAACCCGATTCATGCAACCCAAAAATTTATCATCATTTCTTCCAATTTACACTTTAAACCTTGGTTTTTCCATGACTTATAGAAAGACAGTCTTTCAAGAGACGGACTCATATAAATATCACTAAAAAAATCCAAAGAAACACATAATCTGAAATAACAAAATGTTCGAATTTTTTATACATGATATAGTAGTACTTTTAATAGAATTATGTATACATTTTATTTATTTATTAATATATGACAAAGTCTTGTTTTAGATCGACTAATTGTTAAATAAGGGCATTTTATAATTAGTGAGACTGATAAGTTCATTTCACGTTTACTTCTTTTTATTGCAATGACATACATATAACTATAATAACCTTTTAAAATAAATCTCAACATATAAATAATTACTTTTAAAATAATTTGAATGAAATATTATAAAAATAATTATTTTTTATTGTATTCAGTATTTAACAGTTTCTAACTAAATCAATTATTTTACTAAACTTTAAAATTTTAAATAAAAATTAATCTCAATATTTTATTTAATGATATCGCACAACGCGTGATGGTAATCCACTAGTATTTTAAATTAGTTTTTAGTAGAAAGTCTTACTTTACACTGACTAATCGTTACACGTATCATTTTATAATTATTATGATTAATAAAGTGATTTGATTTTTTTTATTGCAACAAGACATACTCATATTTATGATTTTTTTTAAGTCATAATAATGCAATTCCAAAAAAAAGAGTGATTCAAACCTAAGTTGCACCTCGCCAGACACATTGCCCTTGGCCAGACACATTGCCCTGACTACTTGGGATAGTACAAGTGGTTAATTGTGAAATTATTTTAAAAAGTAAATTCAATATATAAATAATAATGAGACCGTCTCTTGAAAGACGGTCTTTCCATAAGTTATAGAAAGACCAAGGTTTAATTTCCATAAGTTGTGCGGTATCATAATGCGAGAAACCTTGGTCTTTTATCTTCATTTCCATCACGTCTAATCTGATCTCATGCTTCACACAAAATGTGTTGACTCCATCCAATAATTTATCAAATACACTATTTCCAAATTCTTGCAATTCAGTCTTCATTCTATTCATCATTCGCACAGCCATCGAAATATTTTGATCTCTTTGTTGCAAGGCATGGGACAATTGACTTATAGCTCTCAACAAATGCGTCATAAAAAATATAAAAAATATAAGTTCATAGCTCTCCATTCTATCAATCAAACCCTTTGTTGTAGAGGCGTTTTCATCTAAATTGCTATGCTCACAGATATTAAGAAGTACTTGAATAATAGAGGACTGCATAGCCTCAAAATGAAGAATAGTAGTGTAATGTGATCCTCAACGGGTATCACCAGGCCATTTCTTGATTTTTGCCTCTTCCACTAACATTCTCCCCATTCTCCAATGCCTCTACAAGTCTAGCATGTTCTAATTGCACAAGCATCTCTTTTCTAACACATGAACCTCCAACTAGATTCACAGTTTTAACAAGATACCCAAAAGATTCACCCACGGATAGAGTACTATATGTAATAGAAACAACAACCAATTGAAGTTGGTGAGAGAAGCAATGAATATACCTTGCAGAAGAGTTTTCTTTCAATATCAAAGCTTGCAATCCATTAAACTCCCCTTGCATATTTGAAGTCCCATCATATCCTTGACCTCTCAACTTTGACAGGGACAATTTCTTATCTACAAACAGTTTCTTAAGAACCTCCATCAAATTAATAGCTTTAGTATTGAAAACATGCACAAGAGCAAGAAAACGCTCAAGAATGCATCATTGCTTATTGACATATCTCAAAACAACCCCTATTTGCTCTTTTATTGATGCATCTCTAGCCTCCTCAACAAGAAGAGAAAATACAATACCTTCAATGTCATTAACAATAGCATCAGTTACCTCGCCAGCACAAGCACTTGAGAGCTATTTCTGAACTCTAAGGGATGCCAACTTGCAATTTTCGGGTGCATTTTCATTCATTACCTTAGTAACATCGTCACTTCGCTTGCAATACCAGTCAACCAATTCAAGATAATTACCCTTGTTGATGGAATCCCAACCCTCATCATGACCACGAAAAGCCAAATCTTGATTTAACAATTATCTTGTTATATCCAAAATCGCATTCAAACGTGTGCGATATGCCTTCTTTGCTTAAGTAAAATAACCGTCGAAACAATGTGAGATACTTTAATTTTGAAGGCTAAAATTTTTCAATTTTGATTGTTGTACCATGATGAATTTCATCCACATTCATAGCATGTTTCCTAAATACTTTAAGGGCATTCTTCCCATTTATCACCCCATCCACAGTATATGTCGTCCCGTTTGTTGAATTCTTAAAAAGATAGCAAGGAAAACAAAAGGCAGCATTCTTTGAAACACTATACTCCAACCAATTAAATTCATCAAACCAACCCTTTTGAAAACTTCTAAATTCGCCATTGAACATTGTCTTGGGAAAAGTATGATTCTTAGGTTGACAAGCAGTGGCGGAACCAGGAAAAAATATGAGGGTAGGCTGAAATCGCACTGTACGTAAAAAATTTTTTTGTACAACTAAAAAACAAATGATCGATTAACATAATATAATAAGATAAGTACAATACAATAAGTCCTACAAATTCACTACTAAAAAAACTACATTCTAATGCTAGAAGCAGATTTAGGAAGTGGAGGCAATTTAATCCTACGAGGCTCCGAGCTTTGAAAACGTTGCATGATTGCTTCATTCTCAATCTTAACAAAAACCCCTTTCTCAACATAAACCCTCATAACATCATTCAACCATTCATCTCCTATTCTATTACGTAGATCAGTCTTGATTTTTTTCATAGCAGAAAAAACTCGTTCAACTGAAGCAGTTGCAACGGGTAGAACTAATGCCAACTGAATAAGACGATATAGCAATGGAAAGACGACATGGCTACGTGATTCAACCATATGCTGAGCAAAACGTCCTAGATCATTGATCACTGGCCAAGAAGCATTATTATGTCTCACATCACAAATGAAAGTGTTAAGTTCTTGCTCAAGTTGAAGACAATCAATTCGAGAGAAGTCATTCGGATATAGTTCACCAAGGCGAACCAACTTACCAACATCAAAGCTGGAAAATGAATCTCTCGGATCAAGGCATGCAATACAAGTGAGTAACTCCGAGCTTGCTTCAGAAAATCGATCATTCATTTCAACAATCATATTATCCACGGTCTAGAAAAAAAAAGAAAAAAACATCAACAAGATAAAAAATACATGTAAAATAGTCTAAAAAAATATATTAAAGTATATAAATTTTAAAGTTTACCAGAAGAAAAATGTCAACGCGATAAAAGTCACCATTGGTTTCCATCTGTCCACGACGTCTAGAACGGTGACGAATTTTCCGTTGATCTTCCATCTGGCATACTGTGATCTCATGTTTCTTACAAAAGGTCTCGACTTTATTCAACAATACCTCAAAACCCCCAGCTCTAAATTCTCTCAGTTCAAGCTTCATTGTCTTCATCAAATGCACGGCTTGTACAATATTTTGATCTCTTTGTTGCAAGGCAAGAGACAACTGACTTGTAACTCCCAACAAATGTTTCATAAAAAACATACAAAATACAAATTCATAGCTCTCCATTCTATCCATCAAACCCTTTGCTTTAGAGGCATTTTCAGCTGAATTGCCATACTCACATACATTAAGAAGCACTTGATTAATGGAAGACCACATAACCTCGAAACGAAGAATAGTAGTGTAGTGTGATCCCCAACGGGTATCACCAGGCCGTCTCAAACTCATTTCCTGATTTTTGCCTCTTCCACTAACATTATCTCCTTTTTCCAGTGCCTCCGCAAGTCTATCATGTTCTAAACGATTAAGCATATCTTTTCTAACACAAGAACCCCCAACTAGATTCACGATGTCAACAAGATACGAAAAAAATTCACACACTGATAGAGTACTATTTGCAACACTAACAACAACCAATTGAAGTTGGTGAGAAAAACAATGGATGTACCTTGCCGAAGAGTTTTCTTTCAACATCAAAGCTTTCAACCCATTAAACTCTCCTCGCATGTTTGAAGCCCCATCATATCCTTGCCCCCTACACCTTGACAACGACAATTTCTTATTTCCAATGAGTGTCTTGAGAGCAAGAAACAAAGTGGTAGACTTAGTATCATTCACATGCACAAGACTAAGAAAACGCTCAAGAACACATCCTTGTTTGTTGACATATCGCAAAACAACTCCCATTTGCTCTTTTATTGAACAATCTCTAGCCTCATCAACAAGAATAGAAAATACACCATCTCCAATGTCATCAATGATAGCATCACTTACCTCTTCGGCACAAGCATGTGAGAGTTGTTTTTGAATTAAGGGGGATGTCAACTTGTTATTTCCCGGAGCGTCATGCATTGCCTTAGCAATATCCTCACTTCGGTCGCAATACCAATCAACCAATTCAAGAAAATTACCTTTGTTGAGAGAATCAATACTCTCGTCATGACCACGGAAAGCCAAACCTTACTTTAACAAGAATCTTATCACATTCAAAATCCCACTCAAACGGATGCGGTATGCCTCTTCTACTTCACGCCCATGAACCTCCAAAAAATGTGGGATTCTTTGGTTTGGATTACTAAAGTCCGACAATTTCCCAACGGCAATATGATGCTTACCATTCACATGTTTTTTATGCTTCCTAAAAGAGTTTAGGGCATTCTTCCAAGTTTTCACCCCATCCACACTATAGTCATCATTACTTGTGGGATCCTTAAACAGATAGCAAGGAAAACAATATGCGGCATCATTTGACACACTATACTCCAACCAAGGAAACATATCAAACCAATTCTTCTGAAACTTTCTATATTCGGTTGAATAAAATGTTTTGGGAAAATTATGGTTCCTAGGTTGACAAGGCCCTCTTTTCACATATTCACACCTCACATTATCTATAATAGAAGCATCATACTCATTTATAGGTTTTCTTAAGGCGGGATCACTTATAACATCATTGGCACAAAATTGTAAACGAGATTGCTTACTACCACTACCACCCTCCTCATTATGCTTATCTTGGGTACCTTCATCACATTCAAGAGCTCTCTTCTTCAAAGGTGGAAATCCTATACTCCGTTGCACTAAATTCTTCATAACCTATTAAACACCAAATTTAACTCATTATAAAATCTACAAGAGTATATGAATATTACAACATGAATACATGATAAAGCCTAAATTATTAATAAATCAAATCAACATGAATACATGATAAACCCTAAATTATTAATTCACAAAATTCCACAAATCACAATTCAAATGAAAATCACAATGAATTGAATAAAAACGAAAATCTCATAATCACAAATTCACAATGAATTTAAATAACCTCACAAATCACAATTCAAACAAAAATTACAATGAATTTAAATAACCTCACAATCACAATTCACAAATTCTTCAAAATCTCACAAATCACAATTCAAACGAAAATTAAAATGAATTGAATAAAAATAATATTGCATAACTAAAATCAAAATTGAAAAGGAATTGAACTAGAAACAATTAAATTCATGTTTTGAATCTTTCAATTTTAGTTCAAGAGTTTGAATTAAATTGAAATTGAAATTTGAATTTTTAAAATACCTAAATGGCGGTGTGGGTGGCCGGTGCACTGCCAGTGGTGGCGGACGGCGGCGGCGGGTGGCGGACGACTGGCGGCGGCGGTGGAGGCGGCGGCGGCGCGGCGGCGGCGGCGGCGGCGGAGGCGCAGCGGCGGCGGCGAACTGAGAGGAGCCGAGAGGGAGACGGACTGGCTGGGAGCCTGGGAGAGAGAGGGAGCTGAAGGCGGGAGAGTGGGATTGGGTTTGGGAAAATTGGGACTTTGGCTTTGGCCTTTGCCCTTTGGGTTTGGGCGTTGGGAATGGGCCGTTTGGCCTTTGTTTTTTTTGTTTTTTTTTAACTCACTCATATATCTGTAAAATTTAAAAAAACATTTAATCAAACGACGTCGTTTGACGTCATGATTTGGAAAAAAAAAAGGAAGCAGCAGCTTCTTCTTCTCCGGCGGACGGGCGGCGCGCCTACGCCGCCGTAGGCGGAAACCACCGCTCCGTCGGCCGGGAACAGTAGCTCCCGCCTGGCCGACGGAGCTCAGGGCAGGCGCGCGCCTGCCCCCGCCTATAGGTGGTTCCGCCTCTGTTGACAAGGACCTCTTAATATATATTCTCTTAGAACTTTATCTCTAATAGAAACATCAATCTCTTCAATAGGTTTACATAGCCCGAGATCACTTATAACATCATTTTGATTGAGTTCTAAATGAGATTGTTTTCTACTACCCTCTTTATTGTGTCTTTGTTCATTAGGTTCATTCGATCTCTTTAAAGATGGAGATCCACTACTTCGAATTAAAAAATTATCCATAATCTATTAAATATCAAATAGGGAAAATATGTAAATTGATTTATTCTTATAAAATCTAAAAGAGTCATGAAACAATAACAAATTGAGATAACAAAGAATTTATAAAAGCATAGTCATCTAAATTCAATTTAACAAACATCCCTAATTCCATGATTCGATTATGACAATTTCACATACAAAATAAATCAAATAATTATAATTTATACATATGCAATTCAATTGAAGTTCAACAATCATATAATTTCAATTCGACATCCAATCTAAAAATCATGTTCACATATATTTAATTTGTTCAAGGAAAAAATAAAATAGACAATAAATCTTAAAATTAAACTACCTTAGCATAAAGAGAACCAGTGGTTCAGTGGATGGTGGACGGTGGTTGGACGACGGCAACGTCCGGCGGCAAGAGGCGGAGGCGTGGAGCTGAGATTGGCCACTAGGTAGCAGTCTTTTCCCCGTTTCTGAATCTAAAATTTGATTGGGAAAATGGCCCAATCCAATTCGTTTTAGTAGTTCATGAGCAAAAAAAATAACACTGCGGACTGACCTTCTTCTCTGAGCAGGCAGGCCAAACGACGCTTTCTCCACGCCGGAAGACTCGCAAACTCGGCGGAAACCTAATTCAACCACCACTACTACCTTCGGCCGGCGACTCAGGTAGGGCTGGAGCCCTACCTCGCGTACCACTAGTTCCACCCATGTCCTTATTGACACATGCAATCTCAAAATATGCAACATGGTTGTTTACGCTTTATCATTTTAATTTAGTTCAGTTTACCTTAATTTAAGGATCAAAAGTTATCGAGTCCGTCTCCGGCAAGACCATCTCACAGTGAGACCAGAGACATAAAAAAGAATATGAAAATATGAAATGGTAAGTTTTTTAATTCTAAGGTTAAAAGGCTAATATTTTAGATTTGGGGTCTTTTGTGAAATTCTAATGAATGGGACTGATTTACAAATAAACAGGAAGAATAAAAAACCCAAAACCCTCGCATGCTTAACCTTTGCCCACCTTCGCCGGAGCCAGGGCTATCGTCCATATACTTCTCATATCGCCCATGAGATCGGTCAGATTCGCATCAGGTGAAGACGAACCCGGATTCGTGTTGAATTTAGAATGATTTCTCCAGTCGGCCACAAAACCATTTCAACAATCACCGGAGCTCCTTGAATTCGACTAGAAATTGAGACGGTGACGATGTAGCCAAATATCAAGGGTTCGCTGTCAGCGACCGGTGTTGGACTGGCTTGTCGTGGTGTTCGTCATATAGGTAGGGTTCGGCGTTGATGGCCAGGGCCCTATAAATGGTTTCTCCGGTGCTCAGATTGAATTCATTGGCATCAGTCCGGATTCGCTAGCAGCCGCCAGTGGTTGGTTGGATTTAGTTGGAATAATTGGGTTTGTTTTATGTGTGCAATTTTGTGATATTGTCCGATATAACGTGATTGGAAAATTGCTAATTGAACCAATAGAATGTTGTGCCGGAATAAAAAATTTGATCTAATGGTCGGTATGATGATGGTTGATCAGGGGTTTCAGCGGCTGGCGGGTTGGGTTCAACCAGAGTTGGGTCTGAATTGGGTAAAAAATTGGGTGTGGATGTGCAAAGTCGGGGCTGAATGTGCAGTCATTGAATCAGATTTGTGTTTTGACCAAGTTTAAAACTTGAATTTAAATATTAATACATCACGAGTGCGTCTCTTGAAAGACGGTCTTTCCATAAGTCATGGAAAGACCAAGGTTTAAAGTGTAAATTAGAAGAAAATAAGATAAAATATCCGGGTTGCATGAACCGGGTTATAAATTTTATAACTACTACATGTTGCATACTAAGTTTTTAATGTTGCAACTAAAACCTTTTACCTTTTATTATTCGAATTAAACTCCGTCTTTCCATAAGCCTATGGAAAGACGGTCTTTCCCAAGACTTTGCCATACATCACACTAAAACTAATTAACATCAAATGAATAATGAGTCCGTCTCAAGACGGTCTTTTCATAAGTAATGGAAAGACTAAGGTTTAAAGTGTAAATTAGAACAAATTTAATAAAATTTTCGGGTTGCATGAACCGGGTTATAAACTTTAATACTAATACACGTTGCATAATATTATTTAATATTGCAACTTAGGCCTTTTACATTTTATTATTCTAATTAAATTCTTTCTTTCCATAAGCCTATAAAAACACCGGCTTCCCAAGACTTTGCCATGAATATATTAAAAAATCAAATAAAAATAGTTAAATATTAAATATAAAATACTATAGATACATCAAATTCAAATAATTGAACATCAATTCAAATAATTAAACATTCAATTCAAATGATTAAACAACAAATAAAAATTAAATTAAATTAGTAGAATATCAATTAAAACAGTATATATAAAATAAATGCAGCTGACATCAAATTAATATTTTAAATATACACATCAAACAAGAATGGTTAAACGTACTATAAAAGTATATCAAAATTAAAAATACTTAAACATCAAATAAAAATATTAAAGATACACAAGAAATTAATTTAATTTAACATCATATGAAAATAATAAAAGCACACATTAAATAGCTAAACATCAAATAAAATAATAAAATACGCATCAAATTAGAATAGTTAAACATAAAATAAAAAAATAAAAAATATATGTAAAATAGGTAACATCAAACAAAAATACACGTGAATTTAAAACATCAAATGTCCACCAAATTGTTACACTTATAGCGGAAAATATAAAACATCATTATTAAAATTTTAAAAGCTAATTCGTCACCTTGAAACATCAAAGATATACAAAATAAAATATTAATATCCTGAAAAAGAAACATCAATATCAAATTTTGAAAGGATTGGTTGAAAAACCAACACATCATGGAAATGAAAGTATAAATAATAAATTAAAATTTAAGTTAATAAAATTCACTAACTAGTGTCAACATGTATAAAGTGTCAAAAAATTAAAGCTAAATTATTTTTTTGTCCTCCTAAATAGCATCTTATATATCTTTTGGTCTCCAAGTCCAATACCGCATTTGTTCAGTAGCCAACAAATACAAAATGATTTGTTTGGTCTCCAAAGGTGGTTTTCAGATCTGCATACGAAATGATTTGTTTGGACTATTCACTGTCCGATCTGCATACGAACTGATCAGAGCCAAAAAGATCAAAATCCAATCCTTCTCTCACCTCTGGACCAAATTTATGCCAAAGAAAATCAGTCTCTTCAACTGGAAACTACTAAACCGTTTCATAGCCATTCCAGATGTGCTCGAAGACTTCAATTTCCACCTCCCATCGAGATGTTGCTTCTGCTTTCTTCAATCAGACACACTCCACCACAGCTTCAACTCATGTGCCAAGGTCAGCCAACTCTGGAAAATGGTAAATTCGATTTTCAGTCTGCCTAACCATTAATTCCAACTGATATGGGACAGATTCTTCTTCTACTGGAACATCCCTCCCTCCTACGGCCCGGCCACACAGCTTATCAGATCCATCCCGTGTGTCGTACACTGGTTCCTGTGGCGAGCCAGATGCACCTTCCTTTTTTAGGGCTCCAGACCTAACATCCCGGCCATCTTTAAGCAGATCCTCCTCCATTTTAACGACACCGCTTTGACCTTCAAATTGGATCTCATATGGTCTCTGTACCCCACCCCGAAACTCCTGAACCAAAGTAAAGTGAGACATAGACCAATAAAGATTCTAAAATGGCTGAAACCTGCAACTTTTAAATTAAATACAGATGGTGCATTCTGCCCCTCCGGCGCTGGTGCAGGCTGCATAATTAGAGATCACATGGGAAAGGTAACTGTCGCCTTGTCAAAATCGATAGCTGTTGACTCTGTGTTGCAGGCTGAAGTTTCTGCACTACTACTTGGTCTGCATCTCGCTCTGGATAGAGGCTTCACTGCAATGGAAATCGAATCTGACTCGCTGGTTCTGATTGGAATCATTCAACGGCAACTCAAGATCCCATGGACACTACTCACTATCCTCAGGAAGATCTGGAACCGTCTCCGCCAACTGAATTACTCACTGACTCATGTATACAGAGAGACAAACGGCGCAGCAGACTCACTCGCGAAGATGGCTAGTCGACATCAGGTAAGCAAAATCTTCGGTCCAGCTGATTTACCACCACTAATCGCTGCTCAGATTAAGCTTGACGCAGAAGGCTTCCCTAACTTCAGAAAAGTGTAATTTAGGACTCCATGTAAATTCTGCAGATGTATTTTCTTTCCATGCTGTAACTGTCCGATCTTCAGGTTAGCAATAGGCCGATGTATTAGTTATCAAAGATCGACAGTTGTTCTTTCCGAGGTACGGTTTTATGCCCCCTCTTTCTATGTATCTTTTATTTTAATTAATAAACGGGTAGGGGTCTTGCCAAACCCCCCACCATCACAGGTGGAGTTTATTAAAAAAAAGGTGGTTTTCAGGTAAAGTCAATAGTAAAATTGATCAGAACCTGTAAAATGACCATTATACCCCTAAGTTTCATAAAAAAAGAAAAAAAGAAAATGATGCTGCCGGTTATCACACGCTCATCTTCAATCGGCGCTCAAAATTTCATGTGCTCATCTTCCTCCTCAGAAGATGACGCTGCCGATCATCTTCCTCATCTACAATCCCTAGCTCCACCACCTACGTCTCCGCCCGTGGACTCCGCCACCTCCGTCTCCGCCCCGACTCTGCACCAATCCCTAATCTGCCACCTCCGTCTCTGCCCAAACTCGACCTGTAAACCCTAACTCCATCGTGGACTCGACCTCCATCTCCGCCCTTGGCTCGAGCTCACCAATCGCGACCCTCATTTTCGCCAAAGACGAGGCCCTCTGTTCGAGTTCGAAGAAAAAGAAGGCGCTAGGAAAATGGTGGTCAGCGGCGTGGTGGTGATTATAAATGGTGGTCGGCACAGTGGGCCGCCTTCTTCTTTCCACTTTCCACCATGGTGGTCGGTAGTGCTGGGAAAAGGGTGGAAATTGAAACACTGGGCAAATAGTGGTGATTACGGTGGGGTAAATTACCAGAGAAAAATTAAATGAAAATTAAAAGGAAAGGAAATTAAAATATTTTAATTGGTAAAATTACAAAAATACCCCATGGCTATTTCGGAAAACAAACTCAGGGTTACCTGAAAACCACCTTTGAGACCAAAAAAATTATATTGTATTTGTTAGTTGTTGAACCAACGCGGTATTGGCCTTGGAGACCAAAAGATGGTATTGCATTATATTTAGTGGACCAAAAAACAATTTAGTCAAAAATTAACATGCAAATACGGGATTTACAATAAAAGATCAAAATTTAAATTTAAAACACATGATTTTAGTGAAACGGGCTTATGAAAAAACATTACAAGGTTTGGTTAAAACATCAAGTATTGAAAATGAAATATCAAGTACGGTAGTAAAAACCACGCATTGTACAAAAATGAGGAAAAAATTGATCCGCAAATTTCTCCGACCTGGATTCTTAACCTAAATCATTAATTCTCCAATTATTTATATCCAACACTTCCAAAAAATAGTATTTGCACCTAGATCTGTTCTTCCTTTCCCAAACTTTCTTAAATTGTGTTTGGAACTTCATATCTAATTAAACTTTATAATATTACAAATTAATCTTTGAATTCACTATGAAACGAGGTTATGAAATTTAAATTAGTAAATGTAAACAAGTTAATAATCATGGACGAGGAAATATGTTATTATTGGGTCCCTTTTTGGGCATCATTTCTGACTTTTTATTTTTTTTCTCCTAGGTTAAGGTAATCGGGTAGAGGACCCCAAATTAGATTTCCCTAGTGAATATTTTAAGGATCTAAATCAGCTCCTTTTTTTTTTGGTAAATCATGCACTTAAATTATTAAAATATCCCTAATTACATGTTTTGCTAGGTTATGTGCATTCATTACATCTCTATGCACTTTGATGACATGAATATTATGGAAAATCATAGCTAGCATTAAGATGCTTCTAACTAAACTTTTTAGACCCGGTGGAATCGATGGATACTCGCTGGTATGGTTGAGGACCATTTCGCAATCTGTGCGAATGCATATTTGAGTGGCACCCATATGACAAGCATGTATCATAGCTTCGTAAATGGCTATGAGTTCCGCTTGTGCTGGCGAAGCCACATGTATTACGCGATAACCTCGGTAGGAGGTTGAAATATCTGAACCTTGTGCAACACACCATGCAGCTACTGCCTTACCGTCATGTTTTCGAAATGCGGCATCTGTATTGAAGCACATCCAATCCTCATATACCTGGTTGTTGTGATTACCCTCTGCGTACCAAAGAAGTCGCATGTCTCCCACTTGTTCCACCTTTGTGTTTTCCCTATGAGTCTGATTCGCCATGTCTTCCAGCTTCACATGTGATGAGTTTGGGTTAGCTAAAACTGTGTGACATGATTCCACACTACTAGCGTTTCCTCATAGGTAGCCCTGATAATTGCTAGAATCATATCAACTGATGGCTTCTGTTGTTCAATTGTTGCGTTATTTCTTGCACACCAAATTGCCCATATTATAATGCATGTCAGGTTTATATCCTCATTTTCCGGTGCAGTGTTGAATCATTGACGAAGCCACGATTCCAAATTGAGTGGGGTTCCTTGACCAAAATCAAACCCCAGTTTAGATATTCTCCATATCCTACGTGCGATCTCACACTCTAGGATCATATGGGACACCGTTTCAACCTTTTGATGACATATTTGACAATATGGTGAGACCTCCATATTTCTCAATCTAAGAGCAGATCGAGTTGGTACAGCATTCGTTACCAACCTCCATACGAGGAATTTTACTTTCTCCAGTATGTTCAAATGCCATAATGTCTTCTACAGATGCTATGTTTCCTTCATATTGGCGGCGACGGTTGAAGATGATGGTTTCTGGCCGGACACCTTGTTCCATGCCTCATGATATCCACTTTTGACGGTGTATTTCTCGATTGATTCCATGTCCCAGAACTGAAAATCCCTCATTCCTGATGAATTATATGGAATATGTATTCCTGCTATGTGGTTGACAATTTCTGAACTAAAGAAGAGTCTCAAAAGAGGCATTCACCACTGCTGATTACTATCAATCAGATCACACACCTTGAAGTCCAGTTGTGGAAGGAGTTGATTTTCATACCTAATTGGATTCCTCTGATGTGGAATCCACTCCTCCTGGATGCTAATCTCATGTCCATTGACTACCTACCACTTTAGGCCGCTGACAACGAGATTCCTTCCCCACATTATGCCTCTCCAGCCCCATGTTGAGCCTTGTTTCAGTTTGACCTTGCAAAAATCGTCTTTTCTGCAATACTTAGAAAGGAAGAACTCAGAGAAAAATGATTTTTTATTTGTAACCAACATCCATCCTAGCTTTCCTAACAAAGCCTGGTTCATCTGCTTAGTGGCGAGCATTCCTAGTCCCCCTTGCCACTTTGATTGGCACATCATTGGCCACGACTTCCAGTGTATTCCCCTCCCCTCTGTATCTCCTGCCCAGATGAAACATGCAGGATGGCTATCAATTTTCCTAGCCACCGTAGACGGTATATGAAAAGTACTCAGTGTGTACTGGATTGTTGATGCTAGAACATGTTTGGACAGGGTGATTCTCCCCATGATCAAAATATCCCCAGTTTTCCATACAGATGTTTTTGCCTTAACTCTTTGGATTAACTTACTGAATATACCAAATTTCGGGCCAATGAAATCCATATCATGTCCAAGGAACTTATCCTTAAGTAAGTCTGAAAATATTCTGAATGTCTGCCTAAGCCTCTCCTTGGTGTGTTCTTGTGCGTTTGAGCTGAATAGGATTGCCGACTTCTGAAAGTTAATTCTTTGGCCAGAGTACGTGCGAAGAGATTAAGTGTCCTTGCTAGTTTTGTTGAACCATCCTCCGAGATGTTGAAGAAAAGGATACAATCATCCGCAAACATGAGATGTGAAACCGGTTGGACCGAACGCCCAATTTTAACACCTTGGCAGACACTCTAGAACCCATCCGATGCTATCATCGATGAGGATGCTTCTTGGCAAAGGATGAATAAGAATGGAGAGAGGGGACAACCTTGCCGTAGTCCCTATTTCGGATTGAAGCTTTGTGATATCGTACCGTTGAGCTTAATAGAGTATGACACCGTAGTGACACAAGCCATAAATCAGCTCTTAACTTTTCAGTTTGAGTTGTCCACTACATCTATCTGAGGAATGGTAATCTTTTTACTCTTGTTTTACATCACCAAACTGGACCCCTACTTCATTGTGGTCACCACAAGATCATAAACATGAACAATTGACTCTCCCTTTTTCTTTTTCTTTTTGCTTTTTCATTCTTGAAATTAAAATTTTTGTTTTTCTTTTGGGTTAAACTAGGGGTGATAGTTTAGATGGTCAAATTGGTGGTTTGACGAATGTAATTTGGTTTTACTGAATTTTTCTAATTCTTATTAGTATGTTCCAACATGACCTATCTAACCAAGTATGCAATAAATTAAAGCATTAACCCTGTTCAGAATGAATCCACTAATTAGGAAGATAAAGTACAAAGTACATCATGCAGAATACTTATCTTTACTAACTATGACGTGTGAATTCTGCAAGCTCCCCTTGCTACCGATCCGCCTTGATCAGACTCCCTCTGACCTCGAAACTCGTCGATGCTGGATCTCCTCCTCCCGAGGAATTAAGGCATATGATTCTGAACTTTGAACAGGAGGTCAAGTATGTTGGAACATAGAAATCTGGCTCTTTGCAATTCTCTTGAAAGATTGAAAATTTGTGTGCATATTTTTCTCTGTTAGAATCCGTAATCAATGCAGCCGTGGTTGCCCCCTTTTATAGCCATGAGCATATCGGAATACTCCCTGATTATCTCCATAATATTCCTATTCCATTTCTGCTTCTTGAAGCATATCCAAATCTCATAAATAAAGGGATTTTCCTTATCACACTATATCCCATATATTCGATAATATCAACTCCATATTTGTAGGGATTTCCCATAAATCAACTATGCTTCCATACGCCTAATATATAGCAGAATATTCAGATTTCCATAACTCACAAATACCATAATATTTTGTCTTCTTTTTCCGTAAACATCATTGGCATAAATTTACTGTTTTCACATGTTCCAACATGGAAAGTTTTTCGTTTCCAAATATATTCACAAAAACTGCCAATTAAATATTCAATGCATATCTCTTGACTTTACAACGAAAAACTTGCATCATACGCATAGGTCTTCTCAACTCCACCTATGTTGGAACATATGCATAATATGCACAATACTGAATCTGAACAAAAATTGAATACCAAAATTCCACCAAAATGAATACCGAAAACCGAATACCAGAAATCCAGGAATTCCATCAAAAATAAACTTCAGATTACAGAGCCATTATAAAAAAATTCTCCCCCCTGGGACCACACATATGCCAAAGGCAAAAACAAATACCAAAAAACACAAGCAGCAAGTAGGCTCCCCCTGATTTTGACATCTATGTTGGAACATAGAGAATAAATCCAGTTCAGGAACAGGCCTCCAACCGCATTTTCTCTTCCTCCAGTTTTGCCTTTTCTTCCTCTAGCGCTGCCATTTGGATGACTATTGCACCTAGTCTCGCATTTAGAACCACCAGTTTAGCTTTCTTTTCAGCCGATGAAGAAGTAGACCCAGAAGGACTCCATGGTAGATCATGCACATGCCTCAACCTGAATGTCTTCTTATTTGGCCTCAGGAATTGTCAATAATCATGTCTTTAGCCTTCCCCATTTACCTTGGCGCTCTTAGCCAGTACTGAAATCAAACCAGGATAGACAATGACATGTTTAGCTTTGGGAGTTGTTGCTTGCCTTACCAGGTTCTGCTGAATAAACAGTCCAAGATTAACTGGCTTCTGTGTTCCAACACAGAACAATAGCTTGGCCATTTCTCTCGTTAGAGCAGTTGTGTTCGAAGATGGCATCCAGCAGATAGCTGCTATCTGGTACAGGCCAAAGAACCTTGATGACAAGCATGAAGTTTGTGAATACCCTGCTTCAGGCCACTTAGCCTTGTACGCTCCTGAGATTGTCTCCAGTATTTGATCATCTGATACCCCTAAATCCTCAGGAAACACCCCTTCAAACACTGGTGTTTGCAGCCCCAAAACTTTATTTATCCTTGCAACTGAGAGATCCATAATCTTCCCTAGCACATAAACTCTTCCAAACTAAGGAGATTCAACTTCCATATTTTCAGCCATCAAGTTGCCATACACCTCGATAACAACTTGCCTATTATACTGCAGCCGGACAGTGGCCGCCCTCTTCATCCCTATCAAATTCAGAAAATCCAAAAAGCCACTTTTCTTGTATGCCTCAAGGTCTATAGGTCTCTTAGGAATAAACTTCCTCTCAGCAAAAAATTCCCCCATTTCTTCACATTTTAAATCAGAATATGAGAAAGAATGTGCATTGCTTATAGAAGGGGGAGGCAGCACTTTCCTCTTGGTAGATTCCTGACTCTTCTTGGCTCTTTTTGTCGGTGGAGACTCTTATGGTGTAGCCATCTTCCTATTTCCCTTGATTAAATGTAAAAATTCATCCATTACTTCATCACTCAAGTAATTCATCTCAGAGTGTTCCTGTGTTGGAACATACTGAGTCTTCCTTGCTTCTTCAGTTTCAGCAGTCTGTGTTGGAACATACTGCACTTCTTCTGATTCACTTGATTCGGCAACTGGTTCTTCACTGTGAGCTCCTTCCTTATCATCATGTACATCTCCAATTAGATTAACATGATCTTCTCCTCCCATATCATCATCAACTTCCATCTCTTCACTGTTTTCATCCTCAACCAGCTGTGTTGGAACATAGGCACCGTGTTTCTCTTCCTCACGTAGTATAGTGTAGTATTGTGGTAAGTATTCCCTCCTGTCACACGGGTGACCCAGGTTCGATCCCCGGCAACGGCGCCATTTTGACGGGCGGGCGGTCGTCGCGCCCGCCGTGCAAAAGATAATTTATAAGCCCTAAATGCTTACTTTCTACAACTAGGTAGATAGTGGCAAATCGGGGTCGTCCAAAGAGAAGAGGGATCTTCCTAAGCGTCTAAGCACAAAATGGTTGATACTAGGCTAGGAGTAAAATATATACACACACATAAAAGCAAGTAAAATGGGGGGGTTGGTTGGTTGGTTTCCTAAGTTAACAAAGATAAAAAGACGAGATAACTAGCAACGTCAAGTGACTATGCTAATCATCAAACGACACTAAAGAAAAGGGGTTTTAAACTACAAAGATAAAATGCCTTGGGGGCAACGGATATCCACTTCCACATCTAATGTAGTTCATCGAATCATTCACACATTCCATCATATAGCATTCATGATTCAACACTCACGCACCCATCTAGCAAGTACCACAACACACACACCACAAGGAGTTCTAAGTTCATGCTCATAGATCTTCATGTAAAGGCGCTACGAAATTCGTCACGTTCCTACACCTAAACAATTCAACCACACAAGCACTACCTATGCTCAAACAACTCATGGCACACATGCAGTGAAACACACCGTCAAGAATACATAAACGCCAAATAACAAATGCTTCAAGAATTAATTTAAATCATCTATTCAATACTTCAACTACTTGTCGTGGAGACTAAAATCCTATCCTTCTTAGTTCGTAGTTTGCGAGAGTGAGTTCCACATCTCTCGTCAAACCTCACCAATGACTCCCGAGTCGCGACCACGACTCAAGGTGTCATTGGTGGCATTTAGCACGAATGACCAACAAGCTTAGCAATGCCTATGACCACTACACCGTGACTAAGTATTTAACCAATTCATGCAATTACACGAGATTAGTCAAGAGCGACCACTCATAGACCACGAGCATATAACTCTTCTCGTTTGCTACACAAACGAACATGACGAAGAGTTCGACATCAATCACATTCGTCTAGCACATTGTCAACACACTAACACAATCAAAAGCTCTAATTCACACTCATACATTCCTAACAAGAACAGGGGGGAAATTAACCCAAATCCCCCAAACCCTAGCTAGCAATTCATACAAGCATTCATATCCTCAAGCTCCCAACAACATCAATGGAATCAACAATTAACATTCAAAGCACAATAAATGCACAATAGCAAAAACACCAAATAGATAGATAGAAATGGTTCTCAATACATAGAAGTGGAAGCTTCAATCCATAGCTCCCAAGTACAAAAACTACTCTAGAACAACAAAAGACATAATTAAACTAAGAAAAAGCTAAGAAAAGAAAGAAGAGAAAAACCTAGGGTTTTTGCCCAAAAACCAGAGAGAAAAACGGGCTGGAAAAGCTGGAGAAGAGGAGGAAAGAGAGTAGTATTTATAGTGCAAAGAAGATAAAGTTGATTTCTGGCCGCCCGTTGGTCGCGACTCGCGACGAGTTCGTCGCGACTCGCGACGGTGTTGGTCGCGACTCGCGATGGTGTCGCGACGGGGTCGCGACGGGAGCCAGAGTTTTGCATTGTTTCTTTGTCTTCTTCATAGCCATCCCTCTCAATCTTCAAGTCTTCAACGGCTCCAAAAATGGTCTTCAACGGCCTCCGGTCTTCATGTCTTCGAAGTGAGTATCCAAAAGTCTTCGAAAGTATAGTCTTCAATGTCTTCCGGTCTTCGTTGCTTCCGTGTTCTTCCCCTGTCACACAAAATCCACTTAGAAGAGGTAAAAGAGTACAAAGTTGCTTTTGCCTCTCCTAAGTGAATTTCAAGGTAAAACACAAGCTCTCGATAATAAAAGAGCACAAAAGTGATCCTAAATACTACTAAATAATACGTCTAAAATGGACACATCAAGCTTCTTCCTTATCATCATGTACATCTCCAATTAGATTAACATGATCTTCTCCTCCCATATCATCATCAACTTCCATCTCTTCACTGTTTTCATCCTCAACCTGCTGTGTTGGAACATAGGCACCGTGTTTCTCTTCCTCACTATTAGAGAGGTCAATAATTATTGGTTTCCTAAGCTCTTCCATTCTCTGATCTTCTCTCAAATCACAAAATCCAACAGGAAATCTATCAGTGGACCGAATCACTTCTAGTCCTGTAGCATCCTCATCACAGATTTCTCTAAAAACAACACAGCTTGGACGAGAGATCGAAGAATAAACATAAAATTTTCCCTTTCCTCTATACTCATCATATCTTCCCCTCGGGAACTTCACCTTGTAATTTTCTAAATTCCACAGCCCTCCAATATTCCCGGTCACAAATTCCTTTACCTTTACACTTAGAAATTCACCATTTACACTTTTAATCTTTGTCAAGTCTACTGTCAATATATTAGCTTCTAACCAGTCAAATATATCATCCATAGTCCTGAATTCCATCCCATGGATTTTAATAGTTGGAGGATCAGGTTTAATTACCTTTTGAAATGGACCCTTGCCTTTGGTACGAGGAAGTCCTGTTCTCCATCACCCGAACCAGAGTCACGACCTTCTTCATTTGGCTCAACACCAATCTCAGCCTCAACATTCTCTTCACATTGACTGTTATCTTTGGGCAAAACCTCCTCGGCATGATCCTCCATTAGTTCCTTGGTTTCATCTGCCCGATGTTGCAAAAATTCTTGATTTTCTTCTTCAAAAGTGGGAGAATTGGGGTTTGAAATTCTCTGGCATGAAGTTGCTGTGGGAAAAGAATCTTGGGGAGAGTTTGTGGTTGAAGACATTTTTGGCACGAAGCTAATGCAGGAGAAGGATCGTGTAGAAAGTTTGCAGCAAGACTTCAAAGAATGCCAAGATGAATGGGAGAGTGGCTGAAAAGAGAGGGATTTGAAATGATTTGGACAATTTTGAATCCAACACAAACTCTTCAACTCTCCTCCTCTTTTGCCGCAAAACCCTTTTTGGTTTTCCAAGATGGATAATGATGACTCTTTTCCCTCTTGTCAACTCAAGATATATCATCAAAACAACTTCCAACATATCATAACTTCCGGCTATTCTTCTTCTTTTTTTTCACACCTTTTCTTTTTTTCATATTTTTTTGTTTTTTCTAAATTTTTTCCACAGAAAATAATAAACAAAATAAAATATTTACATTGAACTAAAGGCAAGGATTACCTCAAATTTGACAAACACCTAAATGTTGTCTGAGACTTTCAAAAGTGACAGTGTCCAACAGCTTTGTAAGGATATCAGCAAATTGCTTGTGTGTTGGAACAAAGACTACATCCACTTTCTTCCTTTCAACAAGATCTCTAATAAAGTCATGCCTTATGTCAATATGTTTGGTTCTCGAGTGCTGGACTGGATTTTTTGAGATATCAATAGCACTTGTATTGTCACATAAAATCTTCAAGGGGCCTTGATGAATTCCATAGTCGTTCATCATTTGTTTCATCCGTAATAATTGTTCACAATAACTTCTAGCAATAAGATATTCAGCTTCTGCGGTTGATAAGGAAATTGAATTCTGTTTCTTACTATACTAAGCAACCACATTCATGCCAATAAAGAAACATCCACCTGTAGTGCTTTTTCGATCATCAGCATTACCAGCCCAATCAGAATCACTATACCCAATCAACTCAGAAACTTGATTCTTAGAATACCAGACACCATACTCAGAAGTCCCACTTACACATCGAATAACTCTTTTGACTGCCGTGAGATGAGACTCTTTTGGATCAGCTTGAAATCTTGCACATATCCCAACGCTGAGACATATATCGAGTCTACTTGCTGTTAAATACAATAGACTCCCAATCATTCCCCTGTATAACTTTTTATCAACTCCAACTCCTTTCTCATCCTTGAAAAGTTTATCAGAAACTCCCATAGGTGTCCGAACCGTTCGTACATTGCTTAACCCAAATTTATTCACGAGATTCAATGCATACTTGCTTTGATTTATGAATAAGCCATGTTTTCCTTGCTTAACTTGCAGTCCTAGAAAGTATGTGAGCTCTCCAACCATGCTCATTTCAAACTCAGCCTGCATAACTGTGACAAACTCTTGTACCATAGATGGTGAAGTAGAACCGAATACTATATCATCCACATAAATTTGAGCAATCAAAATTTATGATGACTTATCAAGCACAAATAAAGTATGATCTACACCCCCTCGATGATAACCTTTCTTAAGAAGAAAGTTAGTAAGTCGTTCATACCATGCCATGGGTGCTTTCTTTAAACTATATAAGGCCTTCTTGAGGCGATATACATGATGAGGGTAATCATGATCCTCAAATCCTTTAGGTTGTTCAACATAAACTTCTTCATTTACCACACCATTTAGAAACACACTCTTGGCATCCATTTGATACAGTGTAAAATTCACAGAGCAGGCAATAGCGAGTAAAATTCGAATTGACTCTAACCTGGCAACCGGTGCGAACATCTCATCAAAATTAACACCTTCAACTTGTGTGTATCCTTGGGCAACCAGTATAGCTTCGTTTCGAGTAACATGGCCATCAGCATCAGATTTATTCTTGAAAATCCATTTTGTGCCAATGACATTAACACCATTGGGACGAGGAGTGAAATACCATACATCGTTTCTCGCAAACTGACCTAGTTCTTCTTGCATTGCAGCAATCCAGTATTCATCAAGTAATGCCTCCTTGTAATTCTTAGGTTCAATGAGGGAGATGAAGCATTGTAATCCAGCTAACTTCCTATAATCCACCTGAGGAACTAGTCGAGTACTTCTTACCATTGATTCAGGTTGATCCTGTGTTGGAATATAGGATACAGAAGTGGGGGACGATGTTCCAACATGCTCAGTATCAATTGGTTCAACATTAGTATGCTCAGATGTTCCAACATGTAATGAATCTTCCTTGTTGGGTTGACGAGGCTGTGTTGGAACA
This sequence comes from Rubia yunnanensis, assembly GCA_037428765.1. Taxonomy (NCBI): domain Eukaryota; kingdom Viridiplantae; phylum Streptophyta; class Magnoliopsida; order Gentianales; family Rubiaceae; genus Rubia; species Rubia yunnanensis. The sequence continues at coordinate 89,579,476 of CM075064.1, read as the reverse complement.
TGAGTGTTACCAGGTTCTTCTTCTCCGACATCTCAGTTTTTTCCTTTTTCAGAATTGTCCACAATAACATTGATAGACTCCATAAGTGTGTTGGTCTGATTGTTATAAACACGATAAGCATGGCTATTGATAGAATATCCAAGAAAAATTCTAATATCACTTCGATTATCAAATTTTACCAATTGCTCTCTGTCTCTGAGAATATAACATTTGCTTCCAAACACATGAAAGTATGAGTCATTCGGTTTCCTACCCTTCCAAATCTCGTAATAAGTTTTACTGGTGAATGGACACAGATATACTCGATAAATCGTATAACAAGCCGTGTTAATAGCTTCTGCCCATCATTTTTTGTGAATTTATTTCTCAGCTAACATCACTCAAGCCATCTCCTGCAAGGTTCTATTTTTTCGTTCTACTACACCATTCTGCTGAGGAGTTATTGGTGCAAAAAACTCATGTTGAATACCAAGCTCATCACAGAACTCACTAAATTGAGAATTTTCAAATTCTCAATCATGATCACTACGAATTCGAACAATCTTTCCAACTGAACTTCCTTTTTCAGTCTGTAACTTTATCACCAGACTTCTGAATACTTCTACCACATCAGATTTTTCTTTAAGAAAAGCTACCCATGTATATCCAGAGAAATCATCAACACATACAAAGATATATTTCTTTCCACCTATACTTGGTGTATTAACTGGACCCATCAAATCCATATGTAACAATTCCAGATTTCTTGAGGTGGTTATATATTGAACCGACGAGTGGGGAGATCGAATTTGTTTACCTTGTTGACATGGTCCACACACAATTTCGTCCTTGCTTGTTGAGGTAGGCATACCTCGTACAGCTTTTGCATTTGCAATTTTCACCAAATTTTTGTAGTTGATGTGATCAAGCTTCCTGTGCCATAGAATTCCTTCATCTTGCTTCGAGATCATACATCGTACTTCTTGTTCCAACAGATAGCAATTATCTGATAATCGTATGCCTGAAAGAACCTTGACTTCTCTGTGTTTCACTAGGCATTTGTCTTTCTAAAATTCCACAATCATATTATGATCACACAATTGACAATGCTCAGTAGATTGTCCTTCAGGTCTTCCACGAACAATACACTAGTGAATACTGGAAATCCTTCAATCTGTAGTCCATCTTTTCTAACCACTCGATTCTTCTTTCAATCACCAAACGTAACATAACCCCCATCAAAAGATGTGGTATTTGTAAGAAATTCTTGAGTTCCAGTCATATGGCGAGAGCATCCACTATCAAAGTACCACAAATATCTAGAATATGATAAAAGTGACATATGTGCAACAAGACATGTACCAGATCTTTTGGCAACCCATACCTTCTGGACCGTTCTGGTTTTCTGGACTTCGTCTATGTTGGAACATACAACGAGTTGATGTCCTGCCATTTGATCTCTGAATAGTTTTTGACATCTATCATCGGAGTGACCTTGGTATGAACAATAGCTGCATATGAGAATTTTCCTTTAATAGGGCTTGCCGGACTTTCTGCTTACCTCTCGAAGCCTTGTCTTGAGATATGTTGGATGCTGGAGTAACTTGAGTGCCTTAGACTTGAGTGAGCCTGTGTTATACCCAATTCCGTGTCGATCTCCAAAATTCTTTCCCATATCCAGAATATCATCAAGCTTAGCTTTTCCAAAATTCAGTTTAGAAATTACTGCTTTAAAAGTCTCAGCTCTCATGGTTGCTAAGATTAGCTTTTCATTTAATTCTTAAATTTCCTTACTGAGTTCAGTAACTTTTACGTGCAGTTCTCTTTCTGTTTCCATCAACTGCACTTTTTCTTCCTTCAGTTCTTTGTTTTTATCAACCATTTGAAGCCACATAGCGTACATCTTTTCATAAGTGTTGTAGATTTTATCATCACTAACAGCAAGACAATCATCTTCATCACTGGATGTTTCATATGGATCCATGTTGGAACATACAGCTTCAAATTTATCCAGTGTGTTGGAACATCCATTCTCCGATGCATCATAAGCTTTTGCTCCAAATGGCACATAGTTGCTTACAAGTTCTCTTTATCTTTCTCTTCTTCTTCATCTTCACTCCACGAGGTGACATAAGATTTTCTCTGTTTCTTCCGAGTATTCGCACATATATCCTGAATATGACCATATCCTTCACATTCCTTGCATTGAATTCATCTAGGCTATTTTGGTTCACTACTTTTATTTCTAAAGAACTGCTGGTTTCCTTGCTCAAGTCTTGTTCCACGATTATTTCCAGTATCCTGTGGCCTTGTGATGTGCCCATTTTATATGGTTATATTAGGGTTTTTGGGATTAACTTTTGTACACTTTTGTGCTCTAAATGTGATATTTTTCCTTGAAATTATCTGAGGAGGGTTAAAAGCGACTTTGACATTTTTATCACTTTTTAGAGAATTTTGTGTAACAAGGTAATTTGTTTGAAGACTTTGAAAACTTTGAAGACTTTGAAGAATATCTTTGAAGATTTGAAGATTTGAAGACTTGAATTTGAGCCTTTTGAAGATATGAAGAGTTGAAGAGGTGAAGAAAGGAGAGCAAAGCAAAGGGTGAAGGATGATCTACGTTTTAAAGCAGAGTTTTCAGAATTTTTCGAGAAGAATCAGCCTCCAAGAGTGGTACCATTGGATTCCTCTTCTCGAGTACTATAAAATCGACTACAAGAACTCCCAAAACGGATCAACGGTTCACCCGGAGGAAGCAAAACAAAACAGGACTAAATTTTACTGATCTGGTCACGACTCGCGATGCTTCGTCGCGAGTCGCAACGGCCTCACGAATTTTGCCCTGCACCCTGCGTTTTCCTCCCCTTTTTCTTGTACTATAAATACCTCTTCACCCACTTCTTCCCAAGCCTCTAAGCCCGGCTTGGGGGCTTCAAACCCTAGTTTTTCACCATTTTCTTCCATTTCTTCTTCTTTCTTTGTAGATTTTTGTTCTATGTTATGGGTTTTAGTTCTCTAGCTTAGTTTTATCTTGGGAGCAAAGGATTGAAGCTTCCATTTCTATGTAGTAAGAACCATTATATTTATCTATTTGGTGTTTTTGCTATTGTGCATTTATTGAGCTTTGAATGTTAATTGTTAATTGCATTGATGTTGTTGGGAGCTTGAGTGTATGAAATACTTGTATGAATTGCTTGCTAGGGTTTGGGGGAAGTGGGTTGATTTCCCCCCTTTTCTTGTTAGGAATATATGAGTATGATTTAGAGCTTCTTAAATGATGTTGGTGTGTTGATAATTTCTAGATGAATGTGATGATGTCGAACTCGTTATCATGTTTATTTTAGGTAGCAAATGAGAGAGGTCTATCAATGTCATCGTTCTTGACTAATCTTGTGTAAATGCATGAATTGGTTAAATGCTTAGACACGGTGTAGTGTTTATAAGTGTTGCTAAGCTTGTTGATTCTTCGTGCTAAATGCCATCAATGGGATACTCTTAGTAATAAGGGAGTCATTGGTGAGGTTTGACAAGAGATGTCGAATTCACTCTTGCAAACTACTACTTAAGAAGGATGGAAGATTTATCTTCACAAAAAGTAGTTGAAGTATTGAATAGATTGTTTCACTCGTATTTGAAGCCTTTGTTATTTAGCATTTATGTATTCCTGATGGTATGTTTCACTTCATTTATGCCATGGGTTGTTTGAGAATAGGAAGTGTTCTTATGATTGAAATGTTCGGGTGTTAGGAAAGTGTGAATTCCTTAGCTCCTTTGCATGAAAATCTATGAGCATGAACTTAGAACTTCTTGTGCATAATGTGTTGTGATTCTTGCTAGATAAGTATGTTAATGTTAAGTCAAGTAATGAATGCGATAGAATGTGTGAATGGTTCAATGATCTACATTAGGTTTGGAAGTTGATATCAATTGCCCCCAAGGCTTTGTTTTTGTAGTTTTAAAACCCTTTTTCTTAGTTTTGTTTGATGATTAGCATAGTTACTTAACCTTGCTAGTTATCTTGTCTTTTATCTTTCATAACTTAGGACAACTAACCATCCAAACCCCCCTTTTTACATGCTTTTATATGTATGTATATATATATATACTCCTAACCTAATATCACCTTGGTCTATTTCCTCCAAACCTCTCATCAGATTTCTTGTTTACAACTTTCTTCAGCATTCTTGAGAAATTCTTCGTGATAAGTGCAAGCTTTCAAATTCATCATCACTGTCAGAATTGTGATTGTCCTTTGAGGATGATGTTCTGAAAGCCAACTTTTTTTGGATCCGTTTTGTAGCTGGTTGAAACATCATCTCATATACCTGTAAGGATCCCATTAGTTCATCTAAGCTCATGGTGGTTACATCTCTTGCCTTTTCTATTGCCGCAACATTCATCATGAACCTTTTAGGAAGTGATTTCAAGGTCTTTTTCACCAGCTTCGCTTCTTTGTAGACTTTTCCAAGTTGGTATGCCATATTTGAGATGTCCTTGAGCTTTCTATTGAATATAGAAATGGTGTCATCCTCCTCCATCTTGAGTTCCTCAAATTTAGTAGCCAACATTTGTAGTTTAGATTCTTGAACTCTACTAGTTCCTTCATGAACAGTTTGCAGAATATCCCATGCTTTCTTGGCTTGATGACATGCAGAGATGAGTTTTAACTGGTTTTCATCAACCTCAGTGAAGATTGCATTCAGTGCCTTTGAATTTTCCAGAGATGCCTTGAGGTTATTAGGGGTCCAACTAGCTTTGTCTTTGATTTTCTGCTCTCTTTGACTTGACTCTCCTTCTATCACGTTAGAGCTTGTATCAGCATCTTCCGTAGGGTGATTCCACTCATTCTCAACATAGAACCACGCAAGTTTATTCGGTGAGTTGATGAAAACTCTCATGCGTGCCTTCCAATAGTTGTAGTTGTTGCCTTCTAGCAGAGGTGGTCGAGACACCGAAGCTCCTTCTTTAGTTGCCATAGTAAAACCGGATCACACTTTCCTTGACACAACCAAGAGAATAATAAGTAACCAAGCTCTGATACCAAATGTAATTTGGTTTTACCGAATTTTTCTAATTCTTCTTAGTATGTTCCAACATAACCTATCTATCCAAGTATGCAATAAATTAAAGCATTAACGACACAAGACTTGGTTACGCAGTTCGGTGAAATCCACCTACATCTGGGCCTGGCCTAGTTCAGAATGAATCCACTAATTAGGAAGATACAGTACAAAGTACATCATGCAAAATACTTATCTTTACTAACTATAACGTGTGAATTCTGCAAGCTCCCCTTGCTACCGATCCGCCTTGATCAGACTTCCTCTGACCTCGAAACTCATCGACGCTGGATCTCCTCCCCCCCGAGGAATTAAGGCATATGATTATGAACTTTGAACAGCAAGTCAAGTATGTTGGAACATAGAAATCTGGCTCTTTGCAATTCTCTCGAAAGATTGAAAATCCGTGTGCAGATTTTTCTTTGTTATCCGTAATCAATGCAGTCGTGGTTGTCCCCTTTTATAGCCATGAGCAGATCGGAATACTCCCTGATTATCTCCATAATATTCCTATTCCATATCTGCTTCTTGAAGCATATCTAAATCTCATAAATAAAGGAATTTTCCTTATCACACTATATCACATATATTCGATAATATCAACTCCATATTTGCTGGGATTTCCCATAAATCAACTATGCTTCCTTATGCCTAATATATAGCGGAATATTCAGATTTCCATAACTCACAAATACCATAATATTCTGTCTTCTTTTTCCGTAAACATCCTTGGCGTAAATATGCTGTTTTCGCATATTCCAACATGGAATTTTTTCGTTTCCATATATGTTCACAAAATCTGCCAATTAAATATTCAATGCATATCTTTTGACTTTACAACGAAGAAGTTCAACTCTAACTCAACCCATCTGATTAAATAGATCAGTCGAACTGATTCATTTTTTTTCGTCAATTCATTTCATTTAAATGAATAGCTAATGTTTAGTACTCTCTTTGTTTCTTTAATAGTGGCACACTTTTAATTTGAGATGTTTCTTTTATATTGACACTTTCTATTTATAGCAAGTTTAAGGTTATTACATTCATTCATTTTACTTTTTCTTCTTTCAATTCAATTTTATCCACTCATTTAGCATCTCCTAAATATTATCACTAAAAGTGATGTGCCACTATTAGAGAAACAGAGGGAGCATGTTTGACTGTAAAATGATAGTACAACATCATTTTTAAGAATATAGTGTTTTGGAAGGAGGAAGTAAAAGTATTTTCAGGATGTTACAACATCATCATTTTCAATGTAAATAGATTTGATGATCTAGGAATTTTTCCATCTAATTTAAATTGAATTTAATTGGAGTAAAATAAGTTCATCAAGCGGAATTAAATTGAAATTATTAAATAAAGTGAATGCTCAAATAAATTAGGAGCTGGATCAAGCTCTCTTTCGAAGAGAGTATACCCAACTACTCAATTTCACGAATCGAAATATACAGATACAAGAGTAGAAAAGAAATCATATTTCTATCTTTTTATCGAGAGCGATTTGATCAACGAAAAATAAGAGTACTTCTGATGCTTTGATCTACTCCTAACACTAGAGATTTCATAACGGGTAGATACTTTCAAAGAAACATATTCTATTTTCTAATCTCTTATTATAGTTATAGGATTGGTTGTCAGACCAAAACTGAAGTAAATTTTAATAAAATAAAATTTATATGTTAATGCTAATATTATTAAAAATGTATTTTAAAAAAAATGAATTGAATAGAAATGAAAAGCATCAGAGCTGAAAAAACTAGAACTAATTAGACTAGTACAATTTTGATGGTATAAGTGTAATTTTCTAATACATACTTAGTAGACTTTTGTAAACATTAAAATATGCATGAATCAATGATGAGAATTAGGAGGTGTAAGGCTTGTAATAAAAAAAGGTGTTGGCGCGTCTATAAATGCGGATCAAGAGGTAGCTCGTCAAACACAACATAAACGCTACACTTCTGCATTAGCACTCATATCATATTCAAACTCTCTCTTCGATTCAATCTTCTTCTTTACTCCCCAAATAAATTCCTCTAAAAAGAACCTTTGTTTAAATGCCATTTTCACTCTGTTTTCCTCCCCGAGAATTATAGCAGAACAAAAAGAAAAAAAAATAAAGTTTCAGTTTATAATATGAGCTGACTGTGTGACTGCAAAACTCCTGATTCAGGTCATTTTTCTAATCTTTACCTTTGTTTTATGTGAAAAAAAGGCTCTCTTTGATGCATTTGTTCTCATTCAAAAGTGTTTTTTTCCGAGGTCCTCTGTTTCATTGATTGTTGTACTTTTCACAGTCATAGTGAATGCGGTTTGTGTAATAAAGACGTGTTGTTGGAAGATATATTTAAGAATACTATGATGTTTTTGAGTAAATTATGGTTCAGTCATGTGATGAAGATTTGGCTCTTTGTATGATGCAGGCTTCATTAAAGAATTTGAAGGACAGCTGTAGTATCTTTTAGGTGTTTCTGGAGCGAAATGGCTTCGAACGGTACGATAAAATGTCCATCGGAGATGAAAGCCACCTCGAATGGATCCTTCCAAGGGGATAATCCCCTTGATTATGCTCTGCCTTTGGCAATCCTGCAGATTGTCATTGTGGTTTCTCTAACTCGAGCAATCGCGTATGTTCTCAAGCCTCTGAGGCAGCCTCGAGTTATCGCTGAAATCATTGTGAGTTTCAACGAAAACCGCTTTTACTTTCTTGGTTGTGTTTTTGTTGGAGATTGGATGAAGCTGAAAGTGATAATATCGAAATGTGGATCATTTGGTTTTGATGGATGGTACATATGGTTGTTTGCAGGGAGGAGTTCTGCTTGGTCCCTCGGCTTTTGGCCGGAGCCATAAGTTTCTTGAGACTGTATTTCCGGAGCGAAGCCTTACAGTGCTGGATACTCTTGCCAACCTAGGACTTCTCTTCTTCCTGTTTCTGGTGGGTCTTGAACTTGATCTGAAGTCCCTTCGTCGGACGGGAAAGAATGCTTTGTTAATTGCACTTGCAGGGATCACTTACCCGTTCATATTGGGGATCGGAACCTCATTTGTTCTTCGGGGAAGTATCGCGAAAGGTGTTAGCGCAGGCCCGTTTTTAGTGTTTATGGGAGTTGCTCTCTCAATCACTGCCTTTCCTGTCTTGGCTCGTATCTTGGCCGAGCTGAAGCTTCTGACCACGGATGTTGGTCGAATGGCAATGTCAGCTGCCGCGGTTAATGATATCGCTGCGTGGATTCTACTAGCTCTCGCTATCGCTCTCTCAGGCGATGGTCGTTCTTCTCCCCTGGTTTCCGTGTGGGTGTTGCTGTGTGCAGCTGGCTTCGTGACACTGTGTTCGTTTATAGCGCCTCCGATCTTCAAATGGATGGCGAAGAGATGCCGTGAGGGTGAGCCGGTGGATGAGATATATGTGTGCGGTACTCTGGCAGCTGTCTTAGCTGCAGGATTTGTCACGGATACCATCGGCATTCATGCTTTGTTCGGGGCTTTTGTGATGGGAGTTCTTGTACCCAAGGAAGGGCCATTTGCCGGCGCTCTTGTAGAGAAAGTGGAGGACCTTGTTTCGGGCTTGTTTCTTCCCTTGTACTTTGTTTCGAGTGGACTCAAGACTGATGTTGCCACAATCCATGGAGCTCAGTCATGGGGCCTTCTTGTTCTAGTCATCTTCACATCTTGCTTCGGGAAGATTGTTGGCACTCTCGTGGTCTCGCTCTGTTGCAAATTGCCCTTTCGGGAGTCCTTAACTTTAGGTTTCTTGATGAACACCAAGGGTCTCGTGGAGCTCATCGTCCTCAACATCGGTAGAGACAGAGGGGTAAGGCGATTGGATCTTTATTTTCTTGATGAATGATGGCTAACTTTTATCTTTTGTTTTAGGTGCTTAGTGATCAGACATTTGCTATCATGGTTCTGATGGCACTCTTCACAACATTCATCACGACCCCTATCGTTGTTTCAATCTACAAGCCGGCTAAAATGGTAGCATCTGAGTATAAGCTGAGAACGATCCAAAGAAAAGACAAGAGAGCTGAACTGCGATTGTTGGCTTGCTTCCATAGCTCGAGAAGCATTCCTTCGCTCATCAATCTCATGGAAGCTTCGCGTGGCGTGGAGAAGAGAGGAGGCCTTCGTGTTTACGCAATGCACTTGATGGAGCTTTCTGAAAGGTCGTCAGCGATTCTCATGGTTCACAAGGCAAGGAAGAATGGACTGCCCTTGTGGACCAAGTCACAGGATGCTGAAAACCAAATTGTTGTTGCTTTCGAGGCTTTCCAACATCTGAGCTGCGTTCTGATTAGGCCTTCCACTGCTATCTCAGCTTTATCCAACATACACGAGGATATATGTTCCGGTGCTGCAAGGAAGAAAGTGGCGATGATCATTCTCCCGTATCATAAGCATCAGAAGTTCGACGGCCATCTGGAAGTCACCCGGGCGGAATTCAGGCATGTTAATCGGAGGGTTCTTCAGCATGCGCCGTGCTCAGTTGGAATCCTCGTGGATCGCGGCCTTGGTGGATCATCTCACATCGCTGCAAGCAACGTGGATTACTCCATAACCGTGTTGTTCTTCGGGGGTCATGATGATCGTGAAGCTCTTGCATATGGCGTGCGAATGGCAGAACACCCTGGGATTGACTGTGAGGTGATTCGCTTCGTCGTGGACCCCAAAGTTGTTGGAGAAAGTGTCGTGTTGTGTGTCGATACCAGCCCTACTCCTGAAGCACGATCCACAGATGAGGAATTCCTGTATGAAATCAAGGAGCAATCCAAAAATATTATCGCAATATCATTTCAAGAAAAAGTGGTTCAGGGTGTTGATGAAGCCGTCGAGATCATCAAGAGTTTCAACAAATGCAATCTGTTCCTGGTAGGGCGAATACCCAATGGGCAGCTGGCTGTGTCTTTGAACAATCACGTTGATTGCCCTGAGCTCGGGCCGATAGGCAATCTGCTGACAGCGCCCGATTTCTCCACCAATGCATCGGTCCTGGTGGTGCAACAATACACCAGGGAGTTTTCTCCTGGTGCATTGGAGTCGTTGAGGGGTGGAGAGGTCGCCGAGGACTCAAGTTGATCTGGCTCGTTCTTCTACAAGTTCGGGTACTGGTTCAAGTTGTATAGGGATCACTATCGTGGTTACGCGTAATGTGTACCACCAGATGAGGAACATGGAATGACTATTCTCTCCCTCCCCCTCCCACCCTGATAAAAGAGTTGTGTTTTTAATGCTGTTGTTTTCAGTATTAGAAACACGACTTTGAAGTTGGATGGATGTAATATAAATATAAATTTCATCTCTATCCATTCCTTGTTCTACATGTAGAAATGTAGATGTAAAGTTTGAAATTAATAAGGATGTTCATGATTTTCTGCCAAGTTATGTAGTAAGTTTATAGAAGATTCAGAGCTTATTATTTTTACAAGTTCAATCTAACTTAAAACTTACATGTTTTTTATGAAGTTATTGATATTTATATGTTAAGACAACATAATTAGAAATAATTAAATAGATTTATTTTTATGAAAGATTGATCTATATTAACTTCAAATCAAAACAAGTCTCTTTTTGGACCATCACCCTAAGCCCAAGAACTTAACTATTACACTCCATTATAAACCAACCCCCCGGCCTACTAATAAGAAATTCAAAATTGACTAAAATTGATCAACATTAAACACTAGATGCTGAAAATAGCTAACACCAGCTGACATCGGAAACTGAAAACAACAAACACCTTCAATACAAAGACATACTGTCACATCTTCAAGCCAATTCAGCCATCCCCAAACTCCACCAAAACCAAAGACTCCAAACTTTTAAAACAATTTTTCCAGTTCTCTCTCTCTCCATTCACAGTCCTAGGCTATCTGAGAAACTAGAGTTCCATCCTTCAACTTATGCAGAGAAAAAAAATAATTCGATTCCTCTCTAACCATACATTATATAAGACTGTAGTTAAGAGTCCCAACTTCCCCCCAATTCTACCTTTTGCAATCTGGAAACAATATTTTTTAGCGCTCATAAGGAATTATACTACCTCAAATTCAATCCAACCAAAACTTCCTGCACATAGTTGCATTCCACAAAAACATTAAAAGCAGTCTTCTATTGCACTCCACACAAGCAACAAACAGATTGTTAAAAGCTAATAACACCAAACCTTTCCAATCTATCTCTGGTAACAAGCTTTCAATTGACCAGCATCCACATAATTTTTTTTTGTTTTGGATATACTATGCAAGACAACTGAAGACACATCCACAGTCAAATCACCTCCCTTTAGTTTAATGTATACTTCTATGATAAGCAATTTCCCTTTTCTGTATGCATATTGATCCAGAGAACTGATAACCTTATTTCTGAAATTCAGAAAGATTCTCCAATGCCAGCTTTGTGATTCATTTGCCTAACATTCAACCAGATTTTTACATTTCATATAGTATGCATTTAACCATCTTACCCACAAAATATCTTTTTTTCTGTCAATATCCCAAAGGTGCTGACAGAGTGCTGTTAGGTTCCATATAGCAGGGTCTCCGGTTCCCACATCTGGGAGGCCGTTGCCGTGCCTCTCAAAGATAGTATATATATACCTAAATTATGGCTAACTACTAAATAGTAGGTAGTGGTAAGACGGGGTCGTCCACGAGGAAAAGGAGATTTTATCGAGTGTTAAAGCGTAGTTAAAAATTACACAAAGATGTCACTCTAAGTGTGGTAACAAAGTTGGGTGGTTTGGTTTTGGAAAACACTACGACTACTTTAAGAAACTAAATTAACAAACTATTAAAGAGAATGATGCAAATACTATGACAAATAGCACAATTGATGTAACTAAGATTATAGCGAGTCTTGGGCGCAGTTGGTTTACATTTCTAATCATCCTTTGATCATAAATTAATTATCCTATTTTTATGCATTAATCACACATTGTGGAGAACTTATCAACACCTTTCAAGCATTGATATTTCTCACCTCTCATCATTTATAGTTAGAGTGGGCGGCGCCACACAATAACCTTTATCCTCGGGTCACTTTAGACGATCGACGTCATAAACTTCCCCGAGGATATCAATACACATGGAGACCCAATGCAACTACCACAATGTCCTACAAGCGAGAAACATATAAATATCACAAGTATATTTACTAATAACGTCTACGAAGATTGACCTTAATGCTAATCGTTATTAGTGAACCATTTTGATAATTAGTCAAACCCATTCAAATTCATCCAAAATCTAAGAAATTTTATCAATCAACAATCATAATTAGTTATCACTCCTAATTATAACCTAGCATTGACTAAAAATAATCACTTTGACAAAAAGTCAAAGTCTTACGGGTTTGACCAAAAACCTAGAACATAATCAATCCACAATCATCAACTAGTTGATCATCCTAGTCTAAATCATGCATTAATCTCACAAGAAAGCACAAAACATACTTGATAATCAAACCACAAAATAGGATAAACCAAATCTCACAAATTCGTACTAGAAATGCTTATCAATTGCTCCCAAGAGTATATTTAGCCTAGATTAACTAGACCCATAACAAAAAAAATAGTAATCCATGGTAAAAATAGAGTTAAAGATGAGAAATAAATGCAAAGCTAGGTTTTTTAAGAGTAGAATTCGGGTATGGAGTTTGTGAAGGAGAGACAGAGAGCCAAAAAAAAGAAAAGAAAAGATAAGGCTAGTCAAACACGTCTGGTGCAGCCCGCACCGGATCTTCTGTTGGTCCATTATTGGGTTGCTACTACCGGTGCAGCCTGCACTACATTGGTACGGCCCGTACCGGCCTTTCTGCCAGCTTCTACCAATTTTTCAATTAAATTGGCCGTCTCTTCCAAAATCTTCTTATTTTTCTATTTTTCTTTAAAAAATTCGAACTCTTCAAGACCTGAACACTTCCATTGATCTAAAATACTTCATAAATTCAAGAATTAGGATATAAAACATGTGAATTCATCCTAATCCTCTAATTGATAAAATGTCAATTTCTTCACAATTACATTCCTAATCTATTACAAAATTAGATTTTGAATGTGCTAAAAATGGGATATAAATTGAGAATATCAAAACACTCCACACTTAAACCCTTACTCATCCTCGAGTGAAGAAATTAAAGGTCTAAGGTGATTCCTAAATTTTTTCTTTCCCACAACACATTCGAAACCTTCCCTTGAGAACTCTTTTAACCCTAAACATGAGAGACCACCCATCCCCATATTTATACATAAAAGATTCTACCCAACAAATTTTTCAACAACAATATTGTATCCAAGTGAGGTATTCATCATCCAAATATAAGGTAAAAGATGTTGCATCTGCCCAAATGTTTCCAAAGTGGCAAAATGAGACTTCAAATTTTCATTTCTCTCAATTTTTAATTTTGTCTAGGAGCCCTTTCGGATTTTCATCCTAACTTCTCATTATTTTTACCTTACACCTCACTTTTTCCTCCAATTTAAGCCCCTCATTTTTTCATAGATTACCCTTTCGGGTTTTCAATCTATCTGGGCCATCATTTTTGCCTAAGTTGCCCGCAAATGGGTTTTCAACTTAGCGAGATTTTTTTTCTAACCTCCTTAGAAGTCATTAATTACAATAGAAAATAAGCAATATCAATGAAAAGCAAAAGCTAGTAATGAGCTTAACTAATTTCCCCAGCCCACACTTAAAATCTAGCATTGTTCGCATGCATATAAAAGATCAAAGCGTAAATGTGGCATAATGGGAAAAAATAGTAAAGTACTCACAACTAGAACCACGAATATCCTGCTCCATCATGACGCCGAGCCTGCCTCTGGGCCCTCTCCTGCTACCTGCGAGCACGTCAAACCTCCAGGTCAACAGTTGGGTCTATCATCTGCGGGGTACGTATCATGGAAATAATAGCGTCAATGCCCTCCTTTTATTCATCAAATCTCTTGTTACCTATCTCCCACTTGTTTATGTACCGATGATGGAACTACTGAAACTAATGACCGACCTCCTGCTAAAACTGAACAAACTGGTCAACTTTCACGGTGTTCTGCTGCTAGAGGTAGAAGATCTGCTGCTTGAGGTCAGAATGGTCCTCATCAACCGACTGGTCCTCATCAACCGACTGATCCTCATGTGCCTCAGGTTGGTCGGCGACAGAGGCCGTTGGAGTCTGTGGCAGAGGGAACCATACGCCGCCCAGAAACCCTTGGTGCATAGTGTGTCTAAGTCAACCCAGAATGCGATCCCGTGGCAAGCTCCATGAAACTGACATCATTCCCTCACACCATATATCCAAACGTATGGGGGAAAAGCTGACCTCACCATTTGGGTCCTAGCGAGCTCCTTGAGGTCGTAGACGTAGGCGCCCGGAGAATGTGGGATATATTTCATGGTGTCCAGTATAGGGACACTCAATCGAGAACCAATGAGGGTTATCATCCCTCCCATGCTGATCTTCCCACTGTTGGCACTCGAAATAGCAATGCAACACTTCACCCACGGGCCTGTCCAATCTGGGTGGCTAACCCTCTCTGAAGTTATAGCCCAAATGCATTTCACGTCAAAACTAGGGACTTGCGTCCAATCACCATGGCATAAAATTGGCATGGTAAGGAGTCTGTGAGTAAAATGCAGGGTGGTGGATAATGATCGAAATCTTATCCTTGTTGGTCCTCCCCCTCCCATTGATAGCTGCCCAGAAAGTATACTCAGAATAGCCGGGGGACTTCCTTGAAATCTCCAACTCCAGTGCCCAACTCCAACCCAAAAAGGTGGGCTAAATCTGCGTAACTCATTTCGCGCTCTTGGTCATCTATGTGGAAAGTGATATAAGGGCCATCCTTGCTCTCAACCCTCGTCAGTGTGGCAAGAAACTCCACGGTGAGCCGGGGGTAGGTCCAATGGAATCTGTGCAAAAAAACCTTCGAGTCCCACCTTCCTAAATAGTATGATCACTGACTCTAATAACAACTTCTCTAGTGTCTCTCGGTGGGCGAAATGGGTGGACTGTAGGGTAATCCTCCGTGATCTTGGTCAACCCTATGTAGTCAACGACCGAGGCGCGAGAAGAACTAGCACCACGGGTAATCTTCCTCTTAGGAGCCAAGAATATACCAACAACACCAACATAATTTAAAATCAGTCCAAAATACAACATGCCATGTTATATCTAAGCATCCAAAAATTGTCACAACATGTGTCATTACTTATGAACAAGTGTCCCTACTTATGAACAAGTGTCACAAATTATGAACAAGTGTCACAAAATTTCAAAAAGTGTCACAATTTCAATCAAACCAAAATTTCATCCCCAATATGCTACTAGCTCACCATCACTCAACAAACACTCAAACATTCAATACCATTTCACAATTGGCATCACACAATCCCAATACTGCAGCAAAAGTTGAAATTGAAGAACACCCACTTTTCAACATACTTTAAATTCAATAATGAAGTGAGAAGTGTTACCGTGGGAGAGATGCAATAAGTGTAGACAACACCAATATGTGAAATGGAGGCAAAGATGGTTGGATTTGACCAAAATTTCAAGAACCCCTAATTTCTAGGTCTTGAGTTTTTAAATCAAATTTTAGGTTAATGGAGTAAGATTTGAGTGTTGGGATGTGGAGGAATGGAAGGGGGATGGAGAGGTAGGTGATTTGGTTGAAGGAGATGGGTAGTGAAGCAGATTTCCGGTGAAGTGGAGGTGGAGGGAAGGTTGGGCGGCGGTTTAGAAAAAGGGGAAGGGAGATGTGTGAAATTGGACTGACGGGCTGAAGCAAAGAAAGAAAAATGGGATCTAGGATTGATCGCCACAGGCCACACTACATCGGTGCGGTCCGCACCATCCTTACTGGCCGAATCACTTTAACATACCTGCCATGACCCGCACTACATTGGTGCAGCCCACACTGATGCTTTTTCCCAACTCCTTTTTTTACAGCTTTAATGGCCGTAGGCTGCACTACATTGGTGCTGCCCGCACTGACCCTCCTGTCCAAATGCCTCTTTTCCTCCAAAAATCACCATTGTTTTGGCCCAAGAAATTCTCAAGAGCATTCTTTTCCTACAAAAACACAACCAATGCAAACCCGGCAAAATATTGCTCTAAAAACCAAATTTAGAAAAGATTACCAAAAATTCGACAAAGAATAACAGATTAAAAATGATATTAAAATTAAAAATAAAATGACACTTGCATCGACAAAATACTCTGGATGATCAAAATCAAGTTTATTTAACGTCGTTGGCACAACTTATTCACAAAGCCACAAAAATGAAGCTACGTCAAAGGAATTGCACCAATGACATCCGGATGATCAAAACCAAGTTTACTTAACGCCGTTGGCACAACTTATTCACAAAGCCACTACTCCCTAATAGGGTCGTCGATGAGTGTTTTCTCGACTAGCTCCGGTTGGAAACTATCATAGTAGGGCTTCAAGCGGGGTCCATTCACCTTGAAGACTTTCGAAGTCTCCCCGCTCATAATTTTAACCACTCCATGTGGGAAAACTTTCACCACCACAAAAGGCCCAATCCACTTTGACCTTAACTTTTCAGGAAATAACCGAAGGCGTGATTGGAATAGGACTTTTTGACCAATATAAAATTCCTTTTTATTGTTTAAGCTATCATGCTTAGCCTTGGTTTTTCCTTGTAAATTGCAAATTTTTCATAGGAGTCATTCTAAATCTCCTCAAGCTCTTGCAATTGCAACTTTCAGTGCACACCGGCTTCATCCAAATTCATATTGAAGTTTTTGACGACCCAATACGCTTTGTGTTCAAGCTCAACTGGTAAGTGACATGGCTTCCCATAAACCACTCGATATAGAGACATTCCAATAAGTGTTTTATAGGCTGTCCTATATTCCCACGAAGCATCATCTAGCTGAATGCTCCAATCCTTCCTATTTGGGTTAACCGTTTTTCTCAAGAATAGATTTCATCTCATGACTGGAGACCTCATTTTGTCCATGTGATTTTGGGTGATAGGCCGTGTAGGTTTTATGAGTTACCCCATACTTCTTCATCAACGCCTCGATTGTGCGATTGTTAAAGTGGGTTCCTTGGTCACTAATCACGGTTCGGGGAATTTCGAACCAGGGAAAGATGTTGGCTTTCAAGAAATCTGCCACCATTTTTGAATCATTGGTCCTCGTGGCCTTTGCCTTGAGCCACCTGGACACATAATCAACGACAAGCAAAATAAAAACACATCCAAAAGAGTTTGGAAAGGGTCCCATAAAGTTAATCCCCCATACAACAATAACCTCACAACACAAGAAGCTTGTTTGTGGTATTTCATTCTTTTGGGAGATGTTTCCGTTATTTGACACTTGTCACAAGATTGGTAAAATCAATAGGATTGCTTCATCATGTGAGGCCAATAGAGACCGCTTTCTAGCACCTTTAAAGCGATTCTCTTGGCACTAAAGTGCCCACCACATCCAAGAGAGTGATACATATTTTAAAATGGAACTCACTTCACTCTCCGGCACACATCTTCGGATCATATGATCTGGGAAATGCTTCAATAAATATGGATCATCCCACGCATAGTTCTTAGCCACACTCCTCAACCTATTTCTTAGAGCTTCAGAGAAATGTGGGGGAAATTGTTGGGAGACAAGAAAATTAACTAGATCGGCATACCAAGGGTGAGCTTCTCTAATTGAAAAAAAATATTCATCGGGAAATTCTTCTCGAATGGTCTCCCTTTTAGTCTTCTCAATAGCACTCTCCGGCTCATTGCTTGGTGTCAACCGACTTAGATGGTCGACCACCACATTTTCACTCCCCTTTTTATCCCTCACCTCTAAATAAAACTCACTCAAGAGAAGTACCCACCTAATCAATCTAGGTTTGGCTTCCTTTTTGGCCATGAAATGGCAAAGAGCCGCATGGTCCATGAAGACAATTACCATTGTACCAAGTAGGTACGACCTAAACTTCTGAAGGGAGAATACTACCACCAATAACTCTTTCTCCGTGGTGGAGTAATTGTGTTATGTATCATTAAGAGCTATCGAGGTGTAGTATATAGCATGTGGGATCCTCCCTACCCTTTGACATAGAACCGCACCAATGGCATAGTCACTAGCATCATATAATCTCAAAAGGGAGGTCCTAATTAGGGGGGCTAGATAATAAGGGCGGAAACGAGCATTTCCTTCAAAGTGTCAAAGGTTCTTTAGCATTCTAGGTCAACCACAAAATCTTCCTCTTTTTGCAACAATTTGCACAAAGGGGAGGCAATCTTAGAAAAGTACCTAATGAAATGCTGGAAAAAACCCGCGTGACATAAAAATGACCTAACTTTTCTAACACTCAAGGGATAGGGTAGGGATTGGATTGTGTCAACCTTGGCTTTATCTACCTCTAGACCTTGAGAAGATTCCACATGACACAATACAATGCCTTTTTCCACCATGAAGTAGCATTTTTCAAAGTTTAATATGAGATTGCTTTCAATGCATCTCTTGAGCACTAACGATAGATGGTTTAAAAAACTATCAAAAGAATCTCCATGAATGGTGAAATCATCCATGAAGACCTATACAAAGTGCTCAATAAACTCCAAAAATACACTAACCATGAACCTTTGGGATGTGCCAAGAGCATTGCATAGACCGAAAGGCATGCGCATGTAGGCAAAAGTGCCAAAGAGGCATGTAAAAGTAGTCTTCTCTTGGTCTTCCAGGGCTATGGCAATTTGGAAGTACTCGGAATACCCATCTAGGAAACAATAGAAATCCAGCCCGGCAAGCCTCTCAAGCATTCAACCTGCGGTAGTCAATAAAGGGTAGAGGGAAATGGTCCTTCCTAGTTACCGCATTCAACCTACGGTAGTCAATACACACTCTTCACCCATTTTGCACATGAGTGGGAATCAATTCTCCCTCTTGGTTCTATATCACGGCCACATTTCTTTTCTTAGGCACAACTTGGGTGGGACTTACCCACTTGCTATCGGAGATAGGGTAAATCATACCGGCTTGGAGCAATTTGAGAATCTAATTGTTCACTACCTCCATCATCGGCGAGTTAAGCCAACGTTGAGGTTGCCTCACCAGTTTGGCCCCATCATCTAACAAGATACGATGCATGCAAGTGGAAGGGATAATCCCCTTGATATCGACAATGGTCCACCCAGTTGCCTCCTTATGGGCTTTAAAAATCTCCATCAACCTCCCCTCTTGTTCCTTGGTGAGCTTACAAGACAATAGCACAGGTAAAGTATCTCTCTCAGCAAGGAATGCTTATTTCAAATTCTCGGGTAGTGGTTTCAACTCCACTAATGGTGCCTTCTCAAAAGACGTGGGGACTTCAACATCTCGAGGTGCATCAAGAACTTTTCTAGGGGAGTTAAGAGGTAGCTTATCAACAAAATTTAGTCCCTCTATAGTCTCAAGCAAATTCACCCTCAAAATAATCATGCAATTCATTTACATCAAGACTATTTTCCAAAGAGACCTTCAAAAATCTTTGCCATTAAACACAAACACATCTTGTATAGTCATCAACAATACCAATAGCATGGCAAGAATGACCTTCACTAGGAAATTTCATGGCATCATAAATGTTGAACTTCACAATATCCCCATTAAACTCCATGGTTAAACACCCACTATGCACATTGATTTTAGTTCTAGATGTTTTCAAAAATGGCCTCTCTAACAAGATAGGGGCGGCACGTTTATCACTTCCCATATCTAGAACATAGAAATCATAGGGGAAAATCAAAGTATAAACTTTAACAGCACTTCTTCCACAATCCCCCTAGGGTAGGCATTAGAACGGTTGGCCAGTTGGATCACTACCCCGGTTTCATGCAATTTTCCAAGATCTAGGGATTCATATAAAGAGTATGGAATTACATTGATTGATGCTCCTAGATCTAGCATGGCCTTTTGGAAATTCTTAACACCTATGATGCAAGCGATGGTAAACATGTCAGGATCATCACATTTAGGGGGGGAGTTTATTTTGAAAAATGGCTAACACTTGACCACCAATTTTTATCTTTTCACCGTTTTTCAATTTTTTGTTCCTCCTAGGGGTACATAATTTCTTTAAAAATTTAGCAGACCTAGGCACTTGGTAAATGGCATCAAAGAGAGGAATATTTACCTCACACTTGTTGAAGACCCCAAAAAGCGCCTTGTTCTCATCCTTGCAATTTTTGTCCTGCAAAGCCACCGGAAAGGGTGGTGGTGGAAGAACCTTCTCGATTTCTCACTTCTCCGGTGGTTGAGTGACCACCTCTTCAACCTTTTTTCCTCTCACCACAGTTTCCTCTTCTATCTCTTTCCTGACCTTCACAATTTTCTCAGGATCTTTGCTCTCCTTTCCACTCCTCAAGATTATGGCACTAACATTAGGAGACTGGGGGTTCAACTCTGGTTGTGATAGAAGTTTCCCGGAATCCTTAGCTTCCAACCGTGCCACGGAGGATGCTATTTGACTAACTTGGATTTCCAAACTTTTGAACCTTGCCGAATAGCGGTCCTCCATGTTAGCAAGCATATTGGTTATAGCATGCATGAACTCCTCATACTCCGACCTTGGCTTTCCATCTCGAGGGTTAGGTTAGCCCAGTTGTACCCTTGATTGCCTTAGTATTGGGGTTGTCCTTCTTGAAGGATTTGTTGATACCCACCTTGGCTACCTTGAGGACCACCTTGGGGATTCGATTGCCTGACTTGATCATCTCTCCACCTAAAGTTTGGATGGTCTCTCCACCCGGGATTGTAGGTCTTGGAGTAGGGATCATACATCTTGCCATTGCCTTATCCCCTTTGACCACCTTGGTAGCCTCTATTTCCTTGAAATCCTTAGCCCTATCCTCCTTGATAACACATCACCTTAGCTTCCTCAAACCCTTCATCCTAAAGTTTAGGGCATATATCGGTGGAATGGTCCAATGAACACACCCCACACACCTTAACTTGATGCGCCCTCCATTTAATTAACTCCTTCATCATGGAAGCTAAGGCTTACACTTGCTCCTCAAGTTTGGGGGTTTCTGGAGGTGGAGCTCTTGCACCCTTGCTCTTTCTTTCACACCAAATTGTCTTGTCCCATTAGCCATGTCTTCAAACAATGCCATGTCATCATTTGGGCTATTGTTGGCAATCGACCCATTACAAGCGACATGAATCATTCTCATATCTTCAATGGACAACACATCAAAAAAATAATACGCAAGATCTCCTTCGTTGTATGGGTAGTAGGGGCAACTCGCTAGCAACCACTTGAGCCTCTCTCAATATTCGTATAAAGATTCACCCAAATATTGAGAGATGATGCTTAAATCCTTCTTTAGCCCCTTCGATTTGGTTGCCGGAAAGAACTTTTCCAAAAACTTGCTCTTCATCTCCTTCCATAATGTTATTCTTCTCGGAGGAAGGTAATATAACCAATATTTGGCCGCATCATTCAAAGAGAAAGGGAACGCCCTTAGATTGTAATTTTTCTCCAAAATTCTGGATGGCTTCATGTCCATGCTCACATAGTGGAACTCGGACAAATGCTTGTTCGCATTCTCCCTGTTTATCTCATGGAAAGATGATAGACAATGGATCATTCCGGACCTAAACTCACAAGTGACATTTTCAGAAAGAGGAGGGAATGTGATGCAAATGGGTTGGCTTTCTAGGTTGGGGGTCATGAGCTCCCTCTATATTTTATTATCCTCCGCTATAGTTTGTGTAACTGTTTCGGGTGATGATTGGGTAACTTGGTTAGCAAACGGGCTACTATCCTTGCTCTCTGGAGTGTCCCTAAGACATCGAGATTGTAGTGCAAGGGTTCTTGTCTATTGGTATGAGTATCAACCATAAACCAAGAACCCAAGTAATACAACTGTATCCCAGGTAGCAATCACAAAAGCAAGCAAAACATCAACAGCAAACAACTAAAAACAAAAACACACAAAAACTACACTAATATTTTTCCCCGGCAGCATCCCTGTGCCTATTAAAGAAAGTGTTTATATGCCCAAACTCCGGCTAACTACTAAATAGTAGATAGTGGTAAGACAGGGTTGTCCACGAGGAAAAGGGGGTTTTATCGAGCGTTAAAGCGTAGTTAAAAAGCACACAAAGATGTCACTCTAAGTGTGTGGTAATAAAGTTGGGGGTTTGGTTTTGGAAAACACTACGACTAATTTAAGGAACTAAATTAACAAACTATTAAAGAGAATTATGCAAATACTATCACAAATAGCACAATTGATGCAACTAAGATTATAGCGAGTCTTGGGCACAATTTATTTACATTTCTAATCATCCTTTGATCATTGATTAATTATCTTATTTTTATGCATCAATCACACATTGTGGAGAACTTATCAACACTCTTTGAGTGTTGATATTTCTCACTTCTCCTCGATTATAGTTAGAGTGGGCGATCGGTACCCCACGATAACCCTTATCCTCGGGTCACTTTAGACGATCGGCGTCATAAACTCCCCCAAGGTAGCAATACACTTGGAGACCCAATACAACTACCACAATGTCCTACAAGCGACAAACACACAGATAGCACAAGAATATTTACTAATAACAACTATGAGGATCGGCATTCATGCTAATAGTTATTAGTGAACCCTTTTGATAATTAGTCAAACTCATTCAAATTCATCCCAAGTCTAAGAAATTTTATCAATCAACATTCGTAATTAGTTTTCACTCCTAATTATAACCTAGCATTGACTAACAATAATCACTTTGATAAAAAGTCAATGTCTTATGAGTTTGACTAAAAACTAACACATAATCAACCCACAATCATCAACTAGTTGATCATCCTAGTCTAAATCATGCATTAATCTCACAAGAAAGCACAAAACATACTTGATAATCAAAGCACAAAATAGGATAAACCAAATCTCACAAATTCTTACTAGAAATTCTTACTAATTGCTCCCAAGAGTATATTTAGCCTAGATTAGACATAGCAAACAGGTCTCTTTGGTCGGATACGGGTGAGACCCAATCGGTTCGGGTATGATTTGGTAGATTATTTTGTCTTCGGCTATTGGGTCTTGATCGGGTGTGTTTAGGTTCGGATGTCTTTCGGTAGTTTTGAAAAATATCCGAACGGGTGGGGTTTGGTTCTAGTTGTATCAATTTCAATACAATTTGGGTATCATTTTTTTGAATCGGGTTCGGATCAAATTTGGTTCAGGTTGTTTCGATTTCATGTACAATTCGGTTTACATTTTTTTAATCAGATTTGGATCGGGTTTGGTTTGAGTCGGTTTGGTTTTGGTACTTTTCGGGTACATTCTCTTTCGGGTCGGGTTTAGTTGGATTCCAATATATTCAATCTCTCTTGCAAAGAACATTAAATTTATGCAAATTGCAAACATTGATCTATATACGTTACCGCATAAAAATTATACTAGTATGTAAGAACAAAATAGAATAGTTTGTATTTAAATTTTTTTTCTATTTTATGTTTTCGATCATAACTCACAAAACTCCTAACTTGCAAGTTATAATATATTAATATATATATATATATATATATATACATATATAGTAGTTCTCCTGGCAGGCGGTGTGTCCATAAGTTTATGGACATACCACTTATTTTTTACCTTATACATTCACATTCAAATACATAGTATTACTTGTTTTAACTTTAAAAATACAATATTTAAATTTTATAAAAAAAAACTTACAACATTTAAAGTAAAAATCACCGTGAACTGTCCATAAGCTTATACAATATTTAAATTTTATAAAAAAAACTCACAATTCATGATTGCTAGTGATACATTTTAAAATTATAGCATATTAAATTAAGATAAGAAAACATTCATAGAAAGACATGCTCATTTTTTATTAATTAGGTGAAATATTAGTATATTACCAATAAATCCCTTTAGAACTATTCAACTTTACATAAACAGTCTTGACCGACTTTACATAGAAATTAAATATCCCCTATTTACTAATTATAAATTATGAGTCTCATGACTTATTACTAATTAGTTATATATTTTCATAACTATGTTGACTTATATAATCAACCCTTGAAGTGGATTTTGAATAAATATTAATTCTCATTTATTTTTATAATTGTGTCTTACTATTTTACTTAGTTATATTCCACCGTAACTAATTTGATTAACATGCATATTTGAGTTCTATAAGTACTTTTTAATGAGTTATGACTTAATTGAGCTAACTCTATATGATATATTGTACACCCAAAAATTGAAATTGTTTAACTACATGCTTTATTAATATTTTATAATGACGAGTAATGCTCTTGTGTAACTTGTATTAGTATCTTTATTCTCTAGTTCTAGTTAATTGCTTATATCCTCTTATAATCAAGTTTACTTTGAATATCCATGATGTTTTATTTTATTTGAACGTTAATTACCTTTTAAGTTCATAATCTCAAGCACCATATAATAGAAATTGCTTGGATGGTGCTGTCAACGGGATATTTAAGTCATTTTGACAAACCTATACTCAAGTTGTCTAAAAATAACATACTAATATTATAATATGTTACTGATTTTAATTATTTACTACATATAATCAATCATAACTTGTTAAAATATATAACTTCTTAAGATAATTAAAACCATAAACATCTCATTGTAACATATATGTATATATATCATATTACTGAAGAAAATCCAAAAAAACTCATAATCTGAAATAACAAAATGTTCAAATTTTTTTATACATTGTCACATTGATAGAGTACTTTTTATAGAAATACATATACATATTATTTATTTATTTATATATGACAAAATCTTGTTTTAGATCGACTAACTGTCAAATGAGGATATTTTATAATTAGTGATACTAATAAGGTCATTTGATATTTACTTTTATTTATTGCAATGAGATACATATAAGTATGATAGAATTTTAAAATAAATCTCAACAAATAGATAATTAATTTTTTAAATAATTTGAATGAAATATTATAAAAATAATCAAATTTTAATGTATTCAATATTTAACTATTTCTAACGATCTGATATAGCTTTCCTTAGATGACTAAACTTTAAAATTTTAAATAAAATTCTTTGTGTTCAATTTAAATGTAGGCAAAGTCTTGGGAAAGACCGTCTTTCCATAGGCCAATGGAAATATGGGTTCAATTAAAATAATGAAAAGGTGAAATGTTTTGATTGCAATATTAAAAAATTATTCTACAACGTAAGACTGTAGTTATAAAGTTTATGACCCAATTAATGCAACCCAAAATTTTAGCTTCATTTTTTCTAATTTTCTAATCAACCATCATATTCAAAAGATTCAAATTATCTTTGTAATTAAAGATTTTACCATATTAATAATATTATTACCATATTATTGACCAGACCACAAAACAAAACATATAGACTTTAAGAGTTAATTAAGACTAATAACTAATAAGTAATAGTTAATTATCTACGGGAAAAATAAAAGGTTATTAAAGGCGATAGGCAATAGCTAAAAGTCTCCCAGACTTCCAGACTTCCAGACTTCCGGTTCTTCTTTCTATCAGTGATTCAGCAACGCACTGCGGATTCCCAAAAATATGGAGAAGAATATCAATTTCAATCCGCTTCCAGTATTTTTGCACGGAAAGAAATTGCACAAGCACGGCTCTTGGCGCCCAAAGGTTCGTTCCCGCTTTATTTTACATTGAAGAATAAGATTTTGGCGCCCAAAGTCATGGTAATCAGTAATCACTAATCCATTGCAATCATCTCCGAATCCAACAGAATTCAGCCCCATATCTGCAACTAATCTCATGTTTGAAGGAATATGTATGTATATACATTTTATATTTCATCTAGTGGAGTATTCAGTTCAGATAATTTAATATTCTTTCAGGCCAAGAAAAGTGTGAAAAGAGGTGTTCTAAATTAGTTCATCAATTGAAGAGGTAGTTTTCAATACTCATTGGGTCATTATCTGTTTATATTGTATAATTAATTTGTATGAGATGGTGAATACTAGATAGAGATAGTTTTATCTGCTTAAATTGTTTTGATTTTGATAAAACTTAGTTCTTTTCACTTGTTTAGTTTGAAATAAACCTCTTTTGAACCTTAACACAGATATTCTTACTGGTTGACTATGACTTTCTCTTTCTATAGAATTATGAGCTCACTAAATGATGAAAATGATGAAGTCATGGATGCAGTCACAGGACTCAGAGCTGATGGAAATGAGGTTCCATCTTTTGAGGTGGGATCTAAGGGAGCATGGGTTGGTCGCAGGAGTAAAGTTTGGAAGGAGTTTATTCAAATCAGTAAAGCCGATAGTAATGATGGATATTTGAGAAGTCAATGCAAGCATTTTAAGGTGGAATCAATTATTGCTGAATCCAGTAGAGGGACTACTAATCATACGAATCACCTTGAAAAATGTGCAGTGTATCAAGCTCATCTTCAGACTTTGAAGAAAGAAGTTGATCAGGTTAGATTTTTTTATCAAAAGATTTACCAAGATTTAGTAGCAAAAGCAATTATCAAACATGGTTATTCTTATTCCTGGGTTGAACATGAAGGAAATAAAGAGATTCACGAGTACTTGAATGATAAGGTTAAATGTATTAGTCGAAATACTGCAAAAGCAGACTGCACGAAGATTTATAACACTCGGAAAAATCTCCTTAAAGTTATTCTCAAGCATGCACTAGGTCGTATAAGTCTAACTAGTGATTTATGGACTTCTTGCCTAAGTGAAGTATATTTGTGTTTGACTGCTCATTTTGTTGATGAGAATAAGAAATTTAATAGCAAAGTTTTGAGCTTCTTTCATATCCCACCACCATATTCTGGACTAGAAATTTACAAGGTTATAATAAAATTAGTTGAGGATCGGGGCATTAATGATAAGCTTGTTTCTTTGACATTGGATAATGCCTCTAGTAATGATAGAATGCAAAGTCACATGAGGGTGAGGCTTAATGATTGGGGATTCTTGTTGAATAATGGTAATTACTTTCATATTAGATGTGCAGCCCATGTGCTAAATCTTATTGTTAAGGATGGACTTATGGTGATTGAGAATGTTGTGGTAAAAATTAGGGAGAGTGTGAAACATGTTAAGGGCTCCGAAGCAAGAAAAATTTCTTTTTGGAAAGTTGTGGACTTGTGTAGAATATGAGAGACTAAGTCATTGTGGTTGGATGTTGCTACTAGATGGAACTTTACGTACATGATTCTTAATAGGGCTCTTTTGTATAGAGATGCTTTTGATAATTTTCACACTGAAGATGTGACACATAAACAATGTCCAGAACCTTATGAGTGGGACATGGTTGTGAAAATTCGAGATGCTTTGGAACCATTTAATGTTATTAATGAGTTCTTTTCTGGTAGTGACTATCCTTCGGAAACTTTGTACTTTGAGAATGTCTAGAATATTGCTATGTTTTTAAAGGACTTGGTTCAAAGTGAAGATGAGGTTTTGAGAAGAATGGCAGTAGAGATGCAAAGTAAATTTGATAAATATTGGGTTGAAAATGAAGAAAACAATTATTGCACCTTGTTTGCTTTTGCAATAATTCTTGACCCCCGGTGTAAACTTGATTTTCTCAAGTATTGTTATAAGAAGTTGTTTGACGATGATGAGT
Organism: Rubia yunnanensis; assembly: GCA_037428765.1. Lineage (NCBI taxonomy): Eukaryota > Viridiplantae > Streptophyta > Magnoliopsida > Gentianales > Rubiaceae > Rubia > Rubia yunnanensis. The sequence goes on along the minus strand of CM075064.1, from coordinate 89,551,822 downwards.
TGAAAGCGGCAAGAAAAGTGAGTGACATATCTCTAAAATTGGCGATACTCTTTAATGAGTATTATTCAAGGCCATCAAGTACAATGTCTTCTCCATTAAACACTCAAAGTAGATCCAACTCTAATGGGATTGATAGACGCAAGTGCAAGTGTGACTATTCCACGGTAAGTTTGTTGTTTTTAAAATAAATTATGATTAGTTAACTTATATTTTAGGTTAATAATATGTATATTCAGTATTTTATTGCTTTGTTGTATTTTTAAGTACTTTAAATAGTTTATAATATGTAACTTATTATTTTGACGTGGATGAGATACATACTTTTAATGAAAAGATAACGTTGCAAGTTTATTTAGATGAATCTAGAGTTCCCAGGAGTGGCGAACTGGATGTTTTAGATATTTGGAGAGAACAAGAAAAGAAATATGGTGTGCTTTTTGATATGGCTAGAGATATAATTGGATGTCCCTCTCATAACTGTTGCTTCAGAATCAACATTTAGCATTGGAGGTAGAATTTTGAACAAGTGGAGGAGCTTTTTCATTCTCGAAAATGTGGAAGTTTTGATAACTACACGCAGTTGGTTGCACGGCTATGAATGTAAGTGCTTTTTATTAGTCAATTTTCATGTTCTGTTTCATCTCTTCTTTATACTTGAAATTTTTTCTTTTGTTACTCATTAAGGCTTTGGAGACGAGGAATTTATTGGATGTCACGTGGAATGGATATGATAGAATCTTATGGTAATTGATAAGTAATTAGTTGGTTCTTAATAATTTGATTTTGTTAAAATGATAGTTAGGCCGGAGAAGCAAATTTGCAGCTACTTTGTGAAATAGAACGATCCACTAATGTTGGTTGCTTTATTTTACTATGAGGCTATGAGCCATGCATTTAAAGTTTCGATATATGGTTATGGTTTTTTCTGTTTTGAAAGAATGTGAAAATGTGGTCATTGCAAGATATTAGTTTGTTGAGAAAAGGACTAAACTAGTTGCACTTTGATAATCTTTCAGGTTTATTCGGTACCGTGATTTTGCAAGACTGGTGGTTTTTTGGTTGTGGTAAAATAAGGTTTTCTTATCAAATTAAGGTTTAATCTGGAAGAAGCGCCATCAGAAGTCAAGGTTTCTGGTGGAGAAGTTATATTGGAACAGATCTAACTCTGAGCAGTTTCATTTCACCCTAGCAGTTAAGTTAATAATAGCTGGATACATGGTTAATGGTTTCTTTGATTGTAGATTAGGCAGCTAATAATACAGTTTTTCTGAGTTTTGCCTCTGCAACATTTTATGAAAGTTTTGCCTTTGGTTTGGTGTAGTGAAGTACAAATGGCTAGTTGTGGGTTTTTAATTTAGTAAGTTGAAACTTGCTGTGATGAACCATTTTGTTGTTCATGTTTGCCTTCTGCTGAACTGAGTCAGTTACTTGATGAAACATGTTTATTTAATTCAACTGACTCTGCTGTTGTGACTTTTAGCATTTGTTTACTTTCACTTTTCTTCTACTTGTTTGTGAAGGTCACTGCTCTACTGAGATTGAGTGGTTTATACAAGATTGAGACTTCTGTTTTTTGTTGATGCTTTAGGGCAGATAGTATTTTCATATATGAGGACCTATGTTTCACATTTGATGTCTTGTGCAGCTGATTGCACTCTTTCATCTAATCTGAAATAGGAGGGGACATTCAAATATGAGCAGTTCTAACTTCTCATGGAGTGTAAGGGTTAGTTCCAGAATATGGTCTTTGCATTTGTGTTGTTTGGTGATAGTTTTTGGGGTGGGACGGTGAATCATATGGCTTCAGTTTTAGGGAAGAATATGCTCATCTTTTTAACTGATTTATTAATACAACTGCAGAGAATAATTAGCAATATGAAGAGGGTTGATATGTGTTATGTATATGGAGAATTGTATAATCTCTATTCTAAGAGAGATAGGGCTAGAAATTTCAAGATGAAAATGGATTGGGAAATGAAGTTCAAGATCCTACTGAGAGTAGATAGGGGATTATGCTTCCTTCATGAAGAATATGTACTGGCAATTCTATCTTTAGAGTTGAACGCTAACAATATAGAGTTTGATGGAAATATGGAAACACAATTGTTTGTCAGAGTGGATATAAGTAGCTGCAACTTCAAATAGCTGCCTCGATCTCTCAGACAGCTCATCGATCTTCGACTTATTATTCTTGATCAATGGTTTGTGATGGATTTATTTCACAAAAAGTGTGTTGACAAAAATTTCAAGTTCATGGAATGGTACCATGATGGAAAGTGTGGCTGCACTTGTGATGTTTCATTTCAGAATCTAAGCACATTTTATCATGTTAGTGTTTTCACAAGATGAACACAAGATGAAGTACTTTAATATTTGGTAAAGTAGAAAAGAAAGAAGCATGAGCTATACATTTGAATATGCACATAATCTTTTTTCACTCAAAGTTGTCAAATTTTAATCATATATTTAAATAGATATATGAACAATAATATTATCGTATGACATGCTACTTATGTTTTTGATATGCTATGGAGGGGTAATTATACTAATTAAGCATATTTTAAATTTAAGCATTAGAGAAAAATAGATCGTAAATGCAATATTATTTTAGATGTAATTTTATATTCTTACAAAAGAATTGGATGATTCAAAATATTGATTTAAAATATTTTGCAAAGTTTAATGAAAATAATTTTTCCGAAAGAAAATAATAATAACAAAAAGTTAATATTGTATGAAATTTTTTCTAATAATAAATAAAATAACTAATCAATCTTAATTTTAGATAATAAAATAATTTTAAATTAATAATATACAATGTTCTTTTATTTAATACATAAATTTTAAATATACTCTTAAAATAATTTCATCTAACTATGCTATTAATACACATTTTAAATTTATAAATTTAATTTATTATGTGATATTTTAATATTAAATAACATATAAACGCTGTTTATAATTGTAATGTTATTTTCAACTAAATATGATCAAGTTAAAATTTTAGACAGTAACAATTGTAACACACTATTCAATCATATGCGGGTCTTGTTCGGTTTGAGTTAACATTAATCCAGATGCCTTCAAATTTGGGTTAACATCAATTTGGTTCATTTCGAATCGAGTAGTAGTCGGGTATGATCAGGTTTCTTTCATGTATGGATCCTTTTCGGGTTTGGATCCAGATTCGGTCCAAGTGCGGGTCCTTTTTGGATTTCAGTTCAGTTTCGATTCGGGTTCAGGTGTTATTCGAGTTTGGGTCCCATCAGGTCTAGCAATTTAAGTTTTGGTTTTCGATTTCCGATTATTGATTGGATCTCACTATTTGGATGTCGGTTCGATTCGGTTAGGTTATTTATTACTGGGTTTTTGGGTTCGGTTATATTTTTCCATGTCTAGCCTAGATTACATAAACCCATAACAAAATAACAATAATCCATGGTAAACATATAGTTAAAGATAAGAAATAAATGCAAAGCTAGGGTTTTTGAGAGTAGAATTCGGGTATGGAGTTTGTGGAAGAGAGAGAGAGAGAGAGCCAAAAGAAAATAAAAGATAAGGTTGGTCAAACATGTCCGGTGCAGCCCGCACTACATTGTGGCAGCCATCACTAGGTCTTTGCTGGGCCATTATTAGGCTGCTTCTACCAGTGCGGACCGCACCAGCTTTTGTGCCAGCTTCTACCAATTTTTAAAATTAAATTGGCCTTCTCTTCCCAAATCTTCTTATTCTTCGATTCTTCTTCCAAAATTTGAATTCTTCAAGACCCGAACACTTCCATTGATCTAAAACACTTCATAAATTCAAGAATTAGGATATAAAACATGTGAATTCATCCTAACCCTCTAATTGATAAAATGTCAATTTGTTCACAATTACATCCCTAATCAATTACAAAATTAGATTTCAAATGTGCTAAAAATGGGATATAAATTGAGCATATCAACACCACCATGTAGTTTGCCTACCAATTGCTCCCCAAGAAGCACCTGTATAGCGTTTCTGGTCCTCTTCTCTGCCCCAAAGATAACTAGTACAAATCTTAACTATTCTACTGTTTACACTCTCAAGAGTCCTCATAATGTTTGCCTAGTAGCCAGTGATACTCAATAGTACAGATTTTATTAACTGCATCTTTCCTGTATGAGATGAGATTTTAGAATTCTGGCTCTTAATCCTTTGTCTTACCTTCTTAACAAGTTTTCCACAATCAATCTTATCCCATATCACATTAGACAAAGGTAATCCCAAGTACTTAGTTGGAAAATCACCTTTCACAACCTATAGCACAGAAGCGAGGATAAGTTCCTCACCTTCATCCATCTTGGAGAACACCACTTTAGATTTTTCATAGTTTACCCCCAGTCCAGAAACTCTCTGAAAATTACCTAATACATGCTTCACTCCTTCATTGAGCCTCTATTTTCTCCACAGAAAACCAGTAAATAATCAGCAAACATCAGAGAATGAACATTTACCTTACTACACCTTTGATGATAATCAATGTGCCTATTTTCAAAAGCTCTGTCAACAGTCTAGATAAGTACTCCATGCTGATAACAAAAAAAGAGGGGACATAGGGTCACCTTGTTTAATCCCCTTTTTGCATCAAACTCCTCAGAAAAACTACCATTAATAGGTAAATAGAAACTGGAACCTTTAATACACCTCATTATCCACATAATCATTTTCTCAGGGAACATCAGGGCATATAACCAGTCACATACAAAAGACCAACTTATACTGTCAAAAGCCTTACTAATGTCTAATTGCAACACACAACTAGGTTTCCTTTTTTCATAACAACTTTTGAGAAAGTTATAAGTTATGAGAAATGTATCTTCCTTTTATAAAAGCACTTTGATTTGCACTAATTATAATTGGAATAACATCTCTCAATATAACACATATTACCTTTGTAATCATCTTATATACCACAGAGCAACAATATATAGGACAAAAATCAGAAGCAACTTGGGGTGTAGCCACTTTTAATAACAGTGCAATGATAGTATTGATGAAGCTTCTTGGTATCCCCCACCCCTAAAAAAACTTCTTACATCACTTATTACATCTTTTCCTACAATGCTCCAAGACTCCTTAAAAAACTGACTTGTGATGCCATCCTTTTTAGGAATTTTTAAGGAATGAATACCCTTCAAAACCGACAACATTTCCTTTGACCTCACTAGTGAGATTAACTTTGCCTGCTACTCAATATTTAGCACTCTTCCAAACTTTGCAACCCCCTTGTCTAGTTTTTCAATTCGTGAACGGAACCTCAGCTCAGATTTAAAGTGGCTTACTAATTCTTGTTAATTGTCATTCAGATCAGCATTACTCTCCCTATCCACTGTTAAAGCTATTATGTTTTTCTTGTACTGTCTAGATTTCAAAACCTCATAGAATAGTTTTGTAGGTCGATCCCCTTCACATAACCATTTCATTTTTTTTCTTTCTGCTGAAGAAATCTATACTCAACTTCTTTCCAATTTTCTAATTCCTTCCTAGCTACATTCTCAAGCACCTGATTGTTTACTGGATCCAAATTCAAAGTATCCAGTGCATGCCTCCAAACTTTCAGTTTAATTTCTACCTCTTCACAAATTTCACCAAACCCTTCCCGTTTAGCATAAACAATGGCTTTTCAAGAGCTTTAAAAATTAACTAGTAAGTCTTCCAGTGTTCTTACCTTCCTACTCATCCAAACCTGTTTAACTACTCCTTTAAACTGAGCAGATAAAGAATACATATTGTCTTCTGAACTTAACCATATTTGCATCAAATCTAATCATCAGAGGTAAATGATCAAACATGAGCTCAATTCTAATCTCACAGAAAATATCACTCCATTCATTCCACCATATCTTATTGATTAACCTTCTATCCAGCCTACTCATGACCATTTCCAACCATTCTGTTCTATTACTCCATGTATACTGATTTCCAATGGCGTTTATTTCCTGTAATTCAAGCTCCTCAACTGTTCCAAATGCTCTTTGTCATCTATTGGAATCCCACCTATTTTGTCCTGAAATACCAATGGAGAATTAAAATCCCCCACCAATTAACCATGCTTTACTTTTGTGCCCAAATTTTTTTAGAAACAACCATAATCCTTCTCTTTTAAACATGTGTTGTAACCATAAATAACTGTGCAGAAACAACTTTTAGTTCCCTTCAACTGTATCTCCAAATCTATCCACTGATCACCTTTTACTAAATCTTTAATATCAAACATATCCACCCTCTATTATACCCAAATCCTTCCACTTGTCACTACATCAGAGTTTGTAATCATCTCCCAGCCTACGCCAATACTCTGCCATACCTCTTTTTCCTTTTGTTTTCTATTTTTTTTGTTTCCAACGGGCATAATAAACCAATCTTATTCTGTAAATAGAATCTTCTAATTATACTACGCTTACTTACTTTATGTAACCCCCTTACATTCCAAATCATCTTATTACAGTCCATCAAAAGTTTTGATCTTTCATATTCTTCTCAACCACAACATTCCCTGATCCATTCTAACCACTAAAACCAGTTATTTTCTGCCCCGAACCACTGCTACTCCCAAATATATCCATTACAGATTTTCCCCTATCATCTTAGTAGCATCAATATCATTTTCCATATTCTTAGAAATTTCAGTCATTGTGCCACTCACAGTCTGCTTAACAGGAACGTACACCTTCCATTCTTGTACAACATCTTTTTCCACCATAGTTTTGCCCCTACATTTCTCTATACTATGCCCCAGCAAATTACAGCAACTGCACTTGACAGGATTCCATTCAAACATTATTTTTTGTTGTATGATCACTTTATGTTCATTCAAATACAACACTTTTTCTGGCAGCTTATCACATATTTCCATGTCAACTTTTACTCTATCAAAGGCTAATCTATATTTCTTCAGTGTAGCATTGTCCCAACAATTAGGGATCCCAACCGGACTAATGATTTTACAAATCAATTTAGGGTGCCAGTATACCGTAGGTAAATTTGGTAACTGAACCCCAAAAGGAATTCTACTTGGCTCGGAATAATCGAAGTCTACAGTCCATGCCTTAACCACAATCGATTTTCCATCAAAAGAAAACGGTACCACCATTAACAGTTCAATTCTTAACATCAATATTCAAACATTTCACTGTAAACACACCCTTATTCATTATCTATAACTTGCAAATTTTCTTGCCCCATATTCTGTAGAAGAATCCTTCAATTACTTTTAACGGAGGGTTGCATCCTAGAGTTTTTCCCACCACGGATGTATTCCATTGCTTAGAACTTTCTTCGACCTCATCCAAAGTGATTTCACCCATCTCCATCCCTACCGCTGTAATCAGATCATAAAACTTAATCTCCGACTCATCCTCCGTAAACAGTTCACTCCATTTCTTCTCTTCATCAGCTTCCACTCTCTCTCCCCACGACAATCATTTTCCATCTTGCTTTGAATTTGAGGTTCCCCCTTCTTCGGCTTTTACCGGCTTCCTATTCACAGGAGACAAAAGCCCTACAGATTCCACATCCGTTGTAGCTTTCTTTGTTAATCCTTCTACAATAAACATTGATTTAAAGTGGCATAACTCTCCCCAATCTCTTTGCTTAAAACCCCTTTTAAACCCTCATTTTCATTCACCTTAACCGCTTCGGCCCTAATTTTCTCTTCCAAATCAATCCATACTATGTTCTTCTTTGGTATTCTCTTCCCTCCCGATATGCTCATGGCCGATGTTGATTAGACACACTGGATTGAGAAAGAAAATGACAAGCGCAAAAACATATAGTAAATAGTAAGAATTGCCCACACAAAATTTCAGAGCCACTGCAGAAGATTTCTATATAATAGTTTTTAAAAAAACTAAACTATATTTACTTGAAATGTATCGAAGTTGAAAAAAACTAAGCCTCGAGAAGTGCACAAGTTTGGTTGTACAAGTGTAATATTGTAATATACCCTCCGTCCCACTAACAACTTTTGAATCACTTTTAGCACAAAGTTTAAGACAAGTCTTTGTGGCATCTCATTCACATAGGTTGATTGTTCTTTTTAATGGGTTATGACATTGAGCACACATAAATCAAATGAAAGGAAGAGTTATGACCACATATTTATGACTAAATTTATAAATTTTAGAATTAGGAAGTTATTAGTGGAACAGACAAAAAAAAGTAGAAAGTTATTAATGGGACAGAGGGAGTATACTCTAGTAGACTTTTGCAAATACTAAAATAAGCATGTATCAATTATGTAAATTAGGAGGTGTAAGAGCGTGTCTAATATGTTCTCTAAATATTTGTTCAAAAAAATATTCAAACCATATTCTCTATATATTTTTGCCCCAGCTCCAACCGATGCTCTATTTTACATATTTTAATATTTACTACACAATAATGATATCTTTTGTAATTTGAACAAACCCTTAGTTTAATTACTCATGAAAAATATTTACTTGAAGAAAAGTTAGAAAATGACTAATTTGATTGCTTCACTGTAAAAGATAATTTAATATCTTACTATAACTATTTATTTATTTTAATATCTTTAAAATAACTACAAACTCATCAGCTTAGGCTAATGCTAAGTTTTTAGCACGTTATAGTAAAATAAAGAAACCGTTTAGAATCAAAAGAGTTATAGAAAGTCGAATTTCAAAACATGTCCTTTTTTATATTTCATTATTTCTTATCAAGTGAATAAAGAAAACAATAACTAATTACCTAATATCGTATTCTTGTCGTGAGTCGTGTTATTTATTGTTTGAGAATCATAAGTTTAAAATACCATAAAAATATTAATAATCAATTGCTCAAATGAATAATTAAAAAACAAGAAAGGAATAACTGGATGTTTCAATGATTCAATTTTATGTGTTTATTCAACAAAAACTAAATGTTAAAAATAAAATCAGAAGTCAAAACAAGAATTCCAATAGAATATTCATGCTACCATCGATCAAAATTTGATTATACCTTGAGGATAAGAACCACTTTAGGTTAAGTGGCTAGGGCTTTGTGACTGCCTCGGTGCAACCAGGGTTCAATCCCCCCCTTCCCCCGAGTTTCATTATTATGGATAATTTTTTAAAAAAACTTGAGGATAAGAAAACTTAAATATCCGTAAAGGAAGGAAATAAAAGGAAAAAATGAAAGGTAATTTTATTTGTTGGTCGAATGGTTTGTCGAATGAGATTATTAGTCTCTCCAAACTTGTTCAAATACCACATGTATTTTTTTAGAGTCAAATATCTTAACTTTGACTCAAATCTCATTGATATATTAATGGATGACTAAATTATTTTTTGGTTTCTAACATAGCTTATATCATCTTTTGGTCCCCGAGACCAAAATCATGTCCTTTCAGTACCCTACAAATTCAAAATGATTTATTTGGTCCCCAAACCAGATTCCGGGTGGTTTTCAGGTAGACTAAATTATTTTTTTGGTCCCTAACATATGATCTTATATCATCTTTTGGTCCCCAAAACCACCTGAAAACCACCTTGAAAATCACTTTGGGGACCAAACAAATCGTTTTTGAATTTTTAGGGTATTGAAAAGACGTGGTTTTGATCTCGGGGACCAAAAGATGGTATAAGATGCTATGTTAGGGACCAGAAAAATAATTTAATTTTAATGGATCATATTATTTTTGCGTAATTTTGTTAAATTTGTTATAAGAATATATTATTATTAATTATTATCTTCTAATATTTATTTTTATAGTATTAAAAATATTAATCTACAAGCATGTGCGTTGAACATCATGAAATATGTGACATTTTTAGTAGGACATGAAAATGCAAGAGTCACTTTGAAAAAAGTTACTTGCCACATTATACCCTCAAGTACCTGCCAAAAAAATCTCCAATGCAAGAATCAAATGAAGACATCAATATGATGTGACACACTTTTCTTTAGAAGTGGTCAATTAAAGCATCACTAACCTTGAGGGAGTCATGTTAAAATGTAGGTTTCATTTGATAAATTTTAATCGGGCATCAGAATGACTCAACAATATAGAAGTTGTCTAGTTACCATCAATATTGGCATCCACTTCCCACTCTGCGGCAACAGTCTTGAGCTCATCCACACGTCCACTCTCAGAAACACGACGTTAGCGGTAATGACAAACTATTGTTGCATCTAATACTCACCGATGGTACCCTGAAATGTATACAATGATTTGTGACGAAAAACAAAGAAAATGAAGGGCTTCAAATGAGTAATGATCTTTGGTTGTAATTGCAGGTTTATGGCCATTTGATGAAAACAAATCAATCTATCCTCGATTATCAGTGTGTCCCAAGTGAAGCAGGAGGTATTTCTTTTAAATTGTACTGATCTATTCCGTATGCCTTATAAAGCATGTGCTGTGCAAATATTGAATTCTGCGTGAATCCAAATAATTTACATCCAACATCAGTTTTGAATCATAGTTAGAGGTGATGTACATGTATTAAAATTTGATGACGTGGACGATTGACGACTTCATATAGTCATCAAGAAATAGAGGGTGCAATTGAAGAAGTCTCATAATAATTGTGCCACATCATATTAACATTTTACATTGATTCCTGCATTGGAGTTGGAGGTTCGAGCATCTTCAATGCAACATTCTCTTTGGTAAACTTCTATTGCTCCCTCAATCCTAGATTTTATCTCCAACTCAAGAGTCAAATTATAAGATGAGGATCAATGTTATGTGGCCAAAAATTTTAGTGACCCTGTCAAAGTGAGTCTCTATTCTCAGAGGGTGAATTGATGTTCGCTCTTTGCCAAATCAGCCAAAAAATGGCTGGCAGTTCAGTTTTCGTCATTTGGCGGTATGTTTTGGGTGTTCTTTGCTGCAATTTCGTTTACCGTCATGACATAGGGTTTCATATCCACTTTCGTTCTCCTTTCGGCTCTTCTCTAGTTTCGTTCATTTTCCAGGTATGATTTTTCGGATGGTGTGTGTGTGTTTTTTGTTCCCTTTTTAAATATGAATTGAGATATTGGTATCATTAACGTAATAATTTTAAAAGTGTGAAGAATGTTGGCAAAATTGATTTATGTTGTTTGTGCTCACAAGAATCCCAACTTCCTGGCGGATTTAGAAAATAAATTCAGTAAGGACACACTAATAATAGTTAATTGTATATTAGAAAATTAAATATAAATAAAATATATTAATAAAACTTAAATTCCAGCATAAATAATATAATATTATAATATTTCTTTAATTTCATTTTATATTTTGATAAAGTTTAATAACTCTTTCTTTAATAGTTCAATAAGATGTGTTTTTTTTAATCAATGCAACAAGACAATCATGGATTGAACCAGGAATATTTCATTCCACTGCACATGATTAGTACATTATTAAGTAGTATATAATGTAAATTCCTCCTATCAATAATTTTCTTTCAAATCATCTCGAAATAAATTGATTAATATAAGGAGGATGCAGATGGACTCTTAAAACAAGTAATCATAAAAGTATTTTTTACAACTAATAAACTTCTTTAAAGTTACTTCTGAAAATTTATCTATATACTAAAAACACATATACAATTAATTTTTATAAAATTAATTTAAAAGTAAGACTACCAAACATTAAAGGTGGGGTCAATCCCCCACCCCAGAACTGCCCATGCTTGCATATATCGAAGATAGTTTCTTAGTGTGTATTTGTCATTCATTTAAATGGGCTCTATGATTTAGGAGACCAATAGAGATGTGTACCACGGAAGGTAGTTTTTATCTACAATGCATACCATGAAAAAGAAAAGTGCAATGCGCAGGAGGCAAGATATAAGTCTGACATGAACCAAATTAATTTCTGGATAACAGGAGCATGAATAAATAAACATGATAATGAGCTTTGCAGAAGGCTACCACCATATCGAATGCAAAAGGCTACCACCACATCGAATGCAAAAGGCTACCACCACATCGAATGCAAAAGGCTACCACCACATCGAATGCAAAAGGCTACCACCACATTGAATGCAAAAGGCTACCACCATATTGAATGCAAAAGGCACTTGTGTGTAGTTAATTGAACATATACTACAATAATATCTTCCTTATCGGTGTTCAACAGTTGTTGGAATGACAACTTCCTTGGGTAGATATCTTCTGTGAAGAGAAAAGTGAATTAGGGGCTTGGTTGATATCATCAATGTCACGCCTCCATCCATAAATATTTTAAATTCAGATGCTGAATTGGAAAAATTGATCTATGTTGTTTGTGCTCACAGGAGTCCTAGTTCGCATATATCAAAGAGCAATTCTTAGTGTGTATTTGTTATTCGTTTATATGGGTTCTATGATATAGATGATACATATGATTATGCAACAAGGATTTGGTTTAAAGAATTAGTGTCCTCCGGATCATTTTTGTTGTCCTTTTACGGGTCTTTCTTAATTTTCTATACGTGTTTGTTGATATTGATATCTTTCTTCTTAAACCTGATGTTTTTCCTGTACCCGCTGTTGTCTATTACGGGAGAATATTGGGTTTTCTTGCTCATTGTGAATAGAAATAATCATTAGGTACATTATAGCTTTCCCTTCTTCAAAAAATATCACTGAGAAATTTGGAGGATGTTACACCAGTAAACTGATGGTATGTACTATTTATTTTGGCCAAAAGTGTTCTCATTCTCATTAAATTGTAAGATCATTACATATTACGCTAAGTTTTAGTTGCACAGCCCTTAGCTATCAACTATAACTAATATCGCTACGACTATCTAGAACGCATTCTCTGGCTCACACAATGTGGGGTGAGCCTCCCACGAAGGAACCTGTCATTAGGTTCACGTGCCACATTGGCAATATGTATCTCGACACGCGCCTTCAACTACCTCTTCATCGGGTTGCGGCAGCTCTGTAATTTTGGAAGAGGCTCGGCTAAATTTCTCCAATCTGCAGTGGAATGTGCTTATCGGAGGAGTTGTGGGGGCAGATCTGTTTTTGTTTGAAGCAGATCGGTACTACTTGCCTCCATGATTATTCATTGTTAGTCAGGTTGATCCTACTGGGTTGTCACAACTCCGTAGTTCCACTATTGGGAACCTTTTTGGAGGTTGTGGTTGGATTTCTCCAATCAGCAGTAGAGAGGAACCCAAATCTTGCCGGAGTCGCGAGATCACAAACATTACACCTACAAAATAAAAACAATCAACAACTAAAAACAAGTTAACCTAAAAAAACCCTACTTTTGTTCAAGGAAGTCACGCTACTCCGCATTTCTTCTATAACCCAGAAGTATGTATCTGCTAAGGAGTATTGCCCTCGACCCACTGCAGATGTGGTACCACATGCCGGTGAGAGCTTTGTTGTGCACCAGAACCTCCGTTCAGTGAATCTATACTACTAAAGAAGGACTCGATTTCCTATTTTTTAGTGGGCCGGAGCATGGCGAGGCCACGGGATAGCCTGTTTTGACTGCTGCCCACAACTCATCAACACTAACATCCACAGTAAGTCGTTGTCACTCCGTCACAACCACCACGCTGTTGCCATGACTACAGTCGATCATGAGGAATATTTGTTGGACGACAAAACTTGTGATGTAGGGAAGGGTTATAGGGATGGGCTATGAAAGAAAATACGATCGATGTGCTTTAGGCCTGAATTTCTGGTAGGGCCGAGGTGAGAGGAAGCCAATCGCTGCCTGTTCTACCAATTACCACCTGTTTGTCGTTGACCGGGCCGAGAATGCCGGTGACCGCTGGTTGGCCGCTAGTAGGCCAAGAGGCATCGTTGACTCCACCGGAAAAAGCGTTGAACCCGACGAAAAATGTTGACCCTGCTGGAAACATTGTTAACCGTGCAGAGGACGCCTTAACTGAGTTGTACTATTATGTGCTAATTTATTTGTCGAAAAAATGTTGACCCTGCTGGAAACATTGTTAACCGTGCAGGGGACGCCTTAACTGTGTTGTACTATTATTTGCTAATTTATTTTGCTTACTATTAGCTTCTCTCTTAGTATGTCTCATTGATAATTGGTATTACTCTGTCCCAGCCGAATGTGCACACTTTTTGGTCAAGTTTGTCAAGTCAAGTTTGACCAACATAACTTTAGTTACGTATATTAACGGTATGTTAAAATTTGATATTTAGAAAATACATCATGCAGGGTATCCAGCAATATCTCACATGATGATATTGGTGTCTATATACTAGTTGAAAATTATGGTCAAACATGCCTTGAGAAAGTTAACCAAAAAGTGTGCAGATTCGGGTAAATTTCATGGTCAAATTTGCTACAGAATTGTCTGATCTAGTTTCACTCAGTGCTTCAATTGATGATAGAATTGCCAACTACTATTTTTTTAGACAATTAAGTGCTTTGTTTATTGTTTGGCACATGTGTCTTGCTTGATGACTGAACATAGTAAAAACACTGTGTATTATCTATTTATCTCACAGATTCACCTTTTCTCATTTCTCTTGTAACCAGTCTTATTATATGAGTTTGTTTTTTATTTATGTTAGAATAAATCAGATTATCAATTAGATTATGATTTATTATGATTAAAATTCTTTCCTTATTTCACATCTATTGTACTCTATATATTCAGTCATCAATACTACAATATCTTACGAAAAATCATTCTATCATAGTATCAGAGCCTCTTCTGATCCAAAACCTAAAAACCTAAAATTTTTCTCCTAAGTCTCTGCCACCACCCGCTCTAGTCCAAATTCATCGTCACCTCCATTTGCAAACACCTCCAGTGACTGTGACCAAGTGGCCACCTCCGGCGGTCACCGGCGATTTCCTCCACCAGTGGCTCGGGCTTCCCTCTTCCAGCGGTCTCCCAGCGGTCAATCCATTACTCTTCCGGCGCTCTCCTCCTCTCAGTCATAACTCACGAAAAAATATCCTACAACACTCTGCTCCAGATGATGCAGATCAAACTCACTCCATCAATTTATCTTCTCTGGAAGCATCAAGGAGGTTATGTCCTTCATCCTCAAGGTCTAGTCCTTCATCCTCAAGGTCTATACGACTTCATTAATGGCACTAGATCTCGTCCCACCCTCCTACCACCACCGCAAACCATGTCTTTTGCTGCCATAGTCTCAAATCCTTCAGGTGGTAGCAATGTTGATCTCTTGGAGGCTTATTTGAAAGCAAAAGAAGAGTATGATCAATGAGATGATGAAGATCAACGTCTTTGTAGTCTCAAGTTTTCCTCTCTCACCGATGAAGTTCTCGCGGAACTCCCAGATTGTGTCACTTCCATAGAAATCTGGGATAATATTGCTCTCATTTATCATAATAGCAGTGCCTCCACCATTCTCCGTCTTTATGCAGATGCACATTGTATTCGTAAGTTTGGCACTGTTTATGAACTTCATCTCAGATTTTTGAAAAACTATCAGTCATGGGTAATCCGATTTCAAATGTTAATCAAATTGTATAGCTCTTGACTACTCTTGGTCCTAAGTATAAAGATTTTTCTGCTCCGTTATGTTGTTCTAACCCCATTTTATGCGAATGTTCTTGCCCATGCTAAAAACCATGAGGCATTTTTGATGAATTTACAGGGACATTCAGGACCAGCAACAGGACAAGTCGCGTTCCAGACCAACGACACGCCTCAAGCCAACCGAGAATCGGATCACACTCCTACTCGAGGTAGTTGCGCATTGCCTTCCCATGGTGGCCATAGTGATCGCTTCGATGGAAGGCGCATCGGAGGTTGGCAGTCTTTCTCTGGTTCTCGGGTGGCTGGTTCAGTCCCTGGTCGTGGTCTTTCTCACTGTTCCTAGTGTGTAAAGCTCGGTCACTATGCTGTGACATGTTACCAGAAGTAGGCACAGATTGGTCGTCTACCAAGCACTCATTTGGCAGAAAATTATCACTCTTCTCAGCAGTCTGATACTTCTTCTCGTTTGTCAGATTGGTACCTTGATTCTGGTGCTACTAGTCATATGGTGACTTCCACCTTAGGCCTAGACAATTTCACTCCTTATAATGGTATATCTCGGGTTCTTGTTGGTAATGGTGCTCCAGTTATGATATCTCATATTGGTGATTCTAAAGTTTCTGAGAACTTGCATTTGTCTGGTTTTTTGGTTGTGCCTGATATTACTAAGAATTTATTGTCTATTAGTCGGTTAACTAGAGATATGGGTGTTCAAATTACATTTGATGATTAGAATTTTGTCATTCAGAACAAAGTAACCAGGGCCGTCGTGGGTCGGGGGCACAGTGAGGATGGATTGTACATTTTGGACCGGGGAGATGCAGCATTTGTTTCAGTTTTCTAGCAGAATAAGAGTCGAGCTTCATATAAGTTTTGGCATGCACGCCTAGGTCATGTTCCTAGTGCAGTGATTACTAGTTTACATAAATCTGGTTTACTTTCAGTTTCTTCTTTGTTGCCTAAACGCCATACCTACCCCCCATGTGTTATGCCAAAAGGTCAATGGTTGGCTTTTGTTGAGAACCCTAAACGTGCTGACAATGTTTTTGATTTAATAAATTTTGACTTGTGGGGTCCCTCCCCAGTTTTATGTGGCAATGGTTTTGCGTATTAATGATTTTTCGAGATTCACTTGGATGCTCCCCCTTTATTGCAAATCAGATTTTGTTGAAACTTATTTGCAATTTGAGGCACTTGTTGAGAATCAATTTTCAATAAAAATTAAAGTTTTTCAAAGCGATGGTGGCACTGAATTTTTGAACACTAGACTTAGATCACATTTTGTGGTAAAAAATATCAATCATCAGGTTTCCTGTCTGGCTACTCTGGAACAGAATAGGCGCGCAGAACGCAAGCATCGACATGTTGTTGAAATGGGTCTCATGATACCTTTTCACTCACATCTTCCAATTTCTCTTTGGGATGATGCGTTTATCACTACTGCCTACATTAATAACCATTTTCCTACTCCAGTGCTCCAGGGATCGACACCTTATGTTCTTCTTTATCGTCGGGATCCATCTATGGTAACTTTCATCCTTTTGGTTGCCAAGTTTTTCCTGTTGTCCGTCCATTTTCTGCATAGGCTATCTCCCTATAGTATTTCGTGTATATTTATTGGTTACAACTCACAATATAAGGGGTTTCGGTGCCTCGACCCTTCTACTAGCAAGGTCTATGTTACTCATCATGCTCGGTTTGACAAAACCTATTTTCCTCTTGCTCTGGCATCAGGAACTAGTTCTCCTTCTTCAAGATTAGATGTCTCAGCTTTTATTGATCCAAACATTGTGTCCGAGTTGTCACCAAGCTCAGTTCCACTGCCTCGGCTCTATTGTCCTGAAGATGAGCCGTCCCGGCCATCTGCTCCGCAAGATAACTTGGTCTCGCCTGTGCCCAGTCGCTCCCTCACAATCTCGGTCTCGTCCTGTGCCGGTGTCACGGGCTCAGTCTCCATCCCATGTGGCCTCAGTTTTCATCTCATGCGGCCTAGGTCTCCAGCTTGTGCGGCCATAACTATCTCTCGCGATGATGCCTTGGCCATGGGCTCTTCTCGCAACGGCACCACGGTCGTGTCCCCATCTCGTGCTCTAGCCCGTGTAACAACTCTGCTCCAGCATGACACTACGGCACGTGATGGCGCCTTAGCCCCGATATCCTACCGCGATGGCACCACGAACACGGGTTCCTCTTGTTGTGCCACAGCCCACGATGGCACATCGGCCTGGCCTCCGTCCTGTCCTGTGATGGCATCACGGTCATGGATGCAAACAGCCCCGGCCATGCCGTCTTGACCAAGCCCCAAGTTTCAGGTCTTTTAAATCCGGGATCTTTTCGCATAGTTACTCATTTTTCCACCAGAGTTATTCAGCACTGAGATTACTCAGATATTCACGCTCATGGTCTTCTTGCGGCTCTTCTTGCTCAGAAAGAGATGATTGATTATCGTTCTACACTTCAGGATCCTTCTTGGGTTTCTGCCATGGATGAAGAGATGACAGCTCTTCGTAGTCAGCATACTTGGGATCTTGTTCCACGCCCTCCGGACGTAAACATTTTTGGGTCCAAATGGGTTTATCGACTGAAGTACAAACTAGATGGTTCGGTTGATCTCCATAAGGCGCGCTTGGTAGCTCAGGGTTTCTCTCAGATTCCCAGTTTTGACTTTGACCATAGTTTCAACCATGTGTTTAAGCCATCTACAGTTTGGACAGTTCTTGCTATTGCTACGATGCGTGCTTGGTCTCTACATCAGTCGGATGTTAAGAATGTCTTTCTCAATGGTGTTCTTGATTCTCTGGTTTTTATGGCACAACCCATTGGCTATAAGGATCCCACTCGTCCGGACTATGTTTTTCGTCTACGTAAGGCCATTTATGGTCTGAAGCAGGTGTCTAGAGCACGGTTTCAATGTTTCAGTGCTTATCTTCTGCAACTTGGGTTTCGTAGCAGTTCTTATGATACTTCATTATTTGAGTTGTCTTGTGGTTCGTCATTGTTGTATCTGTTAGACTATGTTAATGATATCATTTTGATTGGGAATGATTCTACTCTTATTCGGCAGTTCATTGATCGCATCCATCAGGAGTTTGCCATCAAGGATTTGGGTGCCTTACACTACTTTCTTAGCTTGGAGGTCATACCCACTGCCTCGGGACTTCTTCCGGGTTAGGCGAAGTATGCTCGGTACATTCTTTCTCGGGCTATTATGTTAGATGCACTGCCTGTCTTTACACCATTTATGCCAAATTCCTAGCTTCACAGCAGTACGAGTTCACAGTTCAAGAATCTGACATTGTATTGCTCTTTGGTTGGTGCTCTCCAGTATCTAACCATCGCTCGTCCGGACTTAGCATTTGCAGTTAATTCTGTTAGTCAGTATCTTCAAGACCCTCGAGAGGATCATTTTTCGGCTGTCACTTGGATTCTTCACTATATTCGAGGGACTCTATGTTTTAGCCTCAGTTTTCGTGCAGCTTATTCTCCGAAAGTGCTTTGTTATTCTGATGCAGATTGGGCCAGGTGTTTGGAGACTCTTCGTTCTACTTATGGCTATGTTGTCTTCTTAGGTGGTAACTTGGTTTCTTGGAGTGCGAAACTGCCCACTATGTCCAAGTCCAGCACTGAGTCGGAGTATCGTGCTCTGGCTAACACTGCTTTGGACTCATTTGCTTCGTGATCTTCATGTTCCTCTTTTTGGTGTGCCTCTCCTGCTTTGCGACAACAACCGTGCTATATTCTTGGCTCATAATCTGGTGGCGCATAAGATGGCTAAGCACATCAACATTGATTATCATTTTGTTTGCGAGTTAGTTTCTTCTGGCAAGTTTCGTGTTGCTCATGTTCCTACATCTCTATAGATTGTGGATATCTTCACCAAGGGTCTCTCTCCCTTGTTTGAGTTCTTCAGGTCCAAGTTTTGCGTCTCTGCAAATCTGATGCTTCGCTTGAGGGGGTGTTAGAAAAAATTAGATTACTGATTAGATTATGATTTATTATGATTAGAGTTCTTTCCTTATTTCACCTCTATTGTACTCTGTATATATTCAGTCATCAATAATACAATTCCTTACTGCAAATCATTCTATCAGTATCCATAGCAAAACAAACACGTATATTGGTCTTTTGAAGAGCTAACAGGAGATAAGATACAACATCTAGCTAATTCATATTTTCACTCTTTATTTCATTTATCTTTTATTGTTTTTAAACATGTAAAGACTGTATTCTTATCTGAATCAAGTCCTATCGTTGGACCAGTGTGGTAGAAGTTTGGCAGAATATGTTCTAGTGGATAATCTAGTTTGAGATTATGTGAGGATAAAGCATGGTAAAAAAATTGCCGAGAAAGATTTTAGATTTCCCGGGAAATAATTTATATTTGCGTAATTTATATTTGGTGATTTACACGTCAGACAATTGTTATTCATTTGAAGGTTGACATCAGATTGAAAGTGAACGAAAGAACCAATAAAAATTTAACACGTATATCCTATAAATAAGGGATACCTCTCTACATTGGAGATGCTCTTATATTTTGGACAGTGGGTCTGTTTTGTCTACATGGCTTTTGACACCCACATAATTGAGGCCCAGGTTAGAGATGCTCTTAGAGCTTCTATTTAGAGAAACTCATATTGAGACCATCACTTCTCTTCCCAAGAAAAAGTAACACGTATTCATAAATATGCATGGAACCAACAAAAGTTTTGTTCAATCAATTATTGACACATCATACTAAAGTTATAACTGTGATGGTACCATTGGATATGAAAATTATAAAAGAAAGTCAATTAATTTTCTATGTTTGTGTCATATTGAAGTTCCAATTAAAACATGTCATTTAGCAAAAGAGACCCCCAAAATTGACTCTTCCATTGGAGATGTTCTTATCATGTAGGAAAGATTGGTATTAATTTAAGCTATTATATGAATGATTGCATTGATGATGACATTCTCCATAAAAAAAATCTATCTACTAATATAGAGAACCAAATTTCAACTTCATTTTTTTTTTTTTAGATTAAACCATCCTGAGATGGAGGAAAGTTGTATTAGGCTTCCCAAACCCTTAAAAAACAATAAAGAAGCCGAGGCTTAGTTTGTTTACAATGTGAGAGCATATTGCTCTTAAAGCAACACCTTGTTGCTTCCAAAAATAGTTGAAGATACCTTGAGTAGAACTAGAGGATTACAAATACTAATGGCTAGGTAGTTGGCGCTCGAACTTGTTAGTGAATCGAAAGACAAGACACAAGTCAGTCAGAGACAACCTTAACCTAAGCCATAAGCCTATCCTCTAAGTCTTTGTGAAACCTTTGCCAATGCTATATGATAGCTTTTACTTTGGAAAATCCTTTGAGGATGGCCAGCCACTTAGCTTCCTGAGTTGTTCTCCATTTCGTCCGATCTTTACTGCCATGTGTCACCGTACATTCCAATGTGTCACCGTTCTTCCAATGGTCATACTCTGGGTAACCCTCTTCCTCCTCAGCCTATTAATCTGCAATGAAGGAAACAAGAAAGAAGCAGTCTCTGTTCCTCTAGAAAACATGTGCCCGAGTAACATATTATGTGTGGATTATGTTACCACTTGCTGTTCCTATTCTGACCCCATGAACTCCATTTTTATCTAGCATAATCAAGCCTTTTAGGAAAGATGGAGTATTGCTTGAGTTTAAATCTCCATTTATGGAATTCTCCCTAGCATATTTTGCCAAAAAATCAGCCACCGTGTTTGCTTCCCTAGGGACATATTGGATTTGGTTTTCTGTTTGCAGCTCATGCAGATGATAGTAAAGAGAAAATAGTCTCCATGAGCCAGAATAAGGATCATGTATTGCTCTTATTGCATGCTGACAATCTGACTCAAGTATACTACCTCTAATATCCATTTCTAAGCAGATCTGATATGCAAAAATAATACCTTCCAGCTCTGCGTGCAGAGGGGAATCTGATTTAAAGGTTTTGACTCTCATTAGTTTCACATCTCCCCTCCAATCTCTAATTATTACAGCACAAGAAGAGTCTCCCCCATTTACCCATGAAGCATCCGTGTTCAACTTAAGACCATTTGTTGGTTTTTCCCATTTAACTGCTGAAATTGAGATTTCTTTCTTCCTTTTTAGAGTTATACTAGGAATGATTCCTGCCTGGATTAGTTTCTTATGTTTGTCAGGATTTCCTTTCAACGGATTTGCAGTGAAAATTATGAACAACAGGTCCTTAATATTCTGAAAACATGCATCTACTGAAAAAGCAAGATTTTCATATAATAGTTTGTTCCTATGCGTCCAAAGAGACCATGTTGTAACAATGAGTGCAGCTATGTATACATGTTTCAGATTCTTAGAACCTACCTTAATGGAGAGATAGTGATCAACTAAATGACTGAAACTCCTAAAACCAGGTGGATGTAAATTCAGAAGGCTATTAACTTTTTTCCACACTGCAGTTGCCTGATGGCATGAGTTAAAAAAGTGGTTGATTGAATCCGAGTGGTTCGGGCACATGGGGCATTTAGAGGCTAGTGAAAAACCAAGCTTACATAGAACATTTTCAAAAGGCAAAATTCCATTCAAAGCTCTCCAAATTAATATAGACATTTTAACTGGTATGAAATTTGACCATACCTTGTATAAACTTCTGATGCTTGTACCCCTCTGCCTCAGAATCTTGTAAGCTGAGCTGACTAAAAAATTCCCATCCGTTGAAGGTTCCCAAATCAGTCTGTCCTCATGTGAATTCTGGATGGCTACCTCCTGCAGTATTGTAACTATATTGGTAGCCAAATGTGGCTCCAGAGAAGGAAGATTAGAGTCTTTGTTCAGGATGAAGGTGCTTAAGGTGATATCAGGGAAGGGAAGTTCCACATCCTCAGGCCATTCATAATATAAAGCACCTTCTCCTGACCAATTTGAGTTCCAGAAGGAGCATTCCCCTTTTCCATGAATTACTCTAGTCAATCTATTTGTTTTTTCAGTAATGGAGCAGATTCTCTTCCATACCTGAGATGTCTTATAGGAGACAGGTAGTGACCACAGATGGTGAGACCATTGAGTGGTGTTCTTTTGGAGCTTCCACCATAACTTACAGGAGAATGAGTCAACTGTGGCTTGAAGGTCTCTAAACCCTATCCCATTCTCTTGTATTGGCATACTCATTTTACTCCAAGCTCTCCATTTTTTCCTTGCCTCTGAACTATCAGTTGCACCCCAGAACAAGCCAGATGCCATCCTTTCCATCTTCCTCAAAACTACCTTAGGAGGTCTTAGTATAGCAAACAAGTGAGTTGGGATTGAAAGAAAGCAATGGTTTATTAATATGATCTTCCCCCCTGTACTAAGCCACTTATTTTTCCAGTTATTTATGCTTTTTTCCAATCTCTCCAGTATAGGGTAGTAATATCTCTGAGTGTTCCTTCCTGTGAATATGGGAATACCTAGGTATTGAAAAGGAAACTCTCCTGTAGTCATCCCTAATGCCCTTCTTATGGTCTGAATTCTATCTACTGGGGTGGCAGGAGCAACATAGAAGTTGGATTTAGAAAAATTAACTTTCTGACCTGTTGTTTGCTCATATGCACTGAGAAATCTTTTAAATCTTTTCAGGTTTTCCTTATTTCCACTGAGAAATACAGCAGTATCATCTGCGTACATTAGGTGAGTTATCTGTGGACATATCTTAGGTAAATCAAAATTTTTCAGAAAACCTATGTTGAAAAGTTTTTTAATTCCTCTGGAAAAGGCCTCAGATAGTATATTATACAGAAATGGGGAGAGGGGATCTCCCTGTTTTATTCCTCTATTTGATGCAAAGTATCCTGATGCTACACCATTAATTATCACTGAGAAATGGGCTGAGGCTATGTTCTGCAGTATCCGGTTCACAAAAACTCCATGGAAACCAAATTTAAGGAGAATTGAATTAAGAAAAGACCATGATACTCTATCAAAAGCTTTCTGCATATCTAATTTGATGATTAGGTTCTGCTTCCTTGATTTCCTTTTTAACATTCTGGTCATTTCTTGCATCAAAATTATGTTATCTGTGATATCCCTCCCTTTCATGAAAGCACTTTGTTCAGGAGATATTAGTTGAGACATGAAAGGCTTAATCCTTTCCATCATCATCTTGGAAAAAACCTTGTTCACAAAATTTGAAAGACTTATTGGTCTGAAATCTGAGAAAGTGACAGGTATTGTTCTTTTAGGAATTAAAGCTAGCCAGGTACTAGAAATAGCCTTAGGAATTTTACCACTTTTCAGAAAGTCATTTGCAGCTTCAAGTAAATCTGTTTTTACATTATCCCAGAAGGTGGTATAGAAAAAACCAGAATATCCATCAGGACCAGGTGAGCTGTGTTTATTAAGGTTGAAGACTGCAAACTTAAGCTCATGGATCAGGAAGGGAGATAACAATTGATCATTTTCTTGTTCAGTTATTACTCCAGGTATTTCAGCTAGAAAGTGATTCATATAAGTTCCTTGCTTCTGTGGTTCTTCTTCATTGAATAGAGCTTTATAAAATCCAACTGCTTCCTCTTTAATCTTTGTTGGATCAGAGATCCAAATTCCATTTTCATCTCTAATCTTACTGATTCTAGATTTAGTTCTTCTTTCCCTAATTGAGTGATGGAAATAACTAGTATTAGCATCACCATATTTAAACCAATTCAGTCTAGCCTTTTGCCTAAGGTAGATTACTTTCTCCTTTTGAGCCCTCATCAACAGCTGTTTTGTGTTATTCAAATCTGTCAATATGGAATCAGTTGGGGTTTGTTGAAAAGAGATTTCCAAATCATTTACCTTATTCTCATATTGAATCAGATTCTGATCAACATTACCAAAGTGAGTTGTATTCCACTGCTTTATTTCCTTTTTAAGCCTTTTTAATTTATAAACCATCCTATACATTCCTCTGTAGGGGGTGTCCAGGTTCCAATTAGATTCCACTAAATTTAGAAAGTCCTGTCTACTGGTCCACATCTCCTGAAATCTAAATGGTCTAGGGGCTTGTTCCTCAGATGATTGTATGGATAATAAAAGAGGAGCATGATCCGATGACAGTCTATTTAGAACATGTATTGAGCTGTTAGGAAAATTTTCAAACCAGTCTAATGAGCAAAGTCCCCTATCTAACCTTTGGAATATTAACTCTTTACATCGTTCCTTATATCTGTTATTGCACCATGTAAAGGAGTTACCTACAGTGGGAATATCATGCAAGTCCAGATCCCTTAGAAAATTATTAAATTGTTTCATGCTTTTTTTAGGGGTTGACTTCCTCCCTCTATACTCAGATACTAAAGCTACTGTGTTGAAGTCACCAATAAAAATAGAATGAAGAAGATTAGCTGCCTTTAGGTCCTCCCATAAGGATTCTCTGATTGATCTATGTACACTTGCATAAATAAAAACACAATTCCAACTCAGAGAAGATAAAGAATCAATTATATTAACTTGTACATACTGATCGGTCTCACTTAAAACTGAGATGCTAAAAGACTGGTTCCAAAATAGCCAGATTTTAGCTCTCTGAGCAGAGTAAGCATTCTGATATCCAAGGTCATATTTAAACTTAATGATCTTCTGATTTTCTTGCCATGGTTCAATTAGGCACATTATGTCTAACTTGTGTTTTTGTTTCAGTATCTTAAGTCTGTCTATTGAGGTACCAACTCCCCTTACATTCCAAACTAATACATTCCCAATTATGGTGTGTGTTATCATTTAAAAATTTTGGGGTTGGCTTTTTGTGTTGATCTGAGATTTCTACTAGTCTTAGCTGAGTTTTTACCTTTTTCTCCTGACTTACCATTGTTATTAGTAATCACAGATGAAAGATTCTGCTCTGAGGGTCTTACCTGAGCCTGTGGCTACTTACTTTCTTTTTCCAAACTTACCATCTCAGAGATTTCTGATGTTTTTTCTTTCAGTTCTTCCTCTATGCTGGAGCTTTCCTCTGCTGAACCTTTTTGTGCTTGCTCTTCCAACTCCGGTTGTACTTGTTCTTTTAGAAACACAGGGGAAGTATTTTGGTTAGTATTAATATCAATTGATAATGTAACTTCCTGTGACTCAACTGTTTCATGGAAGATCTCTGCAATCTCCCCTTCCTGCTCTACCTGTTCATCATCACTGTCTTCCAAGGATTGGAAGGCATTAGAGATTGTAACTGTGTTCTTATTTGTTTCCTTTTCCATTGTGGGGGAATGGGTAGGGGAGTGGTTCTTTTTTCTCCAAATGGATGTGGTTATTGGCTTAGATATATCATCTAGTGAGTAAAATGGACCATTACGTTTTCTATGACTTACCTTAAAGAAATTTATGTTGCTGTCAGTTAAGATTCCTGTGTTTATTGTTTGATTCTGCACATCCTTTTCCTTTTGTGAAACTGTTAGAGCTGATGTCCCTCCCAAGTTAGTTTCCTCTGTTGGGTGAGGGCCTGTTCTCAGCTTAATAGGGGCAGTATTCTCTAACTTCTTGTTAGCTATTTTCCTCAGATTAGGATGCAAAAAGTTGCAGCTTGTGTTACTATGACCAATTATTTTGCAGTGAGTGCAATATGTTGGCAATTCCTCATACTCTATTGGGTATTCAGCTACCTTGTTTCCTATTCCTACCATAATTGATTTAGGGAGCTGAGCTAACAAGTCTATTTCTACACAAACTTTAATTGCTGAAGGTCTAGTTAATGCCATTGTTGCAGCATCCATCTTTAGAAACCTTCCTACCTGACTACTGATTCCAATTATAGCAGAGTTGTTATAGAAGTGGAGTGGTAGTTTGTGAAATGTTACCCAGACTGGTACTATCGAAGATTCCACTGATGGGGAGAAATCTGGTGTCCATTTCTGCATCTTCATTGTGTAACCTTGTATTGACCACTGTCCCTTCATCCAACACCTTTGGTAGTCTTCATTTTCCTGAAATCGAATCAAAACGTGACGATAATCAATAGAACCAATTTGAAATTTCGATTTAAAACCTATTGATTTGAAGGACTGTTGTAGCAATTCCATCTGCGGTTTCCCTCTGATGAACTTTCCGACGAGGGCGTTCTGGTAGTGTGAAGCTAGGATTTCTCCTTCTTCGGGAGGGAGTATATATGTTATTTTTCCCTTGTATTCTGTTGTCGGGTGTAGGTTTGGGGTATCCGGAAGGGACGAGAGGAGGGGGGTTGTTTTGTGTTGAGAGCTTGGGCAAAGCTTCGAGCGACCAGGGGCTTAGGGATAGGATCCGGAGGCGGAGGAGGCGTCGGCGATGCCATGATAGTCCGCCGATGTGTCTATCAAGCGAATAATGGAATCGTATCAGTGAGAAATTGGGTGAGATCGGTAGCAATTAGAAATGGAGGTGAAGAAGAAGAACGATGACTGTGTGAAATCGCACGTTGTGATCGCACACAGGCACAGTAATGAGACCGTTAGAAACAAGGTTGGAACTTGCAGTGAGAAATTTCAACTTCATTAAAATCTCTATTTTGGAGAACCATGCAGAGAATCTGTTGGAGCAAAAAACTTATCCAAAATCTATTTGAACAATGAGAATCTCTATTATAGAGAATCTGTTGGACTTGCTCTAAGATTTTGTCCAACATGTTCTCTAAGTATTTCCCTAAAATAGAGATTCAGAAATCATATTCTTTATATTTCACTACTGCAGGGGACCCCTCCCCCCTGGCACCGGTATATTCGCACAAAGGCACCGGTATTTTGGACTCCCAACATACCTGTGCCTAAATATGGAGGTGCTGAAACGTAGTTACAAAGACACCGGTATAAAAAAAATTGGTGCTAACTAATGATATACAACACCGTTATAAATACCAGTGCCAATAATACTGTAGCGGTGCTGAATAATGATATACAACACCGGTTCTGAATACCAGTGCCAATAATGATACAGTGGTGCTGACTAATGATATACAAAATCGGTCCATAATACCAGTGCCAATAATACTATAGCGGTGCTTATCCCACTCAATCAGCACTGGTAGAATGCAACCGCTGCTTATTGATTAATACCAGTACCGGTTCCATCTAATCGATGTTGGTTGTAATTTGATAACTATTTCCAATATTATTAGCAGGTTCCATTTTAGAACCGGTGCTAGGGATTAGATGTATCTTTTTTTCTAGCACCAGTATGGAACAATTGTCGATGCTTGTTTGCAGTAGGTTATAAATTTTCCAGAATCAGTATTAAATTTTGGTTTTGATTTTCATTTGCAATGCTCTATTTTAATTTTTTTCCTGCCCATCCGGATCGAAACCCGGGAAAATATGACAGAAGAAACTCATAACAGCCAGCCAACTAGATAGAATCTACTAACTAGATTAATACTAAGATAGAAGCAATGAATGAATTATAAGTTTAAAATGTCTAAAAAAACATAACCCTTCCACAAAGCAAATTATAGAAAAACTGTAAATATCTATGACATCCATTTTCTACACTTCCTTATACTCGTCGAGGTCCATAGAAATCTTACAAAGTTTGGAATACTTGTCCACCCAAGCCTGACACCATCTATCGGCTACCGCAGTTATCTCATTGCCATTGTACGCTCCTTGTCTTAATGAAAATAGTTGTTGTGTTAAAAAAAACTCGATGATTAATTACGTGAAAATATTTAGTAAGTAAGAATTACAAATGTTTAATTTGTAATTTGTTGACCAACCTTGAGAATATCTGTAGAGGTAGTCTTCAACATAAGTTCTTCCATGAAGAGGATGACGTAGCATCCGCATTCCCAACCACTCAACTGACTTCGGTACTGTAAATGAAAAAATCGAGTGGAAATGAAGAGACTCTTGGATTGAATGACTTACATTGATGTTTGTGATTTTTCATGTGTAATCCGGAGACTGTTCCATCTTCACCTTTCCCCTTTGATATTCACATGCAATCCTGGTAATCATGTTTAACTTTTAATGGTTTGGTAACTCACACTTGTAGACGTTAAAATTAGTACAAAGAAAGGAATGAAAGTTCTTGATAATGATTTTGTTTTCACTGATGTTTTTTGGTTTGATTCCTCTAGTCAATGAGTCAAGGGTAAAAACTTCCTCCGTACTAGGACGGATGAGTATTAAGTACCAATGTTCGTTACGTTGAAAGGAAAGTAACACATGAACGAAATTGTCAACAGTGTATAATTTTCTATAACTGATGAAAATTGAAAAGTGCCAAGTACATTTTAATATATGGAACAAGATAAATCTTTGCATCAGTTATGAGCATGGTTTCCATAATGGCTCTAGCAATAACCTCGACTTGTACATCCTTAATTTCTGCAGCATAGCCTCCCATACATGACGGAACAAACTGAATGCGACTCTTGTTGGTTTCAAAGACTTGGTCCAGATGTGCCTTGAAAATTAGCATTAGTTAATATTTGAAATAAATTAGTGCATAAATAAATACAATTAATGTGGAAAAGTAAACCTTACCCAAACATATATCAATAAGTTCGATAGTCAAGCCATTGCTCTACCATTTCCCTGCTTGTTCCCAAACTCCACCAAGCAATCGATAAACAAAGCAGAACTATGTTTTTTGCCGAAAGTTGACGGTCGATTTTGAAAACAAAACCACATTTCCTGACTGGTGCATGCTCTTCACAAGCTCGTTGTAGTATTTGATGTAATTTGCCATGTTGGGATATGTTTTGAACTGGCACTTGTTGACAATTTGAAATTGTGTAATGGAAACAAAATTAGAAAAATGAAAAATAATGAAATATGGTATAAATTACAGATGTTATTGAGAAGTACCAGTTTGAGAGGCATTTCATTCATAAATTCTTCCTTTGAGGGACGATTGGAGCTGGTTGATCCAGACTGCTTAGGTGTTGCTTGCTACACAGAAAAGTTATTTAATTTGAATGATTAGTAATAAAAAAAATAGGACATGTAAAAGTTCTAGCATTTGGTTGATTGTATTACCTCCTTGTTGCTAACATTGAGGAATTTTAAATCATCAATCTAGAGCTTTTTGCCTTCAATGTTCTTGATTTGGGTATCATTTCCAAATGTGGCCAAAGTCATCATTCAAGCCACCACACTACCCAAAGTGTCTCCCACGTCAGTGAAATGGTGGTTGGCAGATGGAAACCCATCTCTTGGATGGTATACTGGCTCGCACACGTGGATGCGAGCTATTGGACCATGTGACTTCTCGGCATGCCTCGATTTTTGGAGCCAAACTCTAGCAACCCTAAGCATCTCTACTTGAAGGCCCTTGATGTACAAGGTCATTAACTCTCTATCCTGTTACAAATGGTGATAATTAGTTAGTCTAAAATAGTTTATACGTGGATATCTTGAAGAAAAATCCAAACAGTTTGAACATGTGAGCTATAATGCATATTTACCTCTTTATCCTCTTCTTCATCACTAGGGGGACATTGGCCCGAGCCGCTAAGACCGGTGGATACACCTCCAAACATAGCATTCTCAATGAAACTCTTCGGGTCTGCAAGGCCTTCGGAAAAATTTGATCCCCCTGTTGCAGTTATACCCTTGACCAATAGCTCAATGTATCAGACCACCGCCTTGACAACCGGCTGCTCAGCGGAAGGTTTCTTGGCCTCTTTCTTTTGGGACAATAAGTTGTTGCCACACTTGCTTCTTTCTATGCCTACGATAGCAACTGATGCTGGAAGTCAAGATTGGGTACCTCTGTAGCAACCCAAGTGATCCCTCTTCCCAGTGGCTCCTAACAATATCTTCCGTTATGGCCTTGACTTCTGCGGTTGCATGTTTATTGTTCTTTCCCTTGTTTGACTCCAAGTAGACCAGAAATCTGTCATGCTTGAAATTCTTTGAACTGAAACCCTCTTCAATCTCTTCTTCCATGTATCCCTAGTCCCTTAGCTTCTTCCTCTCCTTCTCTTTTAGTTGCTCTATCAGCTTCTCCTTTGTTGCCTTGTTCCCCCTCGGTCCAGTTGGTATGTGTACTTCTTTTCCTTCTAATGCTAGCTATTCTTCTTTCTTTTTTGAGTCCATCTCTTGAAAGACGGTCTTTCCATAAGCCATGGAAATACCAAGGTTTAAAGTGCAAATTAGAAGAAATGAAGATAAAAGTTTTAGGTTGAATAAATCGATAAACATTAAAACTACTACACGTTGTATAATACATTTTTAATATTGCAACTAAGACCTTTTACCTTTTATTATTCTAATCAAACCCCTTCATTACATAAGCCTATGGAAAGACGGTCTTTCCCAAGACTTTGCCTTCTTTTTTTCTAAAAATTTGAAGAAAAAATTTTATTAAAACAATGAATTAGTTGGTAAATATTAAATATTATTTATTATGTAATGTAAGAAGTTTACTTACCATTATATCCTCTGTCTTTTTATGCTCCTCAAACTTCTTCCACTCTCCCTCATCCACCCACCTGTACTTTTCCCACGACTTGTATTTTGGAACTTTGCCACTTGGCAGTAACCATATGTACTTGTTCGCCACCTTAGATTTCCAGTTGCAATGTGTGTTGCCTACCTTGCTGGTCTCATTTTTCCGCAACCTGCTCCACTGGTCTTTGGTCAATTTAGTTTCGAACTTGAAACTTGCCTGTAATGGTAGGTTACATAATATTTAGGTTAAGAGCATGAATGTATAGTTTAACAGTAACAATTAGGCATTTATAAATTTAGTATTATGAAATATCTTTTTAGCCTTATATATCTCCACGCTTCCTCCATTACATCCTTCAGGATGTCAGGCCAGTGTATCCAAGTACCAAATTTGATCCGCCTCCAAAATGCATAATTGCAATATGCGGTCCATGTGCTCCAGTTTCTTACACAAATCAGCTGAGCCTCAACTTTCTCAAAGGTGATAGGGACATGGTCATTTTCCTTGGCTAACATGACTGATTGGCAAGTAGCCGTCCCATGTTCCCTACACCTAATGGCAATCTTGAACTTGTTGAACTGCTTCCCCTGCTGCCCGCCTGCTTTGGTAAGGTCATTATTACCTGGATCGTGAACGAGGTTATCCTCGCTACCACCCTCGTTCTCTTTGGGAGATTCCTTCTCAGAAGCACCAGTTGCACCAGCTTGATCTTCCTCAAATTGAATCTTGAGGGGTATCACCGGTGGAACCTCCTCTTGTTCGGCTTTGGAATTAATTTCTTTGTTGTCCACTTTCTTTTGTTTAAGCGGAGTGTCAGGCTTCTTCATCTTTCCGGCCACCTTTTTGGTTTTGGGAGGCATCTACATATGGAAATACCACATGAATGATAAGGCATAACAAAAATTAAAATTAAAATTTATGACTTATATGTCATACACTTTGGATTGATCAATTCGAAAAATCACACACGTGTTTATGTCACACGTTTTAGAACATACCCTTCCACATCACACGATCAACTATATTACACTTAAACACCACAAAATAACCTATATATGTCATACACTTTGGATTGAATTCTTCAAACATCACACACATAGTGTATGTCTCACACACTTTAGAAAAGACCATCCAACACCACACGATCAACTATTTAACACTTTAACAAAACACAATGACCTATATATATGTCATGCACTTTGGATTGATCAATTCAAACATCACACACATAGAGTATATCTGACACATTTTAGAACATAACATTCAACACCACAAGATCAAATATATCACACTTCAACATAACACAATGACCTATATATGTGATAAAACTTGGATTGAACGATTCAAACATTACACACATAGAGTACATCTCACACATTTTAGAACAAGCCCTTCAACATCACACTCCAACATCACACAATGAATAACCATAAGCAACTTAATATCCAAAAATATTGATTCATACATTCCATCAAAGAGATAGAAATTCATACAAATTTCACTGAATGTAAATCAATCTAGGGTTTGTACACGACAAAAAATGAAGGATCCGAGAAGTACCTTTCAAGTTTCTGGCCAATTCGACTTACGGTGAGTTTGCTTCCGATAAGTGGATAAATGAAGAAACGTGAGTGGGATTCACGAAAAAAAAGGATTTTTCGGGCTATTATATACATTAGGATTGAGGAGGTGGGGCAATGGAGGTTGAATGAGGATTAAATGGTGGAGAACGTCGAGATTTAATGGTGGAGAACGTGGAGAAACTGTTTGGAAGAGTGGGGAAGTAGAAGATAATGCGACCGTTAAGTGGGGAAGATGATCGGTCGTGTTTTTATATAAGCAAAGTTGGCACCGGTACCTAACCCAAAATACTAGTGTTGTATCACTTCAAACTGGTGCCAAATTTCTTAAAAGCAGCTGCGTGAGGCTGCTTTGTTATTCTTTTTTCCAACCCAAGAGCAAAGTTGGAAAAAAATTCTAAGTCCAGAGCATCGGTACTAGAACTAGTGTTGTAATAAAAAACTGGTGTCGATTTGGTTTCAAGTAGCTGTGTGAGGCTGCTCTATTTTTTTCCCAACCTAAGAGCAATGTTCGAAAAACATTTCTAAGTCTAGAGCACCGGTTCCACAACCGGTGCTGGTTGAAAAAAAACCGGTGCCTGAAACCCATAAAGCAGCTGCGTGAGGCTGCTTTTTCTCGACAGAGAGTCTATTCTCAGCACCAGTTTACGTTATCGGTGTCTTCTTTTACAAAACTAGTACCATATAACAAGATTTGGGCTGAAATTTATTTTTGCCCCAATCAATATTGGACGGAAAAATAAATTTCTTTTAAGCACCAGTATTAAAACTAGCGCCCCTTCAAAAATCATGAAATTTTGAATTTCCCACCCCGAATTTGACCAAAATTTTTAAATTTTTGGACCCTAAAAAAATCAGCACCGGTTCTTCCAAATGCCTTGCCGGTGCTTATTTTCATTTTTACTATTTTACAATATTTAATTTAAGTACCTCATTAGGGGGAATTTTTTTCCCATTGTTTTTTAAATGCAATTGGAATGAAAAATATTCAATTCAACATTCAATAGATGTTGTGTTACAAAATTGTGTCCGATGGATACCCAAAAATGCTCCTTTGAGAAAATTTACTTGATATTGGGTGTTCTTGGGTTAATATATGGTTTTTAATAGAAATTCCTATTTTCATGAAATTTGGTTAAGCGCTAGTGCATGTCTTAGAGTATCTTACTCTAGATAACTTAGAAGTGAGGAAGTCCAAATGGGAAGGTTTATCGGTGAGTTTTTCCCACAAAATATTATTCTTTTTTTATTCGTTCTTGGAATTGACATTAGGGTCTCATAATGTAGGATTCCATCTGATCGGATTTGAATTTGGACATTCGAGTGAAGTTTTTAATTTTTGCACTTAGGTCCCTCAAAGAATCTTGGATTTGGCAAAACTCAAAATTGGCGATTCAAGAGTGAAATTAAGTAGTGTATGATCATAACTATGCGATTAGTCATGATTGGGTAAATGGAACATCCTTGAAACTGAATATAGAAAATTTGTGCAGCATTTTTAGAAATTGCAGTGTTACCCAAAACAAAGTTTCACCATAACCATTGATTCAAAATACTTGAATCTTGTTATTATAGCATAAATACATTAACTTTAAATTATAGAATTTTTTATAGTATAAATTTAAAAGCGGTAGTACATGTTCTAGACTAAATTGTGAAAAAGGGTTTGGAATTACTAACGGAAAATCATATTTCTTTACCACCATAAATTCAATATAAAAGCATGATAATTATCGATCCATGTGATATAATTATATTATGCCTGCAAAATAACATAGAATTATTCTAAATGTCTAAACAAAATAAAATGTGATAAAACCATAATATTAAGAGCATCAGGATAAAAAATCATGAATAATAACTAGCAAACAGCTCTTCATCTAACATCTGTGCATCTTCTAAGCGGGTCCCCACATCGCTCTACCCAATGCCTAGGCTTGGGTATGTAGGGAAATGTCCAACTGCTTTCACGGCGTCTGGGAACTGATATTGAAAAACCTTACCCATGTGATCCCACCAGGATCTTTGATATTGTGATTTCGTCAGCAAACTTTGTACACCCACCTCAAACGCCGCGACTCTAGATTCCAATGAAAGAACCACATTGTCCATAGCTATTTTGTAGAAAGAGTCTACTGTAATCTTACCCATTGGTTGCTCGTATATGTTATGCGGATAGTGGGGGACACCGACTTTTGTGCACATTTCAGAGATGAGGCTGCAGAAAGCATAACAACCGGATTTCTCAACACCTTGTCTCAAAACATTCACCATTTTCCTACCAACATTCCATCAGAGTTTCTGTTAAATAGCGAACAGATGTGTCAGCATCACATTGTGAACCTCGGTGTTCACTATGACGGGGTCAATTCTAGATGCTACAAAGTGGTACCATCCAATCATCTCGGTCGTGAGGTGCTTCTTTGGAATCTTTGTCTAACCTAGTTTCACAAGAGAATCGACATCGGTTCCCGCCCTAGTAATCATCCTCACGATCTCTCTTCCTGTGGGATCATCAAAATTCCAACCCTCATCGGTTTTGTAGTGGAATGCAAGAAATCCATCCTCCTCAGAGAGAACATTTGGAAACCCATACAATTCATTTATGGATTCATCTGTCAATTTCACCATTTTGCCATGACAGAACGCCTCATCCGACCTCGGACCACACCGCAAATTAGCATAGAACTCACTCACTGTGTTGAGGTTAAACATTGGAGGTGTGTCACACAATTTCTCCCATCCAAGTGCCCAGATGGATTCTTCAGAAGGGGAAAATGCTTCTATTCCCCTCTCCGAAAAATGTGGCCTTGTTATGTACGTTTGTTCAATCAAATTTTTTTGCTCCAAAACGAACCTCTTCTCTTGTTGTTAAATATTGGATTGCATCTCTGGAGAGGAAAGGGATGCATTACGTGACCTCTTGAATGGAGTCCACTGAAGGATTTTAGCAAACACCTTCCATGCATCATAAAAACCTGTACAATACTCTTGAACAAATGCTCAATGAAAATCAATAAAATCCTATGTATAGATTTATGTAAGTATTAAACATTAATCCTATGTGCATGATTGCAACATCGAACAAAGTTCTTATTGTATGAAAAAGTGAAGCAACATTTTTCCAACAGTATTGGGTTACTGATAAATAATCTTGTAGAATGATAAATAATCTTTGAAAGAGAACTCACCTTATTCCCTTACAGAGCTTGGGTTGATAAAATGACAGTGAATCTAAGGTAAATTATCTCTCCAAGTTTGAGAATTGGAAGACGAAGCCTCTGCTGATCTGTCTATTCAGTTATGTATTAAAAATGTTAGCACCGGTACGAAAGCCAGATTCGGGTGCCTGTAATGGAAAAAGTAGCTACTTCAGGCTGATTTAAATTAACTTTCGGCAATTTTTTCCAACCCGAGAGCAAAGGTGTGAAAAATAATTTAAGTATACAGCACCGGAATTAAAACTGGTGTTGTGCACTACAATACCGATGCTAAGGTAGCATAAAGTAGCTGCCTAAGGCTGCTTAATGTCAACTTTTTCTGATTCATTTTGAACCCGAGAGCAATTTAACAAAATATATTCTAAGTACACAACACCGGTAAAAATATCAGTGATGATATGGAAAATACTGGTGCCATGCATATGATAAAGCAGCTAGCTGCCTAAGGTTGCCTTGAATTATTTTTTCAGGTCTTTTTTTCAACCCGAGAGCAAAGTGAAAATATTTATTCTAAGTACACAACACCAGTAGCTGATATGGAAAATACCGGTGCCTATATATGAAAAATCAACTGCCTAAGGCTGCCTTGAATTATTTTTTCAAATCTTTTTCCAACCCGAGAGCATAGTGAAAATATTTTTTCTAAGTACACAACACCGGTTTTAAAACCGGTGTTGTCTAAAGAAAAACCTGTGCATTTGATGAAATAGAGCACTTACGCTGTTTTACAACACCGATTTTCTAAAAAAATAACAAGTGCTGGTTATTATTTCAGTTTTATCAACAAAAAGTTATAACGAAGTAAAAAACATAAACGAACAATACTACACTGCAAAGAAGGTAAACCCAAATATATATATTAATATCAATGTGCCGAAGAGATAGGAAACTGGCAAGTGCACAAAAGTATACTGCTATTTACATTTACAGTCATAAGATGCACATATCTTTTCCTTTCCAAGACAACATTACCCCCCCCCCCACCCCCACCCACAATTTCACCGCTATCATCAACCCACAATCCATCACCATGTGACAGTCTACCTACTAAAGCTCCACCCACATTCTCCAAACTTGGAAATACAAATGGGAACTCAGGACATTCTACTCGGACGGGCCAATCAATATCCTCCTCAAAATAGAACTTCTTCCTATGTCGGACGACATTTCTCGTTGCTAGGATCCTGGACATAAAAAACCTGGGTGCCTGGGCAGCTAAGATGAACTTGTCATCCTCAAACCCAACTCGGTTAAGGTTCACCAATGTGAAAGCCATGGGTTTCTTTGTGCGAAACCCTGGCTGCATTATCAACCCACCGGCACTTGAAAACCACAACTTTGAACTCAACATAGTCCAACTCCCAAATTCCTCAATCACCCCGTAAAAGGCCAACGATAGGTTTTTTGTCTTTCTGGCTAGACTGCCACATTGATTTAGATTCAATGTAAGCTTCATTGTTCTGTATTGTGCTCTTGCTATCCTTTTCAACCGTTGCAAAAGTAAAACCATTAATATCATACCCTAGGTATCTTCTGAAAGTGCAGTTTGGCCTTCTTGCAAAGGCACAAAGTTTACTAGGCATGTCGTTCATATTGCAACGATTATGAAACCAATTCATGAATGTGGAAGAATGCTCTAGCTGTATTTCATTCGAAGGCTAGTCTGGATTAGTGCTTGTAAATACGACATGTGCTCTTGAAATAGATTGTAGTCTCGCTACTATTCCGTAAAACATAAAGGTGAATTGTCATCAACTCAGCATAGAAGGGTGTACCTTTAGAACGTGCAACCCCATTCATGCTATCAAAGATCGATTTTTCCGGTAATCCAACCAATTTTTTACCGACTATGTTTGCGGTAGAGTATTCAATGATCTTCTAGGTCACTTACCTTTGCACAATGCTTGCATCTAGTCGGCTACAATTGTGAACGTAACCTTTCAAAACACCCATGTGCTGCTCAAAATGGTGCATTCAATGCATACCCACCGGACTGCATAATCAAATTTCCCTAACCAAATTAACGACTAGATGAACCATGATGTCAAAGAAGGACAAAGGAAAGTACTTCTCCAACTAACATAACACTAAAACTCCTTCCCGCTCCAACACATCATGCGTCTGCCTGCTTATATTCTTCCAAAAAATGGAGTTGAATAAGAAATGTACAGTTGTATAATGAAAAATCGCACATCCTCCTCCAAAACACCACAAATGGCAATGGGCAACATTTTTTGCATGAGAACGTGACAATCATGCAATTTCAAGGCGTTCATACGCAAATCATCATTCACAAAGCGACTAACATTAGAAGAGTATCAGGATAGTACCTTGATCCCTTAGATACACTCGCAAACCGATCTTCTCTCATCCATTGCCAGATTGTACAGGGTAGAAGGGAGGTAAGTATGCTTCCCTCTCATCTCCAGGGCTAGGTCCGACCACATTCTAAGCTCCAACAAATCCTTCCGTGCATTCAAGCTAACCTTCATCTTCCCATGAATGTTAAGTAAGGTACCAATCAAGCTCTTGCACACATTCTCAATGCGCATTACATCCAAACAGTGGCGAACCTCCAATTACTCCTAGTAAGGTAAATCAAAGAAAACCGACCTCTTCTTTCAAGGTCCATCAGGCGTTGTACCAACCTTCTTCGCCTTGTTGTGTATGAAAACCCCCTTTAATGGTCTTGGCACCTTTCTCATCTCCTTCCCACCAACAAAGTGAAATGCATCCTCACTCAACTTCTGCTTCATCGAGAAGAATTTCCAGTGACCCAAATACTCTTGCGACCATTTTTCAACCATTGGTAATCTGTGGACTCTTCGCACATGAGACAAGCCTTGTACCCCTTTACCACATAACCTAAAAGGTTTCTGTATGCTGGAAAATCATTTATGGTACAAAAAATTATTACCATCAAATTGAACTTTGATCCCCTAAAACCATCAAACATATCGACTATCTCAGACCATAGAACCTTCAAATCTTCTGTCAGAGGTGCCAAGTACGCCGCTATGTCATTTCAAGGTTGTTTTGGCCCAGATATCAACAAAGGTATCAATATGTATTTCCTCTTCATACACAAAAATTATGGAAGGTTGTATATGACCAGCATTACCAGCCATGAACTGTGCTTAGACGACATGTTGCCAAGCGGGTTCATTCCATCGGTACACAAAGCCATCTGCAAGTTTCTTGGCTCACTTGCAAAGTTTGGATATCTGATATCAAATCTCTTCCATTGATCGGCATCAACTAGATAACGAATCACACTATCCTCAAGAGGACCCCTTCCCATGTACCACGTCATGTGCTTTGCATCATTGGCATTCTTGAACAACCTCTTCAACCTTGGAATAATTGGAAGATACCGCATGCATTTTGCAGGAACCCATTTCCTTAACTTCACGATAACATCTCCATCGACAACTGCATTTCTCCTTTTCTTGTAGCATGAAACATGGCATATGGGGCATGCCACCTTCTTTGCCCAGTCACCCCTATACAAAACACAATCGATGGGACAAACATGTATTTTTTTCATACTCCAATCCCATCAAACATAGAATCCTCTTCGCTTCGTAGAGGTTGTCTGGTATTCCGTTACCGGTGAAAAGCTTCTCATTCAAGAACTTTAGCAACTTGTTCATGCTAGTGTCGCTCCATGTACCAAGGCCTTTCATATTAAAAAATTCCATCAAACATGACATCACCGTATATCTCTTATTGCAACTGGACTACAACGATCTGTCCTTCTCACCTAAGAAATTTGACAAAACCTCAGGCTTCCCCTGAATTCATCGACAACCTCCTCACACATATCATTTAAATTTAAGTCTCTAAAACACTCTCATCCACTACCTACAACCACCTCCGGTTGTGCCTTCTCATCATGAAACGTCCTAACCAAATAAATTTTTTTTAACCCTCTCCTAACCAAGTGAAGTTTCATGATGTCTCTATCACCACTACGGTTACAACTCTTGAAAGCACGACAAGGACATAACACTCGCTTCTCACGGCCAAATGTGTGCTCTAAACAATCCTCCACGAAATCAACATATGATTAGCTCAACCAACTAACATGCAATACACATGCTTATGCCTCTCTATTGCATGTTCCATCTCTACAAATTAATGAATGTAGGACAATTATAGTGCCACGCAATGACCATGGCTACACAAGATTCTAAACATTCAAAATCAATTCGGCAAAGCTTACGTACAACTCACATCACAACATTCAGAACTTGCCCAACATTTCATATTCCTAAACAAATATTGATCACATCAAGAAATCTAGAAAACAATCACATTTCTTCCATAATGCAAGTATCATAATCATCAAACACACAAAATCATGATCAAACACAAAAAATATATGCATACAAACCATTTGTAACATATTACATCATTAATAACATGCCAAACAATATAAAACATAACTTTTGTGGATCTTCATTGGAGCAACTCTCCCAAAAACACCAATAATGATCTTCTCTCCCCAAAATCCCAATTGTTACCCGCCAATTAATAGTAGTAGGTGAGCATTAAATGCTCTTCTAGCACTGATAATGCCTACTAACCAGTGCTAGAAAATATTCCCCCAAAATTTTATCCGTTAGATTGACTATTTTGCCCATTTCAACACCAGTTGGGTCATTTTCGGCTACCGTTCCTAAAATTTTAAAAAAGCATCCCCTTTGCACATGGCCCATTTTTTAGGCATTGGTAATATGCATTCCAGTGCTATAATTTTACATAGGCATCGGCACAGTAGCTTCTTACCGGTGCTAATAATTTCCCTCTCTTTTTACGCGCCAAAGACACTATTGACCATATTGAAACATTTTTTAGCACCGGTCCCTTGCACATTCTACGTTTGTACCTGTGCTAGTTTCTATGTATGGCACCGGTTACAAAATTCCAATGGTGATAATTTCTGCTAGCACCGATTTTCTTGAATTTGGTCAAAAAACCGGTGTCTTTCATCATTTTAGCACCGGTTTTTTCTCCCCACAGGTAAAGTACCGGTGCCTATGTACCTGTTTTCCAGTAGTGTTTTCTCCAACTCCAACAGACTCCCTATTTTAGATATTTTAACATTTACTACACAATAATGATATCTTTTGTAATTTAAATAAAACCCTTAGTTTAATTACTCTACAAAAAAATTTACTTGAAGAAAAGTAAGAAAATGACTAATTTGATTGGTTCATTTTAAAAGATAATTTAATATCTTACTATAACTATTTATTTATTTTAATACATTTATAAAATAAATAACTATTAAATTCATAAAACTCATCAACTTAGGCTAATGCTAAGTTTTTACTACGTTATAGAATCAAAAAGGGTATAGAAGCTGAATTTCAAAACATATCCCTTTTGATATTTCATTATTTCTTATCGAGTGAATAAAGAAAACAATAACTAATTGCCTAAAACC
This sequence comes from Rubia yunnanensis, assembly GCA_037428765.1. Lineage (NCBI taxonomy): Eukaryota > Viridiplantae > Streptophyta > Magnoliopsida > Gentianales > Rubiaceae > Rubia > Rubia yunnanensis. Next base: position 89,510,755 of record CM075064.1, on the reverse strand, counting down.
ATACTCATGTCGTGATTCGTATTAGTTATTGTTTGAGAATCATGACTATAAAATACCATAAAAATATTTTAAAATGCTTTCTCAAATGAATAATTAAAAAATGAGAAAAATAATAATTGGATGTTTCAATTATTCAATTTATGTGCTTATTCAACGAAAACTAAAGGTTAAAAATAAAATTAGTCGTCAAAACAATAATTCCAATATAATATTCATGCTACCATCAATCAAAGTTTGATTATAGCACGAGGATAAGAAAACTAAATATCACTAAAGGAAGGAAATAAAAGGGAAAAAATTGAAGGTAATTTTATTTGTTGGTCTAATGGTTTGTCTAATGAGATTATAACTCCCTCCAAACTTGTTCAAATAGTTGAATAAGTGTAGATGTAACCCTAATATTCTTATTTATGTTCAAATGACAAGCCCCGCTTCAAGAGTAAAATAATCCAAAATTATATTTAAAATTTAAAAAATAAGGGTATTTTGGTCATTTTCAATTAGGTTAACGGCGGAATTTGACAAGTCAACATCGCTCTCCAGCGATAGGGGTATGAATTTTTGAGTCAATTTCGGTCAAGAGGTATATTTACACTTCTAAGAAATTATCGGTTATATTTGCACTACACAAAGAATTGAGGGGAATCAAAGAATTTTACCCTTACTCCCATATATCATTTTCTTGCTGCAACGCGGGTGTTTTTGCGCTCGAACGTCTGAGTGAGTCTTTGATTAATATGCACCCTTCTGTTATCATAATTACATCGGTTTTTGGAATCACATTTACGTGATTGTTTTGCTAATGGTGCATGTAATGTTGATGCGCATCTCACATACTTGCAGCAGATTTAGGGAAGACTATTGAGAAAGAGTATTGTTTGGCAGCTTTTCTACTTGTTTAAATTCAATTCAGGCTCCTCTACATTAGAGAATGTACTACGACTCATCTGTATTGAATAGATGAGCAGAAGAAATGTATTGCAAGTTCCATCACTTTGATAAAAAATATATATACAAGCGATCGATACTTTCTGTTCTACAATGTTCTAGATATATAATAGAACACTTGTAACCATAAGGCCGTGTTGAACCATAATGAGGAGAAGAGATGAGTACTCGAAAGGCTGAGGTTAGCCATCAACTTCCATTGATGTTGCAGCAACAGCATTGGATGAAGGTGAATCAAGGAGGGATAAAACTTGGGGTTGATCCGGGTGAAGATCTTTCAGGAAATGTTGGTCTCACCAGCAAGAAGATCATCATTGACACCTACGGAGGCTGGGGTGCACACGGTGATGGTGCCTTCTTGGGAAAGAACCTGAACAAGGTGAACAGGAGTGGTGCCTACGTCGTTAGACAAGCTGCGAAGAGCATTTTTCTTGCAGGTGCATCGTTCAGGTGTCATACGCCATTGGCGTCCCTGAGCCATTATCTCATGGTACTGTCACTAAGCATGATGCACAAGTATACATACATTTACCCAAATAACTTGGTGCTTCATAGGTGTTTCAATCATTTCTTGTAAGGGCTTCAGATGTAACTAATAGGCGTTTCTTTTATATTTTATATGTGCTGTGAAAATAACTTGGTGATTAGAGTATAATTTATAGGTGCTTCAATTTTTACTTGTAATTGCTTATGATGTAATATTTCTTTTATAACTTGTGTGATAAAAATAGCTTGGTGCTTAGAGTACAAACCATAGGTGCTTCAATCAACGCGTGTAAGTGCTTCGAATTTAAGTTGTAGGTGTTTATTTTATAACTTGTGTGTTATGAAAACTACTTGGTGTTTAAAGTACAACTCGTAGGTGCTTCGACCGCCGCTTGTAAGAGCTTAAAATATAGCTAGTATGTACTTCTTTCATTACTTACTACGAAAACAACTTGGTGCTTATAGTAAACCTCATAAGTGCTTCAATTATAGTTTGTAAATACTTCGGATGTAACTAGTAGGTGTTTCTTTTATAACTTATATGTCTTACAAAAACAACTTGGTGCTTAGAGTATAACTAGTAAGTGCTTCAATCCTTGCTTATAAGTGCTTCAATCCTTGCTTATAGGTGCTTCAAATGTAATGCAAGTGATCCTTTTATAATTTGAATGTGCTACGTAAACAACTTGGTGCTTAGATTAATACTTATAGGTTCTTCAATCATCACTTGTATGTGCTTCAAGTGTAACATATAGGTACTTCTTTTATAACATGTGTGTGCTACAAAAATAACTTAGTGCTTAGAGTACAACTCATAGGTGCTTCAATCAATGCTTGTAAGTGTTTCAAATGTAGGTTATAGGTGCTTATTTTATAACTTTATGTGTGTTATGAAAATAACTTGGTGCTTAAAGTACAACTCGTAGTTTAATTACGAATAAGATAAAAATATTAAATAACAAAATGCAACAAACTTTGATACGTATTCTCCTGTCACGAGAATAAGCTCCATTGGAATGATACTTGCTATCGCCGCATTGCGTAAGCTTGAGGTTCATCAAATGGATGTGAAGACTGCCTTCGTGAATGGAGATTTAGAGGAAGAAATCAATGGAGCAACCTGAGGGTTTTAGTGCTCCGTGTCAAGGAGAAAAGTTCTGTAAGTTGGTGAAATCATTGTATGGTCTCAAACAAGCTCCGAAGCAATGGCATGAGATGTTTAACCATGTCATTCTAACTAATGGTTTAAAAATCAATGAGTGTGATAGGTGCGTCTACGTGAAAGACACGGAAAATAGATATGTAATCCCATGTCTATATGTAGATGACTTGATCATTGTGGGTAGTAATGAAAAGATGATCAAATCTACCAAGCACATGTTAAATTCTCATTTTGACATGAAGGATATGGGACTGGCGGATGTGATCTTAGGGATAAAGATCATCTGAAGCTCTGATGGTATCACCTTAACCCAGTCTCATTATGAAGTCAAAATCCTTGAGAAATTAAACAAGAATGACTCAGAGGTGGCAATGACTCCAATAGATCCCAACTTGCATCTACGAAAGAATAAATTGGAGGCTATTAATCAAGTGGAGTACTCGAGAGTCATTGGAAGTCTGATGCATTTAATGAATTGTGCTAGACTAGACATTGCCTACACTATAAGTAGGTTGAGTAGATACACGAGTAACCTCAGTATGATTCACTGGAAGGTGATAACTAGAGTATTTAAGATATCTACATTTTACCCGTGATTATGGTCTACACTATACGAGTTATTTAGTTGTAGTTGAAGGCATACGGTGATGCAAACTAGATACACGATATAAAGGATCTGAAATCCACTAGTGGGTATGTGTTTACACTAGGTGGAGGAGCAGTCTTATGGAAATCCTCTAAACAAACGGTTGTTACTTGATCCATGATGGAATCCGAGTTTGTTTCCTTAGACAAGGTGAGTGAGGAGGCCGAATGACTCCTCCAATTTGTAGAGGACATTCCTAGATGGCTGAAGCCTGTGCTATCCATATGTATACATTGAAATAGTGTATTTACTATTGGAAAGGCTAAGAATATGTTGTATAACCGGAAGTCTCGTCATATTTGACAGAGACATAGTTCCATTAGACAACTTTTCTCTACTGGAGTGATCACAATTGACTATGTAAGGTCAATGGACAACATAGCCGATCCCTTGACTAAATGGTGGAATCGAGAGATAGTTGAAACATCATCAAGAGGAATGGGACTAAAGTTCATTAAATGATGGGTTACGTATGTGAACACCCAACCTATGTTACTAGATATCTCAAAATCTAGGTTTAAAGGGACACCTAAACTGCAAAGACTCATCGCAATCAATGTGGGGGAGTTCATACCTCATGTCTTATTCCAATGATGAAGAAACAATGAAGTGAAGGGAGGTTAAGCGTTAAATTGATTTTAATGATTCATGGCATTGAGTGTATGATACTTGAAAGAGTGCCTAGTTTACGGAACTGCTCTTACCCTAAGAATCACCAATGTAAGTGAGAAGTGTGGCCGCTTCGAACACTACTGGAAAACAGGTTCATATGCACTGGTATGTTGGTGATACCGGTGCTAAAAAACCAAAATAAGCATCGGTACACAAAAAACCGGTGCCTATGAATAAATTCAGCACCGGTACGCAAAAAAATGGTGCCTATGCACTGAATACCGATGCTACAAAACCAAAATAGCAAAATACTGATGTGATCCTATGTTTTGGTGATATGTGCTAATATGACCATGTGAAGCTGGAAAGTGTTATTGTAACCATGTCTTTTGCATCATAAGTGCCTATATAACCTATTGGCACTATTCCGACATTGACTTTGTATTTTCTGGCATTGACTTAATACAGAAAAACTGACATACCCTAAGTCTTAAAACCAAAATATTAAAGAAAAAAATACCCCTAATGTTCTTTCTTTATCTTCAAAACCGCCTTCAACACCACCTCCGCTCGTTCCGCCACCACCGCCGCCGGGCCACCGCTCCTCCACCACCACCTCCAGATCGCCTTCGCCAGAATCTGGATTTCTACTCGTAGTGCCGCCGCTAGAATTCACACTAGAAACTACAGTAACATAGAAAATCCGCCGCCAGAGTTCAGCTTAGATCCGACCTCAATTTTGGTTCGTTGATGTTATCAAAGGTTTCTGAAAATTATTTTTTTGTTTTTATGATGCTTAATTATATATAATGAAGTGTTACGTATTGAAAGGTTATATGTATTTTCAATTATATGTAATGAAGTTTTGGGTTGTGGTATGAAATTTCCAATTTTTTACATGAGCTTCTGGGTTTTTTTTGTGTTTAGTTCGTTTTTCATATTTCGGCCGGTGAGTTTATTCTCACTGGCCGTATTTTTTTAAACGATCGCCTATTTACTAGCACCGGTATTTCATGCATATCACCGTTAAATAATACTGGTGCTGGAATAGATTCTAGCACCGGTACGACTTACCGGTGCCTATGCAACTACTTCTTTTGCACCGGGTCACTTAGGCACCGGTATGAAAATTCTCAAAATACCGGTGCCTATGGGGGGTTCTCCCAGTAGTGGAAAGGGAATTTTTGGAATGCAATTCCTTAGAAACCTTACAGAACTAGGCGTGTGTCATGGCTTGGTTAATGGACACAGCCAAGGAAAGCGCAAAGGCTAGGAAAGATGTCTGTGGGAAGTGCATCACCGTTCACACAAGCGGTAGGAGGAGTTCAAGGGCATCGCGTCTACTTCCTAACCAGTGGGCTAAGTGTACTGAAGGAAAATTTCAAAGAGTGACACACACTTATCTTATGCAGCATCTATGTCGTCGAAATGAATCTATCACCAAGTCAAACTCCGTGTGTGGCATGATTGTTCTAATTCCACATCAATATCTATTCATGTGGGGAATTGCTGGAAAATGATCGTAAAAAAGTTAATTTTTGTCAACTTTCGGGCATCGTTTGAAGTGGGACTCGAACTGAATTAGGGTTAGTGTGTGTCATTTTTTGATTCACCTATGTGAGTAATATAAAATCGACTATTTAATCTCTCAAAACGAATAAAGGTGAATGAGATATGGATGCTCAAATAGTCGCTCTTTGAAGGGAAACTTAGACGGAAATACACACACGTAATAAGTTTTCTCTGTTTTTTTACTGTCTAAAACGTGTATGGATCACGTGGAAGTCTCTAGAAAGTCCGAAGCGCGTAACAATAATTCATGGAATCAACGCGGTTTATCATGATAAGAAATATATGAGATATTCTTATCTTTCCATAATCTAATTCGAATATTTGTAAAATATTCTTGGTGATTGGAGATTAATTTCTCTGATTACGGGGAATAAGATCTTTAACGTCATTTTCTATAGGGTCTCTTAGACTACTATAAATAGAGCTTGACAGAAAACTCACCATCCTCAAATTCCTTATTTCTTGTAAACTTGAGTCTTATCTTTCTCTCTGTCACGGTGATTGTCCTTCAGGTTTTGCGTGAATCCAAGGTAATTTTTATTTGTTAATTATTACCTTCGATGGCTTTAAGTTACTCATTACTTCTAAACTTGAGTCTTATCTTTCTCTATGTCACGATGATAGTCTTTCAAGCTTTGCGGCTTTGCGTGAATCTGAGGCAATTTTTACTTGTTAATTATTACGTTCGATCGTTTTATCCTAGCGTAATTATTACCTTCGATCGTTTTATCCTAGCGAACGATAGTGTCAAGGGAATCGATTTTAATCGTGACTCCATCAATTTGTGATTGATTGAAACTTGATTATTAGCTTTCCAATTGTATGCATGAATACATAATAAAGTTTATCATTTTTTGTTCTTGCATATGTCAATTGCTCATGTAATTTTATTATTTGATTTTCGCATGATATTATCAATATACATTCAACAACTCCTTTGATGATCCTTTTCTTGCTGCAATTTCTCCCGCACAAGTGTTTTTGCGCTCGAATGTCTGAGTGAGTCGTTGATTGATATGCACCCTTCTGTTATCATAATTTACATCAGTTTTTGAAATCACAGTTTCAGTTTGTTCGTGTTTGTTTTGCTAATGGTTCACGTAATGTATCTGCGCATCTCATAGTTGCAGAGAGAGGACTGTCGAGAAACAGCATTGCATGACAGCTTTTCTGTTTGTTTCTATTCAATTCAGGCTGCTCTATATCAGAGGATGTACTACGGCTCATCTGCATTGAATAGATGAGCGAAAAAAATGTATTGCAAGTTCCATCACTGGGATAAAAAAAAATACAAGTGATACTTTCTGTTCCACAATGTTCGAAAAATATAATAGAACACTTGTAACCATTAGGCCTTGTTGAACCATGATGAGGATAAATGAAGAGACAAGTACTCGAAAGGCTGAGGTTAGGCATCAACTTCCATTGATGTTGCAGCAGCAGCATTGGATGAAGGTGCATCAGGGAGGGACAAAACTTGGGGTTGATCCGGGTGGAGATCTCTCAGAAGCACGAAACCCAAAGATGCTGATTTCACTGGCACGTATCTGCTATCTTCCTTGAACCTGATGAACTTCTCCTGATCAGCAACCACCCTAGCAGGGTTGGTTAATACCTCATAGCTAGGCTCCTGCTCCGGCTCCGGTTCAGGTTCCGCCTTCTCTTTGGGCGCATTATCGGCCTCAGTATTAGCCTTCTTCTCAGCCTCTTTCTTGATTGCTCTTGCATTTGCCTTCGCTGATGTGGATAACACAGCCGTAGGAAGTGTAGCAGCCAGAGTGGCTGTAGGTACGGTTGTTGGTTCGGGGTACTGGAAGAGTGATGGCTTAGCGTTGGACAGGAACTCGAATGAGGGAACTTTGAGGTCGTAGTTGAGGCCAATGAGCGCTGTCGGAGAAAACGCCAAGCTAATGAAATAGATAAGAGGGTACCAGTACCAAAACTGGCTGAAAACTACTAGGCCAACAACTGCTGTGATTTTATCGTGCTTGCTTTTCGAAAGCAGCTTGATTGTGACATTCCTTCCTCCAGCATCCAAGATTCCTGATGCGAGAATCGCTCCCATCTTGCTCATTGTGTCTTCATGCTTGTAAGCAATCGTTTTCATCAACTGCTTCCTGAATTTACCTACTCGTGAATCGCGGCCTTCGCTAAGCTGGATCATCACCATAGCCATCGCGATGAGAGCGCCTTGTCGAACAAAGTCCACTACATCTGATGTCAGAGGCTCCAGCAATGATATGGCCTCACTCAGTCCAGTACCAGCACAAGAAATCCCCACAGCTAACGCTGCGCCATAGCGCACGTGTGGATTGTGTGACTCGGACAGCAAAGAGACAATCCTAGGAGCCTGTTCAGGATCAGAGTACAGTACAAAACCAAGCCCTAGAACAGCAGTTCGCCTAACATCATCGCTTGCATCTGAAACTGCGAAATGGAGCAGCTGGCGGATGGCCTTATTGTTGTCAGTCCCGCTGTACGCCAATGCCAATGCATACATGCCTCCATATCGAAGAATAGGATCCTGATCGCGCGTCATCTGCTCGATCAGCGTGTCAGCTGCTTCTTCCCTGCCATAAGCTGTGAGGGCTACACCTAATGCCAAACCTCGGGTGATCTTCTCGTGCTGAGTTTCGTGCGCATACTTGATCATCTCATTCGCCCTCTCACTGCCACTCCCAACCATCAGTAACCCCATGCTGATACCAGCTGCTTCACCAGCAACAGCACTGTCTGTGTAAAGCACATTCTTAACATCCCCATAGACTTCTTCATCAGCAGTTCCTAAAGCTGCCAATCCAAGGCCGAGGCAGGCACCGTGCTGAATAACCTCATCTCCCGTGCTCCTCAAACTGTCGCGCAGAAACTCTTTGATGCCCTCGCCATGATTCGTGTGGATCAAACCCAAACCATATAAGGCCCCTCCTTGAGTATATGGACTGCCACCACCACCAACGCTGCCCTGAGGCAAGTAAGGCGCCATCAGGGCTCTTCCTTGCTGCAGATGGCCTTTGTGAATAACCCCGAGCCCCGCTGTTGCGCTAAATTTAGCCCAATTTGTAGCTCTGGTAAGCCAATCCAGATTCTCTCTCAGAAAAGTGTCAACAGTTGTCCCAGAATGCATGATTGCATTGGCATAAACAGCTGCACTGTGGCACACACTGTTTCCCCTCTCAATACCTTGCTTTATTGTGCTCATAATCAGAAGATCTGACATGTTATGGCTGTACAAGAATTGCAATGCCAGTTCAATGGAAGTCTCTCCGGACAAAATCCTCTTTACTTTCGATACTTTTTCAGCGTAAACTTGGTCTGTCGGAACATGGACCGAAAGCCTATCCCTCACACTCAAAAGGAAGCTTTGGTGCTCATTCTCCACAAGGTCAAAAGCTATTTGAAACGCCAAGAGAGCTTCATCCTTACTATCTGATCCCAATAGCCTCTCTAAAACACCGGAAACATCCTCCGGCTCATCGAGAAACATGAGGAGCTGGCAAGTGCTCGAGTAATCCGGCGACGGCTGAGCCCGAAAAACCCTAACTAGAAGCCGTTGTATCCTGTTCCGGTATTCCTTAGAATGAACAAAATTATGGGAAACTTCAATGCAGTATGCCAGAGTCGTATGAATCTTGCCTCCACTGCTCAAAATCGCTTGCTCTAGCTTATCCAATCTTCGACATTCAATCGCAATTCCGACAGCCTGCCCATATCCTCCATCAGATATACACCTGTCAAGCATCCGCTCCACGATCGCTTCGAGCCGAGCAGCAATTCCTTCAACACATTCACCTTTACGTTGGGTAGAATACTCGTCAATAGCTTTAGCGAGGATAGTACGAGCAAAATCCGAGTCCTCGGAGACGTCGAAAAGGGGGCCCGCGGAAAGAGCATACGACAGCGAGTCATTCAGCTCTCCCAAGTAACAATGCACCTTTGAGGCGACCAAAGCTGCGAGTTGTCTGTATGCATCATCCAGCCTTTCGTCGTCGAACACGCTCTCTATCAGAGCGACGGCGTCGGAGATCTCCGGCCAGTGAAAATCCACCAGCGCGTTCAGGTTTGAGAGTGCGTGCTGTTTCAGTAACGGGTGAGTCTCGTTTAACATGGCCAGCAGCATGCCGACCGAACTGACCGTCGTTGCCGGTGCCGCCATCGTATTAACCGATTTCTTTTTCTGATCAAAGTACGGGTGGTACCGGGGATTTTTTTTTTTTTTTTAACGGTACGGAGGATTTGGAATCAATGAGAATACATAGACTCCGGATAAATCGGCTATATAGAGGGCGTTGAGGGGATCCTATTTCTGAAAGGAAAAGGAAGACCGACAAAAAACCCGGTTTCGAATATCCTGTTTGAATAATTCTAAGGCCTCGGATCTTTCTGATATCCTTTTGTGTACCTTTGTTACACCAATCAAATTTTATTAATTAATATTAATAAAATTAATTAATAATTTTATTTAATATTGAATTAATTAATATTAATTTATATTTCATAACTTGTTCTTATATATATTTTACTGCTTTGCAAATATTTCTGCAGTTACTATTTGACATTCACTGGTTATCTTAATATTAATATTTTACTGTTCATGTTACTGTTCATTACTATTCACACATTACTATTCACACATTACTGTTTTAATTAGATCCTAAGTAAATTGGTATCAGAGCCAAGTGCCTTAATTTTTTAATCCCCATTGAGTGTTAGATATATTATAAATTGATCTGTAAACTATACTTGCAGACTTGTAAGTCTAGTCCAGTGCCACTGTGCTTTCAGCTTTTAGTTCATACCTATAATTCGTTTTGGTTTAGCCCGTTTAAGAGAGGAAGTCTCGTTAAGGGTGGTCCACGTATGGTATGAAACTAGTGGTATTTGGTTAGATAAACGTGATTTGCGTGATATAGCAAACTTATCAATTAATAATAGATATAACATGGGAGAAAGGATTAAAAGATTTTTGTTCGGAAGCTCCAGTACTATAAGTACAGGATCTTTATCTTCTTCAAACGTTTTACAAAGTCATGAAATTCAACAAATTTTACCAAAAAAGACATTAAAATCCATATACCAACAAGGAATACTAGAATTTAATAAGTCATATTCAATCAAAATCCATGAAGAAATATTACCAATGAACCAAGAAGTACAATCAATTAGATTATTATCATCACAGGCCATTAGAAAATATAAAGAACAAAATTTTAAGTTTTTACATTTTGGTTTAGTTCAAATAGCATTACATCCCTTAGTAAGATTAGGAATTGATACACCAATATTCATGGCATTAAGAGACGATAGACTAATAAGATATAAAGATTCGATATTAGCAATGGTTCAAACTAATATATGTAATGGAACAATAAGATTTGAATGTATTCCAAACTATTCAGTTAGTCTAACAGACCCCCATATTATGGATTCTCTAAAATTGGACATTCAATTAAAACAAGATAGAATAGTCAATGATACAGAACATTTTGTACTAATTTATAGAGTTTATTTTAAACTTATGCAATCTATGATTCCAACAGCATTAAAGTTAATTCCAACAGAAAAAGATGAATCAGTTTATGTTACCACAAATTCTAATAATATTTCAATAGAAACACCTAAGTTATTAAAATGGAATGAAATAACTATTCCTATAGAAATATTAGCAGAAAGACCAACAGGAATTCAAAGAAATATAAGAATAACTGAGCCTTCTGAGATAGAAGAGCAAAATGATGGAAAGATATTAATAAAATTTAATAAATCTATGTCTGGTAGATATAATTTACAATCATCCAGATATGCAAATATGGATAATAATTTAATTCATAGACATAGACATTCAACATCAGACATCCCAAATCAATTTAATGATACAAGGGTTAGATATTCTGCTCCATTACCAGAAATTATACCAGATTCAAATTCATCAATAGGTTCCCCAACATATAGTCAAATGAGACCCTCAGAAATTAATATGATGAGTAATGTTAGTAGATTTCAAATAAATAAGGCATACTTAAATGAAGATTATTATAGCCAAGAAAACGTTAAGAATAGATTATGGTTTGAAAAATTAGATTTAGAAACTAGAGAACATATTAGACAAGAATTTTATGATGAATTAACAGCTAAAAAGATTAGACAAATGAAGTTTTTTATGTGGTTAGGATATTATTTAAAGAAAAAATAAATAATAAAAAAAGATGATTTTACAGAAATTCCAGTAATAAATGTACAGTCCAATCTATATAAAAAATGGAAATTGCCAAATGAAACAGTAGTCAGCTCTATTCATCCACCACTCCAATCAGTGCATATTGTTACAGAAGAAACTACAATAATTGCTTCTCCATTTAAGTCAGGTAGACCAGACAAGGATACAGACATAGTAAATTTAGCAGATGTTAAAAAAATTTATCAACAGAATAATTATTCCAATCAATTATTGCATACTGTGGCTAATCAAGTTGATTTTATTTCAACAAAATTAGATAATAAAACAAATAGTAAAACAGAATTATTTCAAAACCCATTTTCAAAACCTCATTTTCAAGCATCCCCTTTTTCAAAAAAGATGGAAAAATCATTATCTTTAAGACCAAATGATAAACCTAGTAGTTCAAAACAAATAGGAGTTATATCAGAAACAAATCCAATAGAAGAGTCAAATAGTTCTTATTCAGAAAATTCTGACACAGAATCAGAAAACAATTTTCCAGAAAATGAAATTGATTTTGAAAAACAAATAAATGCTATAGAGCAACATTTTCAAGAACCAATACAAGAAAAACCAGATATGAGAATTAATAAATTAAAATATAATTGGAAAAATAGTAACACAAAACCCTACTATTCAAAACCAACTCCACCAGATCTTCAATATGAAGAACAATTACATTCTTTTAAAAGTTATGATGGTGCATCAATATATCAATGGAATATTGATGGATTATCAGAATATCAAATTTTAAATTTATTACAAGAAATGGGAATGGCAAGGATAGCTTATAAAGCTTCCATGGCCTCCACAGAACAACAAATAGTAATGTTATTAGTTACAGGTTTTACAGGACAATTAAAAGGTTGGTGGGATGAATACCTCCAATTAGAACAAAAACAAGCAATTCTAAATCATGAAACAGAAGAAGCACAAGGTGAAGAACCTAATATCCAATTTGTTATGGTTCCAGATGGTTCCACATTTTTACTATACACTATATCAATGTATTTTGTAGGAAATCCAGCATAAGCATTAGAAAGTTCAAAAATTTGTTTAACCAATCTAAGATGTCCAACTTTAACTGATTTTAAATGGTACAAAGACGTATTTTTAACTCAAGTTTTTAGAAGATCAGATTCAAGTGCACCATTTTGGAAAGAAAAATTCATAACAGGATTACCAAATTTATTTTCACAAAGGATATTAACAAATTTAAGCAAAGCATTAGGAACAGAAAAGATAAATTACAATGATTTAACTTTTGGTCAAATATTTGCTTTTGTAAAGAAAGAAGCTTTAGCATTATGTCAAGATTTATAATTAATTAATATTAATTTCATAACCTGCTGTGACAACCAACAGTACCTCAAAACCACTTTTTACGCACAGTTGCCTCTCGACAACTACAACCCATAGTCGGGCCCCAGCCGACCGGGACATCCTGAGGATAAGAGCCTACACTTCGTCACACTGTCATGCAGTGAGAACTCCCCATGGATCTGGATCCCTCTTCTTAGGGCGAGGTCTTACTCCATAGTGGCTCTGATACCAATTTACTTAGGATCTAATTAAAACAGTAATGTGTGAATAGTAATGTGTGAATAGAAATTACCAATTAGTAAAATATTAATATTAAGATAACCAGTGAATGTCAAATAGTAACTGCAGAAACATTTGCAAAGCAGTAAAATATATATAAGAACAAGTTATGAAATAAACATGAGGCTTTCTTATTGGAAAACTTCTGATGTATGAACGATCAGAAGAGAGTGGAGAGAGCGTACAAGAGAGAGTACTTAAGAGGGGCTGTTTTCAGCGTGCCTTACAAATGAAATGAAATCTAGTACTTATAGGAAGGAATTGAGTTCTAATCTATTACAAATTTGGGATCCGAATTTGAAATCCATTCATCTTGGCTGTTGGATCTTCTTGATTGAATCTGGTTCGTTCTTTTCTTTGCTTAGTGGGAGCTGGGACCCACCCATTTTCCTTTGTCACTTCTCCGATTGAATTAGTGGGCTGTGGACCCCACCATTAACTTGTGTCTTCTGCTTTGAATTTTGGCTGTATACTGGAATCGTCATTGCTTGCGTCACATTGGCTGCTTTTGACTTTGAAGAGTTGGGATGGTGGAAGCTGGGATCCACCTTATCTCTTGAATACGTCATTGCTTACATCTGGTATTCTCCTTTGCTGATTTAATTTCAATATTGGAATATTTATTTCATTTATTGGACTTTATTTTACATATCAAAAGGATCTTGGCTGTCTTGGAGATAAACCTGATCATCTGGTTCCTCCTTAATAGCTTGCTGTTGACTGGCAAAGGCTCTGTAGAATTCAAGAGCCTTCTGCATTTCTTCATCTATTTCTTTCTTTGGGATTTGAGTGTTTGGACCAGTGGAGGTAGATGGACATAGTAAGGGATCCATTGGAGTATATATGGCTTTTCTTGGGGTTGGTCTAGCAATTGGAGCAATAGTGGTTTGAGGAGTAGTTGGTTGGAAAGCAATTTTGAGTTTATGGCCTGTCTCGAAATAATGAGTTATGGCTTTGTTGGAGCAGAATTCTGGGTTATAGGTAGCCCACCATTTGATTCTATATTGTCTAACTAAAGAAAAAAGTTGAATGGAAGTGTAGACTGGCATTATTTGAAAGCTCCATGCAAAAATCCATGGAACTCTGAATATGGAGTGAAATAGGATTAATCTTTCATAGGGTCTAGACTGGCTTAATTGTGTTTGTTGACTAAGGTTTTGGAAGGTTTGGAAAGCATCTAGAATTGGCTTTGGATAGATATCTGAGGATGGTCCAAATTTGAACCACCAGTCATAAAACCATTCTGGAATGTGACCATTGAAATTACTCTGAAAATTTATGAACCAAGAGTGGTCAAACGATCTAAGGTAGAAAGTTTTATACCACGCTTCGATATAATCAAAATAGTTGAAGCCATTTGGAAAATATTCGACTGAGAAAGGAGTAATGGAGTGGCGATTAGGGAAATGTTGAGGACTGAGGATTTGTTTTATATAAACTTTTGAATATTCTATTCTATCTGAATACTGTCTGTTTGGTATATGGTGGATGTCGATGGACTGGGTATCCACTAATATGAGTTCATAATATTGTTGGGTTTTTTGAGTTTCTGCTGTCATCCATAAAGATGATGGTAGGAATAAATTGGACACAAAAATCTTTAGTTGAGGAATATCTGGTTTGGAAGTAAAATGAGTGGTTAGAATATGTTCTGGGTTTGGCTTATCAAAATATGTAGTCACAGATTTGGATGGTTGTAAATTGGGTAGTGGAGTATGAGCTCTTTTTAGTGGAGTAAAATTGGAGGTCATTGGAGGATTTGGTTCTTGGATTAATCGGGAATGAGGAGTTTGGACCATATTGGAGTAGGTCAAAGTGGGAAAATCCTGGGCTCGGAGTTGAGGAGTAACTGTTGGAGTACTGGGCCTGGGATTTGCATAATCAGAGCTTCTTTTTGCTGTAGATGAACTGGATGAGGTATTACTCATGATGTCCTGTAAGAAATTCTCTTGTCAGAAAATCTGGAAGTGAATTATCTTTCCCTTTGATAAATTGAATATCAAAATCAAAAACTGATAAAATTGCTTGCCATCTGGCAAAAATCTGTTTTGAAACCAAATTCTTAACATCTTTTTGTAAAATATCTTTGGCAGATTTGCAATCAATATGTAATAAAAACTTTTTGTTGTATAAATCATCTTGAAATTTAGAAATGCATAAAACAATGCTCAAAACTTCTTTTAAAACTGTTGAATAATTCTTTTGGGTTTTATTCCAAAATCCTGAATAATATCTTACTATGGATATTTTCTCTAAATGTTTTTGTTTTAATATCCCTCCATATCCTATATCTGATGCATCAGTTTCTATTATCATGAATGCATCAGGATGTGGAATACCTAAACATGGTAATGATTTTGCTTTTATCTTAATGTCTTTTATTAAATTTGTGTGTTCTTCTGTCCATACTGGAGGATTTGTTTTTAATCTTTCATATAATTTTTTACAGATAATCTTAATGTTTGGAAAGAAATCAGAAATATAATTTACACAACCTAAAAATCTTTGTAATTGATTTTTATCTTTAATTTCATCTGGAAATTTGTCTGCAAATTCTATAGACCTTTGGATGGGTCTTATTGTTCCTAAATGTATATTAAATCCAAGAAATCTAATTTTTGTTTGAAACAACTTCATTTTTGGTTCAGAAATTACTAAACCATTTGTTGTCATTACTTTTAACAATATATATATAAATGTTTGAAATGGTTATCAATTGTATTTGAGTAAACTAACACATCATCTATATAAACTATTACAAATGTTGAATAAGGATTAAAAATATCATTCATTATTTTTTGAAATTCTGATGGAGCATTTTTTAATCCAAATGGCATAACATTCCATTCATACTGACCAAATGGAACAACAAATGCTGTTTTGTACTTGTCTTTTTCATCTATTTGAATTTGCCAATATCCTGATTTTAGATCAAATTTTGAAAATACTTTTGCATTAGATAATCTATTAATCAAATCTCTTTTGTTTGGAATGGGATATCTAATCCATTGTAATACTTTATTTAATGGCTTATAATTAATAACTAGTCTAGGAACACCTCGTTCCTTTTCTGCATTTTTAATAACATAAAAAGTTGAGCAACTCCAAGGAGATTTACTCTTTCTTATTAGTTTTTTATCTAAATGATCTTGAATTTCTTGTTTACATAATTCTAACAATTCTGCATTCATTTGAATAGGCCTTGCCTTTGTTGGAATATTTTGTTCATTAAAATCTTTTTCATAAGGTAATGAAACTATGTGTTTCTTTCTATCCCAAAATGCATTGGGATGATTTGAGCAAATTTGTCTTTGGAATCTTTGTTCTAATGCTTTTGTTTTTTCTTTTACATCTTTATGTTCTAATTGTTCTTCAATCTGAGAATAGCTTAATTATTCTTTTAAAAATGAAATATCTTGTTGTTTCCTAGTTATCATACATATTTTTTATATATATTGAATTAGTCTGTAATAGATTTAATTCAATTTGACTAGGAGGATTAATAAAAGAAAAAAATAATTTTTTACCTAATATATTAGTACTTATTCCTTTTTGAGTCTTTTTGAAAGGGGTTATTTGATATAAAAATGGGTTTCCTAATACTGCATCATATGATACATTTTCTAATATTAAGAATGAATGTTTAATACAATAATCATTATTTCTAATGTATCCATTTGATAATTTATAATTAATTAATATTAATTTCATAATTTTTATCTAATTTAGGGAAGATATGTGGCAGAATTTGATTTGTGTGATACATAGTTATACATAAAAATATAACAGAAGATTCATAACCAATTCTAAGTGGTAGCATTTAATTATTTAGGAAATATATAAATATAACTCTATATAATTGATAAGGCCAAATATAATACTGAGATAATTTTTAGAGCAAAAATAGTCCTAACTACTTTACATAAATACAAATATAATCCTAAAACCTATATTATGATATTAACTAATCATTTTCAATCATTGACCGATAAAAAATGACCAAAATATCATTTCGGTCTAAAGCAAAAATTTGAAAGAAAAAATCACCCTGCCCACCACCCCAAACCTCTAAATCACCACCACCAGACCACCCTTCTGCTGCTCCACTGCCACCGGTCTATCACCACCTTCCAACCCACCACCACCACGCTGCCACCGGTCCACCACCACCTTCCAACCCACCACCACCACAACACTACCACCACCGCTGCCCGGCTCCGCCTGGCCACCATCACCATGGTGAAAAAAAAGCAGTGAGAACCTTCAAAAATGGAGAAAACTCCACCCAAAAGGTGCCCAGAATCCCGGCAAGGAATACGATGATAGTGATACCTAGGACTTTATCTTCCTCCTCTTAACCCTGAAAAAAATCCCTCCCAAAAACCTCTCCAAAACCCCTCACAAAATCCCTCTCACAAACCCTCTCCAAACCAACCACTAGCTCGGAAACTTCTACCTCATCATCTCGGGATAGAATCACGAGGATGCAAAGCGAGGATATAACGACTCTCCAATCAAATCTCAGGATAGAATCACGGGGGAGGTGGAGGTGGTGGAGGACGCCGCCGCCGACACTCCACCCCTTTCGCGGCCACCCACTCCGGCAAGGATGCAATGCTTGCTAGCCGATATTTCTTTCTCGGAACGACATAATCCCAGAACGACATAATGATCCACCTCTCGTCTCGCTGATGGTAAACCCCGAACGACATAAACCCAAAACGACATAAACTAAGACTTCTTCCCCCGATGGTAAACCCAGAATGACATAATGATCCACCTCTCGTCTCGCCGGAGTTTTGATTCTGTGATGGAGATCGCACCGGAGATGCCGGCGCCTAATCAAGGCGGTGGTGGCGTGGGCGGTGCATCCTTCGCCGAGTTGTCTTCTTTGACGTCGCCGCAGCAGCAGGAGGTGGAGAGGAATAGCATGGCAGAGAATAAAACTGAGAACGGTGCAGATAAAAACGGAGAACAACGCAGATCAAATGAAGAAGCATTAGGAGTCTTTTGACTTTTCTTGTTTCGACCCAACTTAACAAAATGGATGCTCCAATCCACGACAGAATGCTTTAAATACATTTTTGTTCATAGGCGTAAAATTAACTTTTCACTCAAATTTGGTCAGAATCTACCGAAAATGATTATATTTGCACATATACTAAATATCTAGGGTTATATTTGCACTTTAGTTATTGCAGGATTATATATGCACATTCGTGAATTATGTGGAGTTATATATGCACTTCACTCTAATTATTTATTTAGAGCAAGTCCAGGTTCTCTATAATTATTCATGAATTATGTGAGATTTTGATTGATTTTAGAGATATTAAAACTATTTAATCTCTAACAAATTCTCCATCTTATTCTCTAAAATGGAGATTTTGATGAAAGAGATTGTTTTTAAAAAATAAGGTCAATCATTCATTTCAAGATGCTGAAAAAATGTCCATCGATGATTACAATGAGTGGAATTGACATCCAACCTAGCTAGCATCTAGCAATAACTAACGTATTGCAAGGATATCTAAATTACATGTCAACTAGACTGATCGTCTGTACTATTACAGATCAGAGATCCAATAAAAATGGTAACATCTCCCTCGGGGAAACTAACTTGCTTCCCACGAAAATCATGACCACTTGGCAGAGAGGGGCGTATCACGCATCAATATCACTGTGTCAAACAGGGACTCTCTACAACTGTAACACCACTTGATTCAACCACGATCTATGTTGTCCAAACTGTAAACACCTTGAAAAACACAGATTGACGAATCCAAATTAATGAACCCAAAAATAAAACCACAAACAAAATTACGAACACATGATCTGAACAAGCAGATCGAGAACAATCCATCAACATGAACAACTAAATCGAATTATAACCATGAACACAACGATCTAATCGATCAGGTCGAAGAACAAAACTAATCTGTCGAGATAAATCTCACTTATTCAATAACAAAAACATGAATTAAAATAAAATGTTGTTCCCCATCTCCCTTGATGGAAAGATGGGGAAAAATTGAATAAAAAGGGTTGTGACAAGGGAGCATGCGGCAAACATGAATTAATTATAACTCTCATGATGAAAAAAAAGTAAAAGGGAAAACTGCCATGACGAAAGAGAATGTTTTATTCTCTATATTGGTAGAGAGAGAAAATTTATTTGGAGAATTGAATATTTGGCTTTTGGTTGGGGTGAATCAAACATTCAATTCTCGTTGAATCAACATTCAGTTCTTATTGAATCAACACATAAAATTAAACCACTAAAACATCTTATTATTCTTTTCTCTTTTTTTTCTTCCTTTGAATGATTGAATCATAAATTTACATGGTATTTTAAACTAATAATTCCCGAATACTTCAGGAGATCACATCTAGAAAAGCCTTTCCTTAGCACGAAGGAAAGCATGAAACTCCCAACGGGAACTCTCTGGCAACTAAAAACAAACACAAAATAAAACCCCAAACTCACATAGTTATATACCACGATTCAATTAAATAAAAACCCTAAGGTAGGAACAAGGCAAAGGTCACGGGGTACGGAGAGGAGGGCAATTTCAGAACACACAAATGATGGGGTGCAGAAGGTAATTATGAGGCCAAGTAATTACAATTGGTAATACGTTAGTCGCAGTAGTATTGGGAGTTGGTACTGCAATAAATAGAACAAGACAATTAAGTTCATTAGGCGCATGGGGTGGCTACTCAACGGTCGGCTATAGTAATTCCGAGAGAATCTGGGAACTCTCAAATCACGACAAACCTTTTATACTAAACGATAACTCAGGATAATCATTTTTCACAGTACCCATGGCAAGCTATTGGTAAGAGTAATCAGAGATGATTGGTTTTCCTCAAATGGGTATAAATGGCAGACACTTGGGGGAAGATAAACAACTCTTATGCAAATTTGCTAAGAGATTTCGAGAACACAGTTATTTGGTCTAATAGCTCATCTGGGTTTACAGTGTCGTAAGGGAAGGAAGAGGAAAATTCAGTTAAGATAGGAAATATGTTGCACAGGTTTATCTCAGATGGTGATTCAACCACAATATACATGACGCAAGGCTCATATTTTTCAAAAGAGGCAAGAGAGCCAGAGGCGGCGTCAATTTTTCTCCAAGATATCTACAGACACCATAGGATTAAAGGGGAGGTTCACATTCTTCAGGAGTAAATCATAGGGTCTCTCTAACAGGAGGACAATTGTGTCCTAGGCTACTAGCTGGAAGATCGTCACTACGGCACTTGACAGATTGATCAATTTCTACATGATCACTGGGGATTTCAGGCTTCGGTCTATCACCATTTTCAAAACTTCTTTGTAATCAAGCTGCCCAATAATGCAACAAGAATGACAGTCCTCCACAATACACCATATGCTTTTGCTGGAGGATTTTTTGCAGTCAGACGTTGGGACCCTACTGTTCCATTAAATAGGGAAATAGTGCAGCGGATCATGGTCACAGTAAGGATGCACGGCATTTCATCAGTGTGTTTCACACCAGAAATTGCAAATTTCTTGGCCAATTATGTGGGCAAAGTAGTGGATGTAGAGGCAATGCAGTTTCCGCCAAAAAACCTTCGATACATGAGGGCAAGGATTCTGGTGAACTTGGAATCACCTCTCATTCCAGGCTTCTTCATCAATATGCTGGATGGCCACTAATACTGGGTGGAATGCAGTTATGAAAGAGTCCACAAATTCTATCGAAGATGC
This sequence comes from Rubia yunnanensis, assembly GCA_037428765.1. Classification (NCBI taxonomy): domain Eukaryota; kingdom Viridiplantae; phylum Streptophyta; class Magnoliopsida; order Gentianales; family Rubiaceae; genus Rubia; species Rubia yunnanensis. The sequence goes on along the minus strand of CM075064.1, from coordinate 89,489,775 downwards.
AACAGGATAGGACATCCTTTCACCAGGTGCCCCATACAAGGAAATGTCACCCTTTGGCAGTTCGTAGAAATAAAGATCCACCAATATAATGAGGAGTGTGCTACTAATATCATTATGGATTTCACAAAGAAATTATATTGGGCGACCATAAGGGCATAGAGCCACAGGCCTTATAAACGGTAAACAACATTTCAGAAAGATTTTATAGACTGGTAGGGACAATTCTATCAATCAGTAAATGAGAATGCAATTCTGGATAGCTTCCACTATTCAATTACAAATGAAGACGAGTTGGTGCTCAAGGATAAAGAATCCCAAGGAATGGAGGAGGATGTGTTTTAGAACAGAACACAGGAGGTCCAATGCCTGAGCATATCAATATACCAGAGCAGGCTCCACATGGCAATGGAGAGATCCATGCCTAGGAGCAACAGTAGAATAATGAACAAATTCCCCCAGATGGATTTCTCAACCTAGAATTCGGAGCCAATCATTCAGACTATGGCAACAATCAGCAGTCATCAATTTCAGCAATGGAATGGGAAGAATGGATCCAGAAGCAATGGGAGTGGTCTCAACAAATGCCAGAGCATGAAACGATGGAGCAAGATATGGAGAAGACTGAATCAAGTAAGGAACATGATGAAACAAGCAGGTTAGCCAAGTGAGCTTACAATTCCCAGTCTAGCATGAACCAAAGGTAATCAGTGATCCTATTATTTCTATTTTTCATGCAAGGGAGGGAAATATGGACTTGCTAGTTAATGCAGTTGACATAGTGAAACCTAGTGCACAGGATAATATTTGGGATAGTAAAGTAATGAATACTGGATTAGTGGGAGAAAATGTAGAACTAGATTCATAAGAATGGCAACAGTGGGAGGGGATTACCATTGTGAAACCCCCGCGCAGTCAAGGTATTTTTAATTGCATTGACCTCCTGATAACGGTGGGAGTTAAACCAATAGAAAATGACTCTATTAAAGATAAAGCTAGGTAGTTAATAGTTGTGTCAGGCTCTACATCAGTGGAAGGTAAAAACCAGGTTAAACAGCAACGAATCAGCCGGAAAGGAGGAGTCGGAGATAAGTTGAGGAAAGTTACAAAGAACATTGTGAAACAACCTAGAAGCCAGGGTATGAGAAAGAAGAAACTATCCCCCAGTGAGCAGGAAAATCTATAATGGTTGTAACAATGGGCAATCAAATGCAGGCAATTTCAAGAGGATTCGGGGGAATATCAGTTTAATATGCAGGGGCACCAGGAGAAGGGAAAAGATCAGAACTGGCCATCTGAAGATACCATATCTGAAACAGAGTTGGAGACTATGAGGAAGCGCAAGAGAAAAAGCAAGGTATAAATTGGACAGGTTTGGCAGAAGATGGAGGCTCAGGTGGGCAATCAAAGTAACAACAGTAGTGACAAGAAACGTAAGAGAGAGACTTCTGAGGAGGTGCACACATCTTCAATTAACACTGTCATCATGGTAAAGTGGAGAGAGCGGGTGGTCCCGCTCAAGAAAAGGAAGACAACACATGTAGCAGAGGGAGTGAAGCAAGAATGAGTTCAATCAGGTTCAGAGGAAAATGAAGAACATGTGAAGCAGGATCATCAGCAGGGTTCCGGCTTGGCTGTCCCAAAACAACCATCCCAACAGCCATGAGTACACTTTTATGGAACTGTAGGGGCCTTAGCAATACCTCTACCAGAAGATGGCTGAATCGAGTGTTGAAAATACATAACCCTCAGCTACTTTTCCTTATGGAAAAGAAGTTGAATCATGATAGACTATTGTCATGGCAAGAGTTTACTAGATTTATGAAGAGTTGGCATATTCCAGCAGTAGGTTTAGCCGGGGGGATTTCTATTTTGTGGTAAAGTAATCTTAGCCTACAAGTTATGGTTAGCACTAGAATTTTATTTTGGCAAAATGTAATAGTGGAACTGGTAGAGTATGGTTTCAAGGTTTTGTGTATGGTCACCCTGATTTGGCTAAAAGGGTTGACATTTGGAATTCTATAAGTGAAAAACTACCAGATTCCCAGCATCCACTGATTTTAGTAGGAGAATTTAATCAAGTTTTATCCTCAGAAGATAAGAAATAAGAAATGTGGACAACCATTCCTACGGAATCAAAGTTCTAACAGGTTAACTCAACTTTTATAGCAACATAGCTTAAGAGAACATAGGAATATGGGGTTTTAGTTCACCTGGACAAATAATAGAAGAAGACAGAATAGAGTTCTGCAAAGGCTTGACAGAGCGTTTGTCAACGATGCTTGGAAAAGACCATTCCCTCAGGCCTTGCTTTGGAACTTACCAATTGTGCACTTGGATCACACTCGAGGCTTAATTCAGACTCAACAACTAGGAGCAAAGCCAAAACCACTGCCTAAGCTTGAGGCCTTTTGGGTTAACTACAAGGATACAAAACAAATAATTAAAAAAATCTGGGAACAAATGGACACGAAGGTACATGCACAGTCACAACAAGGGGATCATCTATTGGAATTGAATGGCCATTTCCAGCTATTGACCGATCGAAAATGACCAAAATGCCCTTCTAACCTACTACAAAATTTTAAAAGACAAAAATACCCCCACCACACAACTCTGCCACCAGCCTCGCCATCCCACCACCAATCCACCACCACCAACCACCCAGCTCTGCCACTACCAATCCGCCATCCCACCACCAATCTGCCATCCTGAAACCACCGTCGGCGCTCCCTGAAACCACCGCCACCACCATCTCTGCCAATTCTCATTTCTCCCCCAAACCCTTTCTCCGTTCGCCGCTCCCTGAAACCACCACCTCCTTTGCCCTCTGAAACCACAGTCGCCACTATCTCTGCCTATTCTCCTTTCTCCCCCAGCGCCATCGACCTCAAACCTGCAGCCGCGAACACCTCCCTCTACAGCCCCACGCCACCTCCACCATTATTGACCACCATTTTCGATGCCGCTCAGCGAAGCTCCAAAAAATTGAGACCCATCCCCTAGCCCCACCTACTCATCTGCCCAAAAATTGAGACCCATCCCCCAGCTCCGCCTCCTCCATCAACCAGCCCCAGCCTACCGTGAAAGTGCCAGACGTCATATTTAGTAGTTCCACAGATTAAGCAATTTATGAAAATTTAAGAAGGTTTATAATATCAACAAACACCTGGTATCTTTGTTTATTCTGGGACACAACATGCCGAGCTTTGACTTGCACAGCCTTCACTGCACTCTTAGAAGAGTCCACTATTCCTTTTGTGATTATCCTGATGAAGCTGCCAGACTGTGGTGATGTAACTGCGGTCGATGATGTTCCCTCTGACTTTTCTTCTTGCTAAGAACCCTTTGGAGACAAACGTAATCCAAAGCCACTAGTTAGTTGAGAAAAGGATGATGACCACCATGTATTTTATTATTCATTATAAGATCTCCCAAATGCTTGGGGAATTTCCAAATTCTTCGACCAGAGATACCAGTCCAACAAAATTTGGCAGTGCTGAATCTACTTATCCTTCTCTCACTGTCGCTCGCCGCCGTTAGGTTTCCCGGGAATGTCGCCAGCTTCGACCTCGTGAAAGACCAATCGTGAATTCCAGTCACCCCCCTAGGGCTTCCGCCGTAGCCCAACCCTTGTGCCACTAGGGCTTCCACCACCACCACCTAGATCTATATCCACTGTGGCCCAACCCTAGCGCCGGCACCACCGACCCCTTCCTAATCTATGCCTACCACCACCACAATTCGAACGACGCTCCGCCATCTATTAATGCTCCGTCACCCCCGATCACCACGAACACCACCTCCCGTTGCTCAATTATTCTTTAGATTATTGGGTCGGGTCAAGGTCTTTGGGAATTAAAATACAAAAAAAATCCGTGGTTCACAGAGGTGAAAACATAAATGGTAAATGGGAATAATTCAGAGGTGAAAACAGAGGTGAATCTAAGAAGTCGGTGATCAAGTTGGAGTAGTGGAGAATATGGGTGTTTGGGTGGGACGAATGCGAAAGAGGGAAAGGAAGAAGATAATTGTTAGGGATTCGAGGGCATAAATGTAATTTCAATGTATTTTGTGTTTTTTATTTTTTTATAAAGGGGTAAAATAGTATTTTCACTAAATTCCGGCCACCAACTGCCGGAAAAGATTATATTTGCACACAACCCAAATAGCTGGGGTTATATTTGCATTTTCAAATATCGCAGGGTTATATCTGTACATTCATCAATTATGTAGGGTTATATATGCACTTTGCTCTTTAATTTAATTATTTGATTGATGATATTTCCTCTACCCTACAGTGAAGTAACATGCTATAGATGTACATGTATTAATTTGAGAACAAAAATGATGAATTCATTGTGTTATCAGATTAAGTTTTTTCTATTATGTAGAAAAAATAAGACAATCTCTTGAACCAAAAATTAAAGAAGTCGAATTTTAAAATACATTCCTTTTTATATTTTCTATTTTTGATCAAGTGAATAACAAAGACAATAACTATTTTCCTAATATCATATTCATGTAGTGATTCATGTAACTTATTATTTGAGAATTATAAATGTTTTTTGAAAGGAAATATTACTAATTCATTTAATGACACTTAATAACAGTACAATTTAGTGAGTTTGCTAAAACATGTTTATTATGCAAAATGGAGCGTGGGACCTTGATGAACCTAATTCGTTGAAACAATGAAGACAAAAACCTCATCTCCCGTATAATGGAGCTGACGTCCACCAGAGGGATTTGATCAACAAATTGGAGCAGTGCTATACGCACCTGTGAGTCCGTCCAAACCTGTAAATGGAGATAACCTTGCTGTAGAGCTTGAGTCATACCAACTAGACAAGCTTGAGCCTCCACTGCCAACACTGACGAACAGGGGAAATGTTACCGTTGAAAGGATCCTTGAGTTTGCAAACTGGGTACTAGTGTCCACACTGTGGATCTATGCCATTGATTTTTCCATAAAGCTCTGTTTAGCCTTAGTGTTGGTAAGATATGAGGCTCGTTTCACTGTGTATCCTATGTTTCCTGCGGTCCTGTCCATAAACCGCTATCTCCTGCAGTATTTTCCTTTTGAAAACTTTAACAAACAAGAACTGCTTGTCCTGCAAAATAGGCAATGCATGTTTTGCAAGAAGTTCCTTGTTCATCCTTTCTATCGATCTTAGTCTTAACCCCCTCTGTCTTGTGAATAGACACATTATTGGTCCTGCTACCCAATGTATGCCCTTGTTCTCAGGTTCCCCTTTCCAGATAAAAGCTGTTATAATTGCATCTATTTTTTGTGCCACTGTTTTGGGTATTCTGAATATGCCTAAGGGGTATATGGGCATTGCCAAAATCACATGCTTTGCTAGGATCACCCTCCAGCTAAACTTAGCGACCTTGTTTTCCAATTATCAAATTTTGACCTTATCTTATTAATCAGGGCCTTTTATGTATCACGGCGAGACTGTAGTAACTGAAGATCCATTCCAAGATATTTACCTCTAATTCCTGACTTATTGATGTTCAATGTATATCTGAGGAAATTTTCCATCCCTATGTCTGTATTTTTACTAACCTTGATGGAGGATTTATCCACATTGATGTATTGTCTCGAATATCGAGCAAAATCGTCCAAATTCCTTGCCAAATGTCTGAATGCTTCCTGAGTACATTGGATGAATAAAAGACTATCATCCATGTACATGAGATGTGAGATGATATGGGCTTCTCTCCCTGGACTCAAACCCACCTGAGGTATATGTGTCATAGAATTTTGAAGCAGACTGGATAGAAATTGTTGGCATATAATGAATAGGTACAGAGGGAGTGGGCATCCTTGCCTTAATCCTCTCACCGGTTTTACTCAATCTGATTTCCATTGGTTTACCTTGACTGAATAGGTAACTGTGGTCATGCACATCCGTATTAGGTTTATCCAATGTGTAGGCATACCAATGTAGTGTAGTGCACTGGCTAGGAATTCCTATGATACCCTGTCGTATGCCTTAGGCTCTGTTTGGCAGGGCTTATAAGTGTTTTGCTTATAAGCTAAGCACCGGTTTTATGTTTGGTAAACAACAAAAAAAGTGCTTATTTAAGAAGCAGAAGCTATTGTTTAGGGATAAGTATAAGCTGGTCTCTCCCTACTTTCAAAATAAGCCATCTTTGCTTATAAGTACAGCTCTGCCAAATAGACTCTTACTCATGTCAAGCTTTATTGCCGCTAATCTTATTTTCCCTTGTTTCTTCTTCATTGTTTCCAACATTTTAGAAGCAATCGGAACATTCTCAGCTATTGGAGATCCTTCATAAACCCTATCTGAGTTGTAGCAACTAATGATCCCATTATTTGTTGCATGCGCACTGATAGAACCTTTGCAATAATCTTGAATTTCACATTACACAATGATATTGGCCTGAAGTCTTTTACCTTCTTTGGGATCCTTTTCTTTGGAACAAGTACTAACTGATTTTGGTTCCACTCTCATGGCATATTTTCTTCTTGTAGAATGCTGATAATCTTCTGTGTTACATGGTCTCCAACATAGTGCCAATACCTCTTGTAAAATCCTGCTGGGATTCCATCTAAACCAGGTGCTTTCCAAGGTTTCACTGACCAAAGAGCGTCATGAACTTCCTGCCTAGTGAAAGGATGGAGTAATCCTTGAACCTGATCTTGACTAAGTTTGTGTGTATTTGTTTCCAAAACTTGTTGAAGAGTCTTCTCATGTCCTGCTAACTGTGGATACTCTTGTGCAGCCATGTAAACATCTGCTATATGATCTGTTAATAGATTCTGTATTTGGTGACTGTCATAGACCCAGCTTTCATCTGACTGTCTTAGCTGTGTTATCTGGTTGATTGGCTATCTTTGTGTTGCCCATTGGTGGAAAAAACTTGTGTTTTGGTCATCAAATCTACCCCATTGAATCCTTGCTCTTTCTTGCCTATAATCTGACTAGAACTGAGTCAAACCTTCAATCTTCTGTCTGAGTAATTGTTCTTCAGGTATCTCCTGTAGAATGCAATCAACCACTTGTCTTCCCTATAGTCTTTGTTGTATCTGTGTAAGCTGTAGTCTTCTACTGAATTGTTTTTTCTAGCTTGCCAAAAACCTGGTTACTCCAGTTCTTTAGATGTCTAAGTATGCACTGCATGACTTTAGGGTTATATTTGCACCTATGTATAATAGTTAGGTTTATATTTGCACTTATGTATAATAATTAGAGTTATATTTGCAATAAAAATAACTCAAGGCCATATATGCATTTTCTCCCACATATAAGGTTATATTTTCATATTATCCTACATTAAATTTGGTAGTTCGTTACTGAAACAAGCATCTCCATGCTTAACGGAGAGTATTAGGTAATGGACGTAATGGGCATTAGGGCTTGAATCACAATGGAGATTAGGAAAATTCAAAAGGACAAATGACAACAGTAAAAGAGCCAAAATTCAAATTAGTAAGAAACCAACACTTGACAATGGTCGAAAAATTGCGTATGGATTCGACCCAAAGTATGACACGCATCAAAATCTGGTCGAGTTGGGTATATAAGCGGGTGTGTTGTATATAAGCGGGTGTGTTGTATATAAGCGGGTGTGTATCAGAACACAATGCACAAACGTAGAACGGCTAGTTCGTATTCTTAATTATATGACATTCACATCGTAAATTTAGCTGTCTATTTTACTTCCCAACTCATCAAGAACGCCAAAGACTATTTCAAATTAGAGTCAATCTTTTGAAAGACTGTGTAGACTGTGTTTCCATAAGTGATGGAAAGACCAGGGTTTAAAGTCCAAATTAAAAGAAATGAAGATAAAAGTTTCCGATTGTATGAATCGAGTTATAAACTTTATAACTAGTACATGTTGTATAATAAATTTTTAATATTGCAATTAAGACATTTTACATTTTATTATTCTAATAAAATCCCATGTTTCTGTAAGCCTATGGAAAGACGATATTTCCCAATACTTTGCCTTTAAATTATTACATAAACGGCTAATTTCTTTAATGAATGTCCATAAATATTCCCTCTTTTATTTTTTATTCCAGAAAATATATTTATTTAATTCAAATTTAAATATACTCGAATTCAATTTTTTTATATAAAATAATTTATTATATGATTGAAACATTTAAATGTGATTTACAAATACGGCGCATGCTGCAATGTGCATCTTGCTTGTCATATTTCAACTGAATCTGTATAAGTATGGCTGCAAACTTGTGAAGGTTAATCCATTTTTCTAATCTCTGTCTAATTTTTTTTAAAAAAAATTAAACTCATCGAATTGAGGAGTATATATTAATCTATTTTTCTAATCTCTGTATATTTTTTTTATAAAAAAAATTAAAACTCATCGAATTGAGGGTATATATTAGGCTCCCGAACCCATCAAAATAAACAAAGAGAGGTTCATATACAAACTATGTGCAGTAACATGTAAAAACGTGGAAATACTGGGCACAATAGGTATTTTACCAAATCCGAATTCAATATGGACTAATAATAAGTTCTTTTATATATATATATATATATATATATATATATATATATATATATATAGACTAATAATAAGTTCCTTTATGTATATATATAATTTTTATTTAATTCAAATTGAAGTATCCTTGAATTTAATATTGACTTATATAAGGCTCTATTATTTAATCATAATTAACTTAATTTCTTTTATTATTAATAAAATAATAAAAAATAGATGTATCAAAACATATTTTACAACATTTTATATAATAGACGTGTCGAAAAAAACCGTCAATACATTCATTAAAAAAAAGTCAATACATTTATATTACCGAATGGCCGTAAAAATAAAAACTTTGAATGTCGCCGTATCCGATCCTTACTTGGATACGACACTAGATCCGAGTAGGGTTCACACAAGTAGGAGGCATACACACATTTTACGCATACATCTACTAGTACAAAAGTATACATCTACTAGTACAAAAGTTTTTCAGACATTTGTCAAGAAATATAGATTCTTAACAGGAAGAAAACATTAATGATGATCCTCAAAAGATGACATTAAACATTAGCATCCAAATGACAAGCAAAATTTAGTAAATTGAAGTCATTAATTAGGACCATCAAAATTGCAGATCAGATTAGTAGCTAGAAATCAACACTCCTCTCTTACCCGCATTGAAAGAGGCATTGAAGAGTATAACCTTCATTAATTAGGACAATCAAAATTGCAGATCAGATTAGTAGCTAGAAATCAACACTCCTCCCTTACCCGCATTGAAGAGTATCAACACTCCTCTCTTACCCGCATTGAAGAGTATAACATTCATTAATTAGGACAATCAAAATTGCAGATCAGATTAGTAGCTAGAAATCAACACTCCTCTCTTACCCGCATTGAAGAGTATAACATCATTCTGAATGTGTTGCTCATACAACAGAATGTCTTGTTGATGCTTAGATTTCTCTTTTTCCTTAAATATCTCTTATTAAAATCATTCCCCAGAGTTGCGACAGCCGTTTTCGAACTCTCTTCAATACTCCTGTCGACTTTTCTAACAAACAAAGCAATGAAAAAGCCCTCTCCATCCTTAACTACATCTGTCCGTAGCAGATGTTCCCCTGGAGTGAAATAAATTATTAAGAGGTCCCAAAACAGGAAATTAGACAAGATAAGATCCACACATTTCTTTGAAATACTTCTGAGTTTGTACTCAATTTTCAGCACTCACATCCATCAAGAACGGGAAGACCACGCCGAGTCCACCTGGGATGAACTGTTGTCAGTTGAAAACCATAAGATGAAGCAAGTGGTAGGACGGATTTCACAACATCTTCATTTTCAATTTGGTGGATGGAGCATGTGCTGTAAACAATTCTCTCAACAGAAGGAACTACAAACAAGCAGAAAAAAAAAAGGATGTTAAAGACGTGCTCTTGAGTTTATATACTAAAACCTTTAAAGATTCCAAGTAAATATGGGTAATTTCATCCCTGAAGATCAATAAGCAAGGCTGACATAAGTGCAGAAGATAGCTGCAGAATAACTTACAAGAAAGTGCATGCTCCAAAGCTTTCTTTTGGAAAGCAGCAAGCTTAATTAGCCTATCACTGATGGCATTATCACCGGCACCTTTTCAAAACAAAAAGGAAACAGATTCCCCTGGATTACAAATTAACAAAAGAAGAGCAGAAAAATGAAAGAAGCCATATGATAACGTCTTGAACCACATCCAAGCAACAACAGATTATGTACATGTCTCAAACAAACACAAACACACACACACACACACACACACACAAAATCCAGCCTCTTGCTACCACATATGTTAACACTTGGCTTCAACAAATTAAATTTCTGCAAGAATTAATGTATGTTCCAGTGAAAAGATAAGAGGAGGCCACATTCAACTTGTATGACTTATGTCTTATAACTTATTCAAAGGTTTGAACTTCCCCAAAAAGTCCCGAAATCAAGAAGCTCACATTAAGAGTTGGCATTTAAAACAGTCACTAATAAGAACTGGCATGAAGGTGTTGAACAAAACGCCCAAAAGTTGATGAAATTCAACCTTTTAACCATCATTTTTCAACAGAAGGCAAATAGCTGCACTCTGTACAGAACATTTTAATGCTGAGTGCTCACCTGCAGTATATGATGGAAGTAGATGATCCAATCTGTCAATGGTTGTTCCAGATCCTGAACAAGATGGATCTAAAAGTATAGCATGAATCTTCGAGTAACAAGGATCTTCAGGATTTATGGCTAAGAAATCACCATGTTTAACTTCAACATTGGTTGCGCCAGCTTGTTTGACTGTGAGGGCCAATCGTTTAACCCTTATCTCATCAAGTTCACAAGCTATAACTTTACCCTTTCCTTTCATAAGGGCAGCTAAGTGAACAGTTTTGTTTCCAGGGGCAGAGCATGCATCAAGAACCTTCAGCAAACATAAGCAGTGGATAGTGCCCATAAGAGAATGAATAACCATCCTTCCTCACAAAATGGAAGAAACATCGACAATCATGTATCAGCAGAAAGTGATGACTTCCAGCCCTAAGTAAACTCACCCACCATCCAGGATTAGGTTCAAGTGCTGAGGCAACCATGCAACTTGCTCTGCCCTATAAACACATTAAAATGAAAATGTTGATGACTTAATATGAAGACCAATTCAAATCTATTTCCTTCGTATATGCGTGCATTAATATAAAGACCAGGGAGATAGTGTTACAAAAAAATCCGCACCTGCAAAAGGATACTTCCACTTGCAACCAAAGGATGCTTGTGCAAATCAGTACCTGATGGTAGTTGCAATAAACCAGGCACCACATCATCCATTTCAACCTGCACATCAAAAGTAAGAGATATATAGAGTAAAACCAAAGTTAACAGCCATTAGAAATATGGTGATTTTGTTCCGCTAACTTGCCAAAGTTTATAGTGATCCAATTTGTAGTTTTTCTCATTTTCATTAGAGTGATTTTACATACAAAAATTCCCTTGTAAGTTTACTATGCATAACCACAAATGTAACTGTACAAAAATAATAATTGTGCTTCATATTGTTACAAGAGAAGTGGAACATACATACATACAACATACATACAAAAATACATACATACATACATACATACATACATACATACATACGCATACACACACCATAAACTAAATGTTGGGGTTGAAAACGGAAGTTTTTGGGTGACCCAAAGAAGTTAAATATTTACCGTGTATTGCTTCTTCAACTCAAGTAGAGCAGATTCCACATCCATTTTCAGAGTATTAACACGAACATAACGTGGTTTTGAAACATCTGCAGCCAACATCACCATAAAACATCAAGAGAACTCCAACAAAGAGTAAAATAAATTGTAATAAGAACATACATCAGCCTCCTTAAGTTTGTGAAGGATCATAATGTAATACAGCCTCAACCAATTGCTAAATAGTCGTTTTAAATTTTTAGAAGAAAGAAGGAACATGATTTCTTCTCACCTTCATAAAATAAGGTCATTAATGATATTATGGAAATGAGATACTTAAGTTTCCATGAGAATTCGAAGTGACTGCTCCGTATGTTAAATGGCTGTAGAATGCATGTTGAGATAACAAAAGGCCAGCAGAGGAACATACCAGATAAATTATGAAGGGGCACCAACTCTTTAATGCTCGTCACTTTCTTAGAGACTAAAAGACGGGCCAGAGCTGATTGCAAAGCATCTTTCCTCAGCAAGAGAAACTTTTCAGCATCCCCGGTCAAGGAAGCTTTCTACGAAGAACAAAGAGGCAGCAAGAGATCAAATAATATGGCACCAAACAAGGAAATTTCCAACCAAAGTATTACCCACCTGACTAAAGAGCATATCATACACAATGATATACATCAACTCTTCTTGTCTCTGCAAAGAATAAAAGAAGGAATTCTCAACATGACTTCACTAAATTACATAAATGTACAAAGTGTAAATTTTAAGCATATTTAAAGCTTCTGGTACCTTCCACTTGCCATTCAACACTTTAGCATCCCTTAAAATGTCTTTGATAATAGGAAGATCTATTCAAAAAAAAAAAGTGTCATTTTATCAACCACATTTCCATTTTCAAATTTCTCTTCACCTATAACTCCTTTCGTCCCAGCTAACATTTCTTCAAAATTATTAGTTTCCGTAACCTATGATATTAATAACATTTTTTTTGAACGTAAGCTCGAAAGGGTACAGCAAAAAAGAAATTTGGTCTCAATGCAGTAAAGGGTTGTGTTTTTTGTTTTTCGTTTACACTTACGTTTGAGAGTTTCAACCACGAGGGCGTAGGTTCCTCGCTTGTTCCTGACGGAAGGGCTGAAGACTAGGGACTTGATGGAGCCCACAGCTCGGCGGCGGGAGTCTCCTTGAAGAACGGTGCGTAAGACCTTCGCCGCCTCTCTCCGGGCGAAGTAGGCTGACCTCTCGGCGCCCGTTGGCCGCTTCTGTTCGACGGGTGGCTTCTTTACTGCCGTTGGTTTTCCCGGCGGCGGTTTCCTCCGCGCCATGACTGTGTGTGACTACGGGAATGTCTAAGATTTTGGGATTTGCGCATCATCTTACTGGTTTGGTGTTTGTTTTCCAAAATAAAGCCCAAGGTCAAACTAACGGCCCAACTCATTTGTTACACGTTATAATCAAAGAGGACTGTCATGAGCATCCCAATACAAGAAGAGTAATTTGGGAGGTTAACTACTGGAGGTTGTAACTAACTATGGTTAGTATGTGATGGACAGTCAGAGGGCAGTTGTTCATCAAGTGCAGCATATAAGATGAAGATCACTGAGAGGCAGAATCATCTTTGATCAGTTGTGTAATTCATCGAATGAAGAACTCCCAAATCCCTTCTTCCTCTTATTCTTTCTAGCTCTCAATCCCTCTCGATCTAATTCAATCTTTCCTCCACTCGTTTCTGCCCTTTCTTCCAAATATGTACAAATTCCTTCCGAAAATAAATACAAATCTCTCTTTTATCCTTTGGTGAAGTTGAGGTCGTGACAATTGGTATCAGAGCAGTCGAATTCTCGGCGAAGTAGGGGGTGATGGATGCATTGGAGGCTCAGGTCAATGACTTTGCTTAGGAGGTCAAGAATCAATTTGAGATCAACAAAGCACGATTGGAAAGGCATAATGTACAGATTTACGAAGCTACAGATGAAAAGTACATAGTCTTGAGCTCAGAGATCGAGGCAAGGGTGGGGAAGCATATACATATTCAAATGAAGCAAATGAGGCGGCTCCGTGAGTTTCAAATGAAGGAATATGTAGCCTTAAATGATATGTTGTTAGAGTGGTGATGCAAAGCGATATTGAAATTCCACCGGCTTGGTTGAAAGAAGTCACCACAGAGACGCCACAACAAAGAATAGAGGCAGCTAAAGGATGTCAACCACCAGATCTTGATGATGATGATGATGAGAAGGTTAGTGAAGAGAAAAAATATATTCGTGATGCGGTTTCCTTTGATAGCTGCTATATTCCTATTTTGGAAGCTCAAGGGGAAATAATGGCATTCTGGGATATAGAGACAATGCTGGTGAAATATTCCCCCGAAGTCATTCAAGGAAGGGGTAATCAAATTGAGGGTTCTTCGTTCAGTGAGTCAAAACAAGAGGAACCAAAATATGAAGAAACCAGTGAGTTCTTTGTGGAGACGTCCAGAATTGACAACAAAGTTCCAAACTTGGATATTTTGGAAGAAATACCAGACGAGCTCAGTTCGATCAAGATTGTTCGGGGTAAAATTCTTTAAACTCCACTGATTTTCTCAACTATTCTGATGGTGTGATTTATATATGCAATGTAAAATATCTTTTCGATTCTCATCAATATGATGCATCTTTGGTTGTTCCTTTTGAGTTCTTTGGAAAAGTAGGCCTGTGATATTGTGATAAGAAGGATGTCCACAAATCTGCTATATTCTTGTCGATATTACAGAAGGTGTTGGTGTAGTGACTGAGAGCAATGAATCTGTGGAGACCGTTGAGTTCTTTGGTCTTGGCATTTTGGAAAATTATATTGGATGTTTAGATGGAGCAAGTATAACAGAAATAGTGAAAGATACCAATAAGTTTGAATTGAATCACAAGTCTGGTAAATTTGTGAAATTTGTGGAGTTCTTTTTTAATTCCAGACTTTGTGGAGTCTGGTAAATTTGTGAAATTTTTTTATCCTGGTATTTTTCAGGACTCTTTTGGGAGATTAGATCACGATGATAGGTTGGAAATTTAAAAGTCATTGGACATGTCTTTGGGATTGAAATTTTTGCTAACACTACTAAAAATAGAACCTATTACTTCAATTTTTCAGGTCTATTTATCTCAATTTTTGGCCCGGACAAATCGAAGTGAAGGTGGATGGAGTAAAAGGCATGTTTTTTACCTCGGTCCAAAATCAAGGTAAAAAATATTTTTATCTCAGTTTTTTTAGAAAATAACCGATGTAAAAAGTGTGACTAACCAAAGGTTGTACGATTTAGCACAAAATTTGTCAACCGCAGTAAAAAAAAATATAGGATGATAAGGCTGCGATGTCGCTAAAAATTTGTCAAAACGCAGTAAAAAAATTGTTGGAACGATACTATTGTGATGTCGCACCTCGCATTTCTGGAATTAAAAAAGAACTACCAAAGGCGATACCAACACCGGTTCTACTTCCGGTAGTTAATGACGGAATGAAGCTTTCCGCAAGCAAAAATATGCCCAGTAAAACACAAATCGAAAAACATTAAACAAATCAATAAGCAAATCAAATTAATATTAAATCAATGTATACTTCGTACCAACATGGCATAATTGTTAGACTAAATCAGACTCCTGATTAGATTATGATTTATTCTGATTAGAGTTCTTTCCTTATTATACATCTATTGTACTCTCTATATATTTAGATATCAATAATACAATTAATTATGGCAAATCATTCTCTCATGGTATCAGAGCAAGTTCTGATCCTAACCCCTCAATTTTAATTCAGCGCCTCCCTCCTTCTTTCTTTTTCGGCGAAGTTCCGGTCAAATTCCGGCGTCCTCCGGCATCCTCTCAAGTCTCAATTTTCCGGGAAAATTTCCATCTTTTTCCAGCGGCGGTCTTCCTCCTCCGGCATCCTCCAGTGGCGGTCTCCTCCCCCGGCGTCCTCCAGCGGTGGCGTTCTCCAGCGGTTGTCTCCTCCTCCGGCGTCTTCCAGTGGCGGCGTCCTCCTCCGGCTTCCTCCAGCGGTGGCCTACTCCTCCGGCGTCCTCCAGCGGCGGCTCCTTTGCCGGAGAAGAAGAAATCCTCTCGTCCGATCGCGAAGCCAGACGGAGAAGAAACGGTCGATCACGACACGGAGAAGAAGAAGAAATCCTCTCGTCCGCGCGTGAAGCCATGAGCGAGTCGTATCGCCAGCAAGAAGAAAAATTCCGCGCATGAAGCCAAGCGCGAGTCGACTCGCCAGCAAGAAGGAAATTTCGCGCGTATAGCTACGCGCGAGTCGTCTCGCCAGCAAGGGAGTTTCTCGCGAGTTGCTCACATTCCGACGAGATTTTCAAATTCTCGTCAGCATCCAGTCAATTTCTGTGCCATTTTCCGGTCTTTCGTTATGGTTCATTTGGGCCTTATATCTCGGGAAGATTGCTCCACTAATTGGATTGCGGACAAGGTGTTGTTTCAGGCCAGTTTGAATGGTCCCAACTGTCATTCTTCATCAAATCAGTGGATTGTTAATTCAGGTGCTACATCTCATATCACTGCTCACACCAGTCATCTTGATCAGGTACAACGTTATCGTGGTTCTGATTCTATTCTTGTTGGAAATGGTGAATCATTATCTATTTCTCACATCGGCTAATGTCATTTATCTGGTTTCTCTGTTAATGATGTCTTTGTGGTCCCTAAGATTACTAGAAGTTTATTGTCCATTAGTAAGCTTACTCGTGATCTACCTGTCCGTGTTATATTTGATGCCGATGCATTTTCCATTGAGCACAAGCTTACAGGGGCGATAATTGGTAAAGGCTGTCATAGGTCTGATCTTTATTTTCTTGAGACTGGTGATTCCAGTTTTTTAGGCGAACTATGCTCTACAAAGCTTCATGCTTCTTTTGAGCAGTGGCACTCTCGCCTCGGTCATGTGTCTCATGATACTGTTCAGTTATTGAATCGAAGGAGTCTTATTTCCGTCACTTCTGCTATGCCTGCATCTGTCAGTTGCTCTCCGTGTCAGATGGCCAAGAGTAGCCGCTTGCCCTTTTTCACTAGTGACAAGCGCGCTACTGGTTTATTGGATAAAGTACATTGTGATTTGTGGGGACCAGCACCTGTTTTATCTGTCGGTGGTTTCTCTTATTATGCCGTTTTCATTGATGATTTCTCGCGATTCACATGGTTTCTTCCAATGCGGCATAAGTCGGATTTCTATGACACTTTTATCCAGTTTCAGAAATTCGTTGAGAATCAGTTTTCTACTAGGGTTAAAATTTTTCAGACCGATGGTGGCACCGAGTTTACTAATCACCGACTTCAGGGTCATCTCATATCATGTGGCATTCATCATCAGATGTCCTCGCCTTATACACCTGCTCAGAATGGCCGGGCCGAGCGGAAGCATCGTCACATCACAGAGATTGGTCTTGCCATGCTTTTTCACTCTTCTGTGCCGCACTGTTATTGGGTGGAAGCTTTCTCCTCTGCGGTTTACATTATTAACCGTCTGCCTAGTTCAGTTATGAGTGGCAAATCACCTTTTGAGGTTGTTTTTGGTCATGTGCCTGACTATACCCTCTTTCACCCGTTTGGTTACCGTGCATTTCCATGTCTGCGTGCCACTGCTACTGATAAGTTTGCACCTCGATCCATTCCATGTGTTTTTATTGGCTATAGCCCTCGTCACAAGGGCTTCCAGTGTCTCGACTAGACTTCTGGGCGCATTTATATCTCTCGCCATGTTCGTTTTGATGAAACTTTCTTCCCTTATGTCTCATCTTCCACGGACAGTCGTTCGATTTCAGATCTGGAGATTTCATCATTTTTTGATGGAACTGTTACTTCATCGATTGGGGCCACCACGTCTGTGTCTGTGCCTGTTCCAGCTGCCCCTCCTTCACCACTATCTTCCATCTGGATGGCCGACCTGGACCCGGCTCCTCGCCAAACACCCACCATATTTCAGCCGCTGGCCAGCACTCCTCAGCCACCGTCTCAGCCTGTATCGGCTATTCTTTCTCCGGTGACTTCCGACGGCCACTCTTCGGTCAGCACAGCTCGATCCTTCCCCATGTCATCAGTTAGTTCGACTCCTCCAGATTCGCCGCCCCAGCTTCGTACTCATCGGATGGCCACCCGGTCTTCTACTGGTGCCATTCAGCGGCGGGATTATTCGGATATTATTGTTCATGGTCTCACTGATGCACTTCTCTCTCAGACAGAGCCCACTGATTATCGCACTGCCCTTCAGGATCCAGCCTGGGTTTCAGCCATGGATGATGAGATGGATGCTCTTCGTGGTCAGTACACTTGGGATTTGGTGCCTCGACCTTCGAATGTCAACATTGTTGGCTCCAAATGGGTGTATAGGCTCAAGTATCGACCAGATGGCACTATTGAGCGTCACAAAGCTAGACTTGTGGAGCAGGGTTTCTCGCAGATTCCGGGTTTTGATTTTGACCACACTTTCAGTCCTGTGGTCAAAGCCTCCACTGTTAGGACGGTTCTTGCCATAGCCACCATGCGTTCCTGGCCACTTCACCAGTTGGATGTCAAGGCTTTCCTTAATGGTGTTCTTGATGTTCCTGTCTACATGAAGCAGCCCGTTGGTTATCAGGATTCTGTCCATCCAGACTATGTTTGTCATTTTAAAAAGGTCATTTATGGTCTTAAGTAGGCTCCCCGGGCTTGGTTCTAGCGTTTCAGCAGTTATCTGACACAACTTGATTTTCAGTGCAGCTCAGCTGATACTTCTTTGTTTGTCCTTTCGAAAGGGTCGTCATTACTGTACCTACTTGTGTATGTGGACGATATCATTCTTACAGGCAATGACTCGACTCTTCTTCGCCAGTTCATTGATCGGACACACAGCGAGTTTGCGATCAAGGATCTTGGTGTTCTTCATTACTTTCTTGGTCTTGAAGTTTCGCCTACCTCCTCGGGATTACTGCTTGGCCAAGCAAAGTATGCTCGGGATATTTTGAATCGGGCTGGTATGTCTGACGCGACACCAGTTTCTACTCCATTTGTTTCTGGTTCTCAGCTTCACAGCTCTACTAGTCCTCCATTTCGGGATCCTACACTTTATCGTTCTCTTGTTGGTGCCCTCCAGTATCTCACCATCTCTCGCCCGGATTTGGCATTCTCGGTCAACACGGTGAGTCAGTATCTTCAGGATCCCAGAGATGACCATTTTGCTGTTGTGACTCGGATTTTGCGATATGTTCGTGGCACTCTTCATTTTGGTCTCCGGTTTTGCTCTGCTAGTACTTCTGATGTGTTAGGATACTCTGATGCTGATTGGGCTTGCTGTTTGGAAACTCGTCGGTCCACTTATGGTTATGCGGTTTTTCTTGGTGGGAATCTGGTTTCTTGGAGTGCCAAGAAACAGCCCACTGTTTCTCGCTCTAGCACTGAGTCTGAATACCGTGCTCTCGCCAACACTGCCTCGGAAGTGGTTTGGCTCACTCATTTGCTTCGTGATCTTCGGGTTCCACTTTCTGGTTCTCCACTGTTGCTATACGACAATAGTAGTGCTATCTTCTTGGCTCAGAATCCAGTGGCGTACAAGCGGGCGAAGCACATCGACATCGACTATCATTTTGTTTGTGAGTTGGTGACATCCAGAAAGCTGCGTGTTGCTCATGTTCCGACTTCTCTTCAGATTGCGAACATTTTCACTAAGGGGCTCTCTCGTCTGCTGTTCGAGTTCTTCAGGTCCAAGCTGTGCGTTGGCGAGCATCTGACGCTTCACTTGGGGGGTGTTAGACTAAATCAGACTCCTGATTAGATTATGATTTATTCTGATTAGAGTTCTTTCCTTATTATACATCTATTGTAATCTTTATATATTTAGATATCAATAATACAATTAATTACGGCAAATCATTCTCTCACGGAGCTAGTCTGGTGAATGGCCTGGAGGCAGAGCTGATGAGGTGGAGGGGGTATATAGTTTGGACCTGATGAGCTGATAAGTCTCGAACACTGATTTGGAAGCAGTCTCCTGGAATGTCGAATGACAATTTGGAGGAGGCGTGGAGTTTGGCTGTAAGGAGGAGGCGTGAAGAAAGGAAAGGAAGGCTGTGACTAAGATTAGAGTTTGGGTTATTTATAGGTGTAGGGTTTTGGGTTATTTATGGGTTGAATTGTAAGTTGTTGTGGGCTGAAATTGTTTATGGGCTGAATTAAAATCTGCATTAGTATTTTATTTTATAAGTATAAATTCTTGAAAAAACTTGTGTTTAAAATTATTATAATTATATGAAATATTTAATTAGTTTTTATATATGGAAAGTCACGTAAAAGTTGACCGTTCATTAGTTAAGGTCATGCATTTTTTTGTTTATAAATGGAAAGTTAAGTAAGGGTTCATCGATGATTAGTTAAGTTATAACCATTTCATTAGTGTTTATGTATAGAATGTTAATTAAGGTTGACCGTTGATTAATTGAATTCTAACAATTTTGGTGGTGTTTATGTATGGAAAGTCAAGTAAGGGTTGATCGTTTATTGAAAAATTATACTATGACCCAAAATTGTGTTACTCTATAATTCATTGCTCCAAAATACATGATTTTTGTTATTCTTGCATAAATATAGAAATATTAAATAGATGCGTTTTTTGGTGAAAGGTTGGAAAGCTAGTATATATTGTAAAGTAACTTAGAGTTGGTTACCTAGAAGTAAGAAAGATAAATCTATAAAGATTACAAATATATTTTTGTGCATGTTTATTGATAAATATTCTATTACGAATTTGGAAAATACATTGAGGGTGTATAGGGTAGCATCACTTTCGAGCGGAGTTCAGTTTGGAGGTACGAGTAAAGTTTTTACTTTTTGCACTTCAGTCCCTCCAAGAAAGTTGGAGTTGTAGAATCACGAAATTGGCAACAAAAAAAATAAATTCAATAATATAAGATTGTGAATTTGCAATTTTGGCATGTATGGGTGAACGGAAGGGCCTCGAAAGTCAACATTGATTACTTCTACACAATCTTGGAAAATTACACTATGGCCCAAAGCTATATTACCCTATTATCCATTGCTCCAAAATACATGATTTTTTTTATTCGTCTAAATATTAAAATATAAAATTAATATTTTTTTTGTGAAATTTTGGAAAACAATAGTACATGTTCTAGAGTAACTTAGAGTTGGTTACATAGAAGTAAGAAAAGTAAATTGGAAAAGATTACAAATATATTCTTGTGCATGTTTATGGATACATATTTTGTTATGGACTTGAAAAATACAATGAGGGTGTATAGGGTAGCATCACGTTCGAGCGAAGTTCAATTTGGAGTTACGAGTAAAGTTTTTACTTTTTGCACTTAGGTCCCTCCAAGAAAGTTGGAGTTGTCGAATCACGAAATTGGCTACACAAAAATGAAATTCACTAATATAAGATTGTGAATTTGCAATTTGGGCATGTATGGGTTAACGGAAGGGACTCGAAAGGCAACATTGATTATTCTACACAATCTTGGAAAATTACACTGCCCCAAAGTTATGTTACCCTATTATCATTTGCTCCAAAATACATGATTTTTGTTATTCTTGCCTAAATATAGAAATATAAAATGAATTATTTATTTGGTAGAATTTTGGAAAGCTCTAGTACATGTTCTAAAGTAATTTAGAGTTGGTTGTATAGAAATAAGAAAAGTAAATTGGAAAATATTACAAATATATTCTTGTGCATGTTTATTGATAAATATTCTGCTATGGACTTGGAAAATAGAATGAGGATGTATAGGGTAGCATCACGTTCGAGCGGAGTTTAATTTGGAGTTACGAGTAAAGTTTTTACTTTTTGCACTTAAGTCCCTCCAAGAAAGTTGGAGTTGTCAAATCACGAAATTGACGACACAAAAATGAAATTCAATAATATAAAATTGTGAATTTGCAATTTGGGCATGTATGGATTAACGGAAGAACCTCGAAAGTCAACATTGATTATTTCTACACAATCGTGGAAAATTACACTATGGCCCAAAGTTATTTAACCTTATTATCCGTTGTTCCAAAATACATTATTTTTATTATTCTTGGCTAGAAATATAAAATAAATTATTTTTGGATGAAATGTTGGAAAATGCTAGTACATGTTATTGAATTACTCATACCGGTGCATATGTACCTGTTTTCTGACATATCCATCTAATCACTAAGTTGGTACGAATCACCTTCCTCACAAATATTTATATGTCATATATGCAATGTATCTTAAATAATGAGATATTTTGTAACAAAATTTAACCCAGCAACCAAATTTTATACTACTGATTTTATATAATTATAAATAAGTAGTATATGAAATTTTATTCAGTGAAAAAATAAAATTTATTTATTGATATTCGAATTCAATCAAATATTACTCGAACTCTACGTTTAATTTATTTCAATTGAAAAATAAAAACATAAATTCATAGTTAAAAGTATAGTTATAAAATCTTTTTAAAATTTAAAAGAAATGGAGTAGCATATAAAATTTACAAAATTATATTTTAGTTTCTTATAACATTAAATTTTATTATTAAAATCTCGATCATGTGTTACTCAAACTCTACATTTAATTTATTTTATTTGAATATATAAACATAAAGTCATTGTTAAAAGTATAATTATAAAATATTTTAAAATTAAAAAGAAATGGAGTTGCATAATAAAATTTAGATATTATATTTTTATTTAATAATAACATTACCATTATTAATATATATATTCAATTATTTTTAATCGTGCATAGCAAGGATGTGTGCGAGTGGTATGTGCAACATCGGTAAGCCAGACATACATGCGATGTCAGTCATTTCATTTCTGTGAGGGGTATGTGCGACGTCGGTCACAATAATAATCGACGTTGGTAAGTCAGACATACGTGCGACGTCGATCATATCATTTCTGCGAGGGGTACGTGGGACGTCAGTCACAATAATAATCGACGTCGGTAAGTCAGATATGTGTGCGACTTCGGTCAGTGACGTGCGATTTCAATGTCAAAAATAACCGAAAGCCAGACATGCGTGCGACGTCGGTAGTTTTATGTCTGCTAGTGAAATGTGCGACATCGGTGTAAAAAAATAACCGACATAGGTGTAAAAAACAACCGACATCGGTAAGCGTGCGACATCAGTCATTTATGTATGCGTGGGACATCAGTCATTTATGTATGCGTGCGACATCAGTCATTTATGTATGCGTGCGACATCGGTATCAAAAACAATCGGCGTCGATTGGCCAGACATGCGTGCAACTTCGGTAATGGCAGTCATTTACCTCGGTTTTTTTAAAATGAGGTAAAAAGTGTACTTTTTACCACAGTTTTTTTAAACCGAGGTAGGAATATTTTATACTTAGAAAAAAAATAAGAACTGAGATCTCTCTCCGGTCAGTGCAGCTCGATCTTCTTCGGCATTGTCAGCTGGTTTAACTCCTCCAGCCTCGCTGCCCTAGCTTTGTACCCATCGGATGGCTACTCGGTCTACTACTGGTGTCATTCAGCGCCGAGATTATTCGGATATTATTGCTCATGGTCTCACTACCGCACTCCTTTCTCAGATAGAGCCCAATGATTATCGCTCTACCCTTCAGGATCCAACCTGGGTTTCGGCCATGGATGATGAGATGGCCGCTTTTCATTGTCATCACTCTTGGAATTTGGTGCCCCGACCTTCGAGTGTCAACATTGTTGGCTCCAAATGGGTCTATAGGCTCAAGTATCGACCAGGTGCACTATTGAGCGTCACAAAGTTAGACTTGTTGCACAGGGTTTCTCGCAGATTCTGAATTTTGATTTTGATCACACTTTCAGTCCTGTGGTCAAAGCCTCCACTGTTAAGACGGTTCTCGCTATAGCCACCATGCGTTCCTAGCCACTTCATCAGTTGGATGCCAAGAACGCTTCCTTTAATGGTGTTCTTGATGTTCCAGTCTACATGAAGCAGCCTGTTGGTTATCAGGATTCTGCTCATCCAGACTATGTTTGTCGCTTGCGAAAGGTCATTTATGGTCTTGAGCAGGCTCCCCGGGCTTGGTTCCAGCGTTTCAGCAGCTATCTGACACAGCTTGGTTTTCGGTGCAGCTCAGCTAATACTTCTTTATTTGTCCTCTTGAGCGGGTCGTCGTTATTGTACCTACTTGTGTATGTGGACGATATCATTCTTACAGGAAATAACTTGACTCTTCTTCGCCAGTTCATCGATCGGACACACAGAGAGTTTACAATCAAGGATCTTGGTGCTCTTCATTACTTTCTTGGTCTTGAAGTTTCGCCTACCTCCTCAGGGTTAGCCAAGCAAAGTATGCTCGTGATATTTTGAATCGGGCCGGTATGTCTGACGCAGCACCTATTTCTACCCCATTTGTCACTGGTTCTCAGCTTCACAGCTCTACCAGTCCTCCGTTCCGAGATCCTACACTTTATCATTCTCTTGTTGGTGCTCTCCAGTATCTCACCATCTCTCGCCCGAATTTGACATTCTCGGTCAATACGGTGACTCAGTATCTTCAGGACCCCAGATATGACCATTTCGCTGCAGTGACACGAATTTTGTGGTATGTTCGTGGCACTTGTTAGGGAATATAAATATTACTTGTAATTGTAACTAGATTATATTTCCTTTTCCTAGCTTCTACAGGTATTTTGTACTACCATATAATAGACCCTGAGGTGATGAATAAAACACATATTATTACCCTTATTTTCTACATGGTATGAGAGCCTAAAATCTTGAATCTGAGAACCTAAATTTCTCATCTTAAATTTCTCATAAATAATGCCGCTATCATCCGTGCGTGGCGCACCGTCGATCTGAGTAGCTTTCCTCTTAAAAAAATAAATTACACCTCTGCTCCGGTGGCCGATCCGAGTTCCCGCCGCCATCAAATTACGCCTCTGTCTTTGGTGGCACCTCAGTCTCCGATGGTGCCATCCTCTGTCTCCGTCGATGCCTCCGGCAAGCCGAATTTGTCTCCGTCGTCGGTCTCTGCCCACCGCCATCCTCGTCGCCTCTTTCTCCGCTGTCGATCTCTTCCATGCTGACGAGCTAGTCATCACCCACCGTCCATCGATAGTACCATTTGCCATTGCCATTTCGGGAACCTCTTAACATATCAGTATCTTTTGCCATTGCCGTTCCAAGCTAGGGAAGAAGGCGCGCGTGAGATTCACGCGTGCGACCATTTAAGGTGCATGAACTCACGCAACCTCACCTCCAGTAGTGCAAGTTTCCACGCGCCACAGGGACGTGCGCCGCCTTGATTTTGTTTCTGCGGGTTGCTTGTACAGAGAAAAGTTACTTGGTTGCTATATCCTCTTGACACAATTTACTGGGACACTATTTTTTATTATTATTAAACAAAATCAATTGTGTTATGGCTTTTTTTCTGGTGTAGTAACGTCGCCGCAAGGGTTTGCAGCGGCCGCCTCCTCTGGCGCTCCTACCCGATCTGATTTCGCTCCTGCTCTATCTGACGATCAATGGAGTACGGCCATACATTTATTTAATCAGTTTAATTCGTTATCTGACCATGGGTCAGGTAAGTCTACTTTACCTTGGATTATTGATTCGGGAGCCTCCTATCACATGACTGGTGATACGAGTTCTCTTACTGATATTATTAATTCTACCAATTCTGTAAATGTCGTACTGCCCGATGGATCTGTGTCATCTGCCACACAATATGGTTCTATTGTTTTTGGAGATGTCACACTCACTCATGTGCTCTACATACCTACTTTGCGAGCAATTTATTATCATGCTCTAGATTGTTATCTGCCTTAAAATGTCTAGCCTTGTTTACTGAAAATTATTGCATTTTATAGAAAATCAGTACGAGGACTGTGATTGGCGTGGGTGAACAGCAAGGGGGGTTTATTGGCTTCATCTGTTGGGTACTCGCGTTCGTCCTCATATCCTGCAGTCTATGCCGACAATTGCTTTGATTTCTTCATCTGATTTATGGCATCAACGTTTTGGTCATCCATCATCTACGGTGTTGTCTTCTATTCCTACTCTTGATTTTAGCATAAACAATACTACTATACCTTGCTCTGTATGTTATAGAGCAAAACATACCAGACATAGTTTTCCATTGAGTTCTATAAATGCTACTGCATTATTTGAATTAGTACATTGTGAAGTTTGGGGTTCTTACAGAACACCATCTTCTATTGATGCATTTTTATTTTTTACAATAGTTGATGATTATTCCCGAGCTGTTTGGGTTCATTTATTAGTGGCTAAGTCAGAAGTAGCTTCTATATTTTTGGAATTTTGTGCTCTGGTCAAGAATCAATGGGGCCGAACTATATTGCGTGTCCGGGCTGACAACGGGACCAAATTTTTGCCTTTGAGATCTCATTTTGCTGCATCTGGGATCATTTTTTAGATATCTATGGTTGATACACCACAGCATAATGGTAGAGTTGAACGAAAGCATCACCATTTACTCAACGTGACACGTGCCTTACGGTTTCAAGCCAGTCTTCCGATTGAGTTTTGGGGAGAATGTGTTCTTACTGCTGCTTATCTGATTAACCGGACACCGACGAAACATCTCGATGGTCACACTCCCTTTGAGATGCTATATGGACACGCTCCAAATTACTCATCTTTAAAGGTATTTGGATGCTTGTGTTCTGCTGCTCACGTTCCCAGACACCGCGACAAGTTTGCACCAAGAAGTCAATGATGTTTGTTTATTGGTTATCCTGCTGGAAAGAGAGGCTATTGCCTTTTTGACCTGGAATCCCGCGTCATCTTTAACAGTCGGGATGCTGATTTTTTTAAGACCAATTTTTGTATGCAGCAACTCCGACATCATCCTCTTCCATAGATCCCATCGGCACCACCACCTTACCACCGATATCACTTCCACCACCACCGGAGTCACATGCCCAGATCGTGGCACCACCGGTCCCGCCGACCGCCATCGACCCTATACCGCCGGTTGCTGCCACTCCTGTCCCACCGGCTGTAGTCGTATCCTTACCTTCGAATGCCTCCGTGCCTATACCACCAGCTGCTTATCCAGTTTTGGCGATCGACCCAGATCACCAGCAACCCTTGATAGTCCAGCCTGACGATGCACCTCCTGGAACGCCACTGGCGACCGGCGATCATGCACCTCACGCGCCGCCAACTTTGGTGACTCCTTATGTTTCGCCCCAGTGCGGTGTCTCCGGCCCCGACTAATTCCGCTCGTCGTTTGCTTCAGTCAATTCCGCCGCCTGTTTCAACAGTTTTTCTGACGTCTCCTCCCACTGCTGAGTTGCCTCCTATCAGATAGAGTGTTCGCATTCGCCGACCTCCTCCTTATTTGGAAGATTATGATTGTGATGATTACGCTTGTGCTCTTACTACTAAAGACCCCCCCTCCTACTACTACGTTCACTCCTGCGCCATCACGATCCTTAGGTGTTCTCTATCTTCTTACTGGTTATGTAAATTGTGATAATTTTTCTAGTATGCATTCTAGATTTTCCTTAACATCACTCCTCATTTTGGTCTTAGCTTTCATTTTGCTAGTACTCCTGATGTGTTAGGGTATTCTGATGCTGACTGGGCTCACTGTCTGGAGACTCATCGGTCCACTTATGGTTATGCGATCTATCTTGGTGGGAATCTGGTTTCTTGGAGTGCTAAGAAACAGCCCACATTTTCTCGCTCTAGTACTGAGTCTGAATATCGTGCTCTCGCCAACACCACTTCAGAAGTGGTATGACTCACTTTTTTGCTTCGTGATCTTCGGGTTCCGCTTTCTGGTTCTCCACTACTGTTAAGCGACAATAGCAGTGCTATCTTCTTGGCTCAGAATCAGGTGGCTCAGAATCAGGTGGCGCACAAGTGGGCAAAGCACATCGATATTGACTACCATTTTGTTCGTGAGTTGGTGACATCTAGAAAGCTGCGTTTTGCTCATGTTTCGACTTCTCTTCAGATTGCGGACATTTTCACCAAAGGGTTCTCTCGTCCGCTGTTCTAGTTCTTTAGGTCCAAGCTGTGCGTTGGTGAGTATCCGACGCTTCGCTTGAGGGAGGTGTTAGGATAAATCAGATTACTGATTAGATTATGATTTATTATGATTAGAGTTCTTTCCTTATTACACCTCTATTGTACTCTCTATATATTCAATTATCAATAATACAATTGCTTACGGCAAATCATTCTATCATTATGTCTCTTCAAAAGAGAAACATGGAAAATAGGGTGTACCTTGCAGGTGGATGGCACCTTGATTTGTAAGCTACCGCGCCTATCTTACTTTAGATATGATAAGGGCCAAAATAGATGGCTACTAACTTCATATTGTTCCTGTATTGAACTGATCATTGTTTGTAACATTGGAGCTTTAAATAGACTCAATCGCAAGAATTCAAAGACCTTTCTGAATGCTCTTGGTCAGCTTGCCGCTTCATTCTATTTTGAGCTTTTTGGAGACGTTTCTTCAGAAGTTGATTCACATGTGCCCTTTGTTCCAACATGTTGGTATGCCTTGAATACTGTAATAGCCGCTTCTGCGACCCTGGCCTGGGGGTCCGGGGGGGGCGGCAGTCGCCCCCGGGAAACAAACGGGGGTCTCGCTGTGGAGACAGCATATAAAGTTTGTTAGGGTTTAGTGGAGACAACATATAAAGTGTCTCTCTTCTCTCTGTAAACTAACTCTAATTTTGTTCCACCCAAAATTAGTGAATTCGTCTCCCGTGGATGTAGCCAAATTGGTGAACCACGTAAATCTTGTGTCTTGTTATTTTCGTTCATATTTTCTGTTCTTTCTCCATTCTGCACAACAAACTGGTATCAGAGCGGTTTCTTTTTCCAGCGATATTCGTAGTGGGTATATCGGATTATGGGCTCATCAGATCGGGGCTGATCGGGGAGAAAGATGTCTGGGTTGAACGTGAAGATCGACAAGTTTACTGGGAGAAACAGTTTCAGTTTATGGCAGATCAAGATGCGAGCTTTGCTGTAACAGCAAGGTTTGTGGACTCCGCTGACGAAGGATTTCGCGAGCAGTTCTGGCGATGTTGTGAGTCTGGAAGAAAAGACACACTCAACGATTATGCTGTGTCTCACGGATGAAATCATCACTGAGGTCTCAGATCAGGAGACTGCTGCACAACTGTGGCTGAAGTTGGAGAGTTTGTATATGACGAAATCTCTAACCAACAAGTTGCTTCTGAAACAACGCCTCTTCGGTCTCCGAATGCAGGAAGGTATGCAACTCAGAAACCATCTAGAGCAATTGAATACTTTGTTATTAGAATTGCGAAATATAGATGTGAAAATTGAAGATGAAGATGCTGCTTTGATTTTGCTAGTTTCTTTACCACTTTCATATGAGAATTTTGTTCAGTCATTTATTGTTGGTAAAGATTCTGTGTCTCTGGAGGAAGTAAGATCCTCTCTTCATAGTAGAGAGTTGCGACATATGGCAAACAGTACAGGTACAGAAAGTTAGGCCACTGGCTTGTTTGCTAGTGACGGAAACACAAAAGGCAAGGAAATCGGCAATAAGAAGAAGGGCAAGAAGTCATCTTCAAAGGGTCCCAAGGCCAATGATGTTTGTAACTACTGTAAGGAGAAGGGGCATTGGAAAAAGGAGTGTCCGAAGAAGGCTAGTAAATCTGGGAGTACATCTGGTACTGTTGCTGTGGCTGAAGGGGATTTCAGTTCTGAAGATGATTTTGCTCTAGCTGCTACTGGGCAAAATAATCATCCTAATGCGTGGTTTCTTGATTCTGGGGCATCTTACCATATATGCCCAAGGAGAGATTATTTCTCAACTTATGAGCAAGTTGAGGGCATCATTACTACGGCAAATGGTGTTGCGTGCAAGGTAGTTGGGATTGGTTCAATCAAGATCAGGACGCATGATGGTAGTTTCTGTACTTTGAACGATGTCAGGCATGTTCCATCGATGACAAAGAATCTTATTTCTCTTCCTACGTTGGATAGAAAGGGTTTCGTCTACTCAGGGAGTGATGGAGTTCTGTGTGTCTGTAAGGGTTCTGGCTGGCTCTGAAAGGTGTTCTGCATGGTACTTTGTATTTTCTACACGGTTCCACGGTTATGGATTCTGTTAATGTTGCATCTTCGGAGGTTCACCAGGATGATATGACTAAGTTATGGCATATGAGGCTTGGTCACATAGGTGAAAGAGGGATGCAGATTCTGTCGAAGTATGATCTTCTTGGTGGCCACAAGGTCAAGAGCTTGGACTTCTGTGAGCATTGTGTTTTTGGGAAGCATCACCGCAGCAAGTTTCCTAAGGCGATTCATAGAACAAAGGGCACATTGGATTACATCCATTCTGATTGTTGGGGACCTTCCCGAGTTGAGTCACTGGGAGGTCACAGGTACTTTATTTCTCTGATTGATGATTACTCAAGGATGACTTGGGTTATCATGATGAAACATAAGAGTGAAGCTTTCTCGAAGTTCAAGGAGTGGAAAGCTTT
This sequence comes from Rubia yunnanensis, assembly GCA_037428765.1. Taxonomy (NCBI): domain Eukaryota; kingdom Viridiplantae; phylum Streptophyta; class Magnoliopsida; order Gentianales; family Rubiaceae; genus Rubia; species Rubia yunnanensis. Next base: position 89,459,605 of record CM075064.1, on the reverse strand, counting down.
GGTGGAAAATCAGACCGGGAAGAAGATCAAGAGGCTTCGAACTGATAATGGGCTGGAATTCTGCTTGTCTGAGTTTGATCAGTTTTGTAGAGATGAAGGGATTGCCCATCATCATACAGTTAGGAATACGCCACAGCAGAATGGTGTAGCTGAGCGGATGAATCAAACATTGCTGGCGAGAGCGAGGTGCATGCTCTCTAATGCTGGTTTGGAAACGAGATTCTGGGCAGAGGCGGTGAGTACAGCTTGTTACCTGATCAATCGCGGGCCTCACACGGGTATAGAGTGCAAAATACCTATGGAGTTGTGGTCAGGTAAAGTTGTTGATTACTCCAAGTTAAAAGTTTTTGGTTGTACATCTTATTATCATGTTAGTGATGGTAAGTTAGAGCCCCGAGCCAAGAAGGGTGTCTTTGTGGGTTATGGAGATGGAGTTAAAGGCTCCAGGATATGGTCTCCATCTGAGAAGAGGGTTATTCTGAGCAGGGACGTTGTCTTTGATGAAAATTCTTCGCTTAGATCTATGGTGAAGCCCACAGTTGTGCCAGAAACTAGTGGAGTTGATAAACAGGTGGAGCTTGAAGTCACTCAAGGTGAAAATAGATTGGAACAATTTGAGGTGGATCAAGAGCCACAGACAGAATCTGAGATACCAGAATCTCCACCACCAGATCCTCAACCATCAGGAGCTACAGTCCGCAGTTTAGCTCAGGACCGACCCAGGAGGGTTGGAGTTGGGGCGCCAAAGAGATATGGGTTTGAGGATATGGTGGGTTATGCACTGTCAGTTGCCGAGGAAGTGGATACTCAAGAGCCATCTACCTTCAGAGAGGCTACTTCATGTACTGATGCTGATAAATGGCTTGCTGCAATGGGAGATGAGATGGAGTCCCTTCAGAAGAATCAGACATGGGAATTGGTCAAACAGCCTCAAGGGAGAAAGGTAATCAGTTGCAAATGGGTTTTCAAGAAGAAGGAAGGAATATCACCTGCAGAGAGAGTCAAGTACAAGGCAAGAGTTGTTGCAAGAGGTTTTAGTCAAAGGGAGGGGGTAGACTATAATGAGATTTTCTCACCAGTGGTCAGACACACTTCCATCAGAGTGTTGCTAGCCTTGGTGACACATCAGGATTTGGAGCTCGAGCAACTTGATGTGAAGACCGCTTTTCTACATGGAGAGTTGGAGGAAGAGTTGTACATGACTCAGCCAGATGGTTTCCAGGTTCCTGGCAAGGAAAAGTATGTTTGCAAGTTGAAGAAGTCTTTGTATGGACTTAAGCAGTCTCCGAGGCAGTGGTACAAGAAGTTTGACAGTTACATGCTTCAGCTGGGATATACGAGGTGTGCTTATGACTGTTGTGTCTACTACAGCAGGTTGAGAGATGGGTCATTCATCTATATGGTGCTTTATGTAGATGACATGCTGGTAGCCGCAAAGAGTAAGCACGAGGTTCAGAAGTTGAAAGGACTTCTTAGTGCTGAGTTTGAGATGAAGGATCTGGGTGCAGCTCGGAAGATACTAGGAATGGAGATTCTTAGGGATCGAAGTCAGCGGAAGCTTTTCTTGTCACAGAAAGGCTACATTCAGAAAGTGTTGGCTAGGTTTGGCATGTCTACAGCCAAGCCTATAGACACTCCTAGTGCTGCAAATATTCATCTCACCACTATGTTTGCTCCTCAGTCAGACGAGGAGAAGGAGTATATGTCTCGGGTTCCTTATGCCAGCGCGGTGGGGAGCTTGATGTATGCTATGGTTTGCACGAGGCCAGATTTAGCACAGGCAGTCAGTGTTGTGAGCAGGTTCATGGGGCAACCGGGAAAGGAACATTGGCAAGCTGTGAAGAGGATCTTCAGGTATCTTAGAGGTACGTCTGATGTGGGTCTCATTTATGGAGGTGATACGGAGTGCTTAGTTACAGGCTACTCTGATTCTGATTATGCTGGTGATGTTGACACGAGGAGATCGATGACTGGTTATGTATTCACTTTGGGAGGTTCTGTGGTTAGCTGGAAGGCGACTTTGCAACCTACAGTGACATTGTCTACTACGGAAGCAGAGTACATAGCTCTGACAGAGGCTGCAAAGGAGGGAATATGGATGAAAGGGCTAGTTAGTGATCTTGGTCTACATCATGATCAGGCTACTGTGTACTGTGACAGCTTGAGTGCAATCTGCCTAGCCAAGGATCAGGTCCATCATGAGAGGACCAAGCATATTGATGTCAGATATCATTTCTTGAGGAGTGAGAGGAGAATCAGGGTGAAGAAAGTGGGAACTGCAGATAACCCCGCTGATATGTTCACCAAATCTGTTCCACATAGCAAGTTTCAACATTGTTTGGACTTGTTGAACATCAGAACTGATTAGGTGCTCTATGGGCAGTCCCGGGAGTGGAGGGCGAAGTCTACTCATCTGGCACTGTAATGGTGCATCTGGAGTTTTCTACTTTGAGGATTCAAGTCAAGGTGGAGATTTGTTGGTATGCCTTAAATATTGTAATAGCCGCTTCTGCGACCCTGGCCTGGGGGTCCGGGGGGGCGGCAGTCGCCCCTGGGAAACAAACGGGGGTCTCGCTGTGGAGACAGCATATAAAGTTTGTTAGGGTTTAGTGGAGACAGCATATAAAGTGTCTCTCTTCTCTCTGTAAACTAACTCTAATTCTGTTCCGCACAAAATTAGTGAATTCGTCTCCCGTGGATGTAGCCAAATTGGTGAACCACGTAAATCTTGTGTCTTGTTATTTTCGTTCATATTTTTTGTTCTTTCTCCATTCCGCACAACACAACATATTGTGAGTTTTTTTAACAATTGAGTCAGTTAATATCCCCCAGAGGTAAAGTAAGGGGTTCAACTCCATACAAATCCTCCAAGTGAGTCATGTTTATACGGGATTGATGGGTGATATTGTACCACCATTGTGCGACTCCTAAACACTCTTGCCAAGAAGCAGGTTTGCTTCTGCAGAAACATCTAAGGTAGGATTCAAAATTTTTATTAATCCGATATGTTTGGTGGTCGGTCTCAGGGTGGTATGTTGTACCCATCTGGAACTGAACACCTATATTCTTAAAAAGCTCATTCAATAAATGTCTAGTAGATAATATGACTCTATCAGGTGTGATGGCTTCAGGAATACCATGTAGCTTTGTGATGTTATTAAAGAGCATTTGTGCCATTGTTTGAGCAAAGAAAAATGTGAAAGAGCGAGGAAATGACTATATCTAGTCAATCGATCAACCACCACTAAAACTGTATTAAAGCCATGTGAATCAGTCAACATGTCTATGCCGTTCATTTATATCTATCTCCAAGCATGGTTCAGAATAGGGAGCGGTTGTAGAAGACCGGGGGTTTTATAGTGCTCATATTTGTGTCTTTGACACACCTCACATTGCTGTATAAACTCAGTAATTTCTTGCTTCATTCCAGGCAAATGGAAGAAGGTTAAAATTCTACTGATAGTTGTAGTTTGTCCTGAGTGGCCTTCCAAAAGTCATGAATGCATTGCTTTGAGAATCTCCATTTTTACCCCTCGACTTGATCATATGTACATCTTCTTCCATTTTATTTTCAGAATACCATGAACATAGCTTAATTATGAGCTTGGACCAGTTTGCAGTAAATCATCAATAATATAAGCATGTGCAGTGCCATCGCCTTCATAACTTTCTCAATTTGTGGCATCCAGACAGGATGTACTGATGAAGCTGTAACTACCTTAAGTGTACTGAATGAAGTTATGCCAGAATTTTAAGGGTTGTAGGATTTGATAACCATCCAATTCCCTCAGTCACCTTTTCTTAATCACACTGACTAGCTGGTTTTTCTGGGGATTTCTGACTCTTCTCATAATTTTCATAGGTAGAGAAATCCGGTAATATTTCTGTAATTTGCATTCCCCTTGATCATCCCATGTGATCTGATTTAGATTGGTCATCAACTCATTAGAATCATTGCACAACACAATACCCTTGTTCTGATCACCAATTGTATTGCCATTCCAAATAATGATTTTATTTCCTAATCTACTCCCTCTGGTCATCAATATTTGGCTCCCTTCTAAATGACACAAATTATTTTTAGAAGTGAATTGAGAGGTGTAGGTTGAATTGGGAGAAGAAAAAGTAAACTGTGTGGTTGAAAATAATCTAATATTTGCCAAATGAGGAAAGTGTCAATATAAAAAGACCATCCCAAAAAGAAAAGAGTGCCAATATAAAAAGACCAGAGTGAGTATGAGGTTGATGAAGTTATCACACTGTTCTACTCATGATCAGCGGCTCCCTTGTCTCGCTCATCTTGTACCTTCCTTGACAATGCATCAGCAACACAGTTCTCAGTTCCATTTTTATATTGAATCTCAAAATCCAATCCCCAAAAGTTCAGTTATCCATTTGTGTTGCAAAACGCTTGTAATTTTCTGGTCCAACAAGTACCTTAGACGTTGATGATCTGTTTATGTCACAAAGTGATTTCCCATTAGATAATATATCCACTTATGCACAACCACAACCAGAGCTAAAAGTTTATTCTCACAAGTAGATAGACTCCTGTTCCTCTCACAAAAAGTTTTACTCCAATAAGCAGCGGGTCATCCTTCTCGCATTAAAACAACTCCCATGCCATGCCCACATGCATCTGTTTTTATTGTGAAATGTTTATTAAATTCCGGCATTTTAAGCATAGATGCACATGTCATTGCTTTTTTCAACGTCTCAAAAGCTTTGGCAGCATCTTCTGACCATATGAAACCATCCTTCTTAAGCAAAACATGGAGATCCCTGTATACTACCCCATACTTGGCTATAAACCTTCTATAATAACATGTTAGCCCAAAAAAAAAAGCCTTAGTTCTTTAACTAAATTAGGAGTAGGCTAATCCTAGATGCTGGAAACTTTATCTCGATCCATTTCCAAATCCTCAAAAGATATTAAATGGTCGAGATATTCAAACTTTTCCTCGACAAAAACACATTTGCCAAGCTTTGCAAATAGTGTATGTACCCTCATTTCTTGTAATATTGCCTTCACATGTAACAAGTGCTCTTCAAACGTAACACTATAGAATAAAATGTCATCAAAGAACATTAACAATGATTTCTTAAAATTTCTGAAACACTTGATTTCATTAGGGATTGAATAGTAGCAGGGGAGTTTGTAAGTACAAAAGGCAGCACCAAAAACTTAAAATGGCTATGATGCGTTTCAAATGTTGTCTTGTGTACATTATTGGTTTTAACCCTAATTTGAGATCTAGCTTGGTAAAAAATCTTACTCAATGTAATTCATCGATGATAGGAATCGGAAATTTATCATTTATTGTAGGTCATTTATCTTTCTATAATCTATGCATAACCTCCAGCTTGCATCCTTCTTTTTCACTAACAAAAATGGTGAAGCAAACAGACTGGAACTCCTCTTAATAATCTCTTGATTGAGTATGTCTTCTCCCTATCTTTCAGTTTCATCCTTGTGTGTGTGAGAATATCTGTAAGGTTTAAGTTTAAAAGGATCAGCATCAGCCTTCAAAGTAATACTGTGATCAACTTCCCTTGTGGGTGATAAACTAGTTGGTAGTGAAAACACATCATGATAATCAGAAAGAACCTATTTTAACACCTTGGGCACTTGAAATTCTTCCAGTTTATTTCTCTCCGTTTTTGAATGCCATCTTTTTTTTTAATTAAAACACCCCTTGTAATAAGGAGAGAGGGTTGTATATGGGCTACCCTAAACCCTTTAAAAAACTAAAAAAGAAAGAGGAGCATTAAGCTCAGTTCGTTACAAAATAACGAAGCAAAATAAATTGCTTCCAAAAGCGATAGAGTTGGATGCCACATGGCTCCAATCGCAAATTAGTAGTTAGGATGTCGGTTCCCGTTTCAAGGCAATATAAGAACCAAACGCAGTTTAGCGAATCGTCGAAACGAAACTCAAATTAGCATCCGATCTATATCAGCCTTAAAAATGAACACAATACCACTAACCATATTAACAAAAGAATGGTGAGATGTAATAGTCCTCTATAATGATCAAAAATGATGAAGGATTGAGCACCAATAGAAAGCAATCCGTGCGGGTGTTGCTCAGAAAGATTACTGATCAAGGAGGCTGATGGATTCTGATTGTGGGAAGATTCAGAGCATCCCCAGCTATTGCTTGTTTTAATTGAAGAGGAGCCTCCTGTGCAGAGATCTGACCCCTGTTTTCATCTTGTTGCAAAAGACTCCTAGCTAAAGAAGCTAACTGATGAGCCACCTGATTTTGCTCCCTGTAGGCATGAACAAAGGAGATGTGTTTATCTGCTGTGAGTTCTTTTATCTGCCATATGAGTCTTTGAATATTCCAAGGCACATGTTTAGCACCATTTAAGAGTTGCACACCCTGCAAAGAGTCCATTTCTACAGTCAAGGGGAACAAGTTAAGTGCACAACATATTTGGATCCCTGTAAAGGAAGCCATTAATTCTGCAGTGAGGGGATCAGATATGGAGTCCATTTTTTCCATTCCCATAAAAAGAATCATGCCTGAATTGTTTATGATAACAGTACCACCTGCAGCATAGTTTAGCTGAGGACAATGTGCATCAGAGTTTAATTTATAACCAAGATCTGGGGGATTCCATTTGTAAGACTTGATCATCCGAGGTTTTGGAGTTTTGAAAACTGTAAACATTCCTATGGCTATCAAATGATTACAGTCAGGGTGCTGAATGATAGGTTGCAATGAGAAAATAGATACAGCCATTTTCTGAATCTGTATGATAATTGACTTTTCCACAATATTTTTAGAATCATACAGGAAACTGCATCTTTCCTTCCAAAGGAACCAGATCAATAAATTTGGCAAAATATGACATGCACTGTTTTTTTATTTTGAGAAATGTGAGATCGACCAGAACCATGACAATGCATGAAAAATATGCCCAAACTGTCTGTATGGAATTTCCAGAATATTGAACAACCATTTCCAAAGCTTAGAGGCTAGATGACAGTGTAAGAAAAAATGAGTGAGTGAGTCTTCATTTTGACAGCAGATGCACTTAGAAACAACTTGAATACCCATCTTCCTTAGTTTTTCATCGAAAGGTAAAAAGTAGTTAACCATTTTCCAGACAAACACAGATATTTTAGGAGGAACCAAAGGATTCCAAATCTGTTTCATTGACCAAATATCTGACCTTTTGCTGGAAATGGTTTTGAAAGCTGATGATACCGTGAAATGACCTGTAGAAGATGGTGTCCAAATCATATGATCATCCCTGTCAAATAGTGAAAAGGGTGAAGACAAGGAGTTTATCAAATCCAAGTTAAAACCATCCGAGAGCTGGGGTAGAAAAAGATTTTTGTTTTCCTGGAACTGAGCTATTGTAAGGTGGAAAGGGAATTCAGAATTTGCTTCCCATTGATCTGAGAGGAATCCTGAGCCCCTCCAGTTACTGTTCCAAAAATTTGAAGTTTCTCTTCCAACCTGTACTTTAGCAAAGGTCTCAGCTATATGAGTTATAGCTTTGACTCTTTTCCATGAGTCTGATGATCTAGCAGAGGGGGGTAATGACCAGATGAATCTAGACCATAAGGTGGATCCGATCTGTATTTTCCAATAAAGCTTGAGTGAGAAGCTATCAATTACTGTCTGGAAGCATCTGAATCCAAAGCCATTCTGAGACTTAGGATAGCACAAATCAATCTATGCTTTCCAGTGTCTCTTTTCCCCTTGGTCTGATTTCCCCCAAATAAAATTGTTGCACATTTTTTCCATCATTTCAATCGTATGTTTGGTTGGGGACATGACACACCAAACATGTTGTGGGATGGAAGCAAGAACATGTTTCACCAGAATTATTCTACCAGCCATATTCAACCACCTATTGTTCCATTTCAGAATCTTTCCATTCAGATTTTCAATCAGGGGCTGAAAATATACATTTAACTTCCTACCTTTATAGATAGGTACCCCTAAATAAGTGAATGGAAAAAAACCTTCTGACATGAGTGTTATGTTTCTGATCATCCCAGTTCTTAAAGAACTAGTTTTATTTCCTACATAAAAAGCACTCTTTGTGAAATTCACGAACTGTCCAGAAGCTTTTTGATAATGTTTCAGAAATAGAACTAGGTTTTTTAGAGATTTCTTAGTTGCCTTAATGAAGATGACAGTGTCATCCGCATAAGACAAATGAGAGATCTCCATTGAACCCAGTGGGACTGCAAATCTATCAATAAATCCTAACTGAAACATGCACTTTAGGCCCCTATTTAAAAGCTCAGTGATAAAATTAAACAAAGTAGGGGACAGAGGATCTCCTTGTTTGAGGCCTTTAGAAGCCTTAAAAAATCCATATGGAACCCCATTAATTAACACTGAGAACCAGGCAGCTTTAATGTTACTGAGTATCAGAGAGACTATGTGTCCATGAAAACCATATCTCAAAAGCAGGGAATTTAGCATAGGCCATGACACTCTATCAAATGCTTTAGACATATCAAGTTTAAAAATAGCATTTAGACTCTGTCCCTGCTTATCTAACAGCCTAACCAGCTCCTGCATAATCAGTATATTATCAGAAATTTCTCTACCCTCTATGAATGCAGATCGCTCCTCCGAAATACATTTATGGCTTAACAGCTTTAACCTCTCACTCAGAATCTTAGATAAGATTTTGTTAGAGAAGTTAGAGAGGCTGATGGGCCTATATTCAGAGAAGGATGTAGGGGTCTGAACTTTGGGAATCAAAGTTATCAGAGTGCTAGAAAAAAATTTTGGCACTGGAACACCACACTGAAATTCCCTCACAGCAGTCAGTAAATCATGGTTTATAATGTCCCAGCAAAACCTATAAAATCTACCATTAAATCCATCTGGACCAGGGGCACTATTTTCACTTAAATCAAAAACAACCTTCTTTAACTCATCCATTTCCACCAGTTTGAGTAATGACATATTATCCTCCTCTGTAATGGGAGATGGGATATATCTTAGAGAATGGAGGAGATCTTGACCAGAGGGATCATTGTTCTCATCAGATAGGAGGAGTTTGTAGAAGGAAGCTGCAGCCTCATCAATACTATCCTGATCATTACACCACTGATTGTTACCTAAATTAATTTTATTTATCCTAAGTCTAGCATGTTTATCCCTAACTGACTGATGGAAAAATTTAGTATTTTTGTCACCATTTTCTAGCAAATTATTCCTAGCTTTTTGTTTCCAAAAAGACTGCTCCTGGTGTAAAACTTTTGTCAATTCAGCATTATTTTTTGATAATAATAGTAAATCAGATGGATCAGCAGATATGTCATATTTCCTTTCCAATTCCATTATATCTGATTCCATGATTTTTATTTTATCAAAAATATTGCCAAAATGTAGTTTATTCCAGGTCCTAAGATGCCCCTTTAATCTACTCAGTTTAAGTGAGAATCCAACCATACCCTGAGGCCCGATGGGGATTTTCCAGTTATTTTCAACCTCAGATTAAAACTGTGGGTCAAGTGTCCACATATTTTGAAATTTAAAAGCTTTTGGATAGGATTGCTTAGAAATTTGGGCATCTAAAACTAATGGAGAATGGTCAGATGGAAGCCTACCTAAAATCTGAATGGAGGAGTTGGGATATTTTTGAAACCAGGCAGTATTAGCAATAGTTCTATCTAAACGTTTTGCTACCTTATGCTCCAATTTCCTACCATTTGTCCAAGTAAAGAGATTACCTACTGTTGTAATGTCATTTAGGTTATTAGAGTTAATAAATGCATCAAAATCATTTATGCTGTTTATATCAGGTGCTGACTTACCTCTATATTCACTGATAAACCTGATGACATTAAAATCCCCAGTAAGTAGACAGGGAAGAGAGGTCCTTTTTAAACTATTTTCAATATCATTGAACATTTTAGACCTCTCTGATCTATCATGGAATCCATAAATAGCATACAGATAAAAATCAAAATCATGGATATCATTTGAGACAGATAGCAAGGAAAATTGTTCATGGACTTGGATCATAGAGGCAGTAAAAACATCTTTCAACATTATCCAGGTCCTAGAATCAAAAGAAGAGAATGCAAAATGAAAACCTAGCTCATTTTTAAAGTGATCCAGTTTCCCAATTTGCTGTTTGGTTTCTACAATAACCAATATTGAGATTTTATGAATTTTGACAATTGTTTTAAGTCTCAATAATGATTTCTGTATTCCCCTAGCATTCCATGTTAAGAGTTTTATATTCATTTTTAACCTGGGACCTGGTTTTAGCATGAGAAGATTTTGAGGTTGATATAATATTAGGTTCTTGAAAGAAATTCCTAATATTATCATGCAAGGATGCTAAATTCCCAGGGTCATGACTAAGAGCCTGTAATGTCAACTGATCAGTGAAAATTGGAGCAGTAGAAATTGGAGGTGTACCTGATGAGGTATCATGGGATATGGGATCAGGAATGTCTGAGTTACCCTCCTCTCCCACTAATATTTTCTGGTTCTGTTGGGAATTGGGTGCAGGATCTCCTTGCTTATCCTGCGTTTGTGAAGGGGGGTCAGTTGTGGTTGGTATGTCTTTGTCTTGCTCTTGATTTTTTTATTGTCTTATTGCTGCTGAGGAGTTACTGAGTCTTGCTGAGGCACAGGAGCTTCTGATTCTTGTTGCTGCATAGAAGCCTCTGAAACTTTCTGAAAGTCATCAGAGGAAACCTCCTGAGCTTCTTGTGTTTCCTGCTCTTCTTGTATTTCTTGCAAAACTTGCATTTCCTGCAGTTTTGAGAATTTAGAGGACAAAGTCAATTGGAAATCTTTGAACTGTTGAGAAACAATGGATCTATTAAAATCAAAGGGTTCAGGAGTCTTAGTCTGTGAGAATGAGTGCATAAGATCATCAGTAGATTGCCAGTTAGAATGATTTTTGCTGGTCTTGTTTTTCACTGGCATCCACTGCATTGATGTTGGGATATTGTAAGGAGTGACTAGATCTGGGATCTTCTTGCCAAATGTGGCATTATGCTGATCTTCCTGAAGAGAGTCCACCACTTCAATTACTTTTATCACTTCTTGAACTTTTTCAGAACTGTTAGCTTCAGCCTGATTCATTGGCAGTTTGCCAAGCTGTTTTTCAGTGAGAGAGACAGGAGTTGGAGTGGCTGATGGACCTTCACCATTTTTTGAATAATTCTGAGTGGTCTTAGGTGCCTGAGTATAGGATTTGGGAACCGCTTTGGCATTTTGTGGCTGAAGGTTACCACTGGAAGATGCTTGTTTCTGAGCAGGAGCTAATGGTTGAGCTGATACCTGTTTTGGATGGAACTGAGCTGATGGTTTAGGGGCTTTAGGCTTGTCACAGTCACCATATTTGTGTCCTATTTTGGAGCATTTGGTACAATAAGAGGGATGATTCTCATAAGACAAAGTGTACCATTTATTCTCAGTTTTTGAACCCAACCTGATTCTATCAGGAAAATGTCCTGTGAGATCCATTTCTACACAAATCCGAATTGTTGATGGTCTTGTATGGTTCAATGTAGGAGGATCAGCAAAGATTAAGCTTCCTAGCCAACTTGCTATCAAAGGTATGTAATCATAATCCAAACAGTAGGCAGGGGGGGATTCTACAGTTAACCAGATAGGAACAAAAGGAGGTTCTTCATTAACATCGAATGATTTCGTCCATTTAAGTACCTTCATTGTCGAACCTCCTATGTTCCAGTTTCCTTTGATCCAGCATCTCTGTATATCCTCATCATGCTCGAATTTGATGAAGATGTGATTTCTATCCAGAGCTGTGATTGTGGCTTCTCCGATGAAACCGATGCGCTTGAACTGGTGCCTGATGAAGTTAAGCGCCGGTCGTCCTCCTTGAAACTTTCCGACCAGGTGCTTGCTCCACGGCTCAGATAAGATGTCTATGTCAGAATCATCAAGGAGCACCGCTATTTCACCTTTGTATTCAGTAATCGGGTTGAGGATGAGATTCCTCGATTTTGATGGTTGTTGTTGGTGGGGTTTAAGAGCTTCTCTGTATGATCGGTTGGGATTAGGGGGTGTTTGCAGTGGTGGTTGGAGATTACCACCACCAGGGGCGGCAACGCCACCATGCGGCGGACGAGGACGTTGTTGTTCTCCGGTAAAGATGTAAAAAGTGACCGTTGTTCTGTCGGTCAAAAAGAGAAGGCAGTCTGCGGCTTAGTGTGTGTTTCGCACTATTGATCGCACGCAGGAACAGTGATTGACTTCCGTCTTCCCGAAAAATGCCTGTCAATCCATCACCCATGTATATTATTCTGCAATGGATTTCCCCATTTGGTTGCTGGAGGATTATTTTGCTGACAATCCATTGTATTAACCTACACTACCACAAATACCCCCCTCTAGCACCGGTTATTAAAACTGGTGCGAAAATTGTAATAGCACTGGTTGTTTGTTTTGTTAGCACTAGTTTTCAAACTTTACACCGGTTTTTGAAATTGTAACCACGGTTTTGTCTAATAATAACACCAGTCAAAAAACTGGTGCTAAAAATGATGAAAATCGGTGTTAAACTAACAACGGTCAAAAAACCGCTGCTAAAAATTACAAAAATCGGTGTCAGTGCTAAAAATCTCAAAAACCGGTGAAATGAAAATTTAGGCACCGATTTTTAAAACCAATGCTAAAAATTTACAAAAATTGGTGTCAGTGCTAAAAATCTCAAAAACCGGTGAAATGAAAATTTAGGCACCGATTTTTAAAACCAATGCTAAAAAATTACAAAAACCGGTGTTAAATTAGCACCTGTTTAAAAACCGATGCTAGAAATTAAAAAAACCGGTGCAATGAATATTTTTGGCACCGGTTATTCATTGCACCGGTTATAAAAATTGGTGCAAAAAATAACAAAAATCGGTGTTAAAATGATTCCGGAAAAAGAAGCGAGAAAAATGGCACCAGTTTGATGTATCACCGGTTAAAAACCGGTGCTAGTGGAAAAAATGGCACCGGTTTTACGTACTATTCACAAAAACCGGTGCTAAGAGCATTTAATGCTCGGAACTACCGCTCAAAAATTAGATCTGAACTTTTAATCCCCTTCTCTTTTCATTGATGGAAGATTTTTTGGATGGTGAGCAATAATCCAAAGCAATGAAGACCCATGAATGTAAGTTTTCCTTATCTTTTTTGAATTTCAAATATATAGTAGTTATAATAACCATTAATGCATGCACAGAGAGAGTTTATTTGTATTTATTAATGATTTCTATACTTTAAGTTGGTTTAGTATCATGTCGTGAGAGTGCAAATGATTGTGGATGTAAACATGGTTGTGTTTGTTTTGGTAGATATTGGTGCATGCATATATATATACACACACACACACACACACACACATATATATATATATATATATGTGTGTGTGTGTGTGTGTGTGTGTATATATGTGTGTGTGTATATATATATACACACTCATATATGTATATACACACACACATATATGTACACACACATATATATATACACACACATATACACACACACACACACACATATATATCCCAAGAACAAGTTGATCGATACATACACATGACACTTTTAGTATTGTGTAGAAAATTGATTGTGTTTATTTTTATTATGTCTGAACAATGAATATTTGTGTAATTGTTTGTATCATTTTGTTTAGATACAATGGACCGAGAATCGATGCTTGCATGGAGAAAAAAAAGTGGTTAGATATCCAAGTGTAGCTAGAGGGAGTGGTGAACATATTGCATTTATTGATTCGTTTCTTGACAATGCCTTTTGTCGGGAGGAGAGGATACTTTATCCATGCAAAGGATGCTTGTGTTGTGAATGGTTTGATGAACGTGGGCTTGTTAGATTTCTCTTGCTTAAGAACGGATTTGACGGAGGTTACATTGTATGGACATTTCATGGAAATGTTGAGCATCAACATAAGGGTGGTGGGTTTCACAAGGTAGATGAAAATAATTGTACCGTTGATGCTATGTTCGATGACATTGTAAGAGATTTTCAAGGGAAGCCTAAAATTTTGAGTGCTTTGCTCGACGAAAAAGATAAGCCATTGTATCCGAGATGTAAAAGTAAGGATACCATAATCTCCTTTTTTATGGAGGTTTTCAATATGAAAGCTACAAGTTCTTAGAGTGATACAAGTGTGAATTCACTCCTAAAGCTTTTAAAGGATAAGTTTCTGGAAGGGAATGGAATACCAAAAAATTTTTACGAGGCTAAGAAAATATTGTGTCCACTCGGTTTGGAATACAAGAAAATACACGCATGTCCTAATGATTATGTGTTGTATGACGGTAATTTGAAAGACGCGGTTGAATAACCTGTGTGCAAACATTCAAGATATAAGGGTGTGAGGAATGATGATGATGGGTGTTTGGCTAAGAAGAAGAAGAAGGTCCCATCGAAGTGTATGTGGTATCTTCCTTTAATTCCAAGGTTGAAGAGGTTATTTGCGAATTCAAAAGATGCAAAGAACTTGCGATGGCATAGAGAGCAGGAAAGACCAAGTGACGACAAGATAAGACATCCGGCAGACGGTGAACAATGGAGAAATTTTGACAAGCGATATCTTTCATTTGGTTCAAAAGTTAGCAATTTACGCCTTGCATTGTGTACTGATGGGATGAATCCATTTGGTAATATGTCATCAAAGCATAGTTCTTGGTCCGTGATGTTGGCTATATATAATTTGCCCCCTTATTTGTGCATGAAATGGAAATATGTTATGATGCCTCTGTTAATCTCAGGTCCTAGACAACCTGGGAACGAGATTGATGTGTATTTGAGACCATTGATTGATGATTTGAAGATATTGTGGGAATAAAAAGGGGTGATGGTATTTGATGCCCATATGAATGTGGAATTTCAATTGCGTGCCATGCTTTTTTGCATGATCAATGATTTTTCAGCCTATGAAAATTTATCGGGGTATGTTGTGAAGGGGCACAAATCATGTCCTATTTGTGAGGAGAAGACATAATTCAAATAGCTAAGACATGGAAGAAAGACAGTGTATCTTGGCCATAGAAAATGGCTACAAGGAAACCATAAATACCGGGATGGTGTGGTCAATTTTGTTGGGGGGAAAGAATAAAGGAAACCCCCTACACCATTAACTGATGTGCAGATTCACAAGAAGGTTACGAATTGAGAGTGGTGTTGGGAAAGTATAAAGGCAAGGACATAATACATTGTGATGGTCCATGGAAGAAAAAGTCAATATTTTTTATCTACCGTCATGGGAGCATCTTCAGGTTAGGCATTGCCTAGACGTGATGCATATTGAGAAAAATGTTTGTGAAAGTTTGATAGGAACCCCTTGAATATTCCCTGGAAGACGAAAGATAGTTTGAATATCCGGTTAGACTTGGTAGATTTGGGAATCAGAAATGACCTCGCTCAAGAAGTGAAGGGTAAGAGGACTTACTTGCCCCCTGCACCTTGTACATTGTCAAAGGAGGAGAGAATCTCAGTTTGTGATAGTTAGAAATCAGTGAAAGTCCCAATTGGTTATTCGTCGAACGTTAGTCGGGTAGTTACAAAGAATTGCTGGATGACTGGGTTGAAATCTCATGATTGTCATGTTTTGATGCAACAACTGTTACCTATTGCTATTCACGGGGTAATAGAGGCTGATGTAAGGTACTGGATCACTAGACTTTGTTTATTTTTTGGTTCCACATGTCGGAAGTCTATTGACCGGGACCATTTGGATGTCCTACCAAAAGAGGTTGTTGTTGTGCTATGCAAGTTGGAAATGTACTTCCCTCCAGCTTTTTTTTGATATAATGGTTCACTTGGTTGTTCATTTAGTGTGGGAGATAAAGATATGTGGTCCGGTTGGTATGCATTGGATGTATCCTTTTGAGCGTCACATGAAAGTATTCAAGGGATATGTGAAATGTATGAGTCGACCGGATGCTAGTATTGTTGAGAGGTATGTTACCGAAGAAGTAATTGAATTTTACTCTAGCTATTTGGAGGAACATATAAATTTTTGGTGCCCTAGAATCGACATATTGGAAGGAAGGTGAGCAAACCGAGGTCAAGGAGAATGTTATTTACTCCATTGAATAGTGATCTGATGTCAATTCATTTGTATGTCTTGAGGAATTGTAGGGAGACTGCTTCTTTATGTGATCGAGCACCTTAATTCGATCAAAGAGTTTCATCCCACGTGGCCCCCTAATAAAGTTCAGATGGAGCACAATGACAGGTTTGTGTATTGGTTATATGATCGATGCAATGTATGTGATTACGACCCAAAAATTAGAGCATTTGCAAGGAAGCCTAATTGCACAGTCTTGAGGTATTCCGAATATGACATGAATGGTTTCTCTTTTTCTACTAGGGACCAAGATTCAAAGAGCACAACACAAAATAGTGGGTTATACATTGAGTCGGAGACAATGTGGCAAGCAAGTAAGAATGACAATAAACATGTCCTAGCTGTGATGTCATTTTATGGTGTTATTGATGAGATTTGGGAGCTTGACTAGGGAGAATTCAATATTCCAGTTTTCAAGTGCCAATGGTTTGATAACATAACTGGAGTTCGAACTGATGACCCAATGGGATACCCTTTTTGACCATAGTCGTGAAGCATATGAAAATTATCAGTTTATTTTGGTCGAACAAGCAAAACTAGTTTTCTAAGTTAATGATCCGTGCAATGTAGCCGTGCAATGTAGGTTGGTCTATTGTGTTACAAGGTAAGAAATACTCTTTCCGTAACGAAATTGATTTTGAACTTACAAGTGAAAGGTTAGAGTTCCCCTCTATTTCACCCCTACTTATTAACGACGAGATTGAGGCGGGAGCAATACGGAGGAAACACATAGATGGCATTTGGATAGATGCAGATGGCCAAGAAATTGGAGACGTTCAATCCAAAAAGAGGAAGATGGTTGAAGACTAGCGGCTTACAAGCAAATAATTCTCCAATAAATTTATGTATTTTTGTAGTATGTTTTTTTTTGTATGAGTGTTAACTATTCCACAACTATGTTCTAATTGGTACTTATTTGGAGCAGCTTTGAAAGCGGTTGGTAAAGCTTGGATAAAATAAGCTTCATTTTTCTTTTTTGTGGCTGCCAGCTGCAGCGCGCTGCAGCTATTTTGGTTCAGCTGGGTAATCCTAAAATTCCCTATACTTCCACCGGGAACAGCTATGTGCAGTAGCTCGTTCAGTTCAACTGAGACAAAAATGTGAATATGGTACAAGCCTAGAACTGTCAACTTCCAAAATAAGAGCAAATAGATACGCACAACTAATATCATCGAAATTCCAGAGTCATAAACTACCAAGTCAAATCCACAGAGAAGAAACATATGTTTTGGAAATCAACATCCCGATAAAACAGAGATCCATATTAACCAAGAAAAATAAACAAGTTGAGAAAATCAAGATGTGAACAGAATGAAGGTAGTCAATCCCCGCACAAGCTGTCCTCCCCAGTGTTGGAAGATGGCGAATCTACGGTAGGGATTGGACCCAATTGCTTGATTCTCTCACCACACATGGCTGTAAGGATATTCCCTACCTGCTCAGTCCATCGCACCAAGTGATCCACATTCACTTTCAATGCTTCCATGTCCACATCTAAATTCTCCTTAGACGATTTACTTGCTCCCGACCTTGATAAATGTAGCAATTTTCTTCTTCTTCGATAATATTTAAGGGTCGATGGGAAGCTTTGGCATCAGTGTATAATCATCATCTTTAAATTTGCAACCAGCTTCCACGCACAAGGCAGTAATGAGGAAGGAGAAGCCTATACAGTTATGGGCATTGATACAATCCTAGATGTACGCCAGTATCATACCCCCAACATCGATGCTCAAGTTCTTCTTGATCTTGTATAACATCAACATACAGGAACGATACACCTCACTATTTATTTTCACCGGTAGTAGACGGGCAGCTATGAAACTGTACCACACATTCATCTCGTCACTCAAGTATTTCTTCTCAATGCTGGACCATTCTGGTGGCAGGTTCTAGATAACTTCATCACCATTATCACAGATTTCTCTTATGATCTGTTCCCATGAATCTTTTTCAACAGCTTTTTCCACGGCTTCATACACACTTGCGGGCTTCGGTGTGATCTTGTAGAACTCGTTGATCACATCTGGTGCGAGCACAACGAACTGACCACGGAAGAAAACCTCTGCTAAATTCTTCTACTTCATCAGGGACAAGAACTCATATGCTAGCATCTTGTTCGCACGATCCGGTTGTGCGAAGAAGCTTTCCCACCCGTGTTGGTTGACGTAGTCCTTGTAAGGCTTTTCCAGTCTCAAACCTCTCTCCAGTATCCGGCTAATGAATTCTTTGTATACATTCATTGCCTCCAGATTTCTGCCACTGTCATTGGTATTGCAGAGTCCCCTTGCACCATCTGAGACCCGTTGTCTCGCTCCTCCATATCTCCAACTCTAGCCTTTTTCTTGATTTCTAGTTGTCGGTCTTCCCCTTGGGTGCACCTTTTTGGGGGGTCATACATGGTAAAATAAATGTTGTATCGTACGAAAGGGGCCAGCAAAATGTTAACACAAGTAAAATTTGCATATATATGTCAGCACATGAAAAATAAATGTCAACACATGAAAAATAAATGTCAGCCCATGAGAAGAATAAAAATATTTGCATCCAGAATGCCAGCTCATGAAAAAAAGATAGGAAAAATGGCATAAACTTCACACCTTGGTTGTGATCACCCTTTACTACACCACAAAAATAACGAAACCATATCGAAACCCTAAAATTGTAGCCGAAAAATGAAACAATCAAGCTATATAAGAAGAGTCGTTATACGCAATCTCTCAAAAGTTTTTAACTAGATACAGGCCGGAGCAAGATTAAACAAAATAGTGGCTATGATAACATAACATAGGCATGGAACTGTATTCTCATAAGTAAACCAATATTCGCATAAAACATAGGCTTAGAACTTTAGGCATAGAAATGTATCTTGAACATAGGTGTCCATCATATCTAGAACATAGGCACAAAACTGTATTCACATAAAACATATGCATAGAACTGTATTTGCATAAAACATATGCATAGAGCTGTATTCCCCAACACACACACTATTAAAAAATCTACCACATCTCCAAAATAAAATCAAAATTAGGTATTTTTAAAATTAGGTATTTTCATGAAATCAAACAATCATCATACCATGATGTAGACAATTCCCGGGAAACCCAAAACGAAAGGGTGTGCACTTACCTAGTTCGGACAAGGGTTTGGTGACGAAAGGTGTTTGAACGGCGGACGGAGCTTGGTGGATAGAGCTTGGAAAACGAAGCTTGGGGACGGTAGCTTGGTGGATGGTGGATGGACGGTGCACGGTAGATTGAAGGAGGACGAAAGGCGGAGGGAGCGTGTGACGGCGGAGCTTGGCGGAGGTGGAATGGATGGAGCTTGGCGTAGGTGGAATGGAGCGGGGACGGAGCTTGACGATGGAGGGAGCGGGAGACAGTGGACGGAGCGGGGAAGGTGGACGGAGCTTGGTGGAGGAAAGGTGTTAGGGTATTGGGTTGAGTGACCAATTTTACACACATATGGGCTTAATTCTACAAACAATAATACAGACAAATGGGTTGAAAACATATGGGCCAATGGACTGAATTGTAAAAAAGAATGCTACAAACATAAAGAATATTAAACTATGTATCTTCTCACATACAAATGACTATAATAAATATTATTTTTATTGTGTAAAAATTTGATATTCCAAAATTATATTATGTATAATATATTCGTATGTTAAGAAATTAATTTACATATCAATGTTCTATATGCACTAGTAAACTATATCTGATTGTGTTCTATACAACTAAGGGTTTGTCAAACCCCAGTCAACATACGTGTGCACCAACTTTACCGTATCCATTACTTGATAACCCATACGGTTGTCTACAATTCGCCCGTAGTCAGTGAGTGTTCCATGTACACTGGTTATTCGACTATAACTTAATTGGCGATCCATATACACTAGTTATCTGTAATCCTACAATACAAGGGTTGGTCAAACCCTAGTCAACATAAACATGCTCCTATTTTAACGTATCCATTACTTGGTAACACATACAGGTGTCTACAAATCGCCCACTACTCCGTGAGCGTTCCATGTACACTGGTTAATCGACTATGACTTAATTAGCGATCCATATACACTAGTTATCTGCAATCGTAAAATATAAGGGTTGGTCATACCCTAGTCAACATAAATATGCTCTTGTTTTAATGTACCCATTACTTGGTAACACATACAGGTGTCCACAAATTGCCCATTGCTCCGTGAGCATTCCATGTACACTGGTTAATTGACTATGACTTAAATGGCAATCCATATACACGAGTTATCGGCAATCGTACAATACAAGGGTTGGTCAAACAATAGTCAACATAAACATGTTCTTATTTTAACGTATCCATTATTTGGTAACCCATTAAGTTAACGAAGATCGTCCCTTACTTACCGAGGCGATGCAAATACAGTCTAACTCAAGTGGAACTAAGGGAGCCTACATTAATTTCATTATATTATCACATATATGTTTGAATTGAGTTATACTAATTCCTAGTTAAACTCTATTTCTCTGGCCATTTTATATGTACAAGTAATAGTATGAAACATTAAATACACAATTCTAGATAAAGCGTCTATCTTAATTAAACAGTATCCAGACCTTCATTTATCTGCCTAGAAATATTAATTTTCAAAAAAAAATACAATACTATTTATGTTTTTTCTATGCTTGGCATCAGTCAAAACTCTGTACCCAACTTAATACAAAATAGTAAAAAAATCTCATGAACATTAGTAAGTTAGATAAACTATAGAACATGAAAATTTAACTCCCAAGTGGCCCAACAAAGTAGCAAGAATGGTCAAATTTAACACTCAAGTGGCCCAACAAAGCATCATTTAGGTTCCCTCCCAAATTTTCCCTCTTCCCTCCATAACCTTATCCCCAAATTTTTGCATCTCCCTTCCCAACACACACGCCCTTCTACCATTTTTCCCAATTATTTGCTCTGCTTCACCCTTTCATCAACCCCCCAACGAAGCCATTGGCGCGAATCTACTTCCCCTTCTTGTTGTTTGCAATTTTGGTCACAATTCTACTTCACCATTGCTTGCAATTTCAGTCCAGTAAAGCTGGTACAGAGCCGTATGCTGGTAAAAAACATTGCCAAGAGTGTGTACAAATCAGGTATGAGTGATTGGTTTTTTCTAAAGTCTTCAAGAACTCGCTATATGGGTGGTAGTTTACTTTTTTTTTTCCAGGTTTAATGAATAGATATATTGGTGGGTCTGTTAGTTTAAAAGTTTGTGATTTAGTTTGATGGGTTATTAGTGTGGGCAGTTGTTTATGTAGATAGATGATTTGTTTGCTAAGAATTTTAGACTTTTTGCCTAATTTATTTTTTCCCCCATCCAATTTTTTTGCATATTATCTTGATAGGTCAATATGTTCTCGGTTGGTTGTTTTTGGATACCCATCTTTGAATGTGTTATGTTAATTGTTTTTTGTTTTACGCATACAAGAGAATGGATGGAGAAGGCGAAGAAGAGATTGTTTAACTCTGATAGTAAAGCTGTAGAAGACAATTGTGTTACCCCTACAAAAGATGACAATTGTGATGTGAATAATGAGATGATCGATTATGCATCCAAATCATGCTCAGGATCTGAAAACTCGGGGGAGGAAGAAGGAACTATAACAAAAGAAGACATGAGTGGGAACTTAGACAAGTTTGAGATTAAAGAGTATTGCAAGCGTAGAGGCATAGCCATGTGCAAGTCCGTGTTTCTTGCAAAGCAAAAGAAGCCCCTTAAAATATTCTTCGACGATGACTTTGAACCCTTGGTTATACGCAGGCGGTGGTCGATGTATGTTGGATATGCCTTCCGACGAAGAATCCGCTTCGGGACATGGCATAATTGGAAAGTTGTCCCGGACCATGTAAAGAAAGATGCATGGGAAGACATTCTCGTAAGTGTGTTCATTACAAGTGGGACGTTTTCTCCATTAACATTTATTCATTGCAAGTTCATTAAATTTTGCACTGACAACACATATCTTTGTCCGCTAGATTAGTTGGGATATACAAACCAAAATGACATTCAAGGAGATGAATCAGTTCCGAAATAAATGGAAAATTTATGCAGGTGAAAAGTGGAGGAATTGGAAGGCTAAGGTGGCTCACAAGTACATCATGCAAAAAAACCAGGTTCTTGTGCATGGGCTGATTATCAATGGATGGACAAAAAAGAGTGGGAGCTATTTGTGAAACATAGATCAACCCCTGAATTCAAGGTTATTCCTTAAAAATTCTTAATTTCTAGTCATTGCTTTGTGATCATTTTACTAATCGATGAACATATATAGGCATTAAGTGACGAAGCAAAAGTAAGCGCCTCACATAAGGACTACATCCATCACACAGGCAGTGGAGGGAATCGTAGGCTTGCTATAGAACTCGAGAAGAGGAAAAGAAGGGATAAAATTGACGAGCTTATGGATCAAGGTCAAAGTGTAGAAGAAGCAGAGGCTTTAGTTCAAATCATGGATTTCAAGCCGGACCGCTCAGAGGTGTTCCTAGAAGCTAACTGGGATAAGAAATTATCGATCTACACCAACGACTCTATTAGAATAGCAGCCCCCACTATTGTGAGCCAAATTCATAATTCATTCTTTCTCTATTAATATTCTCAAATGCAATGAATACTAATGGCTTGCATGTGTTTTATTTAGTAGAAAAACATTTTGGATAAGAAGCAAAGGGGAGAGTTGATTATAGAAGGAAAAGAAGATATTCTCATTCAAGCAACAGGTAAGAAGGATCATGGGGGTCGTTGGAGAGGTTGCCCCACAATGGCCAAGGTGAACGAGGCCCTACCACATATTGCTGTGAGCCGTTATGCATCTAGTCGATGTGGGAGCATAAAAACAAAACCATTTGAAGAAATCTCAAATTCAAAAAAACTACCCACAGATGTCATCGAGCTCAACGAAAGATTTGTTGCCTTATTTGAGGCCCAAACAAATTGGTTGGCCGGACAATTGGGTAAACCTCTTCCCCCACACTTGGATGCCTACAATTTCCTTTCTACATTATCCAACTCCGTGAATAAATACAACCAGTTATTCATTCATTCATTCCTACAGCATCTGGATGTAGTGACCCACAAGGAAACGTTGCGGATGACAAGGTATTCTACCATGAACATCATCATTAGCTACTTTCTTGCGGATGTGGATTGTTAGTTTCTGGATTTTAATTTCCTATCAAAGTGATTTTGGATGCTATTAGTTGTGGGCATATATTTACTGATGTCACATTCAATTTGGATGTTGGTAGTTCGGGCCTAGTAATATCTTCATATTGTTCTTTTCTCAGTTGAACTGAGAAAATGTCTCTTTGCCAAATTAGTTAATTGAGAGACAGTTTATCTCTGCTGAACCCTGGAAGCTACAGTGTGCTGCAGCTTTCAGCCGCAAAAAACTAAATTGAGGTGTTTATTTTATCCCAACTGGACCAAAAGAGCGGCATGGCCTTGCAACCTTCAGCAGCTATATATAGAATTCATTTCTAGTTATAATCAACTTTTCGGGCCATAGAATCTTCAAACAACCTTGGCCCCCCTTGAGATTGATTACATTTTTAACATTATTTAATTTTGATTACTTAATAACACTTACTCATTGTACAACTAATATTTTTCCCCTATTTGTGAATTTTGTTCTCAGGAAGGAAAAAAGTGTTGCCTATATGTTTAAACCATAATGGAGAAAGGGATGCAGCCGCATTTGGTATCTTGTTTCCAAAGGATAAGGAAACGGATTTACCCATCAAGTGGGAGTGAATAAAGCTTCGTGGACCTGTGATTATTCCCAAGGCACCTTTGCCAATTGAACATGAAGAATATGAGTTTGTAACTGAGGCCATTGGATATAACATTCTATGGCCGGGAAAGCTAATAAGTCTCATCCGAATGGAGAGGTGGTCGCTCGATTAGTAAAAGGAGAGGTCAAACATACCCCCATACTTTTTCAATCCAACCTATTTTTTTCAATGCCTGACTAACATTTTACCCATTAGCAAGTAGCAAAAGAAAATACTACATTGATGGAGAATGGGCAATCAAATCTTCCCATGTTGGTTTCTGACCATTCCATTTTTGTGAGAACTCATTTTAGCCTTTACAATATGATCCACTACTGAATTATATACATATACAGCTCAACTAACATTATTAGATTCTCAATCTAATTACAATACCGTGTATCTTTTAGGGGGTAATGGAAGACAAAGAAAGCATCGCTGCTGTTCAACAGATTAATGATATTTTAAGGCTATCTACACAAATATGTGAACCTAACAAAGTCTTTCGCATCAATTTCAACGCGAAGGTGTTTGGATCAAAAGAAGTCTACACAACTACATTTACTGACAAGCTAAAACTGTTCATGAGCAGCTTGGACATAGAAAACAAAATGGAGTGGATCAGTGGGAGCAAACTTGATATATTGGCATCGTAAGAATTGCATGCTTACATTATTTATAGATGTATCATAATATTTGTTTCACTTACAATATTATTTTGCCAGATATTATTGTGATGGTGTGGTTGATCGAGGGCACTTCCAGTTTATTTCGGCAAGTTCAAATTCAATAGCTCAAAAAGTAAATCAAAGAGTCTAATTGACTGTGGAGGAAGTTTCAACTGTCATGTGCCACACTCAAGCAAGGATGTACGTCTTCTCGTACAATCAAGAGTAAGTCTTATTCTTTTTTTTGGTTGTCTGACCTGGCCACATGGAAGCAATAGCAATCATATGTTGTGATTTTATTTTTTAAAAATATATAAAGTATTCAAAACCACATTAAGTATTTTGGTGTTTCCTTTTTTTATAGGAGCCATTGGTTTTTGCTCGTCCTTGTACCAGAAATCGATTGAGTATATTGCATCGACTTGATGAGTGGGGGAATTTGCAAACGTAATAGGCTATGCCTTAAATTGATTCATTTGTAAGTGGAACACATTTTTGTCATTTCATCTACTTTTATGTTCTACAAAATTGTTTGCTCCCGTAAACGTAGTCCTTGTAGGTTTCTAACTTTCGTTGCTTGATTATTTACAATTACTATTAATATTCGCTACAATGACATTCATTGCTCTATTCATTACTAACGTTCTTCATTACATTTGGAAAAAATTAGACCTAATTAAACTATTATGTGTGATGCCCATTTTCTAGAAAATATATTTTTCCATATTGATATAAATATATTTTCATCGATTGCAGGATTGCAACAAAATATCGATGGTTCAATTCCGAGCAAAATAGATCCCACCCTTCGAACTATACATGGAATGTCATAAACATCAATGTACGTATTATTCCGTAACGTCATATTCTCTCCATCAATTTTATGTTCGTGATCATTTCAGCAAATTCTCTGTTATATCAGCACAAGATACAAAGTAGTACTTGGGAATGTGGATACCATTACATGTATTATATGGAAACAATTGTTAAGGACGTGCATGACATTGACATTATTCTGGTAAGTTTTCCTATATTTTTTTTGTTGTATTGGTTAGTCTCTCACATATATATCCTTTTCTAACATGCAATTTAATACATTGTTTCGGCAATTTCCAAAAGATAACACTTCTCTGGGGAGCGATTAACTGCGAAGAATTGCTCTGAAATGGGTTTGTATTTTTGCCAAATGAACTCTAGCAAAATGCATAGCTCAATTGAATGTCATACAGGGACTTGTCTATATCATTGGATAGTAGTTATTAGTATTATCTCTTATGAAAGGTAATTGTCCTCCACTTTTGATACTCGTCATCTCCATTTGCGTGAAGATGGACTGAAAGAGCGGCAGTGCGCCACAGCTTTCAGTGACCAAATTAGTCACAACGTTTACACCGGTTCTTATAAACCGGTGCTAAAACAAAATAAATCGGTGCAAATGGGTCACACATTTAAAACCGATTTTTGCTAAAAAAAATAACCAGTGCTAAAAAATAACCGGTGCTAAATATCATACAATTAGCACCGGTTTTAAAACCGGTGCTAAAAAATATCCAATTTTAAAACTGGTGCAAAAAATTAACCGGTGCTAACAATACACATTTAGCACCGATTTTAAGACCGGTGCTAAATCATAACCACTGCTAAAAATTCAAAATTAGCACCGGTTTTAAGACCGGTGCTAAATTATAATCGGTGCTAAAAATACAAATTTAGCACCGGTTTTAAGACCAGTGCTAAAATACACATTTAGCACCTTACACATTTAGCACCTTAAAACCGGTGCTACTAGGACACAAACTTAACACTGGTTTTTATAACACTGGTTACAAAAAACTAGTGCTAATTCGGTACATATTAGCACTGGTTTTTCTAAACCAGTGCTAAAGAAAATCGGTGCTACAAATAGAAATTTAGCACCACTTTTTTCCAACCGGTGAAACTGTTTCAATGGTTACTTAGGCACTGATTTTTCCCCCAAAATAATCGGTGCTAGAACCAAAAAAATCGGTGCTAGAGGATGGTCTCTGTGATATAGATAATATTTTTTGACAAATATTTCGCATGAAAAATCATGTATTTCTTCGTATTGTAGATATTGTTACTATTAATGTTACTAGCAAATATTTTTCAAAAAAAACATATGCAACATCCCTCCTTTCATTTTTGGCATTACAAAAATGTATCACAACTGTGAGAGTTTTTGCTTATGAGATTTCAGTTGATACAATTGACGAGTATTTGCAAATTAGTGAAGTTGTAACAAGAAAATATCTCAAGCACTTTATAGATGGTGGCATCTCCAATTTTGGTGTCGAGTATCTCAGACCACCGACCGAATAAGATTAATTTGACAAGATTACTCTATGTCAGAAAAGAACGTGGATTCCCATGCATGATCGGAATTATTGATTGCATGCACCAGTTGAAAAAATGGTCCTATTGCATGGGCTGGGCAATATTCGAAAAGAAGTGGAACACCGACAATTATATTGGAAGTCATTGCATTATATAACTTATGGATATGGCATGCATTGTTTTGGAACTCCAGGTTCGTGCAATGATATTGTTATACTCCATCATTCTCCTATTAACAATATATTAAAAGGTCAATCTTCGAAATTGAGTTACAAGGTAAATAATCATAACCATCAACTTGGTTATTATCTCACTAATGGCTTATAAAATCAATTACTACTCTGTTAATTCAAAAGCACAAGTTATTTGCTCAACATCGAGAGGCTGCCATGAAAGATGTTAAGCGAGCATTTGGTGTTTTCAAAGCTCATTTTGCATTTTTTTGGCGTCTATGTCAAGTTTTGAATTGAAATTTGATGAGTATATTCATGATGGCTTATATCAGAATACATAATATGATAATTGAGGATCAAAAAGACACTTATCTACACTATTATGACCCAGCCGAACTCCTTGGAAACCACTCTACAAATTGCCGAAATAATGGAAGAAACAGAATTGCAGAAGACAGTGATGAGAATTTCCATGTGTTACTGATGTGTCCATTTTATATGCATAATTTAGTACTATTTTGGGTCACTTTTGTGCTATGAATACTTGAAAATTGAGAGGAATTGCTATGAAGATGATTATATACCACAAGAAGAAGAAAAAGAATCAATGCAAAATTCTAGCACCCGTCGCGAGTCGCGATGGCCTCGTCGCGAGTCGCGACGAGCCATCGCGAGTCGCGACCAACAGGTGGCCAGAATTTCATCTTATCTTCTTTGTACTATAAATAGCACTCTCTTTCCTCTCATTCCCATTCTTCTGCATCTGCGATTACAGTACTGTTCCAAACCCTTTTTCTTTCCATTTTTATCTTTGAATTCTCTTGTTTTATGATTAGTTGTTTAACTTTGATTAGCATGAATTCTTGTAGCTAATCCATCTCTTTGGAGCAATTGACTAAGGCTTCCAAGCCCATGTCCTAAGAACAATTTGTAGCCTATTTATTACTCTTACTATTATGCATTTATTGAGCATTGAATGTGTTTATTATTGAAAGCTTGAGTATATGAAATACTTGTATGAATTGCTTGCTAGGGTTTGGGGGAAAT
Organism: Rubia yunnanensis; assembly: GCA_037428765.1. Lineage (NCBI taxonomy): Eukaryota > Viridiplantae > Streptophyta > Magnoliopsida > Gentianales > Rubiaceae > Rubia > Rubia yunnanensis. The sequence goes on along the minus strand of CM075064.1, from coordinate 89,431,453 downwards.
GGGTTGATTTCCCCCCTTTCTTGATAGGAATTCATGAGTATGATTTAGAGCTTTTGATTGTGTTGATGGATTGATAATTGCTAGGTGACTATGATAATGTTGAACTCTTTGTCATGTTTGTCGCTTGTAGCAAATGAGAGAAGTCTATGAATGTTGATCGTTCTTGACTAATCTTGAGTAAATGCATAAAAAAGTTAAATGCTTAGACACGGTGTAGTGTTTATAGGTGTTGCTGAGCTTGTTGATTCTTCGTGCTAAATGCCATCAATGGGATACCTTGAGTCGTGTTTCGACTACGGGAGTCATTGGTGAGGTTTGACAAGAGATGTCGAATTCACTCTTGCAAACTACTATCTAAGAAGGATAGAAGTTTAGCCTTCACAACAAGTAGTGAAAGTAGTAAATAAGTTGCATGTTCAATGATGGATAAGAGGTTTAGAAGTGGAAGTCAATTGCGCCCAAGGTTCCGTAATTGTTATATTCATCTTATCTTTAGTTGTATTGCATGATTAGCACAGTTCTCTTGCTTTGCTAGTTGTTGTACTTTAATTTGATAACTTAGGATCAAACCAACCAAAAACCCCCCCTTGTTTACATGTTTTTCTATGTATCTATGTATGTAAATGCTTAGTATGTTTTCTCCTATATATGTTTAAAACACTTGAAAAGATCCCACTTCTCGTGGATGACCCCGACTTGCCATTATCTAATTAATTGTAGATAGGAAGCATTTAGGGCTTAAAAGGATTAACTTTGAGAGGTACGGCGACGACCTCCCAAATTTTGGCGTCGTTGCCGGGGAAGAGGCATTTTTTTAAGTGTTTGAGCATATTATGTGTGATTATATTCTATTTGTAAATATTTGTTAGTTTGGTTTTTATTTTGATTTCTTAGTTGATTTGCCATTTTCACTTGGCTTGGAGACGTATTGTTTGAGTTCTTGGTGTATGGTTCGCACGCGATCCTCTTCACAAGAACCCCTACACTACGACCCCGAGTTGGAGTTGAATTTAAGATGGGCTAGGAGGCTTTCTTTGGAAAGTGTGAATAACACCCCTCCTAGTGACCATTTTTCCGATACATCGAATCAATGGAACATCGAATCAATTACAAAGATGAGCATCCGAGAGAGGAACCTCACCATCCTCCTCTCCACCAAAGAGAGATCCACTTAGGGAAACCTTTTTTCAGAGACATCATGGCCCTCAATCTCGATCAACAATCAATGTGTATCGAGTATCCCGTGGTTGGACCAAACGGGTATTTCGAGCTAAAGACCGGGTTCATCAACATGCTACCCGCCTTCCTTGGTAGACAAGGGGAGAATGCTAACAAACACCTCACCGAGTTTCACTTCTTGTGTGGTGGTACGGTCCCCCATGGATTGGATGAAGATTTTTATAAATTGAAGGCATTCCCGTTCACACTGAGGGATGGTGCAAGAGATTGGCTCCACTACCTACCACCCAAGAGCATCAAGAGTTGGCTTGATATGAAAATGAAGTTTCTAGCCAAGTACTTCCCGACCTCGAGGTCCGCCGCCTTGAAGAAGGACATAAGCAACATCTTTCAGTGGCATGAAGAGTCTCTCTTCGACTATTGGGAGAGGTTCAAGAAGCTTCTTGCAAGTTGCCCTTACCATGGTTATTCGGAGGGGGATTTGGTGTATTACTTCTACAATGGTCTTCTTGATGAGGATCAAAGGTTGGTGAGAAGTTCTTTTGGTGGCACCCTTGGGAACAAAACATCCGCAGAGGCCATGCAATTGTACGAGGAGCTAGCGGAAGAATCACGAAACTTTAGCTCAAGGGCCGATTTGAGAAGGAGAAATCCCATGCCCGTGAGTGACTCTTCCAATAGTGGGAAGCTATAGGATCAAGTCTCGACCCTTTCATCCATGGTGAAATCTTTGATGACAATGCCCGAAAATGTGCCACATGTTAAATCATGTGAAATTTGTTACTCGGCGCATCCTACGGACACTTGCCCCACTTTGCAAGAAGACTACGTCGAAGAGGTGAGTGCCATAAGGTATCATGGGAATCAAGGATACCAAGGCAACCAAGGGTATCAAGGTGGTCAAGGCTACCAAGGTCACCAAGGCTACCAAGGGTATCAAGGGTACCAAAACCGGCCATACAATTCGGGAAATCGTGATAACCTGAACCTCCGGTATGGAAACCCTCAAGGAAGCCAAAACTCTCAACCATACCGGCCTCCTCAACAACAATATAGGCAACCTCAACAACAATTCCAAAGGCTCCAAGATAAACCCCAAGACCAAGGGGAGAGCTCGGGGTTATCGAGGGATCAGGTATTGCAAACCATTCACCGCTTGGGCATGAGCACGGAAAAAAGTGAGAAATTCCAAGCTGAAGCCAAAGCAAGCATCAAGAACTTGTAAACCCAAGTGAGCCAAATAGCCCAGGAAAAGGGTAAACTACCCTCCCAACCGGAAATTAATCCTAGACAAAATGCAAGTGCTATCGCTTTGAGAAGTGGTAGAGAGGTTGGCACTTCACAGGGTAATGAAATTTTTGAAGAGGAGCCCAAGAGGATTGAGGTGTTTGAAAAAGGAGTTGAGAAGGAAGAAGCCTATAAGAAGAAGACCGAAGAGTTAGCCAAAAAAGAGCAAGGAAGAAGAAAGCGAGGTGGAGACATTGGTGCCAAGACCGAAATCAACCTCCATTCCGGAACCTTCATCTCCCCCTCACAAAAGAGCAAAGATAGTGGAGATCCCTCTATATGTACCGGAACTCCCATTTCTGGAAGCCTTGAAAGACAAAGGGAGGAAGGAGAACAACAAGGACATCTACGAAGTCTTTCGTAGAAGTGAGGTAAACATCCCACTCTTGAATGCCATTGAACAAATTCCTGGATATGCTAAATTTCTTAAGGAATTATGTGTTGTGAATAGAAAACAAAGAGCATAGAATAAATTAAAAAATGGAAAAAGTGAGCATGTTTCCGCCTTGTGTCAAAAAGAGCTACCTCATAAATGTAGCGATCCCGGCATGTTCACAATCCCATGCAAAATAGGAAATACACTTTTTGAAAAAGCTATGCTTGATTTAGGTGCATCAATAATGTGATTCCTTACACTTTGTATGAAAATCTCAACTTGGGTACGTTACACAAAATCGAGGTGATAATCCAATTGGTTGATCGTTCTAGTGCATACCCTAAAGGTATTGTCGAGGATATGTTGGTTAAGGTGGATTCCTTAATTTTCCCCGCGGGTTTTTGACGGGCGGCCGGTCGTCGCGCCCGCCGTACAAAAGATAATTTATAAGCCCTAAATGCTTACTTTCTACAACTAGGTAGATAGTGGCAAATCGGGGTCGTCCAAAGAGAAGAGGGATCTTCCTAAGCGTCTAAGCACACAATGATTGATATTAGGCTAGGAGTAAATATATATACACACACATAAAAGCAAGTAAATGGGGGGGGTTGGTTGGTTGGTTGTTCCTAAGTTACGAAAATAAAAAGACAAGATAACTAGCAAGGTCAAGTGACTATGCTAATCATCAAACAAAACTAAGAAAAGGGGTTTTAAACTACAAAGATAAATAGCCTTGGGGGCAAGGGATATCCACTTCCAAATCATACATAGGTCATTGAATCATTCACTCATTCCATCATATAGCATACATGACTCAACATTCACATACCCATCTAGCAAGGATCACAACACATACATCACAAGGAGTTCTAAGTTCATGCTCATACATCTTCATGCAAAGGAGCTGCGGAATTCGTCACGTTCCTAACACCTAAACAATTCAAACATACAAGCACTCCCTATGCTCAAACAACTCATGGCACACACGAAGTGAAACACACCATCAAGAGTACATACATGCTAAATAACAAATGCTTCAAGAAAGAGTAAAAGCCATCTATTTGCTACTTCAACTACTTGTCGTGGAGACTAAACTCCTATCCTTCTTAGTTCGTAGTTTGCGAGAGTGAGTTCGATATCTCTCGTCAAACCTCACCAATGACTCCCGTTGTCGCGATCACGACTCAAGGTATCATTGGTGGCATTTAATCACGAAGAACCAACAAGCTTGGCAATGCTTATGACCACTACACCGTGACTAAGCATTAAACCAATTCATGCAATTACACGAGATTGGATGAACGTGCAACGCACATTCATCCAAGAGCATATAACTCTCTCGTTTGCTACACAAACGAACATGACGAAGAGTTCAACATCAATCACATTCGTCTAGCACATCATCAACACATCAATATCATTTAGAAGCTCTAACTCATGCTTTGGATTCCTAATTAAAAGAGGGAAAGAGTAGCTAATTCCTTCCAACCCTAACAAGCAATCAATCAAGCAATTTGTATCCTCAAGCTACCAATAACATCAATAGCATCAACAATCATCATTAAAGCACAATAAGAGCACAATAGCAAAAACACCAAATAGATAGATATAAATGATCCTTACTACATAGAAGTGGAAGCTTCAATCCTTGCTCCCAAGTACAACAACTACTCTAGAACAAGAAAACACATAAAAACTAAGAAAAGAAGAAGAGAAAAGCTAGGGTTTTGGCCCAAAACAGGGGCAAAAAAAAACTCTGGAAAGAAGAGGGTGAAGAGGTATTTATAGTGGGAAGAAAAAGGGAGAAAAACGCTGTTGCAGGGCTGATTTTAAGCCTTCGTCGCGAGTCGCGACGAGCTTGGTCGCGACTCGCGACCAAATCAGTAACTCAGCCTTGCTGTTTTGTTTTGCTTCCTCCGGGTGAACCGTTGATCCGTTTCGGGAGTTCTTGTAGTCGATTTTATAGTGCTCGAGAAGAGGAATCCAATGGTGCCACTCTTGAAGGCTGATTCTTGTCGGAAAATTCTGAGAACCCCGGATCATCATTCATCCGTTGCTTTGCTCTCCTTTCTTCATCTCTTCACTTCTTCAAATCTTCACAAAGCTCAAATGTAAAGGTCTTCAAATCTTCAAATCTTCAAAGATAAATCTTCAAAGTCTTCAAATCTTCAAAGTCTTCAAACAAATCACCTTGTCACACAAAATCATCTAAAAAGTGATAAAAACGTCAAAGCCGCCTTTATCCCTCCTTAGATGATTTCAAGGCAAAATGCCACATGTAGAGCACAAAATTGCACAAAACCTAATCCTAAAAATCCTAAAATAACCATCTAAAATGGACACATCAAACCTCCCCACACTTAAACCTTACTCGCCCTTGAGTAAGAAAAGATTCAAGCATACGGAGGAAATGACATATCCACATCCTAAAACCCCTAAAATAACCACACAAAATGGACATATCAAACCTCCCCACACTTAAACCTTACTCGCCCTCGAGTAAGAAAAGAACCAAGCACACGGAGTAAATGATATATCCAAAACCTAAACTAATCCCCCAATCAAAGCCTCACAAAAACTCTCAATATCAAAAAATCCCAAAATAAAAGCTCACATGAGAATTTTTTCACACACACATCCCCAATCCTAAATCTAACCAAACCTACCACTTATCAATTCACTACCCATAAAAATATTTCACAGCCCAGAATTGATATTCCCATAATCCAATGACACAAAATGAAGCTAAAACCATAGAGGAAATTTTAAACACATGCTTCACCTAATGGCAATATATCAACCAAAATCCAATGACATAAAATGAAGCTAAAACCATATAAAAGTTTCAAACACATGCTTCACTAAATGCCAATATATCAACCAAAAACGAAGTAGAAAGAGATAAGGAATTTCATAACCACACTTCGTTTCCTAACCCACTAAGCTACCCAATCCCAAGAGGTCTATAGATATTGAGCTACCCGATCCATCCATGTGACAACCGCAACCTTATGACTCCAACGCCGGCAAGTGAGTGAAATCATAGCATTTTTCAATTTCTCTCAATTTCTCTCATTTTGCCTAGGAGCTCTTTCGAGTTTTCATCCTAGCCACACATCATGTTTCTTTAGCTCACATCTCACCTTTTTCCGCACATTTTAGCCTCTCATTTTTGCCTAGGCCGCCCTTTAAGGGTTTTCGACCTATCCGGGCCCCCAATGTTGCCTAAGTTGCCCTCTCGGGTTTTCAACTTAGCGGGTTTTCTTTTTCTTTTTTTTTTCTTTTTCTTTTTCTATTTTTTTTCTTTTTGTTTTTCTATTTTTTTTCTTTTTCTCATGTTTTTCCAATGAAAAGTAGCAAAAAGCATTCCAAAACAATCTAGCATGCATATGAGTCCTCTAACCCCTCCCCACACTTAAAACATTACATTGCCCTCAATGTAAACACGTAAGGCAAGAACAATAAAAATCAAGGTAAGGGAGTTAGAGTGACACCCATTTCTCCGCAAATTCGCCGGTGATATGGCGATATCCAAGTACTTGGATGGTCCCGAGATAGGTTTCGGAACCGGAAGGGTGAGCAAAGATGTCGTAGAAGAACTCACCCCTCGAGAAAAGCATTGTCTCCATGGCGCCGTTTGATCAAGACTACACCACGAAGAACACATTAAACTCACAAGTACATAAGGATATGTAATACTAGGTTTAGCATCAAGAGTTAATAACCATAGTATTTTCAAAGAACAACCAAATCACACCCAACCAACACTATAAGAATAATCATGAAAAATATCCAACATATATTGACATGTATACAAGCATCATTATAGGATATGCACTTACGATTACAATGATATAGTCGGCATACTACAATCAACAAATGTACTATAAAGATGCAAGAATGTTCATATGTCAACATATGTAGGATGGTGGAGGAATGAGTGGGTATGTGGTGGTTCTTGGGAGTGTTGGGTGGAGAAGAAGGTAGGATCATGCAATGTTTAAAATCATTTGGAAACTTGGAAGCTTGGAAATTTGAAATCCGGGCTCAAAAAATTTTCAACAGTTACTGAGCACGTCGCGACTCGCGACGAGGTTCGTCGCGACTCGCGACGAGGTTCGTCGCGACTCGCGACGAGGTTCGTCGCGACTCGCGACGAGCCTCGCGAAGTCATCGCGACTCGCGGAAAGTTGAGTCCGAGAGCTCAAAATTTTCTGAGCTCGTCGCGACTCGCGACGAAGGGTGTCGCGACTCGCGACGAGCCTCGCGAAGTCATCGCGACTCGCGGAAAGTTGAGTCCGGAAGCTCAAAATTTTCTGAGCTCGTCGCGACTCGCGACGAAGTGTATCGCGACTCGCGACGAGCCTCGCGAAGTCATCGCGACTCGCGGAAAGGTGAGTCCGAAAGCTCAAAAATTTCTGAGCACGTCGCGACTCGCGACGAAGTACATCGCGACTCGCGACGGTGCCTCGCGATGTCATCGCGACTAGGGAAAGTTGGCGCTGGGAGTGAATTTTGCTCCCCTGTTCGTCGCGACTCGCGACGAAGCCCATCGCGACTCGCGACGGCAGGGTATCCCAGGCTTAAAATTTTTCTTTTGCTTACCAACTGTCCAAGCTTTCTTCCCTCATTCATTGATCTCGTTCCTTCATCTCCTTCGTTGCAATGCACTTCACTTTGCTACAAAATCACAGAAAAACAAGCCATAAAAAGAACAAAACAAAACAACAACAAAAACAAACTAAGAAACACAAACTAAGAAACAAAAACTAAAAGAAATGCCGAATTTATTTAACGTCGTCGGCACGACAAAGCTCCGTATGTTTAAGGTCATCGGCACGACCCTAATGTTATCCGTATGGTGAAGGTTTGAAGCTCTTCACCATGAGCATCCAAAATACGAGAGGTGGGGGCACAAAACTTCCAAGAGGAAAGTCTTGTGGAGGTGGAGATGGTTCAAAGGGAATTGATTGGTTAGGGACCTTGGGATAAACTTTTGGCTCCTCTCTTGTTTCCCTCAAAACTTCCGAAAATATTAGAGTTGGTTCACTAGGTGGGAGAAGGGGTGACGATGCTAATGGATGTAGCACTATCACCTCTTCCTCCATTTTTCTATCCTCTACAACCAACTCCTCATCCCTTTCAAACTCAAAATCATTTTTATTGGTGACTTCACTCACCGAATCATCGAGTTCAAGTTGGGATGGTGTGTTTTCGGAATCACGAGCTTCCATGAGGGCCAATACCTCTAATATGTTCCTCACATGCCCCTCAATGGCCTCAACACTAGAGGAGAGCTGGGTATCCGGCTCCTCACTAGTAAAGGAGTTCAAGTTTGCTATCCTATTTAAGACATCCTCACGTGTCAAACTTGAACTTCCTTGTTGGGCTTGGTTTTGGGGTATGGTATAGGGTGGTAATGGCCAACTAGGTTGCCGTAATATTGGTTTTCCGGCTCATTCTCATACCACAAATCCGGACTACCACTCCATTCCGGATTGTAAGAGTTGTGGTATGGATAGCATTCATGAGCTTCTTGCCCTTGAAAACCAATATCTCCTACCTCTTGATAGCACTCTTCATAGTACCCATGGTTTTGGAAACCAAGGGTTCTTTCTCGGTCATCGTGCTGTTCCCACAACAAAGGGCAAGATTCGGTAGGATGGTCGGAATGACACATCCTACAAAACATTGCTTGTTGAGCCTCTCTTCTCATCATGAGTTCCCTCAAGGTGAGACGCTCCATTAAAAAAATTTCTTTTTTTTTTTCAAAAGTTCGGAATCATAGTGCAAGGATTCTCGATAAAATAAATCACCAAGAACTCAAGCAATACCTACTCCGAACAAAAACAACCACCAAGTAGTGGAAAATAAAAACAACTAGCTAATACACAACCAAATACACCTAAATACTTAAGAATAAATGCCTCTTCCCCGGCAGCGGCGCCATTTTGACGGGCGGGCGGGCGGGCGTTGCGCCCACCATGCAAAAGATAATTTATAAGCCCTAAATGCTTACTTTCTACAACTAGGTAGATAATGGCAAATCGGGGTCGTCCAAAGAGAAGAGGGATCTTCCTAAGCGTCTAAGCACACAATGATTGATATTAGGCTAGGAGTAAATATATATACACACACACATAAAAGCAAGTAAATGGGGGGGGTTGGTTGGTTGTTCCTAAGTTACGAAAATAAAAAGACAAGATAACTAGCAAGGTCAAGTGACTATGCTAATCATCAAACAAAACTAAGAAAAGGGGTTTTAAACTACAAAGATAAAAAGCCTTGGGGGCAAGGGATATCCACTTCCAAATCATACATAGGTCATTGAATCATTCACTCATTCCATCATATAGCATACATGACTCAACATTCACATACCCATCTAGCAAGGATCACAACACATACATCACAAGGAGTTCTAAGTTCATGCTCATACATCTTCATGCAAAGGAGCTGCGGAATTCGTCACGTTCCTAACACCTAAACAATTCAAACATACAAGCACTCCCTATGCTCAAACAACTCATGGCACACACGAAGTGAAACACACCATCAAGAGTACATACATGCTAAATAACAAATGCTTCAAGAAAGAGTAAAAGCCATCTATTTGCTACTTCAACTACTTGTCGTGGAGACTAAACTCCTATCCTTCTTAGTTCGTAGTTTGCGAGAGTGAGTTCGACATCTCTCGTCAAACCTCACCAATGACTCCCGTTGTCACGACCACGACTCAAGGTATCATTGGTGGCATTTAATCACGAAGAACCAACAAGCTTGGCAATGCTTATGACCACTACACCGTGACTAAGCATTAAACCAATTCATGCAATTACACGAGATTGGATGAACGTGCAACACACATTCATCCAGGAGCATATAACTCTCTCGTTTGCTACACAAACGAACATGACGAAGAGTTCAACATCAATCACATTCGTCTAGCACATCATCAACACATCAATATCATTTAGAAGCTCTAACTCATGCTTTGGATTCCTAATTAAAAGAGGGAAAGAGTAGCTAATTCCTTCCAACCCTAACAAGCAATCAATCAAGCAATTTGTATCCTCAAGCTACCAATAACATCAATAGCATCAACAATCATCATTAAAGCACAATAAGAGCACAATAGCAAAAACACCAAATAGATAGATATAAATGATCCTTACTACATAGAAGTGGAAGCTTCAAACCTTGCTCCCAAGTACAACAACTACTCTAGAACAAGAAAACACATAAAAACTAAGAAAAGAAGAAGAGAAAAAGCTAGGGTTTTGGCCCAAAACAGGGGCAAAAAAAAACTCTGGAAAGAAGAGGGTGAAGAGGTATTTATAGTGGGAAGAAAAAGGGAGAAAAACGCTGTTGCAGGGCTGATTTTAAGCCTTCGTCGCGAGTCGCGACGAGCTTGGTCGCGACTCGCGACCAAATCAGTAACTCAGCCTTGCTGTTTTGTTTTGCTTCCTCCGGGTGAACCGTTGATCCGTTTCGGGAGTTCTTGTAGTCGATTTTATAGTGCTCGAGAAGAGGAATCCAATGGTGCCACTCTTGAAGGCTAATTCTACTCGGAAAATTCTGAGAACCCCGGATCATCATTCATCCGTTGCTTTGCTCTCCTTTCTTCATCTCTTCACTTCTTCAAATCTTCACAAAGCTCAAATGTAAAGGTCTTCAAATCTTCAAATCTTCAAAGATAAATCTTCAAAGTCTTCAAATCTTCAAAGTCTTCAAACAAATCACCTTGTCACACAAAATCATCTAAAAAGTGATAAAAATGTCAAAGCCGCCTTTATCCCTCCTTAGATGATTTCAAGGCAAAATGCCACATGTAGAGCACAAAATTGCACAAAACCTAATCCTAAAAAGCCTAAAATAACCATCTAAAATGGACACATCAGTTTTTATGTCCTTAACATCGAGCATGATAAACATGACGTCCCAATTTTATTGGGGAGGCCATTTTTGAAAACCTCTAGGACAATGATTGATGTGCATAAAGGTACCCTCGCCATGGAATTTGATGGAATAAAAGTAAAGTTTAACATAAATAACTCTATGAAGTATCCTAGTGAAGAACATGCTTTCCATGCCCTAGATGTTGTTGAAGAAGTTGTGCAAGATGTTTTTGAACTAAGTGGTGAAGATTCTTTGTTAGTTGCTTTGCAATGTGATGTTGATGATGCTCAAAATGTATACTCTATTAGCACTAACTTGAAGGAAAGCTTTGAGGATTTGAACCTGCTTGAAGAGATGAGACCGAGTCTCTCAAAACCTCCTCCTCTACTCTTAGAGGAACCTGAGGAACCAGAATTCCCCCCCTCACTTGTGCCCCGATTCTTGACCTTCAACCTTTGCTAAATGACCTCAAGTACGCATTTCTTAGGGAAGGGGAGATGCTTCCGGTTATTATTTCGAGCAAGCTCACCAAGGAGCAAGAAGAAAAGTTGATGGTGGTGTTATGGGAGAATAAGGAAGCAATTGGGTGGACTATTACCAACATCAAAGGAATAATTCCATCCACTTGTATGCACAGAATCTTTTTGGAAGAAGATGCGAGACCTTTCCGACAACCCCAACGCCATTTGAACCCACATATAATGGATGTGGTGAAGGCGGAAATCCTTAAGTTACTTCAGGCGGGCATGATCTATCCAATCTCGGATAGCAAGTGGGTGAGCCCAACTCAGGTGGTACCCAAGAAGAGCGGGATGGCAGTGGTCAAAAATGAGAAGGGTGAAATGGTGCCCACCCGAGTTCAAAATGGGTGGCGCGTTTGCATTGACTACCAGAGATTGAATACGGAAACCCGGAAGGATCACTTCCCGTTGCCATTCATTGATCAAATGCTTGAGAGGTTAGCGAGCCACCCCTTATATTGCTTTTTGGATGGGTACTCGGGGTATTTTCAAGTGGCTATCACCCCGGAAGACCAAGAAAAGATCACCTTCACGTGCCCCTTTGGTACGTTTGCTTACCGACGCATGCCTTTCGGGTTATGTAACGTCCCCGCAACTTTCCAAAGGTGTATGGTAAGCATTTTCTCAGAATTTGTTGAAAATTTTATCGAGGTATTCATGGATGATTTCACCATTCATGGTAATTCTTTTGACAACTGTTTAGCAAATTTAGCACAAGTTCTTAAACGTTGCATTGATACTAATCTTGTGCTAAATTCTGATAAGTGTCATTTTATGGTAGAGAGAGGCATTATCTTAGGCCATGTTGTCTCCTCTAAGGGTATTGAGGTTGACAAGGCAAAGATAGACATAATTCAAACTTTACCTTATCCTACTAATATGCGCGAAGTGCGCTCTTTTCTTGGCCATGCAGGATTCTATCGCCGGTTCATCAAGGACTTCTCGAAGATAGCATCTCCTCTATGCAAATTGCTGCAAAAGGAAGTGGAATTTGTGATGGATGAGGGGTGTAAATGGGCCTTCGATACATTGAAAGGAAGGTTAGTCTCGACCCCTATCATACAACCCCCGGATTGGTCGTTGCCTTTTGAGATTATGTGTGATGCTAGTGATTACGCCGTTGGAGCGGTTCTTGGTCAAAGGGTGGGGGAGCGCCTCACGCCATCTACTATGCATCAATGTCTCTCAATGAGGCCCAAAGAAACTATTCCACCACCGAAAAGGAGTTGCTCGCAGTGGTATTTTCTTTAGAAAAATTTTGACCTTACTTGCTTGGTACAAAATTTATTGTGTATACTGACCATGTAGCGCTTCGTCATTTAATGATGAAGAAAGATGCCAAGTCGAGATTGATTAGATGGATCCTGCTTTTGAGCGAATTTGAGTTGGAGGTGCAAGACAAGAAAGGCACGGAAAACCTTGTGGCCGATCATTTGAGCCGGTTGACTCCATGCCAAGATAATGAGGTAAACCCCGCAATGAAGAAGCAACTACGAGAGGAATTCCCTGATGAACAATTGTTCACCATTAGAGATCTCCAACCGTGGTATGCCGACATTGTAAATTTTCTTGTCGCCGGTAAATTCCCTCCTCATTTTTTTAAGGCCCAAAAGGATAAATTAAAGAGTGATGCTAAGTACTATGTGTGGGATGATCCCTTTTTATGGAGACATTGTGCGGATCAGGTTGTTAGGAGATGTATCCTTGATAGTGAAGTACACTCAATTCTTGAATTTTGTCATTCTCATGCATGTGTCAGTCATTTTGGAGGAAAGAGGACCGTTAGGAAAGTTTTAGAGAGTGAATTTTATTGGCCTACGTTGAATAAGCATGCATACACCTTTTGCAAATCTTGTGATGAATGCCAGAGAGTAGGAAATATCTCCACTAGGAATGAAATGCCCCAAAGACCTATTTTGTATTGTGAAATCTTTGATGTTTGGGGTATTGACTTTATGGGACCTCTCCCTAGTTCTTATGGCTTTACGTACATTCTTCTTGCTGTTGATTATGTGTTGAAGTGGGTTGAAGCAAAACCCACTAGGACTGACGATTCTAAAGTGGTTGCAGAATTCTTGAAAGATAACATCTTTTCTAGGTTTGGGGTACCCCGAGCCTTGATTAGTGACTGTGGCACCCATTTTTGCAATCGGACTATGGCGGCACTCTTGAAGAAGTATGGCGTTACTCACAAGACATCCACTGCCTATCACCCACAAACCAACGGGCAAGCCGAAGTTTCCAATCGGGAGATCAAGTCCATCCTTTAAAAAACAGTTAACCCTAACCGGAAGGATTGGAGTTCTCGATTGACTGATGCCTTGTGGGCGTATAGGATAGCTTACAAGACACCAATCGGTATGTCCCCGTACCGGTTAGTTTTTGGTAAGCCCTGTCATCTACCAGTGGAAATTCAACATAAAGCTTACTGGGCGGTCAAATAATTTAATCTTGATGTAGATGAAGTCGGCTTGCATAGGAAGTTACAATTGGATGAACTGGATGAGATTCGGAGGGAGTCCTATGAGAACGCTAAAATCTATAAAGAGAAGACAAAGGCGTGGCACAACAAGATGATCATCAGGAAGGACTTTGACGTTGGTCAAAAGGTCCTCCTATTTTAATCTCTTCTTCGCCTATTCCCAAATAAGTTAAGGTCCCAATGGATCGATCCTTTTGAGGTGGTTAAGGTATTCCCGCATGGTGCGGTGGAGATTCTAGATTGAGCTAAGTCCAATACTTTCAAGGTTAATAGACAGCGTTTGAAACCTTACCACGAGACTTTTGTGCCGGAAAAAGAAGAGGACGTTGATCTCCTCGATCCGGTTTGTGAGTAAGCTCCAAGGAGGGGAGTAAGTCATGCCGACAACGTTAAATAAACTTGGTTTTGATCATCCGGATCGTCATTCGTGCCTTTCTGTTGATGTTGTTTAGTTTTAAGCTTTTATCATTAAGCTTCATTGTTTTGCTTTATGCTTTTCACGGGTTGCTTTCTCCATGATTTTTTAGCAATTTTGAAGAAATGGCATTGGACTTTGGAAGGGGGAAATACTTGGATTTGAGAAGGAAGGACTTGTACAAGAGAAGGAAGCAGAAAAATTTTCTAAGTACCAGGTTAGTGGCCCGTCGCGAGTCGCGACGGGCTCAGAAACATTTTGTCAAATTTTGGGTTTCGGATCCCACTTTTCACGAGTCGCGATGACCTCGCGAGGCCTCGTCATGAGTTGCGACCACATCATCGTGAGTCGCGACGAGCTCAGAATTTTTGGGCAAAAATTGATCCCTCGGATCCCACTTTTTGCGAGTCGCGATGACCTCGCGAGACCTCGTCGCGAGTCACAACCACATCGCCGCGAGTCGTGATGGGCTTAGAAATTTTGTGCAAAATTGAGCCCTCGGATCCCACTTTCCGCGAGTCGCGATGACTCGTCGCGAGTCGCGAGTCGCGACGGTCGTACGAATCTGTTTTTAAAAAGCGAGGTAAACCTATGCTGCCACACATTCTACCCCTTCATATTTTTTTCTCTCCCTCTGCTCTTCCGTCTTCCTCCACAAAACGCTGCCCATCGCCGCTCACTGCCGCCACCCTATACCACTTTCCTTTCTTCCCAATCTCCACCCATAAATCACCATAATTACTTTGAAGAACACAAACCCTAGAATTTGGGGTTTCGTGACTTTGGGCAATTCGAATTCGAATTGATTGTGGGCTTCCGTCTTTCTTCTTCCTAAGCATCTTAGTGGTACACTTCTTCACTCTATTGAGCCTCAATTGTGATTATTAATGTATATTCTAGTTATTGGATATTGTGTAGATTGTTTGTTATGCCTTAGGAAATTAAATCGTTGGACCTTGGTTGATTGTGGTGAATATTTTGTGCTTGCAATTTAATATAATGGGTATTGTGTGCATATTTTGCAATTGCGGTGTGGACTGTATATTTTCTAGTTGCGGTTTGAACTTATTATGCCTGCTTGATTCTGGAATGTATGCATTTGTGTTGCTTTGGTTGAGAGTAGATGGTGACTTATGGTAGATTTGAGGCATGTTGGCCCTTGATTAAACATAGTTTTTATTGAGATAAAGTGTTATTGTGCCTTGCAATTTTATTTTGCTTAGAGTAGTTTGGCCATGGGACGTGGATGATGACATTGTGAATGTGCTAATAATGGCTAAACTAGTTAAGCATAACTGTGATTTTGAAATATAGCATATTGATTTCAACTATGTGAGAACTTCATGGATTTGAGGATATGGGCTTGTTGGACATAATGTGGATTGTATATGCAATTGCGATTAGAACTTGAACTCGTTGACTTGATTTTAATTTTTCTTGTGATAATGAGCTAGTTTGAGGTTGAGCATGGATTTGCAATACTGTATATACACATATTCCTTTGTGTTTGACATGTTTGCTGTGATTGATAGATATGGCCCCCACGAAGAGATCTAGGGCTCCCCCACGAGGCGAGCGCACCGTTGCTCCACCTCCACCTCCTCCACCGGCTCCAGAGTCAAGCCATGTACCTCCCCTACGGATAAGTACATGGGTTTGACCCGGATCACCGGGTCCTATGCGGAGAGGTGGGAGACCCTGGAGAAGCGCCAACTCAAGGAGACGAGCTTTATCGATGTGCCCACCTTAGATGCCCTCGGCCTCACTCAGCCTATGAGATGCCTCCTCTCAAAAGGGGGAATAGAAGGGTTCATGAGTATGAGCGTGCCCTCCTACCGGAGGTACACGTTGGAGTTCTTGTCCATGGTCCGTATAAGTAACATGATGGATGATCAACCCTACTAGAGGTACATTGCTTTTCACTTAGATGATATATCTAGGCAATTGACCGTCTCGCAGATTGAGAATGCCTTTGGATTTGACACCGCGGAGATACGGGCCAGGCTGGACCCACAGGCCCATGAGCGATCAGTAGAGGATGACATGCTCTTTTGGAATGTCATCAACTTGAGGCCGAAGAACTCCCACAATAAGAGTAGCATCATTATCCACCCTACACTTCGTTATGTGCACCGGTTATTGGCTGGCACAGTACTTTGCTCTGCGGAGCCAACGGATGTGCCAGCCAACGACATTTACTTCTTATGGCACTTGACGAGTGAGGGACTGGGATACGGGCTGTGGGCATAGTTATGGATGAAGAGAGTCGTGGAGGTGGCAGAAAAGCCCAAGGGGAAGATCATGGTCGGAGGCATGATAGGCCTTTTAGCAGAGCACTTGGGATTGGTTCCCCCGCCTGACTTTCCACGCTTAGGGAGGCGGACGTCCTATCTTATCATTGTTGAGAGGCTGGTTAGATTTGAGATGCTCAGTGTCACACGGACCACGGGGCTCTTCCATTGGTTGTACGGTGCAAGGAAGGTCACATTCATGGCACTTCCTCAGCAGAGCAAGACAAAGCTGGAGTTCGACACACCTCTGGGAGATTTGGCGATCTCACTAGACTCCTCATGCACAGATGATTTCCAGCGCGAGCTTCGTGACCTCGTCCCAGCTTCTGTCCAGCGTGATGATAGTGCTCTACCTTCCTCTGAGCGACAGCAGCAGCACCACTCCGTGCAGCCTCCACCAGAGACGGAACCCATGCAGGAGGATGATGCTCCACCTCATTATTCCCAGCCTCCACTGGACTTCTATGAGCGGATGATGAAGACCGTGTATAATGGTTTCCGCCAACAGTTAGCGTGATTTTGGAGCACAATGTATTTGTCTCCCAGGCTTTTATTGATATGGACGAGGAGATTGACCACTTGTCAGCTCGCATCCATGAGTTTCAGTCCCAGTCAAGTGGTGTTTCAGGCCCCGATCCGAGAGCAGAGAGGTGGAGAGCGAGGAGGCAGAGGAGCACAGAGTGGCTGGCGCAGTATCAGCAGTGTTACTTTGGCGGTGGCCCTTCTTCATCACATCATTGATTTTGTGAGCACCACATCTTTACCCTTCCATACTTCACTTTGCACAGTTTTTCCCTATTGTCTACATTGAGGGCAATGTAGTGGTCTAAGTGTGGGGAGGGGTATCTACTATTCTGAGGCGATTGGGGTTGGAGACACTTTTGCATAAACCCTTTTGTTTTGTTTTGGATATTTTCTCCCTTTTGTTTTGGGATGTTTTCCTTTTGATGTACTTGGATAATGTTGGTTTTGATACCTTTCTTAACCTTAACATTTGGAAAGCAATTTGATACTTTTTGGATTGGAGACACGTAAAAATTTTAATTTAAAAAGAAAAAAAAGAATCCCGCTAAGTTGAAAACCCGAGAGGGCAACTTAGGCAACATTGGGGACCCGGATAGGTCGAAACCCCAAAAGGGTGACCTAGGCAAAAATGAGAGGCTAAATGTGCGAAAAAAGGTGAAATGTGAGTCAAAGAAACATGATGTGTGGCTAGGATGAAAACCCGAAAGGGCTCCTAGGGAAAATGAGAGAAAACGAGAGAAATTTAAAAAACGTTAAGTGTTTACTCATTTGCCGGCGTTGGAGTCATAAGGTTGCGGTGACCACACAGATGGATCGGGTAGCTCGCCATTTTAAGGACCTTTTAGGAGTGGAACATTTAGCGGGAGAAGATGGAGTAAGTTATGAAATTCTTGATCATTAATATGCTTCGTTTTTAGGTTGATATATTGATATAAAGTGGAGCATGTGTTTTGAACCTTATACATACCTTTAGCTTCACCTTTTTATCATTAGATTTGGGATTATCAATTCGAGATTTGGAGATGTTTTACGGATATCAATGAATTGATGGGTTGATATGGTTTGGGTAGATTTAGGAATAGGGGTTGTGGGAAACTTCTCATTTGACTTTAACATTGGGATGTGTGATATTGAGAGTTTTGTGAGGTGTTGACTTGGGGGATTAGTAGTTAGGATGAGGATATGTCATTTCCTTCGTATGCTTGGATCTTTTCTTACTCAAGGGCGAGTAAGGTTCAAGTGTGGGGAGGCTTGATGTATCCATTTTATATGCATAATTTAGTACTATTTTGGGTCACTTTTGTGCTCTTTTATTATCGAAAGCTTGTGTTTTTACCTTGAAATTCTCTTAGGAGGGGTAAGAGAAACTCTACGCTCTTTTACCTCTTCTAAGTGGATTTTATGTGACAAGGGAAGAACACGGAAGAAATGAAGACTGGAGGCCATTGAAGATCACACTTTCAAAGACTTTTGAAGACTTGCTTCGAAGACATGAAGACCGGAGGCCATTGAAGATCACACTTTCAAAGACTTTTGAAGACTTGCTTCGAAGACATGAAGACCGGAGGCCATTGAAGACCATTTTTGTAGCCATTGAAGATCACACTTTCAAAGACTTTTGAAGACTTGCTTCGAAGACATGAAGACCGGAGGCCATTGAAGACCATTTTTGTAGCCATTGAAGACTTGAAAATTGAGAGGAATTACTATGAAGATGATTATATACCACAAGAAGAAGAAAAGGACACAATGCAAAATTCTGGCACCCGTCGCGAGTCGCGATGGCCTCGTCGTGAGACCGTCGCGAGTCGCGACGGGCCGTCGTGAGTCGCGACCAACGGGTGGCCAGAATTTCATCTTATCTTCTTTGTACTATAAATAGCACTCTCTTTCCTCTCATTCTTATTCTTCTGCATCTGCGATTACAGTACTGTTCCAAACCTTTTTTCTTTCCATTTTCATCTTTGAATTCTCTTGTTTTATGATTAATTGTTTAGCCTTTATTAGCATGAATTCTTGTAGCTAATCCATCTCTTGGGAGCAATTGACTAAGGCTTCCAAGCCTATGTCCTAAGAACAATTTGTATCCTATTTATTACTCTTGCTATTATGCATTTATGGAGCATTGAATGTGTTTGTTATTGAAAGCTTGAGTATATGAAATACTTGTATGAATTGCTTGCTAGGGTTTGGGGGAAATGGGTTGATTTCCCCCCTTTCTTGATAGGAATTCATGAGTATGTTTTGGAGCTTTTGATTGTGTTGATGGATTGATAATTGCTAGGTGAATATGATAATGTTGAACTCTTTGTCATATTTGTCGCTTGTAGCAAATGAGAGAAGTCTATGAAAGTTGATCATTCTTGACCAATCTTGTGTAAATGCATAAATCGATTAAATGCTTAGACACGGTGTAGTGTTTATAGGTGTTGCCGAGCTTGTTGATTCTTCGTGCTAAATGCCATCAATGGGATACCTTGAGTCGTGTTTCGACTACGGGAGTCATTGGTGAGGTTTGACAAGAGATGTCGAATTCACTCTTGCAAACTACTATCTAAGAATGATAGAAGTTTAGCCTTCACAACAAGTAGTGAAAGTAGTAAATAGGTTGCATGTTCAATGATGCATAAGAGGTTTGGAAGTGGAAGTCAATTGCGCCCAAGGTTCCGTAAATTGTTATTTTCATCTTATCTTTAGTTGTATTGCATGATTAGCATCGTTCTCTTGCTTTGCTATTTGTACTTTAATTTGATAACTTAGGATCAAACCAACCAAAAATCCCCCCTTGTTTACATGCTTTTCTATATATCTATATATGTAAATGCTTAGTATGTTTTCTCCTATATATGTTAAAAACACTTGAAAAGATCCCTCTTCTCGTGGATGACGCCGACTTGTCATTTTCTACTTAATTGTAGATAGGAAGCATTTAGGGATTAAAAGTATTAACTTTGAGAGGTACGGCGACGAACTCCACGTTACAGAATTGAACGACAACATTCATGTATGGTTACTATCACAAGTTCGTAAAAATGACTTAATCAAACACATATAGCAAAAGTTTGGCCCTGAGAATTAAGTTTATAATTTTGATCGTTTGTACTTTGTTGTAATATTTGATAAGCTTATTTTTATTTTCTAAATATATTTTAACTTCAATTTTATTTATTTGTGTATTTATTTTGTTCAAGTTCACTTTAAAAAATCTATTGCAATGTTGCTTGTCTTTTTTTTATATAGTTAGATCCACTTGTTTCTTGGATGGTGTTGTCAACCGGGGATATTGAAGTCATTTTAACTAACCTAAACCTAAGTTTTCGAAAATAACATACTAATATTATAATATATTAGTGATTTTAATTATTTACTATTCATAATGTTAACATACTAATCTCAAGCAAAATATAATCAAAATTGTTTGCTTTTTGGATGGTGCTGTCAACCAGGGATATTTAAGTCATTTTGACGAACCTAAGCCCAAGTTGTCTAAAATAACATAGTAATATTATAATACGTTACTAATTTTTATTCTTTACTCTAATCAATTATAACTTGTTAACATGCTGATATTATAATTTGTTACTGATTTTAATTCTTTACTATGTATATGTATAGTACAATATATACACACACATATATATATATATTACTGAAGAAAATACAAAGAATCACATAATCTGAAATAACAAAATGTTTGGATTTTTTTATACAATGATAGAGTACTTTTGATAGAAATGTGTATATGTATTATTTATTTATTTATATATGACAAAGTCTTGTTTTAAACCGACTAACTGTTAAATAAGGATATTTTATAATTAGTGAGACTAATAAGGTCATTTGATATTTACTTTTATTTATTGCAATGAGATATATATAATTATGATAACATTTTAAAATGAATCTCAACATATAAATAATTACTTTTCAAATAATTTGAATGAAATTATAAAAATAATCAATTTTTATTGAATTTAATATTTAACGGTTTCTAAATAAATTAATAATTTCATTTCATAACTCATATAATATTCCTTAGATGACTAAACTTTAAAATTTTAAACAAAACTTAATCTCGATATTTTAATTAATGATTTTGCGCAACGCACGATGGTACTCCACTAGTATATTTATAAAAGAATAAAATAAGTTAAAAAGTTGTGTTGGGTTGTTGATAAAGCGTGAAAGATGAAATTTGATTTTATAAAGGGTTGCTGATGTGAATGTGAGAGAAATCATTTAAAATGGTAAAAAGTAAGATGATTGAGTTATGAATAAATATGGTCTAATACATTAATATATCTATTCGTGTGAAAGTCTTCTTAGAGAATTTTTGGACCGACATTCTGATGGCCATACAATGGCTCTGATTGGCATAAAGCTACTTTGCTTATAAGCAAAACACATTTTAATATTTGGAAAATACTAAAATAACATGTTGTATTGAAAGCTGGAGCTATATTTGAGGAAAAAACATAAGCTAATCTCCCTTACTTTCAAAATAAGGCAGGTTTACTTATAAGCGCAACTCTTCCATACACACCAAATGAAAGATATTGGAAGAAGCCTTTTGCTTTTGGATTATGGAGGCGTATTGTGATCACTAGGGTCTAACTACCATTATAGAGGCAGTGTAGTCAAAGAAAAATATAATAGTAGACTAAACTTAATGAGATGATGATGATGATTTTTTCCAATGTCACTGTGGAGGAAATTTAAGAATGTGACACTACTGAGCCCGTTACCCATACAAAGAGCGCGGACATCCATTGGGTGATAGTGCACTTCCAATGGATGAGGGAAACGAAACTACAATGGGTGTTGGTAGATTAGTCCTTGCACTTGATCACTTCATCTTAAAAGCACTGTAACCCTTCTTCAACCGTACATTTTTGTTGAAAAAAAAATCTGATTTTTTATTCTTCTTATGCTTCCCACTTTCTCTTACAAATTGTTTGATGCATGCAATTCAAAATTTCCCGACTTGTGCGTGTGCTCCATTTTCTTCCTATTTTGATTCTTTAAAGTTTGTCTTGTGATTTTGTACTCTGAATCCATCGCATTGAATTTCTCTACTTACTGTCAATTTTCTTTCAATTTCTATGATGCACCTCACATGTTCGATGTTTTGATTTAACTTCAATGTTGTTCTATTTAAGATTTCTAAGTTACAAGCAGATGGTATTGTATAAGAATATGATTTTTTGATACCTGATCTGCATGCATAGAAGATGCATTGGTTTGCATGTTGTATTATTTTTATTTTTCTGGGCCAAATTTTTTTTGAATGGAATTGATTTTAGTGGATTCTACTTGTTAAATCAATTCCATTTGGTGATCTTGCGCGTGGAGGTTTTTTATTATTGCTGAGAGTATGATACATGTTTGAAGTTAGTTGTAGGGGATAGCTCAGCCTTCATCATTTCTTTGCGCTGGAATCTTCTTTTTTATGTATGTATTCAGCAGAGAAATCACATTTCGTTGTAGTGGAATCTTCACTTCGTTCATTCGAAGATGTTAGGTACAAATTTTCAAGTTAAAGTTATCCACCTTTTTCTTGATTAATTTATTTACATTTCTGAAAATGTATTTTTACAAATTGAATTGAAGTTTACAAGAGGAGCTTTTGGTTGCAGCTAAAATCCAGGTAATTGTCTAGTCGTGATTATAGTGTTCGTTGGAGAATTTTATATATATATATATATATATATATATATATATATATATATATATATATATATATATATATATATATATATATAGAGAGAGAGAGAGAGAGAGAGACACACACTTGTCCTGAATAGGTGAAAACTCCGTCATGGAAGAAATTTAGCTCTGTGCTTTTTTTGAGCTTTCATATTGTACTAAATTGGTAAAGAAAACTTCTCTTGATTTGGTTGCAAATTAAGTTGTTTGGTAGCTGTAAATCATATCCATTCATGTTCATTCTATTAAGAAGATCAACAAGGCAAATCAGCCCATCTCATGTATGTTGTGCGATGGAAGGCAAATAATTCCTAAAAAACCTTTGGAACCAAAGGCATATATGAGACCACCTTCTTTGACATATAACCATACACATGTTTGCTTTTTGAAATTTAGTTTTACCACTTTTTCTAGTTTTTACTAGTGTGTTCCAACATGCCTAGTTTAACCAAGTGTAAATAACGTGAAACGTAAAAGACACACAACTTGGTTACGCAGTTCGGTGTAAACCACTTACATCTGCGGGGCCTGGCCCAATTCAAAATAAATCCACTAATTAGAAAGATAGCGTACAGAGTACAGTTTACAAAATACCTATCTTTACTAACTATGACGTGTGGACTCTGCTAGCTCCCCTAGCTACCGATCCGCCTTAATCAGACTCCCTCTGACCTCGAACTCCGTCGACGCAGGATCTCCTCCTCCCGAGGAATTAAGGTATACGATTCTGAACTTAGTGCGGCAGGACAGTGTTGGAACACAGTTTATTGGCTCTTGCAAATTTCGTAAGATCACAAAATCTGGGTGCAGATTTTTCTCTATAAAACCATAAGTATGCAGCCGTGTTTGTCCCCAATTTATATCCACGAATCAGACTTGAATACTCCTTGATTATCTCCACAATATTCCTATTCCAAATCTAATTCTTGAAGCATATCCAAATCTCATAAATAAAGGGATTTACCTTATATCATTCTATCCCATATATTCGAATAAATCTTCTCCATATAAGTAGGGATTTTCCATAAACCAATTATGCTTCACACGCCTGATATATATCCAAATATCCGATTACCATAAATTCTAAAACACTTTAATATTTTGGCTTGAATTCCGTTAAATCCTTTGACGTAACTGCTGCTCCAGCACCATGTTCCAACATGGTCTGTATATCAGTTCAAAAATAATTCACACAAAATTGCCAATAAAATAATTCCTTGACTTTACAATCTACCCCTTTGGCATTTTTGTGGACCCATAATATTTTGGATGGCAAGCACATAATCAACAACATACAACGAGCAGAATAATGATCATAATACCAGAACTCACATAATGAAAGCCGAAATCCAGAATTATACAACCAAATTGAAAAACCAATTATCCAAAATCCAAAATCACTCCCCCTGGGACCACACATAGGCCAAAGGGACTTCATCACACGAAATCGTCAAAAATAAAAATCAGTTTTTAGAACTCCCCCTGAATTAATCCTGCTCAGATCAACCTTCCAGCCTTGACTTCTCTTCCTCCAACCGTGCTTGCTCTGCTTGTAAGGCTGCAATCTGTATTCCCAAAGCTCCTAGTCTGGCATTGACAACCAACAGTCGATCCTTCCTGTCTACCGCTGCTGATGAGGAGGTTGAACCAGAAGCTTTCCACGGAAGGTCATGTACATGTCTGAGCCCGAAAGTCTTCTTGTTAGGCCGCAAAAACTCAGTGTCAACTATCACGTCTGAGGCCTTCCCCTTCACTTTAGCACTCTTGGCTAGGGCAGAGATTAGAGCTGGGTAGATAACTGCATCATTCACTTTGGGAGTTGTGGCCTGTCTGACCAGATGCTGCTGAATTAAGAGTCCAAAATTTATTTCCTTCTGTGTTCCAACACAGTAAAGCAGCTTGGCCATCTCCCTAGTCAATGCGGTGGTATTGCTTGACGGCAACAAGCAATGTACAGCTATTTGATACAAGCCAAAGAATCTAGACGTCAAGCATGATGCTTGTGAGTACCCCACTGCTGGCCACTTCTCCTTATATCCCCCAGATATAACCGCCAAAATCTCATTGTCAGTCAACTCCAAATCATCAGGAAACACTCCCCCTATCTCAGGTGTTCTCAGACCTAGCAACCTATTAATCCGGGCAGCAGATACATCTATAATTTTCCCCCTCACATATACTCTACCAAACCACGGGGGATTAACTTCTAAATTGCCAGGCATGAGATTAGAATATACCTCGAGTACAACCTGTCTGTTGTACTGTAGCTGAATGGTTGCAGCAGCTGTTATGCCTGTCATCTTTAAGAAGTCTGTAAACCCGCTCTCCTGACAGGCTTGTAGGTCCAATGGTCTCTCAGCTAGAAATTTCTTTTCAGGGAAGAAACCTTCCATCTCTGCTCCTTTCTCATCAAAGTAAACTGCAGAAAAAGCCTGGGAGACAGATGGAGGAGGCAGAATCTTCCTCGGGTTGCTATCCCATCTCTTCTTACTCCTTTTTGCTGCCCCAGCATCCATGGTAGAGCTAGCCTTTCTTTTTCCTTTTGCCTTCTGAAAAAAATCATCCAAGACCTCGTCACTGGAGTATGTCAAATCAGGGGCATCCTGTGTTGGAACACAGTCTGCTCTTTCAGCTGATTCTTCTTCTAGATCATCACCCTGAACTGGCAGATCTTCATCAGACACTTCAATCCCCTGCTTCCCTTCATACTCCTCAGTGTTCTCTCCTCCCATATCTACATCAGAATCCAAGTTCATGTACACCGGTTCATCTGTCTGTGTTGGAATACTCCCTTCACTATCAGACAGAACTATTAAAATAGGTTCCCTTAATTCTTCCATTCTTCTTGCAGAATTCATATCAAACAATCCTACCTGAAACTTATCTCCATACTTGACTGTCTCCATTCCAACAGCTTCTTCATCAGTAATGTTCCTTAACCAGACATAGCTATGACTAGACATGCGACAGAATATATGAAATTTATCCTTTCCTTTTCCATTTAGTCTCTCATACATCCCTCTCAGATAACTCACTTTCTTATACTCGATATCCCAAACATCCAAAAAATGGCCTGAAACTATCTCCTTAACTTTGACATGCAAGACTTCCAACTCCTTACTTATACTCCTGATTTTGCTAAGATCCACAGAATATCTATTTGCTTGTAACCATTCGAATATATCATTCACACTTCTACTTTCAAAACCCAAGAATTTCAATGGTCGAGGGTCAGGACCAGTTACCTTAGGTTTTGTCTTTTTCTTGCCTTCAGAAACTTCTTCTTGGACATCATATTTACCATCAGAATCTCCACTCTGTTTATTGACAGAAGCCTCTTCCTCTTCCTTTTTATCTTCAGCTTTATCAGCCGCTGCTCCAGCTATCTCCTCATTGTTAGCGTTTCCTTTGTTCTGATCTTGAGTTTGTGCCTCACCAGATTCAACATATCTTCTCGGCTCCTCAAACACCACCAATTCCGAATTCACGGAGTCCTGATCTTCCTTCATAATTTCTGGCACCGAAGCTTTTTCTATCGGAGAATTTGGGCTTGACATTATTTGGTACAATGCCGAGATAGAGAGAAGTATGGAGTATGAGGTTTTTCGGCAAGAGTTTTGGGGAAGTATATTTGGCCGAGAGAAGTAGAAAGCAAAAGAATGTCTAACCAATTTGAATTCTCCTTTAACTCTTCATCTTCTTCACCTCTTTTCCCGCGAAACCCTTCTTAGATTTCCCACACATAGTAATGATGGCCCTTTCTCTTCTTGTCACATCACTAGGTCTTCCTTAATTAGCTTCCAACACACCATACTAACCAACTCCTATTTTAGTAAGCCGTTTCTTCCTTCCATTTTTTGTTCTTTTTCTAATTTTTGTAAACCGTAAATAACAAAAATATGTACACAAAACAAAAATTGATTAAGGTAAATATTACCTCAGATTTGACAAACACCTAAGTGTTGTCGGAGGCTCTCAAAAGTGGTGGCATCAAGCGGCTTTGTAAATATATAAGCAAACTGCTCGTGTGTTGGAACATAAATCACTTCCACTTCCTTTCTTTCAACCAGATCTCTAATAAAATAATGCCTTATGTCAATATGTTTGGTTCTTGAGTGTTGAACTGGATTCTTCGAAATATCAATGGCACTTGTATTGTCACATAAAATCTTTAGGGGGCCTTGATGAATTCCATAATCTTTCAGCATTTGATTCATCCATAATAATTGTGCACAACAACTTCCTGCTGCAAGATACTCTGCTTCTGCAGTAGATAGAGAGATCGAGTTCTGTTTCTTGCTATACCAGGATACCAAATTCGGTCCAATAAAGAAGCATCCGCTAGTGGTACTTTTTCGATCATCAGCATTTATAGCCCAATCAGAATCACTGTATCCTATCACCTCTGAATCTTGATTCTTTGAATACCAAACACCATATTCTGACATCCCACTAACATATCTAATAATTCTTTTGACTGCAGTAAGATAAGATTCCTTAGGATCAGCTTGAAATCTAGCACATATTCCAACACTGAGACATATATCTGGTCTACTGGCAGTGAGATATAATAAACTTCCAATCATTCCTCTATATAACTTCTGATCGACTGAAACTCATTTTTCATCTTTCACCAGTTTATCAGAAACTCTCATAGGGGTTCGAACGGCACGAGCATTACTAAGTCCGAATTTCTGAATCAAGTTCAAGGCATACTTACTTTGATTTATGAACAGACCATTCCGTCCTTGCTTGACTTGTAATCCCAGAAAGTAAGTCAATTCTCCAACCATGCTCATCTCGAATTCAGATTGCATTGTGGTGACAAACTCCTGTACCATAGATGGTGAAGTAGAGCCAAAAACTATGTCATCAACATATATTTGAGCAATTAGAAACTTTGAGGACTTGTCAAGCACAAATAAAGTGCGATCTACTCCCCCTCGACGATAACCTTTCTGAAGTAGAAAGGTAGTAAGTCGTTCATACCACGCTCGAGGTGCCTGCTTTAATTCGTATAAGGCCTTCTTGAGACGATATACATGATGCGGATAATGGGGATCTTCAAACCTTTAGGTTGTTCCACGTAAACTTCCTCATTCACCACTCCATTTAAAAATGCACTCTTAACATCCATTTTATACAAAGTAAAGTTCAAAGAGCAGGCAATAGCTAGTAGAATACGGATAGATTCTAACCTGGCAACAGGTGCAAAGGTTTCATCAAAGTCAACACCTTCCACTTGTGTATATCCTTGAGCAACAAGTCTGGCTTTGTTCCTGGTGACTAAGTCATCTGCATCGGACTTGTTCTTGAAGATCCATTTTGTACCAATGACATTAATGCCTTTGGGACGAGGAGTAAGGTACCAAACATCATTCCTGGTAAACTGGCCGAGTTCATCTTGCATTGCAGCAATCCAATACTCATCAAGTAAAGCTTCCTTATAGTTCTTCGGTTCAATTAGGGACACAAAACAGTATAGACCAGCCAGTCATCGATAATCAACTCGAGGTACTGATCGAGTGCTTCTCAAGGTGGAGCCAGATCGGTCGAGTGTTGGAACATGGTCGTCCGTAGGAAGGGACTGTGTTGGAACATGGTCATCTTCAGTAGAGTTCGAGTTCTGGGGCTCATTTGGTTCAGTAAGATCAACTGAGGGTTTTGCTTTGTCAGAAGATTGAGACTGTGTTGGAACCTGAGAGTTGGCCGATTCTTCCTCTACAGCTTCTGGAAGTTGTTCCTTTTCCGAATCATCCACAATAATGTTTATGGATTCCATGAGAGTTTTGGTTCGGTGATTAAAAACTCTGTAAGCACAGCTGTTGATGGAATACCCGAGAAAAATTCTTGGATCAATCCGATTATCAAATTTTGCCAACTGTTCTCTATCTCTGAGAATATAACAAGTACTTCCGAACACATGAAAATACGAAACGTTTGGTTTCCTGCCCTTCCAGATCTCATAGGCTATCTTTTCAGTGAATGGTCGAAGATACACCCTGTTGATTGTATAGCACGCTGTATTGATCGCCTCTGCCCACCATTTCTTATGGATATCCTTTTCTGCCAACATAGCTCAAGCCATCTCCTGTAGAGTTCTATTCTTTCTTTCGACAATACCACTCTGTTGAGGAGTGATAGGAGCCGAAAACTCATGCTGGATCCCTAGCTCATCGCAGAAGGAACTGAATTGTTCATTCTCAAATTCTCTTCCATGATCACTTCGAATTCGGATTATCTTTCCTACAGGACTTCCCTTTTCAGTTTGTAACTTTACTACAAGGCTTCGAAATACCTCAATCGTATCAGATTTCTCTTTCAAGAAGGCTACCCATGTAAGTCTGGAGAAGTCATCAACACATACAAAAATATATTTCTTTCCTCCTATGCTAGGTGTATTAACTGGCCCCATTAAGTCCATATGCAGTAATTCCATATTTCTAGAAGTAGTAATAAACTGAACTGAAGAATGAGGAGCACGAGTTTGTTTACCTTGTTGACATGGTCCGCACACAATTTCATCCTTTCTGGTCAAGATTGGCATTCCTCGTACATCTTTCATGTTAGCAATTTTCACTAGTGTTTTATAGTTGATGTGTCCGAGCTTCCTGTGCCAAAGAATTCCTTCATCCTACTTTGAAAGCATGCATCAAACTTCTTGTTCCAACAAATAACAATTGTCTGAAGATCGTATTCCGGAAAGAACCTTGTTTTCTCCATACTTCACTACACACTTGTCCTTCTGAAATTCCACTATCATGTTGTCATCACACAGCTGGCTTATACTTAGCAAGTTTGCTTTTAGATCTTCAACCAATAATACACTTATGAAAACTGGAAACCCTTCAATCTTTAATTCGCCCTTGCCAATTACTCTGCTCCTTTTTCCATCACCAAAAGTTACAAATCCGCCATCATATGGAGTAAGGTTCGTAAGGTATTTTGGAGTGCCAGTCATGTGGCGAGAACAACCACTGTCAAAATACCATGAGTCACTGGAATAGGCTGATAAAGAAGTGTGTGCCACCATACACGTACTGGACCTTTTAATAACCCATATCTTCCTGATTCTTGTATGAGTATCGACTGTGTTGGACCACAGTTGTCTTCCTGTCATTTGATCTCTGATCAGTTTTTTACATTGATGATTAGCATGTCCTTGGTACGTACAGTATTCGCAGATTAGAGGCTTTCTTTGATAAGGTTTCTCATACTTCCGTTTTACTTCTCGAATCCTTGCTTTGAGAGTTACTGGTTTTTCGAGCACTTCAACCTCGGGTTCTTTCCTGTATCCAATCCCGTGTCTATCACCAAAGTTCTTTCCCATATCCAGAATATCATCAAGCTTTGCTTTCCCGAAATTCAATTTAGAAATAGTTGCTTCAGACATCTCGGCTCTCTTGACTGCTGCTATCAATTTCTAACTCAGTTCTTCATTTTGTTTTCCAAGTTCTGCAACTGTGGATTGTAATTCCTTTTCACTTTCAATTAGCTCTTTGTTCTTGTCAGCTACTTGAACCCACCTGGCATACATTTGTTCGTATGTACTATAGATCTCTTCATCACTTACAGACAGATTATCTTCATCACTGTGAGCATCGTCCAGATTCATGTTGGAATATACAGCTTTCTCTTTGTTCAGTGTGTTGGAACACTACCTTCTGGTGTATCATCGACCTTTGCTCCAAAAGCTACATAATTATTTTTGAGTTCTTCTTCATCTTTTTCATTATCTTCATCATCACTCCAAGAGGTGACATATGATCTTCCTTGTTTCTTGCGGGTGTTAGCACATTCGGCCTGAATATGACCAAATCCTTCACATTCTCTGCATTGAATTGTCCAGCCTGTTTTGGTTCATTGTTCTGATTTTTCCCGAACTGCATATTTCCTTGTTCAAATCTCAACCCAAGATTGTTGTTCGAATCTTGTTGCTTTTGTCTGTTTCCGCCAAACCTCTCCTGGGATTTCTTGTTAACTACCTTCTTTAGCATCTTTGAGAAATTCTTTGTAATAAGTGCCAGTTTTTCAAACTCATCATCACTGTCAGACTCGTGAATTGCCTTGACTGGAGAAACTTTGAACGCTAAATCCTTGGAGATTCTTTTGGTAGATTGCTGGAATGTCATCTCATAAGTTTGTAGCGAACCCATCAGTTCATCTAGGCTCATGGTGGCTACGTCTCTTGCTTCCTCTATTGCGCTACTTTTATTGCAAATCTTTTAGGGAGAGATCGCAATGTCTTTTTCACTAACTTAGTTTCTTTGTACACCTTGCCAAGTTGGTAAGCCATGTTGGAGATATCTCTGAGCTTTCCATTGAATATGGCAATGGTGTCATCCTCCTCCATTTTGAGTTCTTTAAACTTGGTAGCCAACATCTGTAGTTTGGATTCCCGCACTCGACTGGTTCCTTCATGAACGGTCTGTAAAATATCCCATGCTTTCTTTGCTTGGTAGCATGTAGATATAAGCTTAAACTGGTTTTCATCAACAGCAGTGAAGATTGCATTCAGTGCCTTCGAATTTGCCAGTGATTCTTTAAGATCATCTGGAGTCCATTTAGACTTGTCTTTGAATTTTTGACTTGACTCCCCTTCCACAGCCTTAGAACTTGTAGCATCTTCTGTAGGATGATTCCATTCATTCTCAACATAAAACCACGCCAGTTCGTCCAGTGAATTGATAAATACCCTCATACGTGCCTTCCAATAGTTGTAGTTATTTCCTTCTAACAGTGGTGGTCGAGAGACTGAAGCTCCTTCTCTTGTCGTCATGGTAAAACCGGATCTCACTTTCCTTGAAACAACTAAGGGAACGATAAGTGACTCAGCTCTGATACCAAATGAAATTTAGTTTTACCACTTTTTCTAGATTTTACTAGTGTGTTCCAACATGCCTAGTTTAACCAAGTGTAAATAACGTGAAACGTAAAAGACACACAACTTGGTTACGCGGTTCGGTGTAAACCACCTACATCTGCGGGGCCTGGCCCAGTTCAGAATGAATCCACTAATTAGAAAGATAGCGTACAGAGTACAGTTTACAAAATACTTATCTTTACTAACTATGACGTGTGGACTCTGCTAGCTCCCCTAGCTACCGATCCGCCTTGATCAGACTCCCTCTGACCTCGAACTCCGTCGACGCAGGATCTCCTCCTCCCGAGGAATTAAGGTATATGATTCTGAACTTAGTGCGGCAGGACAGTGTTGGAACACAGTTTATTGGCTCTTGCAAATTTCGTAAGATCACAAAATCTGGGTGCAGATTTTTCTCTATAAAACCGTAAGTATGCAGCCGTGTTTGTCCCCAATTTATATCCATGAATCAGACTTGAATACTCCTTGATTATCTCCACAATATTCCTATTCCAAATCTGATTCTTGAAGCATATCCAAATCCCAATAAAGGGATTTACCTTATATCATTCTATCCCATATATTCAAATAAATCTTCTCCATATAAGTAGGGATTTTTCATAAACCAATTATGCTTCACACGCCTGATATATATCCAAATATCCGATTACCATAAATTCTAAAACACTTTAATATTTCGGCTTGAATTCCGTTAAATCCTTTGACGTAACTGCTGCTCCAGCACCATGTTCCAAAATGGTCTGTATATCAGTTCAAAAATAATTCACACAAAATTGCCAATAAAATAATTCCGACTTTACACTTTTCTATATTAGTCAGCTTTGATTTCCCTGATCAATGGGGTCAGCAACCATAGTAATTTTGTCTTCCCTTGCCTTAATCTTCCTACCCTCATTATGAGTAGCGTTTCATTAGTTATTAATCAATGATGTGTTATTTTGAGTGTGACGGTTGTAAAGCTATGCCTATAAATTTTATTTCTTATTTTTAATGTTGGTTGCATAAGTCCCTCTACACCATGCAAAACACACTCTATTAATGTATGCATCTCACAACAAATTTAGGTGAACTGTATTAAGAGCAAAAGCATGATGCAAATTTGACATTCACACACAGAGGGGCAATGATCACCAACTTATAAATAGCAATATACACTTTCCGCACTTAGAAATAGATCAATACTATACTATATATTTTCCTGTCCAAACCAAAAAAAAACTCATTCCTCTACTAACAAAGCATGAAGAGTTATTGATCAAATTCGTGGACGTTCTTACGAAGAAATACTTGTGATACTTGAATTGATGCCCTATCGAGTATGTTATTGTAAAATATGAACGTGTGATTTTATTGATGGTACAAGAGTGCTATATAAAGGCACCATATACAGAAGTACAAATTGAAAAGAATTCTAACTACGGTACAAGATATACATAGAATATATCAAAATATCTCCTTAACACTCATCCTCAAGTTGGAGCATGTGGATCACGAATGCCCAACTTGCCGAGAAGAGTCTGAAATGAGTGTCGTCCAACAGCTTTATTAAATAAATCCGCAGGTTGATTGGAAGTGCGAATATGATGAGTAGCAACTTCTCTAGACTATACCAAATCACGAACAAAATGACAGTCAATCTCAATGTGCTTCGTCCTCTCATGAAACACAAGATTAGCTGCAATATGGAGGGCTGCCTGACTGTCACAATATAAATGCATCGGAGAAGAATGACCAACTCCCAAGTCGCGAAAGGACTTAAGCCATATCAAGTCACAACAAACAACAGTCATGGCCCGATACTCAACTTCAGCAGAAGAATGAGAAACATTCGGTTGTTTCTTTGTCTTTCATGAAATAGATGATTCACCAACCATGACAAAATATCTAGTCAAGGAACGACGCGTAATTGGACAAGCAGCCCAATCAAAGTCGCAAAAAGTAAATAGTTGAAGAGAACTCTGAGTAGAAAGAAATAAACCTTGACCGGGATGACTCTTTAAATAGTGTAGGATGTGAAGGGTTGCGTGCCCCATAAACTGCGCCAAAGTATAGACCGAATAACTAAGTTCGAATGAGTAATAGTCAGATAAATGAGCTTCCCAATCAGACGGCGATATTGCGTAGGATCAGGATAGAATGGACTGGTCGAGTGCGCCAAATTGTGTTGTTGTTCCATCGAAAAATCCGTAGCCTTTGCAGCTAGCAATCCGGCATCATGTAAAATGCCAAGGGTATATTTCCGTTGGGACAGAAACATACCGTCAGGTCTCCTAGCAATCTCAATACCCAGAAAATACTTCAGAGCACCAAGATCCTTCATGTGAAAGCAAGAGCTGAGATACTTCTTGAACTCGATCATCAGGGCTGAGGAAGAACCAGCAATAATCAAATCATCAACATAAACCAAGATATACAGGGTAACACCATTACGCAAATAAGTGAACAGAGAGTAATCTGCCTTAGTCTGAACAAATTTTAAAAGTGCGCAGGGCAGTAGCAAGTTTCGCAAACCAGTTGTGCGGAGCCTGACGAAGACCATAAAGAGATTTGCCAAGCTTGCAAACCAGACCCGGTGCAGGAATGGTATAACCAGGCGGATGATGTATATAGACTTCCTCATCCAAATCACCATGTAAGAAGGCATTGTGAACATCCATTTTATGAATATCCCAATTCCAAATTGTAACAACAGCCAAGAATAATCGAACAGAGATCATCTTGGCGACAGGAGAAAAAGTCACAGTAAAATTAGTTCCTTCAATCTGTTGATTTCCAAGAACAACTAGGTAAGCTTTATATCGCTCAATAGAACCATTTGACTTGAACTTGGTCTGAAACACCCATTTGCACCCAATGACGTGTTTGTCAGTAGGAAGAAGAGACAGAACCCAGGTATTGTTCCGCTCAAGAGCACTAATTTCATCAGCCATTGCTTCTTGCCAGTGAGGATGGCGAGAAGCCTCGGAATAAGTAACAGGGTCTGAGCTATCAGTCACTGCAGCCAAAAATACAGAATGCGAAATCATAAAATTATGATAAGTAAGATAATCAACAATGGGGTAACGAGTACCTGACGACAGATCAGGCAGAGTAGAGAGAGCAGCAGAGAGGGGGTTTATTTATTGAGTAGCAGTGTAGACATAATCTTACAGTTTAACTAGAGCATGACGGATGCGAGTACTCGGCGATTGAAGAGGCGGTGGAGACACAAAATCCGAGGAAGCAGACTCTGGTTCCAAGAGTAGCTCAGACGGTGGAGCAAGGAGGTCCGATGGAGACTAGGACAGGCTCGGCTGCGGCACCGAAGGTGCTGGCAGCAAAGAGGGTCAGGCCGGCATGACTCCCGGTGGTAGCTGGTAGGAGGCCGGTTACGTCACCGCTAGTTGGTCGGTGAAGATGGGGGACGTAACCTAGAGTCGATGAGCGGCCGGCCATGCAGCTGGCATGAGAGGGACCTGCGGCGAGTTGACCGAGGCCAAGGATGGGGCCGACTGGAAGTCAACGGCAGGTGGTCGTGACTTCATCGGCTCCAATGTCGAGAGATTGGACGCCGGAAAATGAATTAGAGTCGTCAGCGGCGGCATCGTCTGAGGCGGCAGCTTGGCTGGCTCATCTGCAGGGGGCGACATTATCAAATCCTTGGAAGGAGGAATGTCCGCAATCGAAGCAAAAGGAAAGCAGTCTTCATAGAACACAACATCTCGACTGTCAAACACAGTGCGAGACTCCAAGTCATAAACATGTCATGCTTTCTTGGTAAGAGGATATCCAAGAAAAACACATTTGCGCTTTTTGGATGCAAACTTATCACGCAGCTTTGGAAGTTGGGATGTAAAGCACAAACAACCGAACACACGGAGATGGTTGTGGTTGGGGGCGCAACCATGAAGAAGATGATAGGGCGAACGACCATTCAACACCGGTGTTGGAGTGCG
This sequence comes from Rubia yunnanensis, assembly GCA_037428765.1. Lineage (NCBI taxonomy): Eukaryota > Viridiplantae > Streptophyta > Magnoliopsida > Gentianales > Rubiaceae > Rubia > Rubia yunnanensis. The sequence goes on along the minus strand of CM075064.1, from coordinate 89,395,953 downwards.
ATTGATCAGGTAGGCAGCAGTAAGAATGCATTCTCCCCAGAAGTCAATGGTAAAATGGGCCTGAAACCAAATAGCACGAGCCACGTTTAAGATGTGACGGTGTTTTCGTTCCACGCACCCATTTTGTTGCGGCGTGTAGACAGTGGATATCTCGAACCAAATTCCTTTATCATTAAAATAGCATCTGAGAGGATGAAATTTGGTTCCATTGCCAGCTCTAACTCTTTGAACTGACCGATGAAATTGCGTCTAAGCAAGGGCAAAGAACTCCTTCATCTTCGCAGGTATTTCAGTCGTAGATACTAATAAATAAACCCAAACAGCTCGGGAATAATCATCTAATATAGTCAAGAACGAAAAAGCTCCACTAGAAGATGGTGAGCTATAAGGCCCCCAATCATCACAATAAATAAGTTCAAACAAATAAGTGCGGCTGTGAGCGGCTTCGGCGTAGGTTGAGGTCGACGCACAGCATAGGCCATATTGTCTGGGGCAGACTCACGAACATGAACAACAGTCTTGTGACACTTCTCCTGAATGGCAAGCAAGTGAACACGACCAATAGAAGGCAAAGGATCAAGTGGCAAGATGTGAGATCTCAACGAATGGTACTCTTCATCCAGGCCTATGAGAAATTGATGAATGATCTCCTTCTCATGGGTCTGAGCAGCAATTTCAGCATGAGGGCAAACACATTTCTGAACGGGTAAGTAAGTATTCAATTCATCCCACAACTTCTTACATTTGTTATGATAAGCAGCAACAGGCTGACCATTCTGGCAACAAGTATAAATGGTTGCGCATGTTTCACACATGCGTGGACCATTACCAATAGAAAAGCGTTGTTTAAGGTCATCCCAAAGTTCCTTAACAGACGCGCGATAAGTGACACCAGAACGAACTGATGGATCAAGTGTCTGAACCACCCAACCAACAAGTATAGAATTCACACTATTCTAGTCATTGTAAAAAGGGGTCAGAGGGTGATGGCTTAACAATAGAGCCATCAAGAAAACCCTCCTTGTGTTTTGCAGAAAACACATTAAACAGGGATTCACTCTATTCATTATAATTATCACCCTTAAAGATCTCATGACAGATTCTCAAACCTGGATGATCTGACGGATGAACATAGTAGGGATGATTGGTAGGCAAAGCATGAGAAGAGTCACCAGATGACTGGCGTATAGCATGTGCAGCGGCCATAGTTGCGGCCTTTAGACAGCCTGGAAAATGGCAGAATCTGTAGCAGGAAAGCCCGGAGGATGCGTTGGCGGTGACACGGCGCGAACGACATTTCCGGTAGCGATCGGATCAGCTCCAGCAGCGGTGTTGACAGGCGGTGGAGGGGCGTGGACTGGTGGTCCTGCGACGACGGTGGCATCATCGGAAACAGAATTAAGAGCAAGATTAATATATTCAATTTCAACATGATCAAGAGGATTCATGGTGACAGGAACAAGGACGACATAGGCAGATCCTTGAACGGCGACGGTGGCGATGGCGCGTGGCGCGTGAAGGACTGGCGGTGGCGGAAGCGGCGCGTGAGATGCGGTGGTGATATTTTAGGATTTAGGTTTTCAGGATTTTAGCTCTAATACCATGTAAAATATAAATATGTGGTTTTATTGATGGTAAAGAGTGTTATATAAAGGCACCATATGCAGAAGTACAAATAAAAAATGATTCTAATTACGGTACAAGCTATACATAGAATATGATAAAATACCTTCTTAACAGTTATCCCATTTTAAAATTAGCTTATTATTACCGACAAATTTCTATTACGTCGTGGGCTCCAACTAAGTCAATTTTATCATCAGTAAAGGCAAAGTGCGCGATGGAACTACCATAACGAAATTAAATCCTCAAGCTCGAGGACGTACTTCTCCCACAAAAACATCCACATGTCATCTAACTATTATAATTGAATATATATCTTTAAAAGATAATAATGTAGACGTAAATTTGCTTAAAAAACAATCACTAACATTCACACACAAAAAATCCTAACATTATACTACCTCCGTCCCAGCCGAATCTGCACACTTTTTAGTCAATTTTTTCAAAATATGTTTGACCATAATTTTCAACTAGTATATAGACACTAATATCATTATGTGAGATATTGCTGGATTCCCTACATGATGTATTTTCAAAATATTAAATTTTAACATACCGTTAATATACGTAACTAAAGTTATCGTTGGTCAAATATGACCTGACAAACTTAACTAAAAAGTGTGCACATTCGGCTGGAATAGAGTAATAGCTATGATCGACATGACAACCAATTTTCTAGAAAAAGAAAGAAAAATATAACATTTCCAGCTTAGGTCCAATTTTACGTAGATAGTCAAACCCTTTGGCCAAATTCTCCAGCTCGCGCTTGGCTTTCTAACACAATATTCAATGTCCACATACACCCTAACACGATATTCAATGTCCACATAAAACCATAAGCCTTAGAGCATTTGCAATAGTAAAAATTGCTATCAATTTTTTACTAATTAAATATATTATTTCTCTCATTCTCTTTCTTTCACCTAATTTTAAAAAATCATTTAAGAAATCACTTTTTTTTATCTCCACAATAATAAAAAAATCACTTTTAACTATTCATTGACCCCACTTTATTTTCTCTATCCTACTCATTAATTTTACCATTAACATTTAATTTAATTTAATTTGTTCACCCAAAATAAGTTGAATTTGAAATTTAATAATATATTATAATTTTTATTAATAGAATTTCGTTTTATTTTAAAAAGTATAAAATAATTCATTTTCTTTAATGGTAGAATTTCGTGTTTTATTATTCATAATTTAATTTTTTTCAAAAAAAAATTGCAATTTTTTTAAAAAATAGCCATTGGGACACGTGTCTCATACGGTTGGGACACGTGTCCCATTTCAATACGTGAAGCAGTTATTTTTCCGTTGAGTGGGACATGTGTTGCCATATAAGTGGGACACGTGTCCCACTCATTTCTGTTGACTGGCCAACCCAAAATTTTAAATCCGTTGGACACGTGGCCCAACCAAAAGGCGCCACGTGCCATGTGTCAATGGATATAAATAAAAAAGATCTGCATGTGGGACATGTGGCCCAATGCATGGGCGACACGTGTCCCACTCAGAGAAATAAAAATGGGCAGCACCAGGTGACCCCCTTTGCTGTGACATGCCTGACATGGCTGACAGAACCGATTTCTTAACCGGTTCCCTAGTTGGCAACTATGGGCGGATTTCTTAACAAGAAACCGACCTAAAAATTATCACTGTGTATGTTTTCGATTTTTAGAGCGATTTTTTAAATTTTAAGAAACCCACTGCCCTTGCTCTTAACACATAATGAAAACATTGATTTCTTGCCATTCGGTTGTAAGATTACCCTCGGAACCCCAATCTCAGTTTCCTCATTTAGGCTAGCTAACTCTTCCCCTAGCCCCACCTCCGGACATTGCTCGCGGCACATATTTGACTAGAACATCGACCACAAACCCACTGCCCTTGCTCTTAACACATAATGAAAACATTGATTTCTTACCATTTGGTTGTAAGATTACCCTCGGAACCCCAATCTCAGTTTCCTCATTTAGGCTAGCTAACTCTTCCCCTAGCCCCACCTCCGGACATCGCTCGTGGCACATATTTGACTAGAACATCGACCACGCCCTCCACTAGTACTCCTAATCAAGTACCATCTCACACCCACGGGTGTACCCCAGCGGTTGGGACATGGGTGGGATTGTCATTACCCCAAGTTCGATCCTCGGCAGCGGCAGTGTGGGGAGTTCTTGCTTTGCAAGGCTCCCTTGTGCGCACCAAGGCAAGGCCAAGCCCATGGGTCCTGGCGCTGGGCTACCATGATTTACCTCTCATACGATAGTCTGGGTGTGGGCTGGTATGGGCCTGAGGGCGAGGGTATCGCCTTTTGCCTAATCATGTTTCTCAATTATTTCCTACTAAACCTTCATCTTCCCCAATATAACAAAATTCCACCCCCTCCATGGGCACCAAGTTGACCAGTGAAGAAAACTCAACATGGACGACTGACCACCTTAGATTTTTAAAGAATTGGGGTTTTGAAATTAGGATCCCAAAATATAACATATGAAATTTACTTTTCAGAGGCATTTTGGAAGAAAGGGCTCAATGAATATTTTTGGAAAGAGTGGGTCTCCTGATGTGCGGCATGTTCATAAGTTTATGGATAAACCATTTATTTTTTACATTATATATTGTATTTGTTAAATCACATACAAAATTTAAAAAATATTTTTTATATCATATATTTTTATGTTTTCACCTTCGAATACATATGATTACTTGGTTTAACTTATAAAATACAATATTTCAATTTTATAAAATTACAACATTAAAAATAAAAATCTCTGTAGACTGTACATAAACTTATGGCAAAACCATCTTTGCTGAGACTTTCTCTTTTGGAAATATGTGGCTTTACCCCGTTAAAGAGGATCATGGCACGCACAATGGAAAAATAATGTGATGTGTTCGAGGACATTAAAAAAGGGTACAACTACATCACGTCATATATTTTACTATCAAAATATACATATGTATGTTGAGGATTTCATACTTATGCATGCGCATATTATTTAAATTAAATTAAAATTATATCTAACTCAAATTTCCAAATCTTCTCCCTCCCGTCATTCGCCACCAACAGACTCCAACTTGTTGGAAAATCCTTGCATAACCACCCACATTTGTCCAATGGGGGAACTAAGGGGGTCGAGCTGATGCGGCCACCCCGGTAAGATTCTGACGATTAAGGGAGTAGTAGTTTTATTGTCTTTGTGTGCACTGACTGAGCGAAATCGGTAAGCGGAGTAATAGATTTTTCCCTGGAAGAGATTGAGATGTAAAGAAGGCTTCCCCTGAAACTTTCCAGATTTCAAAAGCTCGTCACCAGAAGTTGCAGACGGCTAGAGTATGAAAAATGAAGAAGAAGGCTTCTTCAAAATTAAAAGGGATAAGTGCTAATATAACCCTATCTACTTGAGTGAGTGCTAATATAACCCTATGATAATTTTTAGTGCAAATATAACCCTAACTAGTTGATGAAAGTGCCAATATAACCCTCAGACCCCATTTCCGGAATTGACCTCAAATTTCCAGCATTGACTCTATGTAAATTGACCAAAATACCTTTGGGCTAACTCTGAAATTGGGTGGACAATTTTACCCTCATAGTTCGTCGGATCGCCATAGTTCGCTGAAATTAGGTAGGGTTATATCAACACATTATGCAATCTTATTGGGTTATATCAGCACATTCCTAATGTTTGTAGGGTTATATCAGCACATTTCTAATGTTTGTTGGGTTATATCATCACATCCTTAAAACTTATAGGGTTATATTGGCAATTTCACTAACTATATAGGGTTATATTGACACTTATGTCAACTAGGCAGGGTTATAAAAACATTTTTTTTTCAAATTAAAAAGAAACAAAAGGGCTGAATTCAACTAGTACTTAATGTTCCAAGAAAAATTAACTATGTTGGGTCTGTTTTTTAAAAAACGAAATAGCCCAATATATGACTTAACAATAGAACAAAATAAAAATTGGGTTGAAAAGCCTGAAATGAAAGCCCTTTCAAATAATTTATTCAAATTAAAATAGTTTTCCCAAATTCCTAGTGTACAACTATTGCCATATTATATGTTGTTGGATCTATCATAACATATACTCCCTCCGTCCCAATTTAAAGTTTCGAATTGCTTTTTGCACCAACTTTAAGACAAATCTATGTGTCCTCTATTTAATAGGTGATGAGAGTTAACCTACATAAATCAAATGAAAGTAAGAGTTATGACCACATATGGCTAAATGTAGAAAGTTTAGAAATAGGAAGTTTATAGTGAGACGTCTCAAAAAAGAAAGTAGGAAGTTTATTGTGGGACAGATGAAGTATCCTTTAATTTTTTTATTTTTATACACATATTAATTGTTGAAAATTGATTTAGTTGACTTCTAAAAGTCAAAATATGCCAATTTATTTAGGACGAAGGGAGTATTAATTTTGTAATATGACGATTGAATATATTTCTATTAAATGGAGAAAAAATTAAGTACTAACTCGTCCTAGAATATTGGTCTGGTTTTGCCACTGCATATGTCACCTTCGCCCCTCACCACTCACCACCTCTCTCTGCCACCTTTCGAAAACTTAGCCCGTCACCGGCTGAAAACCCACCCCAACCCGCCCGACACCTCTCTAGCCCCTCCCCTACCCAAGCCAAGTCGAGCCAGCGATCAGCCCCACCCCAGATCCCTGCCTCATTTTTGGCCATGAAGAACCCTCCCGCATGAAAACCCATATCCTCCCGTCGAACTACCCATTGTCAAAAACTCCCCTTGTCACGGAGTAGATCTCCATGTCACTCGCAAAATAAAACCCAAATCTCCAGTTGCAGTTCTCGCTGGTGTCGTGAGCGATACACTAGCCATTGCGGTTCTTTCGCGATGAATGCATCGATAACCGCTTAAAAACCACTCGCTACAGACGTTGTCTTCTTAACCGTTGCTCGTCAGATCTGGGGCGTGGAACCATCGCACGACGTTGCCTGATTCAGATCGCCTGCTCGTCGCAACAACGATGACATGCTCAATTTATAGGCCGTGGAAAGTCACTTGAAATACGAGTTCTCCCTGTACACTTGGGCCGCTAGAAATCGAGTGGATATTCGACGAGAAACTAGCTCTTCTTAGCATAAAAATTTGCAGACGAAGTAAGCTGAGATGCATCGCTCTTTTTCCAGTGAAATCGCAAGAAAATTCTACATTGATCTCGCTAGAAATTGGCCGAGATTTTAACTAAAAGTTCACCGCAATTTCGATGGGAATTCGTTGGAAAATCAACGAGGATTTTAAGGTGTTGTTATATCACTCCCTGCATTTTACTAGGTTACACCCTAATACGTATGTACGTATAAAATACAAATTTTATTTTTTCAAAAAAACAGAAAATAGAAAACAGAAAATAAAAAAATAAAAACAATGGTTTTGCCGGGCGCCGGCACCATCGTCTGTCCCCAACCTTCTCCGCCGTCCATCTTCTCCGCCGCTAGCCTTTTTCTCCATCTTCTCCGTCGCCAGCCTTCTTCTTCGTCTTCTCCGCCGTCGTCCCCAACCATCTGTCCCCAACCGCCGTTCATCTTCTCGCCGTCCTCCAACCATCTATCTCCAGCCTTCTCCGTCATCTTCTCCGGCAAGAACGAGGGCAGGGAGATATGGGCGAAGACCGGGGTGGGAGATCCGGGCAAAGACCGGGGCGGGAGATCCAGGAGAGAACCTGGGCGGGAGATCCGGGCAAAGATTGGGGCGGGAGATCTAGGCGAGAACCGGGGCAGGAGATGCGAAGGAGAACCGGGCGAAATAGAACCGGGCGAAAGAGAACTGAGCGATGGAGAACCGGGGCGGGAGAACTAGGTGAGGAGAACCGGGTGCGAAGAATCGGGTAAAGGTGAAATGGGCAAATGAGAAGCCGGACCGGAGAAAGAGAGCATGGAAAGGAGAACGGGGAGAGGAGAACTGGACCAGGCCAGGAAAAGAGAACGGGCGACGGAGAAGGAGACCGAAGAACATGAGCTTTCGCCGAAGAAGACGAAACGAGCGACAAAGAAGGAGACCGGAGAAGCGGGGAGTGGAGAGCTGGGAGAGGAGAGCGAGAACGGCCGACGGAGAATGAGACCGGAGACGAGCGGAGGAGAAGAGAAACGAGCGACGGCGGAGAGGGAAACGATCGGCAGCGGTGGTGCACGGTGGCCGGCGACGGTGCTCGGCAGCGGAGTCCACGGTGGCAGTGGTGGTGGTGGTAAATAATAAAATTTATTTAATATTTATTTAAATATATTTTAATCAATTATATCAAAAATACATATTGTATACTAAATAGTATAAATACAAAGCGTAATCAAATAAAATACAGGACGTGATATAGCGATCCACGAATTTTACCGGCCAACAAAAACTAAAATCATATTTATTAGTTTTTAAAACTCATTTTCTAACTAATATTTAAATACACGTCAAATTGAAAATGTAAAAATTTAAGGAGTGATGCAGTAAAGTACAAGACATACAATAGGAGTTTATTTAAAATAATTGAAGTTCTAGATGCTAAGTAAACATGTTTGAATATTTGGGGATAAAAGTCAAACACCCCTATATCTAGAGGCCTAGAGATGCAATATAATCTATCGATATCATCATGGAGGAAGTAGAAATTTCTATTAAGAGAGTACTTTATAGAAACTAAGAGAAAATATAATTTAGAGGCCTAAAGATACAATATAATCTATGGAATATGTAACTAAGAAAAAAAATTCTATAAAGAGAGTACTTTATAGAAACTAAGAGAAATTATAATTTAGAGGCCTAAAGTTACAATATAATCTATGAAGTATGCAACTAAGAGAAAAAAAACACTCACTAATTAGTGTGGGAAAAAGTGCTTCACATTAAAGTTACTCATTAAAATTTACCTCACCTTTAAATTATAGAATAAAATTATAATACAATATTACGAAAGGAAAAAAATACTCCCTCCATTTTTTGTTTGTTTATGGCACCACAGTTTTAGCTGTTTGGATTTGGGTGAAAAAAATGAGCTAATAAAATTGAATGTAGAAATTAAATAGTAGAATGAGTGGACAAAATTGAAGGAATCTTGCGAAAAATAAAAATTGTACCAAATAAAAGAAAACATTCATTTATAGTAAGTGTGTCACAAATAACAAAATAAATGAGTGTCTGTCTCTTGAAAGACAGTATTTTCATAAGTCATGGAAAGACAAATGTTTAAAATGTAAATTAAAATAAATTAAGATAAAATTTTCAGGTTGTATGAATCAGGTTATAAACTTTATTACTACTACATGTTGTATAATAAATATTTAATATTGCAACTAAGATCTTTTACCTTTTATTACTCTAGTCAAACCTTATATTTCCCAAAATTTTACCAATAAATGGAGTAAATAAAACTTTTAATAAGAAACAAAATTTATTCACAAACTCTCCTCGTAAAAAAAAAAAACTCTCCTCGTAAAACAAAGAGTATAAAAGAAACCTATAGTTATATCCTCCATCCGTTTCAATAATAATGACACCATAGGTTTAGGTGCTTGGATTTAGGTAAAAAAAATGAGTGGATAAAATTGGATGTAGAAAGTAAAAATAAAATGAGTGGATGAAATTGAAAGAATCTTGCTAAAAATGGAAAATGTGCCACTATAAAAGAACATCCGATTAAGGTAAGTGTGCTACTAACGGAGGGAGTATTAAAACAAGTCTATGTAACTAAACCAAAAAATCAATTTGGAGAATTATTTATTTTTATATTTTAGCAAAAAGGAGTTACTGAAATGTAGTGTTGGCTTTTAAAGCAAATCTTGAAGCATACTTCTCTATTATTTAGACCCCTTTATTCATAAAATTCTACTTTTGCCATTCGATTATTAGTCATTAGGGCATGGGCAGTGGTGGTCTCTTAAAATGAAAAGATCGCTTAAGAGACCGAAAACCACCACAGTGGTGGTCTTTTAAGCGGTCTCTTGTTAAGAGACAGCGGACCGAGCTCTTACTAAGAGCCCGGTCTCTTGCCTCATGCGCCTGACCAAGCACATGGGCTCGCCCGCAATTGTTGATTCTTCAATGGGTGGGACACGTGTCGCCACCTGAGTGGGCCACGTGTCCCACTCAGCCACTTTTATTTTTTTTAAAAATTTTTGTTGCGGACACGTGTCACCCAGGGATTGGGCCACGTGTCCGCAACATTTTTTAATGGAAGACGGACGCTTCAAAAATTTTAATGGGACACGTGTCCCATTCTGGTGGTGACACGTGTCCCAAGCATATATTTTTAAAAAAAATCTAATTTTTTTTATTTTTTAAGTATTTCAATTTTAATATTATTTTTGATTTTTTAAGTATTCCACAATGATTTTTAAATTGTAATATTATTTAGTATTTAAAGTTATGTTCATAGTTGTTACAATTGGTTTCGCGCACTTTTTTATGTTTTCCATATTATTTTATAGAAAAGATGAATTCTCATAGTATTCATTTATTTAATTTCGTTTCGATAGCTTCTTCAAAAAAATTAAAATTCATTTTATTTTTTACACTGAAGCATCGTATTGACAAGAACGAGAAAAACAAATTATTTAAAATATTTTCAAAAAACGAATTTAAATTTAAATATTTAAACATTATATTAAAATAATATGGAAACGAATTTAAATTCAAAAACGTTACAAAATTTAAATTTTAAAACGAATTTAAATTTTAAAACGAATTTAAATTTTAAAACGAATTTAAATTTTAAAACGAATTTAAATTTTAAAACGAATTTAAATTTTAAAACGAATTTAAATTTTGTAACGAATTTAAATTTTGTAACGAATTTAAATTTAAATATTTAAACTTATTTTGGTGGACAAATTTATTTAAAATAATATGTAATGGTCAAATTAGTGAGTAGGATAGAGAAAATCAAGTGGGTTCCATGAATAGTGTACAGTGGTCTCTTAACCATTGTGGAGAAAAAAAGGGGGTGTCTCTTAAGTGGTCTCTTAAGCTGAGGTGGAAGAGAGAGAGAGAAAAATAATATATTTAATTAGTAAGAGACCGGTAGCGGTCTCTACCACTGGCCATGGCCTTAGTGTTGAAATAAATCCTCATTAAATATCTGACATTATGCAAATATGTCACAGCACTAGGTGACTTACCAGAAGGTTCATTCAGTGTCATCGCTCAGTCCCAGTCAAGGGGTTTCAGTCATCAGTCTCATCATTTGGGCACAGTCAATATGGTTTCCTGCCTAATGCAGTCAGTAATATTTTATATATTAAGGAAATTTGTACTATTTCCTTCGTCCTAGTTAGATACGTAATTTTACTTATTGCACGCTATTTAAAATATATATTTAATTATTAATATATTTACCTATGTATAATAATAAAAAATTAAAATTTACTATTTAAAAATTACTTTTTACAATAAATTGAACAATATCATATACGATAATATTTATGTTTGTATATTTATTTAAATATGTTATCAAATTTTAATAGTGATTAATATTCAAAAAAGTAATAGTGCAAATTCAATTGGGTAATGTTAATGTGTTGCTAAATCATGCTATGTTTATTCATTTTTTCATAAAAATAACTGAATATTAAGCAACGATTGAATTTTTGGACACATACTAATACGTAATTCGACATACAAATTCCTAACATATAAAATTACCTGCTAATTCAGTATTCATAGACAGGAAGAGCTATTTGAATTTAAAAAATTCAGCCACGTAAAATTAAAATTATGAAAATTTATTTTATTCTACAAATATATGATAATAATAGGATCAACTTAACAAATATTCCACAGTAAAATTGTATTTATTTATTTTTAAAAATTATTATTAAACTTAATTAATAATATAGGTAAAGTTTTGGAAAAAACTGTCTTTCCAAGTTTATGGAAAGATGAGTTTTAATTAGAACAATAAAAAAGATAAAAAAGTTTTAGTTGCAATATTAAAAATTTGTTATGCAATATTTAGTAGTTATAAAATTTATGACCCAATTAATGCAACCTCATTTATTCTAATTTATAGTTTAAACCTTAATCGTTACATTACTTATGGAAATATCGTCTTCCAAGAGACGGGCTCAGAAAATAATTTAAGTTGAACATATGAAATAGATAAGCAATATATATATCCTTAGTTAGTTTATATATATGAAATAATTTTAGTTGAACATATGAAATAATTTCAGATTCTGTTACAAAACCCAGAATCTGAAAATCACAAACCCTACACTCGGCTATTCTTCTTCCCTTCCAGTGAAATTTGAAAAATTGACGCTCCTCTTCCCAGAATCCCAGTTCTCGCCATCCGTCCGCCGCCACGATGCCCACACGCGCTTACGGCGTTAATTTTTTTCCTCTCTTATTCAGCCTCCACCTACATAACGTCTTGGTTTTGCTATTAAGATCAGGATAAAAGTGATGACTGGATTAGAATTATTCCTTATTTCCTTTTTCTGTAATATTGTGTATTAATTCATTCTCTCAGTACGTATCATTTACGGAAATCATTTTTTTTAAAATTTAAACCATCCGTAGATGGAGGGAAATTAATTGGCTCCCCTAACCCTAGAAATGGTTAAATCGCCTTAGAGTACATACATGAGTACAGAGGAGTCATCCTTATGATGATCCGAGGGCTATGAGAAGCTCATGAAGCAAAAGAATTGCTATGAAATGTCTACATTAGCCTAAAATGAAGATAATGTTGAGAGAGTAGCTTTCTATATATCATTCCATTGTTTTCCATGAACCGGTCGGCGAATCGAGAAATCGAAACCCCAGTATGTCCGTGGAAAACAAGGAAAAAGAAATATAGGAAGAAGATTAGAGTCGGCCTAAAGTTTCTCTGTGGGTGAGGAGGGAAGGAGCTCGAGCAAATGGCCGTTGCATATTCCTTGTTCGTCCAGGACCAGTTAATCATCCCAGGCACTAGCAAACCTGGAAGAAGAGAAAAAGCAGAGTAGATTCCATTCCAAGGAAAGAAAGCAATATCAAGGACCTACTCGTATAGAGGGCAAATCGATTTTGTCTAGAGATATGAGTCCTTTGAGCACAGGAGGAGCTAATTGAATGTCTAAAATACCATGTAAATCATTCTCTAGTGAGTATTTGGCCAAAAAATCTGCAACATTATTTGCCTCTCTGTGAATATGTGTAATTGGGAATTTCGCATGCAAAAGATTAAGTGAACTACAAACAGAAAAGTTTATCCAAGGTGCAGTCATGGGGTTATGAATTCCTCTGATAGCAATTAAGCAATCTGATTCCAAAGAACAGTATGCTATTTCCAGTTCTGCACATAATTCATATCCAAACTGAATAGCTATTAATTCTGCGTGTAGTGGTGAGGGGGATTGGAAAATTTTTGTTATCATTGTAATCACATTCCCTATAGAATTCCTTACTACTACAGCTGCAAAGGAGAATCCAAACATTTTCCATGAGGCATCTGTATTGATCTTATATCCCAAGAAAGGTTTCTTCCATGTTACAGCAGTTAAATGTTTCCTTTTCTTGGAATAAATGTGTGGGATAATGTTAGACTCAATCCAATACATATGCTTTTCTATCTTGCCAAAAAGGTGATGAACTGTAAATATATCACGAATGATACATTTAAACTCATGTAAACAGGCTACAGTGGAGAAAGGTTCATTATCATAAATGATTTTGTTCCTCTTTATCCATAGGATCCAGATTGTAACCAGAAGTGAAGCAGTGATAATCTGAGAGTGGATCTTATTTTCAGCATTAAAGGATAGGAAATATTCAACTCTATGCTCCAACTTATGGAAATTAGGTTGTTGAAGATGGATCATATCTCCAACTGCCTCCCAAACAGCAATAGAGGATGGGCAAGAGTTGAAATAATGGTCTAGATTATCATTATGGTTCATGCACATAGGACACCTCGATGCTAATCGAAAGCCTAACCTAACTAAAATGTTATCAAAAGGCAGAATGCCATTCATTGCACGCCACAAAATGACTGACATTTTCTTAGGTATGAAACTGCTCCATACCTTGGAAAGGTGTCTGATTTTAACTTTTCTTCTCCTAAAAGTGTGGTATGCGGACCTGATTGTGAACGTACCATTGGTGTTTGGTGTCCAGATCAGCCTATCCTCGTATTGATACTCCAGTTTTGCTACCTGCAAAATGGTAAGTATATTGGTAGCCAGGTATGGCTCCAGCTGTGGTAGGAGGTTAACTTTATTTTGTATGAAGTACCTAAGGGTAATATCCTCAAATGGGACATTATGCCCATCAGGCCATTCATAGAAAAGGGCTCCTTCACCTGTCTAATTTGAATTCCAGAAGGAGCATTCTCCCTGTCCATATATCACTTTAGTGTGTCTATTTGCCATGGCAGTGATATTACAAATTCTTTTCCAAGTGTGAGATTTTTTATAAGACTGTGGTAGTGACCATAGCAAAGAGGTCCACTGATTTTTATTAGCCTGTAATTTCCACCACAGTTTGCATGAGAATGCATCAACTATTGCTCCTATATCTCTTAATCCTATGCCATTTTCATCTAGTGGTAGACTTAGGTTCTTCCAAGATTTCCATTTTTTCCTGTCAGCATTATCTACTTTCCCCTAGAAAAAAGTGGAAGCAATTTTTTCAATTTTCCTTAAAACTATCTTGGGAGGGCTCAGTACAGAAAATATATGAGTAGGAATAGAAATTAGGCAATGGTTGATAAGAACTAACTTACCTGCACTAGTCAGCCACTTATTCTTCCAGTTGTTAATTGTCTTCTCCAACCTTTCAAGCAAAGGCTTGTAATAAACCTGCAGATTACGACCATAGAATACAGGGACACCCAAATACTTGAAGGGAAAAGAGCCTTGTTTCATTCCCAGTAATCTCTTGATAGAGAGAATAGAATCGGGAGGGGTTCTGTGTGAAACATAGAATTCTGACTTCCCAAAATTAACTTTTTGTCCAGAAGTCAGTTCATAGGCTATTAAAAATTGTCTAAATCTCTTCAAGGTTTTAGGCCTAGCATTAAGAAAAATAGCTGTGTCATTAGCATACATTAGGTGAGAAACAGTTAAACAGGACTGAGGTAAACTGAACTGATTGAGAAAACCAGAATTAATCAATTTTTTTAAAGCTCTTGAGAAAGCCTCGGAAATCAGATTATAAAGAAAAGGGGATAGGGGGTCTCCCTGTTTTAAGCCTCTAGAAGATTTAAAGAAACCTACTGTAACTCCATTAATTAAAACAGAGAAATGAGCAGAGGCTATGTTACTCAATATTAATTTAACCAGATTCCCATGGAAACCAAATTGGAGAAGTATAGAGTTAAGAAAAGACCATGAAACTCTATCAAAAACCTTCTGCATGTCTAGTTTAACAATAATATTATAAGCCTTTGATTTTCTGTTTAAAAGTCTGGCCATTTCCTGCATTTGTAGCACATTATCAGTAATATCTCTACCATTGATAAAAGCACTTTGTTCAGGAGAGATTAATGAGTGCATTAAAGGTTTGATCCTTTCCATTATCATTTTGGAGAACACTTTATTAATAAAGTTAGATAGACTAATTGGTCTAAAATCAGAAAAAGAGGTTGGGATGGTTTTTTTGGGAATCAGAGCTAACCAGGTACTCGATATGGCTTTTGGGATATTTCCTGTAAGCAAGAAATCATTTGCAGCATCTAGCAAATCAATTTTGATTGTTTCCCAGAAGGTTGTAAAGAAACAACCTGAGAAACCATCAGGGCCAGGGGCTCCACTTTTGTTTAAATAAAAAACAGCATGTCTAAGTTCCTGTATAGTAAACTGTTGGAGGAGAAGTTGGTTTTGTTCTTCAGAAATTACCTTTGGTATTTCCTTTAAAAAATAGTTAAAGTAAGATCCTAATTTTGGGGGCGATTCCTCATTTAGTAGGTCTTTATAAAACCTGATGCCTTCCTCTTTAATCAGACTGGGATCAGAGATCCAGATACCTGCACCATTCTTAATTTTGCTAATTCGAGACCTAACTCTGTTTTCCTTAATGGCATGATGAAAGTAACTAGTATTAGCATCTCCAAATTTTAGCCAATTTAATCTAGCCTTTTGTTTTAAGAAGATGATTTTCTCTTTTTGGGCTCTAAGCAGAAAGGCTTTGGATTTGTTCAATTCATCTAAGTCCTGTCTGTTTTGTGATTGTTGGAATGTTATTTCCAAGTCACTAACTCTCTCCTCAGCTTGAATGAGGTTCAGGTTAACATTCCCAAAGCTGGTCCTGTTCCAATCTTTAATTTCAGTTTTGAGCCTTTTAAGTTTATGAACAAAGCCAGACATTCCTTTTAAAGGGGAGATTGAGTTCCAATTCTTGATCACTAATTCCTGGAATTCTTGTCGGTTAGACCACATATCCTGATATCTAAATGGTCTAGGAATCATTTCAGAGGCAGATTGAATAGATAAAAGTAAAGGAGCGTGATCCGATGTAATCCTATTTAAAACTTGTATAGAGCTATTAGGGTATAAGTCCATCCAGTCAAGACCTATCTAGTTTTTGAAACATGAGATCTTTACATCTGTCCTTGACACGATTATTACTCCAAGTAAAAGAATTCCCAACAATTGTAATTTCATGCAAGTCAGAGTTATTGATGAATTCATTGAATTGTCTCATGCTTTTATTAGGAGTTGTTTTCCTTCCTTTATATTCATTAACTGAAGCCACTGTGTTAAAATCACCTATATATATAGAAGGTTCAGTTGGTGGATTTGATAAGTCATTCCAGAGAGTTTCCCTCAAGTTTCTATGTACACTAGCATAGATAAAGAAGTAATTCCAACTAACTAAGGTATCTACTTCTGAGATTCTAGCATGAAGATATTGATCCGATTCATTAATACAGGTTAATTGAAAAGAATTATTCCAGAGGATCCATATTTTAGCAGTTTGAGCTGTAAGAGCATGAGTGAAACCTAGGGCATGCATCAGAGTGTTAATTTGTTGGTTATCATGCCAGGGTTCAATCAGACAGAGTATATCTATCTTATGGTTCATCTTTAGAGTTTTTAGTCTATCCATGGATGATCCATAACCTCTAACATTCCACACTAATAAATTTCCTATGATTGTGTATCTAATCATTTAAAATCCATAGGAATGGCTTTGTGTGAAGATCTTAGTTTTCTAGATTTGATAGTAGAGGCTTTACTGAGCTTATCAATAGTAGCCTCTCCTTTATCACTACTGACAGTAGATATTTCCAGATTTGGGGAACCTACCTTAGAGTGTACCTTAGTTTGTTCCTTCTTTGTGTGTTGATCTGCTCTACTTGGAATATCAATCTGTGCATCATTCTTTGCTTGATCCTTATCATTAGTTACTGGCGATTTTTTTGCTGATGTGAGGATTTGCTGCGGTCGATCATCTTGTTTCTTACCTGGAGTTTGTTGCTCCTTTGTTGTGTTTGCAGGTGAACCTGTTGTTACCGGTGGGACTACTTGCTCATGGGATTCCAGAGACTCATGGAAGATCTCCACCACATCTTCTTCCTGTTCTTCCTCAGTGAATACATCTAAGGCATGAAAAGCATTAGAAATTGAGACAGTATGTGCTAATTCTGAGTCTTCCACTAGGGGTTTTCCTGGTTACTCTTCTTTCTCCAAAAGGTAGTTGTAATAGGTTTTGAAATGTCGTCCAGAGAGTAGAAACCAGGTCTTTTCTTATCAGTATTGGTGAATAAATTGAAACTATTATCCTGGTGTTGGACTGATTGATTATTTTGTTTTTGGAATTCAGCTTCTTTTTGAGAAACAGTTAGAGCAGAAGAATCTGCTTCATTATCCTTAGCTATAACTTTAGGCTGTAATTGTTTCCTGGATTCTAATTGTTCCTTATTAATATTATCAGTTTTCCCAGGTTTTGCTTTTGTCTCTGCAACCTTCCTTTTTAACTCAGGGTGGAGGAAATTGCATTTATCCTAATTATGTCCCACTATCTTACAATGAGTACAATAATGTGGTAGTTCCTCATATTCTATGGGATAATCAGCAACTTTATTTCCTATTCCTACCACTATAGATGCTGGCAATTGTGACAAGAGATCTATTTCAACATAGACTTTTATAGCCGACGGTCTAGCAAGAGCTGAAGTTGCAACATCCATTTTTAGAAATCTACCTATCTGGCTACTCATTCCAATGATAGCAGAGGTATTATAAAAGTGGAGAGGAAGTTTGTGAATCGTTACCCATGCCGGGACTATCGAGGATTCAACAGATGGTGAGAATTCTGGTGACCATTTCTGCACTTTCATCACAGCGCCATGAATCATCCATTGCCCCTTCATCCAGCATCGTTGATAATCTTCATGATCCTGAAACCTAATAAGCACATGACGATAGTCAATTGAACCAAGCTGAAATTTAAATTTAAAACCAATTGACTTAAACGCAGAATGAAGAAGCTCCATCGAGGGCTTTCCCCGGTTGAATTTTCCAACTAATGCGTTCTGATAGTGGGATGCCAGACGTTCTCCTTCCTCTTGAGGAAGGATAAACGCGATCTTTCCTTTGTATTCTGTAACTGGGTGGAGGTTTGGTGTGTCGGGAAGAGATGTAAATAGCGGTGGTGGCTTAGCGGTAAGGGCTTGGATGAAGCTCTTATTGGTGGCGGAGCCCATATCCACGGTGGGATTGGGCGTCGGCAGCGCCATTAACGGCAAAGAAGACCGTTATAGGCAGAGCACAGTGACTGAAATAGAGATGAAGACAGTAGTGTGTGTTTCGCACGTTTTTCGTCAAATAATCGCACCTAGGAACAGTTAATGTTCAGAAGAAAGAGTTCGGTCCTAATTTACGGAAATCATTTTATCAGTTCCTCAATCGAATTTTCTTGGAAAATGACTATTGACGTGTAATTATTTGTGTAAAAATTGACACTTCTTTGGTGGGCTATAATTTATAACCAAGTAGGTTCCACGAGTTTTTTGAAAGTAAAAGTGAAAATTATAGATGTATTTATTTAAAGATGAAGTGAGTGTATATAAAAAGAAAAAAAATATCATAAATGATTTATTATGGCATCTCTTAAAGAGATGCATGCAAAATTAATTGAACGAAAATATAATGTCCCTTTTAGCACTCTCTTTGTCCCAAATTAAATTATCCACTTATTTTATTACACTATTCTTTATCAAAGTTTGACCACATATTTAAATAAATATATGAGACATAATATTATCGTATGTGATATTGTTTAATTCATTGTAATAAATAATTTCAATAATACGTACTTAAACATATTAATGATCAAACGGTGTAAAATAATTATGTTTTAATTTAATTTGGGACTGAGGAAGTAAGCGAATCATTATACTCCTTTTGTTCCATGCACATTAGAGATGAGTGTTTCGATTTATGCTATGTTTAGGACTTGTCATAAAACTGAAAGAAGTTTGACATAAATCTGAAAGAAAATATTTGTGTAAATGAAAATTGTGTTTACTCCTTCAATTAGTATCACGTTGTTCAAAAAGCATATTTTACCGTTAATATATATTTACCTATGAATAATAACGACAAATGAATAACTGATATTTAAAAATTACTTGTTACGACGAATTCAACAATATCATACACGATAATATTGTTGTTTATATATCTATTCAAATATTCAATCAAAATTTGATAAAGAATAGTGTAAAAAAAACAAGAATGCAAATAGAGTTGTGATGAAGGGAGTAGTATCTTTTCAAGAGTGCGTCTCTTGAAAGACGGTCTTTCCATAAGTCATGGAAAGACCAAGGTTTAAAGTATAAATTAGAAGAAATTAAGATAAAATTTTTGGGTTGCATGGACCGGGTTATAAATTTTATAACTACTACATGTTGCATACTAAATTTTTAATGTTGCAACTAAAACCTTTTACCTTTTATTATTCGAATTAAACCCTGTCTTTCCATAAGCCTATGGAAAGACCGTCTTTCCATAAGCCTATGGAAAGACCGTCTTTCCCAAGACTTTGCCTCTTTTCAATTGATAAAATTTCATGTATTTAAAACACACAGGGGAAAACAAGAGGTTGACCCCTAACCTCGTTTGACAATTGATCAATGTATGCCATTTATAAAAAAAACACCCCATTCAGGTATTATACGTAGTTAAGCATATTAATGGTGGTGCACATGTTTGATAGTGGTTGTCTTTTTAATTTTAAGAATCGCTCTAGAGATCGAAAATGTCCATAATGATAATGATGGTCTTTAGAGCGATTTCTTAATAAGAAAATACTCCATGTTCTTTTGGTAAGAGCCCACTTTTTTAAACCCATGGCAGGTTATGGGGCCGCTCTCATGCTGCCCCTTTTTTTGTCCCCGTGTGGGACACGTGGCATTAGCCCACGTGTCCCACTCATGGGTATTTTAGTTTTTTTTTTTTAAGGAGGGACACGTGTCACCCTCTGATGGGCTCATGTGTCACAACAAATTTTTTTTAATCTGAACTTTTAAATCAGATTTTACAAAAAAAAATCCAGAATTAACAAAAAATTTAGATTTTACAAAAATTTAATTTTAAAAAATTTAGATTTTAAAAAAAATAAAGGTTGGGACACATGAGCCAATTAGAGGATGTCACGTGTCCCTCCTTAAGCAAAAAAAACTAAAACAACCATGAGTGGGACACGTGGGCCAATGGCAGACTCCCACGTGTCCCACGCGAGGACAAAAAATGGGCAGCATGTGAGCGGCCCCATAATCTGCCATGGGTTTTTAAAAAATGGGCTCTTTAGTGGTATCATACCAAGAGACCATGAAATGTTTTCTTATGATAAAATTATTTTTTTAGTCCCCTACAAAATATCTTATACCATGTTTTGGTCCCCGTTTGCAAATCAACCCTTAGACAGTACCTCACAAATTCAAAATGATATGTTTTGATCCCCAGAGGTGGTTTTCAGGCAAGACTAAGGGATTTTCTGATATAGCCAGAGATATAATGATAATTTTACTAATTAAAAAATATTTTCAATTAAAATTTCCTAATTAAAATTTTCTTTTGTTTTTTTCACCGCCTCCTTCTGCCTTCCGCCGCTGCCGCTGCCGCCGCCTTCCGCCACGGTGAACTCTGCCTTCCTGATTAAAGGAACCAAAGATTTGATATGAATTTTCTTCCACGACACATTAGGGGATTAATTCTGGTTTGGAAGATTTCGGATCTGACTCTCAGAATGGATGCTAGATGCTCGAATTCATGGAGTTCAAATCATCAAGTAGACATCATTCGGACATCGAGGGAAGAAGAAA
The DNA here is from genome assembly GCA_037428765.1 of Rubia yunnanensis. Taxonomy (NCBI): domain Eukaryota; kingdom Viridiplantae; phylum Streptophyta; class Magnoliopsida; order Gentianales; family Rubiaceae; genus Rubia; species Rubia yunnanensis. Next base: position 89,375,052 of record CM075064.1, on the reverse strand, counting down.
AATATGATGCCACTCAGCAATTGAAGAAAAAGACAGTGCGGATCCCAAATGCAGCCCAAGATAATAAACATCCATCGATCTATTCTAAACTATTTTCTCCTACGTGTTGATGGCTCGGGAGTAGATCAACTGGCTCGTGGAGCTGATACTTAGGCTTCTCTGTCAAAAAACCCATATTCTTCACTTTCTCCTTTTGCTATCCCTTACTCCACTTCTTCTTCTTTGCCAGATTAAGGGTAGGGAAGCCTTCTCCTTCTTAGGCGCCATTGTTGTTGTTTTGAGTTGAGGGAGGCGAGGAATACAAATACACATATTTTAGTGTTTTCTAACTCTTACCGTTTTCATTTTATGGTATGAGATGCCCATTAATCCCCTGACCTCTGCAATAGGTGATCTTCAGTTTAAAAATAAATAGTTATTCGCTGTGGCGGAGACGAAGCAGCGATAATAGAGTCATCTTCTTCCACCTTCTCGTTTAACGAAGCAGTGGCGGCGACGAAGATGAAGCAGCGGCGGTGGCAGCTGCGATGAAGACGAACGGAAGCAAAGAAGACGAAGGTTTTCTTTTTCTTTTTTATTTTTTAAACTCGGGGGTATAATGATCATTTTATATATTTTGACCAATTTTACCATTGACTTTCCCTGAAAACCACCTTTGAGGATCGAACAAATTGTTTTGAATTTGTTGGGTACCGTCTAAGGGTTGATTTGCAAATGAGGACCAAAACATGGTATAACATACTTTGTACGGGACTAAAAAAATAATTTAATCTTTTCTTATTAAGAAACCGCTCTAGAGACCATCATTGCGAACATTTTTTTTATCTCTAGAGCGATTCTTAAAATTAAAAGACCACCACTATTAAACATGTGCACCATCATTAATATATTTACATATTGTTTGAATGGGTTGCTTTTGTATAAATGGCATACATTTGATCAATTGTCAAAAGAGGTTAGGGATCAACCTCTTGTTTTCCCTTTATGTTTTAAATACATGAAATTTTATCAATTTAAAAGATACTACTCCATTCAACCCAACTCTATTTGCACTTTTACTTTTTTGACACTATTCTATATCAAATTTTGACCGTATATTTGAATAGATATATAAACAACAATATTGTCGTGTATAATATTGTTGAATTCGTTGTAACAAGTAATTTTTAAATATCAGTTATTCATTTATCGTTATTATTCGTAGGTAAACATATAAACGGTCAAATATGCTTCTTGAACAATGTAATAGTAATGGCTATGCAAATAGAGCTGGGAAAGAGGGAGTAAACATAATTTTCATTTACACAAATATTTTCTTTCAGATTTATGTCAAACTTCTTTCAGTTTTATGACAAGTCCTAAACATAGCATAAATCGAAACACTCATCTCTAATGTGCATGGAACAAAAGGAGTATAATGAATCGCTTTCACCTCCGTTCAAAATTAAATTAAAATATAATTATTTCACACCATTTAAGATATGTGTGACCGTTAATATATTTTGATACGTATAGTAATAATAACTAAAAATTTTCTTACTGTCATAAAGTAAGTGAATAATTTAATCTGAGACAGAGTTAGTACTAAAAGGGACATTATATTTTCGTTCAATTAATTTTGCATGCATCTCTTTAAGAGATGCCTTAATAAATCATTTATGATATGTTTTTTTTTCTTTTAATATACATTCACTTCATCTTTAAATAAATACATTTATACTTTTCACTTTTACATTAAAAAAACTCGTGGAACCTACTTGGTTATAAATTATAGCGCACCAAAGAAGTGTCAATTTTTACACAAATAATTACATGTCAATAGTCATTTTCCAAGAAATATCAATGATGAACTCATAAAATGATTTTCGTAAATGATCTGTATCGATAGAATGAATTAATAGACAATATTACAGGATAAGGAAATAATATATTCTTTAATTCAGTCATCACTCTTATCCTGATCTCAATGGCGGAACCAATACGTTATGTTAAGGGTGGGGGGGGGGGGGGTAAATAAGAGAGGCAATTTTTTTAACGCTTATGGAGGCGTGTGGGGGGCATCGTGGCAGCGGACGGTGGCACGGTTGCGGCGGATGGATGGCAAGAACTGGGATTCTGGTAAGAGGAGAGTTAATTTTTCAAATTTCACTGGGAGGGAAAAAGGAAGGCCGAAGGTAGGGTTTGTGATTTTCAAATTCTGGGTTTTGTAACAAGGCCAATTGGGATTCAGCCCAATTTTCCATTCTTTTTTTGCCTCTGACGAAACAAAACAACGTCGTTTTACTTATATCAATACGACGTTGTTTTGTTTAATGAGTAAACAAAAAAACTCTTAATTTGGCCTATCGTCTTCCTCTTTCCCTCAGCCCTTCACTGGAAAAAAGTCTCTGCAAACGGTTCAAGGTGGGGGGGGGGCAGATTCCATGGGTTTCGATGGCACCTAGGCCTATTTTCCAGGCCGCCAGATCCTAGAGGTGGTGCCATCACTCACTCGCCCTTGGTTCCACCCCTGCCTGATCTAGTCAGCAGTATGACTTATCCTAACACAGACACACACCCTCAAAGTAAAGCGTCGGATTCTCATATACACAAAAATTTGACCTGAAGAATTTAAATAGTGGACGAGAAAGAACCCTGGTGAACATATCTTCTATCTGAAGGGAAGTAGGAACATGAGCAACACGGAGGTTGCCACCAGAGACTAGCTCCCGAACAAAATGATAGTTGTGCTTAGCCCACTCAAGAGCAACTAGGTCTTGAGCCAAGAAGATCGGACTAGTGTTTTCACAAAGAAGAATTGGCACATTAGACAATGGAACACAAATATCTCTTTGAAGATGAGTCAGCCAAATGAACTCGGAAGCTGTGTTAGCGACATCTTGATAATCAGACTCCGTGCTAGAGCGAGAAACTGTGGGCTGCTTCTCAGTACTTCAAGAAATAAAAATACTGCCTAGAAAGATAGCATATCCATAAGTAGAGCAATGAGTCTCAAGACATATGGCCCAATCATCCTCAAAATAGCCCAAAACCTCGGGAGAGCTAACATCGCAAAAAGACCAAAGTACAGTGTCCCTCGAACATAGCAAAGAATGTGAGTAACAGCCGCAAAATGATCATCCCGGGGATTCTAAAGATACTGGCTAACAGAGATAACCACAAAGGCTAAGTCTGGATGGGTAATGGTGAGATATTGGAGATCCCTAACCAAAGACCGGTAGAGAGTCAGATTCTTGAACTGAGGACTCGTGCTGTTGTGAAGCTGGGAATTTAGCAGAAATAGCATGGAGACCGGCGTAACATCGGACATCCCTGCACAAGTGAGAATATCACGGGCATACTTTGCATGGCCACGATAAAAACCTGAAGCAGCAGGCGTAACTTCTAAGCCAAGAAAGTAGTGAATGGCACCAAGTCCTTGATGGAAAATTCCTGATGAGTACGATCAATGAATTCCCTGATGAGAGTAGAGACATTTTTGGTGAGAAAAATGTCCTCGACATGAACAAGCATATAGAGCAATGAAGATCCCCGAGACAGAACAAGTAATAAAGTATCAGCAGAGTTGCAATAAAAATCGGGCTGAGATGGGTAGTTGCTGAACTGCTGGAACCGTGCTCGAGGGGCTGGCTTGAGACCATAAATGACCTTACACAGAGAACAGACATAATCAGGATGAATCGGGTCCTTGTAGCCTATCGGTTGTGCCATATAAACTGGAAAATTGTGCACACCATTGAGAAAAGCGTTCTTGACATCCAACTGATGAAGAGGCTAAGCTTGCAAGGTGTAGATAGCAAGAATGGTTTGAATAGTAGAAGTTTTGACCATGAGACTGAAGGTGTGGTCAAAGTCAAAACCTACAATATGAGAGAATTCTTGAGCCACTAAACGATCCCTGTGACGATCAACTGTGCCATCAAGACAATACTTTAGCCGACAGACCCCTTTGGAGCCAACAATATTGACATCTGATGGTTGTGGAACCAAATCCTAATTGTGTTAATTGTGAAGGGCTGCTTTCTCATCGTTCATAACTGAAACCCAAGAAGGATCCTTAAGAGTAGAGTGACAAGTACTCGGTTCCTTCTGAGGAAGGAGAGCTGGCAGAAGACCATGGGCCATAATGTCAGAATAATTGCAATGCTAAATGGCACCTATTATAGATTGAGTGACCATCCTGGAAGACCGTGACTGAGGCAAAGTGGCCAAGGGAGCAGCTGCAGCCGCCAAAGGAGCCAGGGAGGGCTTCAGCGAGGCTGCCTGTGAGGTGGCTGCAAAACTAGCCAGCAAGTTGGTGCAGCTTCTCAGAGTGCCAGGATGGGTGACAATAACGACATGGAAATGTGAAAAAATTCCAGAGTCTTAATCAGAAAAGCAAATAGTGCAGCAAGTTGGAGATGCAATGCAACCATGGGCAGAACTGGCACAGAATCATACTCATGATTAATAAATGCAGAAATATCTATCGACATGGTTGAAGAACCAGTCCTTGATGTTGTGGAAGAGGTGATTAGAAAATAAGTCTCATTAAAATGAGCATGGCAAGTGACAGAGACTGTGCTGGTAGAAGGATCGAGACACTGAAAACCCTTGTACTGGGAGCTATAACTGATAAAGATACAAGGAATATTATGGGGAGAAAACTAATGATAAAAAAATGTACGAACAAAGGGGAAAATCCGAAGCCAAATGGGTGGAAATTAGCGTAGACGAAATCCCGATGTTAAAGAAGACCATTAGGGGTGGAACTCTGCAATACTGGAATAAGTAGCCGGTTAATAATGTAGAAAACTGTCATAAACGCATTATCCCAATGAGATAGCAGCAAGTGCGAGTGAAACAACATGGTAAGGCCCATTTTTGCAACATGGCAATGTTTGCATTCTGCGCACCTGTTTTGCTCCAAAGTAGACAAGAACGAGACTTGATGATGGATTCCTTCAGCGGAAAAATGAGATCAGAGTCGAGTGTTCAAGAATTCTATGCCACTATCACTTTGGAAAACCTTGATTTTAGATGAAAACTGATTTTTGACAAAAGCCTCAAACTGCAAATAAGTGTCAATAAACTTTGATTTGCGATGAAGCAGATATAGCCATGTAAAGAGAGAATAATCATCCACAAATAAGACATAATAAGAAAAACCATTTCCAAATAAAACCAAGGGAGGACTCACAAATCCCAATGCACTAAATCAAGAACGTGCTCAGCACATTTAGGGTTCTCAACAAAAGACAACCGCTGGCCTTTTTCCATGCACAAGGAGCACACGTATGTGGTTTGGGCAACAAAGAAGAAACTAAAAGTAGTCAAGACTTGTTCAAACTAGAAATAACTGCACTACACACATGACCTAATCGTGTATGACAGAGCTCCTACGATGGTCGACTCTTCATTTGTTGTAAAACTGAAACAAAAGTAGCCTCTCCTAGGTCCAAGACATAAAGTCTATCCTGACTGCGGCCCCAATCCACGATGGCCTTGGCTACTTTGTTCTGAATCAAAAATTTTTCTAGTCATCAAAGGTAACCAGTACATCCATATCTTTGGTTAACTGACTAATAGATAACAAGTTCTTAGTAATTTCTGGCACAACCAAACATTAGATAACATCAAGTTTTCAGAACCCTAGAATCACCAATATGAAAAATTATAATGGGTGCACCATTTCCAACATAAAATTAAGATTTACCAGTATAAGGAGCAGCGTTGTCTAAGCCAGAAGGGAATGATGCCATATGACTTGTCTCACAAGAATCAACGTACCAATCTGACACTCGAGAAGAAGGCTATGAATACTGAGAAACATGATAATTTTTAGCCAAGTGTGTGGAGTCTGAACGATGTATTTGGGCCTACATCTGATAACACATTGTCGCATAATTTTCAAGACGTCCACACAAGGTACAATGCAGACGAACACGACTAAGAGCATGCCCAGCCACCGCAGAACTGGACTAGGATTGCCGACCGCCAAAATGGCCTCCACTGCAGGTGCGCAAACCCTATGCACAATCGTTCCTATTTGGCGCGTGATCCCACATACAACTGGCTGGGGGTTGGTCTACAGTGTTGAATGCAACTGGACCGACAACTGGATTAAAATGACCATGCAAATTTTGTAAAAAATCCTTGTGGTTTTTGGCACGAGCAATTACATCCAAATACAATGGTGTAAGAACAACAATAATTAAAGGACTAGAAAAATCCTTATACTCAAAACCAAGAGCCATAAAAAAACCAAATGATCTGATCAGCATCTGTAACAAGAGAGCCCATAACAAATAATTGTTCAAAAATCTCCTTAAACTTTAGATGAAATTCATTGTTTGTACCAGATTTGTGAATACCATGCGCATCAGCACGAAGGCGAAGAATGGTGGACGTAATGCTATTCTAGAACATGGCAACAATTTTTTCCTGAATTTACTTGGAGGTGGCGCAATATGGAATTTCGACTAGTGCTTCGGCCATGAGAAAAGACAAAAAAAGACTTCAAACACACTGGTCTTATGCAATCCATTGATCATCTTCTGATTTTTCTTTTTGACAGGCTACCTGAGGGTCAACTTAGATGAAATCAAAAGAGGAGATAGATGACACATATGTGGTGCCAGATGAAGTAGCGGGCGGTGCTGGAACTAGGAGAGAATGGCACAGATTAGTGTTGTTGACGAAGCCAAAGATACCTTGTGGCCTGAGAACGTAGCCAACCTGACATTTCCAATAGAGATAATTTGAGGATGTAGGAGATAATTTGATTTTCATTATATGAAGGAGAGTATTGTAGGAGAGGTTTTCGTCTACCATGATGAGAAAGAAAACAAAAAAAAGAAAGTGAGAGAGGTGTTTTGCGGAAGCCGCTTGGAAAGAGAAGGAAAGAGAATATTTTTTAAAGGTTTTTGATAATTGGATTAGAAGCTGCTCCGATAACATGATAGAATGATTTTCCACAAATAATTCTTTATTGAGAGAATGAATAAATATGCAATATTACAGGATAAAGAAAGAAGGAATAACTCTAATCTAGTCATCACTCTTATCATGTTCTAATCAGCAATATGACTTATTCTAATAGGAACACTCAAATGGAATTTAATTACAAGACGATGGCATTGGAAAATGATATATGCAAATGACAAAAATGTCACACAAGTAATATGTGTTTAGTGTAAAATGATACAGTTCTAGGGATAGCAATGGGGCGGGGCGGGTGTGGATTATGACACCTCCACATCCATGCCCACCTAAAATGTTCATACCCATACCCGCCCCTAACCCATAGCGGGTACAACTTTAAAATCTACCCTGCCCCATTGGGTATTATACAAAATCCATATCTGCCCTATCACCTAGTTGGATCTCCTTACTGTGAATGAAGGAAAATCTAACTAAGTAGAGATGTGTATTACGTGAAATACATATAGAAGTTACAAGCCCTAGAGATACATTGTGTCTAGATGTATCACAATCATATCTAATCATATAACAATCATATCTAATCAACGATATCATCTATCCTAACAACCCCCTCAAGCGAAGTGTCGGTTGAACCGAAATGCAAAACTTGGACCTTAAAAACTCAAACAAAGGATGAGAAAGACCCTTAGTAAAAATGTCGGCAACCTGGAGAGATGTAGGCACATAACGAACACGCAGCTTCCCAGAAGCAACCAATTCCTGAACGAAATGATAGTCGATATCAATTTTCTTCGTGCGCTTGTGAGCCACCAGAGAGCTAGAAAATAGCATTGTTTTTGTCACACATCAAAATAGGTGACTTAGAAAGCAGGAAATGTAGATCCTGAAGCAAATGAGAGAGCTAAACAACCTCTACCGCAGTGTTGGCCAAAGCACAGTACTCAGACTCCAAACTAGAGTGGGAGATAGTAGGCTGCTTCTTTGCACTCCAAGTAATGAGATTTCCCCCAAGAAAAAATGGATAGCCATAAGTATAGCGCCGAATATGAAGACAGCGAGCCTAATCTGAATCATAGTAGGGATGACAATAGGGCAGGGCATGTACGGATTATGGCCCCTCCATACCTATGCTCACATAAAATATTCATACACATGCCTGCACTATCACCCATGGTGGTTATGAAATTAAAAGCAACCCATCCCATCGGGTATTATCTAAATCTATCCCACCCAATCACCCACTTGGGTGTCCATACCTACTTTTAATCCATTTTACTCACCGGTAAAAAAAAACTAAAATTTTACTTTAAAATAATAATTTTAATTTTAATATTTGTTTTATATTTATATGAAAATATTATAAGTAAAAAATTTGCAGTATGTATAAATAATTAAGTAATTGTTTCCCATAAGAATGATGTCATCCACGTACACAAGCAAGTAGAGAAGAACCATGCCTCGAGAAAACACAAACAGAGAAGTATCAGGGGAGCTGCAGACAAAACCAAGTTGGCGAAGAAATGAACTAAATCGCTCAAACAAGGTCCTCACGGCTGCTTAAACCCATAAATGGCTTTCCGCAGACGGCACACATAGTCAGACCGAGTAGGATCCTTGTAGCTGATCCATGCACCATGTAAACCGGAGCATCAAGAACACCATTAAGGAATGCATTCTTAATATCCAACTGGTGTAGGGGCCATTTCCGAATGGTAGCGATGGAAAGAACCATACGAATGGTGGAAGTTTTGACCACAGGACTAAAAGTGTGATCAAAGTCAAATCCCTATAGCTGCAAAAATCCATGAGAAATAAGTCGGTCCTTGTGCCACTCAGCAATATCATCAGGACAATATTTGAATCGAAAGACCAAGTTGAAGCCGATAACATTCACATTAAATGACCGGGGAACTAAATCCCAAGTATGTTGTTGCCAAAGAGCAGACATCTCATTATCCATCGTAGCAACCCACTAGGGATCACGAAGTGCAGCCCAATAATCCCGAGGCTCAGAGTGGGTAAGTACTACAACAGTTAGACTAGTAATGACATAATCATCAAGGTGACGAAGACATCCTAAACTGGTACAAAGTCGAGTAGTCATGTGAAGGGTCCGAGAAGGTAACAGACTAAGATAACCATCAGAAGAGGCAATCAAAGAGGACCCAGAGTGTGCCAGGCGAGAGGCAGGGGCTAAGCCATAGGCTAAGGCAGTAGGAGTAGGAGTAGGAGCCGTTAGAACAGGTGAATCGGCCGAGCACAATGAATATGGTACCAAGGGAGACGACAAGGGAAACTAAGGCACCAGATTAGGTAGAACCAGATCAATAAAAGAAGAAACATCTAGTGAAGAAAAAATGGTAGAGATCAAAGTTGCAGTGGCATGGGGATAGTAGGTTTCATTAAAGCGTGCATGCTGAGTGATGTATACTCGACCGAAAGTAGAGTCAAGACAGCGAAAGCCCTTGTATTGAGAGCTATAGTTGACAAACACACATGGAATACTTTGAGGAAACAAATTGTGCTCAACATAAAGGCAAGAAATAGGATATACATTACAACCTAAGGGATTGAAATTAAAGCATATGGGTGCATGGTTGAACATGATACTGTAAGGTGAAGCTCCATAAAGAACCGGTGCATGAAGACAATTGATGGTATAAACGGCCGGCTCAAAAGCGTCAACCCAAAAAGACAAGGGTAAGTGTGAATGAAAGAGCAAAGTAAGACCCGTCTTAGGTGCATGACAGTGTTTGTGCTCAATGCGCCCGTTCTGCTCGAGTGTGTAAGGACAAGAAACCTGATGGTGAATCCCCTCCGTTTCAAAATGGTTTCGAAGATGAGTGTTCAGAAATCTAGTGCCTCCATCCCTCTGAAACACTTTAGCCCAAGAAGAAAATTGATTTTCTACAAAAGCCTCAAATTACATATAAACATCAGCAAAATCATGTTTAAGCTGAAAAGGATAAAGCCTAGTAAATATCAAAAAAATAATCCACAAATAGAGCATAATAAGCAAAACCATATCCTGACAAAACAGTAGACATGCCCCCACAAATTACAATGAATCAAATCCAAAACATGCTTAGCTCTTTTATAGTTCTTAACAAAAGACAGTTTATGACCTTTTTTCATAACCCATGAGGCGTGGGCATTTGTTTTTGGCAACAAAGAAGAAACAAAAAGTTCATCATTTTTAACTAACAAAGAAATAGGACCAGGGGACACCAATCCTAAACAGGCATGCCACAACTCAAAAGAAGCCCAAGTTTTATTCTGTTTAATGAAAGAAAGTAATGCCTCTTCACCCCAATCTAGTAGATATAAGCCATCCTCACAGTGGCCTCTGCTCATGACTGCCTTGAAGAATTTGTGCTGAATAACGAAAGAACGATCATCAAATGTAATCAATACACCAAGATCTATGGTAAGCTTACTAATAGACAATAGATTTTTGGTTATATCAAGATCAGCCAAAACATCAGACAAGTGCAGTGAATTCGTAAGCTGTGAATCACCAATAGCAGAAATAGAGAGTATTTCCATTACCAACATAAGCATAGGAATTACCATTGTAGGGAGTGACGCTCTCAAGGTTCGAGGCAGATGAGCTCATATGGGTCGAAACTCCTGAATCAAGGTACCGGTCCAAGGTGACAGCCGCCGGCTCAAGCTGAAGAGAGGACTGAAACTACTGAGCAAGATGAGAAGTCTCGGAAAGGTGCTGAATTAGATGGTAACAATGCGTGACATCATGATCTAGTTCGCTACATCAATTGCATTGGAGGCTACGACCACGACCAGCTAATCAGTGCCTAGAAAATCTGCCACGGCTGCAGCTAGGAAAATGCCCAGAACAGCCGGCTCGTATGCCAAACATGCCACCTACATACATTGCATCCGTCGGAGCGTGGGTCCATGCGCGGCCACTGGAGGCAAAATTTGAGGCCGTGAAAGCGACCATACTTGCTGCAGACCCCCCTCTCCCTAAAATAGAATTTCCTTGCAAATTGGCCAAGAAGGCCTCGTGGTCTTTGGCACGAGCGACAATGCCGACATACAAATGAGTTGGCAAAAGAGTAATTAAGAGATAAAAAAAGTCCTTATAATCAGCATCAAGAGCAGTGAAAAATTATAAGATTTGATTATCATTTGTGGCAGGTGAACCAACATACATTTGCTAACAAATTCCCTTAAATTGGAGATGCAAATCATGAACCGTACCAGTCTTACGAAAAACAAAAGCATGAGAGCTGAGGCGCAAAATGGTGGACTTACTTTAATTCTGGTAAACGACTGAAATGCTCTCCCACATTTGCTGAGAAGTAGCATAATTATCAATCTCAGCCAAAGCCTCTTGAGTTAATGTAGAATACAACAAACTACAAATGTGTTGGTCCTCTGCAATCCAAGCATCGCTCTCCGCCATAGCCCACTCGCAAGGAACTTTTGGATTAATCTTCGTGCCTCTAGGACTAGGGGACACCAATCCTAACCAGGCATGCCACAACTCAAAAGAAGCCCAAGTTTAATTCTTTTTAGTGAAAGAAAGTAATGCCTCTTCACCCCAATCTAGTAGATATAAGCCATCCTCACTGTGGCCTCTGCTCAAGACTGCCCTGGTGACTTTGTGCTGAATAACGAAAGAACGATCATCAAATATAATCAATACACCAAGATTTATGGTAAGCTTACTATTAGACAATAGATTTTTGGTTATATCAAGATTAACCAAAACATCAGACAAGTGCAGTGAAGTCGTAAGCTGTGAATCACCAATAGCAGAAATAGAGAGTATTTCCATTACCAATATAAGCATAGGAATTACTAGTGTAGGGAGTGACACTCTTAAGGTTCGAGGCAGACGAGCTCATATGGATCGAAACTCCTGAATCAAGGTACCGGTCCAAGGTGACAGTCGCTGGCTCAAGCTGGAGAGAGGACTGAAACTGCTGAGCAAGATGAGAAGTCTCAGAAGGGTGCTGAATTATATGGTAACAATGCACGGCATCATGATCTAGTTTGCTGCATCACTTGCATTGGAGGCTACGACCGCGACCAGCTGATGAGTGCCCAGAAAATCTGCCACGGCCGCAGCCAGGAAAATGCCCAGAACAACCGGCTCGTATACCAAACATGCTGCCTACATGCATTGCATCCGTCGGAGCGTGGGTCTATGCACGGTCACTGGAGGCAAAATTTGAGGCCGTGAAAGCGACCAGACTTGCTGCAGACCCCCCCTAAAATAGAATTTCCTTGCAAATTGGTCAAGAAGTCCTCGTGGTCTTTGGTACAAGCGACAATGCCGACATACAAACGAGTTAGCAAAAAAGTAATTAAGGGAGCAAAAAAGTCCTTATAATCAGCATCAAGAGCAGTAAAAAATTATAAGATTTGATTATCATTTGTGGCAGGTGAACCAACATACATTTGCTAACAAATTCCCTTAAATTGGAGATGCAAATCATGAATCGTACCAGTCTTACGAACAACAAAAGCATGAGAGCGGAGGCACAAAATGGTGGACTTACTTTAATTCTGGTAAACGGCTGAAATGCTCTCCCACATTTGCTGAGAAGTAGCACAATTATCAATCTCAGCCAAAGCCTCTTGAGTTAATGTAGAATACAACAAACTACAAATGCGTTGGTCCTCTGCAATCCAAGCATCGCTCTCCACCATAGCCCGCTCACAAGAAACTTTCGGATTAATCTTCGTGCCTCTAGGAGATGCGCCCATGACAGAGCATAAGACAGTGACGACGATGATTTTGGTGGTAGGATGGGAAGCACCTGGCACGGCTTTGTGCTTCCGACAAATCCATAAAAGCCCCTCGGCTTAAGACTGTGGGCTTCTTGTCTTTTCCATAGTTGGTAATTTATTGGGGTAAGTTTTCTGGCAAACATATGAAGTAGGGTATTGTATAGAAGTTCATTAGTGTCTGTTACGGTTAGTAGCAGAAAACGGCAAAGAGGGAAACAACAAAGAGATAACAATATAAAGTGATTAGCAAGGCAAATATGAGAGGGGATGGAGAAGAAGCAGACGCGACTGCGTAGTCTAATTAAGCACACAATGTTATGGTGCCACATTCAATGAAATTGAGATAATATAAATCATTTTAGTTATAATAGCAATACATTATATTAAGTTTACTATAGTTCATTTTAAATTAGTTCGATAGTGTCCAAAAAAATCATGACCTTACATAGTACAAGATTTTTATTTTTATTAAACAGTGGGCTCATTCTCATTATGGATGGTAGATTGTGTTACAATTTGTTACATGATGGGCTAGCGTATGTGCCTCGTTTACATCATCCCTACTCGCCTTAACGATTTGTACTCTGGAAAAGATTATACTTAGAATATGAACTTCTCTGACTATTAGTCTAACATCCGATGGGATGCCTGGATAGTTTTTAACCAACCGCAATGCATTTGCGCAGTCCATGTGTATTTGAATGGAGTCAATTTTCCCGAGGCTTACTTCCTTCATTGCTTTCAGAATTGTCAGTAACTCCGCTTACATGGTTGATAGTGCCCTAATAGGTTCCGCTCCTTGCCATCTCTGATCTCCCCCTTGGTTAATAGCGCACCATGCCGCCGCCCCCTTTCCAGAATCCTCGTCAAGGCTGCTTCAGTTTGGATTTAGTCCCTTGAAATTGAAGATTGGTCGTGTTGTCTTCCTTCCATACTAATTCAATATCTCTTACCCTTTTTGGCTCTTAGTTCTGGTTGTGACTTGATGGAATTTGCTGGCAGAGATGGTCTTCACTATTGTGATTAACTGTCAAGGTCGTACAAGACATTTTATAAGTATGGGGAGTTTGAAAATATATACTCCCTCCGGTCTGCTTGTAATGACCCCATTTGACCTCAATTGTTTTCATACCATGCTTGATCATCGATAACTTTTGTTGATACAATAACAGGCATCATGTGAGATATCATTGAATTCTTCATAATATGTAATTTCTAAAAAGTAAAATTTTATAGTATATTATTATAAGCAATCAAAGTTATCGATCGAATATATCTTAAAAAAAAAATAAAAGGTACATTATTAGAGGAGCGAGGGAGTAAGTGGAAATGGAACCGTGGTTGACCTATATTATCAGGAAAGGAGTACAGTATGATAACTATGTCAGCATTAGGGGAGCGCAAAAAAACCAAAAACCGAAATTCGAACCGAAAATTGAATTATCCGAATTCGAATAAACCGAACCGAATTTAATATACGGTTTTCGGATATCCGAATTGAATAAACCAAATTCCAAATATGGTTTTTGGTTCGGTTTTGGATATTAAAACTCAAACCAAAATCCGAACCGAATACCAAATTGTAATTAATTAAATTAATTAATTAATTAAATAAATATATATAGTAATTAAATTTTAAAACAACAAAATTTAATTTGTAAATAAATTTAAGTTGGAGGACCAATCTTTAAATTAAAAAATTATCCCCAAACTCTAAAATCTAAGTAAGTTTGTAGAGTGCTTGAAAGTGAATGTGAATGTGGATTGTTTGAAGGCTTGAAGAATGTGAAAGCTTTGAAGATGAATATTAAAATGAACTATTTTTCTTTAATCATAAATTTAATTCTAAAATATTTATGGTTTAATTTGTATTGTATTTGTTGGATTTTTATTTTGAAAACTTAATTTTGATGATATAGAAATTAGATTACACATTTTTATTTAATTTAAAGTTAATTTATATGATTTTAGCAATTATTTTTTAAAATATAAAATCAATTCGGTTTATTCGGGTTTCAAACCGAAACCGAATTCCGAATTCGGGTTTCAAACCGGGACCGAATTCCGAATTCGGGTTTCAAACCGGGACCGAATTCCGAATTCGGGGTTCAAACCGGGACCGAATTCCGAATTCGGGGTTCAAACCGGGACCGAATTCCGAATTCGGGGTTCAAACCGAAATCGAATTCCGAATTCGGGGTTCAAACCAAAACCGAATTCCGAATTCGATTTGGATGATTCGAGTTAACCGAATTTCGAATTCGATTTCAAACCGAAACCGAATTCCAAATTCGGTTTGGATGATTCGGGTTATTCGAGTTATTCGGTCGGATTCGATTTTTGGTTTTTCAGGGACAAAACCGAATAACTCGAACCGAATAAATCAAAAACCGATTAAACCAAACCGACGCCCACCCTTGTTCATCATACATACATATCACAATGGTTTTCAAATAAAGTATGGTCAAGGATAAATGCAATAATCCATCTATAGAAAGTTGGAAGCCCGTAAAGTAAAAGAATATAAAATAACAAATCCATTGACTGCAAGCTATGCTAGGGTACACATTCAGTCAAGGAGGTCTTTAGTATGGGGAGACCTTTAACACGACCTGTACTGTTCCATGAAACTTCGAATTTGAAACTGAAGAAGTCTAGATGGTGTAACCATTCCACCAAGCTTCACACTTACGCTTAACTATTGGATTCCACTTACGACGATGTAATTAAAGGATAAAATAAAGTGCGAACTGTAAAGTCAAGGATTTGCAATTAATTATTTTATTGGCAATTTTGTGTGAATTGTTTTTGAACTGATCCACAGACCATGTTGGAACATGGTGCTGCTGCAGAATTCACGCCAAAGATTTCGATGGAATTCAAGCCGAAATATTGAAGTATTTTAGAAATTATGGTAACTGTATATTTGGCTATATATATTGGGCGTAAGAAGCATATTTGATTTATGGAAAAATCCCTACTTATAAGGAGGAGATTCATTCGAATATATGGGAGAGTTTGAGATAAGGTAAATCCCTTGATTAATGGGATTTGGATATGCTTCTATAATCAGATTTGGAATAGGAATATTGTGGAGATAATCATGGATATTCAGATCTGATTTATGGATATAAATATGGGACAAATACGGCTGCATAACTAACGATTTTACAGAGCAAAATCTGCACCCAGATTTTGAGATCTTACGAAACTTGCTAGAGCCAATATACTGTGTTCCAACACTGTCCTGCTGCACTAAGTTCAGAATCGTATACCTTAATTCCTCGGGAGGAGGAGATCTTGCGTCGACGGTGTTCGAGGTCAGAGGGAGTCTGATCAAGGCAGATCGGTAGCTAGGGGAGCTAGCAGAGTCCACACGTCATAGTTAGTTAAAGATAAGTATTTTGTATGATGTACTCTGTACTATCTTTCTAATTAGTGGATTCATTCTGAACTGGGCCAGGCCCCGCAGATGTAGGTGATTTACACCGAACTGCGTAACCAAGTTGTGTGTCTTTTACGTTACACGTTATGTTTACACTTGGTTAAACTAGGTATGTTGGAACACACTAGTAAGAACTAGGAAAATTGGTAAAACTAAATTTCAATTGGTATCAGAGCTGAGTCACTTATTGTTCCCTTGGTTGTTTCAAGGAAAGTGAGATCCGGTTTTACCATGACGACAAGAGAAGGAGCTTCAATCTCTCGACCACCACTGTTAGAAGGAAACAACTACAACTATTGGAAGGCTCGTATGAGGGTGTTTATTAATTCCCTGGACGAACTGGCGTGGTTCTATGTTGAGAATGAATGGAATCATCCTACAGAAGATGCTACCAGCTCTAAGGATGTGGAAGGGGAGTCAAGCCAAAAACTCAAAGACAAGTCTAAATGGACTCCAGGTGATCTTAGAGAATCTCTAGCAAATTCAAAGGCACTTAATGCAATATTCATGGCAGTAGATGAAAACCAGTTCAAGCTTATATCTACCTGCCACCAAGCAAAGAGAGCATGGGACATCCTACAAACGGTTCATGAAGGAACCAGTCGAGTGAGGGAATCCAAACTACAGATGTTGGCTACCAAGTTTGAAGAACTCAAAAATGGAGGAGGACGATACCATTGCCACATTCAATGGAAAGCTTAGAGATATCTCCAACATGGCTTATCAACTTGGAAAAGTGTACAAAGAAACCAAGCTGGTGAAAAAGACCTTGCGATCTCTACCTAAAAGGTTTGCAATGAAAGTAGCAGCAATAGAGGAGGCAAGAGATGTATCCACCATGAGCTTAGATGAACTAATGGGGTCGCTGCAAACATATGAGATGACATTCCAGCAACCTATAAAAGGGGTTTCCAAGGATTTGGCGTTTAAAGTTTCTTCAGCCAAAGGAAGTAACGAGTCTGACAGTGATGATGAGTTTGAAAAACTGGCACTTATTACAAAGAATTTCTCAAAGATGCTAAAAAAGGTGGTCAATAAGAAATCTCAGGAGAGGTTTGGGGGAAACAGACAAAAGCAACAAGACTCGAACAACAATCGTGGATTGAGGTTTGAACAAGGAAATATGCAGTTTGGGAGAAATCAGTACAATGAACCAAAACAGGCTGGAAGAATTCAATGCAGAGAATGTGAAGGATTTGGTCATATTCAGGCCGAATGTGCTAACACCCGAAAGAAACAAGGAAGATCATATGTTACCTCTAAGAGTGATGGTGAAGAGAATGAAAAAGATGAGGAAGAACTAACCAGTAATTATGTAGCCTTTGGAGCAAAGGTCCATGATATTTCAGAAAGTCAGTGTTCCAACACACTGAACAAAGGGAAAGGTGTAAGTTCCAATATGAATCTGGACGAGGCTCGCAGTGATGAAGATGATCTTTCTGTAAGTGATGAAGAGATATATAGCACATACGAACAAATGTATGCCTTGTGGGTTCAAGTAGCAGACAAAAACAAAGAACTGATTGAAGAAAAAAGGAAGCTGAGTGACAGCAAAAAGGAGTTACGGTCCACGGTTGCAGAACTTGGAAAACAAAATGAAGAACTGAGTCAGAAATTGATAGCAGCAATCAAGAGGGCTGAGATGTCTGAAGCAACTATCTCAAAATTGAATTCCGGGAAAGTGAAACTTGATGACATTCTGGATATGGGAAAGAACTTTGGTGATAGACACGGAATTGGATACAGGAAAGAACCAGAGGTTGTGTTGCTTGAAAAACCAGTAACTCTCAAAACAAGGATTCGAGAAGTAAAACGGAAGTATGGGAAACCGTTTCAAAGAAAGCCTCTAATCTGCGGATACTGCATGTATCAGGGACATGCTGAACATCAGTGTAAAAAGCTGATCAGAGATCAAATGACGGGAAGACAACTGTGTTCCAACACAGTCGATACTCATACAAGAATCAGGAAAATATGGGTCATCAAAAGGTCCAGTACGTGTATGGTCGCACACACCTCTTTATCAGCATATTCCAGTGACTCATGGTTCTTTGACAGTGGTTGCTCTCGCCACATGACTGGCAGTTCAAAATACCTTACAAATCTTACTCCATATGATGGCGGGTATGTAACTTTTGGAGATGGAAAAAGAAGCAGAGTAATTGGCAAGGGCGAATTAAAGATTGAAGGGTTTTCTGTCTTCACAAGTGTATTATTTGTTGAAGATCTAAAAGCAAACTTGCTAAGTATAAGCCAGTTGTGTGACGACAACATGATAGTCGAATTTCAGAAGGACAAATGTGTAGTGAAGCATGGAGAAAACAGGGTTCTTTCTGGAATACGATCTTCAGATAATTGTTATCTTTTGGAACAAGAAGTTCGATGCATGCTTTCAAAGCAGGACGAGGGAATTTTATGGCACAGGAAACTCGGACACATCAACTATAAAACACTGGTGAAAATTGCTAACATGAAAGCTGTACGTGGAATGCCGACCTTGACCGGGAATGATGAAATCATGTGCGGACCATGTCAGGAAGGTAAACAAACTCGTGCTCCTCATTCTTCAGTTCAGTTTATTACTACTTCTAGAAATCTGGAATTATTACATATGGATTTAATGGGGCCAGTGCACACACCTAGCATAGGAGGAAAGAAATATATTTTTGTATGTGTTGATGACTTCTCCAGGTTTACATGGGTAGCCTTCTTGAAAGAGAAATCCGATACGATTGAGGTATTTCGTAGCCTTGTAGTAAAGCTACAAACTGAAAAGGGAAGTCCTGTAGGAAAGATAATCCGAATTCGAAGTGATCATGGCAGAGAGTTTGAAAATGAACAATTCAGTTCCTTCTGCAATGAACTGGGGATTCAACATGAGTTTTCGGCTCCTAGCACTCCTCAACAGAATGGTATTGTCGAAAGAAAGAATAGAACTCTCCAGGAGATGGCGCGAGTTATGTTGGCAGAGAAGGAGGTTCATAAGAAATGGTGGGCAGAGGCGATCAATACAGCGTGTTATACAATCAATCGAGTGTATCTTCGACCGTTCACTGATAAGACAGCCTATGAGATCTGGAAAGGCAGGAAGCCAAATGTTTCGTATTTTCATGTGTTCGGAAGCACTTGCTATATCCTCAGAGACAGAGAACAGTTGGCAAAATTTGATAATCGGAGTGATCCAGGAATTTTGCTAGGGTACTCTATCAACAGTCGTGCCTACCGAGTCTTCAATCATCGAACTAACACTCTCATGGAATCCATAAATGTCATTGTGGATGATTCTGGAAAGGAGCGACCTCCAGAAGCAGTAGAGGAAGAATCCGCCAACACTCATGTACCAACACAGTCTCAAACTCCAGGCACAGAAAAGCCGTCAGAACCGAATGAGCACCAGAATCCTCACTCTGCTGAAGCGGACCATGTTCCAACACAGGACCATGTTCCAACACTGCTACCTCCTACTGATGACCGTGTTGCAACACACATTCAACCTGGCTCAAATTTGAGAAGTACTCGATCAGTACCTCGAGTTGATTATCGACGACTGGCTGGTTTGCACTGCTTTGTATCTCTTATAGAGCCCAAGAATTATAAAGAAGCCTTACTTGATGAATATTGGATTGCTGCAATGCAAGATGAACTCGGTCAGTTCACCAGGAATGATGTGTGGTATCTCACTCCTCGCCCCGAAGGCATAAATGTCATTGGCACCAAATGGATCTTCAAGAACAAGTTCGATGCAGATGGCTTAGTCACCAGAAACAAAGCCAGACTTGTTGCTCAAGGATATACGCAAGTGGAGGGTGTTGATTTTGATGAAACCTTTGCACCAGTTGCCAGGTTAGAATCTATCCGTATTCTACTAGCCATTGCCTGCTCTTTGAACTTTACTTTGTATCAAATGGATGTTAAGAGTGCTTTTTTAAATGGAGTGGTGAATGAGGAAGTTTATGTGGAACAACCTAAAGGCTTTGAAGATCCACATTATCCGCATCATGTATATCGTCTCAAGAAGGCCTTATACGGTTAAAGTAGGCACCTCGGGCATGGTATGAACGACTTACTAACTTTTTGCTTCAAAAAGGTTATCGTCGAGGGGGAGTAGATCGCACTTTATTTGTGCTTGACAAGGCATCAAAGTTTCTAATTGCTCAAATATATGTCGATGACATAGTGTTTGGCTCTACTTCATCATCTATGGTACAGGATTTCGTCACCACGATGCAGTCTGAATTCAAAATGAGCATGGTTGGAGAATTGACTTTCTTTCTGGGGTTACAAGTCAAACAAGGACGGAATGGTCTATTCATCAATCAAAGTAAGTATGCCTTGAACTTGATTAAGAAATTCAGACTTAGTAGTGCTCGTGCGGTTCGAACTCCTATGGGGGTTTCTGATAAGTTGGTGAAAGATGAAAAAGGAGTGTCAGTCGATCAAAAGTTATATAGAGGCATGATCAGAAGTTTGTTATATCTCACGGCTAGCAGACCAGATATATGTTTCAGTGTTGGAATATGTGCTAGATTTCAGGCTGATCCTAAGGAATCTCATCTTACTGAAGTCAAGAGAATTATTAGATATGTGAGTGGAACGTCAGAATATGGTGTTTGGTATTCAAAGAATCAAGATTCAGAGTTGATAGGATACAGTGATTCTGATTGGGCTGGTAATGCAGATGATCGAAAAAGTACCACTGGCGGATGTTTCTTTATTGGAACAAATTTGGTGTCTTGGTATAGCAAGAAACAGAACTCGATCTCTCTATCTACTGTAGAAGCAGAGTATCTTGCAGCAGGGAGTTGTTGTGCACAATTATTATGGATGAATCAAATGCTGAAAGATTATGGAATTCATCAAGACCCTCTAAAGATTTTATGTGATAATACAAGTGCAATCGATATTTCGAAGAATCCAGTTCAACACTCAAGAACCAAACATATTGACATAAGGCATCATTTTATTCGAGATTTGGTGGAAAGAAAAGAAGTGGAAGTGGCCTATGTTCCAACACACGAGCAGCTTGCCGATATATTTACAAAGCCACTTGATGCTACCACTTTCGAGAGCCTTCGACAACACTTAGGTATTTGTCAAATCTGAGGTAATTTTTACCTTTGATTAATGTTTCGTGTAAATAATTTGTTTGTGTTTATTATTTACGTCAAAAATTAGAAAAGGAGAAGAAAAAATTGGAAGGAAGTAAAGGCTGACCAAAAATAGGAGGAGTTAAATAAGGTGTTGGAAGTTAAATGAGGAATAACTCATTGATGGGACAAGAAGAGGAAAGGATATCATGACAACTTTTGGGAAATCTAAAAAGGATCTTCGCGGGAAAAGAGGTAAGCTTATGAAGAGTTGGAATTTGGTTTAAACTCTAACACTCTTTTCGAATTCCATCTCTCTCGGCCCGAACCTCAAGAATCTTGCCGAAATATCTTCTTGCTCTCCCTCTCTCTCACTCCCGCCACCAAAGAAAGAATGGCAACCTCAAGCACTCCAAGTTTTGTAGCACCGGCGTCAGACAGTGATGGAGGAAGAACAGAGAATGTGGAATCGGACGGCAATGTCCATGAGGAAATTCACGAATCTGAGAATAGAGGTCCGTTTGGGAAGGTATCCAGTCCTGATCCTCCTTTGATAAAAATTAATGGTATGAAATTCAGATCCTTTGATGAGATTTTTGAGTGGTTGCAAGCAAATCGATTCTATGTTGATCTCAGTAAAATTAGAAGCATTGATAAAGAATTAGAAGTGTTGCATGTGAAGGTTAAAGAAATTGTGTCCGGACATTTTTCTGATGTATGGGATATTGAGTATAAAACTGTTAAGTACATGAGAGGGATGTACGGTCAGCTAAACGGTAGAGGGAAAGACAAGTTTCATGTTTTTTGTCGTATGACTCCTCATAGCTATGTGTGGATTAGAGAAGTCAATGAGGAACAGGCTGTTGGGATGAAGAAAGTAAAATATGGAGATAAGTTACAGGTCAGATTTTATGATGAAGTGAATGCAAAGAGGATGGATAAATTGAGGGAACCTGTGTTTATTGAACTATCTGATGATGAGGAGAGTGTTTCAACACACTCAGAAGAATCTGTGTATATGGAGGTCGAATCTGATGCTGATCTGGGGGGTACACAAGGTGATGAGGTTCAAAAAGAGTTGAATGATGGAGCCACTGATCAGTCTAATGAAGAAGGGAATCAGGAGATGGAAGGAGCTGATGAAGATCTACCAGTTCAGGGCAGTGATTCAGAAGAAGAGCAGGTTGAAAGAGCTGACAGTGTTCCAACACAGGACACTCCAGATTTGACTTACTCCAGTGACGAGGTCCTGGATGAATTCTTCCAAAAGGCTAAAGGAAAAAGGAAGGCCAGCGCTCCCATGGATACCGAGGCAGGAAAAAGGAGAAAGAAGAGAAGTGATAACACTCAGAGGAAGGTCTTGCCACCACCATCTATCTCCCAGGCTTTCTCGACAGATTACTTTGATGAGAAGGGAGCTGAGATGGAAAAATTCTTCTCCGAGAAGAAATTTATTGCTGAACGACCATTAGACTTGAAGGCCTATCAGGAGAGCGGATTCACCAGCTTCTTAAAGGCAATGGGGATGACGAAGGCCGCCACACTTCAAAGGCAATTCAATCGACAGGTGGTACTTGAGGTATATGCTAATCTCATGCCTGAGAATTTAGATATTTCATCTGAGTGGTTCGGAAGAGTTTATGTTCGGGGGAAGGTTATAGAGTTGTCTGCTTCAAGGATAAATATGTTGTTTGGGCTCAAGACTCCGGACATAGGGGGAGTATTTCCGGATGATTTAGATTTGAATGATGGTGAAATTTTGGCAGTGATTTCTGGAGGGTATAAGGAGAAGTGGCCGGCTGTGGGATATTCTCAGGCATCATGTTTGACATCCAGGTTCTTCGGATTGTATCAGATTGCAGTCCATTGCTGGTTGCCATCTAGCAACACCACGGCATTAACCAGAGAAATGGCCAAGCTACTCTACTGTGTTGGAACACAGCAGGAAGTCAACCTTGGGTTATTAATTCAGCAGCATTTGGTGCGACAGGCCACAACCCCGAAGGTGAATGATGCAGTAATATACCCATGTCTGATCTCAGCACTAGCCAAAAGTGCAAAGGTGAAGGGAAAGGCCACGGATGTGATAGTTGACACGGAGTTCTTGCGGCCGAACAAGAAGACATTCGGACTCAGACATGTGCATGATCTCCCGTGGAAGGCTTCAGGATCAGCATCCTCATCAGTAACTGTAGCCAAGAAGATTCGTCTGATGGCAATACAGGCTAGACTTGGAGCTGTAGGAATTCAGATTGCAGCCTTACAAGGAGAGCAAGCTCGGCTGGAAGAAGAAAAATCAAGGCTGGAAGGGTGATTTGCGTAGGATAAATTCAGGGGGAGTTTCTAAATGACTGGTTTATTTTTGATGATTTTGTGATGCAGTACCTTTGGCCTTTGTATGGTCCCTGGGGGAGTCATTTTGGTTTGGTTGGTTGGATTTTGGATATTTCGTTGTCAATCTGGTTGTATAACTTTTGGATTTCTGGAATTCTGGATTTCGGCTTTCATTATTTGAATTCTGGTATTATGATTGTTATTCTACTCGTTGACTGTTGTTGAGTATGTGGTTGCAGTCCAAAATATTATGGGTCCACAAAAATGCCAAAGGGGGAGATTGTAAAGTCAAGGATTTGTAATTAATTATTTTATTGGCAATTTTGTGTGAATTGTTTTTGAACTGATCCACAGACCATGTTGGAACATGGTGCTGCTGCAGAATTCACGCCAAAGATTTCGATGGAATTCAAGCCGAAATATTGAAGTATTTTAGAAATTATGGTAACTGTATATTTGGCTATATATATTGGGCGTAAGAAGCATATTTGATTTATGGAAAAATCCCTACTTATAAGGAGGAGATTCATTCGAATATATGGGAGAGTTTGAGATAAGGTAAATCCCTTGATTAATGGGATTTGGATATGCTTCTATAATCAGATTTGGAATAGGAATATTGTGGAGATAATCATGGATATTCAGATCTGATTTATGGATATAAATATGGGACAAATACGGCTGCATAACTAACGATTTTACAGAGCAAAATCTGCACCCAGATTTTGAGATCTTACGAAACTTGCTAGAGCCAATATACTGTGTTCCAACACTGTCCTGCTGCACTAAGTTCAGAATCGTATACCTTAATTCCTCGGGAGGAGGAGATCTTGCGTCGACGGTGTTCGAGGTCAGAGGGAGTCTGATCAAGGCAGATCGGTAGCTAGGGGAGCTAGCAGAGTCCACACATCATAGTTAGTTAAAGATAAGTATTTTGTATGATGTACTCTGTACTATCTTTCTAATTAGTGGATTCATTCTGAACTGGGCCAGGCCCCGCAGATGTAGGTGATTTACACCGAACTGCGTAACCAAGTTGTGTGTCTTTTACGTTACACGTTATGTTTACACTTGGTTAAACTAGGTATGTTGGAACACACTAGTAAGAACTAGGAAAATTGGTAAAACTAAATTTCACGAACGAATTGTCAAACCCCCCAATTCTTCTTGCTATTTGACCCTTTTGGTTCCCTTTTTTTTATACTTTTGTCCTTGAACTAAAAAAGCTGTCAACTTATCATAATTCCATCCATTCTCTCCGTCAATTTATGATTTTCCTCCGTTTTCTGAAGTCAACCTAACTTTTCCAGGGGTAAAAAAATCTTTTTTAAATTTTCCACCTGACTTCGTAATTAAGTGATAGCCTTTAGGACAACCTTCAGGACAACCTGTAGCCAATTTCTCCAAACTCAACCTAGTCGGATTCACCCACGAAGCACAAGCTCCTGCATATTCGGGCAATTCTTCGCCACTGCAATTAACCCTTCATCACCAATACGATGTGTCTTCCATACGCCGATACAAAGCTTCCTCAAAAGCCTACATTTTTCAGCTATCCACTTCAACTTATCATTTGTACAGTCAGGGGTTTTAACCAAATGCAAGATTTCGAGATTGAAACAATTCAAAATGGCCAAAAGCCCATCACCAGACACCTGGAGCCTCTCTAAATGGACCTCCACCAACCCGTTCACCCTATCCGCAATCACTTCGAGAAGCTTATCCCAATCCCTTGAGCATCTAAACAGCTTAGCTCCAATAATCAACGACCTAAAACACTTCCCATTATAAAGCTCCTTCAAATAGATAACCTTCAACGAAACGACGGCGGCGCCGAGACCAAACAGGCTTAGCCGCCGTGCCATCTATGATGCCACGTAAGCGCTTAATCAAAATCTCCTCGAGGGTGGGGCAATTTTTTAGGGCAAAGTTCATACCTTTAGCACCAAAATTATGGGACCCACATGAGAGCTTCTTCAAAATCTTATAGTTCTTTGAGAATTTGCCTATTTTGACATCGGTGAGCACCCGACAAGCGGGAAGCTTCAAGCGCGTGAGGTTACGCAGCCTCTTCGGGTGTGCTTTTAGATATGCGATTGCATTTCAACATGATGTTTGATACCGAATCAAAGCGCATGAAGATCGACATAACAAAGTCGGTCAACGGCCACTGAGCGTTGAGGAAAAAGGGGAGGCAGCTCTGCCTCTTGACCTAGAGCCAACGACGGCAGATAAGGGAGAATATTTTCCTGTCGCCGGAGCTCAGGCTCTGGAAGATGACGGCAAGGCACTCATCCGGGAGATCGTTGATGTAATCGAGAGACTCGTTTGATGCCAAAATGGCATCATCGCCGGCGTCTTCAGTGTGGTGAATCTTCATGGGGGCGGCGAATCTGGGCTTTATGGGGGTGAAATGAAGGGTTTGCTCCGACAAAATGATGGAGAGAATGGATAAAAGTATGATAAGTTCACATCTTTTTTAGTTCGGGGACGAAAGGTTTAAACGGGAAGAGTTGGAGGGCCTGACAAGTCATTCGCCCTAACATATACTATTCCTCTCGAATACCATAACATTACTGGAAACAAGGGTCATTAAAAGTGGTTCTACCATATCAGAGAAGACAGTTTTCATGCGTCTTCTTTGGCTCCACCTTTAATCATGAAACCGCCTTTAGTTGAGGTCCGAATTCAGTTCCAAAATCTAAACTGCAATGGAGGCTCTAAAAAAATCTGTCGGAAACTATGTTTGTTTTTCGACGACACTGTCCTAAACCATAACCCTCTGTCTCTAAAGATTTCAACGAATTCTGAAGAGGTAGAGTCAGAATTTTTCCTGTCTTCAACAACATAAGAAAGACTCCTTGCCACTGTCTTCGTTTTCTATATTTGCTTATACAATCAAATAATTGAATCATCTAACAAGACATACCCAGATCTTCGTTTTCCATTTGAAGGACACACCACATACTCTCATGAAATAAACCACAACAAGAAACACTAAAGTTACTTGTAATTTTTTGTGGTGATGAGACGTCAAATGCATGTATTTTTCGAAGCATTTAATATCTCTTTTGTTATCTTTTTGTTATACGATTGCTAGATTTAGGTAGACTTACATCATAAGGGATTTAGATGACCATTTTTGGTTTTCATATCTAAATCATTCATTTTGTAACCTATGTTTAGTCTAATGGATTTTTGGTCCTTACAAGCATCTAGATTCCTTTTTGTAAGCTTAATTTGTAGATGGCTCGTAAGTACTTTGGAGTGATTTAGTGAAGGCTATTCGAAAGGATGGTAGAAGATTAAAGGCCACTCACAAAGTGGTAGAAGATAAAGTGAAGAAGGATAGCAAAGTAGAGGGTGAAGAATGATTTATGTTTTGAATCAGATTTCTAAGAATGTTCCAAGAATAACCAGCCTCTAACAGTGGTACATTGGATTCATCTTCTTGAGTACTATAAAAATAACTACAAGAACTCCTAAAACGGATCAAACGGTTTACCTGGAGGAAGCAAAACAAAACTGGATTTGTTTTCTGTCGCAACTCACAAAAAGTGGACCTGAGAGCACATAACTCTCACAAAAAAAAATCCTGCTTTGGTCGCAAATAGCAAAGGAGGCGTCGTGACTCGCAAAAATTGCCCTGAAACTTGTTTTTTACTCCCTTTTTCTTGTACAATAAATAACACTTCATTCACTCATTCCCTATCCCTCTAAGCCCGACTTTGGGGCTCAAAAACCATAGTTTTCCCCCTTTTCTTCTTCATTCTTTGTAGATTTATGTTCTATGCTATGAGTTTTGATTATCTAACTTAGTTTTGTACTTGGGAGCAATTGATTGAGACTTCCTTGCCAATGTCTTGAGAATCATTTCTATCTATTTATTGCCTTCTCTATTATGCATTTATGAAGCTTTGATGTTGGTTGTTAATGTCATTAATTTGATTGGAAGTATGATAATATGCAATGCTTGTATGATAACTTGTTAGGAATGGGTAAAAGTAGCTAATTTCCCCCTCTTTTGACATGGAATCCAAGTGTATGAGTTAGAGTTTCTCTGAACAGTACCTGAGTTACCATTTCTCTTTTCTCGCCGGAAACAGCTTCTTTTTCTACCCTGATAATGGCTATTTTTTCTGATAACGATCATCTGCAAGATGGCTTCTGCTTCGTCGGCCGCTATGGAGGATAGCAACACCTCGCAGGGTATACCGAAAACTTTCCTAGCGGTCTTTCAGACCAAATCCCCACCTCTAAAGACATCCCTACCTAATAATCCCGAGCTAACCCCCAAATACGAACACTTAGGGGATCCGGCATGCCTCTATTCTAATGATCAAATCTCCAAAATCTTTGCTCATTATGCTAACGCACTGGTCGGTAAATTCATAAGGGGAAGGCTTTCGATGGAGCAATTAGAGCTAGCTTTCAAGACGGCTGGTTTCACCGACAATTATCAACTGGGCTCCTTGGATTACAAGCACGTGCTGATCAGGTTTGATCAGGTCAATGAATACCAGAGATGTTGGATCAAGGGCATTTGGAGCTTTAATGGAATCCAGCTGAAAATGATCAAATGGTCACCTGATTTCGCCACCCGTAGGGAATCTCCAATCGTGCCAATTTGGTGTATTATCAGGGAAGTTCCTCTATACTATTACAATACCGCGTCTATTGAGGCCATTGGAAATAGTATGGGAAGTTTCATTAAGAATGATCTAGCCACTGAAATACTTACTAAGCCTTCTGCTATTAAGCTGTGTGTTGAAATTGAGTTACAGAAACCTTTGAGTAATTTCATCAGACTTGGGTCAGTCACTAATAATAGAAAATACCAAATTGAATAGAAGATGTTCCTCTATACTGTGATCACTGTGCTAAGTTAGGCCATTTCCTTAATCAGTGTAGAGCCATCCCACAAAACACCAATGGTAAGCTACTGGATAATCATGTTTCAATCCCACAAAACCAAACTCAACCACAGTGGCAGGCTACTAGAAATAAATTTAACAAGGCTCCTGTTATGCCTTTGGATAATCAGTCTGTCACCCCCTCCTAGTAAAGGTCATCTAGCACGTCAGAGAGCTACAACAAACCTCTCTGTGAACCCTTCCTCCTACTTACCTCAGGTTTTGAATGGAGAGCTTGAAACAATTACTCATCAAACACCAAAAATTACTCCAGCTCAGTCACCTAACAACTCACCCCCAGATAACTCTCACTCTTCCCTCACAAAACTTTTAAATGCCATTGCTCTTTCTAATCCTCCTCCTTTAGCCTATGCAAAGGATGATATTCACATTGGCTCCCACAGGCTAGGCCTGCACCAGTCCTCTGCCACTAACCCCTCACTTTCTCTACAGAGAAAGATGGAAAATAGATTCTCTGTATTGCAGGATATGGACACCCTCCCTCAACCACAAGAACTCATTGATCTGGAAGTGCAGGACATGGTGGAGGAGGCCAGCTCTCTCTTCAACAACCACCACTCCCACTTAATACTACTGCCTAGAAACCTAAAAGGTAACACTGAACAACAAGGTAAGTCAAAGCATAAAAAGAACAATTATCTTAGCCAGCTGAATAAGATGATGTTAAGATCAGCTACTAAAAGTCATAAATCATGTGAACAATGACACACACCTTAACTTCTAATTTTTTGGTCTGGAACCTTAGAGGTATGGAATCGTCAATGCTAAGATTAAACCATCTAGTTAGGCAGAAGAAAATACAACTACTTTGTATCATTGAACCTATGCCTGATAATAGCCAGTGCAATCATATATGGAAAAGCTCAAATTTAAACATAATCTTCCTCTCCATAATGGAAAAATATGGCTAATGTGGAATGACCCTATATCAGTCTCCCTAATTTCACATTATAATCAATTCTTGTATGTCAAAATAGCTCACCTAATTTTGGCCATTAATATGGAAGCGGTTTTTGTTTATGCCCTCAGAACTAGGGATGGTAGGAAGTCTTTATGGAATGATCTGAGTGTCATACCTAAGAATGAAACTATTTTTATAGGAGACTTTAATATAATCTCTTCACTTTCAGAATATAAGGGCCCTAGTTTCCCTTCCCTAGGTAGTATTGGAGATTTTAACAATTGGATTAATTCTTCTGGAATTCAGGAAATTAACACAGTAGGGAATTTATTCACTTGGACAAACTCTAGGCTTAGGAATCCCACCTCTAAGAGATTAGATAGCGGACTATGTACTATTCAGTGGAACACAAAATTTCCAGCATCTTCCAACCAAATTCTGAATAGACAATCCTCAGATCACCCTCCTCTCCTCCTACAGGTGTCATCTCTAGTTAGTTCTCACCCTAAACCTTTTAGGTTTATAAATACCTGGTTTAATAGACCAGAATTTATAGACCTAATCAAGGAAAATTGGTCAATCGCTAGCCCTCAGTCAGGAATGTTAGATTTTTATCTGAAACTGATTAGACTGAAAAAAATGATAAAGATCTGGAATAGGGAATGCTTTGGTAACATAGATGTTAATGTTGCTATTGCAGAGGAAGCCCTTAGATTACATGAACTTAATTATGACTCCACTCCCTCAGATTCAGAATTAATCAAAATAAATGAGAAGAGGGCATTATTACTTAGAGCTCTAAAGGAAAAAGAAAAATTCTGGAAACAGAAAGCTAGATCAAAATGGTTCAAACTTGGTGATAATAACACTCAGGTTTTTCATAAGACAGTACAGGAAAGGAACTGTAGACTACACATTTCAAAAATTAAAAATAGACAGGGAGAATGGCTTAACTCCCAATTAGAAATCCAAAAAGAAGCCTCAGCCTATTTCTCTGAACTCTTAACTAAACCTAACCAGATGGCTAACAACACTTATTACCCTCATTTCCTTAGCCAAATACCTACTGTCCTTACTGAACAAGATAATCTAACTCTATCCAGACTAGTTTCAGAGGAGGAACTCAAATTAGTGATAATGAGTTTGAACAAAAATAGTAGCCCAGATCCTGATGGTTTCTCTTGTAAATTTTATACTAAATGCTGGGATTTCATTAAGGAAGATCTAATATCTGCTATCAATGATTTTATCTTAGGATCAGATATGCCAAGGGGTATTTCTAGTACCTGGATAACCTTGATTCCAAAGAAAGCCACACCCTCCTCCTTTGATGATTTCAGACCTATTAGCCTCTCAAATGTGGTAAATAAAATCTGTTCTAAGATTCTGATGGAATCATTGAAACCTTATATGGAGAATCTAATTTCACCTAATCAAACCGCCTTTATGAAAAACAGAGACATTTCAGATAACATACTTTACCTTCAGGAAATGTTAAGATTTTTAGACAGAAAGAATAGAGTGCCCAACTGTATTCTCAAGCTTGACCTCAGGAAAGCTTTTGATAGGGTTAACTGGGATTTTTAAAAAAACATACTTGGCAGATTTGGTTTTACTGGGAATTTTTTGAATGCAGTCATGAATAATCTCTCCTAGGCACACTTCTCTGTTCTTATAAATGGTAATCCAGTGGGCTTTTTTAAAGCTACCAGAGGCATCAAACAAGGTGATCCCCTTTCCCCCTTTCTTTTAAATATTTTTTTGGAAGCTTTCTCTAGGAGTCTCTCATTTATTTTTTTGAATAACAGCCTCACATATTACCAGTTACCCTCTGCAATCACACCAGCCTCCCACTTAATGTATGCTGATGATACCATTATTTTCATGCAGGCCTCAAAACCTAACCTTATTAAGATCAAAGCTTACCTAGAAATCTTTGAATCTACCTCTGGCCAGAAATTTAACTTTGAAAATTCTAATTTTTACATTAGTAAAAGAGCTACAACTGCTAGGATAAATCAGGTTAAGATGATCTTAAAAATGAAAAAAGGATATTTTCCTTTCAAATACCTAGGATGCCCAATCTTTAAAGGAAGAACACTTAACATATACTTCCAACTATTACTGGAAATCTTAGATAAAAAGCTGATGAACTGGAAAAACAAATGGTTGAGTTCAGGAGGTAAACTGACCCTAATTCAATCCTGTCTATACTCCTTACCTCAACACTTATGGACTGTCCTTAAGCCTCCTATTCATATAGTCAAGACACTAGAGAGAAGGATGTCCACATTTTTCTGAGGTGAGACTGAAGGGAAAAAGAATAAAGTTTGGAAAAAATGGTCTGATCTAGCCACTCCTAGGTCTCAGAATGGTTTAGGTTTTAGATCAGTTCAGGCTATAATTGATTCTTGTTCACTTAAACTATGGTGGAAAAGTCAATTGGGTAATACTATGTGGGCTAAAATGATTTGGTCCTTACCCCAAACACACAGAAAATCCATGACTTGGAAGAGAATATGCTTAGTTAATTCTTTTGCTGTAAATAACACTCTAATTATTCATGGGAAAGGAAGCTATCGTTGGCTAAGGCTACATTTTTCTAGCCTGGTGATCCAGCTTGTCACTTCATTGATAACTTGAGGCGGAGTTGTTGATTTTTTTCGTTTCTAGATACAATTATGGCCATCATTCTTCCTAGTATTCAAACTTCAAAAGGTGAGAAAAAGACAAGTATGTATACCAAAATTTCCTTGGGATCATACGCCTTATGGGTTTACAAAAGATTTGATCCTTACAGAAATTATGTCTTGCCCATTTTAATGTTAAGCTACTTAAATGTAAATACACGCTTCTACAGAAGTACCTGTTTAGGCATAGTACTTCATCATGTGAGCGATGTTCCGGGTTCGGGGGACTAGCCTTCTGTCTAAATTTTCGAGCCGATAGGCTCTCTTTCCTAGCACCTCGACCACTCTGTAAGGCCTTCCCATGTTGTCCCATGGTGCATCCAGCTTCTTCGGGCCCTGGGCTCTGCTTTCTTCGTTACTTCTTAGTGCGAGGTCCCTTACCTTCAAGGTTCTAGGCCTGACCTTGCTATTGTAGTGTTTTCCCATCCAAGACTTGTATTCACCCTCTTTCAGCATTGCCTACTCTCCGAGTTCTTCCAGCCTTTCAAAAATTTCCCTGATTTCTTGGTTGTTTTCTTTTGATTCCATTGGCTTGATTACCCTTCAGCTGGGTACTACAACCTCTGGTGGGATGATAACTTCTGTCCTAAAATAAAGCTTGTAAGGAGATTTCCTCGTAGCTGCTCTTGGTGTGGTCCTGTATGCCCACAACACACTTACTAACTCCTCCTCCCAGTTTCCTTTGGCATGAAATTTCCTCCTCTTCAAGCCTTGGATTATCTTTCTATTTTTCACCTATGTCAGACCGTTTGCCTGGGTGAGTTGCAGATGTAAACTGTTGCCTTATCTTCAGGCCTGCACACCCGGACCAAAAAGGTCAATTGGCGAATTGTTTCCTATTAATACAATAATTTTTAAACTTCTCGTTCTTGATTTCACCCTGGTCCAGCTAGTACCTGAACCTACAAGATACACAAACTTAGGTCAGGCAGGCAGGAGCAGTGCCTTGCCTGCTACGACGTTGTGGTCAGTCATGTTTGCCTTGGAGGAGCAAATCTAGGGTGAATAGTATTGTGATTCTAATCTTTCCTTTCTAACCGTATATTCCCCTTGTTATATGTGATTTTAATGGTTGATAGGATGTAATATGTCTCATTCACATCATGTTCACTTACCCGTTGCCTTCTTGGGCTAGCTGGGCTTGCATTCTTCCTTTTTCTCTTTTGGATCGAAAGCCTTGGGTCTAGGCCAAATTAGCCCAAACCTTATCATTTCTCGTTATCAAACACTAACACTTGCAGGATTCAAAACCTACACACTATGTTCTCTAAGAAAAAGTCATGATTTTCTTCCCTATTATAGTCGCTACATCCAAGTCTTCAACCTATTTGGTGAAGTTATCTATCGCAAGTACCGAAAACTTCTTCCTCTCTACTGCCTCAGGAAACGGCCCTGTAGTATCAATCCCCCATTTTAAAAATGGCCAAGGTAACCTGATGCTGGTCATCCACTCTGCAGGCTATCTTTGTATCTTGGTGCATTCCTGGAACCCGTGACATTCCCTGACCACTTTTTTGGCATTCGCCTTCATGGTTTGCCAATAGTATCTATCCCGAACATCTCTCAGGGAAACCATCTGTCACCTCTTGTGGCTGCCACAACTTCTTTCATGTGTCTCTGAGTACCGTGTTCGCCAAGTTAGGCTCCACACACATAATCCACGCCTCTATATTCCCTTGCTTGTACAATAGACCGATCCTCATAGAATATTTAACACTCTCCTCTTGACTGTTCTCGCTTCTTTCTCATCATCCGGCAATGTTTTATGTTCCAGATAGTTTCGAAATGCGTAGTCCATTTGGCCACCGCATTCTGTACTGCCCCAATTGTCTTAGCGTCGATTTACCTTTTAGCTAACTCTTCACCCTAGACAAACTTTGTCAAGTGCGCATGCACTGAGGATGCCAACTTGATTAACACGTTAGCCATTGTGTTTTGGCGAGCTAGGGACCCTCATGATTTCAAAATCTTCAAACTCTACTGCCTAAATTTTGACCCTATCTTTGTACTTCATCATGGTTGGCTCTTTGTCAGCGTACTATCCATCGTATTAGTTGGACACCAACATGGAATCTCTATGTGCGTGCAGCTTCTTTGCTCCAAACTTCTTTACTATCTCTATACCCGTTATCAGTGCCTCATATTCAGCCTCTTTGTATGAGGCTGGGAACTTGAAACGCGGCGTTTTAATGCCAAAATTTGTCATGGGTTTGGCCTTGAGCTAGCTGTCTAGGGTCTGTTAAATCTACAGTGAGAGCTATGATGTGGCCTCTGTTCGGACCTTTTTCCAGCATGATTTTGGCATAGAAAGGGTACCTAAAAAAGAACATGCGTCACTCAGGCGGGGTAGCTTGCAGCCGAACCTGCTCCAATGCCCAAGTCAGATAGGATAATATGAGTGTGGAGAAGGTGAAGCTGTCGTACGTGGAGCCTGTAGTCAGTTACCCTAAAATGAGGGGAAAACCCTCATTTTATAGCTGTAAGGCTTCTTCTTTGCTTGGGTTGGATGCTGGGCCTTTGGGCCTTATTGATAGGGATATGTATTTAAAACCCATACTTTATCAAGTCCCACTAGCTCGATGTCACGCTGCTGAGCAGCACGGGGCATTGGGGTAATGCATGTCTGAGCGTCATGGACGCTTGTTCGAATGTCGCTGTTGGCGGGCGTCCTTGTTCATCAAGGTGGGATTCTTCATCTTGATATTGTCCCTTGTGGTCGGTGATCTGTGTCGCAGCCCTACTGCTGTCAACCTGGATTCTACCTGGCAACTTAGTAAATTCTTTTTTGTCGGCCTCATTCACTTTTTAGGCAGGACCTCACTATGCTTCCTACTGCATCAACTCAGACTTTGTTGGTAGCTCCGTAAAACTCTGTTTGGGTCGTTCATGGTGACCATATTGGCATCGGCATGGGCTCTGCAGCTGGACTTTCTAAATTATAATTGAACCCTTTTGTTTTTGGCTTTATTAATTTTTTTTCAGGAACAACCATATTTTTCTACCTGCTACGTCAACTTGTACTTTGCTGGCAGCTTCGTGAAGCTTTGCCCAATTCATTGATGGCATCCCTTCCAGCGTCAGCCTGGGCTCTGCAACCAGGGCTTCTAAATTATAATCAAATTCTTCCATTTAGGATTTATTAATTCTTTTAGGCAGAACCATACGTTGCTTCTTGCTGCGTAAACTTAGACTTTGCTGGTAGCTTCATGGAGTTCTACCTGGGTTGCTCATGGTGACCCTTCTGGCATCGGCATGGGCTCTGTGGCCAGGCCTTCTAAATTATGACCGAACTCTCTCATTTCAGCCTTCTTAATTCTTTCAGGAAAAATCATACTTTGCTGGCATCTTCGTGTAGTTCTATTCGGGTCGCTCATGGCGACTCTTCTAAATTATAACCAGACTATTTTGTTTTAGCTTTATTAATTCTTTTCGGTAGAATCGTACTTTGCTGTCTACTACGTTAACTTGGACATTGCTGGAAACTTTGTGAAGTTTTACCTAGGTAGCTCATGGCGACCCTTTTACCGCCAGTCTTGGCTTTGCCGCCAGGCCTTCTAAATTATAGTTGAATTCTTCTGTTTCAACTATATTAATTCATTTAGGCAAAACTGCACTTTGCTGCTTACTGCGTTAACTTGGACTTTGCTGGTAGCTTCGTGGAGTTCTGCCCGGGTCGCTCATGGCGACCATTTGGCTTCGGCCTAGGCTCTGCGACCAGACCTTCTAAATTATGAACGAGCTCTCTCGTTTTGCTATTTTTATTTCTTTAAGGAAGAATTGTACTAAGCTGTCTGTTGCATCAAATTTTATGATGGCAGCCTCGTGAAATTCTGCCCGGGTCTCTCATGGCGACCCTTCTGGCATTAGCCTGGGCTCTGATGCCAGGCCTTCTAAATTATGA
Organism: Rubia yunnanensis; assembly: GCA_037428765.1. NCBI lineage: Eukaryota > Viridiplantae > Streptophyta > Magnoliopsida > Gentianales > Rubiaceae > Rubia > Rubia yunnanensis. Next base: position 89,339,073 of record CM075064.1, on the reverse strand, counting down.
TCGAAATCTCTTATTACGGCCTTATTAATTATTTCAGGAAGAACTGTACTTTGTTGCCTGCTACGTCAACTTGGACTTTGTTGGCAGCTTTGTGGAGTTCTGCCCGGGTTGCTCATGGTGACCCTTCTAGCATCGGCCTGGGATCTGCTGCCAGGCGTTCTAAATTATAAACAAACGCTTTCATTTTAGCTTTATTAATTCTTTCAGGTAGACCCGTACTTTGCTGCTTAATGCGTCAACTTGGACTTTGCTGGCAGCTTCGCAGAGTTCTACCCAAGTCGCTTGTGGTGACCCTTCCGGCATCGGTCTGGGCTCTGCGGCCAGTATTTCTAAATTATATTCAAACTCTTTCATTTATATTTTATTAATTCTTTCAAGTGGAACCGTACTCTGCGGCCAGGCTTTCTAAATTATAATCACACTCTTTCATTTTAGTTTTATTAATTCTTTTAGGCAAAACCGTACTTTACTACCTACTGCGTCAAATTGGACTTCGCTGGCAGGTTCGTGAAGTTTTGTCTGGGTCGTACATGGAGACCTTTCTTGCAATGACCTGAGCTATGCGGCAATGCCTTCTAAATTGGGACTAAAATAACTCATTCGGCCTTATTAATTCTTTCATGCAGAACTATATTTTGCTGCGTACTGGTAGACTTGTACTTTGCTGATAGGTTTGTGGAGTTCTACCCAGGTCGCTCATGGTGACCCTTCTAGCGTCGGTCTGGGCTCCGCGGCTAGGCCTTCTAAATTATAACCGAACCCTTTCATTTTGGATTTATTAATTCTTTCAAGCAGAACCATACTTTGTTTCCTGCTCCGTCAACTTGGAAATTACAGGAAGCTTTGTGGAGTTCTGCCTGGGTCGCTCAAAGTGAACCTTCTGACGTCGACCTGGGCTTTACAGCCAGACCTTCTAAATTATGACCAAACTCTCTCGTTTGGCCTCATTAATTCTTTCAGGAAGAACCTTACTTAGATGCCTACTGCATCAACTTGGACTTTTCTTGCAGCTTTATGAAATTCTGCCCAGGTAGCTTATGGCGACCCTTATGGCATCGACCTGGGCTCTGCAGCCAAGCCTTCTAAATTATGACCGAACTCTCTCGTTTTGGCCTTATTAATTCTTTCAGGCAGCACCGTACTTAAGTACCTGCTGCGTCAACTTGGACTTTGCTTCCAGCTTTGTGGAATTCTACCTTGGTCGCTCATGGTGGCCCATCTGGCGTCAGCCTGGGCTCTGCAGCCATGCCTTCTAAATTATGACCAAAATCTCTCATTTTGGCCTTATTAATTCTTTCAGGTAGAACCATACTTTGCTTCCGGCTGTGTCAACTTGGACTTTACTGGCAACTTTGTGTAGTTTTGCTCAAGTCGCTCATGGCGACCCTTCTGGCTCAGTCTGGCTCTGCGGCCAGGCATTATAAATTATAACCAAACACTTTTGTTTTAGCTTTATTAATTCTTTCAAGCAGAATCGTACTTTGCTGCCTGCTACATTAACTTGGACTTTGCTGGTAGCTTCGTGGAGTTCTGCCCGGGTCGCTTATTGCGACCCTTTTGGCATCAGTATGGGCTCTGCGGCTAGGCCTTCTAAATTATAACTGAATTATTCTTTTTAGGGTTTATTAATTCTTTCTGGGAGACCCATAATTTGCTGCCTGGTTCATCAACTTGGACTTTGCTGGCAGATTCGTGGAGTTCTTCCCTGATCGCTCATGGTGACCCTTCTGGCGACATCCTAGGCTCCACAGCCAGGCCTTCTAAATTATGACCGAACGCTCTCATTTCAGCCATATTAATTCTACACGCAGAACCTTACATAACTGCCTGTTATGTCAACTTGGAATTTGCTGCCAGATTCGTGATATACTGCCTGGGTCGCTAATGGAGACCTTTCTGGCGTCGGCCTGAGCTCTGCGGCTAGGCCTTCTAAATTATAACCGAACTTTCTCATTTTGGCCTTATTAATTCTTTCAGTTAGAACTATACTTTATTGTTTGGTGCGTCAACTTGGACTTTGGTGGTAACTTCGTGAAGTTTACCCAGGGCTGCTCATGGCGACCCTTTTGGCGTCAGCCTTAGGTCTGCGGCTAGGCCTTCTAAATTATAACCTTATCCTTTCATTTTGGCTTTATACTTATTTCAGGCAGAACCGTACTTTGCTGTTTGTTGCATCAACTTGAACTTTGTTGGCTGCTTCGTGGAGTCTTGCACGGGTCACTCATGATAACCCTTCTGTTGTCAGCCTGGGCTCTACGGCTAGGCCTTCTAAATTATGACCGAACTCTCTCGTTTTGGCCTTATTAATTCTTTCAGGTAGAACCTTACTTAGCTGCATGCTGCGTCAACTTGGACGTGGCTAGCAGCTTTGTGAAATTCTACCCATGTCGCTCTTGATGACCATTCTGGCATAAGGCTAGGCTTTGCGGCTAGTTTTTCTAAATTATGACTGAACTCTCTCATTTTAGCCATATTAATTATTTCAAGCGGCACCGTACTTAGCTACCTGCTGCGTCAACTTGGGCTTTCCTGGTATATTTGCAAAATTATGTCTGGGTCCTCATGGTGGCCCATCCTACGCCCGCCTGGGTCTGCGACCAGGCCTTTTTAATTATGACCGAACTCTCTTGTACTTAGCTGCTTGCTACGTCAACTTGGACTTTGCTGGCTACTACATGAAATTCTTCTGGGGTCACTCATGGCGAACCTTCTGGCGTCTGGCTGGGCTCTTCAGCCAGGCATTCTAAATTATGACCGAACTCTCTCATTTTGGCGCCAAGAGTTCGGTCTGGGCTCTGCTGCCAAGCATTCTTAATTATAAGCAAATTTTTTGTTACAACTTTATTTATTCTTTCAGACATACCCGTACTTTGCTACATGCTGCATCAACTTGGACTTTGCTTGCAGCTTCGTGGAGTTCTGCCCAGGACGCTCATGGCGACAGTTTTGGCGACAACCTGGGCTCTACGGCCAACCCTTCTAAATTATGACTGAACTCTCTCATTTTGGCCTTATTAATTCTTACATGCACAACCTTACTTAACTGCCAGCTATGTTAACTTGAACTTTGCTAGCAGCTTCGTGATATTTTTCCTGGGGAGCTCATAGCGACCCTTCTAGCGCCGACATGAGCTCTATGGACATGCCATCTAAATTATGACCGAACTTTCTCATTTTGGCCTTATTAATTCTTTCAGTCAGAACTGTACTTTATTTCCTATTGTGTCAACTTAGACTTTGCTAGCAGCTTTATGAAGTTCTCCCCAGGCTGCTCTTGGCGACCATTCTAGCTTTGGCCTGGGCGCTGAAGCCAGGCCTTCTAGATTATCAGTGAATTCTTCCATTTTGGATTTAGTAAATGTTTCAGGCAGAATCGTACGTTGCTGCTTGCTTCATCAACTTGAACTTTGCTTGCAACTTTGTGGAGTTCTGCCCGGGTTGCTCATGGCGACCCTTCTGGCATCGGCCTGGGTACTGCGGCCAGGTCTTCTAAATTATGACCAAACTCTATCGTTTCTACATTATTAATTATTTCAGGAAAAACCATACTATACTGCCTGCTGCGTCAACTTGGACTTTGCTGGCAGCTTCGTGTAGTTGTCCGGGTTGCTTATGGCCACCCTTTTGGCGATGGCCTGGGCTCTGCGGCCAAACCTTCTAAATTATAACTGAACTCTTTCATTTGGCTTTATTAATTCTTTTAGGTAGAACCGCACTTTGCTGTCTGCTGTGTCAACTTAGACTTTAGTAGAAAATTCATGGAGTTCTGCCCAGGTCGCTCATTGCGACCTTTCTGGCGTTGGTCTGGGTTATTTGGCTAGGACTTCTAAATTATAACCGAACCCTTTCATTTTGGCTTTATTAATTCTTTGAGGTAGAACCATACTTTGCTACCTGCTACGTCAACTTGGACTTTGTTGGCAGCTTTGTGGAGTTCTGCCCAGGTCGCTTATGGCGACCCTTTTGGCGTCGGCCTGGGCTCTGCAGCCAGGCCTTCTAAATTATGACCAAACTCTCTCATTTTGGCCTTATTAATTCTTTTAGCCAGCACCATACTTAGCTACCTGCTGTGTCAACTTGGACTTTGCTGGCAGGTTTATGGAATTCTGCCCGGGTCGCTCATGGAGGCCCATTTGGCGTCGGCATGGGCTCCACGGCCTGGCCTTCTAAATTATGACCAAACTCTCTCATTATGCTTATTAATTATTTCTGGCAGAGTCGTACGTAGCTGTCTGCTGCATCACCTTGGACTTTGCTAGCTGCTTCGTGAAATTTTGCCACTCATGACAAACCTTCTAGCGTCGGCTTGGGCTCTTTGGCTAGGAATTGTAAATTATGACCAAAATTTCTGATTTTGGACTTGTTAATTCTTTCCAGTAGAACCATACTTTGCTGCCTGCAGCGTCAACTTGGACTTTGTTGGCAGCTTTGTGGAGTTCTGCCCGGGTCACGCATGGCGACCCTTCTGGCATCAGCCTGGGCTCTAGGGCCAAACCTTCTAAATTATACCTGAACTCTTTCTTTTCAGCACTATTATTTATTTCAGGTAGACCCGTAATTTTTTGCATGCTGCGTTAACTTTGACTTTACTGGTAGCTTTGTGGAGTTCTGCCCGGGTCGCTTATGGCGACCCTTCTGGCAACATCATGGGCTCTACAGCCAGGCCTTCTAAATTTTGACCGAACACTCTCGTTTCAGCCTTATTAATTTTTTTAGCTAGAACCTTACTTAACTACCTACTGCATCAACTTGAACTTTGCTTGCAGCTTCGTGATATTCTGCCCGGGTCGCTCATGGAGACCCTTCAGGCGTCGGCCTGAGCTCTTTAGACATGCCTTCCAAATTATGACCGAACTCTCTCATTTCAGCCTTATTAATTCTTTCAGTCAAAACCATACTTTATTTCTTGCTGCATCAACCTGGACTTTGCTGGTAGCTATGTGAAGTTCTCCCGGAGCCCTTCATGGCGACCCTTTTGGCGTTGGCCTAGGCTCTGCGGCTAGGCATTCTAAATTATAACCAGACCCTTTCATTTTGACTTTATTAATTCTTTCAGGCAGAACAGTACTTTGCTGCCTACTTGCTTCAACTTGGACTTTACTGGAGGATTTGTGGAGTTCTGCACGGGTCATTCATGGCGAACCTTCTGCCGTTGGCCTGGGATCTACTACCAGACCTTCTAAATTATGACCAAAATATCTTGTTTGGCCTTATTAATTCTTTCAGGAGAACCTTACTTTGCTGCCTCCTGCGTCAACTTGGACTTGGCTGGCAGCTCTGTGAAATTTAACCCAAGTTGTTCATGGCGACCCTTCAGGCATCGACATGGGCTCTGCGGCCGGGCCATCTAAATTATGACCAAAATTTCTCATTTCAGACTTATTAATTCTTTTAGGCAGCACCATAGTTAGCTACCTGCTGCGTCAACTTGTACTTTGCTAGCAGTTTTGTGAAATTCTGCCCGGGTCGCTCATAGCGGCCCATTTAGCGTCGACCTGGGCTCTGCAGCTAGGCCTTCTAAATTATGACCAAACTCTCTCGTTTCAGCCTTATAAATTCTTTCAGGAAAAACTGTACTTAGCATCCTGCTGCTTCAACTTGGACTTTGCTGGTTGCTTCGTAAAATTCTGCCAGGTCACTTATGGCGAACCTTCTAGCGCCGGCTTGGGCTCTTTGGCCAGGTATTCTAAATTATAACCGAACTCTTTCATTTTGGCTTTAATAATCCGTTAAGGAAGAACCATACTTTGATGCCTACTGCGTTAACTTGGACTTTGCTGGCACCTTTGTGAAGTTCTGCCCTGGTCGCTCATGGCGACCCTTTTGGCTCCGGCTTGGGATTTACGGCCATGCTTTCTAAATTATAACCAAAATATTTTATTTTTTATTTATTAATTCTTTTAGGCAGAACCGTACTTTGCTACCTATTGCGTAAACTCAGACTTTGCTGGCAGCTTCATGGAGTTCTGCCCGGGTCGCTCATGGCGACCTTTCTAGCGTCAGTCATGGCTCTACGGACAAGCCTTCTAAATTATAACCAAACTCTTTCATTTCAGCTTTATTAATTCTTTCAGGCAGACCCGTACATTGCTGCTTGCTGCGTCAACAAGGACTTTGCTGGCAGCTTTGTGGAGTTCTGCCCGGGTCACTCTTGGCAACCCTTATGGCGCCAGGATGGGCTCTATGGCTATATTTACTAAATTATGACTGAACTCACTTGTTTTGGCCTTATTAGTTCTTTTAGGTAGAACCTTACTTAGCTTTTTGCTGTGTCAACTTGGACTTTGCTGGTAGCTTCGTAAAATTCTGTATGGGTCGCTCATGGTGACCCTTCTGGCATTAGGTTGAGCTCTGCAATCAGGCCTTCTAAATAATGACCAAAATCATTCATTTCGGCCTTATTAATTCTTTTAGGAGGAACCGTACTTTCCTACCTGCTGCATCAACTTGGACTTTGTTAGCAGCTTTGTGTAGTTCTGTCCTGGTTGCTCATGGCAACCCTTTTTGCCTCGGCTTGGGCTCTGCATCAAGGCCTTCTAAATTGTAATAGAACTCTTTTATTTTTGCTTTATTAATTATTTTAGGTAGAACCGTACTTTGCTGCCTAATGCGTCAACTTGGAGTTTGCTGGCAGCTTCGTGAAGTTAGGCCCGGGTCGCTTATGGCGACCCTTCTGGAGACAGCCTGGGCTCTATGACCAGACCTTCTGAATTAACTCTCTCATTTCGGCCTTATTAATTCTTTCAGGCAGAACCTTTCTTAGCCGCCTACTGCGTAAACTTGGACTTTGCTGGCCGTTTGGTGAAATTCTGCCTGGATCGCTCATGGTGACCCTTTGAGCATCGACCTGAGCTCTCCGGCTAGTCGTGCTAAATTTTGATCGAAATCACTCATTTCGGCCTAATTAATTCTTTCAAGAAGAACTATACTTTGCTGCCTACTGCGTCAATTTGGACTTTGCTAGCAGATTTGTGGAGTTCTGCCTGGGTCGCTCATGGCGACCCTTCTGGCGTTTACCTGGGCTCTGTGGCTAGGCCTTCTAAATTATAACCAAAACCTTTCATTTTGGATTTTTTAATTCTTTCAGGAAGAACCATACTTTGCTGCCTACTGCATCAACTTGGACTTTACTGGCAGATTTGTGGTGTTCTGCATAGGCCGTACATGGCCACCTTTCTGGCATCAACCTAGGCTCTGTGGCCATGCCTTCTAAATTATGACCGAAATCACTCGTTTGGGCCTTATTAATTCTTTCAGGCTGAACTATACTTAGCTGCCTACTGCGTAAACTTGGACTTTGCCTGAAGATTTGTGGAGTTCTGTCCAGGTAGCTCATGGCGACCCTTCTGGTGTCGGCATGAGCTCTGCGGCTAGGACATCTAAATTATAATCGAACCCTTTCATTTTGGCTTTAGTAATTATTTTAGGCAGAACCAAACTTTGCTCCCTGCTGCGTAAACTTGGACTTTGCTGGCAGCTTTGTGGAGTTCTGCCTATGTCGCTCATGGCGACCCTTCTGGTGTCGGCCTGGGCTCTGCGGCCAGGCCTTATAAATTATGACCAAACGCTCTCGTTTCGGCCATAATAATTCATTCATCCAACACCGTACTTAGCTACCTACTGCGTCAACTTGGACTTTGCTGGCTGGTTCATGAAGTTCTGCCCGGGTCGCTCATGGCGGCCCATTTGGGTTCGGCCTAGGCTCTACCTTCTAAATTATGACCGAACTCTCTCATTTTGGCCTTATTAATTCTTTTAGGAAGAACCGTACTTAGCTGCCTGCTGCGTCAACTTAGACTTTGCTGGATGCTCGTGAAATTCTACCAGGGTCACTTGTGGTGAACCTTCTGGGGTCGGCCTGGGATCTTCGACTAGAAATTCTAATTTATGACCAAACTCTCCAGCAGAACCATACTTTTCTGCCTGCTGCGTCAACTTGTACTTTGCTGGTAGTTTCGTGTAGTTCTTCCCGGGTCGCACATGGTGACCCTTCTAAATTATAACAAAACACTTAATTTTTAACTTTATTAATTCTTTCACGCAAATCCGTTCTTTGCTACCAGATATGTAAAATTGGACTTTGCTAGCAGCTTCGTGGAGTTCTGCCTGGGTCACTTATGGCGATCCTTCTAGCGACATCCTGGGCTCTTCGACCAGGCCTTTTGAATTATGACCGAACATTCTTGTTTCAGCCTTATTAATTATTACAGGCATAACCTTACTTAACTGCCTGCTGCATCAACTTGGACTTTGCTTGCAACTTCGTGATATTCTGCCCTGGTCGCTCATGGCGACTCTTCTGGCGTTGGCCTTAGCTCTGCGGCCAGGCCTTCTAAATTATGACCAAACTCTCTCATTTTGGCCTTATTAATTCTTTCAGTCAGAACCATACTTTGTTGCTTGCTACATCAACTAGGACTTTGTTAGCAGATTCGTGAAGTTCTCCCTGGGCCGCTAATGCCGACACTTCTGGCGTCTGCCTGGGATCTGTAGCTAGGCCTTATAAATTATAACTGAACCCTGTTGTTTTGGATTTATTAATTATTTCAGGTAGAACCGTACTTTGCTGCCTAATGCGTTAACTCAGACTTTGTTGGAAGATTCGTGGAGTTTTGCACAGGTCGCTCACAGCGATCCTTCTGGCGTTGGCCTGGGCTCTACGACCAGGCCTTCTAAATTATGACAAAACTCTCTCGTTTTGGTCTTATTAATTCTTTCAAGTAGAACCTTACTTAGCTGCCTCATGCGTCAACTTGGACTTTACTTACAGCTTCGGGAAATTCGGCCCAGGTCGGTGATGGCGAACCTTCTGGCATCAGCCTGGGCATTGCGGCCAGGCCATCTAAATTATGACCGAACTCTCTTGTTTTGGACTTATTAATTCTTTCAGGCAGCACCATACTTAGCTGCCTGCTGTGTCAACTTGGACTTTCTGGCTGCTTTGTGATTTTTTTCCTGGGTCGCTCATGGAAGCCCATCTGGCATCAGCCTAGGCTTTGCAGCCTTTACTTATGACCAAACTCTCTCATTTTGGCCTTATTAATTCTTTAAGGAATAACCTTTACTTAGCTGCCTGCTGCGGCAACTTGGACTTTGTTTGCTGCTTTGTGAAATTCTGCCGGGGTCACTCATGGCGAACCTTCTGGCATCGACCTAGGCTCTTTGACAAGGTATTCTAAATTATAACTGAACTCTTTCATTTTAGCTTTATTAATTCTTTAAGGCAGACCCGTACTTAGCTGCCTGCTGCGCCAACTTGGACGTTTCTGGCTGTTTCGTGAAATTTTGCCCGAGTCGCTCATGGAAAACCTTCTGGCTTTGGCCTGGGCTCTTCGGCCAAGCCTTCTAAATTATAACCGAACTCTCTAGTTTCGGCCTTATTAATTCTTTCAGGTAGAACACTACTTTGCTGCCTGTTGTGTCAACTTGATTTTGCTAGCATGCATTGGCATGTGCTCCACTTCCATGCCTTCTAAATTATAGCCGAACTCACTCGTTTTATCCATATTAATTTATTCAGGTAGAAGCATACTTTGCTCCCTGCTGTGTCAACTTGGACATCGTGGAGTTCAGCCCTAGTCGTTTATGGCGACCCTTCTAGCATCGGCCTAGGCTCTGCGGAAGGCCTACTAAATTATAACCAAACTCTTTCATTTCAGCACTATTAATTTTTTGAGGAAGACCAGTAATTTGCTGCCTACTGAGTCAACTTGGATGACAGCTTCGTGAAGTTCTTCCCAAGTTGCTTATGGTGACCCTTCTGGTGTCGGCCTAGGCTCCGTGGCTAGGCCTTCTAAATTATAACTGAAATCGTTTGTTTCGGTTTTATTAATTCTTTCATGTAGAACCGTAGTCTGCTGCCTGCTGCGTCAACTTGGACTTATCTACCAGCTTTGTGAAGTTTTGACCGGGTCGCTCATGGTGACCCTTCTGGCGTCGGCCTTGGCTCTACGACCAAGCCTTCTAAATTATGACCAAAATCTATCATTTTGGCCTTATTAATTCTTTCAGGCTAAACCGTACTTAGCTGACTGTTGCGTCAACTTGGACTTTGGTGCCAACTTCGTGAAAGTTTACCAAGGTCACTCATAGCGGCCCTTCTGGCGTCGGCCTGGGATCAACGGCCAGACCTTCTAAACTGTGACTAAACTCTCACATTTTGGAATTATTAATTGTTTCAAGCAGAACCATACTTAGCTGCCTGCTTCGTCAACTTCGACTTTGCTGGCTGCTTCAAAAAATTTCGATCGGGTAGCTCATGGTGACTCTTCCGGAGTCGGCTTGGGCTCTGTGGCCAGACCTTGTAAATTATGACCGAACTCTCTCATTTCAGCCTTATTAATTCTTTCATGCAGAACCGTACTTAGCTGCTTGCTGCGTTAACTTGGACTTTACTGGCAGCTTCGTGTAGTTCAGCAAAGGTTGCTCGCGGTGACCCTTCTGGCGTCGGCCTGGGCTCTGCAGTGAGACCTTCTAAATTATAACCGAACTCTTTTGTTTTGGGTTTATTAATTCATTCAGGCATAACCGTACTTTGCTGCCTGCTGCATCAACTTGGCCTTTGCTGGCAGCTTCGTGAAATTCTGCCCGGGTCTCTTATGGTGACCCTTCTAGCATCGGTCTGGGCTCTGCGGCCAGGCATTCTAAATTATAACCAAACTCTTTGATTTTGGCATTATGAGTCCTTTAAGGCAAAACCGTACTTAGTTGCCTGGTGCGTTAACTTGGACTTTTTTGTCTGCTTAGTAGAGTTCATGCCTGGGTCGCTCATGGCGACCCTTCCGGTGTCGTCCTGGACTCTTCATCCAGGCCTTCTAAATTATGACCGAACTCTCTCATTTCAGTCTTATTAATTCTTTTAGGTAGAACCATACGTAGCTTCCTGCTGCGTCAACTTGACTTTGCTGTTAGCTTTGTGGAGTTCTGCCCTTTTTGCTCATGGCAACTCTTCTAGCGTCGGCCTTGGCTCTATGGCCAGACCTTCTAAATTATAACCAAACTCCCTCCTTTTGGCCTTATTAGTTCTTTAAGGTAGAATCGTACTTTGCTGCTTGCTGTGTCAACTTGGATTTTGCTGGTTTTTTGTGGATTTCAGCCCAGGTCGCTCATTGAGTCCCTTCTGGCGTCTGCATGGGCTCTTTGGCCATGCCTTCTAAATTATAGCCAAACTCTCTCATTTCAGCCTTATTAATTTTTTCAAGGATACCATACTTTGCTGTCTACTGCATCAACTTGGGCTTTGCTGGCAGCTTCGTGAAATTCCACCCGAGTCGCTCATGGTAACCTTTCTAGCTTTAGCCTAGGCTCTTCGGCCAGGCCTTCTAAATTATGACCGTACTCTCTCATTTTGGCCTTCTTAATTCTTTCAGGAAAAACCATACTTTGCTGCCTACTGCGTCAACTTGGACTTTGCTAGCAGCTTTGTGGAGAATTGCCCGAGTCGCTCTTGGTGACCCTTCTGGCGTCGGCCTGGGCTTTTCATCTTTGCCTTCTAAATTATAACCAAAATCTTTCGTTTTGTCTTTATTAATTCATTCAGGAAAAACTGCACTTTGCCGCCTGCTGTATCAAGTTGGACTTTGTTGGAAGCTTCGTGGAGTTCTGCCCGGGTCGCTCATGGCGACTAGGGTGAGCTTATTAACTTCAATGGTGCTGGCTGCGGCTGAAGTCTTTTTGCCTATTTTCCCCTGGCTTGGCATTTTCCCTGGCTGTTAGAGCCCCGGTTCGCAACTTTGAGCCAGGGTTTGCTTAATAACTTCAACGATGCTGGCCGCGCCTGAAGCCTTTTTGCCTATTTCCACTGGCTTGGCATTTTCCCTGGCTGTCGGAGCCAGGATCGTAACTTTGAGCCATGGTTGGCTTATTAACTACAACGGTGCTGGCTGCGGATGAAGTCTTTTTTCCTATTTTCCCATGGCTTAGCATTTTCGCTGGATGTTAGAGCCATGTTTGCAATTTCGAGCTAGGGTCAGTTTATTAACTTTAATGGTACTGGCTGTGGCTGAAGTCTTTTTGCTTCTTTGCCCCTAGCTTGGTATTTTCCCTGGCTGTCAGAGCTAGGTTCGCAACTTTGAGCCAGGGTTGGCTTATTAACTTCAACGGGGTTGGCTACGACCAGAGCTGCTGGATGTTGTGTTGTCAGACCTGTAACAACTACATATTTCATGTTTGCATGAATAACATCAACATGTGTTAGTTTGGATTACAACGTAATACATCATCTTTCGCCCATGATACTTAGAATGTATTAAATAAATAATAAAGGCATGTAAAGATAAAACATCTCTTGTATATATATATCTTGAATGCATATGAGCAACATATATAGCGATACTGTTCCATTACTTTCTTTTCTTCTTTTTCTTTAATAAACACCAGCTATCATGCATAAACTTAAATGATAATTGCATGTAAAACATGGTTATTACTTGCATTAATCCTTTTTATCCTTAGGTAATCATGCATAGTGTCTTTAGTTTTGGATTTCAATATGGCAGCCACATAAACGATTTCATAAATTTATTTGCTTACCATCATGCACTAGTAGAGTATTTGGTTGCACTATGCAATTAATCATTTTAGAGGAGTTATGTGGTTCTACTCAAAACACTTTATGTATGCCTCTACAGAGAGTCATGCCAAGGTTATTTTTTAAGTGAACAATTGTATTTTTCTAACCTTGGCGGCTGCTGCTGCAGCCTTACCCTACCCCAGAACCTGCACAAACAGGGTTATGCTTTGTGGGGTTATCGACAGGTAAAAATCAACCCCCTTTTACTTGTTTAGGCAGGGACAAAACATGCCAGCCTCAAGAAAATGCGGTATGATCATACATATTATTTATGAAATTATTTATATAAATGATGCTTCATCTGCATGCCTTTGTCAAATGTGTGGGAAAACAATAACACTCACTGTGAAATCGAAGAACTAACATATTATGTTGATTTTTAAACTGATGCGTGTTAGCAATACCCGCCGAGGTGGGCTCTATTAGCATGAAATGCTTGATTATGCAGGTCTGATGGTTAAAGCGATAAGAAAGGCACCCTCAACCCCATGAAAGGCAAGGTCATGACCTGATACGCCGCAACAAAGAAAGTTCAGTCTTCAACCTTTCCAGGTAGGGTAATAATCAACCCTTATCCCGTTTGGATAGGGCAATAATAGCCACTTCGCTTATTAAGGCAGGGTCATGAAATAAACTCCTTTAAAGAAAAATAAGAGAAGAAAGTAAAGGAACGGTATCACTACATATGTAGCTCATTTGCAGTGAAGATATATATATATATATATATATATAAGATATGTTTTATCTTTCCATGTCTTTATTATTTATTTAATATATTCTAAGTATCATAGGCAAGAGCTAATGTATTACATTGTCATCCAAACTAACACATGTTAACGTCATTCACATAAACATGAAATATATGGTTTTTAAAGGTCTGACAACACAACATCTAGCAGCTCCGGTCGCAGCCAACACCATTGAAGTTAATAAGCCAACCTGGCTAAAAGTTGCAAACCTGGCTTTGACAGCCAGGGAAGACACCAAGCAAGGGGCAAATAGGCAAAAATACTTCAGCCACAGCCAGGACCGTTGAAGTTAATAAGCCAACCCTGGATCAAAGTTGCGAACCTAGCTCTGAAAGCCAGGGAAAATAAGCAGAAAAACTTCAACCGCAGCCAGCACCGTTGAAGTTAATAAGCCAACCCTGGCTTAAAGTTGCAAACCTGACTCTGACAGCCTGGGAAAATGCCAAGCCAGGGGCAAATAGGCAAAAAAACTTCTGCCATTGCTAGCACCGTTGAAGTTAATAAGCCGACATTGGCTCTCAAAATGACTCGAAACGAGAGAGCTCGGTCATAATTTAAAAGGCCTGGCCCCAGAGCCCAGACCGACGCTAGAAGGGTCACCATGAGCGACAAAGGCAGAATTTTGCGAACCTGCCCGCAAAGTCCAAGTTGATGCAGTAGGTAGCAAAGTATGGTTTTTCCTAAAAGAATTAATAAAGCCGAAACAGAAAAATTCGATTATTATTTAGAAGGCCTAGTTGCAGAGCGACCCGGGTAGAACTTCACAAAGCTTCCAGCAAAGTGTAAGTTGATGCAGCAGGCAGCATAATATGGTCTTTCCTAAAACAATTAATAAGGACGAAAATGAAAGAGTTCGATTATAATTTAACGACCTAGACAGAGTTTAACGGAGCTACCAGCAAAGTTTGAGTTTATATAGCAAGCGACATAGTGAGGTCCCGCCTGAAAAGTGAACGAGGCCGAGGAAAAAGAATTTACTAAGTCGCCAGGCAGGATCCAGGCTGACAGCAGCAGGGCTGTGACACAGATTTAGGACCACAAGAGACAAAATCAAGATGAAGAATTCCACCTTGATGAACAGGGATGCCTGCCAGCAATGACATTCCACAAGCGTCATTGACACTCAAACATGTATTACCCCAGTGCCCCGTGCTGTTCAACAGTGCGACATTGGGCTAGGGGGACATGATACATCTCTATCAACCATGCCCAAAGGCGAAGCATCCAAACCAAGCAAAGAAGAAACCCTAAAACTATAAAATGAGGGCTTCTTTCTCATTTTAGGGTAAGTGATTACAGCCTCCACGATACAGAAGCTTCACCTTCTCCACACTCATATTATCCTATCTGACTTAGGCATTAGAGCGGGCTTGGCCGCAGGCCACCCTATATGTTGAAATCATGCTGGAAAGGAGGCCTGAACAGAGGCCACATCAGAGCTCTCATCGCAGCTTTGATAGACCCTGGACAGCTAGCTCCAGGCAAAACCCATAATAACTTTTAGTATTAACACAGAGTATAGGTTGCCTCTGTGCCTTGCGGGTCATATATCACTAAGCTTGCACCTTCTCATTTTGCTCCTAATTATCCATCTACATACAACTTCCATACGTTTAGGTCCTCTAGCCCACACTGAATCGTTGTCTGTATGTCTCTCTACATCTATGTTATCTTATTTTCAGCTTCCTTGGACATTTCAGCCAGGAAATTTGCCATTACATGCCCTTTTATTGCCTTCCATGGAGCATATTTGATGGCGTGTTCTCCCTGCTCCACCGCCCACTTCACTAACCTTCCTGAGGATTTAGGCTTGATCAGGATTTCTTTCAATGGCTGGTTGGTCAGTACTACCATAGGGTGCGCCTGGAAGTACTATCTCAATCTCCTTGTTGCATGAACCAGAGCCTTTCAGAGCTAAGCTCACAAAGTACACTGGTTGTTGTATCTTATTTTCCTCCTTGACCAGCGCACCACTAACTACCTCCTCGCTTGTTGCCACATACTTGTATAAGGTTTCCCTCGGTCAAAGGCTAGTCAGGGTGGGGAGGTTCTTCAGGTAGGCCTTGAGCTCTGTGAAGGCATTCTCTTCCATCTCTCTCCACTGCACAACTCTTTTCTTGTCCATGCATCTCAATGTTTTCAATAAGGGTAGAGTCGGGACATGAAGGGATTTATAGCTACAAGCTTCCCATTCAGACTCTGCACCTCCTTGACCGTACATGACGATTTCATCTTCAATATTGACTTCACCTTCTTGGGGTTTGCCTGCAATCCCTCATTTGACACCATGTGCCCCTGGAATTTCCCTGCCCCCACACTAAATTCACACTTGGATGGGTTTAGCACCATCCCTGTCTCCTTGAATCGCTCAAGAGTTTCTTTGATGTTTCACACGAAGGTCTCATACCTGGCACTTTTTATCACCATGTCATTTACATACACTTCCAATTTTCTCCTAATATGTCCTTGAAATATCTTATCTAATACCCTTTGGTATGTGGCTCCAGCGTTTCTCAGGCCATGAGGAATCATCTAGTATCCAAAAGCCCCATTCTCAGTTATGATTGATGTCTTTTCTATATCACTTTCAAGAGAACATTTAACTGGGTAATTGGTAAGAGCATCTGTTTTTTGGTCAGTGACCAGCAATATTTAGAAATCCTTAGGGCAGGCCTTGTTCAGGTCTATGTAATCCACGTATATCCTCTAGCTGTCATCCTCCTTCTTGCTAAAACCGGGTTCGCCAACCATGTTAGGTAATGGATCTCATTCACTATCCCAGTTGCCACTAGCTGGGCTATCTCTCTGTTAACAACCTTTTTCTTCCCTATGCATAGGATTCTTCTCTTTTGCTTAACATGATTTTATGACGGCTCTACCTTCAGCTCATAGGCTTATCTTTTTGGAAACACCCTCCATGTCCCCCGGCTTCTAGGGAAAAGCCTATTTGTTATCCTTCAGTGCCTTTACGAGCTTTCTCCCGACGTCTGGCAGGAGGGATATCTCTACCTACACCAACTGGCCTTTGCCCAGCTATGTCGGGTGCACCTCAGCATCCAGCTTGAATGGGATGCCCATGTTCATCACCATCCTAATGGCCCTGGCTTTCTTGTCCTGTTGTCTATAACTCGGTCCCCTCACTTTCCCGCTTATGCTTGCTAAGCGCAATTCTGTGACACTCCCTCAATTTTTACTAATCCCACATGACCGTGTTTATCCTCCCTTTTGTTGACAATTTTTGCAGCAGGTGCATGGTCAAGACTATTCCTTTCAGTAGAGCAAGAGCTAGCCTACCCAATATCATATTGTACGAGCTTTTTGCCTTCACAACAATGAACTCCATGTCTACGGTCTTGCTCCTGTCTCCTTCGACCACAGTCATCAGCAGAAGGATTATCCCTTTTGGCCATACAGAATTGTCTGCAAAATCCACCAGTGGATTGTTCATTGGTTCCAACTTCCTTTTTGTGTTCTCATCCAATTTCTCAGAGAAGTGCCAGTGCATGTTCCCCACCGACCTTCTCCCATCCACATATGCCTAGTGGATCCTCTTATCCATCACCCTGACCATTACTACCATTGCATCTTTGCCAACCGGTCTGTCTGTTATCGGGTTGTCTGTGCCAAATGTTATCATCTTGCTTGCTCCTAGCTTCCTATCAGTCGGCGCATATTGTGGCGTTAGTCTACAGTGTGCTTTCTTTTGGGACTCGGTTCTTTCTCCAGTGTTATCACTTATGATGGCATGTATTTTTGTCACTATCACGACCATGTTGTCTACACAGGGGGAATCCTCTCTTCCTTTTGCCTCCTTCTTCCCCAGCCTCAACTCTGGCTACCTCATTTCCTTTGCTACGGGTTTGCTACCTATCTGGGCTCCTTGGACTGCACTGACCATCTTGTTACTTGCAAGAGCCCACGTAGTTATTCTTGTTCTGATACGTAGCTTTGTTATGAGCCCTCGCATCCTTCGCCAGGTGCGCTAGCTCTTCGCTCCACACACATTATTCAATGTTCTGCTTCAAATGGATGTAATCTTTTGTGTCATGACCATGGTCTCCATGATAGTCATACAGATGAGACTTGCTCCTCTTATTGGGATCCATTTTCTTCTTCGCTGGAACATCCAATATGCCTCTTGCTGCCACCAGGGCAAAGATTTCATTGTGCATCTTTATGAGGGGCGTGAATAATTTCTTGACCCGGTTAAACACACCCAACCTAATGCATCCCTCTTTCTTCTGCATATCATCTTTGTCTGCATCAGTCTTCCGCTGATTGGCTTGAGTTTATTTTCTTCTTTTATCGGCCAAGTCGACCCTACTAAAATTCCCAACACTCCTCATCAACTTGTCAATCGTCTTTAGCGGGTCCAGGGTGCAGTCCTGAATAACGGTTCATGGCTTAGGCCATTTATAAGTGTGTCGATGAGTAGCTAATTGCTATTTTTTCCCACTTGGTACTGACAGTGTCTCTGTCAGCCTCTACATAATTTCCAGAAGCTCGAAACTTCTGTCTTCTTGAACTTTTTTCTGTGCATGAAACATGTTAGGTTCTGTTCAAGATGATTGAAGTTATCTATGGTCTCTTTCTATAGGTTCTTGAACAACACCTAGGATGCAGCTGTGAGAGTGGTTGCAAACACCTTGCACCAGATGGCTTGCGGTATCGCGGAGGTAGCCATGTTAGTGCCGAACGTGAGCAAATGGTCTTCTGAGCACGCCTTACCATTATACTGCCCCAGGTTTAGGGGTATCTTCAACTTCAGATCAACCATGAATAGTTGTTTCCTGCTGGTGAACGGTGGTCATCTGCCTTCCTTCCTTCCCGGCTCCTCTTCCGTTCCTCTCAACAAAGCCTTGTCCTTGCCGAGTTCCTTCCCTCTTGGCAGTGACACGTAGCCCGACCTGCCACTCGTGATCTGCTATTATCTCTCCACCCCGCCCAAGTTTTCCTCTTGAAGGTGGCCGTGCTTTTTGCGTCCTTCTCCATACTACGGGCAGTCTCTGGCTCCCGCTCCCTTTGGATGGGTGCCTCGCTGTCACCTTCCTACTCTGAGAAGAGCTCGTTCGGCTGCATACCGTGACCCCTTCCATTCGTCTTTCTTTTATCTCTCTCATCCATCTCATTCAACCTTCTCATTATCTCCTTCTATGATGCCATAACTATCTAAAGTATCTCCAGTCGTTTGCAACTTCCATAGCCATGTGAAGCTGGTGTCGTTTTCCCGTCGGTGTTAGCATCAGAGTGGACTCCTCCTCCAATGCGTCACATCCTCCATGATCACTTGGTTGAGAAACTTTCCTACGCATGGTTGTCCTTTCATGTTGCTTGAGCTGTGTGGATGCTAAAAAGATGGAGCGGTCCCCACAAACGGCACCAATGTTAATGTCATCTCTTGCTGGTATTCTACTTGCATTATCCTGCTTCTTAGATGACGTCCAAACCTACAAGACAGACAAAACTGAGATCAAGCAAGTAGGCGCAATGTCATGTCTTACTCTCATATTCTTCCTCGATATACGTGATCAATGGCTGATGGGACAGGTCCGTTCCATTATGCTTTCTTTCGTTATGCCTTCCCTAACAAGCT
Source organism: Rubia yunnanensis (assembly GCA_037428765.1). Taxonomy (NCBI): domain Eukaryota; kingdom Viridiplantae; phylum Streptophyta; class Magnoliopsida; order Gentianales; family Rubiaceae; genus Rubia; species Rubia yunnanensis. The sequence continues at coordinate 89,320,160 of CM075064.1, read as the reverse complement.
TGACCCGTTTTCATAATTAATTGCTGGGCCTAATAACTAATATGGAATGTTCTACCCCATACCTTATCAACATTCTTAACAATAAATCTATATGCCTATGGCACTTGATACAACTATTAAGAAAGATGTGGGAATTAGGAAGATCAAGCCAGGTAGCTTATTATCATGTGCTAAGAGAAGGAAATCAATCACTTGATTTCTTAACAAAGTTTGTGTCTACAAAGGGAAAGAACACAAAACATAATCTCATTTAACAATCAAGCCATTTCTTATTCCTTAATCGAGGGGAGGCTATATTCCCCTAATTCAGATGGAAGACAAAAATCACATTTGGCACATGTGACTTACTTATTTCACATAATGTAGGAGTATAAATTAGATGAAAAATTAAAATTTGAAATAAATGAAGATATATAAAATCAAGTAAGTAACTAAACAATTAGGATAGTTTGTACACGCATAAGCCATTGTACTTCGCACTTTTTGCAAAAAGTCATTCAATTATACCTATCGGAAGAAACGTAGTTACGTAGTGTTTTCTTTAAAATAATTAGAGTCCAACAAGAAATAGAATTCATTTTTATTTTACCTTTAATATTTATCCTACTAAGATTTGGTTTTTGACTAATTATACGCAACAAAACAACGTTTTCATGTGATTATGTCCAAAATACGTACACGGTACATTAAAGGCCAAAGGTGTAAAAAGATATTTTTATTTTGATTCCAATTACAGTTAGAGTCCGTCTCTTGAAAGACGGTCTTTCCATAAGTTATGGAAAGACCAAGGTTTAAAGTGTAAATTAGAAGAAATGAAGATAAAATTTTCGGATTGCATGAACCGGGTTATAAATTTTATGAGTACTACATGTTGCATACTAAAAGTTTAATATTGCAACTAACACCTTTTACCTTTTATTATTCTAGTTAAACCCCGTCTTTCCATAAGCCTATGGAAAGACCGTCTTTCCCAAGACTTTGCCTTACAGTTATAACTATAAAAAAAAATATTATTACTATTTTAATCTATATGTTAATCGGATAAAGAATGTAAACGTATGCAAGTTTTGTTTAAAATTTTTTTTTTAAAATAAGAGCACCCGCAGGTGAGGGATATGTATTAGGTTCCCCAGGCCTTTTAATCAACAGCAAAAGCAATTCTTACATCATGTGATTAATTCATGTCCATTAAGGCAACATCGTTGCCTTCAAAAGTCCTACAGCTAAACTATAATTTCGGATGACTATACAAAGATGATCCTAACAGTTTTGCAGTTGCGATCCAAAGGGGAGAATCTCCACCCCTCGTGTTAATTCTCTCCCTTGGCCAGGCAACTGCAAAGAAAGAGATTCCCAAGGTAATCCTAAACATTTCGAGTACCAGAAAAGGAAAATGAAGAACGTAGAGCTGAATTTAGCTGCATCCAAGAAGTGATATGAAACATTGCAGCATCCATGAAGTCCTTGTTCAGATTTGCTGGGAGGCTGTGAGCATCCGCATGTGTGGAAACTGGTTCCACAAGAGTGCTGTCCAAGTGGTAAGTAGAGCTGCATACAAATGTAACAACAATCAGCAGTATCATGTCCTGTGAAAGCTCTATTTTATACTTCTAATATGAGGAACCTGCTGCATATCCAACGAAATGAGTCCCCTAATTTGTGGTGGCAAATTATAGAGGTTGAGAGGCTGGTTATGAGAAGAGTGGTGTTTTGCTATTGCATTTGCCACAGAGTTACATTCTCTGTATATGTGTCTTAGATCAGCTCCCTGTAGTAATTTATTAATCTTATAAGCCAAATTGAAATGATTCCACTTTGCTGAGTATGGATTTAGAATCATTTTAGTGGCAGAGAGTGAGTCAGACTCAATTGTTAAGGGGCTGTGTCTATGTGGAAAAGATTGAACAGCTACCAGAATAGCTAGAAGCTCAGCATGAAGAGGAGACTCTGCCTCAATTGAGATAGACTTAACAAGAAGAGGGCTACCTGAACTGTCCCTAACAATAATCCCAACAGCAGATGTATGAGGAAACCAAGATGCGTCAGTATTCATTTTTATGGAATTAACCATAGGCTTTTCCCACCAGACTGAGCACAGGTTTGGTTTAGGGGGAGGTCTAGGAGGGGGGAGAAGATTTCTAAATGTCATAGGAATTACAATAGAAGGGTTCATCTTTGCAGGATAAGAGTATAAGGATAGTTTAAGAAGCTCAGATATCTCTTTGCATATTAGATCAGCAGAGAATGGAACCTGGTCAAAAAAAAATCTATTCCTAACCTTCCAAAGCCCCCAACAAATAAGAGGTGGGAGCAATTTACAGGTCTGTTTCATGCTCTTGGTTAAATCTGGGCAGTACCAACAGGAGTAAAATCTTTGAGACAGAGATTGGTGCTCAGAGAAATTAAGGTCTATTAGAGAAGTCATTTTACTCCATATTGATTTAGCTAGTGTACAGGAAATAAAAAAGTGATCAATAGAATCAGAGTGGCAACACACAGGGCATTTAGAAGCCAAACTAAATCCACAAGTTATCAGAACATTATCAAAAGGAAGGAAAGAATGTAGCAACTTCCAGGTAAAAATTGAAACCTTTTTTTGTAGCATTACATTCCACACATTTTTGGAGATGGGGAAGTTACCTGTATAGTTCATGATGGTATAATAAGCTGACTTAAAATTAAAGGCCCCCATAGTATTGGGTTTCCAAATGATCCTGTCATCTCTATCTTCCACCAGTTCAGCATCCTGCAAAAATAATGCAGTATCATTGTCTAGGTAGGGAAAGATTTGCACAAGAATATCAGTTTTATCTCTAATGAATTCATATATTGTGTACTGCATAAAGGTCTGTAGTACATTGCTTGGGATCTTGTGAATCAGTGGTCCCGTAGGGCACCAGTTAGATGTCCAAGCATTACAAGCACCTCTACCATGTATAATCAGTGAATTTTCTTCAGCAATGGAGTTGATGTTACAGATTCTTTTCCATGTAGTAGAGGTTCTGTATGATTCAGGCAAAGACCAAAGCAGTTTTGACCATAGAGTTTGGCCCAACTGGCTTTTCCACCAAAGCTTAAGGGAACAAGCATCTATTATGCCCCTAATAGATCTAAAGTCTAGGCCATTTAGAGATGTTGGCTTAGATAAGTCAGACCATTTTTTCCATATTTTATTTCTCTTCCCATCAGTTTCTCCCCAAAAGAACTTAGCCAATTTTTTTTCAAACAATCTGATTATATATTTTGTGGGGTAAGTCACTGCCCATAGATGCTGAGGTATAGAATATAAGCAACTCTTGATCAAAATTAATTTTCCCCCCGAGCTTAGCCACTTGTTTTTCCAGTTTTTCAGCTTGTTATCAACTCTTTCCATTAAAGGGTGGAAATATCTATTTAAAGTTCGACCCTTAAAAATTGGGCAGCCAAGATATTGAAATGGAAAGGTTCCCTGTTTCATTTTCAGTACTAATTTCATCTGATTTAATTTAACACTGGTGGCTCTCTTACTTAAATAAAATTCCGATTTGTGGAAATTGAATTTTTGGCCAGAGGTAAGTTCAAAAATATCTAAGAAAGCCTTAATTTTAATCAAATTAGGTTTAGAGGCTTGCATGAAAATAATTGTATCATCAGCATACATGAGATGTGAAATTGGAGGAATTACAGATGGCATATAAAAATGAGAAATCTTTCCAGTATTAAAGATGAATGACAAACTTCTAGAAAATGCCTCTGAGAAAATGTTAAAGAGGAATGGAGAGAGTGGATCACCTTGCTTGATTCCTCTAGTAGCTGGGAAGAAACCCACAGGATTCCCATTAATAAGAACTGAAAAATAAGCTTGAGACAGATTTGAAAATACAGCATTAAGAAAAGGTCCATCAAAACCAAATTTCCTAAGGATACTTCTAAGAAAATCCCAACTAACTCTATCAAAAGCCTTTTGTAAGTCTAATTTAAGGATGCAGTTAGGAGTTCTAGCCTTTTTATCTAAAAATCTCACCAATTCCTGTAGGTAGAGGACATTATCTGAAATATCCATATTTTTCATGAAAGCTAATTGGTTTTGGGAGATTAGGTTAGCCATGTAAGGTCTTAGTCTTTCCATTAATACCTTAGAGCATATTTTATTAATTGTATTAGAAAGACTAATAGGCCTAAAATCATCAAATGTGCTCGGGGTTGGTTTTTTTGGGATCAATGTGATCCATGTACTTGATATACCTTTTGGGATAGGTGAGCCCTGAATGAAATCATTAACTGCATCTATGAGGTCCTTTTTAATTATACTCCAGCACTTAGAAAAAATTTTTTTGGTAAATCCGTCGGGACCTGGACTACTATTATTGCTTAATCCCTTTAGTACTGCCTCAACCTCTGATTCAGAGGCTGGTTTTGCTAATTCTAGATTATCTTGAGCAGTAATTATATTAGGAATTTGACTCAAAAAATGGGCATAGTATGTATGATTGGGATCTTGATCAGATTCAGATAACAGATCAGAATAGTATGCAATGGCTTCAGTTTGGATTTCAGGTTGAGAATTTAACCACTGACCTGTTCTATTTTTAATCTTTAAGATCCTCAATTTACAGTTCTTCTCTTGTACAACCTTATGAAAGAATTGAGTATTATTGTCCCCTAATTTATTCCATTTCATTTTTGCCTTTTGTTTCCAAAATTTTTCTTTTTCTTTTTGAGCTCTCAATAGTAATGCTGTTTTCTAGTTTAATTTAATGAGTTCAGATTGAGAGGGGTTTAAGTCAAAGATTGATTCCTGAATTCTGAGTGATTCTTCTGCATGTAATAGATTAGTATCAATATTGCCAAAACACTCCCTATTCCAGATTTTAATCTCCTTTTTTAACCTAATTAATTTGAGGAAAAAACCTAACATTCCTTTTTCTCTAATGTGTTTATCCCAACAGTTTTGAACAAGTGTGAAGAAATCAGGACGGTTAAGCCAAACATCAAGGAATCTAAAAGGTCTTGGGTTCAGATTGGAGAGATTTGAAATATTTAAAAGAAGGGGGGCATGGTCAGAGGTTTGTCTATTTAAAATCTGTATAGAAGAGGAGGGAAATTTCTGATTCCAAGAAATTGTACTAAGTCCTCTATCTAACCTTTTGGAAGTGGGATTTCGAAGTCTAGAATTACACCAAGTAAAAAGGTTTCCCGCCGTGGTAATTCCCTATAATCCTAAGGAATTTATCCAATTATTAAAGTCACTAATACTACCTCTGGCAGGATTGCTAGGGCCTCTATATTCAGAAACAGAGGTAATAGAGTTAAAATCACCAATATAAATAGTTTCATTTTGACTTACTGCTGACAAATCTCTCCATAATATCTTCCTACCCTCTCTATTTCTAAGAGCATAAACAAAAACAGCATCCATATGAAGGTTTACAGAGCCATGAGAGATATTAACATGCAGGTACTGTTCATGAGCAGAGATAAGATTAACTGAAAAAGAACTTGCCCACATCAACCATATTTTGCCATTAAAAAGAGTTAGTCCATCAGCAAATTTAAGTTTATCCTTATAAGATTGAAATTTTGAGTTATCATGCATAGGTTCTATACTACATAAGAATTGGATCTTTTTAATCCTGATCAGGTTTAGTAGTCTTAACATTGATGTTTCCATACCCCTTAGATTCCAAATCAAAAAATTAATTGAGAGTGGACCTATCATTGTTCACTAGACTTATGACTTTTTGTTGAAGACCTAAGCATCATTTTGTTAATTTGAATGAAATAATTAGTCTTCTTTCCTTTAGACTTACCTGATTGCAGATTGTGTCCCTGAAGTGGAGTTGAGCTTGAGCTAGCTTGAAGGTTTAGATCATCCTGGTCCTGTTCTTGAGCAGTGCTGTCAAGATCTTCCTGCAAAACCAAAAACCTGTTCCCTAATCTATCCAGAAGAGAGGGAGATGTCCCCTTCTGCTTAGTGATAGGCGGGCAGTCGTCGCGCCCTCCATGCAAAAGATAATTTATAAGCCCTTTTTGCTTACTTTCTACAACTAGGTAGATAGCGGCAAATCGGGGTCGTCCAAGGAGAAGAGGGATCTTCCTAAGCGTCTAAGCACACAATGGTTGATATTAGGCTAGGAGTAGATATATATATACACACACATAAAAGCATGTAAAGGGGGGGGGGTTGGTTGGTTGTTCCTAAGTTACGAAAGTAAAAAGACAAGATAACTAGCAAGGTCAAGTGACTATGCTAATCATCAAACAAAACTAAAGAAAAGGGGTTTTAAACTACAAAGATAAAGAGCCTTGGGGGCAAGGGATATCCACTTCCAAATCTAATGTAGGTCATTGAATCATTCACTCATTCTATCATATAGCATTACATGACTCAACATCAACATACCCATCTAGCAAGAATCACAACACGTTATGCACAAGAAGTTCTAAGTTCATGCTCATAGATTTTCATGCAAAGGAGCTACAGAATTCATCACGTTCCTAACACCTAACCAATTCAATCATACAAGCACTCCCTATGCTCAAACAACTCATGGCACAAGTGAAGTGAAACACACCATCAAGAATACACAAATGCTAAATAACAAATGCTTCAAGGATGAGTTAAAATCATCTATTCAATACTTCAACTACTTGTTGTGGAGACTAAACTCCTATCCTTCTTAGTTCGTAGTTTGCAAGAGTGAGTTCGACATCTCTCGTCAAACCTCACCAATGACTCCCGTTGTCGCGACCACGACTCAAGGTATCATTAGTGGCATTTAATCACGAAGAACCAACAAGCTTGGCAATGCTTATGACCACTACACCGTGACTAAGCATTTAACCAATTCATGCAATTACACGAGATTGGATGAACGTGCAACGCACATTCATCCAAGAGCATATAACTCTCTCGTTTGCTACACAAACGAACATGACGAAGAGTTCGACATCAATCACATTCGTCTAGAACATTATCAATCCATCAGCACAATCAAAAGCCCTAAATCATACTCATACATTCCTAACAAGAAAAGGGGGGAAATTAACCCAAATCCCCCAAACCCTAGCTAGCAATTCATACAAGTATTTCATTCAAGCTTTCAACAATCTCAATGGCATCAACAATTAACATTCAAAGCACAATAAAAGCACAATAGCAAAAACACCAAATAGATAGATATAAATGCTCCTTACTACATAGAAATGGAAGCTTCAATCCTTGCTCCCAAGTACAAAAACTACTCTAGAACAACAAAAGACATAGAAACTAAGAAAACAAGAAGATAAAACCTAGGGTTTTGGCCCAAAACAGGGGCCAAAATCTGTGGAGAAGAAGGGGTGAAGAGGTATTTATAGTGGAAGAAAAAGGGGAGAAAAAACGCTGCTGCAGAGCTGGATTCGCACTGTCGTCGCAAGTCGCGACCAGTTCCATCGCGAGTCGCGACCAGCAGTGAAATCCAGCCCTGTTTTGTTTTGCTTCCTCCGGGTGAACCGTTGATCCGTTTCGGGAGTTCTTGTAGTCGATTTTATAGTGCTCGAGAAGAGGAATCCAATGGTGCCACTCTTGAGGGCTGATTCTTCTCGGAAAATTCTGAGAACCCTGGATCATCATTCATCCGTTGCTTTGCTCTCCTTTCTTCATCTCTTCACTTCTTCAAATCTTCACAAAGCTCAAATGTAAAGGTCTTCAAATCTTCAAATCTTCAAAGATAAATCTTCAAAGATAAATCTTCAAAGTCTTCAAATCTTCAAAGTCTTCAAACAAATCACCTTGTCACACAAAATCATCTAAAAAGTGATAAAAACGTCAAAGCCGCCTTTATCCCTCCTTAGATGATTTCAAGGCAAAATGCCACATGTAGAGCACAAAATTGCACAAAACCTAATCCTAAAAAGCCTAAAATAACCATCTAAAATGGACACATCACTTAGACGGATTGGGAAGGGAGGTTCCTACTTGGATATCATCAAAAGCATAAGCTATAGGGATAAAATTCCTGAAAGCCGTTTTCTCTAAAAGTTTGTTTATGGAATTGTCAAGTGGGGCTTTAGAAGGGGAGCTAGACTGCATGATTTCAGAATTGTCTGTAGTTTACAGAGGTAGAGTAGGAACCTCTGGATTGGTATTAGTATCCATATTAAGAGAGGTTACAGGCTTGGGATCAGTATTAAGTTCCAGTGGATATTCAGTAATTTCTAAGTCATACTGATCTTCATGAGATAGCATGGGAGGAACATCAAATTTTTTCCCCGTGGCTTTCCAAAGGGGTTGTGCCTGATGTATTACATTCTCAACATTAATAGTAGTAGCATTTGGTGGAAAAAATCTACACTGAGGTTTGGAGTGGCCCAATTTAAAGCAGTGATCACAATATAAAGGTATGTCCTCATAATCAACCTGATATTTCCTGTTATTTGTCACTGAACCTAGCCTGATGTGAGTACTGATAGGTTTTTGTAAGTCAATTTCAATGCATATTTTGATGGCCGAAGGTCTAGTGAGCATATCTGTTGCCATATCAGTTTTAATGTAGCTGCCTAAACTATTTCCAATTGATTCAATGGCAGCCGAATTATAGTAGTACAAGGGGACTTCCCGTATTGTACACCAAACAGGAACTATGGGTGACTCTTTATGGATTGAGAAATCCGAGGTCCATTTTAGCATTTTAAGCAGTATCCCGTTAAAGTTCCAAATTCCTTTCATCCAGGCTCTCTGATAATCGTTTAACAATTCGAATCTAATTAGAACATGTTTATAATCAAGGGAGCCCAGTATGATTCCAATTTAACCCGAGGTCCGAGGTCCATATCCAATATGATTCCAATTAAGATTTGGTTTTTTTTACTATCTTTTTTTTGTTATTAAATTTAACCCATATTAATGGGAGGGATATGTATTAGGTTCCCCAAACCTGAAAAGACAGTAAACATTTACAAAAGTTTATCTACAAAATAATTTTGAAGACTTTGTACAAAAAGCTACAACTTGGTTATCATAATATCGGAGCAAAAAATTCTACTTAGGGCATTTTTGGTGATGATTCCATTTTCCATGTCTCCACCCCTCGTGTTAACATGGTTAAATGGCCAGATCTCCAAAAAGGCTCTAAGTAGGAGTGTTATGAATGCTCGAGTGCTCAAGTGTTGAAGTGCTCGATATCTTAGCTCGAGGGCTCGAGAGCCTGAGTGTTCAAGGTATCCAGTGCTCGAGGGCTCCAAGGCTCGATGGTTCGAGGGCTCTAGTGTTTGAGTGCTCCAGGGCTCGAGTACCCGAGGGCTCCAGTGCTCGAGCGCTCCAAGGTATCCAGTGTTCGAGGCTCGATGGTTCGAGGGCTCCAAGGTATCCAGTGTTCGAGGCTCGATGGTTCGAGGGCTCGAGTGCTTGAGTGCTCAATGGTTCAAGTGCCTAATGGCTCGAGGGCGGCAGGGCTCGAGAGGCTCGATGGTTCGAGGGCTCGAGTGCTTAAGTGCTCGAGGGCTCTAGTGCTCGAGGGCTCCAAGGTATCCAGTGTTCGAGGCTCGATGGTTCGAGGGCTTGAGTGCTTGAGTGCTCGATGGTTCGAGTGCCTGATGGCTCGAGGGCGGCAGGGCTCGAGGGCGGCAGGGCTCGAGAGCTTGAGATCTCGAGGGATCCAGGGCTCGAGGCCTCCTAGGCTCGAGGGCTCGAGAGCTTGAGTGCTCGAGGGATCCAGGGCTAGAGGCCTCATAGGCTCGAGGGCTGGAGAGCTTGAGTGTTTGAGGTATCCAGTGCTCGAGGGCTCCAAGGCTCGAGGGCTCCAAGGCTTGAGTGATCGAGGACTCGAGGGCTCCAGGCTCCAGGCTCGAGTGCTCGATGGTTTCAACACATCAAATGGGAAAACTTGAAACGATTCCAAAGATCAGTAGCCAAAACAGGACTTATGCTTCCATATGTAGTATAATAGATGTGGCATGATTTAAACAAATATAAATCTTCAAATAAGAAATAAGATATCAAGAAGTAAGGGGAAAAAATGAACAAAAGGCATTTAATTTTCATATTTGTTCATCAATTATTTTTATAATTTATAGTTTTTATATTCTCTATCTTTAAATTTGACTTTATAATTGTTTTTATTTAGGTCTATTATCAAAATATTTCAAAGAGAAAACAAATCACTTCTTACTTCACACCTCAAAACAAGGATAAATTTGTTGAAGATGATAAACAATGTACTACTCCAGTTGAAGTCGTTGAAAATGAAATTGATCCGGTTGTTTCTAGTGACCCAAGTACAAAGCCCCCTCCTCAAAGTACTGCAAAGAATGATGATACCGGTGAAGGTATTTATTCACACATTTTAGAACGTGATCTGGCTTTGCCTAAACAAATAGAATCACATGATTCAAATGAAAAAGATATAGTTAACAGAGCGTACATTAATTTTGGACCATATCAACCTATACAATATTATCCTTACTCTAGTTTTGAAAGTCATCCTTGTCGATTCCAAAAAGCTTGATTTCAGAAATATCCCTGGTTAGAGTATTCTCCAACAAAACATGAGGCTTACTGTTTTTATTGTTTCCTGTTTGCAAAAAAGACTAGTTGGAAGGTGTAGTTCAAATACATTCACCGTTATAGGGTTCCAAAATTGAAAAAAGGGAAGCAGTGGAAAAGAATGTGCCTTCTTAATCCATGTGGGAAAGGATTCTAATTCAGCACATAACTTCGCAGCCAACTATTTTTATAATATCAAGAATCAATCAGCTCACATTGAAAAGGTAGTAAAGAAGCAGAGTTCAGAAGAAATTAAGCATAATTGATTGTGTCTTAAAACATCTATAGATACAGTTAAGTGGTTGACATTCCAGATGTGTGCATTTAGAGGACATGATGAACGTGCTAGGTCAAAAAAAATCAAGGAAATGTTTTGGAGATGTTACAACTTTTTGGCATCGTATAATAGTGAAATAGACGAACTTATTTTGGATAATGATCCACAAAATGCCAAAAACACTTCACCAAAAATTCAAAAGGAGATTCTACATGTTTTTGCAAGAAAAGTGCAAAGTACTATACGTGAAGAGATTGGTGATTCTAAGTGTTGCTTGATTGTAGATGAATCCAGAGAAATTTCTAAGAGGGAGAAAATGACCATCGTCATAAGATTTGCTGACAACAGTGGTTTGTAATGGAGTGATTCTTAGATTTAGTCCATGTTAAAGACATGACCTCTTTGACTTTAAACTGAGATTTGTGATGTTCTTTCACATGATAATCTTATTATTCAGAATATAAGAGGTCAGGGATATGATGGGACAAGTAATACGCGTTGAGAGTGGAATGGATTGCTAGCAATATATTGCAATGATTGTAAATATGCTTATTATATTCATTGTATGGCTCATCAATTACAACTAACACTTGTTGCTGTAGCAAGAGAGGTGCCTCAGATTCATACTTTCTTCCAAAAATTGATTTTTATTGTCAATGTTGTTACAAGTTCTTCTAAGCGGCATGATGAGTTGCAGGCTAACCAACTAACTGAAATTGAGCATTTGAAAGAAATTGAGGAACTTCAGACAGGTAGAGGTTTAAATCAGATTGGAACATTGCAACTCCCAGGGATACTAAATGGATCTCTCATTTTAAAGCAATATGCAGCTTGTTAAGAATACATGGGGCTACATGTTCCGTTCTCACTGACATAGCTGCTGAAGGAGCAACTTTTGCTCAACGAGGTGATGCTTTAAATGCATTAAAATTGGTTGGTGTCATATGAATTTGTGTTTATACTTCATCTATCTATAGAATTATGGCCATTACGGATGGACTTTTCCAAGTATTACAACAAAGATCTAAAGATATTGTGAATGCTATGCACTTAGTTTCTACTACAAAGAAGCTGATTCAGAATCTGAGAAATGGTGGATGGGAGAGTCACATAGATAATGTCAAATTATTTTGTGAGCAATATAACATGCCGATTCCTGACATGGATACTCCTTACAATGATGTCCTTAAATCTCTTCGACAACAAGGAAACAAAAAATACACAATGATAATGGTTCATCATTACCAGTTTGATATTTTTAATGCTGGTATAGATAAACATTTATATGATTTAAACGACACATTTAGTGAACAAGTTACAGAACTTCTCATTTTGAGTGCATTATTGAATCCTAGAGATGGTTATAAATCATTCAACAAGGAGAGTATAAGCAATCTAGTTGAGAAATTTTATCTTGGTGATTTTTCCGAACTAGAGAAAATTGATCTGAAGTGTGAACTGCAACATTTTGAGTTAGGTGTTTCTACCCATCTAGACTTGAAGAATTTATCAAATATTGGTGATTTTATGTCTCTGCAATCGAATGGAAGATGATTTTCTACGAGATTATTTGTTGGTCTATATCGAAAGGAATATTGCAGAGACATTTAGCATTGAGTTGATGATCGATACTTCTTATATGATCAAAGAGAGGAGGCACAACTTAAATAAAAACAAGAAGGTGGTCCATTTCAAAAGAATCATTTTTGTATTTTCTTTAGCACTAGTTTGTCTTTAGTATTTAATTTTTTTTGTCCTTTAAATGAATTAATTTACTATGATTTGTTATTTTAATGGTAGATTCAAAAAAATTACATAAATTTGGTCCCCTTGCATGAAACTCCTGCTTTAGTGTACTATGTTGTCTACTTTAGGGCACCCCTGACATATGTTCCAACTTCGGAAGTGGATTCAAAATCCACAAAAGTAAACAACGGAGTCATTGTACAACACTTTCAATGATTGTTCAAGCCCAACCGTCGCAGATCGTACTACGTTAGACAGTGGTTATTCACCAACCGTCTTCTATCGAATTTTGGGAGTCATCTAATGGATTTTTGGGACTGTCTATTATCAACGCAACTACTGAAACATATGTTACGAGTTCAAAACATAGAATAGACGGCGATTTTGAAGAAAAAACATAAGTGATGTGCAACGAAATCATTAATGACGATAGGAATATTTAAAACATGCGCATCTTCAAATTATGTCACAACATTAGCAATTGAAAGACATTCCAAAATATCTAACGTAACATAATCTTTAATTTTGATCTTTTCATAAAAGATAAAAAGAAAATTTTCATTTTCTATTCATGTTTATGGATTACAAAAGTAAAGTAGAAAGTGCTTGTGGCATTTATCTTTAAAAATAAGTGCATTTTGTTAGATAAAAAAAGTCTGAACGGTTGTTTTGGGTTGCGATGCTCGAAGCACATTAATTTGTGGAAGCTAAGCCAAAGTCAACAAACATGCATGCTAGTATTGATTGTGAAGCACGCCCATGGATGAGAACGAAGCCGGAGAGTCTCTCTCAGGTCTCAATTCACATTGATGCATCTATCAACCCGATCCAAAATCCACCTTTGATCTGCTAGCAGTGATCGATGATCTGAAAAATAAAGTTCTCGGAGTGCTCCGGTGGAAGAACCTCCAATGGCAAAATTAATACGTTTTCGGCCGATCAATCAACAATGCTTAGCTAAAAATAATAACATACCTTCCTATTTATACCTTCTAAACCCTAATTGTTGTTGCCTAATCCTTGAGTCTTCTTCTTAACGTAAGGCCCAATAAGTCGGTTATATTTGGGTCTTTCACATTGGGTCTCGTGGCCCAACGAGGTCTTGGTCCATCTCATCATCAAGAGCCCCCAAAAAAGCCAAGTGGTCTCCTATTATCGAAGTATCGTACCTTCGATCGGTCGCAATGAACGTGATTATAGCGCTTCGATAGCAGTTGACTCTTGGTTTTCTTCAGTTAGTTTTTTCGTCTTCCTATGCCTTTTGTTTGAAATTCAAGAGGCACGCATGGAAAATGAAAGCGGGAAAACTAGGCGCGTGAGGTCATTTCTTTTCCTAATTTACCATGCCTTATCAGGATTCTCGCTTTTCAAGGTAATTATTACCAATCATCGCTTCTCTTTCCTTTTTATTCTCTCCTAAACCGCTACTTTCTTCATTTAACTCTCTTTTTTCTTGCAGGTAGACTCACATCTTGAAAAAGACTTCTTCTTGCTCTCCAACTCTCTAGGTCTCAGCCCCCATTTTCGTTTTTCTTACGAGTAAGTTCTTACCACCATGGCTTCTTCTCCTTTCAATCCTAATTCATTGTTTAAGAATGTTTCTTCTCCCCAATCTCTCCCCAAATCTTTATCCCTGTCAAATTCTGGGAGCCGTGCTAAATCTGAGAATAATGCGTTGGAGAAAACTGTTTCAGAGGATGTTGAATCCCATCCTTTGCGCACTGTTGCTTACTCTGGTAAAGTTTCAGCAAATTCAGATAACTCAGTGATGAGTCACCGGGGAGAGGGATTTATGGAGTCCGGCCACCCTGTTGGTAGTGGTGACAGAAAGGTAATGGTGCTTCTGATAAGTAGAGATGGGACCGGTAATCCGATTGAGCAACCCATCTCTAGTATCAAAGAGACATTGTTTAGGGATAGTGAGGCAAAGAGGGTATTTTCCAATGCCCCATTTAGGAGGAAGTTTGTTGTTCATAAACGCCATTACTTAGCGGACCGATCTAGTGGGGAGAACTCGGATTCAAGATATGTTGTTCCTAGCAAACTAGAGAAGATTATACTAATAATGGAAGAAGACAAGGCAAATACTTCGTTCATAATGGAGGTTGGCACCTTTTGTTACAAGAAAATGCCATTTGGCTTGAAAAATGTTGGAGCAACCTACCAAAGGTTGGTAGATAAGCTGTTTAAAAGCCAAATTGGGAGGAATGTGTAGGTGTATATGGATGACATGGTAGTAAAGAGTAAGGATTACAGCCAGTTGTTGAAATACTTGGGGAAGATATTTGTTGAGTTGCGAAAGGTGAATTTAAAGTTAAATCCTGCCAAATGCATTATTGGAGTGGGGCTGGAAAGTTTCTGAGTTTCATGGTATCGGAAAGAGGAATTGATGTAAATCCCAAAAAGGTTGAGTCTTTGATGAACATGAAAGTCTGAAGACTGTCAAAGAGGTCCAGAGGCTAACTGGATGCCTTGCAGCATTGAGTCGCTTCCTATCAAAGGGAGCCGGGAAGCACCTACCTTTCTTAGATGTCTTGCAAGGGGCTAAGAGGTTCAAGTGGACAGAGGACTACTAGAAGGCATTCGTAGATCTGAAGGAACATCTTCGATCTTTGCCAACATAGGTAAAGCTTGATCCGGGGGAGGTTTTATACCTTTACATTTCCGCTTCAGCCCTGGCAGTTAGCGCCATTTTGATAAAGAGGAAGGAGAAGTAACAGTATCCCAAGTATTTTGTGAGCCGGGCATTACAGGGTCCAGAAACGCGGTATACTTCCCTCGAGAGGTTGATTATGGCCCTAGTCCATATTGCTCAAACGTTGCGTCCTTACTTCCAGGGACACACTATAGTAGTATTAATGAGCTTCCCCATCAAACATGTGCTCCTTAAGCCGGAAGCTTCAAGAAGGATGATGAAATGTGCCGTGGAGTTAGGTGAACATGATATCTAGTTCCAACCCAGAACTGCGATCAAAGGCCAGCCCATTGCTGATTTTATTGTGAAGATGACAGAAGTAGTCGAATTGGGGGAGGGTGTTGAGAAGGGTAAGTCATGGAAATTATTCATTGATGGATCTCTGCATTCCAGAGGTAGTGGAGCTAGGGTGTTGCTTACCAGTCCCGATGGTACTGATTATCTGTATGCGCTGCACTTCAAGTTTCGAGTAATGAACAACAAGGCTGAATATGAAGCTTTGATCACCGGGATGTGTTTGGCCAAAGAAATGAAATTTGAAAACATAGAGGTGTTCAGTGATTCGCAGATTGTGGTACAACAGATTACAGAGGAGTATGAAGCCATGAAGCTTAACCTACAATGGTACTCAGAATTGATAAAGCCTATGCTGAAGTACTTCCAGTCGTGCACCCTGACTTAGATACCTCGAGAGAAGAACCAAAATTTGGATGCTCTTGGTAAGTTGGCCTCTTCTGACTTAGGAGAATTGTCTCAAAAACATGTTCCATTCGAAGAGCTGTACCAACAAAGCATCAAAGGGCCAACAATGATGGTGATTGACAAAGAAGAAACTTGGATGACTTCTATCATCAGGCACCTGCAGGAGGGGACTTTCTCAAAGAAATATCCCAAGAAAGAAAGATTCGCCTTGTGGCACCCATGTACGTTATACAAGATGGACACCTATATCGTAGGGGTTATTTACAACCCTTGCTTTGATGTGTAGCACCATGTGATGCGAATTACTTGTAGGGAAATTCATGAAGGAATATGTGGCAGTTACCAGGGGGTTCATTCGGTAGCTAGGAGAATGCTCTTGGCATGATATTATTGGCCAACTGTGTTCAAAGACACCAATCGATACATCCAGGCTTACCACCAATACCAAAGGCATGCACCAATGATCCACATACCCCAGACGAAGATGATCAGCATCTACAGTACTTGGCCCGTCGACAAGTGGGGAACTGACTTAGTCGGGCCATTCCAGGAAGCACCTGGCACACTTAAGTACTTGTTGGTAATCGTGGACTATTTTACTAAATGGGTTGAGGCTGAGCCCTTAGCGAATATAAGGGGGAAGTCAATCATCTTGTTTTGTTGGAGGAACATCATCTACTGATTCAGAATCCCAAGGGTTGTAGTATCAGACAATGGCATGCAATTTGCCAATGATCCTTTCAAAAGCTGGTGTAAAGAATTCAAGATTTAGTTGAAGTTTAGAGCAATTTATGACCCACAGTCAAACGGACAAGTTGAAGTTACTAACCAAACCCTCGTTAATGGGATTAAAAAGAGGTTCAAAGATGCGGCAGGAAACTGGGTGAACGAACTCCCGAGCGTAATATGGTTATGCAGGACAACCCTATCTTTTGCCACTAAAGAAACACCGTATAGCCTATTTTATGGAACATAGGCCATCATACCAGAAAAAATTGGCTTACCAAGCCCCATGGTGGAGGGGATAAATGGATTGGACAACAATGATAACTGATGTCTCGACTTGGACCTTGCAGAAGAAGGCCAAGCATTAGCCGTCATTCACAAGGCCAAGGTGAAGGAAAAAGTAAGGCAATACCATGATCGGAGAGTAAGAAAAGTGCAATTCAAGGAAGGGACCTAGTCATGAGGAGTAACGAGAAGAGTAAGCGACAACCAGAGAGAAAACTGGCTTCCAATTGGGAAGGGCCGTACAAAGTAATGGAAGCGCACTCGGGTGAAAGTTACGTTCTGGAAAAAAATGACCAGGACATGGGTTCCTCGATGATGGAACATCACCAGCCTTTGTCGATACCACCTATTTTGATGTATAGATCGCCCTCGTGGCTTAATTTTGCATGGTTCTAGTTTGGGTTCATTAAATAAAATCACTTTGATCGTCTTACAGCCATTCACCAATTCTGAATATTCTTGCATTGATAAGACCATGTCTTAATATTCTCGTGTTGAGTATGAATATTTTCGTGTCGATAAGACCGAGTCTGAATATTCTTGCATCGATAAGACCAAGTCTAAATATTCTCGTGGTTATAAGACCGGTTCTGAATATTCTCTTGTCAATAAGACCGAGTAAGAATATTCTTGCATCAATAAGACCAAGTATAAATATTCTCAAGTTGATAAGACCAATTTTGAATATTCTTGTGTTGATAAGACCAAGTTTTAAAATTCTCGTGTCGATAAGACCGATCTGAATATTCTTGTTTTGATAAAACCAAGTCTTAATATTCTCATGTCGATAAAACCGGGTCTGAATATTATCGTGTTGATAAGAACGAGTATGAATACTCTCGTGTCAATAAGATCGAGTCTGAATACTCTTGCATTGATATGACCAAGTCTGAATATTCTCGTGTCTATTAGACCGAGTCTAAAATATCCTTGTGTTGAATATACCAAATCTGAATATCCTTGCAACATAACTTTGAGGCAACGAGACCCAATCTGAGCATGTGGGTATAGATAAAGACAAGTTTGACAAAGACGAATCAGTTTGCGCCAATCGGATAAAGTTCGTCAAAGATAACTTGGCCTATAAAGGCCGAATGATAATACATAAAGTTCCAATAGTTTACTAGCTTGAGGATACATCAAAGCTACAAAACATTATTCGCTTATACAACACATACATCAGAGCAATAAAAACAAGATTATAATTAGACCAATGAATTGTTTTGGGCTTTATACATGTAGCTATTTCGAATAAGTGATCGACTTCACCTTCAGTGGCCTTGGGGTCCCGGGTGGAATGCCTTCAATGCGGAACTTAGTCTTCATAAAGCAAAGCCTCCCTATCGTTATAACCCTAAAATGGAGAACCACCTTCGATCGCACCATAGTTAACTGTAGGAGCAAGGGGAATATTAAGTTTCTTAGATCACGTACTAACACCCATGCTGGTTCCCTTAGTGGCATCTCTCTTAGCAGGGGGAGGAGCACTAACAATGGCTGACCCTTCTAGTAGTTTCTTGCCACGAGTATTGGCGGTAGAGCAAAAAGGATTTTTGGTCTGAACTCTCCTACACCTCTTCTTGAAAAACCCGGTCAAAAATTTCTTCTGGACAACTTGATGGTTATTAGCAACTGCAGGACGAACATGAACAAGCCAGCCGTGGTCAATTTCGAAGACCGCGATGTGATCATGATCTCTTTCTAGGCCCTGGTTTGTCATGGATTTCTCGATCTTATAAAGAAATTTGTAGATGTCATTGATAAGGCCCAAGATAAGAACTCCATGCGATAAGCCATACACTCAAAGGCTGTTGGAGAAGGGTACTCGTATGTTTTCTCACTTGATCTTGAATTTAGGAGTTCTGAGTTGCCAAATCCCCACAAAGTTGAACATTATCCTCGATAGTCTTCTTAATTTGGGATATTTCTGCTTCAAGGCTAGAGTTTTGCTTAACCATTTCGTCGAACTGAGCTTTGTACTTTGCAACTTCTTCTTGATGAAGGTCGAACCCTTTCTCTCTAACTAAGGCACGATATAGCCTAGCGTCAGTGAGGCAATGAGCTAGGGTAAAGTACTCCTTCATCATATCATGAAGAACCTCTTAGTGTAACATCTTGTTAGGTTTGTAAGCTTTGTTAACAACGGCAAGAGCTACATCAGTACGACCAGAGATAGGGTTCTTTCTCATTTCTACAAGAAGCTTTCAGATCAAGGGATGACTGTTATCAAGCCAAGACTGTAATTACTTGTCTGTGACATATAAGTCTCTTTTAGGCCAGGTCATTTCATTGTAGGCTTCCGATAGTCTAGCCTGAACCGCAACCAACTCCTGTTTAGTTATCTCCAGCTCATTTCTTAAAGAAGGGCACTACGGCGAAAGACAAACAATTAAAATTTCAAAACTAGATCCATTCATTATCTCGTTCAAGAAGGTACAATCGAAAGAAATAGAGTTCATACATTCTTGGGACCTACACTATGGGGATTTTCTGTAGCAGCAGCCTCGCCAATCTTCTCCTGAGTAGTGGAGGACGTACCATCCTTACTCTTCAAAGAGCTGGCAGACTGAGAGCTCTTACTTGAAAAAGGTTTTCCAAGATCTTTAGGGTTGATTTCCGGGAGCTCCTTGACTGTAAAAAACTTGTTTGACTCCTTGATGAAGTCAAACAGCTTAAAATGAATACCCCCAGTGCTAGCCTCATTCCAGTGAGATTGAACTTGCTCCCTAGCCTTTTGATCAATGAATTTTTGGAGCTATTTGGTATGCTCAGAGGGATGGGGAGGGATCAAATGTTCGATCAGCTCGTTGTGACCCATCTATTTTGATGACTTCAATAGACCCAAGAAAATCCTGTAGAGTTGGTAGAACCCATTAGTTTGGTGGTGAAGCATGTCAACAGAGCTTGATGACTTTCCGGCTGGAACCTCTTCAAAATCTTCTTCTCCTTCTCTCTTATTTTCTTCTGCTCTGATTCGAGCTTCTCGTCTAGGCTCTTGGACTTAGACTTGAGCGCATCACACTCACTCTCGAGCTTAGAACGCTCATCGTTAAGCCATAAGCGCTCCTTCCGACGGACACCCTCTACCACAACATCGAGCGGTACCCTAAGCAAAGAGGGCACACAGGCAGAAAAGATGTGCGAGGAGAACATAGAGGATTCGATGGCTACAAGGACCTGCATCACAAGATTCATGAAATGAACTAATTGCAGGAAATGATTAAGTTATGTATCGAAAACTTACAGAAGGATTTTCTCCAGCTTATCCTAAGTGCCTGAAGGATTTCAACAAGTCGAGATCACTGCCAGGATATAACCCCCTTGATGGGAAAAGTTTCATATTTTCACTTCTTAGACCTCTTGTCAGAAGCATTTGGAAAATCCTTCACAATCACGGGAGACTTGATGGTTCCCATCAAAACATTAACTGTTGACTTAATGGTTTTAACGAGGTTCTCTTGAAGGTCCATCTCTTCCACTGTATGAAAGAAAAGAGATTAGATGTTTAGATGACAAGATCAAGACAAAGAAAAAACAAAGATTTTAGCCCCAAAAACCTTCTGGGTTATCAAGGGCAATTATTTCTCTCTTCGATATCACCCTACAAACAAGAGGACACTTACACAAGTTCTTCTTTCCTGCTACTCTCGGAGTGAATGGTAGGATTGAGGTCTTTAGAGACATGGTAGGATTTTCGATGTGTCCCGGAGGTATAAATCTCCTCAAACAACCATTCAGACCAGGAAAAAGACTTTGCCCCCTTTACCTTAGGATGATATAACTTGACGTCTAAAGCCTCGGGACCCCGGAGAAGTGATACTTCATCATGCAAGTGATCAGGTATCAAATTCCCTCCCCTCTTCTTGACCTTAACTTTCACTATGGAGTTCCAACGAGGGGTTCAATAAGCCCCGGAACAATCAAAGCTAAATTCCTTTTGCTGCCAACTCTTATTGTTTGAAAGGGGGATGAAGAATCGAGCATCCAAAGTCTTATTAGACAGGGTGAACTTTCCCTAGACATACCGGTTAGAGTGTAAGGTATACAACACTCTGACCAGCTCGTAACGAGAAATGGCCCCAACATATTTATATTGAACCGTGAAAGCCATTATTATGACAATCACGTTAGACTGGAGTTGGCCCAAGTTCACGTCGGAATCTTCCATCAAATCAATCAGAAGGGAGGGGAATGGAAAGCTCAAACTAGAACGAATATGTCGGCTATATCTTATTGATCTTCCAAAAGGCAGGGTCAAAAGAAATTCTTGTTCCTCTAAAACATTGAGCTTAGCGTCTAGGGGAATCCTCTGGTACAAGGGGATTTCCCTAGATGCTAAGCTCAAGGTTCTAGAGGAAGACAAATCTCCTTTAACCCTTCCCTTAGGAAGTTCAATAACATATAGCCGACATATTCGTTCCAATTTGAGCTTTCCAATCCTCTCCCTTCTGATTTTTTTGATGGAATAGTTCGAAGCAAACTTGGGTCAACTCCATCTGAGCATGATTGTCATAATAATAGCTTTCACAGTTCGATGTAAAGATGTTGGGGTCGTCCCTCGTTACAAGCTTTCAGAGCGTGTTATACCTTACGCTCCAACCAAGATGTCTGGGGAACCTTCACCCTGTCTAATAAGACTTCGGATTCTCGGTTCATCACACATCACATGCAAAATGCAAATCATAAAAACTGAGGGAGAGAGCTAACTTAAGAAATACAGTAAGTTGTTACATAAATTTAAGAAATATTTTATTTTATTTCTGTGATGCTCTAAGTATTATTTCTTTTGTGATTTTATATATATTGAAGTTTGAACTATTTACTAATTTAAATTATAATTTACGTTCTTTTAGTTTGATTTAGTGATAACTTTTAAATAGGTTCTCAATATTATGTCTTGGAAAATGAAACACTATTTAGTGAATTTGATAATATAATTAATTGAGGCCCTAGTATAGATCGCTGATAATAAAAATAAATGATTAAAGGAGACTAATTTACAAGTTGATTCACAATGCTATATCATGGGTTAAAAGAAGCGAGGTGTCATGACTCGATTGCACAAATTCAATGTGCAAACTTGTATTGGGTAGCCAACTTGATATGTCCAATTTTATTGCTATTTTTAGCACATTTAGAACTCTAAATGTAATGAACATTGGGTCTAATCTTAAATTTAATGTATGTTTCACCAATTAGAAGGTTAGGATTACATGGTGTATTTTTATATCCTAACTTTTGGATTAATTAAATTCTTAAGGATACACTACGAAGACCTTATGTGATTGTGTCGATGTTTTGAAGATTCTTGACTTGGAGTGAAGAAGAGATCACCACAAGTGAAGACCACTTTGACAAAAGTGGTAGAAGCACATTTTAAGGTTTCATTAACCATGAAAATCTCCACGATCTGTAGAACCATTAGCTTGGAGAAGGAAGGTTGTGTTTAGCAAGCAGTGGGAAACCCCATTAGCTGGAACTAGTATCATCCGGCTTAGCGGACCGTAAGGATTCCCACGGTCAGCAGTGGGGGCTATTTTTCCGATCGTGAAGATTTCCACAGTTCGCAAAGATCGTCCACACTTTGACTATTTAAGCATTTTACCTTTTTTTTCTTGGACTTTAAATAGCATAACTATTTTCATTATGTGGAGGATGGCATTAAGAAGGAGAAACCTTTGTTTTCTCCATTCTTCTTCATTTTCTTCCATTTTTGTTCATATGGTTACATGTATGAACATGGGTTATGTGTATGAAAACTATACATATACTATTAAATTATATTCGGCTCTGATTCATTTTGAGTTAATATAAATTTAAGTGTATTAAAATTCAGTTAACATCAATGTGGTTCCTTGCAGATCAGGTTTTAATTGAGTACGATAGGTTATCTTTCTGGTAAGTTTCGAGCTCATTTTCATCGGATACGGGTGCAGGTCCTTTTTGGGTTCGAGTTCGATTTTGGGTTTGGGTGTTTTTCGAATTCGGGTCTTATCGGGTTTGGAAACTTTGGTTTGGGCTTATTTCGATCGGGTGATTTTGGTTTTGTGTGATTGACCGGGTTTCACTATTCGAGTTAGTCTCGAGTTTGGTTTGGTAATTTATTATCAGGTGTTCTGGTTCAATTTTATTTTGACAGATCTATTCTCCACACGACCCATATCTGTCAATGACATACGCTATTCGCCGGTATGCTTGACTTGCCAGAAAATATGGAGTTGAGTTGCGACCGCACTGGACTTCACCCACTGCCTCTAGATCTGCCAACCAAAAAAAACTATGAAAAAAGAAGAAAAATGGAAGCCACGGACCCCATCGGCGACGACAACCTCCTCAAAAGTAGGGTTTGTTCAGTAGAGAGAGAGTGGGGGTGTGTGGGGGGGGGGGGAGGGGTGGTGGGTGGTGGGTTTGGGTTCGCAAGTGTAGTTTGTTAGTAAAGAGAAATGATAATAAATATTAGTAAGATACAATAATGTCAAAAGTAATTTTATTTTTCTTATTTGGCTAAAGGCAATGAAAGCTAATTGTAGTAATTAATGAATGATGTTTGAATATGGATTTAAATCAATTTTTTTTATTTATTTATTGAATTTCTAAAGTACTATCAGTATATATGTATGTACTATTTAATGCTAATTAATATTACTTAAACATTTGAATAATAAAAACTTATTGAATGGTATTTTGTAAGGTAGTGAAATTCACACCTCTTAAATTTGAAAAGAATGATTCTGTAAACTTTCAGCGCCTAACTTGGCTTATTTAATCGGCTTGGGGAGCCTAATAAACACCCCCATCCTCGGATGGTTTAATTTAAAAAAGAAAAGAAAAGAATGATTCATTGCACACAACTGTGATATAAGATACACCTATATTTTTATATACTACAACCAAAATTCATATTTTATTTTTAAAAAATGATAATTTAAGTGTTCAATCTTAGTAAAGCTACATCCGTTTTGGAAAATATTGTAAAACATTCTTAAATTATTGATAAATGCCCTCTTTTTTTCTTTTTCTTTTTTAAATAAAAACACCCTAGGGTGGAGGATTATATATAAGGGTCCCTAAGCCTTTGTGAAAGCAAATACAAGGAAGTAGAAATTTATACAGACAGTCCACTGAGGCAACATAGTTGCCTCCAAAAGAATACCTAGCATCTAGTGGTATTAGAGAGTTATTTAGAACTAGAGATAAGAGAAAGAGTAGGAATGGTAGTTGCGATTCCAAAGAAAAGAATCTCCACCTCGTGTGTTAATTCTTTACTTTGGCCAGGCAACTTCATTCAGGCATATCAAAAAATTGGAACCTAGCAAATGGTTCACTGTAGGAGATCGTAAGCAGCAAAAGAGCAGTAGTGGAGTATTAAGCAACTTCAGTTCCTGAGGTGAAGAGCAGCCGAGAGGACTGTTCACTGTATTGATAAATACCCTCAGATAATTTTTTTAGCTGATTTAATAAAATTTAGTGAAGTTAATTGTTATGGGGATAAAAATATATTATTTTAATAACTTTTTAGGTTAATATTCTCTCTTTTTTGAGTGTTTTATCCACGATTTCTGACAAGCTCTACCACCATAGTTTGATTACCACCAATCCAACCCTGTTAACCACTTGGATTTTTCCAAGTGGTTCGAGCAATGTGCACAGACATGTGCAAATTGGATTCAAATCTCCTCTATCACCACTATCAACGTTGTTAAAGTTGACTAATTTAAATCGGATAGTAGTTATTAAGCAGCTAAAATTATGGAATTTCCTGAAAAAATTGATTCCAACCATATATATAGGCTCTGTGGTCTTTGCCTCACTCTCATAGGAAATCTGTTACATGGAAAAGAATTTGTTCTGTTAATCCTATAGCAGAAAATAATTCTCTGATTATCCATGGTAAAGGTAGCTGTAATTTTTGGATTGCTAATTGGTGTCCCAATGGCCCATTGATTAATAATATCCCCAGTCATATCTATGATGCATTACAGCACTGCTCTGTATCAGATTTCATCAGAGATAAATCGGATACATTAGTTCAGATTTATCCTTTCCTGGAAAATGATACTTTGTTGTTTTTGCAGAATGCTGAGGTTGTGGAGGACAAAGAAGATAGGATTATATGGAAACCGGATGCATCTGGCACCTTCTCATTCAAATCTGCATATCGGACTCTCACAGGCTCATCAGGTAATTTCCCAGCTTCAAAGCATCTGTGGAATGCATTACTGCAGAAAAAGATATCTATTTTTACATGGAAAATGCTTCATTCCTTTCTTCCTTTCGATGATGTGCTTATTACCTGTGGATATAGTCTGGCTTCGAAATGTCCAGTTTGTTGTCACTCGGATTCAATTGAACACTTCTTTATATCTTGTACATTGGCTAAATCGATATGGAATAAAATGGCATCTCTGGTTCATTTTAACCTTCCTGAATATCATTCCATTTCTCAGAGATTTTGTCTCTTGTGGAACTGTTTTGACCTATCTAAATGTCATCAATTGATATGCAACATACTCACTTCCCTCATCTGTTGGTGTCTTTGGAAAGCTCGTAATAGATACATTTTTGACCAGATTTCATTTTCAGCTGAACTTATTTGTAGGGAGGTACTTGACCTGATCAAACTATCCTTTTATTCCAACCCTACACATCTGAGCTCTCATACTGGTTTTCCACAACCACTTAAGCATTTAATCCCTCACCTTAGGCCACCTTCTAAGCCAATTATACAGACTGTTTGCTGGGAAAAGCCTGGTTTGAACTCTATTAAAATTAACACAGATGCCTCATGGTTTCTCATACGGCAGCAGTTATTGCGAGGGATAGCTCTGGCAATCCACTCTTCATTAACTCAACCACAATCACGGCTGAATCTCCTCTTCATGCTGAAATACTTGCCATACAATCTGCTTGTCAAACATTCCAACATCTGGATGATTCTTTAATCATTGAATCCGATTCTCTGTTAGCTGTTAATATGATTAATGATCCATACTCTGCTAACTGGAAACTTGTCAATTCGGCTTATAAAGTTAATGGCTTATTATGTGGAGCTGTGCTTAAACATGTTTACAGGGAATGTAACTCAGTGGCTAACGCAATTGCAAAATATCATTCTTTCTATAATCAGTCACTTAACCTTTCTAATGTGCCAGTTCATATAAAAGGTCTCATTGCCTTAGATAAGAAGCAATTTCCTCACATTAGATTGCAAAAACATGGCTATGATAGGGGTTGATACTGCTGATGGAAATTTTTACATGCAGGTATAAGATGGATTATGATGAATCGCAACGACACAAATATGAAGATTTCAGGAAGTATTGCCTGAATTATGCCATCCTTGGTTCACTAACTACTAGTTCTAACTGCCTGCTTACTGACAGATTTAATCACAGTAGTTGCCTGGCCAAAGTACGAATTAACACGGGGTGTGG
Source organism: Rubia yunnanensis (assembly GCA_037428765.1). NCBI lineage: Eukaryota > Viridiplantae > Streptophyta > Magnoliopsida > Gentianales > Rubiaceae > Rubia > Rubia yunnanensis. Next base: position 89,293,791 of record CM075064.1, on the reverse strand, counting down.
AGATTCGTTGACTTTGGAATCGCAACTACTTCTTCTAGGCATTCCCATCAATCTTGTATAGATTACAACCTTAGTACTAGACATCGCTTTTGGAGGCAACGATGTTGCCTTTTGTAAAAATTACAGTCACTATTTATATGGCTTGTTCTTACTGGTTTGGGGCACCAATATATCAACCCCCACCCTTGGGTGCTTTCATTCAAAAAAAAGACCCTTTCACTCTAGTATGATCAGTTTGGGATAGTCCAACCTGATTAAGATTACAAACATTTCAACATGCTAAGGATGATTCCAATACACTGTCAGGTACAGACTTTCAGTGACCAACAAACCACCAATGTATCCTGCATCTTTCTCAAAGGAGATTCAATTTAATAGGGATTGTTGGTCTTTAGAAAAAGGAATGAAACCCAAAGCTTGCTATGATGTTTATATGAAAAGTGTGGTCAGATCTAACTTTTTTGTGGACGGATTAGCTCTGGTTCCAATATGTCTCTCCTACAAGCATACGCAACTTTACATGGAGAAGAAATTCTAATTCTAATACTTACTACTATGACTGGATCGGGTCTGGACGTTGGTTTGGGTCAGTATGGATACATGTGTATCGGGTCAAGTTACATACCACGGGGTTTGAAACCCAAATGCAACATTTTGCCAATTTAATTAATATGAATGATAGAATTTCATAACTTATGTGTAGTGTATTGCATGCGTTAACAAATGCATTTGACACAATTCTTACTTAGTTTTACTTGGTTGATTGCTAGTTTTAGTTAGGTTTACATGACAAAGGGTTTAGACGACCATTATTGGCTTTCTTGTCTAAATCCCGAGCTTTCTAGACTTAACTGAACCTAATGGGCACTTTTTATTTACGGGCACCTACATCTTTATTTATGATCTTACTAGTAGGTTTCTCATGAATATTTTGACACCATTTTCTAAGAGGCCATTCACAAGAATGGTAGAAGATATTCGAAGGCCATTCACAGGAATGATAGTAGATAAGAAGGCCAAGGACTTAAAAGCGTGGTAGTAGATGGAATTGAGCCAGGGAAGGCGGAATTGAAGTTCAAAGAGGTCAAGAAGGAAAGACGGCGTCAACCGGCCGAATCAGCTGGGAGGTCATCGTCGTACCTCTCAAAATTATAATTTATAAACCCTTTATGCTTACTAAATACAATTAATAAGCGGGGTTGTCCACGAAGAATAGGAATTTTCTTAAGCGTTTAAACATACAAGGTTTATATTAGGCTAGAAGTAAAAAAAAATATATATATATATATATATATATATATATATATATAAAAAAAATAAAGTAAATGGGAGGGGGGCTTTGGTTGGTTTTTGTCCTAAGTTATGAAATTAAAAGACAAACTAACTAGCAAAGTTAAGTAACTATGCTAATCATCAAACAAACTAAGAAAAAAGGTAAAAACTACAAAAGATAAAGCCTTGGGGGCAAATGATATCCACTTCCAAACCTCATGTAGATCATTGAACCATTCACTCATTCAATCACATCTGTTACCTATGGGGAATGTTATCACTTCCCATTCGAAGATCAACATTCATTCCTTCTTAATCGTAATTTGCAACGACAAACAATGACCATTTGCAAAACTCGTTGACAATCACTCTAAGCAAACCTCACTATAAAGGTATTTCATCAATGACATTTCACACGAAGGACCATAGATTTGACAACAACAAGCCTTCTACCAAAGACATGGTCATTTAACCAAACATAGCATTCATTAGGCTAAACCTGGAACAAACCACATTCAAGATTCAACCTTTCATTGCATCTATAGGATAAATATGAGAACAATCCACATTAGCATACTTATCTAGCAAGAATCACAACACATTATGCATGAGAAGTTCTAAGTCCATGTTCATGGATTTTCATGCCAAAAAGCTAAGCAATTTGTCACTTTCCTAACACCCTAACACTTTAATCATACAAAACTTCCTATTCTCAAACACCCCATGGCATAAATGAAGTAAAACATAGCATTAAGAACACATGAATGCTAAATAACAAAAGCTTCAAGAACGAGTGAAACAATCTATTCATTACTTTAACTACTTGTTGTGAAGATAAATCTCCTATCCTTCTTAGATAGTAGTTTGCAAGAGTGAATTCAACATCTCTTGTCAAACCTCACCAATAACTCCCTTAGTCAAAACACGACTAAAAGTATCCCATTGATGGCATTGAGCACGAAGAATTAACAAGTTTGGCAACACTTATAAACACTACACCGTGTCAACACATTTAACCAATTCATGCATTTACACAAGATTAATCAAGAACGATCGACATTCGTAGACTTATCGCATTTTCTACCTAAAACAAACATGACAAAGAGTTCAACATCATCACATTCATCTAGCAATTATCAATACATCAACATCATTTAGAAGCTCTAACTCATGCTCTTGGATTCCACATTAAAAGAGGGGAAAATGAGTTACTTTCTCCCAACCCTAACAAGCAATCATAGAAGCAATTCATATACTCAAACTTCCAACAATATTAATGTCATTAACAATCCACATTCAAAACTCAATAAATACACAATAGAAAAAGCAATAGATAGATAGAAATAATTCTCAAGGCATTAGTAAGGAAGTCTCAATCAATTGTTCCCAAGTACAAAATTAAGCTAGATAATTAAAACCCATAACATACAACAAAGATCTACAAAGAAAGAAGAAGAAATGGAAGAAAATTGTAAAAATAATAAATTAGGGTTTTGGAGCCCCCAAGTCGGGCTTAGAGAATGGGGAAGAAAGGAGGGCTATTTATAGTATAAGATTAAGGAAAAGAAAGACAAAAAGAAAAAGTGTAGCAGTATCCCGACCGGGTGGAAATGACCTTGCCTGGGCGGTGGAGGCTTCAGCCCAAAATTCAGATCTATCTGCCCTGGCGATACCATTTCCGCCTGGGCGAGCTACAACTTGCGGATTCTTGTTTTGCTTCCCATGGGTGAACCTTTGATCTGCTTTGGGAGTTCTTGTAGTCAATTTTATATTGCTCGAGAAGATGAATCCAATGACGTCACCCTTGTAGGCTGATTCTTCTTGGATAATTTTAAGAAGTTTGTCTAAACTTCCGGGTGACAATTCATCCGCTTCTTTGCCTTCCTTCTTTGACCCTTCTATCTTCTACAACATTATGCCACGTGGCCTTCCCTAAACCACTCCAAAGGGCCCACAAGAAATCTACAAATGAAGCTCACTAAATGGAATCTAGATGCTCGTAAGGACCAAAAACCCATTAGAATAAACATAGGTTACAAAATGAAGGATTTAGATATAAAAACTAAAAATTGTCATCTAAACCCATTATCATGTAAACGTACCTAAATCTAGCAATCTTATAACAAAAATATGACAAAAGAGATGTTAAGTGCTTTGGAAAAATACATGCATTTGATGTCTCATCATCAGCCGACCGACCGACCGGCACGAGGCCAGTACGATCAGCACAAGCCAACCTATCACGACCCGTGCCAGTGGTCGCTAGCATGGATTGTTCCAACAACACGGGTTGTGCCAAATCCCTAAGCATGGATCGTGTCGATCTATGCAGACTGTGTCCCCATTGTTTCAAATTCACCCCAAACGGCTAACTATGGGCGCAGACCGTGTTGTTTCACACGGTTCGTGTCATTTCAAGTTCTAAATGCGAAAACCATCCCACGGGGTGTGAAAGATGACATGGTCCACACAATTTTACTAATAGAATAGTGCATCTAGCTAACGGCCCATACCAAACAACATGGGACGTGCGATCAAAAGTGCCAAATTGAGGCTCCAGCCAGGGGTCCGTTCCAGGTGACATGGCCCGTGCCAGCACAAGGCAAACAGCCCATGCTAGACCGACTAGGCCACGCCAGCTCAAGACACACGGGTTGTACCTGATCAGGCCCGTGCCACCCGGCTAGCACAGATCGTGCAATTCTCCATTGGTCGTGTCAGTTGCGGCAGCTAGGGTTTCTATGCCTATTTTAGGCCTATTTCAATGCTCTATTCCCTATTACTATATATATAAACCTATGTCCACTATGATTTAAATTTATGCTCATTTTTTAGACTTCAAGAGTAGAGAGAAATGAGCTCTTCATTCTCTCTAGAATATTTTCTTTTCGTCTCTTTATTTTTCCTTTGCCTAAAGGCCTTGTATCCAATGAAATACTTGGGTTCAATGCTTAGGAAGTGGTTAACTTGTTTGGGGATCATATTTGTATTCATGATTTGATACATGTTTCGTGATATTTCTTAGACCTACCTATTTCTATGTGTTAGTGATATTATGTTTGCTTGTTCTTTATTTTCTCATTAATTGCATAAATGATACACTAAGTTGGCACACACTGTAGTCTACATTTGTATTGGTGCATATATTGATACCCCTCGAGGAGTGAAACCTAGATGTGATGTGGGTAGCGGGGTCCGGGTCTCCGTGGGTGTGTGCACATAGGTCTTTTCTGAGTTTTACCATTACGATAATAGCACACTAGTCTTAACTGGTGAGTTGGCCAGAAGGGTTACGGGTAGAGATAGTATTTGGTAGAAAAATAGGGTTAGCTCATTTGCGATCCTAGAGCCATGGATAAGGTGCCTATTTTACTTTGCCTCGATAGGCCTAGGAATAGAGAATTCGTTATGTAGTGTCCATGATGTAATCATATAGGGGAGAAATATATATGCACAGCGGCAGGGCCATTGTTGCACTCCCCTAATTACGGAGGCGGTGTCGATGGAAGATTACAAAAGTACCCTATGTGACAGGTATGAAAAAGTGTTGAACATCGACCACACCACGTGATATGAACACTAGAATAAGTTTTAATGTCTTGTATAACATCGAATCGATGATCCAACTTTTCACCAATCATGTTACGCAAAACTCCCCCAAGGGCTAGTCTATATAGTTTAATCTTTTTTGATCTCATATGTTTGTAGTTTTTAGTTTAACACCCACCCCCCGACATTTTTTGCAATATTTGGCTATTCCTAACACATGGACGGATTGACAGCCTGTACGTGGTTGTGTGTAGTTTACTTTTGGACACCTAGCATCTCTGTGAACAAACCCAGTCTTGCCACTATCTACCCTATAGGTAGCTTAGTAGTAAGTTTTAGAGAAGGATATAAATTTCTAGCTTTGACTCTCTTGAACGGCCTCCATTCAGGTTATCTACTCATCATATTAACGAACCTTAATGGAGGTGGGTTAAATTTTGGCGTCGTTGCCAGGGGTGCTAGTCCAAAAGTTTAATTGTTAACTTGCATAGCATGTTATGACCCAGCTCAACTTGGGGTCATTCATTGTAGCCAATTAACCCAATCCAAGGACGGAGCTCAAAGATAGAAATTTATATTCTGCACCCCAATCTCACTGCTACGCTACCTAGAGGGCAGTTAGAGGTAAGCCCTATGTTTGTCCGCATAGATGCTAGGTCTAATGTATTAATTATAAACAAAACCTTGTATGGGTCATCAATCCGTATAAGTGAAAGGAATAGCTAGTAAAGCAAACATGCAAGGGGGGGGGGGTTGAGTTTTCAATCTAACAACTACAAAATATGCAAAGTAAATAACACAACTACGATATAAAAATAGTACTTGGGGAAATCATGGTGAATCTAATGCTTCTATCCTCGATTCTTTCACATTGAGATCTAAATAAACCTAATAGTGTGTTCATAACACGTGGTGTGGCCGATGGCATACACTTCCCCGCCCCTGTCCTGACGGGTGCTCTCGCAACCCTCCATTGACACCGCTATCATGATTAGGGAAGTTCAACATGGCCCGACTATTTTTGTAGGTATGATTCTCCCCCGTGCGATTACGTCACGGACTTCCACCATGGATGTAACTACTTCCCTCGGTCCTATCAGTTAGGCCCAAGGATCGTAGCCATCTTATCTTTGATACTATGGTTTCTTGTAATCCTAATTTGCTACTATTTAAGCTATCTCTACCTGAAACCTCTAGGACAACTTTGCAAAGTCGGCTAAGACTGGTGCGATGGTAAGTGGATCAGGGTGACCTCGAATCTCCCGTGCAGACACCCACGCAGACTCATTCCTCTCCACCCATACAAACATCTAGGTTTCCCTTCCCAATGGGGCATCAATTATTTTCTCCTAGTTTGAATAGAACCCAAAGTGTGTGCTTATATGTGGTGTAATACTCATGCATTCAAATTCAAAAGAAAATAACAATAATATTATGAACACAAAATTAGGATGAACTATAGAATCTCAAAAGGCATAAAGATATAACCAAGTCTGTACAATTATCCCCAAGCTATAGAAACTACTCCCTTGACGTGGAATTTAAATAAAGATTTGAATTACACATCTTACGATGAAAGAAAAATGAAAAGAAGAAAAAGGTTCCTAAGGAGAGAATCTCCTCTACTCTTGAAAGTGAAAATGAGATTTAAAGTATGAAAAGTCTCTCAAACCTAGTAAACTAAGGTTCTATATATATAATAGTAGGAGATTGAGCCTAAAAATAGGCAAAAAATAGGCACAAATTGAGTAAACCCTAGTTCAGACGCCGTCGGACGCAAGACGTCACTGATGATGCATCTCGTGGATATACTTGGCACTAGACGCGAGGTCTGGCACGGGTCGTACCACTTCATGGGCGTGGGGTGCCTGTTCTTGAGCATGTCGTGGATCTTCAGTGTGGTACGGGGTGCGGGGTTGGCTTGGGTTGCATCTGGCACTTGTGCAGGCCTCGCCATCTCCTATTGGGCACCATCAAAGTGCTTAAATTTGAGGTCCTAATATGCACCCGTGGCCATTGGCGTGGGTCGTAGTCAGACTTGGTTCTTTGCTAAGAAAACTTGGCATGAGCCGTGTAGATTACCACACCCCGCCGGCTGGACTTGACAAAATGGACTTTGAACAGTGCAAGACGCCTAAAATGGGATGTCACGCTCCCATACTTCGCCATGTGGAGGGGTTCATTGCTCGGTGTTGTAGACCGTCATGTCTTGCACGGGTAGAATTAATGTCTCGCGTCGCTCTCCTTGGCGCAAGCTTCTCCTTTGGCGTGGGTCGTTGGTGCCAAACCATGCACGGCATGTGCCGTCTTGTTGGTGCTTTGGCCGGCTAAACAAGTTTCCTTCGCTACAGGACAAACGTTGGTCTAATTTAAGAGTTTTAGTAGTCGACTTTAGAGTACTCGAGAAGACAAATCCAATGGAATCTGCGTTGAAGGCTAATTATTCTTGGATTGTTCTCGAACTAAGGCATAGCTCATTGGACCATGATTCCTCATTTCTCAGTTGGCAGCTATGCACTCCATAGACGCCTGTCTTTGACTTAAATATCCTTCTACTATGCATTGATGATCGGGTCCTTCATCTACTACCATTCTAATGTGAATGGCCTTTGTCTCTACTACCGGCCTTGCGAACGGCCTGCAATATCTTCTACCGCCCTTATGAACGGCTTTCACATAGAATGTAAACAAAAAAGTACCCACGGGTGACCTACTAGAGATGATCACAAGGAAGATCAAGGCACCCACTGATACAAGATGTCCATTAGTACCAATTAAGCCTACAAAACACGAGCTTTAGACCAGAAAACCAAACATGGTCATCTAAACACCTTGTCACATAAACTCAACTAATACTAGCAATCCACCAAGTAAAAATAACTAAAAAGTATGTCAAGTACATCGATTAACGCATGCAAAATGAAGCAGATCAGAATTCCCACACTTTACCCTTTACTCATCCTCGAGTAAATAGAAAACAAGAAAAAGAATCAAGTGAAATGTAGCATGCAAGAGTAAGTTAACCGAATCATTCAACTTATTCCAATATTACCCTATTTCCCCTAAGAAAGTAAGAATCTCACAACTCTCACACTCCTCAATAGACATAAGTAATCAAACCACCCAAAAGTAAAGTGTGGAAAAAGGTAAGCCAAAAAGATAAGTATCAAGGTAGCTTAGTTTTACCTAAATGATCCCAAAAGCAATTAAAGAGTAGTCTTAAAAAACAACCCACCATGGAAGCATGCATTCAACCAAGTTTTTTTTTTATTTTCTTTCAATTTCTCTCATTTTTCCTAGGAGTCCTTTTGGGTTTTTATCCTAGCTTTAACACGCAAAGGGTAATCACTTCCACCTTTTTCCACACGGCTTCTCATTTTTTCCTAGGCTCATAAGTCTAGCCGGGCATAGTCTCTCATTTTTACCTAGGTCTTTTGACCTATCCGGGATTTTCCTCATGTTACTTAAGTCGCCCTTTTGGATTTTTGACTTTTCCAAGTTTTGTATTTTTTTTCCATTTTTTCAAGTTTTTCAATTTTTTTGGTGTAGCACAAAAATGCCACAAATGTGGGCTTCATACTACAAAAAATAGTCAAAAACATAAAAATACACCACCAATTTCTAAAACATCCTACCCTATGAAAACTAGAAGTCCTAGCATAGCATGTCATACCACCAAGTGTTCATCCAAAATCACCCCTCAACAAAAACCAACATAATCAACAAACAAGAAAAACTACAAAAGTAAACCATGAAATGCACCAAGGAAATTCAAGAATGAAAAACTCCCCAAGTGCTCACTACTCCCTCCCCACACTTTGCACATGTAAAGTGTCCAATGCACAAAATTCATGTCAAAATGTATGTGAGGTAGGGAGAATAGTGATACTCACTCTCGCAACCCCAAAGGTCCTTCGTCCTCATGAATCATGAAGCTCCTACCCATGTAACTGATTACTTGAAGTGTGGCTGATGTTCCCCAATTTACCACCGCCGCTGCGCCAACGTGGGTGATCGGAATCTACAAAGACAAAAGCCCCCTGAGGTTTCCGGGGGAAAGAGGCTCTGATGCCCAAGTTAGCAAACACATTACCAAGGTGTAATTAGGAATGAATAGTCAAGTTGTGTAAGGTTACCTTTGGCCTTTCTATAGGTAGGCAAGTAGGGCAACTATTTTGTTTGCTTGTGTAGCAAGTACTGTCACCTTGGGCCAGCCTAAAAGGCTTTACCTAAAGGGTAAATCTATGAACATAAGGTCAGCCGCATAGGTATTTAGGCCCACACGGATTTACACATTATCAAGAAGCCCCTAGAAAGCTGAGGTTTTGGCCTTCGAATTCATCCCAGGATCGTGGCCTCGAATCCATACTTGATTCTGCGGGTTTGTCACTACTCCCTCTTGATGGGGGTGTTTCAAACTGACATCCGAGCGAGGTTTTACCCTCCAAAATCCCTTAACACTTCCAAGGGTACAATGATAGTGCCCATGATGATGTGTTTGAAGGTTCGTCCCAGGTTGAGGCTTCGAACTTACCGTTCGAGCTGATCAATGTGTCAGGGGTTTGACCCTTGGCTTTCTAATCTGTGTTAGAGCCCAAGGACCTAAATCCTGCCTGTTTTTTATCTCCAAAGGGGTCTTTGGGCCCTTGATAGTACTTCTCGAGGGATCTAATCTTTGGACCTTTTAATCTGTGTTAGAGACCCACGGACCTTTGAGCCCCGGGGACAGAAACACAAAGTTCAAATTTTTGTCTTCTAATCTTAGTTAGGAGACATGGAACTTCAAATTCTGTTATACTTAGGAAAAGATAAGATGCCTCATTTCTGAGGCTTCTAATCTGCACTCAAGCTCGAGTTATGCAAGTCTTATCTTTTCACCCCTAGGGGGTACAACCTTCAAGTCTCTAATTCTGTGTTAGAGCTCATGGCTGCTTGAATTCCTAGAGCCTAGGATAGATTTGGACGTCGACCTTCCAATCTACGCTAGAAGTTTGGTACGTCCGAATATGAGTTTATGATTGTATAGGGTTCAAACTCCCACTTTCTGAACTGTGCCAAAATCCAAGGAATCCACCTCCTTTCTACAGTGTGTTTTTCCTTCGAGCATCAGGTCTATGCTAGAGTTTGGAAGGTGTGCACTTGCGCGTTTAAGCACAAATGGCTCCTAGGGCTCTAATCTGTGCTAGCGTCCCTGGAGCTCAAATCTGCGTGTTTAAGCATAGAGGCTCTGGGCTTCTAGGGTTCTAATATGTGCTTGCATCCCCGGGAGCATATTTAAGTATAGAGGCTCCAGGCTTCCAGGGTTCTAATATTTTCTAGCATCCCTGGAGCTCGAATCCGTGCATTTAAGCATAGAGGCTCCGGGCTTCCAGGGTTTTAATCAGTGCTAGAACCTGCAGGGTTCGAACTTATAGCGGGAAGTGGGAAGGTCACGTGAGATTTTCTTTATTTAAGCAATTCAAATTCAAGGCAGGAAGTGTAGGAGTCGTGGGTGTGGGTTGACTCTCTGGTTTTGAGGAGCGTGAAGCCCATGTTGGATTTCCAAGTGCACACGGCTTTTACCATAAATGCCTTGGGTTTGGTTCCCCCCATGCGGCCCATTACATATACAATTACTTTTTGTGTGGCGGCCCAAGGTAATGATTACCTTTTAATGTCATATATATATATACACGATAACTTTCCACTATTCTCACTTCGTTATCTTTCCCAAATTGCTCCCAAATCCTAAAACCCTTTTTTTCCTGTAAGTGCATTTTTTCGGCAATCTTTCTCAGAAAATCTCAAGTTCTATTTCCGGCCACTGTACCAGAAAGTTCCCTTTCCCTTAACCTCTCATTTCAATTTTATAATGTTGCAAACACCATCGTCGAGGAAGAACTCCATTCTGGTCTATTTCCTGGTTGTTTCTACCACTGGTGGCATAGAGAGTACTCCCATTTAGGACTCTGGCGTCGTTCCTTCCTCAGTGGCTAGTTACCTTCCGATGGGTTTAGAGGCTGAGGAAAGTTCTACCAGCTACTCAGCGTCGCCTCAGGGTTACCTTCAGAATTGAGTTGAGTTGGGCTTGATTTCAGGAGTAAAAGAATGGTCGTCCCTATTTCTTTGAAAAGATTCTAGCTCCCATCCTCAAAAGTCCTTCACACCACATGGATTCGGAAGTTTCTGAGTTGTTGAAGATGCTACCTTTGTGGGTCCGACACCCAAAGGACTTACGGTTGGAGGTGCTTCAAGAAGATGAAAATCAAGGGATACAAGGCCCGGTCAGTGCACAGTTTACGAATGCCATCTTCGGTTAGGCCTATGTTTCCCCTTGCCTCCCATCCTCTCTCATCTTCTTGCGGAGCACTGGATAAGCCTGGCCCAAGTGCATTCGAATATCATCCCCCTCGTCATGGCGTTCCTGACTCGATGTAATAGCTTGGTCATCAAACCATGCTACTTTCTGGGAGTAGGACTGTGGTACATTCGAACGGGGGTCAAGATACGAAGCTTGAAGTGCAACAGATTCTCAGACCATCGTGTAAACAAAATGTCTAACTGTAAAGGATGGCATCTATCTCCCATACATGTTTGAGAAAGAAGCTGAGGAGTAATATGTACTCGATTAAAATCAGAAGCCCAAGTTTGAGAACCCTTCCGTCTATGTTAATCTGGAGGATGTGATAGCTTATATAGATCGGCTGTTGAGTAACCCCCTCAATAATTTGAGGTATTTTGACTTCCTCTAGCCGGAGGAGGTATATGACTAGATTTATCGCAAAAAGCCAGTCCTGATAGAACCCCTTCCTCCAGCGGAGACCGTGAAGCCTCCTTCCTGCAAGGGGGAGAAGAAGAGTAGTTCAAAATACAAGAAGGGGGGAGAATTTAGGGGTTCTCAACCCAAGAAGGTAAAGGCAAAGAGGAAGGCCTCTTCAATTGATGGTGAGAGGCTTCAAAAAAACTGAGAAAAAAGAAAAAGAAGGCCGATAGCTTGAAAAATTCTAAGCATGCTTTCAAGCCAGTGGGGGCAGAACCAGAGCCCTCCCGGGTGAGCAATTTTAGAGAGTCACCCATTGGGATTTATTCCTCCCCCTCCGAAGGTGTTTGCGACACCCTTAGTTTTAACCTGTCTTTGCTTTTATCTAGTCTTCTTTTATTTTCTTTATGTTTGCTAATTCATGGTTTTCCCTTTTTTTCTTGTTTCTAGTGGATTTTACTGCTACTCTTGGATTTGACAATGAGATGGAGACCGAGACAATGTTTATAGAGGCCTCTCCGTAGGCCCCCAACCGCCACCCTCTTTTAAGCCCCGTCCAATTGGAGGCTCTGTCCGAGGTTCAGTCGGAGCTCCAGGATGAAACTGCTAGAAGTAAACGGAGTCATGATGGGGCTTCCCCACCCCAGCCTTCCCTTCAAAGGCCAAGAATTGATACGCCCCCCTCCATTCAATCAACCTGGTCCATCCGAGAACACCAGCTTGGAGACTGGCCACCTCTCAGGGAGGAACAACTTACCCCTCAGAGTGGGGCGGGTCACTCTTTGACCCTTTTCCCGTAAGCCCCTTACTCGGTTACCTTGGACTTTGTTATCCAGGCCTATTTTGCCAAGGTTCATGAGGTCGAATAGGCTATTAATAAGTTTAAAGAGCTTGAAGGGGAGTTGCGTGAGACCGATTCCCATTACAAGGAAGACTTGGAGAAGGTGGCCTCTGACTACAAGTTCGAGTGAGTTATCACTGCCTTTGCCCATCGGGTGGAGCTGAAGATGCAGGCTCTTCCTAAAAAATGGGAGGTCGAGAAACAGGCCTCCGAGAATGACAATCTTTTGAAAGGGCTCAAGCTGAAACTCGCAGAGGCCCAGGCATAAATTTCCAGATGGTCTGCTCTTTGCTTTCCCGAGCAACAGGCTTCCACTTTTGAGGCCTACACCAACGGGGTAGTGAAGACTCTGAGGTTCCGGGATTTTTCTCCTCGCTCTCCATGGTTTTGGTTGGGGTTACCCGAAACAATTTGGCTTGTTCCGTCTCCAAGGATCTCCCAGCTAAGTACACTACTATGTTGGATTTTTATAAGAACAATTCAAAGCCCAAACAGTTGAACCATCTATGGTGGAAGTCTATCCAAGATGGGGGGATTAAACTCCCCTCGCTCGACCATTTGAAGGCTTCTGGAAAGTACTTCTCAGTGGAGGAGATCCGCAACCTGGAGGTGGATGAAGACACCAAGTGGAAAGAGCCGGATCCCCTTATCACTCTGAGGTCTCAGCACAGGCCTTCCCCTTCAAGTTCTTCTCAGGAGAAATCTAGCATAGGAAAAATGCATGAAAAAATTTCCTTTTATTAATGAAGACTTTCACTTTCTTATACTTATCTGTTTTATCTTCTATTTTTCGTAGACGTTAGACTTGGTACCCTCCCCCCCCCCTATCTGTAAAGGGGTACTTCCTACTTCCATCGATTTCTTCTTTCAAGTCATGAAGGAGTGATGAATGGGCTTGGATGGTACAAGTCTATCCGGCTCGAAGAGAAGCTTCGAGCTTCGTATAAGGAACTGGGCTTATGGAATAGCGGACTTCAAGAAAGGTAGAAAGAACTCCTCGAAGAATTGAACTGTTTGAGGGTGGAAAGAGATTCCTTAGTTGCAGCGAAGGATGAAGTTTTGGGAGATTTTTTATCTCTCAAAGTCCGGCATAATGAAGTTCTCAAGGAGATAACTACCAAGGCCGGGTTTACCTCGAATGATTAATGTATTTTGGCTGCTAAAGCCTACAAAGCAACTGGGGGAGCTTTAACTTCCCGACCGAATGAGTCTATTGAAAGTTATCCTCGTGCAGCTCAGGTGGCCCGAGAGAATGTAGAGGTGGCTCGAGTAGCCCTAATAATTGCTATCAAAAAATTAAGCAGTGGAAAGAAAAAGTATAGGCATATCACCGAGACCTGGTTCCTGCGTTGAAGCAAACCATTAAAGAGAATTAGGCCATGCTTGACGTTGTTTGTAGGGATAATGAGAAGGTTGATATAGAGCTTTCCAAACTATATACAACATATGAGGAAATGGTCAATAGCCTTCGAGCGTACGAGCTCCAACTCAGGACAGTTAAAGCTCCACTGATTGATGATTTTGAAGACTTTCTTCGAGAAACTATCAATATCATGGAGCAGAAACATATTACTCAAAACTCCAAGTATTGTGAAGCATATGAAGAGGCTAGGAGTTGGTTGGACAGGATGCAGAAAGTGAAAGTGAGAGCTTCAAGTTCCTGTACTGCCCCTAGGAGAAGCGAGGCTTCAGGATCTGGTGAAGCCCCTCCTCTCGTGGCTTCGACTCAAAGAACTAACATGACTTGAGGTTCTTTGTCCAGTAGGAGAGGTAACACTGCTGGTCTAAGTCGAACACGGTCCCTCGATGACAAAGAAGAACCTTTAGTTAGAAGACCTTGATGCTAGGTCTTAGGATTCTTGTATTTTCCATCAAGGGGCCAGTAAAGTAGGTCGCCTGGATGTTTTCCTACTTTTTAAAATAGTTTTAATTTATTTCTATGTACTTGTAAGCCGTGTTGGCCCAATATTGTAAAATAATATCTTCTTCTCTTTGCCGTTGTCAGCTCATTTATTCCTTTTTTAGGTAGAAGCATTGACCCCAAGCTAAATTTATTTAACTTGTTTCACTTTCCACTAGTCCTCGGTCAAACTGTACTGACTTTTTCGAGCAACTTACAAGTCTAAGCCTTGTGTTGTTTACACGATCGGACGGGGCTTTGTTAGCCCCTCGAATATTTTACAAGGTCTGCGCCTTGGCTGCTTGTTGCTTATTTTACGGGGCTTTGTTAACCTTTAAAACATTTTAAAAGGTCTATGACTTGGGCGCTTGTTGTGCGTTCGACGGGGCTTTGTTATCCCTTCAAACATTTTTAAGGTATGTGCCTTGGGAGCTTGTTCTGCATTCGACGGGGCTTTGCTGGCCCTTCGAATATTTTACAAGGTCTGTGCCTTGGACGCTTGTTGAGCGTTCGACAGGGCTTTATTGGCCCTTCAAATAATTTACAAGGCATGTGCCTTGAACAGTTATTGCGCGTTTGATGGGGCTTTGTTGGCCCTTCAAATATGAGTTACTCCAATTTTAGGAGAATGGAAACCAAGAACTTTTTTGAAAGTAACTCGTTCTGATACTAAATTGCCAAAGGTAGAGGAGTCCTCTCAGTTTACAATGCTATTGAAACTAGGATCTCCTCCGACTCAAAAGTACTTCTAAGCGGGCCATTTTTTTACCTTCCCGAGCATATTGGGATTTGGGGGAATAAGGTTGGAAACATTCCATCTGCATCGAATCACTTCACCTTGGAGGGTTTCTACTCATAATTTCCTCCCAGACCGGCTTCAACATCTCGGTAAGGTCATTCCCAGTTTGCTGACAATTTTCCATCCAGCCCTCTACAAATTTTCTTGCTCCTTCTCATCACAAGGTCTCCTTTGGAAAAATAGATTTTTCAAAATCTCCAGTCGTGACACCGCTTAACCCTTTCTTTGACCCTAGCTTCATGGAGGTTTGCCTTCTCTATTTTCTCTTTGAGGAGATCATGGTCCAAGCGGCACTGCTCGTGATTGTCTTCATGTTGCCCATTGCTTATAGCAAACATTCAAAAGGTATGCAGCCTTAGCTCCGCTGGAATGACCACCTCAGAACCATAAACCAGGCCGTACGAGGTTTCCCCCATAGCAGAAGATTCCATTGTTCGGAACGACCAAAGTATGCTAGGTAACTCACTAATCCAGTTACCACATGCCCCTTCGAGCCTCGATCGAATGCCATTGAAAATGGTTCGATTGGTGACCTCTACGTGCCCATTGGCTGGGATGTGGTAAACGTTTGTGATCGTTCGAGGGATCCCTAATCTGCATATGATGTTCTTCCAGGAAACCCCAATCACTGCCTTTCCCTTTATGCCTGATAGGGCTTTGGCCTCGAGCCACTTTGTAAAGTAGTCTATGGCCATGATCAATTATCGAAAGTGGCCAAGGGCTTACAAAAAAGGTCCCACCAAGTTGATCCCCCATTTGTCAAATGGTTTGGAGCTGTTAATATTCATCATTTCTTCATGGGGACGTGGGTAATTGGTGCATGCCTTTGGCATTGGTGGCAAGTTTGGATGTGTTTGTTTACCTCTTTGAACATCTTCGGCCAATAATATCCGGCTAGGAGAAGTTTCTTTGCTACCGATCGAGCCCCCAGGTGGCTTCCGCAAGCCCTTTCATGGGTTTTACAGATTAAGTAATCAGCTTCGTGGGGGGTTACGCATCAGAGGAGTGGTTGGAGATGGGCTTGGTGGTACGGGACATCTTCATGAATCACGTATCTAGGTGCTTTCCCTAAACTTTCTACTTTGATGGGGTCATCTAGGAGAGTCCCCCTCTCGAAGATTGCTCATGATAGGTGCCATCCAAGACTTTTGCTCCTCAACCAGCATTACAGTTGTTTCCTCTTTGAAACTACACTTATTCAGCTTCTCCACCATTAAATGCCCTTCGGATTTCAAGTCCAGATCAGGTGAGGCAAATTTTCTTAAGGCATTGGACTTCTGATTCATTTCTTGAGGGACTTGGTTGAGGGTATAATGGTGGAAATGTTCGGGGGGGGGGGGGGTTACCACTTCCAGATAGCGTTGCAAACCTCTTTCCCTGGCCTCATATTCTCCCTTGACTTGAAAGTCCACGATTTGGGAATCACCGAAGATGTCAAGTTTTTGAACTCCCAATTCTTTGGCCATTCGAAAGCCTGTGATTAGTGCTTCGTATTCTACTTCATTATTCATGGCCTTGAAGTCAAAGTGTAAGGCATATGGGTAATCTTTCTTATCAGGGCTCTTGACCAGAACTCCACCCCCACTACCTCCAGAGTGAGAGGACCTATCAACGTACATCTGTCATGTCTGATCTGGTTCATTGACCTCTTCAATTTCTATCGGTTAGATGGTTTAGATGATGAAGTCTGCTAATGCTTGGCCCATGATAACTGTTCTTAGCGGAACTGGATGTCGTGTTCACCCAGTTTGATTGCCCATTTCATAATTCTTCTCGAGGCCCTGGCTTTAGAAGCACCTACCTGATTGGATGGCTGGTGAACAGGATTATCCTATGGCTTTGGAAGTATGGCCGAAGGCATCTTTGAGTGTGAACAAGGGCCAAGATTAGTTTCTCGAGGGCAATGTAGCGAGTCTTCGCGTCATGCAATGCCCTGCTTACGAAGTATATAGGGTACTAGGATTTTTCCTTCTCTTTTACCAGATGGTGCTTATCGCTAGGAGGGATGTAGAGATGTACAAATACAAATCTTCCACCTATTCTGGTTTCATAAGGTAAACTTTGTAAGTTCTCTTTCAGTTCCTGGAAGGCTTTGTCACAATCATTCATCCATTCGAATTTCTTTGCTTTTTTAAGCACATCAAAGAATGGCAGGTGTTTTTTCAGCCTCTTTCGAGAGGAATCGACTGAGTGCCACCAATGATCCTATGAGCCTTTGGATGTCTTTGGATGTCTTTGACTGTTTTGGGGGGCTTCATGTTGACCAATGCTTCAAATTTCTTGGAATTGACATTGATCCACCTTTCCAAAACCATAAATCCTAGGAATTTACCTGCTCTGACTTCGATGACACATTTAGCGGGATTTAGCTTCAAATTAGCTTCTTAGAGCTTTCAGAAGGTGTCTTTGAGGTCTAGAAGAAATCAGACGAAGCCTATACTTTTAACCACCATGTCATTAACATATTTCAATGTTTTTGCCAATTTTCTATTCGAAGAGCTTATCAACCAACCTTTGACGGTTGGCCCCTGACTTCTTCAACCCAAATGGCATTTTCTTGTTGAAGAATGTTCCCCCATCAGTTATGAAAGACATTTTTTTCTTGTCCTCTTCTGCCATGAGTATCTGGTGATAGCTCTTATAGGCATAAAAAAAAGACAGGACATCATATCCTGTTATAGCCTTGACTAGTACGTTAATGGAAGGAAGGGGATAGTTGTCCTTGGGGTAACAGTTGTTGAGATCCATGAAATTGATACACATTCTCCAAGTACCATCGTGCTTGGTGACCATCACAGGATGTGTTATTTGGATTAGAATACCTCTTTGATAACTTCAGTTTTCAGTAACTTTTAGAATTCTTCTTTTATGGCCTTGGTCCTTTCGGGGGAAAAAGATCTTCGCTTTTGTTTGATTGACTTTCAGGAGAGGCCCACATTCAGCTTGTGGATCATTAATTGCTTAAGTACCCTTGAGAGGTTGAGGGTGTCCCACAAAAACACATCAACGAAATTGTCTAAGAGGTCCTTCAGATGTTTCTTTGCTGTGAGTAGAATGATTTTTCCTATGGCTACCGTTCCCTTGTCTCAAACGGCCATTGGATCCATCCTCCTTTCTAGCCCCTTTGAGAGCTAGAGCCAAATAGCTTCGAGCCACCAGTTGATCCCCTCTAATAACTGTTATCCCTTTTTTTGTGGAGAACTTCATGGTCAAATGATAGGGGGGTCACACCGCTCATGCCTGGCACATCCAAGGCCTTTCGAGGATCACATTGTATAGGGACACAGTGTCAACTACTACAAAGCTACAATCGATTACGATTTCTTTGTCCGCCTCAGCTACTTTAACCGGGAGGGTAACCACCCCTAGAGGTAGCACCATTTTCTCTATGAAGCCAGACAAGGGAGAGGTTGTTCTTCTTAGGCTTTCACATCCCATCCCTAACTGGTCGAAATAGTTAGCAAACATTACTTCAACCCAACTGCCATTGTCCACGAACACCCTATTGACATAACAATCTACTATAGTTGCATGGATCACCAACAGATCCATGTGGGGGTTTGGTTGGGCACTGGGTCAGCCTCTGAGAAGGTAATTGCTTTTTTGGGTTGGAAACATTTTTGACAGGGTTTTCCGGGAGGGATATATTGGGACTGGGCTTTGATGATTGTGTTTGAAGCTTGATTGCCTACAAATCCATTGATAAAGTCAATCACACGATTTTCCCAGTCCCTCTGATTTCTGTCTGGCCGAGCCTTGGCTTTGGCTTGGACTCCTTCTTGGTTTCCAATTTAGTCTCCATCATTCACCTATTGTTCTCTGTCATTTTGGTTGGCTCTCTTTTTTCCTTTCCAACAGCATTTCACTCGAAGAGGATTCTCTTCTCGGACCCTCGACACAGTCAGGGAGTAAACCCTTCCTTGCACATCTTTCCACTTCCTATCTCAAATGGGTACACTCATCTATTTCATGGCCCCGTTCTTTGTGGTGATCACAAAATTTAGGGGTGCCTTTCTTCACATGGCAATCTTTTCCAGGAGGGGGCTTCGAAATCTCTCTTTAGGGATGCAGTGCATCTCCATCAGGGACTTGGTTAAGGGAATAAAGCTTTCGAACCCTTTTTTGGGTGGTTGTGACTTTTTTACCCAGTGTCAAAGTGTTTTGGTCCCTTTTCGAGCCATATACCCCCTTCTCATTTTCTCTTCGTAGCCTCTTCAATTTTTGAGTACTACTCTACAATTTCCTGTAATTGTTGTAGGGTCACCGATTGCTTTGAGACCATATTTTTGTACAAGTCGAGGTTCAACATCCCATTCATATACCCAAGAATTACCCCCTCCTTGGTCCGATTGATTAAGCTAAGACTCTCATCCACATATCGATGGTAGAACGCCTCTGTTGACTTGTCTGGCCTCTGTTTGCTTTGGTACATCTCTATTAAGGTTTTTGTGAACCTTTTCTTTTCAAAAAACTAACTCAGAAGGGCCATTCCGAAATCTCTATACGAGTTTAGCATCCCTCTACCCAGCTTTTTGAACCATTCTTAGGCTTTCCCTTGAAGGTAACTTCCAACCAACTTGCATGTTAGGTGTATATTGAAGTCCCTCGAGTTCATCAAACTAAGGAATGTCTGTATGAACTCACAAGGGTCCGATTCTCCATTGTATATAGGGAGCCCTTCACGTGATTTCATTTCGCTGGGCCATCAGCCGGTCAATATCGCGGAACTAAAAGGGGATGTTGCAACATGACCCAAACACCCGATCAGCCTGTCGAGTTCTCTTATCAAAGAGTCGCTCAGTCCCCTCCCATTCACAGATCTTCATATGGGCTGGGCCAAATCGGAGCATCCAAGCTTGGGGGCATAGGGAGGAGATAATTTGAAGCCATGTACCCTGAGCGCGACCCTCCTCCTGCCGAGCCATAATATAACCCTGGCTATTAAGGGTCATTGAGGGGGACCTCGGGATGGATTCTAGAATAGATATGGCTTTCAGAACCTGGGAAAGTTCCCATTGGCTCTACCATCAAATATGAAACAGTCTGTCTCAGAGCCGCAGGCACCAAGATAGGTATTGAGATCTGCGCAGAGCATCTCATTGTTCGTGGCATGATCGGGAGTGTTGGCTGAGGTCATTTAAAGGAACTAATGTCGGCTTGATAGGACACTCCAAGGGGGGTGTACGAATGGAATCTTAGTTGCAACACCAGGGGCATCGAAGGTTAGGGCCATATCTGCTTCTAAATCACCCTATGGTAGAGCATTGGAGGCTCCACTTGATATCCAGCCGATCTAAGGGCCTGAGCCCATGATGCTAGATATTTCTGTGATGGGGGGCCCTCCTTGCTCGTATCCATTGATAATTGAATATACCCTCTCAAGATCTCTGTTTGCGAATCCGTTGTAGCCTCTGTAAACTGCAATATGTTCGCCCTTTGTCAACGTGCTTGGTTTTGTGAGGGAGGAACTTCCGCTCCAACTACCTAGGGTTCAACGCTAACCTCCATGGTCTATGGGGTGAGGGTGCATTAGCTTCTTTGCAAAAAGCTTTTGGACCCCTCCTTTCCAGGACCTGGCCCTGGCATGCTTTTGGAGGCTGAATACCGGCACTAGAGGGAGTGATATTCTGAGGCATATTGGATCTACACCATCTCATTTTCCAGTATAGGGATTGTACTTCTTCACCAATGCCTAATGCTTTTCCTTTTAACCGTTCGCTCCTACGGAAGGCGCTTGCTGTAGATGTGGACATAAATAGCAAGTATTTGAATGCAGATCATACTGATGGTCCCACTAGGAGTGCCACTTGATGCGTCCTAATTTACCCACACCGCCGCACCGCTGTGGGTGATCGGAATCTACAAAGACAAAAGACCGTGAAGGTTTTTGGGAGGAGAAAACTCCAACTGCCAAGTTAGCAACAGGCTACCGGGGTGTAATTAGGAATGAATAGTTGAGTTGTGTAGGGTTACCTTTGGCCTTTATATAGGTAGGAAAGTAGGGCAAATTTTTTGTTTGCTTATGGAGAAAGTACTCTCACCTTGGGCCAGCACAAAAGGCTTTACCCAATGGGTAAAACTATGGACTTAAGGTCACCCGCATGGGTATTTAGGCCTATACGGATTTACACATTATCAATGGCCTCAATGCTATCCATATTCGAGCTAAGATCTTCCACTTGTGAGTGCATTCCTCCTATCGCTTGGACTACCTCTTGCAACACTTGAGTAGAGACCGAAATCTTGTCCCCAAGTTAATGCAAGTGGTCAATAATGTCCCAAGATGAGCGAGAGCTACTAGGAGGTGCTCTCGGAGTGGACTCTCCCTCGGACTCCTCAATATCTATCTCCGGGTTGGACATAACTGTACATAACTCATTCTCAAACTTTTGGTCCCATAAAATGAATAGATCATCCAAGCTAGTAACATGGTCAATGGTTGTGCGCTCCGGTTGTGGAAGAATCATGAAGCTACACGTGTTCGCCCCGCCACAGATACATATCCACCATTCAATTTCGTTGGTCTCACCATAGATGCCTTAAATAACTTGTCAATGTTGTACCTTGTACCTGATCTTCCCAAGTTAGCTAGAGCTCTTTGTGTGAGCAGATGACTTAGATACTTTTCCAAAAGACCAACCATGCCTCCCATGGAAATTTTACCACTGTTCCTATCTCCCATTGCTAAACATTCCTGCACAAAGTACCCCATCAAGTTCGGGTAAATGTTACCCTTGGGAGTCATTGCCCAAAGATAATGAACATCCAAACTCGGGCATTGCGTTAGTTCACCATGGTAAAAGACTCCCATAGCAAACAAACGGTGAACATAATGGAGCGTCAGATGAACTATGGAGGTACTCTTGCACAGGTTCTTCCGATCTGTGACCGTCAGTTACACCCAAAAGTGCCCAAGAGAGAAAGGTAACCCTTTTTTATGTGTATTTTAGATCTCCTTGCCATACCTCCGCCCAAAGGCTCGCACAACGTCCTAGTGGGTCATCTTGTACTACTTATTATCGCCTTGTGTCCATCATCATCTACGACCGGACATAGAGTAGCTCGGAACTCTAGGGTCCACCTAATGTACGCCTTGAAGTGTTTCTAAAGAAACCCCTATAGACCTACTCAACTCAACATGTAAGCGACCGGCTCAACTAAACCTAGAACCGCCAAGGTGTCCTTGCAAGCAAACACCATCTCTAAAATACTCCTCTTCTGCTCTCTCAAGTTCCTCCACCTCCGAGCTGCAGTCACTGAAATGTTGGATTAACCCATAAACTCCTCGGTAAAAAATGCGGGGTTACCAAGAATGGAAGTTTTCGGCTCGGGGTTTGCACCCTTTGTCAACTTCTTCCTCTTCTAACCCCTAGTAGAATTGCCCTTCTCCGAGGCATCTTCTTAGGTGGAATCCAAACAAAATAAGGACAAAAGTGGTGATATGATCATAAACAAAGCTTGGCCTACAATTCAATGAGATAACATTCATCTAGATAACCCAAACATTCATAACATGATATTCTAAGCATGTAGGCTATTCAAACAATAACATTCCTCATAAAAATGTAGGTTATCACCAGCCCATTCAATTAAATCATGCAACCAAGATTTACTCTCTCCCAAATCACCCAACACCAAAGATCATATCTTTCAAGCAAAATAGCACATTAATCCTCCCAACATCCTCTTCAATACAAGATTATGCATACAAACTCAAATAAAAACACATATCTCACAACACACTCATTCTAAATTCATGCTTCAAATAACACCACAATGTCAAATAAAGAACATAAGCATAGAGTTCAATGGGTTACTTGAAATTTGAAGCTAAGATTTGCAAGACCCATAAAAGAAGAAGCAAAAACTGCACACTTTTGGAAGAAAATTTTCAATTTTTTGAGTTCACCAAGAGTGTGTGAGAATGAGTGTTTCTGGAGAAGAAAGATTGTGTCAAATGAGAGAATTAGGTGGAGAAGTGAACTATGGAAATGGAATTTAAGCCTAGGTGACTAGGGTGAGAGGTACAATTACGATAAGAATGGAATTTAAAATGCTCAATTTAGGAGAAAATACAAGCTAATAATTACAAGAGATTTGGAAGTATTTTCAAAAATCTTAAGGAATTTGGGAATTCCAAAATTCTTGGACCAAAAATGCATTTTTGAATTAAGAATCAGAATTTTCAAAAACTTTGCATTATCGGAGCATAGAAAATTAAAAATTTGGTTTGAGGTGCACAAGGGGTCTGGTGCGAAGCACAACCTCACACCAAACCACTTGGCACGAGGCATAGCCTCACGCCAAACCTTCTGGCACAAGGCATAGCCTTGCACCAAACCTTCTAGCACGAGGCATAGCCTTGTACCATTTCAGTCTCAGCATGAAGGATAGCCTCGACCGGCCTACCTGGTGCAAGGTATGAAACAACTGTTTCCCTAATCCTCAGTTTTTCCCTCTTTTTCAAAAGACTATGTCACCTGTCCAATTCAAGCCTCATTCCAGAAGGTTTTCCGTGAGGCCTCATGCCATTCCAGTCCCGACATGAATGATAGCCTCGCGCTGGCCTACTTGGCGTGAGGCATGCAACAACTGTTTCCCCAATCCTCATTTTTCCCTCTTTTTCAAAAGACTATGTCACCCATCCAATTCAATTCCATTTAAAACACAATCACGAGTCTCGAGCTCAAATTTTCAAACCATTAAGAGTTCATTTCAAAAATCCATGTAGGAAAACATAGATTCATGCAAAAACTACCTACTCACTAATCAAAACATGAAAGCAAAACAAACACCGTATGTTTATTGTTATCCTCATGACTTATTTTCTTTCTCAAGCTTTCTAGTTGGAAACAATTACTAGTGGGTCTCCGGAATCACCATCGGCGACTCCACCCATGATGACATCATTGTGGAGAGGTCTCCACAACTAGCCATCCTTACCTCCGGACCTTTTGCCTGCCAATAGGAATGAATTTCCATGTCTTTCCATCATTGAATCTGTGAATGTCATTTCGGGGATTAAGGGAGGTCAAGGAGGTTTTAAACCCTCAATTATCTCACTTTCCCGCCGCAAATTGGTTAGCATATAAAAACAATCTAGCAGCGACATATTATCCATTGCATCATTCAATTCATCGAATTCATCATCATTATCATCAACATGGGACTCACTCAAACATTCATGCTCATTTGTCTTGGAAGAAGACTCATCATGCTCATCATATAAGGTTACACATTTGCACATAAAGATGACTTTGCTGAATCATGCCTAGACTTGTAGGTATCAAATTCCTCTTTGTCCATGTCATCTTCTAGAGTTAAGGTTCCCAAGTGGACATCAATTTTAGTCCTAGACGTTTTAAGAAAAGGTCTCCCCAAAATTATTGGGGGTGCACTTCCATTGTACGCTACATCTAAGACATAAAAGTCCACCAGAAAAACCAACTTGTCAACTTGCACCATCAAATCCTTTACTAGTCCACGTGGACTAGCTTAGGAATAATAGGCAAGTTGGAAAATTACTCTATTATCCCTAAGCTCACCTATGTCTAGGCGTTCATATAGACTAAACAGGATAACATTAATAGATGCACCTAGATCTAACATGGCATGTTCCATAAGTTTACCACCTAAAGAGATAAGGATAGAAAAAATTCTGGGATCATTGCATTTCTTTGGCAAGTTCTTATGATTCAAAACGGTGACACCTCCCATTTTCAAATGTCCTAATCTTTTAGTTGGTCTACGCATTTTCTTTATGCATGCAACTCTAAGAAATTTATCATATGATGGCACATGTTCAATTAATTCCAAGATAGGAATAGTTACCTCGGCCTTTTTGAAGACTTTTCAAATGTTTGCATCATCGGTCACCACCTTTTTCCATCCTCTCAAAGTATTTGGAAATGGAGGTGGAATAGTGACTTGTGCCTCGGGCGGTGAAAGTTCCTTGGAGGATGCTTCCTTGACCATAATCTCTTCTTTGAAGTGTCATTTGGCAGCCTTCACTACCTTGTCATCTTCTTGCATTGTCTTCTTCTAAGTTTTGTGGACTTCCTTTCCACTTCTCATTTTAAGAGCGCTCACATTCCTCGAATTCACCTCCGGTTGGAAAGGTAGTTTTCCAGGCTCCTTGGCTTCAAGTCGGCTTACCAAGGTGGAAAGTTGTCCAACTTGAACTTCTAGGTTTTTGATACTTGAGAAAGTTCTATTGCCAAGTTCTTCAATTTTTTCCCTGTCCGCTCCATGAAGATCTCATGTTTCTTTCCCAATTGACCGATGGCTTCAAAGATCTCATCCCTTTCCAACTTTTAAAATGAAGCATGATTGTTGGAAGGGCCTTCACCTCTAGGATATTGTTAAGGTAGAGCTTGTCCTCCCCGGTACCCTTGCGGTTGGTTGTCCTCCCTCCATCAGAAATTAGAATGATCTCTATACCTCGGGGTGAATGAATTTTCATAGGGGTCCGGCCTCAAATCTCCTCGGTTCCCTCGAAACCCTTGTGGTTGGCCTTTAGATAATTGTGGTCTTTCCCAGTTGTTGTAGTCAATTGCCTTCACCTCTTGTAGATCACTATGACTTTGGGGCACACTTCCAAATTGTGGTTAAGGTTGCAAACTCCACACACTTGGATTTGATGCACTTTTCCTCACGAAAGCTCCTTCATCATGGAAGCAAGAGCTTGGACTTGCTCCTCCAACTTAGGTGAGTGTGGGGGTTCATCAAAATCCTTCACCCTTGATCTAGTGCCAAATTTCCACATGCCATTAGCCATTTCCTCAAAAAGTGCCATTGCATCCATGGGGCTCTTGTTTTCTATTGAACTGTTGCATGCGACATTTACCATCTGCATGTCTTCTTTGTACAATCCCTCAAACAAGTAATACACCAAGTTGCCTTCTTTCAATGGGTGGTAAGAACAACTTGTCAAAAGTTGCTTGAAGTGCTCCTGATATAGTCGTACATACTCTCGGTGGCACCTTGGGTGATGTTCGACAACTGCTTCTTCAACCCAGCCGACTTGGACGCCTGAAATTATTTTTCTAGGAATCTCCTCTTTATGTCCATCCACGGTCCAATGCACCCCAGTGGTAGATAATATAGAAAATCCTTGGCACTACCTTTGAGGGAAAACGAGAAGGCTCTTAGGTTGTAGTCATCTTCGAACACTCCCGGAGCTTCATGTTCGTGCACACCAAACATAACTCTGATGGCAGGAAGGTGATGCATAGTAGTTGATTCTCCAAATTGGGTTCCATGAGCTCCCGTAGGGTGCGGTTCTCTTCTACCATTGCTAACGGACCTTCTACAACTACTTTTTGCCTCGGTTGAACTCGTTCCCTAGTTCTTCGCCTTCTTCTCCTCCGACCACCTGTGTTCTCAGTCACGTAGTGTAAGATGCCTATATTAGTGGCATGGGTGCGTATTATGAACTAGGGCCAACATTACCCTTTCAAATATAACACTAGAAAATATATCAAAAGGTAACAAAACAACTATAAGAACATATCCAACCAAAATTCAACAACATAATCAGACAAACAAATAAAAGCTAAACTAACTACTATACTAACGTGTTGTGCCTAAGTTGATACCTAGACTAATAGCATCCCCGACAACTGTGCCAAAATTTTACCCGCCTTGACCCAGGGTCATTAACTATAGCTTATTAACCCGAGCTAAGGATAGAGGTCAAAGATAGAAATTTATATTCTGCACCCTAATCTCATTGCTACGCTACCTAGAGGGTAGTTAGCGGCAAGCGCTAGGTTTGTCCACAAAGATGCTAGGTCTAATGTATTAACTAGAAACATAACCTCGTACGGGTTGTCAATCCATACGAGTGAAAGGAATAACTAGTAAATAAAACATGCAAATGGGGGGGTGGATTTTCATTTTAACAACTATAAAACATGCAAAGTAAATAACACAACTACGATATAAAGCTAGCACTTGGGGAAATCATTGTGTGACTTGGTCAATCTAATGCTTCTATCCTTGATTCTTTCCCACAGAGATCTAAACAAACGTAATAGTATGTTCATAACACGTGGTGTGGCCGATGGCATACACTTCCCCGCCCCTATCATAGTGGGTGCTCTTACAACCCTCCATCGACACTGCCATCGTAATCAGGGCAGTACAACAAGGTTCGGCCATTGTTATAGGTCTAATTCTCCCCCATGCGATTACGTCTTGGGGTTCCACCACGAATGCAATTAATTCCCTCTGGTCCTATCAATTAGGCCAAAGGATTGTAGCCAGCTTATCCGTGATACTAGGGTTTCTTGTAACCCTAGCTTGCTACTATTTAAGCTATCTCTACCCGGAACCTCTTGAACAAATTTACGAATTCGGCTAACACTAGTGCAATGGTAAGTGAATTAGGGTGACCTCGAATATCCCATGCACACACCCACGCAGGCTCATCCCCGTCCACCCATACAAACATCCAGGTTTCCCTTCCCAAAGGGGCATCGTTATTTGTACCTAGCATGAATACAACCCAAAGTGTGTGCTTATATGTGGTGTAATACTCATGCATTCAAACTCAAAAGAAAATCACAATAATATTACGAACACAAATTTAGGATGAACTATAGAATCTCAAAAAGCATATAGACATAACCAAATCACTACAATTATCTCCAAGCTATAGAAAATACTCCATTGACATGGAATTCAAATAAAGATTTGAATTCCACATCTTAGGATCAAGGCAAAATGAAAAGAAGAAAAAGTATCCTAAGGAGAGAATCTCCTCCACTCTTGAAATTGAAAATGAGATCTAAAGTACTCCCTCTGTCCTAGGTAGAGTTTCACTCTTGCTTTTTTGCACGCCTTTCAAGAGACATGTTTAACCGTTAATATGTTTATCTACATATGATAACAGGCAATAAAAAGTTGATATTTAGAAACTACTTG
Source organism: Rubia yunnanensis (assembly GCA_037428765.1). Lineage (NCBI taxonomy): Eukaryota > Viridiplantae > Streptophyta > Magnoliopsida > Gentianales > Rubiaceae > Rubia > Rubia yunnanensis. The sequence continues at coordinate 89,265,764 of CM075064.1, read as the reverse complement.
CTAAGAAAAATTGAACAATATCATATACGATAATATTATTGTTCATATATCTATTCAAATATGTGATTTACTTTTGATAGAGAATAGTGTTCAAAAAGTAAGAGTGCAAATTCAGCTAGGACAGAGGGAGTATGAAAAGTCTCCCAAACCTAGTAGACTAAGGTTCTACATAAAGTAGCAGGAGATTGGGCATAACAATCGGCCCAAAATAGGGTAAACCCTAACTTAGCCGCCGCTCGGCGTGGGGCATCACGGATGACGAGGCCCGTGGATGTAATTGGAGCAGGGCGCAAGGCCTAGAGTGGGTCGCACCGCTTCAAGGGCATGGGTCACCTTTTCTTGAGTGTGGCACATGTTTTTAATGTGGCACAGGGCATGGGGGTTGACGTGGGTCACGTCTAGCACTGGTGCAAGCCGCGTCGTCTCCTGCAGGGTGCCGTCAGAGTGCTGAAATTTGAGGCCCTGATCTGCGCATATGGCCATTGGTGCGGGCCATGGTCAGACTTGGTGCTTTGCTCCAAAAAACTTGGCATAGACCGTGTATATTCCACACCCCACTGGTTGGCCTTGACAAATAGACTTGCAACGACGTGAGACGCCTAAAATGGGACGTCATGCCCTAACTTAGCCGCGTAGAGGGGTTCGTTGCTCAGTGGTGCAGCCTGTCATGCCTGGAGCGGGTCACATCAATGCCTCACGTCGGTCTCCTTGGCATGGGGAATCTCCCTGGTGTGGGCTGTCGGTGCCAAACCATGCATGGCCTACATCATCTCGTTGGTGCTTTGGTCGACCGAACTAGTTTCCTTCGCTACGGGAGAACTATTAGTCTGATCTGAGAGTTTTAGTAGTCAATTTTATTGTACTCAAGAAGAAAAATCCAACGGGACCAGCATTGAAGGCTAATTATTATTGGATTGTTCTCGTGCTGAGGCAAAACTCATAGGACCACGAGTCCCTGTTTCTCCGGTGTCTGCTATGAGCTCTGTTGCTGCCTATCTTTGGCTTCAATCTCTTTCTACCATGCATTGATGATAGTGGAATTTGTATACTACCATTCTAATGTGAGTGGCCTTCATCTCTACTACCATCCTTGTGAACGGCCTTCAATATCTTCTACCGCCCTTACAAATGGCCTCCACATAGAATGTAAACAAAAAACACCCACAGGTGACCTACTAAAGATAATCACAAGGAAGATCAAGGAGCTCGTGGATACAAGATGTCCATTAGTATCAATTAAGTCTATAAAGGCGGGATTTAGACAAGAAAACCAAACATGATTGTCTAAACCCCTTGTCAGGTAAATTCAACTAATACTAGCAATCCACCAAGTAGAAGTAATTAAAAAGAATGTCAAGTGCATCGGTTAATGCACGTAAAATGAAGCAGATCATGTTAGTTGGGTAGTTTGTGTTGTTTTTATTTTATTTTTTATTGGTTTTTGTTGTTCTACCTTTTTACAGTGATCCATGTACTTATAATCCTTTCGCCAGTGTTTCTTTTAGTTGGGTATTATTTGAATCCTAGTGTTTCTTTTAGTTTCATGTCCATTAGTACCGCAGTCGTGACCAAATCCAAAACATTTTGCAAAATTACTCCCTCACAGCTCCATTTTTCACAACTCGTGACAGCCACATTGCGAGTCTCGATGGTCCATTGCGAGCCACGATGGACTAGTCGTGAGTTGTGGCCCTTGCTTTGACCAGAGGCAACTGTTGACCTACCCGTTACAAGTCACGACAAATAAGTTGCGAGTCGCAACAAGCGTGCAGGGGTATTTTAAAAGATGGGTAGAACATAAAACCTGCACCAATTTCCCTCTTCTCCATCTTCTTCCCGTCAAAACCTCCTCTTTTTCCCATCACCTCATCCATCTTCTCCACCAATTTCCATCAATCCCAACCACCAAACCACTACAAATTCATCGCACATCCATAAACTATCATCCCTAGCCTCTTAATCCTCCACAAACACCCACAAAACAACCAGAATTGTGAAAATCCCAAAACCCTAGTTTTTGGGGATTTCTCAAATTTGGGCGAATTAGGCTAGGATTTCTTGTAGGCTTCAATTTTTCATCCTCCTACACACACTATTTATATGGCCCCTACCAAAAAACCTAGGGCTCATCCACGAGGTGGGTGCACCGCCACTCCACCTCCACCTCCACCTCTACTGTCGGCTTTGGGGTCAAACCTTGTACCTCCCCCTCCTGATAGGTACACAGGTTTGACCCATATTACCGGGCCCTATGCGGAGAGTTGGGATTCCTTGACCAACCACAGCTGAAGGAGACATGCTTTGTTGATGTGCCCACACTAGACGCTCTTGGGCTAACCCAGTCAGTCTGATGCATCCTCTCCAATGGGGGGTTGGAGGGTTTCATGGGCAAGAGTGCACCCTCCTATCAGTGATACACATTGCAGTTCCTATCCATGGTCAGGATATGCAGCATGAGGGATGATCAACCACGATCACCTTCCACTTAGATGATAGACCCCGAGAGATGACCGTCTCACAGGTTGAGAAAGCCTTTGGATGGAACACGTCTAAAATCTGGGTGATATTGGACCCACGGACTTAGGACCGACTGATTGAGAACAACATGCATTTATGGAGTGTCATCAACATGAGGGCAAAGAACTCCCATGACAAGAGCAGTAACATCATCCATCCCGCACTCCGTTATGTGCACAGACTTCTGGTTGGCACAGTGCTTTATTCGATGGAGCCCATGAATGTGCCATACAAAAACATTTATTTCTTATGGCACTTGATAAGTGAGGGTTTGGGATAAGGTTTATGGGCTGAGCTCTGGATGAAGAGAGTCGTAGAGGTGGCTGGGAAGCCAAAGGGAAAGATTATTGTTGGAAGCATGATCAGCCTCTTAGCTGAGCACCTAGGATTGGTCACATCGGCTAATTTTTTGTGCTTGGGGAGGCATCATTCCTACCTCATCACTACATAGATATTGGTGCGATTTGAGATGCTTGGCACCATGCGGACTACGGGAGGTGTTTCATTGGTTATATAGCACCATGAAGGTCACCTCCATGGAACTTCCTCAGTCCAACGAAACCAAGTTGGAGTTTGATACACCCTTGGCAGACCTAACAATTCCACCCGACTCTTTGTGTAGAGAGGAACTTTAGCACGAGTTCAATGAATTTGGTCCAGCCCCTATTCAGCGCGACAATAGTAGCTTGTCTTTCACTGAGCGAAAGTAGCACCATTCTCCATAGCCTCCACCAGAAACTGAGGATCAGGATCATGTGCCACCTGATGTGTCCATTTTAGATGGTTATTTTAGGCTTTTTAGGATTAGTTTTTGTGCAATTTTGTGCTCTACATGTGGCATTTTGCCTTGAAATCATCTAAGGAGGGATAAAGGCGGCTTTGACGTTTTTATCACTTTTTAGATGATTTTGTGTGACAAGGTGATTTGTTTGAAGAGTTTGAAGATTTGAAGACTTTGAAGATTTATCTTTGAAGATTTGAAGACCTTTACATTTGAGCTTTGTGAAGATTTGAAGAAGTGAAGAGATGAAGAAAGGAGAGCAAAGCAACGGATGAATGATGATCCAGGGTTCTCAGAATTTTCCGAGAAGAATCAGCCCTCAAGAGTGGCACCATTGGATTCCTCTTCTCGAGCACTATAAAATCGACTACAAGAACTCCCGAAACGGATCAACGGTTCACCCGGAGGAAGCAAAACAAAACAGGGCTGGATTTCACTGCTGGTCGCGACTCGCGATGGAACTGGTCGCGAGTCGCGACGATAGCGCGAATCCAGCTCTGCAGCAGCATTTTTCTCCCCTTTTTTCTTCCACTATAAATATCTCTTCACCTCTTCTTCTCCACAGCTTTTGGCCCCTGTTTTGGGCCAAAACCCTAGCTTTTCTCTTCTTGTTTTCTTAGTTTCTATGTCTTTTGTTGTTCTAGAGTAGTTTTTGTACTTGGGAGCAAGGATTGAAGCTTCCATTTCTATGTAGTAAGGAGCATTTATATCTATCTATTTAGTGTTTTTGCTATTGTGTTTTTATTGTGCTTGAATGTTAATTGTTGATGACATTGATGTTGTTGAAAGCTTGAATGAAATACTTGTATGAATTGCTAGCTAGGGTTTGGGGGATTTGGGTTAATTTCCCCCCTTTTCTTGTTAGGAATGTATGAGTATGATTTAGAGCTTTTGATTGTGTTGATGGATTGATAATGTGCTAGATGAATGTGATTGATGTTGAACTCTTCGTCATGTTCGTTTGTGTAGCAAACGAGAGAGTTATATGCTCTTGGATGAATGTGCGTTGCACGTTCATCCAATCTCGTGTAATTGCATGAATTGGTTAAATGCTTAGTCACGGTGTAGTGGTCATAAGCATTGCCAAGCTTGTTGGTTCTTCGTGATTAAATGCCACCAATGATACCTTGAGTTGTGGTCGCGACAACGGGAGTCATTGGTGAGGTTTGACGAGAGATGTCGAACTCACTCTTGCAAACTACGAACTAAGAAGGATAGGAGTTTAGTCTCCACAACAAGTAGTTGAAGTATTGAATAGATGATTTTAACTCATCCTTGAAGCATTTGTTATTTAGCATTTCTGTATTCTTGATGGTGTGTTTCACTTCACTTGTGCCATGAGTTGCTTGAGCATAGGGAGTGCTTGTATTATTGAATTGGTTAGGTGTTAGGAACGTGACGAATTCCGTAGCTCCTTTGCATGAAAATCTATGAGCATGAATTTAGAACTTCTTGTGATTTATGTGTTGTGATTCTTGCTAGATGGGTATGTTGATGTTGAGTCATGTAATGCTATATGATAGAATGAGTGAATGATTCAATGACCTACATTAGATTTGGAAGTGGATATCCATTGCCCCCAAGGCTTTATCTTTGTAGTTTAAAACCCCTTTTCTTTAGTTTTGTTTGATGATTAGCATAGTCACTTGACCTTGCTAGTTATCTTATTTTTTTACTTTCGTAACTTAGGAAAACCAACCAACCAACCCCCCCCCCCATTTTACTTGCTTTTATGTGTGTGTATATATATCTACTCCTAGCCTAATATCAACCATTGTGTGCTTAGACGCTTAGGAAAATCCCTCTTCTCCTTGGACGACCCCGATTTGCCGCTATCTACCTAGTTGTAGAAAGTAAGCAAAAAGGGCTTATAAATTATCTTTTGCATAGGGGGCGCGACGACCGCCCGCCTGTCACCACCTCACTACTCCTAGCCCCCGCCTGATTTCTACGAGCGTATGATGCAAACTATGCAGGATGGATTCTGCCGCCAAGACATTATGATATTGGAGCACAATGTTTTTGTTTCCCAGAGCATTATAGATATGGATAAGGAGATTGATCATCTGTCAGCTCACATTCATGCGGTGCAGTCCCAGTCAGTTGGGGCCTCGGGCCTTTATCCTAGAGCCGAGAGACGTAGAGCGAGGAGGCAGTAGAACACTAATTAGTTGGCTCGTTATCTGTAGCGTTATTTTGGTGATGGTCATTCATCCTCAGAACAGTGATTGTCCGCATTACATTCTTACCCTTTCCATACTTTGCTTTGTATGCTTTTTCCCTATTTTGTCAACATTTAGGGCAATGTAGCGTTTTAAGTGTGGAGAGAGGTATTTACTGATTTTATTGCTTGGTTTTGGGATGTTTTTCTAAACTTGATAATTTTGGGATATTTTTCGCTTTTTTTTGGATATTTTCCCCTTTATTATTGGGGATGCTTTCCTTTTGATGTAATTGGATGATGTTATCTTTGATATTTTCTTAGTCTTAACATTTGGAAAGCACTTTGCTACTTTTTAATTGGAAAAACATGAAAATGTTGAAAAAAATAGAAAATGAAAAAGAACAAAAATTAAAAGAATCCCGCTAAGTTAAAAACCCAAGAGAGCATCTTAGGCAACATTGGGGGCCCGGATAGGTCAAAAACCCAAAAGGGAAACCTAGGTAAAAATAAGAGGCTAAATGTGCGGGAAAAGGTGAAATGTGAGCCAAAGAGACATGATGTGTGGCTAGGATTAAATCCTAAAAGGGCTCCTGTGCAAAATGAGAGAAAGAGAGAAAGAGAGAAAAAAAGAAAAAAATGTTATGTGTTCACTCATTTGTCGGCGTTGGAGTCATAAGATTGCGGTGGCCATATGGATGATCGGGTAGCTTGATTTCTTGAGACCTCTTGGGATTGGAAAATTTAGTGGGGGAAATGAAGTAAGTTATGAAATTCTTGATTGTTGATATACTTTGTTTTTAGGATGATATATTGGTATAAAGTAGAGTATGTGTTTGAATTTTGTGCATGCTTATAGTTTCACCTTATACCATTGGATTTGGGATGGTCAATTCGGGATTTGGGGATGTTTTAGGGATATCAATGAATTGATAGGTTGATATGATTTGGGTAGATTTAGGAATGGGGGTTTTGGGTAACTTCTCATTTGATCTTAACGTTGGGATGTGAGATATTGAGAGTTTTGTGAGGTATTGACTTGGAGGAATAGTAGTTAGAATGTGGATACGTCAATTCCTTCGTGTGCTTGAATCTTTTCTTACTCGAGGGCGAGTAAGGTTTAAGTGCGGGGAGGTTTGATGTGTCCATTTTATGTGCATATATTAGTACTTTTTGGGATCACATTTTTTTCTCTTTTGTTATCATTATCTTGTATTTTACCTTGAATTCTGTTAGGAGAGGTAAGAACGAATTTATGCTCTTTTACCTTTTGTAAGTGGATTTTGCATGACAAAGGAAGAACATGGAGACTTGAAGACCAAAGGTCATTGAAGATCACCTTTTGAAGACTTTGAAGACTTGCTTCAAAGATTTGAAGACTCGAAGAATGAGAGGAATTATTGTGAAGAAGAGTGCTTGCTACAAGAAGAAGAAAAGAAGACAACGTTATTTTCTGGCGCCTGTCGCGAGTTGCGATGCACGAGTGGCCAAAACACAACCTTATCCCTTTGTACTATAAATATTATTTTCGTTCCTCTCTTTCATTCATCTTCAAGAACCCCACTTTAGCACTATTTAAACACCATAGTTTTCCACCATTTTCATCTTTGATTTCTCTTGTTTTATGTTTGGTTTGTTAGCATTAATTAGTATAAACTCTAGTAGCTAAACTAATCTCTTGGGAGAAATTGATTGAAACTTCCAAACTATGTGGTGAGATTCTCTCTTTGCTCATTTATGAACAATTATTTGGGAGCATTTATTATGCAATTAATGTTTTATTTTGCCTCATTTATACCATGGGTTGTTTGATTATATGAAATTCTTATATGATTGGAATGTTAGGGTGTTAGGAAAGTTGCAAATTTCATAGCTCATTTGACATGAAATCCAAGAGCATTGTATGTGTGGTGATTCTTGTTAGATAAGTATGTTAATGTGGATTGTTCTCATATTTATCCTATAGATGCAAAGAAAGGTTGAACCTTGAATGTATTTGTTCTAGGTTAAGCCTAGCAAATCCTTTGTTTGGTTAAATGACTATGTCTTTGGTAGAAGGCTTGATATTATCAAACCTATGGTGCTTCGGGTGAAATGCCATTGATGAAATACCTCTATTGTGTTGTTTACCTAGGGTGATCATTAATGAGATTTGCGAATAGTCATTGTTTGTCTTTACAAATTACTATTAAGAAGGAACGAATGTTGATCATCGAATGAGAAGTGATAACATCTCCCATAGACAATAAACGTAATTGAATGAGTGAATGAATCTATGATCTATAGGAAGTTTTGAAGTGGAAGTCTATTGCCCCCAAAGCTCTGTTAATTGTTGATTTAATCTATTTAGTTGTTATTGCATGATTATCATAGTTTTCTTTCTTTGCTAGTTGGTGTCTTTCAATTCATAATTTAAGACCAAAACCAACCAACCCCCCCCCCTCCCATTTACATGCTTATATATATATATATATGCTTATATCTAGTATGATTTCCGCTCTATATGTTTAAACACATGAAATGATCCCTCTTCTTTGTGGACAACCCCGACTTTCCTTATCTACTTAGTTGTAGATATGAAGCATTAGTGCTTTAAAATATTGACTTTGAGAGGTATAGCGACGACCTCCCAAATTTTGGTGCCGCTTCCGAGGAAGGGGCATTTATTTTTAAGTGTTTGGCCATATTATGTGTGATTATGTGCTATTTGTGAATATTTGTTAGTTTACTTTTGTATTGATTTCTTAGTTGATTTTCCATTTTTGCTTGCCTTGGAGACGTATTGTTCTAGTTCTTGGTGTATGATTCATACATGATCCTCTTCATAAGAACCCCTACACTATGACCCTGAGTTAGAGTTGAATTTATGATGGGCTAGGAGGCTTTCTTTTGAAAGTGTGAATAACACCCCTCCTATTGACCATTTTGTGGATACTTCTACTTCTATGGAGCATCAACACAAGCATGAAGATGAGCATACGAGAGGAGGGCTCCTCTCTGGGGGAGAACTCCTCCTCTACAAGGAAGGGAGAATCCTTTGGGGCAAGCCTTGTTGAGGGACATTATTGCTCCACACCTTCCTCAACAACCAATGTACATTGAGTATCCTTTGGTTGGACCAAATGGGCACTTTGAGCTCAAGACCGGGTTTATAAACATGCTACCTATCTTCCTTGGTAGGCAAGGGGAAAATGCCAATAAGGATCTCGCTGAGTTCCATTTTTTGTGTGGCAGTATGGTCCCCCCACGGAGTAGATGAAGACTTTTACAATTTGAAGGTATTCCCATTCACATTGAGGGATGGTGTAAGGGATTGTCTCCACTACCTACCACCAAAGAGCATCAAAAGTTGGCTTGGCATGAAGATAAAATTTCTAGCCAAGTACTTCCTGGCCTCGAAGTCCGCCGCCTTGAAGAAGGATATAAGAAACATCCTCCAATGGCATGAAGAGTCTCTTTTCGACTATCAGGAGAGGTTCAAGAAGCTTCTTGCGAGTTGTCCATACCACGACTATTTGGAGGGATACTTGGTCTACTATTTCTACAATGGTCTTCTTGATGAGGACCAAAGACTAGTGAGGAGTTCTTGTGGTGGTACCCTTGGGAACAAGATTTCAACGGAAGCTATGCAATTATACGAGGAAATAGCGGAGGAGTTAAGGAACTTTAGCTCAAGGGCCGATTTGAGAAGAAAAAATCCAATGCCCACAAGTAACCCTTCCATTAGTGGAAATATTAAGGACTAAGTCTCGACCCTTGCTTCTACGGTGAAATCCTTGATGACCAAGCCCAAAAATGTGCCACATGTTAAATCTTGTGAAATTTCTTTATCGGCACATCCTACGGACGCTTTCCCTACTTTGCAAGATGATTATGTTGAGGAGGTGAGTGCCATGGGTTATCAAGGTGGGCAAGGATATCAAGGATACCAAGGTTACTAGGGTTATCAAGGGTACCAAAACCGCCCGTGCAATTTAAGTAATCATGATAACCCGAATCTCCGATATGGAAACCCTCAAGGAAGTCAAAACCCTCAACTGTATTGCCCTCCTCAAAAACAATATTGGCCACCTTAACAACAATATCAAAGGCTTCAATACAAGCCCAAGACTAAGGGGAGAGCTCGGGTTTGACAAAAGATGAGGTGATGCAAGCCATTCACCGGTTGAGCATGTGCTTGGAGAAAGGCAAAAAATGCTAAGATGAAGACAAGGCGAGCACCAAGAACTCAGAAACTCAAGTGAGCCAGATAGCTCACGTGCCCCTTTGGTATGTTTGCTTACAGGCACATGCCTTTTGGGCTTTGTAACACCCCCGCTACTTTCCAAAGATGTATGGTATGTATTTTCTCAGAATTTGCTGAAAACTTTGATGAGGTAGTCATGGATGATTTCACCATTCATGGTAATTCTTTTGACAACTGTTAAGCAAATTTAGCACAAGTTCTTAAACGTTACATTGATACTGATCTTGTGTTAAATTATGAGAAGTGACATTTTATGGTAGAGCAAGGCATTATCTTAGGCCATGTTGTCTCCTCTAAGGCCATTGAGGTTGACAAGGCAAAAATAGACACGATTCAAACTTTTTCTTATCCTACTAATGTGCGTGAAGTGCATTTTTTTCTTGGCCATGCAGGATTTTACTGCCGGTTCATCAAGGACTTTTCAAAGACAGCATCTCCTTTGTGCAAGTTGTTGCAAAAGGAGGTAGAATTTGTGATGGATGAGGGTTGTAAAGAAGCCTTCAATACATTAAAGTAAAGGTTAGTCTCGACCCCTATCATAAAACCCCCGGATTGGTCTATGCCTTTTGAGATCATGTGCGATGCTAGCGATTACGCCGTTGGAGCGGTGCTTGGTCAGAGGGTAGGGAGAGCACCTCATGCCATCTACTACGCATACAATGAGACCCAAAGAAACTACTCCACCACAGAAAATGAGTTGCTAGTAGTGGTGTTTTCTTTGGAAAAATTTTGATCTTACTTTCTTGGTATAAAAGTTATTGTGTACATTGACCATGTAGTGCTTTGTCAATTTATGACAAAGAAAGAGGCCGAGCCAAGTTTTATTAGGTGGATCCTGTTTTTTAGCGAATTTGAGTTGGAGGTGCGAGACAAGAAAGGCACGGAGAACCTTGTGGCCGATCATCAGAGCCGATTGCCTCCATACCAAGATAGTGAGGTAAATTTATCAATGAAGGAGCAACTATGGGAGGAGTTCCCCGATGAAAAACTGTTCGCAGTCAGAGACCTCCAACGGTGGTATGCCGACATTGTGAACTTTCTTGTCTCCGGTAAATTTCCTCCTCATTTTTCTAAGGCTCAAAAAGATAAGCTAAGAAGAGATGCTAAATATTATGTTTGGGATGATATATTTTTATGGAAACATTGTGTAGATAAAGTTGTTAAGAAATGCATCCCCGATAATGATAAGCATTCAATTCTCACTTTTTGTCATTCTTATGCATGCGGTGGTCCTTTTGGAGCTAAAAGGACGACTAGGAAAGTCTTAGAAAGTGGTTTTTATTGGCCTACTTTGAATAAGCATGCATACATATTTTGTAAGGCTTGTGACAAGTGCCAGAGAGTAGGAAACATCTCATCTAGAAATGAGATGCCCCAAAAACCCATGCTATATTGTGAAATCTTTTATGTTTGGGGTATTGACTGGGACCTTTCCCTAATTCTTGTGGCTTTACATATATTCTTCTTTCCGTTGATTATGTGTCAAAGTGGGTTAAAGCAAAACCCACTAGGACTGAAGATTCTAAAGTAGTTGTAGAATTCCTAAAAGATAACATTTTCTCTAGGTTTGAGATTCCCCGAGCCTTGATTAGTGACCGTGGAACCCACTTTCGCAACCGGACCATAGAGGCACTTTTGAAGAAATATGGTGTTACTCACAAGACATCCACCGCCAAGCCAAAGTTTCCAATAGGGAAATCAAGTCCGTCCTTGAGATAATGGTTCACCCTAATCGAAATTATTAGAGTTCTTGGCTGAATGACACCTTGGGGGCATATAGGATGGATTACAAGACATTGATCGATATGTTACCTTAGCCGTTAGTGTTTGGAAAGCAATGTCACTTACAGGTGGAAATTCAACACAAGGCTTATTAGGTGGTCAAAAAATTCAACTTTGATATGGATGAGGCCGGTTTGCATAGGAAGCTAAAATTACAAGAACTAGATGAGATCTGAAGGGAGTCCTATGAGAATGCCAAAATCAACAAGGAGAAGACAAAGGTGTGTCATGACAAGATGATCATTAGGAAGGAATTTGACATGGGTCAAAAGGTCCTCCTATTTCAATCCCGCCTTCGCCTATTTCCCGGTAAATTGAGGTCTCAATGGAATTGTCCTTTTGAGGTGGTAAAGGTATTCCACCATGGCACAGTGGAAATCCTAGATCAATCTAAGTCCAATACATTGAGGGTCAATGGACAACGTTTGAAACCTTACCACGAGAGTTTTGTGCCGGAAAAGGGAGAGGATGCTGATCTTCTTAATTTGGTTTGTGAGTAAGCTCCAAGAAAGGGGAGTGAGTTGTGCCGACAACGTTAAATAAACTTAGTTTTGATCATCCGGATCGTCATTTGTGACTTTTTGTTGATGTTATTTGGTTTTGAGTTTTTGTTGTTAGTTTCATTATTTTGCTTTGTGCTTTTCAAGGTTTGTTTTTCCATGATTTTGTAGCAATTTAAACCCAAGGCATTGGATGGATAAAGGGATAAATACTTGGAGTTCTGAAGGAAAAGCTTGGGTAAATGGATGAGGTTGAGAATTTTTTCTAAGTACCAGGTAGGCTGCCAATCACGAGTCGCAACCACCTCGTCATGAGTCACAACGGGATCAGGAAATTGACCCAATTTTGGAGCCCTCAGGCTCAGCTTTTCACTAGCCACAATGGCCCATCGTGATTCACGATGATTTGGTCGCGATCGTTACCAAATCAGAAACATTTTGCAAAATGTCTCCCTTACAGCTCCACTTTTTGTGACTTGCATTAGTCACATCGTGAGTAGCAATGATTCATTGTGAAGGGGTGACTGTTGACCTGCCCATTGTGAGTTGCGCCGAGCGTGCAGGGGTATTTTAAAAGACGGGCATAACATAAAAAAATGCATCAATTTCCCTCTTCTCCATCTTCTTTTTCCCATCAAAACAACCTCTTTTTCCCATCACCTCCTCCATCTTCTCCACCAATTTCAATCAATCCCAACCACCAAAAATCCATCACACATCCATTACCCATCATCCCTAGCCTCTTCATCCTCCACAAAACCCCCCCAAAATAACCAAAATTGTGAAAATCCAAAACCTTAGTTTTTGGGGACTTCTCAAATTCGGCTGAATTAGGCTGGGATTGCTTGTGGGCTTCATTGTTTCATCCTCCTACACACACTATTGATATGGCCCCTACCAAGAGACCTAGGGCTCCTCCACGGGGTGGGCACACCACCGCTCCACCTCCACCTCCACCGCCGGCTCCGGAGTCAAACCCAGTTCCTCCCCCTCCTGATAAGTACATGGATTTGACAAAAATTACCAGAGCCTATGCAAAGAGGTGGGATGCCTTGGTCAACCGCCAGGTGAAGAAGACAATCTTTATTGATGTGCCCACACTAAATGCTATTGGGCTAACCCATCCAGTCCAATGCCTCATCGCCGAAAGAGGGTTGAAGGGTTTCATAGGCCAGAGTGTCCCTTCCTATTGGCGATACACATTGGAGTTCTTGTTCATGGTCAAGATATGCAGTATGAGGGATGATCAGCCATGCGAGAGTTATATCACTTTCCACTTAGGTGATAGACCTCGAGAGATGACCATCTTGCGGGTTGAGAAAGCCTTTGGATGGGACATGACTGAGATCTAGGCAAGATTGGACCCATGGGCTCAGGATCGATCGATTGAGGATGACATGCATTTCTGAAGTGTCATCAACATGAGGGTGAATAACTCTCGAGACAAGAGCAGTGGCATCATCCATTCCACACTCCGTTATGTGCACAGACTTCTGGCCAGCAGAGGTTTTTGTTTAGTGGAGTAGATAAATGTGCCGAACAATAACATTCATTTCTTATGGCACTTGACGAGTGATGGGATGGGATACAATTTATGGGCCGAGATGTGGATGAAGATGGCCATAGAGGTGGTTGGGAGCCAAAGGGAAAGATTATCGTTAGAGGCATGATCGGCCTCTTAGCGGAGCACCTAGGATTGGTCCCACTGGCTAATTTTCTGTGCATAGGGAGGCGCGCTTCCTACTTCATCACTACAGAGAGGTTGGTGTAATTTGAGATGCTTGGCACCACGCAGACTAGTTATATGGTGCCAAGAAGGTCACCTTCATGGCACTTCCTCAACCCAACAAGACCAAGTTAGAGTTTGATACACCCTTGGCGGACCTAGCGATTCCACCCGATTCCTAATGTAGAGAGGAATTTCAGCGTGAGCTCAATGAACTTGGTCCAACCCATGTTCAGTGCGTCAATAGTAGTTTTTCTTTCACTAAGGGACAGCAATAGGATTCTCTACAACCTCCACCAGAGACCGAGCCCATGCAGGAGGATCAGAATCATGTGCGACTTCAATACTCCCAGCCTCTACCTGACTTCTACGAGTGTATGATACAGACTATGCGGGATGGATTCTGCCACCAGGACAGTATGATATTGGAGCACAATGTTTTTGTCTCCCAGAGCTTGATAGACATGGATGAGGAGATTGACCATCTGTTAGCTCGCATTCATAAGATGCAGTCCCAGTCAGGTGGTGCCTCGGGCCCTGATCCTAGAGTCGAGAGGTATAGAGCGAGGAGGCAGCGAAACATGGATTGGCTGGCTCATTATCATTAGCGTTATTTTGGTGATGATCTTTCATCCTCAGAATAGTGATTGTGGGGATTACATTCTTACCCATTCCATACTTCGCTTTGTGTACTTTGCTTTGTATACTTTTGCCCTATTTTGTCTACATTGAGGGCATTATAGCATTTTAAGTGTGGGGAAGGGTATTTACTGATTTCATTGCTTGGTTATGGGATGTTTTTCTAAAATTTATGCTTTTGGGATATTTTTCGCTTTGTTTTGGAAATCCCCCCCCCTTTTAGGGATGCTTTCCTTTTGATGTACTTGGATGATGTTAGCTTTAATATTTTTCTTAGCCTAAACATTTGGAAAGCACTTTGCTACTTTTTTATTGGAAAATTTTGAAAAATTTTGAAAATGAAAATGAACAAAAATAAAAAGAATCCCACTAAGTTGAAAACCCAAGAGGGTATCTTAGGCAACATTGGGGGATCAGATAGGTCGAAAACTGTGACCTATGTAAAAATGAGAGGCTAAGTGCGTGGAGCCAAAAATGTGAGATGTGAGCCAAAGAAACATGATGTATGACTAAGATGAAAACCCGAAAGGGCTCCTAGGAAAAAGGAGAGAAATAGAGAAAAAAATTTTATGTGTTGACTCATTTGCCAGCGTTGGAGTCATAAGGATGCGGTGGCCATATGATGAAAACTTATTTTCATCTTAAAAAAAGAAGAAAGAAATTTAATCCATTTTTCATTTATTGGGTTGCTTGACATCTTGAGACCTCTTGGGATTGGAAAATTTAGTGGGGAAAACAAAGTAAGTTATGAAATTCTTGATTGTTGATATACTTCGTTTTTAGGATGATATATTGGTATAAAGTGGAGTATGTGTTTGAACTTTGTGCATGCTTTTAACTTCACCTTGTATCATTGGATTTTGGATGGTCAATTCGGGATTTGGAGATGTTTTAGGGATATCAATGAATTGATAGGTTGATATGTTTGGGTAGATTTAGGAATAGGGGTTGTGGAAAACTTCTCATTTGATCTTAACATTGGGATGTGTGATATTGAGAGTTTTGTGAGGTATTGACTTGGGAAAATAGTAGTTAGGATGTGCATACGTCAATTCCTTCGTGTACTTGAATCTTTTCTTACTCGAGGGCTAGTAAGGTTCACTGCGGGGAGGTTTGATGTATTTATTTTATGCGCATATATTAGTACTTTCTGGGATCACATTTGTGCTCTTTTGTTATCAAGAGCTTTTGTTTTACCTTGAAATTCTATTAGGAGAGGTAAGAGAGACTTTACGCTCTTTTACCTTTTGTAAGTGGATTTTCCGTGACAAAGGAAGAACATGGAGACTTAAAGACCGGAGGCTGTTGAAAATCACATTTTGAAGACTTTGAATACTTGCTTCAAATATTTTAAGACTTGAAGAATGAGAGGAATTATTGTGAAGGAGGGTATTTTCTAAAAGAAGAAGAAAAGAAGACAAGGTTATGTTCCGGCGCCCATCGCGAGTCGCAACGAACCCGTCGCGATGCACGGGTGGCCAGAACACAACCTTATCCCTTTGTACTATAAATAGAATTTTCTTTCCTCTCTTTCAATCATCTATAAGAACCTGACTTTAGCACTATTCAAACCCTAGTTTTCGACCATTTTCATCTTTGATTTCTCTTGTTTTATGTTTGGTTTGTTAGCATTATTTAGTATGAACTCTAGTAGCTAAACTAATATCTTCGGAGCAATGGATTGAAGCTTCCAAACTATGTGGTGAGATTCTCTATTTGCTTATTTATGAAAATTTATTGGAGAGCATTTATTATGCCATTAATGTTGTGTTTTGCATCATTTATACCTTGGGTTGTTTGATTATATGAAATGCTTATATGATTGGAGTGTTAGGGTGTTAGGAAAGTTGCAAATTTCTTAGCTCATTTGACATGAAATCCAAGAACATTGTATGTGTGGTGATTCTTGCTAGATATAAGTATGTTAATGTGGATTTTTCTTATATTTATCATGTAGATACAAAGATATGTTGAACCTTGAATGTGGTTTGTTCTAGGGTTAGCCTAGTAAATGCTTTGTTTCGTTAAATGACTATGTCTTTATTAGAAGGCTTGTTGTTATCAAACCTATGGTCTTTCGAGTGAAATTCCATTGATGAAATACCCTTACGGTGTTGTTTGCCTAGGGTGATCATCAATGAGGTTTGCAAATGTTTGTTGTTTGTCTTTGAAAATTACTATTAAGAAAGAATGAATGTAGATCTTTGAATGAGAAATGATAACATCTCCTATAGACAATACATGTAATTGAATGAGTGAATGAATCTATGATCTATTAGGAAGTTTTGAAGTGGAAGTCGATTGCCCTCAAGGCTCCGTTAATTGTTGATTTAATCGTCTATTTAGTTTTTGTTGCATAATTATCATAGTTCTCTTTCTTTGCTAGTTCTTGTATTTCAATTCATAATTTATGACCAAAACCAAACAAAATCTCCCCCATTTTACATGCTTTTATATATAACTATATGTGATTATATCTCGTATGTTTTCCGCTCTACATGTTTAAACACCTAAAAAGATTCCTCTTCTTCGTAGATGACTCCGACTTGCCATTATCTACTTAATTGTAGATAGGAAGCATTAGGGCATAAAAATATTAACTTTGAGAAGTACGGCGATGACCTCTCACACATTATGGATGAACATTAAAAGGTGTTTCCTTGACAAGTAATTCCCAGCTTCAAAGTCTGCAGGGTTGAAGAACAATTGTACAAAGTATCTCAGAATGAAAATGAGTCCTTGTACGAGTACTGGGGGAGATTCAAAATATTATTGGCCAGTTGTCCTTATAACCCGTTCAAGGAAGGCGACTTGGTTTACTATTTGTTTGAAGGGCTATGTAATATTCATTTGAGAATAGTTAACGCATCTTGTAATGGTTCAATTCTTAACAAGAGCTAAAGGGTGCTATGGCTTTGTTCAAGGAAATGGAAAATGAAAAAAGGCAATTTGGCACAAGATCAAGAGTGAAGACGTTGGATAAGCCAACTCAATCTCCCAAGTTGGAAGAGCAAGTGCAAGCACTTGCCTTTATGATGAAGGAATTCATGAAATGGAGGATCCAACAAGTCAAAGTGTGTGACTATGCAGTTTAGAGCATCCAACTGACATGTGGCCACAAGTGGTCAAAGATTTGGAAGAGGTGAAAGCATTGGATTTCAACGGTGGCAATAGGAAACAATTCACCAGAGGGAAACAACAACAAGGGTTTGGGGGGGACCAAGGAGGTAAAAGGAAAAACCCCTACTCAAATACCTTCAACCCACCGTGATCACTCCCAACTTCTGTTGGCACGAGGAAAATCAATTTCAAGGGTACAACCGAGGCGAACAAGCTCCACCTCAACCCTATCTAAGGGATGAATGGCCTTCTAACAACCACACCTCACTCTACAAGTCAAATTGGGAAGAAAGCTTGTATTCTATTGACCAATTAGCAAAGAACAATGATGTGTTCACAGAACAAAAAAGGTGGGAGATTGAAGAACTTGGGACTAGGGCCTTTTTTAGCATAAAAATTCTTAAAATTAAAGTTGGGAAACTCGCCACCTCGGTGAGCCAACTTGAGGCTATGGAGTCTAGCAAACTTCCATCCCAACCGGAGATTAATCCAAGAATTGTGAGCACACTAAAGCTTATGAGCGGGAAGGAAGTGCTTGAGCCCGAGAAGGAAATCTTGTAAGAAGATGATCTAATTGTGGAAGCCAACAAGACCTTTTTTGAGGAGTGTGAGATCATTGTCGAGAAGGACCATTCCAAAGAGCTTCCACCCACTGAGGTAAGAGTGACCTTTCACCACAATCACCCAGTGCACTTAGGGGGGAGCCGAAGGTGGCGACAAATGATGCAAACATCCAAAAAATCTTTGAAAAGGTTGAGGTAACCATTCCTATCTTAGAGTTGATTGATTATGTTCCCTCTTATGCTAACTTCTTGAAAGTTGCATGCACTAAAAAGGGGGAAAACCAATTAGGAAGGTAGGGCATTTTAAAATAGGGGGAGTCACAGCTTTGAATCATAAGAACTTCCCTAGGAAATGCGACAACCCCGGGATGTTTTCAATACCTATCTCTTTAGGTGGGAAGTTAGTGGAAAATGCCATGATCGACTTAGGAGCATCTATTATTGTGATTCCATATAGTCTTTATGAAAGCTTAGACATAGGTGAACTTATGGACACTAGGATGATTGTTCAACTCACCGATCACTCCCAAGCTAGCCCTCAAGGGTTAGTGAAGGATGTAATGGTTTGAGTGAGAAAGTTAGTGTTTCCGGTGTACTTCTATGTCCTTGACGTTGCGTACAATGGAAGTGCACCCCAATCTTATTGGGGAGACCATTGCTAAAAACATCAAGGACAAAGATCAATATCCACTTGGGAACACTAACCCTAGAGAATGACATTTATAAGGTGGGGTTTGATATTCACAAGTCTAAGCATGATTCATCTAACTTATATTTTGTGCAAAGGCGTTACTTTGTTTAATGAACATGATCAATTTGACAACTCTTGCATGGTCAATGAAAAAGAATATCTAGATGAGTTCCTCGATAGTGATGACATTGATGATGAATTCTATACAATGCATGATTTTAGTGATGATATGTCCATCTCGGAATATTTTTCCATGCTCACTAACATGGAGCGGTTATTGGAGAGTGGTGAAGATGTAAAACTCCCCCGACCACCTCCTAAACCCAAGGAAATTGCTAAGGAATCAACATTGGCTAGGTATGGAGATTCACTCTCTATGGCAAGCATAGCGCTCAAAGGTAAGGATGACACTTTGTGGAGACCTCTCCACAATGATGTCATCGTGGGTGGAGTTATCGAGGTGACTCTTGAGACCCAACGGTAGGTTCTTTCAATTGAAATGCATGAAAAAGAAATAAGTCACAAGGACGACAATAAAATACGGTGTCTATCCTTGTTTTGATTTTCAAAATTTTTAGTAGTTAAATTTTACATGTTTTTGTGTGTGATAAAGGATCCTGAGATGAAAATCTTGTTGATTGATAAATTTGAGTTCGAGTCTCGTGATTTTTTATTGGAAGGAAATAGGGCTTCTTGGGTGACAAATTTTTCAGGAAAAAAATGAGGAACTAAGGAAATAGGAGGCATGTTCACTAGCAAGCTCGTGCCAAGGGTCACTAGCACAACATGTGCCACAACCCTCAGCACAATGGTAGCTTCATGCCAGGCGCTCTCTACATGAGGGTAGCCTCATGTCAAGCACCCTCAGCAAGAGGCTACACGTGTCAGTACCTCATGTGAGCTGTGAATTGAGCCAAAATTGTTGATTTTCAAAATTTTGATATTTCAAGCTGAAAAATGCATTTTTGGATCATAAATTCATAAAATCATTTATTCCTTAGGTGCTTGATGTAAATAGTACTTCAGAACCTCTCTTGTGCATAAATTTATTAGTACTTTTGTCCCCTAGATTTTGTAATTTCAAAAATGCCATCCTTATCTCATTTCTACCTCCCCTCTAAAATCACCTTCTTTGTTGAAAATGGAGATTCATAGTACATTCCCTCACCCATGTGAATCATTTATCTCATTCAAGTCCCTAAAAAACACCCACTCTCACTCCTTCTTGGTGCAACTCAAAAAATTTAAGCTTTTTCTCTCAAAAATTAGCATTTTTGCTTCTTTTTGTGTGGATTGTTCAACTCTTAGCTTCGAATTCCGGGTAATCCTTTGAACCTCATGTTTACTTGCTTTATTTTTCATTATGGTGATGTGATATGAAACTTAAATTTTGAAAGTGGGTGCATTTTTGGGGAATTATTTGGGTTATTTGAATGACCATGTACTGAACTAAGTGCGGGGGGAGTATGTGCTCTTGTGCTTTGATGATATGATCTTCAATGGTTGTGTTGATTTAGGAGGAATGATTATTAATTTCATGTTCTTTTTGATGGGTTGCTATGATTTTCCATGAGTTTATTGTTTAAGGAGAATGGTTCTTGATTGAATAGCCTTTATATTGAGAAAGCATGATTTGGAATGTATAGGCTATCTAGGAAGAGTGTTCTTTTTAAATTATATTCAATGCATGCCTTTGTGTATTATTGCATTACCACCTTCTCTTTTTTGTGATAGGATACATTCAAAAAGGAATAGGTCGGGGAAAGGAACATTTTGCGTGGTGACAAAGGGAAGAAGTCAGCCGATGTTCGGAGAAAAAAGCCGATGACCCCCCCTTCCTAATCTCACGTTCGTTGTTGAAGAATTCATGGGGTTAACCAAAATATCTGGGGGTGTGGCCAGTAGGTGGAGTTACCTAAATAGCCCGAAGATAAACATTCTAGAGACAAAGTTTGCTCGCAAAGAAACGTTGGGAGCCCTAGGTCTACTCGAACCAATCACTTATCTACTCAACCAAATAGGCCTAGAGGATTTATTGGACAAGCATTCCAAGAATTACATTAGGTGGACATTGTAATTCTTGGCAACATTGGAGCAGGAAATGGACACAGAAGGAAGGAGAGTCATCCACTTCCATTTGGATGATAAGAAGTACAATATGTCGCATTGGGAGATTGCCCAAGCATTCGGGTGGAAATATGGGAGAGATGTTCCAAGGATGCACCGATAAGCTGGTCTTCCACTTGCACTTGGAAATTTTTGGAGAATCATATCGAGCACGGAGAGGAAGCATCTATGCAAGAGCATCGACATCGTTCACCCAACATTGCGATGTGTTAAGCGACTTTTGTCCATGGGGGTATTCTACCACGGGAAGCTTTCACAGTGCCCCGGTTCAGACGTCCATGTCCTTTGGGCAATGACTCCAGAGGGGAACTTTTACCCCAATAAGGTGAGCGCTTTTGTGCAAGAGTGTTAAGCCATGAGAGACAAGAAAGGTGGTAAGATATCAATGGGAGGCATGGTCGGACTCTTAGCCCAATACTTGGGCCATTCGATTCCTACTCCATTCGTATTGGTGAACTTAGGTTGTTCGGGGACACAACACACCATAGACAAGTTAGCATGTGCTTGATGATCGCTACCACCAACTCGGATGACCAGTTTATATGGTTCTATGATGAAACCACAATTTGCAACTTTATAATTTCTTCCACAAGTGGAGCGCACCGCTATCAACCATGAAACTCTATTGGAGGACTTGTTTCTAGAACCCAATCCACAGTTTGAGAAAAACTTCTACTAGGTATTATCAATCCCAAAGATAGACATGGATGAGAAGGATGGTTAGACTCCATTGAGAGCACGACCTAGTCTCACTCACCTACCTGCAGACTTCCTTGATCAATTGTGCATTTTTAGGTAACAAATTATGAGTTCTACTCAAATTGTGCAAGAGATAGGTCATGCAATAGGAGGGACAAGTTTGTAATTGGAGAAGTTCAAAACTAGATTGGACTCTATGGAGGGCATTATGCGAGTTTTGGGGTCTAGATTGGACTTTGTAGAGCGGGAAGTGAATGAGGAGTTTGATATCGTAGATAAGAGGGTGGATGTCCAAGAGGAGGCCATCGAGTAATTGATCGAGAGATTCCACATCTCAAGACTTGATGGTTTTTGGGACGTTATTCCCATCGAGGGACAAGAAATACGACATGAAGAAATGAGGGGGAGCCGTGAGACAAGGCGCTTGAGAAAGGACCCTTCGGGGTCACATAAGTGGGTTCCACTACTTCTCTCTTTCTCACCTATAATTCATATTTTTTCATTGCACTGGGTACAATGCAAAGTTCAAGTTTATGGGAGGGAGTAGTGAGCACTTAGGAGTTTTTCATCTCGAGATTCCTTTGTGTTTTTGGTGTTGATTCGTTTTGGGGTTGTTTTGGATACATCTTGGTGGTGTTATTTGTTTGGTAGTCTTTGTAGATTTTTTTGGGGATGTGTTTGGAAACTTTTGGTGGTGTTATTTTTGTTTTCTTATCTTAATGTAGTATAAAGCCTACCTTCAGGGCATTTTGTGCTAAAATAAAAAAAATTGAAAATTTGAAGAAAAAAACATATATATATATATATATATACCCGGCTAAGTTAGAAACCCGAAAGGACAACTTAGACAACAATGGGAAAAGCTCGGTTAGGTCAAAAGGCCTAGGAAAAATGAGAGGCTAGGCCCGTCTAGGTTGGAAAATCTAGGCAAAAATAAGAGGCCGTGTGGAAAAGGGTGAGAAGTGAGCTCAACATGTGTGAAAGCTAAGATGAAAACCCAAAAGGGCTCCAAGGAAAACTAAGAGAAATTGAGTAAAATTGGAAACTAAGTTGAGGATCCTTTGGCATTATCCATGGCTGTAAATAAGTCGAGAATGTTAAATTATCCTTAGTTACAACCAAGCTGGGGATCCTTTAAATTATCCTTGGTGGTTTTTTCGGCAACATCTCTCGGATTTTTTGGCAGACTAATTAGTGGAGTAAGCTGTTCAAAACTCATCATTTTTACTTACCTTTTTCTCACAAAATTTTGGGTGGTTAGGTTACTTTAGCATATTAGAGGAGTGTGAGAGTTGTGAGATTCTTACTTATTTGGGAACACAAGGGTAGCTTGGGAATAAGTTGAATGCATTGGCTAACTTATCTTTGCATGCTACGCTCTGCTTAGATCTTTCCTCGTTTTTGTTTACTCGAGGATGAGTAAAGGTTTAGGTGGGGGGATTGATGTGCACCTTATTGCATGTGTTAACCAATGCATTTGACATAATTGTTACTTTGTTTTACTTGGTTGATTGCTAGTTTTAGTTAGGTTTACATGACAAAGGGTTTAGACGACCATTATTGGTTTTCTTGTCTAAATCTTGAGTTTTGTAGACTTAATTAAAGCTACTGGACACTTTGTATTTAAGGGCACCCAGATCTTCTTCATTTACAATCTTACTAGTAGGTTGCTCATGAATATTTTGCGTCATTTTGTAGAAGGTCATTTGCAAGAATAGTAGTAGATAAGAAGGTCACGGACTTAAAAAGTGTGGTAGTAGATGGAATTGAGCCCGAAAAGATGGAATTGAAGTTTAAAAAGGTCAAGAACGGAAGACGGCATCAACCGGCCAAATCAGCCAACCGACCGCCAAGATGCCAATATGATCAGCATGAGCCAACCTAGCACAGCCCGTGCCAGGGATCGGTAGTAAGAACCATGCCACAGCCCTCAGAATGGATCATGCCAATCCGTGCAGTTTGTGCCCCCACTGTCTCAAATTCACCCCAAACGCTAAGTATGGGCATGGACCGTGCCGTTTCACACGGTCCGCATCATTTCAAGTCCTAAATGCAAAAACCAGTCAACGTGGAGTGAATGATAACACGTTTCGTACCATTTTACTGAGCAAGGAGTTCCTCCAGCTGACGACCTACGCCAAACGACACGGGGTGTGCGATCAGATGTGCCAAAATGAGGCTCCAACCGACGCTCCGTGTAGGGTGACACTGCCCGTGCCAACATGAGACAAACAACCCATGCCGGAATGGGCAGGCTGCTCCAGCACGAGGCACCCGGGCCGTACCAGACCTGGAGGGCCATGCCAGCACAAAGGCAACCCGGCTGGCAAGGACCGTGTCGTTCTCCACTGCCCTTGTTAGTTGCAGCTGCTAGTGTTTCTAGGCCTATTTTAGGCCTATTTTAAAACTTAATTCCCTACTACTATATATATAGACCTATGTCTACTAGGGTTTAAGTTTATACTCATTTTTTAGACTTCAAGAGTAGGGTAGAGAGACAAAGGAGCTCTTCCTTCTCTCTAGAATCTTTTCTCTTCTCTTTACTTTTTCTTTTCCCAAAGGCATTGAATCTAATGAAATACTTGGGTTCAATGCTTAGGGAGTAGTTAATTTTCTTGGGGATCATATTTGTATTCATGATTTGGTACATTTTTCGCGAGATTCCCTAGATCTGCCTAATTCTATGTGTTTATGATATTATGTTGAGTTGTTCTTCATTTTCTTATTAATTGCATGAATGATACACAAAGTTGGCACACACCATAGTCTACATTCGTGTTGGTACACATATTGATACCCATGGGGAGTGAAACCTAGATGTGATATGGGTAGTGAGGCCCGGGTCACGTGGATGTGTGCACGTAGGTCTTTTTTAGTTTTACCGTTACGATGACAACACACTAGTCTTAGCTGGCGAGTTGGCCTGAAGGCTTACGGGTAGAGATACCAATTGGTAGCAAACTAGGTTAGCTAACTTGTGACCATAGAGTCATAGATAAGGTGCATATTTTCCTTTGCCTCTATAGGCCTAAGAGTAGAGCATTCATGGTGTAGTGCATGGGACGCAATCATACGGGAGGGAAACAGATATGCACAGCATCAGGGTCATTGTTGCATTCCACTAATTACGGAGGCAGTGCCAATGGAAGATTACAAGAGCACCCTACGTGACAGGTATGGGAAAGTGTTGACCATTGACTACACCATGTGTTATCAACACTATAATAGGTATAATGCTTTTTATGCAATGGAATCGATGATTGGAACATTTCACCAATCATGTTACGCAAGTATTCCCCAAGTGCTAATCTATATAGTTTAATCTTGTGTGATCTAATATGTTTGTAGTTGTTAGTTGCAAAACCCCCAAAAACATGTTTTGCAATATTTGGCTATTCCTAACACTCGGACGGAATGACGACCCGTACGTGGTTGTATGTAGTTTACTTTTGGACATCTAGCATCTCTGTGGACAAACCCGGTCTTGCCACTATCTACCCTATAGGTAGCTTAGTAGTAAGTTTGAGAGCATAATATAAATTTCTATCTTTGACTATTTTGAATGCCCTCCACTCGGGTTAGATACTCATCGTATAAACGACCCCGAGTAGAGGCGGGTCGGTAACATTTACATCATAGAAAACTTTAATATTTACAAAACGATGTTATTAACATGAAATGGAGCAGTTAGTGTTTTGATAATTAATACATCATCTATATACTTTTCATATTTTTTGTTAATGCTGTCAGTTATTGACTCGTGTATCCAAATTATTAATATAATTCGATCAACTGGATCTGACTGACTAGGAGGTCATCGCCGTACATCTCAAAGTTAATACTTTTAAGCCCTAAATATTTCCTATCTACAATAAAGTAGATAATGGCAAGTAGGGGTCGTCCACGAGAAGAGGGATATGTTCCAGTGTTTAAACATATATAGAAGAAGACATACTAGACATTTACATACATAGATATATATATATATATATATAAGCATGTAAACAAGGGAGGGTTTTGGTTGGTTTGATCCTAAATTATGAAATTAAAATACAACTAGCAAAGCAAGAGAGCTATGCTAATCATACAATACAACTAAAGATACGATGTAAATGATAATTAACGGAGCCTTAGGGGCAATCGATTTCCACTTCCAAACTTCATATAGCTTATTGATTCATTCGCTCATTCAATTACATTTATTGTCTATGGGGAATGTATCATTTCTCATTCAAAGATCAACATTCGTTCCTCCTTAAGAGTAGTTTGCAAAGATAAACAACGACCATTTGCAAACATCATTAATGATCACCCTAGACAAACAATATCATAGGGATGTTTCATCAATGGCATTTCACCCAAAGGACCATAGGTTTGATAATAACAAGCCTTTTACCAAAGACATAGTCATTGAACCAAGCAAAGCATTCATTAGATTAAACTAAGAACAAACAACATTCAAGGTTCAACCTTTCTTTGCATCTATATGACAAATATCACATTAACATACTCATCTAGCAAGGATTACCACACATTATACACAAGAAGTTCTAAATCCATGCTCTTGGATTTCCATATCAAATGAGTTAAGAAATTTGCAACTTTCCTAACACCCTAACACTTCAATCTTACAAACATTTCATATACTCAAACAACCCATGGTATAAATGAGATAACCCACAACATTAATGGCATAATAAATGCTCTCCAATAAATGTTCATAAATGAGCAAACATAGAATCTTGCTACATAAGCTTTGAAGCTTCAATCAATTGCTCCCAAGAATTAGATTAGCTACAAGAGTTCATACTAATTAATGCTAAACAACCAAACATAATAAAAGAGAATTTAAAAAGGGAAATGGAATAAACTAGGGTTAAAAACAGTACCAAAAATGCAGAAGATGAAGAAGAATGAATGAGAGGAAAGAGAGTGCTATTTATGGTACAAAGAGGATAAGGTAAAATTTTGGCCACCCGTTGGTCGCGACTCGCGACGGGCTCATTAAAACTCGCGACGGTTTCGCGACGAGGCCATCGAGACTCGCGATGGGTGCCAGAATTTTGCTTTGTTTCCTTCTCTTCTCCTTGTGGTATACAATCACTTTCATAGCAAGTCCTCTCATTTTTCAAGTCTTCAATGTCTCCAAAAATGTTCTTCAATGGCCTCTGGTCCATGTCTTCAAAGCAAGTCTTCAAAAGTCTTTGAAAATGTGATCTTCAATGGCCTCCGGTCTTCATTGCCTCAGTGTTCTTCCCTTGCCATGCAAAATCCACTTAGAAGAGGTAAAAGAGCGTAAAGTTGCTCTTACCCCTCCTAAGAGAATTTCAAGGAAAAACACAAGCTCTCAATAATAAAAGAGCGCAAAAGTGACCCAATATAGTACTAAATTATGCATATAAAATGGACACATCAGGCCTTCTCACACTTGAACCTTACTCGCCCTCGAGTAAGAAAAGATCCAAGCATACGAAGGAAATGACATATCCTCATCCTAACTACTAATCCCCCAAGTCAAAACCTCACAAAACTCTCAATATCATACATCCCAATGTTAAAGTTAAATGAGAAGTTTCCCACAACCCCTATTCCTAAATCAACCCAAACCATATCAACCCATCAATTCATTGATATCCCTAAAACATCTCCAAATCCTGAATTGATAATCCCAAAGCCAATGATAAAAGGTGAAGCTAAAGGTATGTATAAGGTTCAAAACACATGCTCCACTTTATATCAATATATCAACCTAAAAATGAAGCATATTAATGATCAAGAATTTCATAACTTACTCCGTCTTCTCCCGCTAAATTTTTCACTCCCAAAAGGTCCTCAAATTTTCAAGCTACCCGATCCATCTGTGTGGTCACCGCAAACCTTATGACTCCAACGCCAGCAAATGAGTAGACACTTAACGTTTTCCAATTTCTCTCGTTTTCTCTCATTTTGCCTAAGAGCCCTTTTGGGTTTTCATCCTAGCCACACATCATGTTTCTTTGGCTCACATCTCACCTTTTTTCGCACATTTAGCCTCTCATTTTTGCTTAGGTCACCCTTTAGGGTTTTTGACCTATCCGAGCCCCCTATGTTGCCTAAGTTGCCCTCTTAGGTTTTCAACTTAGCGGGATTCTTCTTCTTTTTTTTTTCTTTTTCACGTGTCTCCAATCCAAAAAGTAGAAAATTGCTTTCCAAATTTTAAGGCTAAGAAAAGTATCAAAACCAACATTATCCAAGTACATCAAAAGAAAAACATCCCAAAACAAAAGGGAGAAAATATCCAAAACAAAACACAAGAGTTATGCAAAAGTGTCTCCAACCCTAATCACCTCAAAATAGTAGATACCCCTCCCCATACTTAGAACACTACATTGCCCTCAATGTAGACAATAGGGAAAAAACATACAAGGGTAAAGATGTGGTGCTCACAAAATCAATATTGTGATGAAGAAGGGCCACCGCCAAAGTACCGTTGCTAATACTGTGCCAGCCACTCTGTGCTCCTATGCCTCCTCGCTCTCCACCTCTCTGCTCCTAGATCGGGGCCTAAAACACTACCTGACTGGGACTGCAACTCATGGATGTGAGCGGGTAAGTGGCCAATCTCCTCGTCCATATCAATCAAAGTCAGGGAGACAAATACATTGTGCTCTAATATCATGCTGTCATGTCGGTGGAATCCATCAAGCATAGTCTGCATCATCTGCTCGTAGAAGTCTGGTGGAGGCTGGGAATAGCGAGATGGATCATTGTCCTCCTGCATGGGCTCTGTCTCTGGTGGAGGTTGCGTGGAGTGTTATTGCTGCTGTCGCTCAGAGGGAGGTAGAGTGCTATCATCACGCTGGACAGGTGTTGGGCCAAGGTCATGGAGCTTGCACTGGAAATCATCTCTACATGAGGAGTCTAGTGAAATCACCAAATCTCCCAGGGGTGTGTTAAATTCAAGCTTCGTCTTGCCCTGCTGAGGAAGTGCCATAAATGTGACCTTCCTCACATCATACAACCAATGGAAGAGCCTCGTGGTCCATGTGACACTGAGCATCTCAAATCTAACTAGCCTCTCAACGGTGTTAAGATAGGACGTCCGCCTCCCTAAGCGTGAAAAGTCATCTAGAGGGACCAATCCCAAGTACTCTGCTAAAAGGCCTATCGTGTCTCCAGTCATGATCTTCCCCTTGGGTTTTCCTGTCACCTCCATGATTCTCTTCATCCACAATTCTACCCACAGCCCATATCTCACTCGTTAAGTGCCATAGAAAGTGAATGTCATTATCTGGCACATTCGTCGGCTCCACGGAGCAAAGTACTGTACCAGCCAAGAGTTGGTGCACATAAAGGAGTGCAGGGTGGATAATAGCAGCCTCATATTGATGACATTCCAAAAATGCATGTCATCCTCTATTGATCGCTTCTGGGCCTGTGGGTCCAGCCTGGTCCGTATCTCGGCGGTGTCATATCCGAAGGCATCCTCAATCTACGAGACGATCAATTGCCTAGATATATCATCTAAGTGAAAAGCAATGTACCTCTCGCAGGGTTGATAACCCCTCATGCTGCTCATACGAATCGTGGACAAGAACTCCAATGTGTACTTTCGGTAAGAGGGCGCACTCCTGCTCATAAACCCTTCCATTCCCCCCTTTACGAGGAGGCATCTCATAGGCTGAGTGAGGCCGAAGGCATCTAATGTGGGCACATCGACAAAGCTAGTATCCTTGAGTTGGCACTTCTCCAGGGCCTCTCACCTCTCCGCATAGGACCCGGTAATCCGGGTTAAACCCATGTACCCATCCGTAGGGGGAGGTACATGGCTCGATTCCGGAGCCAGTGGCAGAGGTGAAAGTGGAGCCGCGGTGCGCCCGCCTCGTGGGGGAGCCCTAGGTCTCTTCGTGGGGGCCATATCTAACAATCACATCAAACAAGTGAAACGCACAGGAATATGTGTATATGCAATATTGTAAATTCATACTCAATTTTAAGCTAGTTCATCATCACAAACCGAACCAAAATCAAGTCAACTAGTTCAAGTTCTAAACACAATTGCATATACAATCCACACTATGTCCAACAAGCCCATATTCTCAAGTTCATGAAGTTCTCACATAGCTGAAATCAATATTCTATATCTCAAAACCACATTAGTACCCAACTAGCCTACAATAGTATATTCACAATGTCAACATTCACGACCTATGGCGAAACTACCCTAAGTAAAATAACATCGCAAAGCACAACAACAGTTGTTTTTCAAACAACAACCATGTTGAATCAAGTGCCAACATGCCTCCTATCTAGCATAAGTCATAATCTGTTCTCAACCACAGTAACACAAATGCATACAATTCCAACTTAAACAAGTACAACACAATCCAAACCGTAACCACAAAATATGCACACAATACCCAACAAATTGAATTACAGACACAATTTATTCACCAAAATCAACCACTATCCAACAATTCAATTTCCTAAGGCATCACACATAATCTACACAATATCCATAAAAACTAGAGTAGACACTCGTCATCACAATTCAAGCTCAACAAAGTGAAGAAATGTACCACCAAGATGTGTAGGAAGAAGAAAAGAGGAAGCCGACAATCAATTCGGAATTGAATTGCTCAAAGTGACAAAACCCCCAAATTCTAGGGTTTGTGTTCTTCAATGATTTTTTTGTTTTTGATTTGTGGGTGGAGGTTGGGAAGAAAGGATGGGGTATGGAGTGGTGGTTGTGAGTGGTGGAGCGGCGGTGGTGGCAAGTAGCAGCGGCGAGCGGTGGTGGCGAGCGGCAGCGCTTGTGGAGAAGATGAAAGAGTAGTGGGAGAAGATGAAAGATTGTGGATATGTTAGTGGCAAAATGGGTTTAGCCCATCTTTTTAATGCAGATTCATACGACCATCGCGACTCATGACGTGTTCATCGTAACTCGCAACGAGTCATCTCGAGAGGCATCAGGTTTGGCAAGGCTCGAGGATGAACGATCATACCTCGAGAGCTCAAGGCTTTGAGGTCTCGAGAGCTAGCCTCGAGAGAATGATTGACTTCAGGTTTGGCTCGAGTCGAGGCCTAGCTACCACGAGGTCTTAAGGGGGTATGCCTCGAAGAGGTGGTCTCGAGAGGGTGGTCTCGAGAGGTTAGTGGCTTCGAGGTCTCGAATGGTTTGGTGTCTCAAGGTGGTGCCTCGAGGGAAGAATGACGAGACTTGATTTGAGGGCTAGTGGCCTCAAGGTCTCAAGGGCTTGTGGCCTCGAGGGACTGGATTCGAGGGCTTGTGGCCTCGAGGTCTTGTGGCCTCGAGGTCTTGAGGGCTTGTGGCCTCCAATTCTCGAGGGCTTGTCGCCTCGAGGTCTTGAGGGCTTATAGTCTTGAGGGAATGATGGACTTAAGGTTCAGCTCGAGGGTTCAGGTTTTTGAGGTCTCGAAGGGGTGGTGATGTCTCGAAGAGGTTGGCTCGAGTCGAGGTTTTGCTACCTCGAGGGCTCGAGGGGGTACACTTCAAGGGCTCGCGATGAGGCCTTCGTGAGGCCATCACAGCTCACAAAAAGTGGAGTCTGAGACTTCCAATTCAATAAAATATTTTTGAGCCCGTCGCGACTCACGACGATGTGGTCACGACTCGCGACGAGACCTCGCGAGGTCATCATGACAAGCGGAAAGTGGCATCCGAGGGCTGAAATTTTTTCCAAAATTACTGAGCCCATCGCGACTCGCAACGAGGCCTCGCGAGGTCATCGCAATTCACAAAAAGTGGCATCCGAGGGCTGAAATTTTTCCCAAAATTACTGAGCCCGCCGCAGCTCGCGACGATGTGGTTGCGACTCGCGATGAGGCCTCACGAGGTCATCGCGACTCACGGAAAGTGGCATCTAAGGGCTGAAATTTCACCCAACTTACTGAGCTCGTCACGACTCGTGACGATGTGGTCGCGACTCGCAACGGGTACTAACCTGGTACTTAGAAAAAAAACTCCGATTCCTTCTTTCTTCCAAGTCTTTCCTTCTTGACTCCAAGCATTTCCCCCTTTAAAAGTCCAGTGCCTTGGCTTCAAAATTGCTCATGGAGAAAACAACCCGTGAAAAGCATCAAGCAAAACAATGACGCTTAATGATAAAAATTCAAAACCAAACAACATCAACAGAAAGTCATGAATGACGATCTGGATGATCAAAACCAAGTTTATTTAACGTCGTCAGCACGACTTACTCCCCTTCTTGGAGCTTACTCACAAACCGGATCAAGGAGATCAACGTCCTCTCCTTTTTTCGACACAAAATTCTCATGGCAAGGTTTCAAATGTTGTCCATTAACCTTGAAAGTATTGGACTTAGCTCGATCTAGAATCTCCACCGCCCCATGCGAGAATACCTTACCCACCTCAAAAGGACCGATCCATCGGGACCTCAACTTACCTGGAAATAGGCGAAAGAGAGATTGAAATAGGACGACCTTTTGACCAACGTCAAAGTCCTTCCTGATGATCATTTTATCGTGCCACGCCTTTGTATTCTCTTTATATAATTCGGCGTTCTCATACGACTCCTCTAGATCTCATCCAGTTCATCCAATTGTAACTTCCTATGCAAGCCGGCCTCATCTATATCAAGATTAAATTCTTTGACCTCCCAATAAGCCTTATGTTGAATTTCCACCAGTAGATGACGAGGATTACTAAACACTAACCGGTATGGGGACATACCGATTGGTGTCTTGTAATCCATCCTATACGCCCACAAGGCATCATTCAACCAAGAACTCCAATCCTTCCGGTTAGGGTTGACCATTTTTTGAAGGATGGACTTGATTTCTCGATTGGAAACTTCGGCTTTCCCGTTGGTTTGTGGGTGATAGGTGGTGGATGTCTTGTGAGTGACGCCATACTTCTTCAAGAGTGCCGCTATGGTCCGATTGAAAAAATGGGTGCCACGGTCACTAATCAAGGCTCGGGGTACCCCAAACCTAGAAAAGATGTTATCTTTCAATAATTCTGCAACCACTCTAGAATCGTCGGTCCTAGTGGGTTTTGCTTCAACCCACTTCGACACATAATCAACAGCAAGAAGAATGTATGTAAAGCCATAAGAACTAGGGAAAGGTCCCATGAAGTCAATACCCCAAACATCAAAGATTTCACAATATAGCATAGCTTTTTGAGGCATCTCATTTCTAGATGAGATATTTCCTACTCTTTGGCACTTGTCACAAGCCTGACAAAATATGTATGCATGCTTATTTAAAGTATCCAATAAAAACTACTTTCCAAGACTTTCCTACCGGTCCTTTTAGCTCCAAAATGACCGCCGCATGCATGAGAATAACAAAAAGTGAGAATTGAATGTACTTCATTATCGGGGATGCATCTCCTAACAACTTGGTCTACACAATGTTTCCACAAAAAGGGATCATCCCACACATAATATTTAGCATCGCTTTTTAGCTTATCTTTCTGTGCCTTAGAAAAGTGGGGAGGAAATTTACCAGAGACAAGAAAGTTCACAATGTCGTCATACCACGGTTAGATGTCCCTGATGGCGAACAGTTGTTCATCGGGGAACTCCCCCCGTAGTTGCTCCTTCATTGTGGGGTTTACCTCAATGTCTTCGCATGGAGTCAACCAGCTCAAATGATCGGCCACAAGGTTTTCCGCACCCTTCTTGTCCCGCACCTCTAACTCAAATTTGCTCAAATGCAGGATCCACCTAATCAATCTTGGCTTGGCCTCTTTCTTTGTCATTAAATGCTGAAGCGCTGCATGGTCAGTGTACACAATAACTTTTGTACCAAGCAAGTAAGATAAAAAATTTTCCAAAGAAAATACCACTGCTAACAACTCCTTTTTGGTGGTGGAATAGTTTTTTTGGGCTTCATTTAGAGACATGGATGCATAGTAGATGGCGTGAGGTGATCTCCCCACCCTTTGACCAAGCACCGCTCCAACGGCGTAATCACTCACATCGCACATAATCTCAAAAGGCATCGACCAATCCGGGGATTGTATGATAGGGCCGAAACTAACCTTCCTTTCAGTGTATTGAAGCCCCCTTTACAACCCTCATCCATCACAAATTCCACCTCCTTTTGCAACGACTTGCATAAAGGAGATGCTATCTTCGAGAAGTCCTTGATGAATCGGCGATAGAAACCTGCATGACCAATAAAAGAGCACACTTTGCGCACATTAGTAGGATAAGGCAAAGTTTAAATTGTGTCTATATTTGCCTTATCAACTTCAATACCCTTAGAGGAGATGGCATGGCCTAAGACAATGCCTTGCTCTACTATAAAATGACACTTCTCAGAATTTAACACAAGATTAGTATCAATGCAACGTTTAAGAACTTGTGCCAAATTTGCTAAACAGTTGTCAAAAGAATTACCATGAATGGTGAAATCATCCATGAATACTTCGACAAAATTTTCAACAAATTCTGAGAAAATGCTTACCATGCACCTTTGGAAAGTTGCGGGGGCGTTACATAACCCGAAAGGCATATGTCGGTAAGAAAACGTACCAAAGGGGCACGTGAAGGTGGTCTTTTCTTGGTGTTCCGGGGCGATAACCACTTGAAAATACCCCGAGTACCCATCCAAAAAGAAATAGAAGGGGTGGCTTGGTAACCTCTCAAGCATTTGATCTATGAATGGCAAAAGGAAGTGATCCTTCCAGGTTTCAGCATTTAGCCTCCGGTAGTCGATGCAAACGCGCCACCCATTTTGGACTCGGGTGGGTATCATTTCTCCCTTCTTATTTTCGACCACTGTCACCCCCACTCTTCTTGGGTACCACTTGAGTTGGACTCACCCACTTGCTATCCGAGATTGGATAGATCATGCCTGCTTGGAGTAACTTGAGGATTTCCACTTTTTCCACCTCCATCATAGGCGGGTTTAAACGTCGCTGGGGTTGTCGGACAGGCCTTGCATCTTCTTCCAACAAAATTCTATGCATGCAAGTGGATGGACTTATGCCTTTGATATCAGCAATAGTCCATCCAATTGCTTCCTTGTTACCTCATAACACCACCATCAACCTTTCTTCTTGCTCCTTAGTGAGCTTGCTTGAAATGATAACCGGAAGCGTCTCCCCTTCCCCAAGAAATGCGTACTTGAGGTCACTTGGCAAAATTTTAAGCTCAATCACCGGAGCTTTCACAAGTGATGGGAGGAATTCTGGTTCCTCGGGTTCCTCAAAGACTAGAGGGTCGGGACTTTGCACCACTTCCTTAAGAATGCTTAAATCCTCAATGCTTTCCTTCAAGTTAGTATTCATGGCATATACAAGACATGCATTTTCAACATCATTTTCCAAAGCAACTAACAAGCAATCATCACCACTCAATTCGAAAACATCTTGCACAATATTATCAACAAAATCAATAGCATGGCAAGAATACTCTTCAACAGGATACTTCATAGAGTCATTTATGTTAAACTATACTTTAATCCTATCAAATTCCATGGTGAGGGTACCGTTATGCACATCAATGATGGTCCTAGAAGTCTTCAAAAATGGCCTCCCCAACAAGATCGGGGCAACATGTTTATCATGCTCCATGTCTAGGATATAAAAATCTGCGGGGAATATTAAGGAATCTACCCTAACCAACACATCCTCGATGATACCCTTAGGGTATGCACTAGAATGATCGGCTAGTTGGATCACCACCCCGGTTTTGTGCAAACTACCAAGATTGAGACTTTCATACAAAGAATAAGGAATCACATTTATGGATGCACCTAAGTCAAGCATTGCTTTTTCAAAATGTGTATTTCCTATCATGCAAGGGATTGTGAACATGTCGGGGTCGCTACATTTAGGGGGTAACTCCCTTTGGCATAAAGCGGAGACATGTTCACTTTTCCCATTCTTGAGTTTGTTCTTTGTTCTTTATTTCCTATTTACTACACATAATTCCTTCAAAAAATTTGCATAGCTAGGAGTTTGTTCAATAGCATTCAAAAGAGGAATATTTACCTCACACATACAAAAGACTTTATAGATGTCCTTGCTGGACCTTTTGTCTTTTACAGCTTCCGGGAACGGTGGTTCCGGCACATATGGAGGAATTTCCACCACTCTTGCTTTCTTGTGAGGAAGGGATGAAGGTTTGGAAATGGAGGTAGATTTCTCAACGGTGATCTCCTCTTCCTTTTCCTTTCCCTTCCTTGCTTGCTCCTTGGCCACCTCCTCGGTCTCCTTTTCCACTTCTTTCTCAAGCATTTCAAGATTTCTAGGTTCTTCTTCTTCAACTTCACCACCCGGGGGAGAGATAACCTCTTTACCACTTCTCAAAGTGATAGCACTAGCATTTTGGCGGGGGTTGTTCTCCGGTTGGGAGGGGAGCTTGCCTTTTTCTCGGGCCTCCATCCGATTCACCACTTGAGCTATTTGGCTCACTTGAGTTTCCAAGTTTTTTATGCTTTCCTTGGCTTCATCTTGGAATTTTTCACTTTTTTCCGCACACATCCCCAATCAGTGATGGTTGCATCACCTCATCCTTTGTTAGCCCTGAGCTCTCCCCCTCAGGGTTTGTCTTGGAGCCTTTGGAATTGTTGTTGAGGTAGCCTATATTGTTGTTGAGGGGGCCGATATGGTTGAGGATTTTTGCCCCATTAAGGGTTTCCATACCAGAGGTTCAGGTTATCACGATTTCTCGAATTGTACGGCCGGTTTTGGTACCCTTGGTAGCCTTGGCCACCTTGATACCCTTGGTTTCCTTGTTATCCTTGATTCCCTTGATACCCCATGGCACTCACCTCTTCGACGTAGTCTTCTTGCAAAGTAGGGCAAGTGTCCGTAGGGTGCGCCGAGTAACAAATTTCACATAATTTAACATGTGGCACATTTTCGGGCGTTGTCATCAAAGATTTCACCATGGATGCAAGAGCCAAGACTTGATCCTCTAGCTTCCCACTATTGGAAGAGTCACTCGCGGGCATTGAATTTCTCCTTCTCAATTCTGCCCTTGAGCTAAAGTTTCGTGATTCTTCTGCTAGCTCCTCGTACAATTGCATTGCCTCGGATGAAGTTTTGTTCCCGAGGGTGCCACCACTAGAACTTCTAACCAACCTTTGGTCCTCATCAAGAAGGTCATTGTAGAAGTAATACACCAAATCCCCCTCTGAATAACCATGGTAAGGGCAACTTGCAAGAAGCTTCTTGAACCTCTCCCAATAGTCTAAGAGAGATTCTTCATGCCACTGAAGGATGTTGCTTATGTCTTTCTTCAAGGCGGCGGACCTCGAGGCCGGGAAGTACTTGGCTAGAAACTTTGTTTTCATATCAAGCCAACTCTTAATGCTCTTGGGCGGTAGGTAGTGGAGCCAATCTCTTACACCATCCCTCAGTGTGAACGAGAATGCCTTCAATTTATAGAAATCTTCATTCACTCCATGGGGGACCGTACCACCACGCAAGAAGTGAAACTCGGTGAAGTGTTTGTTGGCATTCTCCCCTTGCCTACCAAGGAAGACTGGTAGCATCTTGATGAACCCGGTCTTTAGCTCAAAGTGTCCGTTTGGTCAACCCATGGGATACTCGATGCACATCGGTTGTTGATCGAGGTTGGGGGCCATGATGTCTCTCAACAAAGGTTTCCCTAAAGGGATCTCTCTTTGGTGGAGAGGATGATGGTGAGGTTCCACTCTCGTATACTCATCTTTGTGCTCGATTCGATGTTCCATTGCTGAAGATGTATCCACAAAATGGTCACTAGGATGGGTGTTATTCACATTTTCCAAAGAAAGCCTCCTAGCCTATCTCAAATTCAACTCCAACTCGGGGTCGTAGTGTAGGGTTTCTTGTGAAGAGGATCGCGTGCAAACCATACACCAAGAACTCGAACAATTTGTCTCCAAGCCAAGTGAAAATGGAAAATCAACTAATAAATTTCTATCTTTTACTCTTTTGAATGCCCTCCACTCAGGTTAGCTACTTATCGTATTAATGACCCCGAGTAGAGGCGGGTCGGTAACATTTACATCATAGATAACTTTAATATTTATAAAATGATGTTATCAACGTGAAATGGAGCAGTTAGTGTTTTGATAATTAATACATCAACTGTATACTCTTCATATTGTTTCTTAATGCTGTCAGTTATTTACTCGTGTAACCAAATTATTAACATAATTCGATCCACTGGATCTGACTGACTGGGAGGTCGTCAGCGTACCTCTCAAAATTAATACTTTTAAGCGCTAAATGTTTCCTATCTACAATAAAGTAGATAATGGCAAGTCGGGGTCGTCCATGAGAAGGGGGATCTTTTCAAGTGTTTAAACATATATAGGAGAAGACATACTAGACATTTACATACATAGATATATATATATATATAAGCATGTAAACAAGGGGAGGTTTTGGTTGGTTTGATCCTAAATTATGAAATTGAAATACAACAACTAGCAAAGCAAGAGAACTATGCTAATCATGCAATACAACTAAAGATACGATGTAAATGATAATTGACGGAGCCTTGGGGCAATCAATTTCCACTTCCAAACTTCATATAGCTCATTGATTCATTTGCTCATTCAATTACATTTATTGTCTATGGGGAATGTATCATTTCTCATCCAAAGATCAACATTTGTTCCTCCTTAAGAGTAGTTTGCAAAGACAACCAACAACCATTTGAAAAACCTCATTGATGATCACCCTAGACAAACAACATCATAGGGATGTTTCGTCAATGACATTTCACCCAAAGGACCATAGGTTTGATAATAACAAGCCTTCTACCAAAGACATAGTCATTGAACCAAGCAAAGCATTCATTAGATTAAACTAAGGACAAACAACATTCAAGGTTCAACCTTTCTTTGCATCTATATGACAAATATCACATTAACATACTCATCTAGCAAGGATTACCACATATTATACACAAGAATTTCTAAATCCATGCTCTTGGATTTCCATATCAAATGAGTTGAGAAATTTGCAACTTTCCTAACACCCTAACATTTCAATCTTACAAATATTTCATATACTCAAACAACCCATGGTATAAATGAGATAAAACACAACATTAATGGTATAATAAATATTCTCCAATAAATGCTGATAAATGAGCAAACATAGAATCTTGCTACATAAGCTTGGAAGCTTCAATCAATTGCTCCCAAGAAATAGATTAGCTACAAGAGTTCATACTAATCAATGCTAAACAACCAAACATAATACAAGAGAATTCAAAGATGAAAATGGAATAAACTAGGGTTAAAAATAGTACCAAAAACGCAGAAGATGAAGAAGAATGAATGAGAGAAAGAGAGTGCTATTTATAGTACAAAGAGGATAAGGTGAAATTCTGGCCACCCGTTGGTCGCGACTCGCAACGGGCCCGTCACAACTTCATCATCAAGCTCCATCATACTTTCGTCCATCCGACACTTCAGTTCATGGAATGGTAACTCGAGCTGCTACTCGTTCCCTCAAACCTAGTGCCCGTACTGCCACCAAACACCCTATTTCCTGCGGCTCTCTTGATTTTGAGCCAAAAACCTTTCTCCAAGCCAGAAAGAACCCGAACTGGCAACATGCTATGCAATTAGAATTTGATGCTTTACTTGCTAATAGGACTTGGGACTTGGTTCCTAGGCCCCCTGCTTCTAATATTGTTGGCTGTAAGTGGGTTTTCAGGATTAAAAAGAAGCCAGATGGGTCTGTTGACA
This sequence comes from Rubia yunnanensis, assembly GCA_037428765.1. Lineage (NCBI taxonomy): Eukaryota > Viridiplantae > Streptophyta > Magnoliopsida > Gentianales > Rubiaceae > Rubia > Rubia yunnanensis. The sequence goes on along the minus strand of CM075064.1, from coordinate 89,226,539 downwards.
GGTACAAGGCTCGCTTGGTGGCTAAGGGTTACAATCAGGAGGAAGGTGTGGACTACTTTGACACATTCAGCCCTGTCATCAAACCTACCACCATTCGTGTAGTTCTCAGTCTTGCAGTTACTCGCAGTTGGCCTTTACGGCAGGTTGACATAAAAAAATGCCTTTCTCAACGGCGACTTGGCTGAAACCGTCTTTATGGAACAGGCTCCTGGCTTTATCTCGCCTGCTAATCCAACACATGTTTGCAGGCTCAAGAAGGCCATCTATGGCCTCAAACAAGCCCCCCGTGCCTAGTTTCAGAAGCTGCATCATGCTCTCCTTCGTCATGGATTCAAGCAGTGTATCTCAGACTCCTCCCTGTTCATCAAGCATCACGGATCTGATATTGTCTATGTGCTTGTTTATGTGGATGACCTGATTATCACTGGATCCAACTCTTCTTTCATTGATGAATTTGTCAAGTACCTCAACTCGGTCTTCTCTCTGAAGGACTTAGGTGATCTGAGTTTCTTCTTGGGAAATGAGGTTCACCGCAGTTCCGTCGTGACATAACGGGCTCGTCGCGACTCATGACAAGGCCATTGCGACTCGCGACGGGTGCCAGAATTTTTCTTTGTTTTCTTTTCTTCTCCTTGTGGTATACATCACTTTCATAGCAAGTCCTCTCATTTTTTAAGTCTTCAATGTCTCCAAAAATGGTCTTCAATGGCCTCCGGTCGTCATGTCTTCGAAGAAAGTCTTCGAAAATGTGATCTTCAATGGCCTCCGATCTTCATTGCCTCCGAGTTCTTCCCTTGCCACGCAAGGGAATAATTTCAAGAGAATTTCAAGGTAAAACACAAGCTCTTGATAATAAAAGAGCACAAAAGTGACCCAAAACAGTACTAAATTATGCATATAAAATGGACACATCACTAACCCAACAATTATAGTTTTAATCATTCATAAAATAAAAAATACACTCCCTCCGTCGCATTCAAGAGCAATTTAATTATTTACTTAGTCAAAACTTTACTTTTTACCATAACATTGAATTGGTGTATATATAAGTATAGATATTGTGTGATACTAATCAGCTAGATTCGTCATAATTTATATTTTTAAATATCAACTTTTCACAACTTTTAATGATCCTTAATAAAAAATATTAAGGATGAAATATTTTTCAAATCACATGGTGAAAGTCAAATCAAATAAGTTGGACAGGGGAAGTAAATAAAATTTAAAATAGGGATATATACAAATATATTTAAACCTACTTGAGCAAGTGTCAATATAATTCTCAAATAAATTTCACTACAAAATAACCCTGACTAGTTGATGAAAGTGTCAATATAACCCAAAGACATCATTTCCGGCTTTGACCAACGTTGACCGCACATAAAAAATGACCAAAATTCCCTTAGGTCTAAAACCTAAAAATGTTAAGGCAATTTTACTCCCACCCTCTGCACAACCCACCACCCCACCCACACCTGGCCACCACCCCACTCCCCTTAGCACCACCTCCACCTGGCCACAACCACAACCCCCACCCCAGTTGCGCCGCCTGTATCCCCTAGCCCAAGAAGAAAGTTGTTTATCTCCTTCTTCAGCAGCTACCGGCACTGCCGTGCCTTCAACCTTCAGCAGCTTCACCACCACCAGACCAAGAACCCACTACCGTCATCCAAGACTGCTCCCAACACCATTGTTCGACATGCCACCTCAGCTGAGTTGTCACCGACAAAGATGCAGCAGCTCTGTGCACCACCTCCGGCCAAACCTGGCCACAACTCCTACCCCCTAGCTCACCCGCCACTTAGCCCCTGACGAAACCTAGCTCCCAACACCACCATCTGGTGCGCCAACTCAGCTGAGTCGTCACCGAAAAAGATGAAATTTCTTCGTACACCACCTCCTGCTGAACCTGGCCACCACCCCACCATCACGCCCACCCATCACCCACCCCTCATTAAAACCCTTGCCCACCCACCACCCAGTCCCACCGTAATACCACTCATCACTAACAAAACCCTAGCCCACCCTCCGCGAAGCCCCACCACAACGCCACCCATCTCGACGAAAATTTAGCCCACATCTAGCTCCATTGTGATGACACCTAGTCCCTAAAGAAACCTTAGTCCACTCGTCATCCAACCCTGATGGGAATAGCCCCTGCAGAGCCCTGTCCGACAGAGAGAATTGCAGAAGGTGAAGATGGAGAGAATCGACGAAGAGAAAATGAAGATGTGAAGATAATTTTGGGGGTATAATTGTAGTTTAATTTAATTTTGAGATTTTGTTTTTTAGAGGGGTAAAATTATCTTTTCATGGAATTTCATCTAAAAGTTACTGGAATGGGTATGTTTGCACTTACACATACTATATAGTCATGTTACCCCGATTCGGATTTGGTGTCGTGTCTGAGTAGGGATTGAATACGATGACACTCAAAATTTCTATTTTGACCGACATGGCGATTCAGTCAACTGGGTGTCTTGATTATTTATTTGACACGTCTATCATATAAAGTATCGTAAAATATATTTTGACACTCCAATATTTTATTATTTTATAAATAATAATAAACTTAATTAACTTATAATATAGAAGGTGGTATTGTTATTGTATAGTTACACAACTTGTGTGTTGTTATATATAATATAGTATTATAACATTGTTTTAGTGTTTTTACTTATATAGCATTGCATTCTTATATAAGATAATATATCATTGTGTTCTAATAATATATATTATATTATGATTTTATTCTTATATTTATATATAATATTGTTGTTTAGTATTATACTTCTTATTATATTTATATTTAGATATATAAAAAAGAGTGTATTTTATGGTTATACAATGTTCCTATTATATATAACATAGTATTATATAATAATAATAATACAACAACAATAATAATAATAACAATAATAATAATAATAATAATGATAATGTGTTCTACTCATTATTGTGCTTGTATTCTAGTATACAGCATGATATAACATTGTGTTTTTATCATATATATTATTGTGTTCTTATTTTATATATAAGATTGTGTGGTATTATTACATATAAAAAATATTAAAAATTGCTCTTATTATATATATATATATATATATATATATTGTGTTATATTATTAAACAAAATTGTGTGTGTGTTTTATGTGTGAAAAACGGATAAACTTCTATTCTTTCATAAATCACACGTCCCCTTTATTCCAACACTCACATCCGCTCTCCAATTTGTTTATCGATATGCAAATCGGCTAGATTTTGATGCATGTCATGTGTCGTGTCACGTGTCGTGTCGAATCGACACGCTATTCTCCACCTATTCTCACGTGTCAGGGTAACATAGCTATATAATGTTAAATTTACACTTTCAATTATCAAAAGTTTATATTAGCACTTAAGTGAATTAGGTTGGGTTATAAAAGCACTTTTCTTTTCTAAAAAAAATATGACTCATCGACCTGGAGTACTCCTTGGTGGAGTCATGTTTTAAATAATCCTCTCATTCTATTTAAATAAAAAAATCATTTATATTACCACAAAGTATTGTTTTATATCGACTAACCATTAGATACGATCATTTTAGAATTAATATGACTAGTATGGTTTTTAGATAGTTATTTTTATTTATTACAATTAGGTGCCTATAATTATAAAAGACAATGTCTTGTATAAGACTGTCTCATAGCGAGACCAAAGATTAAATTGCAAAGAATTCAGCATGGGGTTTCTAATTGAAGCTTTAAAAGTTTAGGGGTTAGGTGTGTAATTTTGTTAGCTTACCTTTAAGTCCAAAAATAAATAATAAACTTTCCATCGTCCTTTCTAACCTTCCCCTCACAAAAATTTCTTTGTACTCCCACATTTCTACAACGGCTACCCCACTCTCATTGAGCTCTCAAAAATATCAATTGCACAACCGCTCGTTTCCTTCGATTTGACTACACATTTTCTCCATTTTTCTTCCAGATTCCTTTCGCGCAGAAATCCGCAGGGAACGCAGGGAAGTTGCGCTTCATTTTTTGCGAATTTTCCTATTTTAGCTTTGGTTTCCGACAGTCTACGATAATCGACCTTTGTTTTGTGTTTAGTTTCAAAGGTAAAGTCTCCGCTCTGATTTTATATGCGTATTTTGTTCAATTTGTTTAAGTTTTTTGTGATTGTGTTTTTCTATGATTCGTGTAGGTTTTATTGAGTATTATTGTGTTTATTTTGTAGTTTTTGTTGATTATGTTGTTGAATCGCAGTTTATTGTGTGTTCGATTTAATGCTTTAGGTTTTAAATTGTTCACTGTGTTAATATTTGGGGATTTCTTTTTTTGTGTTTGGTGAATAGTTCTTAGGGATTTAATGTTTCACTGGTTTTGTATGATGTGATTTGAGTACGTTTCATATTTAAGCTTTTAGTATTTTTATCTATGTTGGTATGATGTTTTAATTTCAGTATCTGATTCTTGTGGTTTTTCAATGTTAAGTATGAAATTAGTGTTCAATTTTATTATTTTGTTAATTTTAGTGTGTGTTGTTGATATTTTTTAAATTTTGAGATTGATTTTTTAAATATTGTATGTGATGTTTTTTAATGCAGTTTTCAGTGACCTTATGTGTGCTATTGTGATATTTTACTTTCAAAGATTGATGTTTTTAGTATTGTATGTAATATTTCATTTTAGTTATTTTTGCTTTCTGTTTGTAGCTCGCTGGTCAAGCTTTCTATAGGTTCAAGAGGAACATTGACATTGTCACCAAGGCCTTGATTTCCAATTTGGACAAAGGTGTTACAAATGATTTTGAAGCGATTGAGCCTACTCCGCCTGATGAGTTTACAAGAACACTTTTTCAATCCAGAGCTCTACGATGCTATTGATGAGATAATAAAAAAAGTTATGAGGAATCAAGCTTTTGAAGGTGTTTCCTTGATCAGAGGACTATAGCTGACCTTTGATCTTTGCATTAATGGAGTATGAGTGTCGTCCTCTTGAAAACTAGCAGGAGAAGGCAAGTATGTGAAAAAGCCAGCAGCGGAGGGAAACAAGTCGAGGAAAAAATAGAATTATATTGTTTGGAATGTATTATTTTACATTGATATTTCAATAATGATGGTTGATTTGTTAGTGTTGAGGCACTGGATTGCTATTGATGTTTTTAGTTGATTTGGATTTTTCATTTTTTATGTTAGGGATTTGTTAGGGCATTTGAACTCTTTTGTGAGGAATGATGTTAATTGTCTCATATTTATAGTGATTTACATTTTCACAGGCTGGCGTAAAACTTAAAATTAAAGGTTTCAACTTTTATATGCTAATTTTATATGTTTTATTGATGATTCATTTAATTCATCTAATTTTGAATTATCAGTGTTTGATGTTTATATCTTGTATAAAAAATATTAAAATTACTTGTCTATCTGTAAAACTCATAAAGTAATATGAATCATCTTACATCTGTAAATTATCATGTAAAAATAATAATAACATCAGTAGATAGAAGTGGAACGTCAAAGAAGTTATTTCAAATGCAACAACAATAGAATGTAAGTGTTATGGAACATATGAACATCATGTTTAATTCAACATCCTCATCGGTACTTTTGTAAAATATCATACAAAAAAATGAATCATTGCAACGTAACAATGTAACATCACCATATGACAGTAAATAATGATCAACTCTCAACAAGCTGGTTTTAGATTAACTGAGCATTTGGTGTCTTGGAACCAAATTCCTTTCTCAGTGGCTTCTTCCATTCAAACATACATTTCTCTATTGCACTTCTTCCTTTGGTGTTTGTTTTTGGCGGATCGAGGACTTTGGGAGCTATTTTTGTTAATGATTCTTACCTTTCACAGCCAATTGTCTTTATCTTTGTTGGTGATGCTAATTAATATTGCTGATGATCTCTCTGTCGACTTCAGTACAACAAATCCAATTGAAGCTACATGTGCGCAGTATAATATATCAAACTATTTCCATGTAGTTGCTTGCAGTCCTTGAAGGGATTCAGTTTGATCTATCTCCATTAATTTTGGTAAACCTGAATCTGAAACCAAAAAAAACACACACACACACATACACACAATAAAATCTAAGCATGTTATTACTCAGGAATTCAGTGACTTATATTTCTATTGAAACATCATGCTATATATTCATAACACCGAACAGTATAGAAGCAACATCATATTATGTTTATGTTCCATTTGCAATTTGAAAATAATTATTTTGTGTAATGTATAGGCTGATCAACTATTCATTCCACAACAACACATAATGATATAGCAATATGTAATCCTGAACATGCTAAGTGAATTTTCAGCATAATGTTGTATGGTTAAAACATCATGTCATATATTTGTAACATCAAAAGGACAGAAGTAACATCACATCATGTTTATTGCAAATCGCAATCCTGAGCATATGCTCAGTCAATTTTTATCATGCTATATAGTTAAAATATCATGCTAATTTCCATGAACAACATCTGCTATAAATCAGATATTTAGTTGCAAACAGTTATTTTCATAATGCGCAAGAGGCTCAACTACACTATTTAAAACTTCAAAATAAGTGTTCGTAATGTGAATTCCAATATGTGAAAGCTTAGGCATTTAAATGAAACCTTTAGCAAATTGACAAGCTATGTTCAAAGACAAATCAGCAACATGTATAGAAAATCATTTGTACAAATCATACTTTTCAAACACGGAATCAATTATAAAAAGATTAGCAACCTACCTTGTGAATCGGGTACAATATGTTCATTACTGACATTCGAATCAATTTGTTGTGTTTGACTCTGTTGTTGCTTTGTCTGTATGATTAATGCTAATTGATTTTCGATCTAGAATCAACTTTTTCAGTCATGATTCGAGCTTTGAATATGCAATTTTCAAAATTGATTTGATTCACAAATTTGGGATTATTGGTGTTAAATTAATATCTAATTGTAGTTGTAGATTACTTGATTGATGTTTTGTTGATGCCGATTAACGTTTTTCTTCAATTTGTCACGGTTGATTGTTAGTGATGAACAACGGTCGGAGGATTTGGTGTTTGTGAAAGCTTTTCGTTGAGAAAGTGATGTTTAATCGTCTGTGGTTGAAGGGATTTGGTGAAGGCGTGTTTGGGCCGGGGATTTTTGTTTCACGCCTTCAAGCTGGAAAGGATTTTTGGATAAAATTTTGCAAACATGCCCTTTAGTTCCTCCATTTTTTTGCGGCTTTCACTAATGACCCCGAGCCCAGTTTATTTGTAATATTTGCTCCCAAATTTTATTTTCATTTCCCTGTAGTCCCTAGTCTCACCATAAGAAGATCGCGTGGGAGATGGATTCAATGATAAAAACCTTTTAAAATGAATCTTAACATATTCAGTTTATAATTACAATCCAGCCTTAAAAATTAGAATAATTAAATTTTTATATTCCATCAGTCCCAGTCTATTCTGCACAGAATCTTTTTTGGACAAAGATGTCAAATTTTGACCACATATTTAAATAAGTATATAAACAATAATTTTATCGTATGGGATATATTTAGATTCATCGTAACATATAGTTTCTAATCATCAAATTTTTGTGTGTCATTATTGTCTATAATTACACATATTTACAATCAATATTTATTGGAGAACGTGAACGAGGGCGTAATTAATCTAACCTTTATTCAGTTTAACTGGAGTCATTCTCATCAGAATATGTAAAACAAAAAAGAGTAGTACAATTTCAACTTAAAACCACACTAATCTCTTCTCTTCTCAACGTCAAAATTTGAACATTATCTATGCCACTTTTGCGCTACTTCAGCCACATGTATCTACATGACAGGAAGAGTGACTTCCAAAAACAAAGCCCCAAAATTAAGTGGAAAAAAAATTAGAAAATGAAAGTCGTCTACCAAGTCGTCTACCAAGTCGTCTCCCCTTAACCCCACCACCACTGTCATCAAAATCTTAGCATCATCAGATTCAGATAGGTGTATGCTCATATTTATACATACATGTCAACAATATTGATTAATCTCTACACTGGGACCCTCTAAAAAAACTTGGCAGCAATTTTGAGACGTGTTTGGAAGGGTTTATAAATGTTTTACTTATAACATAAATGATTTTTTTGTTTTTGTAGACTGAAAAAATTGTTTATTTTAGAAGCAGCACTTGTTTCTAGGAAAAAAATATACTGAAAGTTAATTTCTTAGATCAAAATAAGTCAATTCTACTTGTAAGTACAATTCTGTCGAACAAATCCTTAGCCACCTCTCATCATCTCCATGAAGTTTCTTCGGACATGGCAGGAAGCTCACAAGGAACCCTCCCACCACACCAACATAAATGATAAATCCATCTCCCACTCTCCAGCCCCCTTCTTCGCTCAAATCATCATCCCCATGGATGCAAATGGAAATTACTACCCTACTTACAATCATTACGGGTCATTCGGGTCAACGTCAGAGCCTCATCAGCCTCAGCCTGAGAGCGCTGCCGTCTCCACGCTGTATGGAGGCGGTAGCGCCCAGATGAAGTTCGATGATGAGTTTTTAGAGCTTGGTGATTGGATGGAGGAGGATCCATCCACATTGATGGGGGGCTCTGTTGGATACAACCAAAACAGCCCTCGTCGTGATCAAGTGGTGCAGCAAAGTGAAAATTCTGTCATAAGTAAGCAAAATATGTTTACTAGTTTGTCCCCATAATATTATATGTTGCCAAACCCTATCAGCTGTTGGTCGATAATAGAGTCTTAATAAGGATAATTAACTGAATGTCAGTGTTTTAGTTTATGGATTTTTCTTCAAAATGAGTGTTAATACTATATGAACATTTAAGAGGAAAAAGACGTTAGTTAATTGTCATGAACACTACTTGAAACATTTCAAAAATGAAAAGTAATTGAGCATGTTAGATATGGTGCAAGTATAAGTTAACATTGAAAGTGTCCTGACATGGTGAAAAATACTTCTTTTGAATATTTTTTCAACATGTTTAAATTCTTAGTCACAAAATAGAAATGGTATTAACATTTGAGATCTCGTGGTTGTAATATATTGTGAGTATTCTATGTTCATTTGTTTACTGGTTCACTTATATGGTACACGTTTAAAGTATATATTAATTTTTATCTTGAAACATGTTTGACCGTGTAATTAGTGAACTTATAAATAAATGATTACAAAATACACACATTTGTTGATAATCAAGACTTGCTTTAATTATATGCATGGTGTAATGCTTCATTTTTTTTTTTCTTTTGATTTAATTCAGTTCCTTTACTTTTGATTTGATGAAATATAATTTTATTATTATTGAATATATGTAGTTTAATTCATCTGAATTCACGCATACAGATGCATGAGATGCTAATTCATGTGTTCATTAATACTGCAGGAGAGAGTAGTGGGGGGAATGGGAAGAAGGAAAAGATAGCATTTAAAACCAAGTCGGACATAGAAATACTTGATGATGGTTTCAAATGGAGGAAGTATGGCAAGAAGATGGTGAAAAACAGTCCAAACCCCAGGTAAATTACCTGATTAACTCATCATGCATGGCTTAATTAATTCAACAAATGGATGAATTCACACGTGAACTGACTTCAAAAGGCGAGCTCTTTTTTTATTCATTTTCTTCCATTTAGTTATATCATTATGTCTCCCCTCATTTTTATCACATTTTCTAAATTTTGATGAAATTTGTCATAAGGCACTTATAAAGGGAAGAATATATAACTTTAGAAGAGCAAAAGTGTGCTCAATATATACTCCACTACGCTTTTCCTTTTATGGCATTATAGGTTTAGTTGTTTGGATTTAAATTAAGAAAGTGAATGGATGAAATTGAATGTAAAAAGCAAAAAATTAGAATGAGTGGATGAAATTAAAGAAATTTTGCCAAAAATGAAAAAGGGTGTCAAATAAAAGAAAGCATCCATTTATAGTGTGTCATATATGTACTCCCTCTGATTTTTAACATTGGCTCTATTTGACTACAAAATTTTCATACAATAAAGGACTATAAAATTTTATTTTTTTAAAATTATGTGTTACGAAGAATTTAAAAATATCTCATATAATATATAAAAAATTTTATATGGTCAAATGTGCATTGAAAAGTTTTGTAGTTAAACGAATACAATGTCAGTGGAGTGAGTAAAAAAACAGAGGGAGTATTTCCGCATTTTAAGTAGACTTTTTCTCAGTCTTGCCTCGCTTTTATGTTTTAACTAACCTGCGGATGGATAGCTCCTTTTACTAAGTTGTGACGTCATTTCGGTACGTTTCTTTGGGAATAAATTTGTGCAGATCTGTTGTGAACCGATTGGACTTTTTTCTGTCAAACAAAATAAAATTGGACTTTTCTTATCTCTCTCTGTTTTAAAAGTGGAATTGAACTAACTCGCCACCAGTGATATATTTCTGTAATCAGAGCTTTGGTGATTGAACACACTCTTATTTGATCATGATTTTATAAAATTTCTCTTCGTCCCAACTCAAACTCTTTATTTCACTTTATTTCATTATATCTAATTTTAACCATATATTTAATAGATATATAAATAATAATATTATCATATGTTATATGGTTAAATTCATTGTAATAAGTAGTTTTTCAAAAGTGATTTTTTATTTGCCATTACTATACGTAGTTAAACACATTAATGGTGAAACATATTTTTTGATAATCGTAAAAAAAATTTATTATACGTAATTAAACATATTAATGGTCAAACGTGTTTCTTCGTAACTATGAAAAAAAATTCAATAAAATTTAAGTTGAGATGGTGGGAGTACCGTACATATATAAAACTCCCCGTGGCTCTGGTTTCATTGAAAATATTTATAATGCTACGACCATATTTTTTAGGCAAAGTCATGGGAAACACGGTCTTTTCATAGGCTTATGGAAAAATGGGGTTTAATTAGAATATTAAAAGGTAAAAGGTCTTAGTTGCAATATTAAAATTTTAGTATGCAACATGTATTAGTTATAAAATTTATAACCCGATTCATGCAACTCAAAAATTTTATCTTAATTTTTTCTAATTTACACTTTAAACCTTAGTCTTTTCATAACTTATGGAAAGACCGTCTTTCAAGAGACAGGCTCTTTTTTTTAAAACTTATTTAAAATTTAATTTATTTTAATAAAATTCTACTTTATTTAATTATACTTCCTTCATTTCTTTATTAGTGATACCATATGTTTATTTGTTTAGATTTATGTGGGAAAAAAAAAGTTGATGAAATTGAATGTAAAAAATAGAATGGGTGGATGAAATTGAAGAAATGTTACTAAAAATAAAATGTATGCCAATATAACATAAACAACCTAAAAATAAAAATGTGTTAATAATAGAAAAACAGAGGAATAGTACTGATTACTTCATTTAAATCTAGTATAGGCGAAAGGAACATAGCAACAGCATAACAAAAGTACATACGCATGTACTTATATGCAAGTGGCCAAAGCTTTGTATTCGCTCATGTGCAAATTATACACGTTCATCTTTAATGAAGTTACCCTTTATCAATAGAGTAAAAGGTCTCCGCAAATTATATCCTACACCAGAGACAGGATAAGCTTGGTATCCGTATATACAATTAATAAAATTTATCCATAATTTGTAGAATAATTAAACCCTAAACTAGTGAGAGTTGAATTGGTTAGATAACTACACAGTTAATTAGTGGGGGGGTATCCCCGGGATAACTAGTAGAAAAGTGTCTCCCAAGAATGTTTACCCAAAATATGAGTTTTGTTGATGGAGGTTACGAAATTAATGGCCAAATACTGATATTATGTTTTGGTCAAAAGTGTCAATATGATCCTGCAGAAAGTGCGATTATAACTCTATCTTTTGCATCAGAAGTGCCGATATAACCTTTTGGCACTATTCTGACATTGAATTGGTATTTTTCGGCATTGATCATAACTAAAAAGACTAAAATAACCCTAATATTAAAACTAAAAATGTAAAGACTAATATACCCCCTGTTCTTCTTCTTCTCCATAACACACCCACTGATGCTCCACCACCTCCACAGCCACTTCACCACCTCTGACGGTGGCGGTGGAGGCCGGGATCTGGAAAATGCCAAGTTACGTTGAGAATCCATTTATGATTTATGTCGGAATCTGCACTTATGATTTATGTTGTACTTCTTCCAGAATCTGGAAAATGCCAAATTCATCTGTGCCATTGAACCCACCGCTCGCCTTTCCCCCAAAACACTGCTAGGTCTCCACCCCGCCACCGCTCGCCCCCATCTTCACTGCTCCCATCTTCATTCCTCCTCGCCCTCCTCGCCACCGCTCGCCACTGATTCACCGCCCTCATAGATCATTATCCAATGGGTCATTATCCAATTAACCCGTTTATTAAATGGGTAATAATGGGTTGGGTCATAAATGGGTTGGGTCATTAAATGGATAACCCATTGGATAACCCATGAGATATTCATATGACCCAATGGGTTAAAATATATTATCCAATAAGTCATTATCCAATAAATTATTACATAATTAACCCAATAAGTTATCATTAAACATTTTCTATCGATTTGGGTTACAAGTTGTCATTATCCAATGGGATCAAGTATTAAATGCTCATTAATTTTTGGGATTGAGCGGGATGAAAATAATTGTGTTAATGGAAAATTTTGATCTCCATGTGTCCCATATTATGTTAATTCAATAAGAATGTAACAAATACCCAATAAATATCCAAAATTACCCAATTAAATACATGTGTAATATTTAACATGAATATTCACTATAATTCACAAATTATACAAATTATAATTCACAAATTATTCGAGGTCAATCTCGTACAATATTCGAGTTCGTAAAGTATTCGATCTCGTACAGTATTCGATCTCGTACAGTATTCGATCTCGTACAGTATTCGAACTCAATCTCTTACAGTATTCAAGTTCGTACAAAATTCGCACTCAATCTCGTAAAGTATTCGAGTTCGTACAATATTCGAGTTCAATCTCGTACAGTATTTGAGTTCATACAGTATTCGAGTTCAATCTCGTACAGTATTCGAGTTCGTACAATATTCGAGCTCAATCTCGTACAGTACTTGAGCTCAATCTCGTACAGTATTTCGAGATCAACCTCGTACAATATTCGAGTTCATACAGTATTCGAGATCAATCTCGTACAATATTCAAGTTCATACAGTATTCAAGCTCAATCTCGTACAGTATTCGAGCTCAATCTTGTACAGTATTCGAGCTCAATCTCGTACACTATTCAATTTTGTACAGTATTCGAGTTCAATCTCGTACAGTATTTGAGTTCGTACAATATTCGAGTTCGTACAGTAATTGTGTTAATGGAAAATTTTGAACTCCATGTGTCTCATATTATGTTAATTCAATAAGAATGTAACAAATACCCAATAAATATCTAAAATTACACAATTAAATGCATGTGTAATATTTAACATAAATATTCACTATAATTCACAAATTGTTCAAGTCCAATCTCGTACAATATTCGAGTTCGTAAAGTATTCGATCTCGTATAGTTCTCGAACTCAATCTCGTACAGTATTTGAGTTCGTACAAAATTCGCACTCAATCTCGTACAGTATTCGAGTTCGTACAATATTGGAGTTCAATCTCGTACAGTATTCGAGTTCATACAGTATTCGAGTTCAATCTCGTACAGTATTTGAGTTCGTACAGTATTCGAGCTCAATCTCGTACAGTATTCGAGTTCGTACAGTATTCGAGTTCGTACAGTATTCGAGCTTAATCTTGTAGTATTCGAGTTCATAGAGTATTCAGTTTGTACAGTATTCGAGCTCAATCTCGTACAGTATTCGAGTTCATACAGTATTCGAGATCAATCTCGTACAATATTCAAGTTCATACAGTATTCAAGCTCAATCCCGTACAGTATTCGAGTTCGTACAGTATTCGAGTTCAATCTCGTACAGTATTTGAGTTTGTACAGTATTCGAGCTCAATCTCGTACACTATTCGATTTTGTACAGTATTCGAGTTCAATCTCGTACAGTATTTGAGTTCGTACAATATTCGAGTTTGTACAATATTTGAGCTCGAGCTCGATCCCAAGTAATATTGTTCGTTAGTTTCATCGAGTTTACAAAGCCAACATATTATATATTTTTTATTTTTATTAAATATAATATAATGTACATAATATTATATTACATAATATAATATTATGAACTCGAATATGAACAACACGCAGACCGATTGATGAACAAAATGCAGACTGATTGATGAACAAAACGCGAACTGATGAAACAAAACGCAGTCTGGAAAGTGAGAACTGAGAACTGAGAAAGAACGCGGACTTAATGGGTAATTCACGTTTCACCCAAATAAATGACATATACCCAATTGGTCATTTAGTTCGACCCAATGGATAATTAGTATAGACCAAATGGATAATTAGTATAGACCCAGTGGATAATTAGTATAGACCCAATGGATAATTCAGTATATACCCAATGGATAATTCAGTATATACTCAATGGATAATTCATTATATACTCAATGGATAATTCATTATATACTCAATGGATAATTGGTGTTTTCAACCATTTAAACTTCAAATGGATAAGCCACGTAACATTTTACTTGGAGTGAAAAATTACGATTAACCGTAATCATTCTTTGATGTAGGCTGAATCGTGTACATAACTACAAAAAAAAAGAAATATTTATTCGAGTGGCCAAATGTGGGAATTTCATTTATTATTTTCTTATGTTCAATAAAAGAAAATATTTTAAAAAATCTTCATATTTCGAGATTTTCCAAATTTAGTAAAAGTTTCTTAAATACTATTTCTACTTCTTTCGTCAAGATCATTTATCAAATTTTAATTGGTTCAAATTAAAATTGATTAAAACATGAACCAAAATCGACAAATATGATGAATCGAGAATTTGATCGTTTCCAAGTTGATTATATGTGTTACAAAAAAATTAAATTATTCGTAATCAAATTTGTGAAAATTTTGTTATCTTATGATATGAAATTATCCACGGGTCACCCGTTATCCAACCCAACTCGACCCACCCAAAATTATCCAACGGATAACCAATTATCCAACCCAACTAAACCCAATAACTACAACCCAATTATATCCATTAACCCAATGGGTCATTATCCAATAAGTCTTATCCAATAAGTGAAATTAGTATATGGGTAACGGTTATCCAACGGGTGACCCAACCCGTTTGACGGGCCTACCCTAGCCCCATCACTAATTCACCGCTGCTAGAATAAAGAAAGTAGATGATTCAACCGCCCCCATCTTCTACCCTAGCAATGTCATCGCTCGCCACCGATTCACCGCCACCATCCCCTAACCCACCTCACCCTAGCAACACCACCTGCCAGCCCCACGCCACCATCCGCCACCATTTTCCGATGCCACTCGGTCAAGCGCTGAAAAATGAAAACCTTAACTGTTCAAAATAGGGACACCAATGAATACGACGACATACAATGAAACCCATTTCAGTAACTCGGGCCTAAAACACTTTGAATACCTTAACTGGGAATGTCTTGGAGCCATTTTCGGAAAGTGGGTTCTGAAATTTGATCCTCCACAGAGGCCATGTCACAATGGCGGAGGTCGTCGTAAAAGATGGTGTTAGCGCCTCCTCCTCACAGCCACACCCTAGTGCCGCCACCTCCTCCCTCTCCTCGCCGCCCTCACTGTTAGAAACCCTAGCGCATCCTCCCTCCTCCCAAACCCTAGCTCATCGTATTGCCAGTGCACAACCATCACCCACAGAGAGACGGCGGGGATCTATAACGACCTTGTCGAGCCCTCCACCGGGCACCTCTCCGACGGCGTCGACGTCATCAACCCTCCACTGCGCTTCTCTCCGACGGCGACGCTCATGGGAACAAAGAAGGAGGGAGTAATAAGGTGAGTTGCTTGGAGGAATCGGAAGAGATGGGGAGAATAAAGTGGGTTGCTTGGTGGAATCGGAAGAGAAGGGGAGAATAAAGTGGGTTGCTTGGTGGAATCGGAGGAGAAAGCTTGGTGGAATCACCGGAGAGAAAGGGTTGTAACGGAGTCGGATGGAGCTCGAGAACAAGAAGAAATGGAATCGAGAAGAAGGAAGAGAAAAAAATGGAAAATTGTTTGGGATAATAGATAATGAGGGCAAAATTGTCATTTCACATTTTATGAATATTGATTTTTTAAAATAGGGGTATAATAGTCCATTCATAAAATTTCGGTCAAATTCAGGCCTCCAGAGTTATATTAGTATTTTCAAACAAATAATAGAGTTATAATAACAATTTCTACTCTTGCAGAATTATATTGGCACTTTTGACCAAAATATAGGGTTGTCATATGGGCACTTAAATATTATAGGAGTACCCATTATTTAAAATTTGGAGAAAATACTTCTAGTGGTAGTGTTTTATTAATCTTTGGTTACTGAACGGCCTTTTCAATAAATCCAGTCAAATTGCAGAGTGTTTAATCTTTAGAGAAACAAAATGGAACTTTCTCAGGCTACTTTCCACGTTGAAATGAAAAGAGAATAGAAGTAGAGGCTCATTATAAGGCAAAGCTGTATGATCATAGTCTTGAAACTGCATTTCTATCAGTTTGATGTATCTGCTGTATCTCACATCAGTGTAAATATAATTCAATAAGAAAGCTAGTCTTGTGTTCTTGTGATCACCAAAACAGGAACTACTACAGATGCTCAGTGGAAGGGTGCCCGGTGAAGAAGAGAGTTGAAAGAGACAAAGAGGACTACACGTATGTAATAACAACTTATGAGGGCACCCACAACCATGAAGGCCAAGGCCCTTCTCAGTTCTGACACCACGAAACTCTTCCGAGTCCCCCAACCCCCTTTTTTCAGATGGTTTCCTCTGTTTCTGGCAGTTTCAGAAGGCAAAAGCTAGCCAGATGGTAGGGTGGTATATATACTCATGCACTAATAGAACATAGAGGTTCAGTACACAGCATGTAATATTCAAGGATGGATTCCTCTAATGGAATTTTTTTACAGGTTTCCTTGCAATGCAAGATCCGTGTAAGAACTACCCCTGATCCAATTCCACATAAATTCTCATAAAGGGCGAAAAAACAGCAAGGGATTCAAGGTATCGTTTAGCAAAACCATCACCACCAAAGCCGCATTGAATATGCAACAGTTATATGAATTAGGAGCATGATGATGATCGAGTGATTTCATGATATTCAATACTAGCCAACACAATTTATACAAACTACCAGTTGTCAAAACAAAATAACTCGGAAAGGAATGAACTCAAATAGTTCTTACATGGGTTAGACAAGAAACAGATTTTGTTTTGCTGAGCTATCATTCCATGTTTTTCAACCATAATTGAAGGAGGATCAGAACATAAACTCTGGTTGTTAGAGAAAGCCAAAGGCGCTCAGTACTCAGTTTTAAACCTTGAAAGAGTGATGCAGCATACTAGGACGGTTCCAGATTTTCAAACACAACATAACAGAAAACAAACTTATTCACTCAATAGACTACTTGATTTGCAAAGACTGAACATTCAACCAAAAAACAGGCCATCCTCTTCTCTTTAGCATCTCTTAGTAGAGACATAAGCGAAGAGGGAAGTGGAATAAACCAAAATTAGAATGGCTTGCTCTACAGGCAATAGCTGTGACTAGACACCTCCTTGTATCCAAGCCAATTTCTCTATTCCAGAGAGATGATTTAAACCCCAAATAATGTTAAACAGAACAAGTCACTGAAAAGTTGGTCATAAGTCCCAAAAAACGAGTTAGTAACATAACTCCCAGCATATCTGTTCCTTTAAATCTTGAGTTGGTCTATTTTCATCCATTAGACACAGAATGTAGGAAACATGATCAGTCTATAACCAGACACATAATGAAAGAGTACATCATAAGCTGATTGTACTGTAATCAGTCTTAAGAACATTTAGTTGATTGCTAGCTGTAAGGAAAATAATCATGACAAATATTAAAAGTGTCACGCAAAATTTCCAAGTTCAAGCAGTAACAAAAGGGTCATAATGAGTGTGGAGAAAGAAGAAGGCAATGATTCTTGCCTCATTATCAGGTAGCTGATATAGGCATCAATTCATGACTGAAGAAGCCAGACCACTACAGGGAAGCCATTGGCATCCCTATGCTGGCACAGAAATACTTTACCCTGTGTTTTTGATGCAAAGAAAGTCCATGTAATTTTAGAACACAATACTTTGCCCATTAAAGAGGTGTAAATTATTTAGTTTCTTATCAGAACTGTGGCTTCGAAGTCTCATAGGACCCCATGTTTGCACTTGGAAAAACTGGCACCAAACACAAATTGAGAACCAGGTGGATGACTTCCCCATATTACTAACTAAAATTTACCACTTTATGTCCTTTCATAAACAATTAGTATAAACCCTTTAGAGATTAAACAAATGATTCTGCACACTGCAGAAAAGAGAAAAAGGTGAACTTTGAGAGGACTAATGGTCCCAATTCAAATGTTAAGTGTTAAGCTCCTCCATTATCATTCTAAAGCTAATGAAATCCATCAAACAAGAACGAGTAACTAATAAATACATTACAAAGAGTATCAGAAGTTATCTGTATTACTCGTAGAATCATAGGGGGCATAGAAGTATTTGCCATACAACTGTTTGATACATAAATATGTGTGCTTCTTAGCTCATTGTCTAACTCACGTCCTTACATTTTTATCAGAATGCTAAAATCATAAACAAAAAAAACTTAAAGAAACAACTACCTGCCTAGAGACCTCATACACTCATCAGACACGGTTGTATGCAACTGATTTGCTGAACAATTGTCTTATGTAGATGACCTGAAGAGAGCTTGCAAGGGCCAGCAAAATGTACTCGGCAACAGTGTAAAATATAACACGGTTACGAGTGCTCTCATTAGCTGCAGCACAGACAGAAAACAGAAATCACGATGTTTTCTTAAGAAAAATGAGAACAATCGACTCCCATTCAGGCCTATCATATGAAGTATCTATAGTGTCGGAACATGAAAGTCAAGCTTAAAAGGCAAACAAATATTGCAAAAGAAGATGCAACCAAGTAGAAGAATAGGTAATCTTACTATGGCGATGGCGAGAATCACGGGCTTTCAGGTACTTCTGTTCTAATGTAACAGCTTCCAATGCCTCTCTCAGTTCCGCAATTTTGACATTTATGGGATCCAAATGTTCTGCAAGTACACATCAGAACAGAATATAAAATGTAAGAGAGAGAGAGAGAGAGAGAGAGAGAGAAAGAGAGAGCGAGAGCGAGAGGACCACATGTCTAAATTATGTATTCAGATATTTTCTCGTAATGACGTCTTTTATAACCAGAAAACTTAAAAGAGATAATCAACCCACCCTAATTATAAGTTAAATTGAAATAATGTTTTTATAAAGAAGTTGGACTGACCATCTTTGGCCAAATTATGTTCGGACGGAATGTGGCCGACATGTATGTAGAAAGAGACCGTTTCAGGTGTAGCATAAGGATTGTGAAAACAAAACTTGTACATCCCACTTTTTGGGGCCTTGAAGTCAAATTTATCCCCAGATGTTCCCTTCACAGAATGAGCTACAGTACCACCAGGAGCCGTCACCTGCAGTTAGCAAGAACCAATAAGTTGATACAAGCTCGCAAATTCACCTTTTACTTTTCCTTCCCTTTTAAAAGAAATCATTCATAGCTTATTCTAACCATCAAATGACTTACTACTTCCTTTCTTGGACAAAGTATGTAAGAAAGAGGAAGATTATACTCAAAAAGTCCCAAATATTTATAAGTCTCTAAGACTCCCATCCCGAACAACTCCTCGCAACCGTACACACATGATTCCACACTCTACACGCTAACAACAAGCACAAACTGTCTTTACATTCGTCGCACCATTATACCATGTCATCTCTATCGAGATATCATGTTTGACAATTGATTTTTTCGATTTCGTATCACTGATTATCACGAAAATTTTATCTTTGAAAACTAGTAAATTCAATTTTCATAATTAGATTAACATGTGATTATTCATAACGTCAATAATCACATAACTCAATTGGATTAAACCTAAATCTACAGGAAGACAGAAAGTGATCATACAGTTAAGTCGATGCCAGGATGATCGGAGCTCCAGAAGATTTCGTGATCAACGACGACGAAATTGCCGGACACGGTGTCCCCTTCGTACAAAACATACTCGTAGATGCACTCTACGTCGTTAACCGTCACTGATAACGCCGAGACGCCCATATCTCCGGCCGAGCTCAAAAGCAGCAGCACAATAAGCCCGAACGCCGACGCACACCCGATTCCACCTCCTCTAATCCTCATCTTCTCCAATCTAACGATTGAATCGAGTTCCGGATTCCAGTTTTCGCCCTCCTTTTTTTTTTTCTTTACTTTTCTTTGCCTGTTCTCTCTTTCTTTCTTTCTTTTTTTATAAAGAAAAAAAGGAATAAAAATAGTTGATTCCGCTAATATATGACCAGTTTGTTCGGGCAAACCTTTGGGAATGACCGTTTTCCATTAGTTTATAAAAGATTGATTTGAACACCCACGGGTGTACCCCAGTGGTTGGGATATGGGTGGGTAAGCCAATAATCCCAGGTTCGATCCTCGGCAGCGGCAGTGTGGGGAGTTCTTGCTTTGCAAGGCTCCCTTGTGCGCACCGAGGCAATGCCAAGCCCATGGGTCCTGGTGCTGGGCTACCGTGATTTACCTCTCATACGATGGCCTGGGTGTGGGCTGGTATGGGCCGCTGAGGGCGAGCGGATTGATCGCCTTTTGCCAATAAAAGATTGATTTGATTAAAATAATGAAAGATAAAAGAGTGCGTCTCTTGAAAGACGGTCTTTCCATAAGTCATGGAAAGATCAAGGTTTAAAGTGTAAATTAGAAGAAATTAAAATAAAATTTTCGGATTGCATGAATCGGGTTATAATTTTATAATTACTACATGTTGCATGCTAAATTTTTAATGTTGCAACTAAGACCTTTTACCTTGTATTATTTGAATTAAACTCCGTCTTTCCATAAGCCTATGGAAAGACCGTCTTTCCCAAGACTTTGCCAAGATAAAAAGTATTTATTATAATATTAAAATTTTATTATTTAATATATAGTTTGATTATAAAAGAAGAGTGCGTCTCTTGAAAGACGGTCTTTCCATAAGTCATGGAAAGACCAAGGTTTAAAGTGTAAATTAGAAGAAATAAAGATAAAATTTTTGGTTTGCATGAACCGAATTATAAATTTTATAACTACTACATGTTGCATACTAAATTTTTAATGTTGCAACTAAGACCTTTTACCTTTTGTTATTCAAATTAAACCCCGTCTTTCCATAAGCCTATGGAAAGACCGTCTTTCCCAAGAGTTTGCCATAAAAGAATAGGCAAAGTCTTGGGAAAGACGGCATTTTCATAATTTTATGGAAAGACGGAGTTTGATCAGAATAACAAAAGGTAAAATATCTTAGTTGCAATATTAAAATTTTAGTATGCAACATGTAGTAGTTATAAAATTTATAACCCGGTTCATGCAACCCAAAAATTTTATCTTCATTTCTTCTAATTTACACTTTAAACCTTGGTCTTTCCATAACTTATGGAAAGACCGTCTTTCAAGAGGCGAACTCAAAATAATAAGAGGTAAAAAGTTTGACAAAGTCTTGGGAAAGACCGTTTTTCATAGGCTTATGGAAAGACTGAGTTTAATAATAATAATAAAAGGTAAGAGGTCTTAGTTGTAGTATTAATAATTTATTATCCAACATGTTGTAGTTATAAAATTTATAACCCGATTCATGCAACCCGAAAATTTTAGCTTCATTTCTTCTAATTTACAGATTAAACCTTGGTCTTTTCATAACTTCTGGAAAAACCGTCTTTCAAAAGAGTGACTCAAAAAGTTTTAGTTACATTATTAAAAATTTATTATTCAACATGTAATTGTTATAAAGTTTAGGCAAAGTCTTGGGAAAGATGATCTTTTTATAGGCTTATGAAAAGATGGGGTTTGATTAGAATAATAATAGGTAAAAAGTCTTAGTTGCAATATTGAAATTTTAGTATGCAACACGGTAGTTATAAAATTTATAACCAGATTCATGGAACCCAAAAATTTTATCTTCATTTTTCAAATTTAAACTTTAAACCTTAGTTTTTCCATAACTTATGGAAAGACCATCTTTCAAGAGACGGACTCTAAAGTTTATGTTAGGAAATAGAATACCTTTCCTTGTAGGAAAGGTTATAGATTGTAGTTACCTTATAGAATTAGTTTCCTTGTGGAATTAGTTTCCTTGTGGAATTAGTTATACATTGTAGTTTCCTTATAGAATTAGAATTTTATTCCTGTCAGACATTGGCTTGCTGTAACTCTATATATTGTAACCCTAATCATTGATGAGATGTGTCATTGATTAATATCAGTGCACCATAATAAAGTACTCTATATTTTTATCATGGTATTAGAGCCTAAAATTCTGAAACCTGAAAAGAAAATTCCGCCGCCCTTTTCCCGAGCTCCCGCTCGGCCGTACTTTCCTCCACGCGCCATCATGCCACCGTCAAAAGCTCGTCGTTCGTCGCTACATCGCCGATCGCCACCGCCACCGTCTGGCTGTGGTAATCTGTGCGTTGCCTTTCCTGATCCGATCGGTCTGTGCGCTAAGCCACACGTGCAGATCCCGAAGCTCGCGCCGCCGCCGATCCTTGCCTATTTTTTGCACTATGTCTACCTCTAGAAGTAATCCCGAAGAACAGGCCCATACTGATGTTGGTTTTTGAGGCTACTGCGCTTCAGAACAATAGTGGCTATGAGGTAATTGCGACTTTACCGAAACAGTTGCAGTTGCAATGTGGCCCTAAAATACTTATACATGTTGGTCGTTAGTTGACTAAGCCCTACTTCATTGGCTCTTCTGACGGACCTGGTTTGGTTATTGCACTCACCATCCTGAAGGGTCAAGAGAATTACCTTGAATGGTCTCCTACAAATACTGCTTTTACTGAAGTTGAATACTACTTCTACCCCTACTGAGATTTTATTTTTTTAAATTCTTTTTTTTAATGATTAGCAATTTCATAATGTTCTTCGCAAGTTGGGCATTCTTGCATCATGCTCCAACTTGAGGGAGGGTGTTAAGGAAATATAATACCTTTCCTTGTAGGAAAGGTTATAGATGGTAGTTACCTTATAGAATTAGTTTCCTTATGGAATTAGTTTTCTTATGGAATTAGTTTCCTTATGGAATTAGTTATACATTGTAGTTTCCTTATAGACTTAAAATTTTATTCCTGTCAGACTTTGGTTTGCTGTAACTCTATATATTGTAACCCTAATCATTGATGAGATGTGTCATTGATTAATATCAATGCACCATAATAAAGTACTCTATATTTTTAACATGGTATCAGAGCCCGGGTTGGGTTATTGGGCCGATGTGTGGATTCTCTTTAATTTGGCCCGATGTGGGCCGTGGAGTGTTTCCACATTGCACGTGAGGGGGCGTGTTGAAAGATATACCCCACATCGGTTTCATACAAAGTTAATGACTTATATATAAGGTCTTGGGTCACCTCCACTTAGTACCAATTGGTTTTAAGATGGAAGCCCAAGATACCTTGAAATTTAACAGTTTATAACTCGATTTATGCAACTCAAAAAATTTATCTTTATTTGTTTTAAATTTTTAACTTTAAATTTTGGTATTTCCATGATTTATGGAAATAGCTTCTTTTAAAAAACGGACTCTTGTTATGGATTGACTTTTTTAAAAAACGAACTCCGGTAAGATGGGAAAATTCGGGCTCAAAATACTGCCAAGGTATTGAGCAATAAGAATTGTTTTGAACTTCAAAAAATACTTACTTTGCTTCACAGAATTTTTTTTCTCAAAAATCTCAAACTTTTACCACATATTTAAACAGGTATATGAACAATAATTTTATCGTAAGAGATATGGTTAAATTTGGCATAACATGTAGTTTCTAAATATCAATTTTTAGTGTGTCATTATTGTCCGTAGCTACACATATTTACAGTTGTAAAGCCCTCTGGAGTTGGACTTAGTTGTGGCATATTGTGCGAACTTATGTTGTGGTGTTTTAACACCACTGCTATCTAGTTTTTCCAGACAGCAGCTTTCTAACCACGATTTATGGAGCAAATTATGGAAGATAATCATGCGATCAGAACAGAATATTGTGAAGATTAATATGTGATTCTGTGGCAATCTATTTCTGGTAACCGAATATTCATGTAATAGTTAGGAATTAATTAAGTAGTTTATTTATGGTACAACTCCTATTGATAAAGGATTGTCCATTTAAATACCAGATTAGAATTAGATCTTTCCTTAGTCTAGAAGTCTATTCTTGGTAGAGTTCGACAAGGAAAGAGTTGTGTACAAGGCAGGATTGCGAAGATGATAAAAGGAAGAAGATACAACGCAATCAGCAAGCGACCAAGAATTCATCTCTATGTGAGAAGTGTTGGAGCGATCTGCCTGTGGTGTTTGGAGGAGTGTTGATTCATCCGACCAAGTTCGTAAAGATCAGAAACAAGGAAGCCTTAATTCCTCGGGAGGAGGAGATCCAGGGAGACGTGTTTTTCGTGGGGGTTCAACGACGTAGGATCGGCAGTGAGGGGATCTCACGACATTCACGCATAGGTTAGCAATTGATTAGTATTCAAGTTAAGCTTCTTGTACAAAAAACTGCTTTCTAGTGGATGGTTTCTGATCTGGGCAAGGCCCCGCAGACGTAGGTGTAATTGCACCGAACTGCGTAACCAAGTTGTGTGTGCACTGCTTATTTTATTTCGTGTTTTAACACCAAACGTTAAACAACTTGGCATAAAAGTATAGACTTTAGGTGAAACAGAATTTCAATTGGTATCAGAGCACGGCACTTGCTGACCCCTATACAGGGAGAGTGAGATCAGGTTTCACCATGGCACCAAAGGAGGGGGCTTCGGTCACGCGACCACCGTTGCTGGAACAAGGAAACTATGCCTATTGGAAGGCACATATGAAAGTGTTCATTGAAGCACTAGATGATCAAGCCTGGAACTATGTCATAAATCAGTACACTCCACCTTCAAGTGACGAAACTGAGGGATCAAGCTCATCGACGGCTAAACCATTTTCTAAATATTCTACCGAGGAGCACAAAGCACACGTGTCCAACTCAAAGGAATTAAATGCCATCTTCACGGCAGTAGATGAAGATCAATTTAAGATGATTTCAAATTGTGAGACTGCGAAGGAAGCGTGGGATATGTTGCAAACGTATCATGAGGGGACAAGTTCCGTCAGAGAATCTAAGTTGCAGTATTACATGTCAAAATTCGAAGAGCTAAAGATGCGCGAAGATGAGACTATTTCCGAGTTCAATGGACGAGTCTGAGATATTGCAAACAAAGCATTTCAGTTTGGCAAAAAGTATAAAGATCAAAAGCTTGTCAGGAAGGTGCTGAGGGCGTTACCTCCACGTTTCAATATGAAGGTCACAGCGATTAATGAAAATGGAAGAATAGGGACAATGACTCTTGATGAGCTTATGGGATCTATGGAATCTTATGAGATGGAAATGCTGCAAACCAAAACAGGAAAGAAAGAGATGGCTTTTTCAAGCATAAATTCTGGAAAGTCAGAAGATCATACAGATAATGAAGATTCTGATGAAATTGCAAACATAACCAGGAACTTCTCCAGATTTATGAAGAAGATGGGAAGGAACCCCAAGATAAGTCAAGTGGGAGCAAAAATCTTAACGCAAACTCCACTCCAAGATTTGGTCAAGCAACTGGTGTTGAAACACCAAAGTTTAAATCGACGAATCCCAACCTGAACAGGAAAATCCAGTGCAGAGAATGTGAAGGTTTTGGACACATACAAGCTGAGTGTGCCAATACGCTTAAAAGACAAGGAAAATCGTATGCCACAACCTGGAGTGATGATGACGTAGGAGGTAATGTTAAGGATGGAGAGGAGTATACAAATCATGTTGCTTTCGGTGTGTCAATGGTGGAGTTGGAAGACACTTTTGAGGAAGGTATCGGTGTGCTGAATGAAGATGAGAGTTGTAGCTCAGATGAAGAGGCTAGGAGCATTAGTGATGATGACATTCGCAAGGAAAGTATGGAGATGTACAAGATGTGGTTAAAAGTGGCGGATGAGAACAAAGAGCTCAAGTTTGAGAACAAGAGTTTAAGTGAAAAAGCTAAAGTGAACGAACTTGAAAAAGAAAAGGCAATTGGTGAACTGGAAAAAATCAAGAAGGAATTTGCTGAAGTGGCGCAACGAGCAGAGGCAGCAGAACAAGCTATCAGACGTCTCAATACAGGGAAAACTAAGCTCGAAGACTGTCTAAGAATGGGACAGACGACCAAATACGAAATTGGTTATAAAGGATCAGTAAATTTGTGGAGAAACAAGGAAGATCAAGGCGCACCAGCCCCAAGAATAATCGAGAGGAATTTTTCCACCAAGAGGATCAGACAATGCAGATACTGTGGAGCTCTAGGGCATGTCAGGAATAGGTGTTTTAAGCTTCTTAGGACACTGTCTGTTAACACAGCAGATTGGAGTTTCAACACCATGCCAGGATATGATACGAGGCATCATCTTAACACTGGAGGATACAGAACCAGATTTCTGAACACACGTGTCAATCAAAGTCTGCATCACATCACTCGACCAGTAAGCCAGGTATGGGTTCAAAAATCTCAAGATGTTTGTCTTTCAAGTTTCGTCTGTTTTGGGGCACATACAGGAAACTCCTGGTATTTCGATAGTGCGTGCTCAAGGCATATGACTGGAGTACCTGAATTTCTTCAAAAATTCAAACCTGGATTTGGTGGCCATGTTAGATTTGGTGATGGGAAGCGCAGTAGAATAATCGGCAAAGGTGAGTTAGCCATCAAAGGGCTTCCTGTGTTCCAAGATGTATTACTGGTGGAAGGTCTGAAAGCTAACCTGTTGAGCATTAGCCATATGTGTGACAATGAAATGACGGTGTTTTTCGACAAGGAGAAATGTGTAGTCAACCATGGAACTGAAGTATTCACTGGATCTAGATCAATGGATAACTGTTATTTGCTCGACCAAGAAATCACATGCTTCAACTCAAAAAAGGAAATCAGTACTCTGTGGCACCGAAAATTGGGACACATAAATTATAAATTCTTAGCTCGTATTTCCAGACTGAATGCAGTCAGAGGTATTCCCGAAATCAGTGACAACAAGGAGGTAGTTTGCGGATCGTGTAAAGAAGGAAAGCAAACTCGGATACCACACCATGCTGTAAATGATGTTTCAACGTCAAGACTTTTGGAGCTACTACATATGGACTTGATGGGGCCAGTCAATACCCCAAGTGTGGCAGGAAAGAAGTATATTTTCGTCTGTGTAGATGACTTCTCGAGGTATACGTGGGTATCGTTTCTCAAAGAGAAGTCAGAGGCTGCTGATATTTTCAAGAACTTGGCACACAAGCTACATGTAGAAAAAGGAACCACTCAAGTAAGAATTGCACGTATCAGGAGTGACCATGGAAAAGAATTTGAAAATTCTAAATTTCATGACATCTGCGAGACACTTGGTATACACCACGATTTCTCTGCCCCCATAACTCCTCAACAAAATGGTATAGTAGAAAGAAAGAATCGAACACTGCAGGAAATGGCACGAGCAATGTTAGCCGAGAAGAAAATTAATGCTAGATACTGGGCTGAGGTTGTACACACTGCATGCTACACCATCAACAGAGTATATCTGCGTCCGTTTACTGAGAAGACACCATATGAGATCTGGAAAGGGAAGAAACCAGATGTGTCGTATTTTCATGTCTTTGGGAGTAAGTGCTATATTCTGAAGGACCGAGAGCCTTTAGCTAAATTCAAATCTAGAAGTGATATCGGTGTATTCTTGGGTTATTCTCCTACCAGTCGAGCTTACCGAGTGCTTAATCAACGCTCTGGAACAGTCATGAAGTCTATTAATGTGGTTGTTGATGATTCAGAAGAAGACATTGTTGGTGAAAGTGATATCCTCGAACCAGTGAACCCTACTGGTGTTGAAACACCAGCATCGTCAAATGGTGTTGAAACTCCGGAAACTGGAACAGGTGAATCTGAACAAAATCCAGCTAGACATATGCACTTAAGGGATCAACCACGGGTGAATTACAGAGACTTGGCAGGACTATCATGTTTCATCTCTCTTACTGAGCCAAAAAATTACAAAGAAGCTCTGCTCGATGAGTATTGGATTTCAGCAATGCAAGAAGAATTGCAGCAATTCGAGAGAAACAATGTTTGGTATCTTACCCCACGACCTGCTAATGTGAATGTGATTGAAACCAAGTGGATTTTTAAGAACAAATCTGATGCGGATGGTAACGTCACAAGAAATAAAGCGCGACTAGTTGCTCAAGGGTACACTCAAGTAGAAGGGGTTGATTTTGATGAAACTTTTGCACCTGTAGCCAGATTGGAGTCGATCAGACTGATGTTGGCAGTGTCCTGCATTCTGGACTTTACTCTTTATCAGATGGATGTCAAGAGTGCATTCCTGAATGGCCTAGTAAAGGAGGAAGTTTACGGAGCAACCTAAGGGGTTTGAAGACCCACATTTTCCTAATCATGTCTATCGGTTGAATAAAGCATTGTATGGACTCAAGCAGCACCTCGTGCATGGTATGAGCGACTGACAACCTTTCTGATTCAAAAGGGATATCATCGAGAGGGAGTGGACCGTACACTATTCGTGCTGCATAAGGGGACAAACATTCTGATCGCACAGATTTATGTGGATGGTATTGTTTTTGGATCTACCTCTTCAATATTGGTAAAGGAGTTTGTTGAATTAATGACTAAGGAGTTCGAAATGAGTATGGTAGGTAAATTGTCATATTTTCTGGGATTACAGGTTACTCAGGAGAAGAATGGTCTTTTCATCAACCAACAGAAATATGCTGAAAACTTGATCAAAAGATTCGGACTTACAAGTGCAAAGATAGTACACACTCCAATGGCTACCACCGACAAGCTTACAAAAGATGAACTGGGTCAAAGTGTTGACCAAAAATTGTACAGGAGTATGATTGGCAGCCTGTTGTATTTAACTGCAAGTATACCAGACATCTGTTTGAGTGTTGGTATCTGTGCCCGCTACCAAGCTAATCCAAAGGAATCACATATGTCAGCTGTGAAAAGGATTATTCGGTATATAAGTGTAATGGTGGAGTATGGAGTATGGTTTTCTCGGAACAAGGATTCGCAGTTGGTAGGGTTCAGTGACTCTGACTGGGCCGGGAATGCTGATGATCGTAAGAGTACCACTGGTGGGTGCTTCTTTGCTGGATCAAATCTGGTCAGCTGGTACAGTAAAAAGCAGAATTCTATATCATTGTCTACGGCTGAAGCAGAATACTTAGCTGCTGGGAGTTGTTGTGCGCAGCTATTATGGATGAAGCAGATGATGAGAGACTATGGGTTCAATGATGTGAGTTTGACAGTCCTATGTGATAATAAAAGCACCATTGATATTTCCAGGAATCCTTTGCAACACTCTAGGACAAAGCACATCGATATCCGACACCATTTTATTAGGGACTTGGTTGAAAAAGGAGAAGTCACAGTCCAGTATGTACCGACATCAGAACAACTGGCTGATATCTTTACAAAGCTCTGGATGGCGAGACGTTTGAAGGCCTCAGACAGCACTTGGGTGTGTGTCGAATGTAAGATACCTAGATCTGTCCATTATGTTGTATTATTTACTGTTCCATTTTTTTCCTTTCAAATATAGTCGAAAAAGAAAAAAACTTAGAAAAATCGAAAATCTCAAAAATATGAAAATCCGTGTTTAAACACCGAGGGCTGGTGGTACTGAAAAAAATTGCTTGATTGGGAAGTAGATCAGACGGGCTAACCTTGGGCCAGAAAGTTATGATGATGGGCTTAAATGTTCGCATGATGGTATTCTGAAAGAAGAGAAAGTAGAGTGGCTTTTTGGTTTTCGAAAAAGGAAAGTGAAAGTGACAAGTGGTTGATTCCCACACAAATTCAAGTTCTTTAACTGTTCATCTTCCTAAACAGAGCTCCCGCACTTGTCTTCCTAGCAAACCTAAAATTTTCAAAAACCCAGAAACCGCATATCCCACACAAAACCTCGTCGAAAATGGTGAACTTTACCTTCCAGAAATGGTTTGGGGGTTTCTCGAGTGTGCGAGTTCCGGAGAATCCACGTTTTGAAGAGCTTGACCCCGATGTAGACGTGGGAGAATGCCCTGGAGGTCGAGAACAGAGGGTAACTAAGTGGGATGGAGTAAATCGCCGATGCCCTAAGGCCAGGTTTGACCATTCTTTTGTCCATGACGGGATTTACTTTTACTCTATTCTGGAATTTATTGTGTGGATGGTTCAGAATAGAGATTATGTTGATCTTCGGAAATTCAAGAATTTGCATGGAAAGATAAATGGATTTGATTTGAAAGAACTGTTAACTGGTGGCATTGGAGAAATCTGTGAAATTAGTGAATTTTATGCCACATTAGTTGGAGTAGATTTTGGTGAACAGTACAAAGTAGGGGAGGAAATAGATCAGTTTTTTACCATCTATACGAGAATAGGTTCGCTAAACAGGCCTGTTATTAGAAGCCTAGGGGATGGTGTGGTTGTGCAACCCTGGGTTAAAGTGGTTAAATGCACTGATTTTGCTAGAGCAAGTGGCAAAGAAATAGAGTGCTTTAATGGGTCTATGTTCCTGCTTCAAGAATCGTTGAGACGATTGCCCACCCCAGTGGTGGAGATCAGTGATAGTGAAGAGAAGGCAGGGTGTGCAGGGGGAGCTGATGAAGCTGAGACATTTTCGATGATGAATGAACCAGAGAATGCCTCTGTGCTGAGTGAAGCTCTTTCAGAGTTTTTGAAGTCCGATTCTGAGAAGGAAGATGATGAAAGTATTGCTGTGGAGAGTGTAGATGGTGCTGATATGCCTGGTACTGGTACTCAAACACCAGTTGTGAACCTGGCCGAGAGGGAGCAAACTCCTGATGGTCCTGATGTTGATGTTGAAACACCATCAGAGACAAGACAGACACGTGGACTCAAGAGGAAGAGTAAGGAGGTGGGTGTTGAAACACCAACAGAGTCTGGGGAAATGCATGTGGCCTCTGCTTCCAAGGGTGCTCGAAGGTCGAAGAGGTGCAGAGATAAGAGTATGGCCACTAGTGAGGACAGTGATGAGCCGATTGGGCTGAAACTGAAGAAGTTACGTGCAGACCGGTAGTAGAGACCAGTTGAGCCTCAGGCACTACCTGCACCTGAGGTTAGTGATGCTATTAGCACTGAATTTTATGATGAAGCAAGCCAAGAAAAATGGGAATTTATCTGTGGAAGGAAGATACTGGCGGAAAGGCCAGCTGATTCCGAGAAATACCGAGAATGTGGGTTCACAGATGATTTACACTATCTAAAGGTGTTTAGGGCTGCTACATGCTTTGGTGATTATAACAAGCAGATAGTGTTGGAATTTTATTCCAAACTGAAGGAGGAATGTGAAGATGAGGAATCTCCTTGGTTCCATAGGGTGTATGTGCGAGGGGAAGTTTTTGAGTTCTCCCCAGAGGCAGTAAATCAATGTCTGCAGCGTGGCATTTCCAGGAATGACAAATCGGTGTTCAAACACCAGTTGCCAGAAAATTTTGATGAAGTGGCAGTGAAGCTTACCGGTGGCGTGGAGAGTACATGACCAGTGACTGGTAGATAGCAGATACCTGCATCCAACCTTACCTCCAGGTATTACTGCCTGTATATGGTGGCAGTACACAATTGGATTCCTTCAGTCAATAATACAAGTGTCACCATAGAAATGGCTACACTACTATATAGTCTAGGAGCACGGTATAAGGTCAATATGGGAAGAATGGTATTTAATGATATCATGGATTGTGCTCGCAAGACTAGGAAGGAAGCATTGGTACATCCGTGCGTCATCACTTTGGTGTTGCAAAAAGGTGGAGCAGTAAAAAGGGATTCTGATGAATTGATTTCTACTCAAGCTTTAAGGCCGACTCTCAGGACATTGAGTGGTCGGATTGTAAAGGATTTACCCTGGACACCACCGGAAACAGTGAGCTCAGATGCTGGTGTGGCGCGGGTAAGCGTTATTGAGGCAAGAGCGGCAGTGTGTCAGGAACTGCTTGAACGACATCAGGCTGCTGTAGTGAAGATTCAGGGGGAGTTGGCTGCATTGGAGGCTGAAAGAGAAGGTTTGTTGGCGGCAGCGACTCAGGATGCTGTTGGTTCAGAGGATGGTTCGGATGGGTCTGATGTCTAAATCATGTCTTGACATATTCATGAATTCAGGGGGAGAAATTTGGAGATTTTGAGTAGATGTTGAATGCTTTAACTTGGACGGATTTTGATGATTGATTTTGTATTCGATTTGGATGTTCTGAATATTTGGAGATTTTGAGTAGATGTTGAATGCTTTAACTTGGACGGATTTTGATGATTGATTTTGTATTCGATTTGGATGTTCTGAATATTCGTTGTTGTTTATGATGTCCATGTGTGCTGTTGAATTCACAAATATGCCAAGGGGGAGATTGTAAAGCCCTCTGGAGTTGGACTTAGTTGTGGCATATTGTGCGAACTTATGTTGTGGTGTTTTAACACCACTGCTATCTAGTTTTTCCCGACAGCAGCTTTCTAGCCACGATTTATGGAGCAAATTATGTAAGATAATCATGCGATCAGAACAGAATATTGTGAAGATTAATATGTGATTTCGTGGCAATCTATTTCTGGTAACCGAATATTCATGTAATAGTTAGGAATTAATTAAGTAGTTTATTTATGGTACAACTCCTATTGATAAAGGATTGTCCATTTAAATACCAGATTAGAATTAGATCTTTCCTTAGTCTAGAAGTCTATTCTTGGTAGAGTTCGACAAGGAAAGAGTTGTGTACAAGGCAGGATTGCGAAGATGATAAAAGGAAGAAGATACAACGCAATCAGCAAACGACCAAGAATTCATCTCTACGTGAGAAGTGTTGGAGTGATCTGCCTGTGGTGTTTGGAGGAGTGTTGATTCATCCGATCAAGTTCGTAAAGATCAGAAACAAGGAAGCCTTAATTCCTCAGGAGGAGGAGATCCAGGGAGACGTGTTGTTCGTGGGGGTTCAACGACGTAGGATCGGCAGTGAGGGGATCTCACGACATTCACTCATAGGTTAGCAATGGATTAGTATTCAAGTTAAGATTCTTGTACTAAAGACTGCTTTCTAGTGGATGGTTTCTGATCTGGGCAAGGCCCCGCAGACGTAGGTGTAATTGCACCGAACTGCGTAACCAAGTTGCGTGTGTGCACTGCTTATTTTATTTCGTGTTTTAACAGCAAACGTTAAACAACTTGGCATACAAGTATAGACTTTAGGTGAAACAGAATTTCAACAGTCAAACATGATTATTTGAGTCCATGAAAAAGATTTTGTGCAGAATTTATTGGGACGGAGGGAGTAAGAGTTAAACTAGATATGGATGTTCTCTTGTGAGACAGGCTAAACTTTAGGCAGAAACCTTTCTACCATTCTAACAATATATTCTAGTTTCAGGGACTTATTTCTAATAATTTAACAGGGACCTATCTCTAATTATTTTACAGGGACCTATCGCTAATAACCTTCTATTTGTCTAATTTTTTTCAATCATTTTCCCGCCACCTGCAATTTGCAAAAACAATATTCAAAAAATCAAAATAAATATTTTAAATTGTTTAAAAATGCAAAAAAAATCAATAAAACTTCAACAAAAATAGAAGAGCATCAATGAAAAATCACAAAACATCAACTAAAAAACTGCAGCAAAAGAAATATTAAAAAATTAAATGAAACTCCAAAATATATACTCCCTCTGTTTCGCTATATTTGTCACCATATGTTTGGGTGTTGTTTTTTTGTAAGTTGAAATATGTGGAGGAAATTGAGTGAAGAAAGTAAAAAAATTATTGAGTGATTGAGAATGATGTACTTTTTTCCATAAAAGGAAAGGTGACAAACTTAGATAAACATACAAATATGGTAAGTGTGTCAAATTTAAGAAAACAGAGGAAGTATATATATATTTCAAAGAAATTATACAAAATACTGGGGAAAAAACGTCGACTACGACTAACAAAAAATTGACTGGAAATAAAAAAAACCATCAACAAAATTGAATTGATTTTTTTTCAAAAAAAAAAACTACAAACATAACCTATATCACCCAAGCAATGATTGAAGCACTT
The DNA here is from genome assembly GCA_037428765.1 of Rubia yunnanensis. Lineage (NCBI taxonomy): Eukaryota > Viridiplantae > Streptophyta > Magnoliopsida > Gentianales > Rubiaceae > Rubia > Rubia yunnanensis. Next base: position 89,192,218 of record CM075064.1, on the reverse strand, counting down.
ACAAGTTCTACTCTAAGCACCAATTTGTTTTCATAACACACACAAGTTATAAAATAAGCATCTACAACTTACATTCGAAGCACCAACAAAAAATGAAAAAACATCAATGTAAGGAAAAAAACACTACAAAAAATCAACTATATCATAAAAAAAAGCTACAAACGTCAACTCATAACAAGCAACAACTGAAACACTTACAAGCAACGATTGAAGCACTTACAAGCAACGATTGAAGCACTTGCAAGTTGTACTCTAAGCACCAATTTGTTTTCATAACACACACAAGTTATAAAATAAGCACATAAAACCTACATTTGAAGCACTAACAAAAAATGAAAAACGTCAACATAAGGAAAAAAACTACAAAAAATCAACAATGTCATCAAAAAAGCTACAAACATCAACCCATATCACCTAAAACTCATCTAAAAAATGAAAAACATCAACATGAGAGAAAAAAAACTAAAAACATCAACAAAAAAGCTACGGTACCTCAAGAGTATAAATTATTCACTCTGAAAATCATAAAACATCAATGATTAAAAAAAAACTACAAACATCAACTCCTAACACCTGAACCTCATCCGAAAAATGAAAAACATCAACATAATAAAAAAGACACTACAAACATCAACTCTTATTACCAAAACCACCGCCGAAAAATGAAAAACATAACATGAGAAAATAAAAAAACTACAAATATCAATCCATATCACCCAAAAAAAACTACACAACCTCAAATCATATCAATTAAATCTCACCCAAATAATGAAAAATATCAACATAAGAGGGGGAAAAAAGCTAAAAACATCAACAAAACCACTACACCAAAGACTATTATTGAACATGTACTCAGCCAAATAATAGTAAACCCCATGATGTACATTAAGAACATAAATTCTTCACAATAAAGGTCATAGTGGGACTCAAACCCCTGACATTCAGCTCAACAATTGGAGTACTAACCACTAGACCAATAAGCTCAATCGAAAACATATTATAACTTAGCAAGTATTTGAACAATGTAAAACACAATATCAAACCTCACCTTATGAAGCAGAACCTCGGTTCGCCACCGTCATTCGTCGCTTCAGGTCGCTGTCCACCGTCTCAGGCCGATCGTGAAGTCACGCGTATTGTCGTTGTTGTTCGGGTGTGTGCATCTCACGTGCGTCGTATCCTGTTCCTTTTTGTCGGCGTCGCTCATCGTCTCTTGCTTCTTCTCGCTGGCGTTGTCATCGTCTTCTGCTTCTTCTGGCCTCGATGTCGCCATCATTGCGCTTCAATCTCCTAGTCGTCGCTGCGCCTCAATCTCTCACCACCGCACGAGCACCATAGCGCCGTCGTTGATTGCTCGACATAGCAGCGGAAGAAGAAGCTCAATCAGCAGAGCGATTACGCCGTTGCCGATGACTGCATCTTCACCTCAATTTCGTCACTTCCAATCGAAGCTTGAGGCGCATCGGTGGAAAAATGGTAAATTGGTAACGGAGCGATGGAGAATCGGCACCGGAGCGGTGGAGAATCGGTGACGGAGCAGTGGAATTCGGTGCCCTAGTTCCGCCGCGTTGCCGGTGGAAGAAAGAGAAGCGCGGCGGCAGAGCGGCGGTTATGAATTTCAGTCAATTGGAGAGGAGGAATTTTTTAAAAAAATTTAAAAAGTATACTGTATATATAGTTTTTATAATTGCACAACAAGTCCCTATATTTATTAAAAAATTTAGGGAAAAACCCACCCCAAAATTTATATTTATATTAATTGCATAATGAACCCTGCCTAAAGTTTAGACTACCTAATACAAAGCTTTGTGAACTAGATAACACAAGTGATTTGCACGGACGTGAATTTGAATATTATTATAGAAATATATATATATAAATAATTTAATTTAATTTAATTAGTTGATAAAATATTAAAAATACCATTTTAGCAAAATAACATTATCGTTATCAACATTGCATGCATAATTTCATATAATATGAAAATTGGTCAAAGTTTTGAAGATTTGATTGTAATATCGTGTCATTGCACGGTTTAGATAAAAAAAATATTTATTATTGTACAATTTTTTTACAAAATTTTTAAAATATTTAAATTAGATGATAGTTTTTACTAATTAAACTTTGTGCAATTGAGTTATAGATGTCCATTTTCTTCTTCTTCCAATAATTGTTTTACTATATTTTGATTGATTGATAACATTTTGCTATTTTTTGACCAAAAAAGACATTCTAGAGAAGGTTTTTTTGTTAAACATTATAGGGATGACCGGAAAAAAAACTCATGTAGTCAACAAATATTGTACTCCGTGAAAGGTTGGACATTTTCGGCAGCACCGATGGCTAAACCATGCACGGTCGAATATAATAAGGAGCTCATTTATAATGATAAAAAAATATGTATGTTAGATCTAAAAATTTTAAATTAGGGATATTTTCAGCAATTCATGATTAATTGATTGAATTAAAAATATATAAAATATAAGTTTTAAATTTTGATAAAAAAAATATAAATTCATCATCTTAAATAAAAATATATAATCTTAAATTGTCAATATTTTATAATTGTTAATTATTCAGAGTACAGAAAGTTAAAATTTATGATAATCTAAATTTAATATTAAAATTTATATTTAATATGCATTAAGACATTAAATTTTTATGACAAAATCTTGAGAAAGACCTTCTTTCCATGGGCATATGGAAACACGAAGTTGAAATAGAATTATAGAAAGGTAAAATAGTTTAGTTGTAATATTAAAAATTTACTATGCAACGTGCAGTGGTTATAAGTTTATAACCCGATTAATGCAACCCACAAATTTTATCTTGATTTCTTCTTATTTTCAATTTAAACCTTGGTCATTACAAAACTTATGGAAAGACGGTTTTTCAAGAGACGGGCTCATTTTTAAATACTATTACCGATCACATATTGATATGTACTAAAATATGCCATTTCAAAATATTAGTTTACAAAAATAAAATAAAGTCGTATGAACAGACAAAGTTTTGGTAAAGACCGTCTTCCCATAGGCATATAGAAAGATTGGGTTGAATTAGAATTTTAGACAGGTAAAAGGTTTTAGTTGCAATATTAAAAATTAACTATGCAACGCGCAGTAGTTCTAAGTTTATGACTCTATTACTGCGATCCAAAAATTTTATCTTCATTTCTTCTAATTTTTAATTTAGACCATGGTATTTCCATAATTTATGAAAATACGGTCTTTCAAGAGACGAACTCATTTTTAAATACTATTACCAATCACATATTGATATGTACTAAAATATTCCATTTCAAAATATTAGTTAACAAAAATAAAATAAAGTCGTATAAATAGACAAAGCATTCAGAAAAATCGCCTTTCCATAGGCATATGGAAAGATGGGATTGAATTAGAATTTTAGAAAGGTAAAAGGTTTTAATTGCAATATTTAAAAAATTATGCAATGTGCAGTCGATGGGTTTTCTGAACTTAGCCGCCATGGGCAAGTCGGGGGAAAGGAAATTGGCAAAGAAGACACGCACTCGGTTAAGGAGCATCGACGAGGGATTAAAAATCATAGCAGAGTAGAAAGCGGAAGGGTTGAAAAGTGTGCTCCAGAGTGAAACTACTCCAGATTTGATGGTAAGAGCGGAATTGTTGACGTCCAGGGCAGAAGAAGATGTCCAATTTCTGGGTTTGATGCCTCCAACAAAACGGGAAGTAAAAATGGAGTTGGGAGAAAGTTCTAAAAGTCCAAAAATCAAAGAGGGGAAACGTCTATCTTGGGGAGATAGGGTGGAATCTGAAGATGAGAAAAAATGGAGTGGTCTGTTCACAAAAGAGGTCAAATTTTATGATCCAATTGAGGTTGAAGGTTTGAAAATGGCTGAGATTACTATGGAGGAAGTGGAGGAAAATGCTAGGCAGTGGGACTCGACAATGGTCTGCAAATTTCTGGGAAATAATCCACCATTCCTTGTAGCGGAAGGATTTTTCTATCGAATTTGGGGGAAGAAGATTACAAAAGTCTGGCAACTGGAGAAAGGTATTTTCATGGTGAAGTTTAATTCAGTTTCTTGTCGTGATGAGATAATTAATAATGGCAATGTATATTTTGATGGGAAACCCCTTATCATGAAGCCTTGGTCTATGGATATAGATCTTAATGAGCCTATAACTGTCCCTGTTTAGGTTCATTTGCCAAATTTATCTACAGCATATTGGAATCCTAAACTGATTAGTAAAATAGTCAGCCCACCAGGCTAACCAGCGTGTTTAGATAAATCAACTCTTGAGAAGGAGAGGTTGTCTTTTGCAAGGGTCAAAGTGGAGGTTGAGATAGGGAATAAGGTGCCTAACATGATTATGTTTTTAAATGAACATAAGGTAATTGTGCAACAGCAATTTCTCTTTGAATGGAAGCCTGTTAAATGCTCAGAATGTTGTCAATTAAGGCATACAGGGGATGAATGTAGTAAGAAAAAGGAGAATGTAGGAACAATCAAACAATTGAAGGTTTATGTGCCTGTTAAGGCCATGATGGGGGTAGCAAAAATTTTTGGAGAAGGGACTGAAACAAACAAGGAGGCTAAATTAATCAAGGGAAATAGAAAAGAGGTTCAGACTGGGAACAAACTTGAGAGGATAAATAAATAACATAGTGAGAAGAGAACCCTGAATGAGAAGAGTATGAATGGAGATATCCTAGTAGAAAAGAGAATTGGAAAGCAGCTTGAAGAAAAACCCCCATATCAATTGTAATTGGGTTTTCTGGAATATAAGGGGTCTCAATAAAGTAAGTAAACATAGTGCTATCAGACACTTTTGTTTACTTAACAAAGTGGGGTTACTTTGCTTGTTAGAAACAAAAATTAGAAATGAGAAAAAAATGGAGGTATTGAAAAGTTTGAGCTCTAGCTGGGAATTAGAGACAAACAATGATGTGATAGTAGCAGGAAGAATTTGGGTGATGTGGAAAGCTAATGTGCTGGAGATCAAAGTGCTTAGCAAGGGTGAGCAATGGATTGATACGAAGATTTTGAAAAAGGTTGTCAATGAAAGCTGTTACTGTACTGCAGTATATGGGCACAATTCTGATCAGAAAAGGAAAGTGTTATGGCAATTTTTTAAAAGCAAGGGTCTCGGGGACAAACCTTGGCTATTGGGTGGTGACTTTAATAACGCTTTGGAGGTTATAGACAGAATTGGAGGACAACCGGTTGATGAGAAGGAATGGGAGGAGTTTAAGGAGGCAATTGAAGAACTGGAATTGATGAATATAAAAACTACAGGCCATTTCTATGCTTCTAGTAATATAAGAGTGAGAGAAGATAAAGATTGGAGCAGAATAGACAGAGGGTTTGTAAATGAGAAATGGGTGGATACATGGAGAAATGTGTACAGTGATGTCAAGGATGAATTGATTTCTGATCATCTCCCCTTGGTGTTCAGGTTTGAAAGTAAAGTCAAGGCAGTTCAGAGGCCTTTTAAATACTTCAACATGCTCTCATAATCTCCATATTTTAAAGGGACAGTCAGGCAGATCTGGAGTAGTAAATCAGTTAATTTCCTGAATGATTTAGCCACCATGTTGAAAGCTCTTGAAAGACCGCTGGCTAGCTTGAACAGAATGGAATTTGGTGCTATAGTAGAAAGGGTGGAGAAATGCATGCAAGACTGGATGAAAGCACATGAGGACCTGAATGCTGATCCATTTTCAGTAGTGAAATAAGAAATTGAGAAGGTAACCAGGAGAAATGTGGAGAAAATACAAGAAGCTGAACATTTATTCCTATAGCAAAAAACAAAAATGGAGTGGCTGATTGAAGGTGATAGACCTACTATACTGTTTTACTCTGCTATGAAGGCTAAATAGTATAAGAGCAGCATTCTTAAACTGAGAGTGGGGGATACTGAATACTCTGAGCAGAAGGAAATTGAAGAACACTTATTGCAGCACTTTAAGAATCTGGTTGGCCAAAGTAAGAAGAATGGGAAATTGGATAAGAATGTTGTGGAGTATGGGAAAGTTGTTAATGTACAGCAACAAGCACACATGATTATGCCTATCAGAAATGAAGAAGTGCTATCTGCTCTCAAAAGTATTCATTCTGCAAAAATTCCCAGTAAGGATGGTTTTACTAGTCAATTTTTCAAAGAATCTTGGGAAGTAGTAGGGGAAGATGTCATTAGTGTTGTACAAGGATTCTTTAAGGGTGATAATCTGCCTGTTGTCTTTAGCAATGCTGTAATCACTTTGCTTCCAAAGGTTACTATCCCACATGTACCTTTTGATTTCAGACCTATAGCATGTTGCTCTGTGGTTTATAATATAATCACAAAAATTATTTGTGCTAGGATGAGAACTCTGTTACCTGATATAATAAGTACCAACCAAAGTGTTTTTATAAAAGGTAGGTTATTTCTTATAACTTGCTCCTAGCCCAAAAACTGCTGCATAGATAAAGAAGTGGTTGTATGAAGCCTAGTTGTGTGTTACAACTTGATATTAGTAAAATATTTGACAGTGTAGGATGGGATTTTCTTATGGATTGGCTGAGAGAATTAAAATTTCCTGGTCTGATGGTAAGTTGGATTGAAAGGTGTATTAAGAGTTCATCCTTCTGTTTAACTATTAATGGCAAGTACACATTATCATTTAAAGCTGGGAAAGGAGTAAAACAAGGTGACCCAATGTCCCCTTTATTTTTTGTTATCAGTATGGAATATCTGACAAGGATGCTGAATAGGTCATTTAAACAGAAACAGATAGGTTATCATCAAAGATGCAAAAAAAATGGGGGTTCATTCCCTGCTTTTTGCGGATGACTTATTGCTCTTTTACAGTGCTGAGATGAGATCAGTAGAGGGAGTAATACAAATTTTGGAGGGGTTTCAAGGTATTTTTGGGTTGGGGATAAATGCAGGTGTTTTTATCCAAAATGAGTGAAACTGATCAAATGCTGCTAGCTAATTGTCTGTGGATAGTGAAATGTGAGTTTTCAATGAAATACCTTGGATTGCCATTATCTTCTGTGAAATGGGACAAAGCTAACTGTGAGCGTTTGCTGGAAAAGATAAGGGGAAGAATCAGAAGTTGGGGATCGAAAAACCTTTCATGTGCAGGAAAACTGCAGTTGATAAATTTAGTGTTTCTTAGTATTATTGGATATTGAGGTTGTATTATGAAGATCCCTAATAACATTGTAGGAAGAATAGTGAAGATATGTTCTAGCTATCTGTGGGGAAGGGAAGAAGGTCAAAGGGGGTTCACTGCTGCTTCATGGGATGCCATATGTAGAGGTAAAAAATATGGTGGAATTGGGATAAGAGATCCAGGAGTATGGAACCAGGCAGCACTTTGTCAGCATTTGTGGAATATATATCAGAAAGAGGATATTCTGTGGATTCAATGGTTACAGGCTTATTATATGAAGGGGAAGGAATTGTGTGATTGCAAGGTTACAGATTCACAAAGCTGATTCTGGAAGTTCTTGCTCAAGCTAAGAAACAATGTGTACTCAGACCTGAAAGGCTGCAGTGATAGAAGAAGGAGACTGCAAATTGTAAAGGTCTACAACAGAATGAAAGGGGGGAGATGAAGAGAGAGCTAAACACAGAATCCTTGGCATAAAATGATTTTGCCAAAACACAGGGTTTTCTTATGGCCATTTTTAATGGCCAATTAGCTACCATTGATAGATTGTGCAATTTTGGTGTTCGGGAAGTCATAACCTGTGTTGTTTCTGTGATTTTAAAACTGAATCAGCACACCACATTTTTATTGAATGTCAGTTTGTCAAGGAGATCCTAGATGCATTACACGTTAAAAGTTGTACTTGCATCAGGAGCTAAAGAAATGGATCTTCCAGCAGGCTAAATGGAAAAGGAGCAGGAAGTTTGTGTTGGCGGTTACCGCTTTATATTATATCTGGAGGGAAAGAAATAGTGGAGTATTTTCGAAGCAAAAATTGAGAGCCGAAACATTGGCTTTCCAGATCAAGACAGAATGCGAATGAGAGGAATTAGTATAAAAAAATGTTGGGAGAATCCATGATTTAGATTCTGGACCTGTTTGAAGACAGGGGATGAAGGATATACCCGAGGTTTATAATTTTGAGTTTTGATAGTCTTTTTAATTTTTTAAGTGGGTTGGGCTTGTAAAATGGCAAATTGAGATGGATTGGGATCGGTAAAAGGCTGGAGAGAGGGCCTGGATGTAGAACCTTTGAAGTTGCTTGTGATTTATACAAGAAAAGTTTTCATCAAAAAAGAAGTTTATGACTCGATTACTGCAATCCAAAAACTTTATCTTGATTTCTTCTAATTTACAATTTAAATCTTGATCTTTCCATAATTTATGGAAAGATTGTCTTTCAAGAGACAAACTCATCTTTTAATAATATTACCAATCACATATTGATATGTACTAAAATATGTCATTTCTAAATAGGCAAAGTCTTGGGAAAGACGGTCTTTCCATAGGCTTATGGAAAAACGGGGTTTGATTAGAATAATAAAAGGTAAAAGGTCTTAGTTGCAATATTAAAGTTTTAGTATGAAACATGTAGTAGTTATAAAATTTATAACCCGGTTCATGCAACCCGAAAATTTTATCTTAATTTTTTCTAATTTACACTTTAAACCTTGGTCTTTCCATAAGTTATGGAAAGACCGTCTTTCAAGAGACAGACTCTTCTAAATATTAGTTAACGAAAATAAAATAAAGTCGTATAAATAGATAAAGTCTTGGGAAATACCGTCTTTCCATGGGCATATGGAAAGATGAGGTTGAATTAGAATTTTAGAAAGGTAACATGTTTAAGTTGCAATATTAAAAATTTATTATGCAACGTGCAGTAGTTACAAGTTTTTGACTCGATTACTGCAATCCGAAAACTTTATTTTGATTTCTTCTAATTTTCAATTTAAACCTTGGTTGTTACATAACTTATGGAAAAAAACATCTTCAAGAAACGGATTCTAAGAAAAATTGCAAATAAAATTTACAAATGGTTAAATAAATCATTGAAACTATTTACAAATAAAATCTTTCAGTACTTTATTTAATATTTATATACAGTATTTTTTGTCTCAAATTTAAAATTTATTAGAAACACTTTAATATACAGTAGTATAGATTATAAGTGTAGTTCTATATATTAGAAAATAATATATAGTATAGATTATTTTCTAATAAATAATTTTAGTACTATATAATATATAGTACTCCATCTATTATTCTATATGTTTAACATAGTAATTTTAGACATTTTTGTAGGCAAATTAAATTACGTGGAAAGAATTGATTGCAGTGAGTCAAAAAAAGAATAAGTAGATGAAAATGATTAATTTAATATCAAGAAATAAAAGTTGATAATATTAAAAAGATAAACCAAAATGGAAAGTGTATCAAATTTTAAAATATACATCGTTAAAAATAAGTATTATGAAAGAATCTCCCCAAAAAATGGAGATTGAGAATACAAAAAGAATGGGCACCCTTATAAATAGAGTATGATCAGTTACTCATTAATTGAAAAAAATTGAAGTATGGGAAGAACATTGAAAATGAGAGAGAAATTTGCATTGTAAATTGGAGGTTGGCTTTATAAAATATTTCATTTTCAATTAATTTTTAGAGTTGAGGTGGAAATTTGTGTGAATGACAAGTGGCAATAATGGTGTGGGAAGGCAATGTGCCAAGAATGACCTCATTTAATATATAGTAGTATAGATTATTTTCTGTCCTAAAGTATGTTAAAAAAAGTTTTTAAACCCTCCCCTCCTAAAAAATGTCAAGTTTTATACCGTAATATTCATAAAATGTAGTTTTTGAGCCAAATATATTATTTTTGAAAGATTACATATGAGCAACCAGGTTAAATTGCATACTCCTATAAACATTCTACTCTAAGATCTAACTAGGAGACACCACCACTAAATAGCTAGGGACACCCTCTTGAAAACACTCAAGCACTGCACCACCAACAATACACCGCAACCAAAGTCGAAACCGCCACGATCTCACCTTCATAATGCTAGGTAGTCTCTATCAAGAAATTGATTTAATATTTACAATATTTGACAGGGGTGTGATTTGAACTCTGGACTTCTTATAGAGAGTGTGGATACCACTAAACCAGATCTAATACACCCTTTCTTTCTTTTTTTTTTCAAAGGTGTTAGTACAATTGAACATGGTCCGCCTGGTATTAATGGCCCAAGATTGCACCGACCTATAATCCTTCCAGTGCAAAAAAAGTGGGAAGTAATCATTTCTCTGTGAAACCAGCCTCACACGTTCCACCCACTATTAGAATTACCACCCTTTTTACAACCAAATTTTACAAAGGAATGGGAAAATGGTTGTAAATAATACGTATTTACAACGAAACCTGAGAAGTTGTAGTAATAGCACTCAACTATTTACAAGTAAAATAAGTAGTTTTAATTGATCATAAAACCGTTTTAAAAAGTTTATACAAGACTTGGCAAACCACCCTTTCTATAATATTTTAGGTTATTTGACAATTATTTTATATTCAGGGTTAATTTTAAAATATTACCAAAACTCTAGGGACTTGTCTGCAGTAAAATCATAAAATCTCCTGACATTCTTGACCTCCCTCTTATGCAGAACCCTAATTCCTCATCTTTTCCCCTTTCGAAAACCATCATTGCGAATCAAATGGTAGAACTGGATGTAGCAGATCCTCTTGCGACTGTGGTCGAGCACGAAGCAGTCTCCAACGAGCCTTCCATAGGTTGAGTTTTCTCGAACCTCGCATTGCGCAGTGGTGGTTGTGGTTCTATTCTCTCTGATATCCACACCCGCAAAGTAAACCTCTCTTCTCTCGAGCTCTGCATTTCTATTTTGCTACCCGTCGATTATGTAAACGGATGCGCTCATATTATGAATGTTCTTAAACAAATTAATCTAAAAACCTAAAAACACTTCTAAGACATTTTGAGATGTGATCCATGTTGTTCTAGTCACGTAGTTGGAAGTAAATTCTTAGGTATGAAGATTCCGTTCGAATCCTCTGCGCCAGTGTCTGTACGCCACTCGTGCGCCACAAATACAATGACCTAGTTTTGTGGTAATTGGATTTAAATGTTTTACATTTGTCTGCGTGAGTCCATTCAATTGTTTTGGTTTTGTGGTATTTGGATTTAAAGGTTTTACGTTTATCTTTTGTAAGCACATTCAAATTTTTTATTGTTTTAGTGATAGTGTTCATCAAGATTATAATATTTAAAATAATTTAACTTTATTAGGTCACACAAATACCAGTACATATCTCTTAAACGATTAATGGTTAGACCATTATAAAAAAATCATTTTTTATAATGTCTAAGGTCGGATTCATTTTAAAGGGTTTTATAATTATATGTATTTCAATGCAATAAATTAAATAAAAATAAGATCACCCTAGTCATACTAATTATAAAATGACCCTGTCTAACATCTAGTTGGTTTTAAAAAAGGATTTATGTTAATATTATATATTATGAATAGGTAATAATAGGATTCATATCTCTATATAAATTTTTAAATGTTATATAACCATTTTATTAATTTTTACGAGATAAAAATGTATTTCACCCAACAATAAAAATGTTCGACATCTATACATAAAATATAAATATAAATTAATTATTTATAATTAAAAATATTAATTATAAGATGGCAAACTCTTGGGAAAGACCGTGTTTCCATAGGCTTATGTGAAGACATTGTTCAATTAGAATAATAAAAGGTAAAAGGTCTTAGTTGCAATACTAAAAAATTAGTATTCAATGTGTAGTAGTTATAAAGTTTATAACTCAATTCATGCAGCCCAAAAATTTTATCTTCATTGGTTCTAATCTACACTTTAAACATTGGTTTTTCCATAACTTATGGAAAGACCGTCTTTTAAGAGACGGACTCTGTAAAAGGTGATTTTGGATAGTATTATTCATATGATAGGTTTAAATAGAGTACAAAGTATGAGCAGGAAGAGTTCTACTCTAACTTTAATACATGTCGATATGAAGAAATAATCAAACCATATCTTCTCTATGATTTTCTATCCTAACTCAACACCCCCCAAACGAAGCGTCGGATGTTCCGAGACGTATAGCTTGGACCTGAAGAACTCAAATAGGGGACGAGGAATCCCTTTGGTGAGGATGTCAGCCAACTGGAGCGAAGTAGAGACATGCAAATGTGAAGGTTGCTAGAAGGCACGAGCTCATGAACAAAATGATAATTGATATCAATATGCTTAGCCCGTTTGTGAGAAACAAGATTTTGAGCTAGAAAAATGGCACTGTTGTTATCACAAAGCAGGAAAGGGGCTCCTGAAAGAGGAAAACAAAGATCCCAAAGAAGGTGCGATAGCCAGATAACCTGTATTGCAGTGTCAGCCAAGGCTCGATACTCAGACTCCGAACTAGAGTGGGAGACAGAGGGTTGTTTCTTGGCACTCCAAGAGACCAAATTGCCACAAAAAATACAGCATAGTCACACCTTGAGCGATGAGTCTCGAGACAGAGTGCCCAATCAGCGTCAGAGTAACCCAAGATCTCAGAGAAACGAGCTAAAATGAAGGATAGACCATAGTGGTTGGTACCACAAACATAACGAAGAATAAGGGTGACAGCTGCAAAATGATCATCTCGAGGGTCCTGAAGGTACTGGCTGACAGAGTTAACTGCAAAGGCAAGATCTTGGGGAGTAATAGTGAGATACTAGAGAGCACCAATCAAGGAGCGATAGAGTGTGGGATTGGAAAACTTTTCACCAGTGGAACTGTGAAGCTGGGACTGCGGAAGGAAGGGCGTAGAAATAGGGGCAGCATCAGTCATCCTAGCACGAGTCAGAATGTCCCGAGCATACTTTGCCTGGCCTAAGAACAAACCCGATGGAGTTGGCTCAACCTCTAAGCTAAGAAAATAGTGCAGAGAACCCAAATCCTTAATAGAGAACTCAACATCAGTGCGAGCAATGAATCTGCGGATGTCAGAGGGATAATTTCTGGTGAGAATTATATCGTTAACATAGACCAGAAGATACAGCAAGGTGTTGCCACGAGAAAAAACAAATAAGGATGGATCAGCAGAACTGCAGAGAATTCCCAACTGATGGAGATAAGTGCTAAAGTGCTGAAACTAAGCTCGAGGGCCTTGCTTAAGCCTGTGGATAGCCTTCCGTAGGCAACAAACATGATCCAGGCGAGTAAGGTCCTTGTAACTGACCGGTTGGGCCATATAAACTGAAGTGTCAAGAACATCATTGAGAAAAGCGTTCTTATCGTCCAGTTGGTGAAGAGGCCAGCGATGCATAGTTGTAATGGAAAGAATCGTGCGAACTGTGGAAGCTTTAACCGTCGGACTGAAAGTGTGATCAAAGTCGGACCTTAGAATCTAAGAGAAACCCTGGGAAACAAGGCGAGCCTTATAGTGATCAATACTGCCATCATGACGATATTTGAGACGAAAAACCCATTTTAAGCCAACAACGTTCACATCTGAAGGACATGGTACCAAGTCCCAAGTGTGTTGATAAAGAAGAGCAGTCGTTTCGTCATCCATGGCAGCAACCCAGCATGGATCGTGAAGAGCCGCACGATAGTCCTGAGGCTCGATTTGAGCAACTAAGGCAGCCAGAAAACCAGACACTTCATAATCAGAGAAAGACTGAGGATGCCGAGAACCATTTATTGTCCTGGTGGTCGTCCGATAAGTACGAGCTGGAGCTGGCTTAGGAGAGGCATCGACGACAGTGGCAGGATAATCTGGAGCAGAAGGAGTGGTGCAAGGTTAGGGAAAAGGTACAGTGGATGGATTTATGGGCGTAGCCACCGGAGATGCCGAAGGTAGTGTTGGAGTGTCAAGATTAGAAAAAACCATGCAAGGTGACCTAGGAGAGAGCGATGGAGTGCGAGAGGTAGGTGGAAATGACCATGCAGCCGATGGCTTTGTAAATGAAGAAAGCTCCAAATGAAGGTAGAGCGAGCATCCCGTAAAGATGAGGTATAAGGAAATAAGGTCTCATCAAACTGGACATGACGTGAGACATGAATACGCCCAGAAGTCAGATCAAGGCACTTGAACCCTTTGTGACAAGAGTAGTAACCAATAAACATACATGGAATGGAGCGAGGTGAAAACTTATGAGGTGTAGTAGCACTTAAGCAGGGATACGCACGTCAATCATGTGTGTGAAAAAGGGAATAATCCGGCGCAGATCCAAAAATGACCTCAAATGGCGACTTGCCACTAAGAATGGAACTAGGCAAGCGGTTAATAATATAAACCACGGAAGAGAAAACATCCACCCATTATGGTTTCGGCATTGAAGAATGAAATAACATGCAAGGGCAGTTTCTATGATGTGACGATGCTTCTTCTCGGCTCGACCATTTTGAGCAGCTGTATAAGGAGAGGACATCTGATGATGAATGCCACAAAACACAAAGTGAACCTGGTACGATGATTAGTGAACTATGTGCCACCATCTGTTTGCAAGATTTTAATCTTGGAAGAAAACCGAGTCTCAACAAATTTTTGGAACGGGAGAAATATGTCAAAAAAATCATACTTTTGGCGTAGCGGAAGAAACTACGTGAATTGTGAAAAGTCATCCACAAAACCAGCATAGTAGAAATATCCTTCTACTGATAAAACTGGGGACGATCCCCACAGATCACAATGCACCTTATCTAACAAACCAGTGGCTCGTTTATCACTGGTACAAAAGGGCATAAGTTTGCTGACAAGAAGAGCAAGTTACAAGTGCGAGCAAAATAGAAGTGACTGAGATATGACCTTGGGCATAAGGCACATGCCCAAGGCGAGAATGCCACTGCTCAAAGGAAGCTCAAAGCTTTCCAGAACGTAATTCACCTAAAAAGGTGGAATCACCAGTCTCAAGGAAATAAAGGCCCGAACAATGATAACCTTTACCTACTATCCTTCCCGTATGCTTGTACTTAATGAAAAATAATTCAGTATAAAAAATAATAACAGGTAAGTCATGAGTAAGTTTACTAATAGACGGTAAACTGTCGGTGATATTAGAAACCACAAGAACATCATAAAGGAGTAAGCCAGAAAGAGTATATTGACTGATATGAGAAATTGACACTGTTACCTACATACATATATGGAGAATCAAGGTAATGAAATACCTTCTCAAGATACCAAGAACTAAAGGTTATATGAGCAGTTGCACCGGAGTCAATAACCCACTGATCAAAGGAGCGACTACTGAAAGAATGTGTGCTGGAGATTTACATGAGAATAAGAAATCAGGCGCAAAAAATACGCCAAAGGCTTCCTAAATGACACCCAATAGAATAACACGCTGGAGTAGGGACAGGCGTGCCAAGTGCGAGAAAATCACCAGGCGCGTGAGCAGAACGCGCCCCAATACCCGTGTGTGATTTCACGCACTGAATGAGTCTCTCTTCCAAAGCGTGCACGTGTGAACTGGACACGTTTGAACGACCGGAGACAAAGCACAGGCACCAATAAGAACGACCGGGTAACTGGAAAAGACCTTCCAAATTGCCAGAGTGGAGACCTTGAAGACGCCGGCAAAGGAGAACGACTGGAGACGAGCTGCTGTAGATACTGGAGAGATGAAGCCAAAATGAAAGAGATGACTTCGGGGGATGTTGCTGAAGCTAGTCGGGAGACAAAGAAAACTCCACTTGGTGCATACGACGGATTCTTTTTATGGAGTCGCCGCCGGCGTGATGCTTTATGCCGAAAAAACCGAGAAAGAAATCATGTGAAGGGAAAAATTGGCCCAGCAGAGAGATGGAAAAAATTTAATTAATAAAATTAGTGACAGGATATTATCACTGCTTTGATACCATGGAGAAAATGATTTCAGATAGTATTATTCATATGATAGATAGGTTTAAATAGAATACAAAGTATGAGCATGAAGAGTTCTACTCAAAGTTTTTATTTATTTATTAAAAATTCACCAAAGTGAGGGGTATTTATTGGTTCCCAAAGCCAAAAACAAACATAAGCAAAAAACTACAATGAGTTTAAGAAGATACATCGAGCTCTAGAGTAAAAAAAACTTCTAGATTAAGGTACGAATAACCTTCATAAAATCCCATCTCTTTGCCTAAACCCTAGTTTCAGCAAAAGAGATGGCCATAACCTCGTTTTGGGAACTAGTACGACCTTCCATTTTTTTGCCTCCACCCCCCATGTGGACAAAAAGTGATGGCCTCCCATACCAGTCCCTTGCACACTATTTCCCCTGAAATAATGTACTAAGAAAAGATCAATGTTTCGTATGTGTGATTTGGCCAGTGTTGATCCAATGCTTTGAGCTTCTATGAACACCTCTTCATGTTGTATGGTTTGATCAGGTATCTTTGCTTTATTCTTCATCATGTCCAATTCCTCTTTCTTATCAGCTTAGACTATCTCCCTGAACCTGTCAAAGAGAGAGAGCCAGCTGTAACAAGTCCAAGCAGAAGAAAACTATCCATTCCTAATGTAAGGAAAACACATAGCATCAAGATGTAGTAATCCTTTGATATTCTTAGGAACAGGCGCGCAAGGTGCAAAATTGTCCTGAATCATCAGGTTTCCAAACCAGTGAGTCAAGGAACTGCATACATAACATATGGAGTGAATGTTTGAGATTTTTAGGAGCACATATGGTGTAAAACCATGTTTTAGCTGTTCCAAGCAGTCCTTCTTGTTTGAGAAGAAATCACCGATTGAGGCGTTGATGAAAGGCGGTGAATTAGAATTTCATAGAGAAGCTAATGGGCCCAGGTTAGTCCAGTTGGTGAACCAAAAAGACACTTCTCCTTTGCCAACTTGTAGGAAAGAATTGGACATTGTTATTTATGTGACTTGATAGATTCTCTTCCATGTTTTAGAAACTCTTAAGTGTTCTGGGATGGTCCACATGATCTGAGCCCATAGAGAGTTGCCCTTTTGTAATTTCCACCAAAGCTTTAAAGAGAAGCTGGAAACCATGGAATGAAGTTTTTAATGCCACATTCATTTTCAGGGGTGGGATAGCATATATTAGGGTAGGATTTCCAGACTTTCTTGCAACTATTCTCTTTATTACTGATCCTCCAAAAGAACTATACAAGTATCACTTGCAGTTTGTCTATGGTACTTTTTGTGGGTTTGAGGACAATGATTAAGTGCAAAGGGATGACTAATAAAACATGCTTGATTAGTGTCATCCTACTTGCCTGGCTTAAAGACTTGTTTTGCCAAGAATTCAACTTGGAAGAGACAAAAATTATCAATCCTTGGAAATAGATGTTCTTAGTTCTTCCTAGATATTTGAAGGGAGAGGAACCTTCCATCATGCCCGTAGTGTTTTGGATTAGGCTCTTTGGAGGAGTGTGTTTAGACAGATAGAAAGAGGACTTTTCACAGATGACATCTGACCAGTAGCTCTCTCATAGGTTTGCAAGAATGAAATTAAGGTGTTGATTCATGCTTTGGAATATTTAAGAAAAATTGCAGTGTCATATGCAAAGGAGAGGTGAGTTACTGGTTTTGTGTGTTTAGGTGGCTTAAAATGCTCCAGATTAGCATATTGAAAAAGGAAGTTTAAGTTTCTAGTGAGGGCTTCAGCCATTAGAATGAATAAGTGAGGGGGAAGTAGATCCCCTTGCTTTAGACCTCATGATGGCTGAAAAAAACCATTTGGTTTTCCATTCACTAGAACTGAGAAAAAGGCATATTTAGGGTTTCCCATTATACATGATACAAAGATTTCAGAAAAACCAAATTTGATCAGTATGGATTTTAAAAATGATCAAGAGACTCTATCAAAAACTTTCATCATATCTAGTTTGAATATGATGTTGTGTCCTTTGATTTTTGAATTGAGATAATTAGTTATCTTTTGCATTGGTAGCACATTATCAGCCAATTCTGTGCCCTGAACAAAAGCTGATTGTTCCGGAGAGATAATCAAAGGCATTATAGATTTTTAGTCTTTGAGTTATTAGTTTAGAGAATATTTTATTAATGAAATTGCAAAGACTAATTGGCATGAAATCCTTAAAAGAAGAGGACACTTCTTTTTTGGGAATTAGAACAATCAGTGCTGAAACAATTGCTTTTGAAATTTGTTTTCCCAACATAAAATCTTCCACAACCATTAAAAGGCCAGCCTTGCTCATCCATTGATACTAAATTTGGCAGGGAGTGGTTCATTTCATCAGTAACCAATTGGGGAATGTTTTTAATCAACACAACAGTGTTTATGCCAGTAGGATTAGTGAGTTCAGCAGATAGAAGCTCAGAAAAGAAATTCACAGCTTCATGTCCTATTTCATTTTTATCTTCCAACCACATGGCCTGTGAATTTTTTATGGAGGCTATGTGTTGTCTATGATGCTTGGCTTTAATTGTGTTATTAAAAAAAATTGTGTTAACATCCCCCTCTTGTAACCACTTGACTCTGGATTTTTGTCTCCAAAATTTTTCTTGTTGGGCTAAAGTCTGAGTTAATTCAGCTTTAGCTTTATTATAGGCTATAATGTTACAATCAGTTTCAAGTAGCTGAAGATCTTGTTCTGCCTGTAAGAATCTTTCTTCACAAATTTTGACTTTGTCAAAAACATTTCTAAAAGTATTCTTATTCCATATTTTAAGTGACAGCTTTAAATTCTTTAACTTAAAGGAGAATCTCTCCATTCCTTTAAGGCGTGTATTAATGTTCCAGGATTGCTCCACTAGATTAAAAAAAGGATGGATGGTTAGTCCAGCAGTTTAAGAATTTAAAAGATTTAGGTGTTTGATTCCTAGAGTTACTTCTCATATGTATAATCAGGGGGGAGTGATCAGAATGAACTCTAGGTAGAATATTAATGTAAGAGGATGGAAAGTCATTCAGCCATGAGATATTTGCTATACCTCTATCAAATATTTTCCATACTCTTATTCTTTTCCTCATACTAGTCCAAGTGTAGAGGCTGCTAGAGGTAGGAAGAGAAAACAAATTGCTTGAGTTCAGGAATTTTTTGAAGTCAGTTATCATGCTAGGTTCAGGGGCAGAGGGTCCTAAGTATTCAGAATTATTCTCTATGACATTGAAGTCCCCGATTAGCATGATTGGCTTATTTCTAAAGTTAAGAAGGCTTTCCCAGAGTTTTGATTTTTCTCTTTGTGTGTGTTTTGCATACACAAAGGCAATATCACTATTAGCACTGAGTGATGGATGTTGGATTCTGGTTAGAATATATTGGGAATGAGTTTTTAAAATATCTAATTTGATATTATCATCCCAAAGTAGCGAGATTTTACATCCAGAGAAGGAGAAATGGTTTTTAAAGCCCAGTTTAAAAGCTATCTGAGGGATTTGATCATTGTCCAGGATGGGCTCCATGAGAGCCAATAAGGAGATATGATTTCAAAATTTAATGTCTGTAACTATTGTTTGAGAAGGTTGGTTACCAATTCCACGAACATTCCAGCAGTACAGGTTTAAATCCATAAAAATTTGTGTTTGGAAAACATCGAGGATCTGGTGGTAACTATTTTAGGAGTAGATGTGTAATCTTTTTTTAATGTAATTTCTTGCCTTGGTTTTTTATTCATTTATTATATCTTCTTTGTTATCCTTTAAAAGAGCATTAAACATGTTTTGGGAGGCCACCATTTCTGAAATGAATTTATCCTGTGAAGTGTTTACCTGATAAGACTCCAAATTATCAGGTTCAGAATCGTAACCTAAGCTTAGAGTCTTATTAGATAGGCTTAACTAATCCTTCATTGTTACTTTTTTTCTTCTTTTTTGTGTTAGAAGAAAGGAGTGAAGAAACACCAACATTAATTTCTATGAAGTTTTCATCCTGGTTTTCAGTAACAATCATGTTTTCAAAGTTGGAAGGATTGGTTAAATTATCACAATTCTCATTTTGGGAGGATGAGGCTGAATCTTTTGTGACATAATTAAGAATGAACTCAGGCTCACAATTAGCAAATTTAGTAATTGATTGGGGTTCTGTACTGATTGTTTAGTTAAGAGGCATCTAATTATCCCCATTAGGGCTAGCTTAGAATTTTTAGATACAATGTGGAGATTAGCATCTTCTGATGAGGCAGACAGATTCTTTGAAGACACATTTTCTTGAGTGGATGATTTGAGGGTGGTATTAGGTTCAATAGAATGAGAGGAAAAATGATTGTTCCTGACTTTATATCATTCAGAGTTATAGGTATAGTAGCTCGAGGGGAGTCAGAAACAAGAATAAGAGTTTTAGCAGTAGTGTTTAGAGGAACATGGGCTTTTGTATTAGAAGTTAACCCTTGTGAACTGGACTTTTTAGGCCTCCATATTTCATGCATATGCTGATTAGTAGCAAGTCTATGAGTAGGTATAACAGTCTTTTCTTTTGAGGGTACCCCTGATGTTGAAGGCTCATCCACTTTACCTGATTTCCTTCCATATACACCAGATACTTGGGGTTTCCATGATCTGTTATGGATATGAACCTGGTCAGACTTGCAAACAAAATTAATATGTCCCAGTTTAAAACATTTAGTGCAATAATGAGGGATGCCTTCATATTCAATACTTTTCCAGAAGTCTACCCCCTAAAACTAAGCCAAATCCTGTTTCTTTTAGCTTTTGTTATGTCAATTTCAACGCACACTTTAGCAACATGTGGCCTGAATCTGTTCATTGCAGCTTTATTAATTTTTACAGGCACACCTATTATGCTACCAATGGACATTATAACATCTGAATCAAAAAATTTCTGCGGTAATCCATAGAGTGCTACCCAGACAGGTACAATAGGGAAATCATTGTTTGGATTAAAGGTGGGTTCCCATTTAGTGATTCTAATCAAATATGAACCAAAGTTCCACACTTTATGAATCCAACATCGATAGAGTCATCAGGTAAAGAAAAATGAATAAGAACCTGGCGGTTGGCGAGAAGATGTATGTCGGCATGACCCTTAAATCCTGCAGTTTGAAAATCTCTTATGAGCTCGGCCAATTTAGGTCTACTCCTGGAGAATTTTCCAATCAACGTTAACTTCAGGGGGCTTCCAATTTGTCGCATTCCTCGTCAGAGAATTGTAGCCCTGGCTCCCCTAAATGTTCTATGAACTGTTTTGGAGTGAAGGGAGTTCTAGGTTGGAACAATCAGATTGTGGATTAGGTTATTTGGGATCGCAGTTTGGGGATTTCGTTATAAGAGTTCTACTCTAAGTCTAAGACCTATCTATATGAAGAAATAATCAAACTCTATCTTCTCTTTGATCTTCTATCCTACAGTCACTTATTAGATATATAACAAATGAACTTTATTATTATTTATTTATAATATATAATATTCACATATATTAGTATTAGTAAGAATTAATAAAGTTAAATTATTTTTCAAAATTATAATATAGATAAACATTATCATTAAGGCAAAAAGTTTTCGACCAATCTTGAAACAAGAACTGTAAAAATTTGAGTGCCCTACTTAAAAATATAAAAGCAAAAAAATAAAAATACAAAGACCACACGACTAAGTAGTTGCAAAGGAATTTGACCCGATAATAAATTTGTTCGACATCTATACTATAAAATATAAATTTTAAATTAATTATTTATAATAAAAATATTAATTATAATATATATAACTAATAATTTTTTTTATTTATTTATAATATATAATATTTTAGCATTAGCGAGACCTAATAAAGTTAAATTATTTTTAAAAATTAGAATTTGTATGAACACTATCACTAAAACTTTTTTTTTTAATAATGAAGTGGGTAAAGTAAAAACAATTATATGGGCTTAACGTTTATATTATTGAAAAAAAATAAAAGTTCAAAATCCAAATCCAAATACCACAAAAATACGCCGTTGTAGTTGTGGCACACAAGTGGCGTACAAAGACTGGCACGGAGGATTTAAACTGAGGAAGAGTAGGTGTGTGAGTGTGTATTTGTTTTGTTTTAAATAAATGATGAAATTGGACGTGTCTAGATTGATATTAGAGAGATGAGATTTTTCTAATGTTTATTGCCAATTTATGTGTATCTCATTTGTGGTAGTACGTCTCCTTGCATGCTTCTGTAATTTTGTTGTCAATTGCAGGCAGACATAGTGTTGCGTGGTTACTATGGTTGGAACTCTCGGAATGCTGTCCAGGTTCTTGATAAAGTTTTTCCCAAGGTAATATAGGTTTCAATCTATACTTCTGATTGTGTTTTTTTACTCATGTTACGAGTTACGCAAATCAACTGGGTGTTTTTGCAAGTCTACTTTAATCTGACCTTTCAAAAGTCATTTCTGAACCAACTGATTCTGATGTTAGCTTTTAGTTTTATTGTAGCATTCACACATGGATTTTTTGTGTCAGGTGGACAACTTGATGCTGCTATTTAATGTGGTTTTTGTTGTCTTCCAATTGGAGGATGCTGCTGTTCAACCTGCGCTGGTGATTGGCTACTTTGTGGGAACAATTTGATGGGACCTCACTCATCTAGACTAGGTTCACACGTGCCACTTTCAGAATACATTGTGAACATGAGAAATACTTTTACCCATATGGAGGTACCTTATCAAATAGTATAAAGGATGATTGTGGCAGTTGAAGTTTAGAAATAGATTACTATTTCCGTCCCGAATTAAACTGCACAATTTGTATTTTGAGTTGTCCTAATTCAAATTGCAATATTTGATTTTATGTCATTTTTGGCCCATTTGACCCGTATGAAAATGTCAAATATGTCCCTGATCTTTGAAAAATTTACAAAGCTTTCCAGCTTTTATTTGGTTAATTGAGTTGATTAATTACATTGGGAATCCAAATGACGCGTGGAGTAAGATTTATTCACTCATAGTACACACAATTTACTCTCATTAATTCCCCTCCCCTCTTTTCTCTCATTTCTTCAGCTTTCTCTCACGCTTCCCTCTCCCACCATGTTCTTCCCATTTGCTTTAATTTCTCCATTCCTCCTACCCAGATCTCTCCCCCTCTCTCTTCTTATTTCTCATTTTTCTCCACAAATTCTCCATTCCTCCTACCCAGATCTCTCCCCCACTCTCTTCTTATTTCTCATTTTTCTCCACAAATTCGGAGTCGCCTGAATTTCATCACGACTTTTGTAGCAAGAAATTATGATTCCTTACTCATTGTGATTATTTTTTCCAGATCTTGTTTAAATCTGGGTTGCCTCAGTCTAGTTTGGATCTGGTTTATTTAAGATGTCTGAATCCTTATTCATTGTGCTTTTTTTTTTTTCCAGATTTTGCCTTTTCATGCTTGGATCTGTTTATTTATGATGTCTGAGTAATTTTTTTTGTTTACAGGCCGTGGGAAATCATCGACGTCGATTCCAGTGCACATGAGAACTCCTTCGCCGCTCCATTTGAGAACTCCTTCGCCGATTCCAGTGGATCTGGTTTTTTATTGTTGTTTTTATTTTTGTTTGGATTTTTAAGATTAAATTGAGTTTAATTTTGTTGAGAGATTCGAATTTGAATATTTTTAGTGTTCTTCACCTTTGTAATTATGGTTGTAGTTATGTAAATATGTCAAATTAGTTAATGTTTGAGAGGTTAATTTTAAAGATTCTCGTATGTTTTACTTTCATTCCATTTTTGAAGTTTGTGGTTTCTGTTTAGTTAATTACATGCTTAGGATTTTGGATTACTGTGCAGTAGTCACTATTTGTTGGCAGTAAAACTCAGTTTTTTTGATAGCTTTTTAGTACCTTTTTCACTGTAGAAATTTGCTATCATTTTTTCTCTATCTGCAAATTAATTTGGGACGGAGGGAGTATTCCAAAGCTTAGCAACCTTTTGGTGCCCAGGTTCTTATCATAATGCCTCCAAAACTTCTGGAAAGTCAGATAACTAAACTAGTACATATTGTTCAATTTGTTTCTAAAAGGCAAGTGGGTGCAGATGCCCCATTGCAAGAATTTGATTTCCTAGTTATAGTTTTATTCAACCCTAATTTGGTGTCCAAAAGTCCTGAAATTTGATTTTACCTAATTAGTTCAATTATTACTACCATGTTTCAATATAACATATCTAACCAAGTTTATGCAGTAAGTAAAACATAAACACGTGATTCTTGGTTACGCAGATCGGTGAAATCCACCTATATCAACGGGCCTAGCCCAGTTTAGAATGAATCCACTAATCAGAAAGATACAGTACAAAGTATACAATACAATTAAACTTATCTTATCTAACTATAACATGTGAATTCTGCTAGCTCTCATAGCTACCGATCCACCTTGATAAAACTCCCTCTGACCTCAAAACTCATCGACGATGGATCTCCTCCTTTCAAGGAATCAAGTGTTAGAATAAACCAAGTAGAAGATTAGATAATATTTATTCCCTGTTGACTAAGCCTAGAGTTATATTTAGACTAGTTTTCTTTTTTACTCTATATAATCTTCAATATTAATCAGAATAATTATGGGAAATTACTTTGTCATGGTATCCGAGCAAACCTGGTTCTAAACCCTCTCCTTTTTTTTCTTTCCCGGCAGCTCCCTCCTCTCCCCCTTGGCGCCGCCACCTTGCTCTCCTTCCCCCTCCTTCTTTGCAATTTTTTTTTCTTCTCTCATCATGTCTGAAGAGAAATTATCCCATAATACCTTTCTCCACATGATGACTATCAAACTGTTATCATCCAATTATCTGTTGTGGAAGTGTCAAGCTGGCTATGTTCTCAAGCCCCAGAAGCTATATGGATTTCTTGCTGGTTCCAATCCCTGCCCGACTGTTTCTTCTCTTCCTCCAGCTGGTGCCTCTTCCTCAGGCTACCGACGCCACTCACAGCCGCAACGCCACCACCAAGCCCAATCTCATGGAGGCCTACTTGAAGGCCAAGTATGATTATGATTTCTGGGTTGATGAAGATCAACGTGTGTGCAGTCTTCTTTTTTCTTCTCTCACGCCAGAGGCTTTGGAAGTTTTACCTGGCTGTGCCACTTCCAACAAAATATGGGATAATCTTCAGACCATTTATCATGATAGTAGTGCATCAACCATCCTTCGTCTTCATGCTGCTGCTCACGTTATACGTAAGACTGGTACAGTTCATGAACTCTATCTTAAATTTAAAGAAATTTTTGAGCAGTTGTCTATGATGGGTTCTCCTGTATCGAATGATGATACGGTTTTTTGGTTTTTGACTGCCATTGGAACATAGTTTAAGGATTTTTTTGCACCTTTAATTAATCCTTCGCCTACTTCGTTGTATACCGATATTTTATCTCGTGCCAAAAACCACGAATCATTTCTAAAACATTTACAGGACTATTCAACCCCAGCCACTGGGTATGCCGCATTCACAGCAGGAAAAAACCTCTCGGCTGATCGTGCATGGGATCAAGCACCGGCGAGGGGCGGAGGCGCGTACAGCTCACGCACCGGCATGGGTGGCCATTTTTGAGGTTGGCGAGGCAGCAGGTCCGGTGGTCAGTTCTCGGCTGGGGCTGGTCGTGGTCGGTCGCAATGCACTTGGTGTGGTCGTCCCAGTCACTATGCTGCGACTTGTTACAAGATGCTTGCCCAGACTGGTTCTTAGGGTCCAACTCGTTGTACAGACTCCACTCATCTGGCTGAAAGTTTCAGTCATCTCTGCAGTTAGAGTCTACTGCACGATCTTCTGATTGGTATATTGACTCTGGCGCCACCAATCATATGCCATCCCCTGCCACCGACTTAGAATATCTCATGTTGGTGATACTAAGATTTCTGATGGTTTATGCATGTATGATGTTCTAGTTGTTCCTGATATTACTAAGAATCTGTTGTCGATTAGTATACTGACCAGAGATTTAAATTCTTTTGGCACCTTTGATGATCGGAACTTTTTCATTCCGAACAAATTTTCCAAGGCAGTCGTGGGCAGGGGCTACAGTGAGAGTGGTCTCTATGTTTTGGATAGAGGCGATTAACCATTTTTCTAGCATTTACAGCAGAATGAAGGACGTGCATCTTACGAGCTTTGGCATACTCGCTTAGGTTATGCACCGACGATAGTTATTTCTAGTTTTCAGAAGTATGGTCTAGTTTCTTAGTCTTCTTTGTTGCCCAAACCTGTAACCTGTGCCCCCCGTGTCATGGCAAAAGGTCAACGGTTGGCTTTTGTTGAGAACCATAAATGTGCAATGCATGTACTGTATTTGATTCATTGTGACTTATGGGGACCTTTACCTATTTTATTGTCAAATGGTTGTTCGTACTATGCTTTATTTTTGGATGATTATTCTCGTTTCACCTGGCTTTATCCACTTCATCACAAGTCGGATTTTTTTTGCTAACTTACAATTTGAGGCATTTGTGGAGAATCAGTTCTCATCCAAAATTAAGGTTTTTCAGAGTGATGGTGGTACGGAGTTTTTGAAAACTTGTCTACGGGCCCATTTTGCCACTAAGGGCATTCACCATCAAATATCGTGTCCTTACACTCTAGAACAGAATGGTCGTGCGGAGCGTAAACATAGACATGTTGCTGAGATGGGTCTTACTATGCTCTTTCATTCGCATCTGCCTATTTCTTACTGGGATGATGTATTTGCCGCAATTGCATACACGATCAACCGACTACCTACTCCTGTACTGCATGGTTCTTATGCTTATGGGATTCTATATGGTTGTGACCCTAGTTACTCGAATTTTCATCCTTTCGGGTGCCGGGTCTTTCCATTTGTTTGATCATATGCGGATCACAAATTATCTCCCCGCAACATTCCTTGTGTCTTCATTGGCTACAGTTCACAGTACAAAGGTTTTTTGTGTCTAGATTCTTCTACAGGCAGAGTCTACATCACTCGTCATGCTCGATTTAATGAGACATACTTTCCATTTGCTACTTCTTTGACCTCGGGCTCTCCAGCATCCGTTCTTGATGTCTCTACTTTTATTGATCCTGATGGTGACTCTGCGGCTCCTGTGCCCATTCCGGCATCGTCTCCCTTGCTTCCATGCACCATTTCCATGACAGACCCCGAACCAGCTTCTCCATCGCCGATCCTGCCTTCTCAGCCGTCGGTCACGGTGTCTCAGCCAGTTTTAGCCGCCCCTTCTCTGTCCTTCTCCATCGGTCGCCACTTGGCCAGCTCAACCGGGTCTTCTCTGGTGTCATTCGCTAGTCCGACTCCTCCAGCCTTACCACCTCTGCCTCATACTCATTAGATGGCCACTCGGTCAGCCACTGGTGCCATTCAGCGACGAGATTATTTGGACATTATTGCGCATGGTCTTACTGCTGCACTTCTTTCTCAGACAGCCCACTGATTATCGCTCAGCCCTTCAGGATCCAGCCTGGGTTTCAGCTATGGATGATGAGATGGCTGCTCTTCGTAGTCAGCACACTTGGGACTTGGTGCCTCGGCCTTTGGATGCCTACATTGTTGGCTCCAAATGGGTCTATCAGCTCAAGTATCGCCCAGATGGTACTATTGAGTGCCACAAAGGCAGACTTGTGGCACAAGGTTTTTCACAGATTCCCAGCTTTGACTTTGACCATACTTTCAGTCATGTGGTCAAAGTCTCCGCTATTTGGAAAGTCCTTGCAATTGCCACCATGCTTTCTTGGCCACTTCATCAGCTGGATGTCAAGAACGCTTTTCTAAACGATGTTCTAGACACTCCAGTCTATATAAAGCAGCCAGTTGGTTATCGGGATTCTTCTCATCCGGATTTTGTTTATCGCCTGCAGAAGGCCATTTATAGTCTTAAGCAGGCTCATCGAGCTTGGTTCCAGCGGTTTAGCAACTATCTTACCCAGCCTGGTTTTCAGTGCAACTCGATTGATACTTCTTTATTTGTCATGTCAAGAGGGTCGTCGTTACTGTATCTCCTTGTGTATGTGAACAAAATTATTCTTACAGGGAACGACTCGACTCTTCTTCGTCAATTCATTTCTCGGACGCACAGAGAGTTTTCGATCAAGGGTCTTAGTGCTCTTCAATACTTTCTTGGTCTTGAAATTTCTCCTACATCTTCAGGGTTACTTCTTGGCCAAGGAAAGTATGCTCGGGATATTTTTACTCGGGCTAGTATGACTGATGCTGCACCAGTTTCGACACCATTTGTTGCTGGTTCTCAGCTGCACAGTTCCACTGGTCCATCGTTCCGGGATCCTACCCTTGATTGCTCTCTAGTTGGGGCGCTTTAGTATCTCACCATCACTCGTCCGGATTTGGCTTTCTCGGTCAACACAGTGAGTCAGTACCTTCAGGATCCTAGAGGTGATCATTTTACTGCAGTTACACAGATTTTGCGCTATGTTCATGGCACTCTTAATTTTGGTCTGGTTTTTTGTTTTTCCAGCACTCCAGAAGTGTTAGGATATTCATATGTAGACTGGGTCCGCTTTCTGGAGACTCGTTTGTCGACTTATGGTTATGCGGTTTATCTGGGTGGAAATCTGGTTTTTTGGAGTACCAAGAAGCAACCCACTGTTTCTCGCTCAATTACCGAATCTGAGTATCGTGCTCTTGTCAACACTACTTCGGAGGTTGTTTGGCTCACTCATTTGCTTCGTGATTTTTGGGTTCCGCTTTCTAGTTCACCTTTGGTGTTATGCGACAATAGTAGTGCTATCTTCTTGGCTCAGAATCCGGTGGCGAACAAGCGGGAAAATCATATAGATATTGATTACCATTTTGTTCGTGAGCTGGTGACATCTGGAAAGCTGCGCGTTGCTCATGTTCCGACTTCTCTACAGATTGAGGACATCTTCACTAAGGGGCTCTCTCGTCCTTTGTTCAAGTTCTTCAGATCCAAGTTGTGCATCGGCAAGCATCCGACGCTTCGCTTGAGGGGGGGGTGTTAGAATAAAGCAAGTAGAATGTTAGATAATATTTTATTCCATGTTGACTAGGCCTAGAGTTATATTTAGAATAGCCTTCTTTGTACTCTATATATACTCTTCATCATTAATCATAATCATTATGGGAAATTATTGTCATTAAGGTATACGATTATGAACTTGATCAACATGTTACGCTCATGTTGGAACACAGACGAATGACTCTGTAGTACTTCTCAAAAGATATGAAAATCTGGATGCAGATTTTTTTCAATTAAATCCATGAATCGCACAGCCGATATGTCCATTAATATATATACCATGAGCAGATTGGAACTCTCCATGATTATCTCCATAATATTTCGATTCCATATCTGCTTCTACAGCATATCTAAATCGCATAAACAAAGGAATTTTCCTTATCTCAATGTATCTCATAATATTCCATAAATCCAATTCCTTAAGAATAGAGATTTTCCATAAATCCAATATGGTTCAAACATACGCCTAAAACAATATATTGCAAAATCTTCAATATTCCATAAATCAATATCCTCGCAATATTCTTCAATCAATTAAATCCGTTTAGACTTCCGCTTGTCGTATGTTACAACATAGAAAGTCTTTTGCTGATATAATTCCTTCTCCATTTAAAATTCTGATTTTAATCAAATCCCTTGAAGAAAAGAATTAATATGTTCCGTCCAAATTCTTTCCACAAAGGATTTTTATCAAATCATTTCCAATTTCCATAAATCCAATCAAATCTCATAAATATAGGAATTGATATATTCCAAAATGAAAACCATGGCCGAAATATCTCATCGAATTTTTTCATGTCAACACAACAATTCCTTATTTGCATAATTAGATAAATTTGGACTTTACGGTCAGAGCCTTTATGACTCAACTCGCGTGCTCTTCCTCAGTTGTAGATGCAAATTTGCTGCTGTTGCTCTTTTAGCCGTTAAAGATGCTGCCTCTGCAGCTTTAGACCAAGGAAAAGTTGAGGTCAAGTCGTTGATTACTCTTCAACTTTTTCCATATGGTTTTTCTGCACGTTTTAAATTCTTTTCATTTTGTGCCAAAATTTTATGATTCTGCACTTGCTGTTTTGGCTTCCATAACTGCAACGAATTAGATGGATGTTGTAAACTTATGGAACTAAGAGCATAAATTGATTTGTTTTCTTAAGCATTGAACACTTTCTATTTTAATGTATTTTTAAAGATTAATGCCGCTTCTCTTTTTATAGCAAAATTTTTTTATATTTTAAATGGGAAAGTCTCAGGAAAGGCGGTCTTTCCATAAGCTTATGGACAATCCTCAGGGGCATTTGACTTAAATGTTGTAATTTTTTTATAAAATTTAAATATTGCATTTTATAAGTTAAAACAAGTCATAATATGTATTTGAAGGTGAAAATATATGATATAAAAAAATATTTTCAAAAATATTAAGTTTTACATGTAATTTAAGAAATGCAGTGTATAAGGTAAGAAATAAGTGGCCTGTCCATAAGCTTATGGACATGCCGCCTGTCAGGAGATCCACTCATTATAAATACCTTAGAAAAATAATTAAATTAGAATGCCAAACATAGCAGAATAGAGATAGCACACGAAAATATTTATCTTTTATCAAGATGTCATAACTTTGAATCCGTCTTGTGCGAGACCGTCTCAAGTTGCGTGATGAGACTAAGGACTAGTTAGATATTATGTAATAATCATTTAATAGGGAATAAAGTGGTCATATAACCCTATGTTCCGAGAGTTTGTGCTAATATGACCCTGTGAAGTTGGAAAGTGCTATTGTAACCCTGTGTTTTGCTAGAATGTGCTAATATAACCCTGGAGGCTTGAATTTTGCCAGAAATATATGAAATGACTATTATACCCCTGTTTTAAAAAATGTAAAAATACAATTATGCCCTCATTATTTATTAACCACAGAAACTTTCTTCTTCTATTTTCTTCTGCTCTTTTCTTCTCGTTCCTCGTTTGAACCCCGTTTTCACACTCTGTAAATCCTCTAGTTCCACTCTTCACAATCCGACGAAGATTCCATTTTTTCACACTCTGCAGATCCTCGTCAATTTCCAGTAGAGTATTTCCTCTCCGGCGTAGCAGCGGCGGGGCTTGGGTTTCCCGGTGGTTGGGGAAGAGTGGAGCTAGGGTTTAATCGGTGGTTGGGGAAGAGCTGTGGGGCTAGGGTTTCCGTCAATTGGTGGTGGTGCTCGAGGGGGATGAGGAGGGCAAGCACGACGGTGGGTAACGATGTTGGGGTACGACAGCGATGGAGGGTAACGATGTTAGGGTACGGCGGCGATGGTGGGGTACGGTGGCAGCGAAGGTGAGTTCGTTTTTCAATTTGTGTCAAAAAGGTTTTCCAATTTCTGTGGAGTTCATTTTTGTTTTTCAATTTTTGTGGAGCCGCGGTGGTGGTGGTGGTGGTGTGGCTGTGGTGGCGGTGGCGGTGGAGTGGCGTTGGTAGTGGTGGAGGAGCGGCTGTTAAACCCCGAACCCAATTAGACTAATAAATAAAATGTACCTTCGACAGAAATCATGTTATCTGAATTGAACTCTTCAATACTACTCTAATTGGAAATATATATATATATATATATATATATATACTTGAACGATGTGCTAATTATAAAATATAAATTTGGAAAAAATAATTGTTATGGATTAACCTAGATGTTAATCTCGGACGAAGTAAAATTGGGTTAATAATCTTAATTATTGAAAAAAATATTAGTTAATATCAAACGATAATAAAATATTGACGTTTAGTATGTGTTTCACTTAAGGAAGAGGAAGGAAATAATAGTACGAAAATGGTATATACAAATTTCACATTTTAAAAGAGTAAAGTAATAAATGATAATTTGAGTTGTTAAATAATTATCTAGAAGTATCTCCAATAGTTTACCCTGTACCTTCCACTAAAACGAATATTCCTTTAAATTATTGAGGAACACTAATTTTATAACTTCCTAATGTTTTTCATACTTATCACAACTATATATAATTGTTATTTTCATATGTAATTACAAATAAGAATAAAATAAATAAGTTATCATTATTTTGATTTCAAGGAATGTAATTGTGCACATATATATATATATATATATATATATAAATTGATTATAAGTATTGTAAAGAAGAAAACCAATAAATGAGACAATAAGTAAACAAACAAATTAAAATACGTACCAAAAAGGAAAACAAATAGTACGCTGGAATGTGGTGCCATAAGAAAATATTTGGGTACAGGAGAAAACAAAGAAAGAATTAAAATAAATAAAATAAAATAATAAAATACAGGGGAGAGAAATACAGGTGGGCGGACGAGAGAAATTTATCCAAAGTAATTTTTTTGTAAAGTGAACGTAGACAAAATGATAAGATTTTAGGTGGTAGGTGTCAGAAACCTATGTCCTCATCTAGTATAAATGACAACTACTGCCTCTGTGAAAACCCCTACCGAAATGGATTGTTATATATGTAAAAACCCCAACTGAAATAGGAATTAGAAAACATGTAATAACTAAATTTTATCAAATATTTCAATCTTTCCTTTAATTTTCCAAAAAATTAATATATGTATATATATAAATAAATAATATATATATAATACTAATAACAATAAGTAAATAAATAAATAAGAAAGAGAAATTACCAAGAAGAAACTATACATAATTATACATACATATATGTATAGTATATGACAATAGTAAAAACAAGCAAATAAATGAGCAAAGGAATAATTAAATGCAAGAAAATTATTATGAAGAAAAGTTGGCAACGGATGTGAAAAGAATTATCCAAAGTAATTTTTGGAGCAAGTGGTATTACCAGGAAGAAATGAACGGCGGACGTGAAAATTTTTGTCCAAAGTAATTTCGGGCAAGTAGGCTTGAGGTTTACAGGATAGAATTTTAGGTTGGATAGGTGTTAGAACCTATATTTTACTTAGTATAAATATCAGTGATATCTTCCCCAAAATTTACAGCCTTAAGACACTTTGAGTACCAAAAAAACAAATCCGGAGGATTAAGCAGTGAAGTAGAAGCGGCGGTTGTCAAGCCAAGTTTAACTAAGGTGAGTGTAGCATCGCCCTAGCATGAATTGAGTTAAAATATGAGTTATGTTTACACATATATATATATATATATATATATATATATATATATATATATCAGACCTGACTCTCTCGAATTGAACTCCCCACCTCTCGAACCCCTGCTGAAACTTCACTTCTCGAACCACTGTTAAAGCTCTACCTCTCAAACCCCTGCCAAAACACTACCCCTCGAACCCTTGTTAAAGCTTTACCTATCGAACCCCTGCCAAAACACTACCCATTGAACCCCTGTTGAAACTCTACCTCTTGAAACCCCTGTTGAAACTCTACCTCTCGAAACC
This sequence comes from Rubia yunnanensis, assembly GCA_037428765.1. Classification (NCBI taxonomy): domain Eukaryota; kingdom Viridiplantae; phylum Streptophyta; class Magnoliopsida; order Gentianales; family Rubiaceae; genus Rubia; species Rubia yunnanensis. The sequence continues at coordinate 89,158,994 of CM075064.1, read as the reverse complement.
CTACTATTGAAACTCTACCTCTCGAAACCCTACTATTGAAACTCTACCTCTCGAACCCCTGCCAAAACACTACCCCTCAAACCCCTGTTGAAACTCTACCTCTCGAACCCCTGCCAAAAAACTACCCTTCGAACCCCTGTCAAAACTCTACCTCTCGAACCCCTGTCAAGACTCTACCTCTCGAACCCAAGCTGAACCTTTACCTCTCGAACCCCTGCTAAACCTTTACCTCTCGAACCCCTGCTAAACCTTTACCTCTCGAACCCCTGCTAAAACTTTACCTCTCGACCCCTGCTGATCCTTTACCTCTCGAACCTACTGAAAACTTCACCCCTCGAACTTACAAAAAACTTCACCCCTCGAACATACCGAAAACTTCACCCTCAAACCTACCAAAAACTTCACTCCTCGAATATACTGAACCCTTCACCTCTCGAACCCCTACTGGAATCTCACCTCTCTAACTTACTACAATCTTTACCTCTCGAACCTTAACTCTCGAACTAGTGCCACTAGAACCTTAGCTCTCGAATCTTACCTCTCGAACTAGTGACACTAGAACCTTGCCTCTCAAACCTTACCTCTCGAACTAGTGCCTCTAGAACCTTACCTCTTGAACCTTATCTCTCGAACTAGTGCCACTAGAACCTTACCTCTCGAACTAGTGCCACTAGAACCTTACCTCTCAAATCTTACCTCTCGAACTTGTGCCACTAGAACATTACCTCCCAAACCTTACCTCTCGAACTAGTGCGACTAGAACCATACCTCTCAAACCTTACCTATCGAACTAGTGCCACTGGAACCTTACCTCTCGAATCTTACCTCCTTGCGCCACTAGAACTATACCTCCCGAACCTTACCTCTTGAACTAGTGCCACTAGAACCTCACCACTCGAACCTTACCACTAGAACCTCACCACTCAAACTGGTACCATTTACCACTCAAACCAGTACCACCTAATACCCATACCACTTGAACTTTCTCCACTCGAATTCTGTACTCGAACCCAACTACTCGAACCGCGAGTACTTGAACCCCTGTACTCGAACTCATCTGCTCGAACCTTGGTACTTGAAACCTGATAATAGAACATTTCTACTCGATACTCGAACCATGAGAGAGATATGATGGTTACACTTAAATGATGGTATTTACTGATTATTGAATTAAGTGTGTATTTTATCATAATGTACTGGATTTTAATGAAACTGAACTCCTGAACTGCTCTGATATTTTCAGTGAATGCATGGCTTGTACTTTATCTTGCCATGTTAAACTTGAATCATATATTGCTCTGATGACCAGCTTGTACTTTATCTTGCCGTTTCCAACTTGAATTACCTACTACATAATTACCTGTCTGTGATTTTGGGGGCCCCGACACGATTGTAGTTTGGTCAAAGTTGGCGGGGAATGGTACCGACCGGACCGTCTGATTAGACCGGCTACACGTGAAGTTTGGTATGCTAGCATAACCACCTGACTTATACGAGCTCGTAATTGAACACCGGCGTGAATGGGAAAGTGAATTATGAACTGATAGCCTTTGGGCATCACTGACTGGGTTATGTCGTGTATGTTAGTCATAGTTGCCATATAGGCACTTGGCAGCAACTCGATATTAACCACCCGTATCCTTTTTACTGTGTGCTAGGACATACATGGCTAATTGTTAATTGTTATTCTGTGATCACTAAAACTCAACTGGGTAAATACTGGCGATGGAACCTCACTAAGCAAGGAGTTTACCCTAGTTAAACAACCAATTTTCAGATGAAGAAGAACAGTAAGAGAAGAGTACTTGTTGTCTTTACTTTGTTTAATAAAGAAGCATGGGTGAACAGTTAGGTGAAACTTTTAATTAATACTTGTAATAGTAAAGTTAGGTTTTTTTAAAAAAATTATCTAAATCGCTTCCGCATAAAATTTATCTGCTCGTTACTAATAGCAATTTCGGTATCACGCCCAGACCCGACCCGATACTTTGTGGTGGGTTTAGGGGTGTTACAGATGTGGTATCAGAGCTTCCTCAAATCAAATAAAGACAAATCAAAACTTAACTTAATAAAAGACTTCACAGTTACTTAAAACTTAAAGATATTAGATTTGAGATATGGTAGAACCTTGTCTACAAAACTAACGATTTATTGATGTCACTATAGGGAAAATAATAATTTACTAAATGTAAGTTGAAATACAGAAGTCTATGAGGATTGTGAAAAATTAAAGGTAATAAATAAATCCAACCATTACTGAAGAATAACAAAATTCTTCCGGTGATATCTCTGGTGAGAATACTAACATGTAGTACAACGATAATTACAGCAGCAAAGACTGACATTAGTCTCGACATATTATTGGTAAATTGAGAGAAGATATGGTGAGAAGGATATGAAGTAGAACAGAAAATGTAATTATGAATTGTTGGATAAATTCGTATTTATACTATAAAATATAGCCGTTTATAACTGTTATATTACCGTTAGGAATACAGCCGTTTATAGCCGGTATATTACCACTAGACATATATTGACGAATTGTAATTAAATGCTAAGAGTTTAAGGTTATCGAAGAAGATGAAAAAAAACATAGTAAATAAATAAGAATAGTGCCATCAATATTTGCTTGTTTTGAGCTTTCAAATACTTTCTAAATTGAAAACAAAACTGTTCTCCTAAATAGTTTCAAAGAAAAGTTAAATTTCAACAGAACATATTCCATTAGGAGGATATTGGATAAAAGCATTCATTTTTTAAAATCTATTTATTAAAAAAACAAAAACAAATTAGGTATCCTTTCCATTTAACTTGAGAAAACCTTTCAATCACTTGGGGATGGCCAGTCCAGAGTTTGAATCAGGTTCTTATTTTAAATTGAAAGGTCCCTAAATAATAATAACAAAATTTTAGACCCCAAAACGGATAATAAAGCACTAGTCATCACATGAATCTTCATAACATATGTAGTAATATTAGGCCATTAAGCTAAACCCAAATAAAATAACTTTTGTAAAAGTACTATCAATTCCCAGGAATTTACACTCTTTGATGATCATTCAAGCTAGGGTTGAGAACCCAATGATAGATCAAGGAGAAGTCGAATTCAACAGAGGATTAGTTGACGAAGTAATCAAAATTTTGGTGAAAATTAACAATAATTTAAATCCTTTAACCCTAGGATAAATAGGTGAGGTGGGGGAATTATCTTCATTCAAATTAGAAGAGATGCAACCCAAACTTGGACCATACGACATGGTCCAAGTATCACCTCGAGTCCCTTGTTGTACGGTGAGAAAGGAAGGCATAAAGAATAGGAAAATAAATGTTTACGAGGTTGCAAGGTGGGCACAAAATAATGAAGTCCCGATAACTTAGACGAAGTCCTCATTCCAACCACTTGGTCACGGTCATCTGTGATCAATTTGGCTCTAAAGGGTGGAGCTGGTGGAAGTGGTAGGCCAAATGCGCATGCTCGACTTTACACCATAGAGAGTGATGAGAACCATGGTTTGACCGAGGTCATTGAAGGTACCTCCCTATTTTGGGTAAAATTACAGTGAAACTTCGGGGACGAAGTTCGTTAGGGGGGGATTGTGAAACCCCGAACCCAATTAGACTAATAAATAAAATGTACCTCCAATAGAAATCATGTTATCTGAATTGAGCCCTTCAATACCACTCTAATTGGGAAATATATATATATATATATATACACTTGAACGATGTGCTAATTATAAAATATAAATTTGAAAAAAAATTATTATGGATTAACCTAGATGTTAATCTCGGACGAAGTAAATTTGAATTAATAATCTTAATTATTGAAAAAACTATTAGTTAATATCAAACGATGATAAAGAATTGGTGTTTAGTATGGGTTTCACTTAAGGAAGAGGAAGGAAATAATAATACGAAAATGGGATATACAAATTGCACATTTTAAAAGAGTAAAGTAATAAATGATAATTTGAGTTGTTAAATAATTATCTAGAAGTATCTCCAATAGTTTATCCTGTACCTTCCTCTAAAACGAATATTCATTTAAATTATTAAGGAACACTAATTTTATAACTTTCTAATGGTTTTCATACTTATCACAACTATATATAATAGTCATTTTCATATGTAATTACAAATAAGAGTAAAATAAATAAGTTATCATTGTTTTTATTTCAAGGAATATAATTGTACGTATATATATATATATATATATATATAAAAAAATTGATTATAAGTATTGTAAAGAAGAAAAGCCAATAAATGAGACAATAAGTAAACAAACAAATTAAAATACGTACCAAAAAGGAAAACAAATAGTACGCTGCAATGTGGTGCCATAAGGAAATATTTGAATGCAGGAGAAAATAAAACAAGAATTAAAATAAATAAATAAATAAAATAATAAAATACAGGGGAGAGAAATACAGGTTGGCGGACGTGAGAAATTTATCCAAAGTAATTTTTTGTAAAGTGAACGTAGACTAAATGATAAGATTTTAGGTGGTAGGTGTCAGAAACATATGCCCTCATATAGTATAAATGGCAACTACTGTCTCTGTGAAAACCCCTACCGAAATGGATCGTTATATATGTAAAAACCCCAACCGAAATAGAAATTAGAAAACATGTAATAATTAAATTTTATCAAATATTCTAATCTTTCCTTTAATTTTCCAAAAAAGTTATATATGTATATATATATACATAAATATATATATATATATATATATATATATTTATAAATAATACTAGTAAAAATAAGTAAATAAATAAATAAGTAAGAGAAATTACCAAGAAGAAAATATACATAATTATACATACATATATGTACAGTATATGACAATAGTAATAATAAGCAAAGGAATGAGCAAAGGAATAATTAAATGCAAGAAAATTACCATGAAGAAAAGCTGGCAACGGATGTGAAAAGAATTATCCAAAGTAATTTTTGGAGCAAGTGGTATTATTAGGAAGAAATGAACGGCAGACGTGAAGAACTTTGCCCAAAGTAATTTTGGTCAAGTAGGCTTGAGGTTTACATGATAGAATTTTATGTTGGATAGGTGTCATAACCTATATTTTACTAACTATAAATATCAGTGATATCCTCCCCAAAACTTATAGCCTTAAGACACTTCGAGTGCAAAAAAAAAAAAATCCAGAAGGATTAAGCAGTGAAGTAGAAGCGGCGGTTGTCAAGCCAAGTTTAACTAGGTGAATGTTGCATCGCCCTAGCATGAATTGAGTTAAATTTTGAGTAATGTTTACACACACACACACACACACACACATATAATGCCATCAGACCTGACTCTCTTGAACTGAACCCTCCACCTCTAGAACCCCCACATTTAGAACCCCTGCTAAAACTTCACCTCTCGAACCACTATTAAAGCTATACCTCTCGAACCCATGCCAAAACACTACCCCTCGAACCCCTGTTGAAACTCTACCTCTCGAAACCCCTGTTGAAACTCTACCTCTCGAAACCCTACTATTGAAACTCTACCTCTCAAACCCCTGCAAAAACCCTCCCCCTCGAACCCCTGTTGAAACTCTACCTCTCGAACCCCTGCCAAAACACTCTCGAACCCCCGTCAAAACTTTACCTCTCGAACCCCTGTCAAAACTCTACCTCTTGAACCCCTGTTAAGACTTTACCTCTCGAACCCATGCCGAACCTTTACCTCTCAAACCCTTGCTAAACCTTTACCTCTCGAACCCCCACTAAAATTTTACCTCTCGAACCCCTGCTGAACCTTTACCTCTTGAACCTACTAAAAACTTCACCCCTCGAACTTACCGAAAACTTCACCCCTCGAACCCACCAAAAACTTCCCTCCTCAAACATACTGAACCCTTCACCTCTCGAACATACTACAATCTTTACCTCTCAAACCTTGCCTCTCAAACTAGTGCCACTAGAACCTTGGCTCTCGAATCTTACCTCTCGAACTAGTGCCACTAGAACCTTACCTCTCGAACTAGTGCCTCTAGAACCTTACCTATTGAACTAGTGCCACTAGAACCTTACCTCTCGAACTAGTGCCACTAGAACCTTACCTCTCGAATCTTACCTCTTGAACTTGTGCCACTAGAACCTTACCTCCCTATCCTTACCTCTCGAACTAGTGCCACTAGAACTGTACCTCTCGAACCTTACCTCTCGAACTAGTGCCACTAGAATTTTACCTCTCGAATCTTACCTCTCGAACTTGCGCCACTAGAACTATACCTCCCGAACCTTACCTCTCGAACTAGTGCCATTAGAACCTCACTACTCAAACCTTACCACTAGAACTTGTACCACTTACCACTCGAACCAGTACCAGTACCACCTGATACCTATACCACTTGAACCTTCTCCACTCGAATTCTTTACTCGAACCTCCTGTACTCAAACCCAACTACTTGAACCGTGAGTACTCGAACCCCTATACTCGAACTTATCTGCTCAAACACTGGTACTTGAAGCCTGATACTCGAACCTTTCTACTCGATACTCGAACCATGAGAGAGAGAGATATGACGGTTACACTAAAATGATGGTATTTACTGATTATTGAATTAAGTGTGTATTTTATCATACTATACAGGATTTTCGTGAAACTGAACTCCTAAACTGCTCTAATATTTTCTGTGAATGACCGGCTTGTACTTTATCTTGCCATGTCCAATTTGAATTACCTTCTACTTGATTACCTGTCTGTGATTTTGGGGGCCCCGACGCAGTTGTAGTTTGGTCGAAGTCGGTGGGGAACGGTACTGACCAGACCGTCTGATTAGACCGGCTACACGCGGAGTTTGGTATGCTAGCATAACCACCTGACTGATACGAGCTCGTAACTGAACACCAGCTTGAATGGGAAAGTGAATTCTAAACTGATAGCCTCGGGCATCACTAACTGGGTTATGTCGTGTATGTTAGTCACAGTTGCCATATAGGCACTTGGCAGCAACTCGACATTAATCACCCGTATCTTTTTACTGTGTGCTAGGACATACGTGGCTAATTGTTAATTGTTATTCTGTGATCACTAAAACTCAACTGGTTAAATAGTGGCGATGGAACCTCACTAAGGAAGGAGCTTACCCTAGTTAAACAACTCCTTTTCAGGTAAAGAAGAACAGTAAGAGAAGAGTACTTGTTGTCTTTACTCCATTTGATAAAGAAGCCTGGGTGAACAATTAGGTGAAACTTTTAAGTAATACTTGTAATAGTAAAGTTAGGTTTTTAAAAAAATTATCTAAATCGCTTTCGCATAAAATTTATCTGCTCGTTACTACTAGCAATTTCGGTATCATACCCAGACCTGACCTGATACTTTGTGGTGGGTTTGGGGGTGTTATAGCAGTTGGTGGAGGTGGTGGAGTGGCGGTCGTGGTGGTGGAGAAGCGGCTGTGGTGTTGGTGGTCGTGGTGGTGGAACGGCTGTTGTGGTGGCGGCGGTGGTGGTGGTGATGGTGGTGGTGGAGGTAGAGTGGCTGTGGTGGTGGAGGAGCAGCGGTGGTGGTGGTGGAGCGATGGTGGTGGTGGTGGAGCAGCGTTGGCGATTGAGCGGCAGCTGTAGTGGTGGAGCTGCGGTGGTGGTGGAGCGGTGGTTGTGGTGGTGGTGGTGGTGCTTCTGATGAATGCTAGGGTATTTTAGTTTATGCATTTGTAATTTGAATGCTAGGGGTAGTTTAATCTTTTTAATTTTTTTCATCGCCGAAAATTACTAAGTCATTGCCGGAATAGTGCCGCAGGGTTATATCGGCACTTCTTATGCAAAACACAGGGCTACAATAGCACTTTTTAATTTCACATGGTCATATTATCACAAACCTCCAAAACACATGGCCATATCAGTATTTTGCCCTTCAATAGGAAATAGTCAAATTCTGTGTCAAATTATAATATATTTTCTCTCGGGATATATTTTAGAAACACTCTAAACTTCAGGGCCTGGATTACAATACCTCTTTTTAAACCCTCTTCTTTCTTGCCGGAGCTACCATCGGCATTCATCACCCTCCCTTCTTTGCCCTCCCGCCTCGACCTTCGCCTTTGTATCTATCAGAAGGCGTCGCATTATTTGATTTTCACATTTAGATGCAGCTAAATTTTTTTACGGATTCTCTGGTTTTCAAGATTTTCATCATGTTCGTCGGCTAGATTTAAGCTTCCCACCGGTCGAATTAGCGTTTCTCATTAGCCGATGGCATATTCCGTCTTTGATGTCTATCCGGTACATTTTCTGGCTCGTTGTTTCGCCGATGACGCTAGACCGTTCTTCGTTTTCCAGTTCTATGTTTTCCAATGTGTTCAAAGAAGCCGTCTGCAATTTTGCTTGCATATGGGCCTCAGGATATTTATTTGGTCCAATTAATTGGGCCAATGAAGCCGACTGCCATTTCTTCCTATATTGTTTACTTGATGTTAGATTATTATGTTGTCAAAAAATTAGTTTTTTTTGATGGAATGACACCCGGAGGTGGGGGTTGTTTATTATGGTACCCCTAGCCAAAAGAAACCATAGTAGCATAGCGTTAATTTACAGAAGGCAATAGCATTGCCCGCAAAATGAGGTGTACAACCTAGGTTAGGAAACTAAACAAGGTTAATAGGATTAGGTTAATTGCAATTCCAAAGCTACAAATCTCCACACCCCGTGTTAATTCGTATTTTGGCCAGGCAATTAACCTAAAATAGTATATAATTAAGCTGATATTTGTAAAAGTGAGAGAGCCGATGAGGTGGTATCTGAGCCGATGAAGTCCGAATGTATCTCCAAAATATGAGGTCCGAGTCCGAGTATTTGTGCCGATGAAGTCCGAGTCCGAGTGTATCTCCAAACAGTGGTGACCGTACCTGCATGAAAAAAAAACATAATTCATTAGCAGTATCAATTCAAAAACGAGCCATGCGAGATAATTCTAATCTGTGGAAGTTGTTGCATATCCAAAGAAATAAGGCCCTTGATATGCACAGGAAGATTAAGAAGATTCAAAGTCAGATTATGTGCAGAGTGGTACTTGGCGATTGCATCCGCCACCATATTCCTTTGCCTTGGCACATACAAAAGATTAGCTCCTCGAAGAAGAAGATTTACTTTGTAAGCCTCATTAAACACATGCCAATGGGCAGAGTATGGATCATTAATCATTTTAACCGCTAGTTGTGAGTCAGATTCAATAGTAACAGTTTCATCCAGATGGCAAAAATTTAGACATGCAAATTGCACTGCAAGAATTTCAGCAAGCAATGAAGATGTAGCCGAAATTGCTGCAGACTTAACAAATAAAGGTGTGCCATTGCTGTTCCTTATGAATATCCCTACAGAAGCCCTGTTTGGAAACCATGATGCATCAGAGTTGATCTTAATGCAATGAAGTTTCGGTTTCTCCCAACAAACAACCTTAATTATCGGTTTAGGAGGGGGTCTGAGAAGAGATATTAGGCTTATAATTGGATGTGGGATCCCAGTGTAGGATTTCAGGTATGTGGGATTGGAAAACAGAGTTAATCTAATGAGATCAAGAGCTTCCTTACAGATGTATTCAGTGGAGAAGGGAATCTGCTGAAAAAGGTATCGGTTCCTGGCTTTCCAAAGGGACCAGCAGATAATAGGAGGAAGTATATTGCAAATCAGCTGATGGCTTTTAGGGAGATCACCACAGTTCCAAAATATGAAGAAAGTTTGAGCTAGGGACTGAGGTTCAGTTATGTGGAAGTGTACTAAGGAGGCCATGAACTTCCATACAGATTTAGCCAGCGAGCAAGAAGTGAAAAAATGTTCAATAGAATCCATATGACAACATACTGGGCATTTCGATGCAAGGGAAAAACCACACGAAATAAGTATATCATCGAAAGGAAGCAAAGAATGTAACAACTTCCAGTTAAAAATTGATATCTTTTTCTGAAGAACCCTATTCCACAGAAGTTTGGATATGAGAGAATTACCTGTAGCAGCTGTCATTGCTCGATAGGCCGATTTGGAGGAGAAGTTACCTGTAGGATCGGGTTTCCAGATGATCCTGTCATCCCTAGACTGTACTAACTCAGCTTCCTGTAGAAATAACACAGTATCATTTTCTAAGAAAGGGGAAACCAGAGCTAAAATCTCAGTTTTGTTTCTAATAAAATCTGCCACAGTACAGAATTTAAATGTTGCAGATATATGTTGAGGGACAGAGTTTATTAATGGTCCGGACATACACCAATTTGCAGTCCAAAAGTTACAGGAACCTTTCCCGTGGATGATAAATGAATTTTGTTCAGCAAAAAAGTTCACTGAACAAATTCTCCTCCAGGTTGCAAATTTTCTATGAGTATCAGAAAAAGACCATAGCAATTTAGCCCACATTGTATTACCCAGTTGGCATTTCCACCACAGTTTAAGGGAGAAAACATCTAGGATAGCTTTGATAGATCAGAACCCTAAACCACACTGAGAGATTGGGGTAGCAAGGTTTGCCCATTTTCTCTATATTTTGTTCCTTTTACCTCCCGTCTCTCCCCAGAAAAACCTAGCCAACCTTTTCTCTAGATTTTTGATTATTCCTTTTGGTGGTTTTGTTACAACCCATAGATGTTGAGGCATAGCATACAGACAGGATTGAATCAAAATAAGTTTGCCCCCAGAACTTAGCCACTGGTTTTTTCAATTTTGAAGTTTTCTGTCTCATTTTTCCATAAGTGGCTGAAAATACCTATTAAGAATTCTACCTTTAAAAATTGGACAGCCGAGGTATTGGAAGGGTAGAGAACCCTGCTTCATTTTAAGAATCGTCCTAATCTGATTTAGTTTACCAGTTGAGGCCTTTTTACTCGTATAAAAATCAGATTTATTAAAATTGAACTTTTGGCCCGAGGTATATTCAAAGACATCTAGAAATGCCTTAATCCTAATGAGATTATATTTAGAAGCTTGCATAAAAATAATGGTATCATCCGCATACATGAGATGGGTAGCTGGTGGGAATGGAGATGGGATTTGATAGTATGAAAGCTTATTATTTTGGAAAATGAATGAAAGGCTCCTAGAGAAGGCTTCTGAAAAAATATTAAAGAGGAAGGGAGAGAGTGGATCACCTTGCTGTATTCCTCTTGTGGCCTTGAAAAAACCCACAGGATTACCATTGATGAGTATGGAAAAATAAGCATGGGAAAGATTATTCATAACAGCATGCAGAAATTTTCCACTGAAACCAAATTTCATCATAATTATCCTAAGAAAATGCCAGTTTACTCTATCAAAAGCTTTCTGTAAGTCAAGTTTCAGGATACAGTTAGGGATTCTAGCCTTCTTATCCAGAAACCGAATCATTTCCTGAAGGTAAATGATGTTGTCCGAGATATCCCTATTCTGCATAAAAGCAGTCTGATTAGGGGAGATAAGTTTATCCATATATGGTCTAAGCCTTTCCATAAGAGCCTTGGAGCATATTTTGTTAAGGACATTAGACAAGCTTATTGGTCTGAAATCATCAAAAGAGCTAGGGGTGGCTTTTTTGGGGATTAAGGTAATCCAAGTGCTGGATATACCTCTAGGCAGCACCTTACCATCTATGAATTCATTCACTGCCTCAATGAGGTCAGTTTTTATAATAGCCCAGCATTTTGAGTAAAATTTTGGAGTAAATCCATCAGGCCCCGGGCTACTGTTTTTACTTAGGCCCTTAATTACTGCCTCAACCTCTGTTTTAGTGGCTGGTTTAGACAAATCACAGTTGTCATTATCAGAAATAACATATGGGATTTGGCTCAGGAAATGTGAATAGTAAGAGTTATTAGGCAGCTGATTTGGTTCTTTCAATAAGTCAGAGTAATAAGCTATGGCTTCATTATTAATGTCTACCTGAGAACTAAGCCATTGACCATCATTATTTTTAATCTTTGAGATTTGAAGTCTGCTGTTTTTCTCTTGGACCACTCTGTGGAAGAACTGTGTGTTGTTATCTCCTAATCTATGCCATTTTAATTTAGCTTTATGTTTCCAAAAATTTTCTTTTTCCTTTTGTGCTCGCAACAGCAAAGCCCTTTTCTCGTTTAATTTCCTAAGTTCAAAAGCTGAGGGGTTAAGGTCAAAAGCAGCTTCTTGAATTCTAAGGATTTCCTCAGCTTTTAAAATGTTAGAGTCTATGTTCCCAAAGCAAACTTTATTCCAAAATTTTATCTCCTTTTTCAATCTAATTAGTTTCAAAAAGAAACCTAATAAGCCAGTTTCGATCATATCTTTATCCCAGCATGTCTTAATTAAAGGGATGAAATCCTGCCGGTTGAACCATACGTTAAGGAACCTAAAAGGTTTAGGGAAGTGAGTAATCAAATTGGAAATCTGTAATAGCAGTGGGGAGTGATCAGAAGTTTGTCTATTCAAGATTTGGATGGAGGAGGAGGGATACTTATAGTTCCATGAAATTGTACACAAACCTCTATCAAGCCTTTTAGATGTGGGGTTCCTAAGTCTGGAATTGCACCATGTAAAAAGGTTTCCGACTGTATTTATTTCCTGAACACCCGTGCTATTAATCCATGCGTTAAAATCCCTAATGCTACCTAGAGAGGGGGAGCTAGGACCCTTGTATTCTGTGAGAGATGTAATAGTGTTAAAGTCTCCTATAAAAATGGTATCACCATTAGTAATAGGTTCCAGGTCATTCCATAGGGTTTTCCTGCCTTCCCTATTCCTAAGAGCATAAACAAAAACTGCCTCCATTTCTAGGTTAATGGTCTGGTGCTTTATGTGGACATGAAGAAATTGCTCATGTGAAGACAGTGGAGAAACTGCAATTAAATTGATCCACATAAGCTAGATTTTGCTATTAAACAGTGACAGGCCATTTGGGTAGTTAAGTTTATCCATATAAGATTGGATTTTAGAGATATCATGCATAGGTTCGATTAAGCACAACATTTGAATCTTTTTAAGTCTGACTAAATTAGTTAATCTCAGAATTGATGACTCCATTCCCCTAAGGTTCCAAACTAAGAAATTGATTGTGGGAAAACCAGTCATTGTTCACCAGACTTATTACTTTTAGTAGATGACCTAAGCATCATTTTATTTATCTGACTGAAATAATTGGTTTTTTTGCCTTTGGCCTTACCTGGCTGGGGGTCATCACCCAGAATAGTGGAGAGCTTAGGGTCAGCTTGATGTGAGGAACTGAGCACTGGATCAGGCCCTGGTTCTTGATCAATTAATAGATCCTCCAGCTCATCCTGCAATACTGAAAATCTGCTTCCCATTCTTCCTTGTGAGGACAGATTAATATTTTTTTGTCTATCCAAACCTAATGTAAGTGTACCAATATGAATATCATCTTTTGCATATGTTCTAGGGGTAAAATTAGTGAGAGCAGAGTCATTTAAGAGCTTAGTAATGGAAATGTCAGTACTATGAGTATGTTTGGACTTGACAAGATTAACAGGTGTAACTTTGTCAATTCCTGAGGCACTAGTAGTCACTATTGGGGGATTGGATTGAAAGTTATGAGAGGTGGAAGGCTTATCCATTTGGCTTGCAACTTTCATATTGTCCATACTGGAAGGATCAGTCTGATCATCGCCTGAGATCAGTGGAGGAGTGTCAAACTTTTTTCCAGTAGCCTGCCACAGAGGCTGGTTGGGTATTTTGTTATCTTCCTGAGGTTTGGCAATTTGGTTTGGAGGAAAGGCACGACATTGGGCTACTGAGTGGCCTAATTTGGCACAGTGGTTACAGTATAGAGAGATGTCCTCATATTCAATTAAATATTTCTTGTTATTTGTTACTGACCCCAAACGAATATGGTTGCATAAAGGTTTCTGTAGGTAAATTTCCACACAGAGCTTAATGGCTGAGGGTCTGGTGAGCATATCTGTGGCTAGGTCAGTTTTAATGAAAGTGCCTATACTGTTGCCAATTGACTCGATTGATGCTGAATTGTAGTAATACAGAGGAACTTCCCTAATGATACACCACACAGGGACTATTGGTGATTCTCTATGAGTTGAAAACTTGGGTGTCCATTTTAACATTTTGAGTAAAATTCCACTAAAATTCCACACACCCTTCATCCAACAACGTTGGTAATCATTAAGTAGTTCAAAACGAATAAGCACATGCTTATAGTCTAAGGAGCCAAGTTGGTACTTACCTGAGAAACCTACCGTCTTGAAAAACTGCTCCAACTGGTCCATTGTGCATCTCTCCTTAGTAAATTTGCCGACCAGGGCGTTGGCATAGTGGGTTGACAGTTTTGCAATTTGGTCGTCCGAGTACAAGCAGGCCACGTCACCCAGGTGTTGGACTTTGGGGATTAACTCGGGGTTATTAGGCAGAACTTTAGCTAGAGGGTGGGATTTGCTTTGAAGGGCGGCAGCGAAGGATAGAGGATGAGGAGGTGGAGGAGGATTTAGATTGGGTGGTTGGTTAGGGTTGGTGGTTTCCGGTATGTTTAGAGATGGAGGGGTAGCCATGGGTGAGATCGCTAACGGCGAGGAAGCCGTTACCAGCGACGAAAACCGGCAACGATTATCGATAGATCAGCAGGGAAAAAAGGTGAAGGAATTGGGAGAGGAGAAGTAAAAAAATTATTCACACCTAATGTCGCACGTAGAAACAGTGACTTAATTCGCACGTAGAAACGTTTGTCACGAAAAATTAGTTAGATTGTATTTAATGTAGCATCTGGTTTAAATTTGAAGAGTCTGCTGACGGGCGGCATGTCCATTGACAAACCACTTATTTTTACCTTATATATTGTATTTGTTAAATTACATACAAAATTTAAAAATTTTGAAAATATATTTTACATCATAGGTTGATTCCTATGATGTAAAATATATTTTACATATATTTTGTAAAATATATTTTACACTCTTCATGCTCAGGATGATTTTTGCAGGTTCTTCATGCACAGGTTGATTCCTCTGACTGAGGGCTTTCTCTGCTCCAATGATCCAGCTGATCCAAACTGATACATACTAACCAAACTGATCCAAACTGATCCAGTTGACACATACTGATTGAGGACATTCTCACTGATCCACCTGCAACATTTTTTTGTAAACTCATAGCCTCCTGTTACTAGTAGAGGATAAGCTCCTTAGCCTATGTGGGGTGATTCTGACTGCCTTGTGTTTCGTTAAGTCGATTCACTAACAAGTTCGATGATCTCTTATATAGACTAACAGTCTTTGTAATCCTCTAACTATCATCTACATTTCTTTCATTCTTTTGGAAGCAACAAATGTTGCTTCACGAGCCTATTGCTCACTCTTGTATATCTTGACTAAGCTACGGCTTCATCTTTCTTTCTTTTTATGTTTCTTTTATGGCTTGGGAAGGCCTAATATAATTTCCCCCATCTATGGATGGTTTAATAAAAAAAAAACATCATAGATTTTTATATTTTCACATTTAAATACACATTATTACTTTTTTTTGGGACAATGTAAACTCGTTCATTCATCAGAAAAAACCAATTCCACCTGTACAACTCATTCTAGCAAACTATCTTTACCTATCATAAAGTTAGCACATAATTCCCTCATATTAGGTAACTCCCAACTTCTATATACAAGAGAATCCACAATCTTTGCCAGGATATGACCCACCCGTCGATCACCATTAAAGCACACTCCATTACGCCATTGCCAAACTTCGTAAACTATCTCTGTGATATCCGTTTTCAGCATCTTCATCATTTTACCCTTGCCTTTACATCGCCTCAAAATCCACTCAAACTCACAACTCCAAGCCTCTAGTTGCCTCCGAATTTGGAGCCATTCTAGCACTGCCTTCCAGATTTGCTTCGTTTCTAGACAGCCAAAAAAAAGATGGTCTATTGCTTCCTCCTCACCACACAACACACAAACACGATCCAAAGGTATACCAAACTGTACCAACATGTCTTTCGTCGGTAGGCAGCCATGACACAACATCCCACGTAACTTCCTGGCTCACTAGCTTTAGCTCATTGTACAGTTGCCTGATACTAAATTTCTGCCCGTTAAGCTGAGTTTTCCATGCTTGCAATGTCTTCACTTTATCTCGACAGTGACTGACCCCTTTCAGCACCCAAGAACAATCCTGTGGGAATTTGACAACCATGGCCGACTGCTCCCTAATGTACATCTCATGACCCCATTTAATCCACAGTCTATCCATTTTCGGCATAGATTCCACAGGTTTTTACACATGCTAGCAAAGCTCCAATCTATTAAGCTAATCACATTCAGACCTCCCATTTTCTTTGGTTCACAGATCCTCTCACAGGATATAGGGGACTTCCTGGAAATGGTGTCACTACCAGTCCACAAATAAGAATGACAAATGGCCTCAATGTGTTTGAGCACAGCTTTTGGAATTGGCAAAGCTTGCATCCAAAAGTCAGTGACAGAAAAAAGAACACTTTTAATCAAATGCAGCTTATCAGCATAACTAAGTAACTTCGCACTCCAATTCCTTACTCTGGATACCACTTTGTCAATGAGGGGTTGGCAAGTTTGGACAGTCAACTTCCTGCTAGCCAAATGAATGCCCAAGTACCGGAAAGGCAGCCTCTTTTCTGTAAACCCAGTGATATGCAGTACACTGGCTCTCTGCTTCTTAGTCATTCCCCCAAAGTACACCCGACATTTATCTATACTGACCCTCTAACCAGTAGAGTTTTCCAAAATTTTGTATGCCTGCATCAACAGACTCACTGATGTCTGATCCCCACTGGAAAACACAAGGACAACATCAGCAAAGTTCAGGTTCAGGATCAGCATCCCTGCACACCGTGGATGAAACCTAAACTGTGGGTTATCTGCTGCTACATGTAGACACCTAGACATATACTCCATCACCAAAACAAAGAGAAGTGGTGAGATAGGGTCACCTTGTCTCAACCCCTGCTTTGCCTCCAAGAACTCAGTCGGACAGCCATTAACCAGATATTTAAAGGATACAGATCGTACACATATCATTACCTAACAGACAAACTGTTCAGGCATCCCCAAATGTTTCAAAATGTTCTCCAAACAGTCCCAAGACACATTGTCATATGCCTTTTAGATGTCCATTTGGATCACACACCGGGGTACTCCTGTTTTCCTGTTATAACCCCGAACCAGTTCATAATCCATCAGTATGTGGTCGTGGATGCTCCGTTTTGGGACAAATGCTGTCTGATTTAGATTCACCACTGCAGATATTACCTTGCTCAATCTGTAAGTGAGGATCTTGGATATAATCTTGTACACAGTTGTGCAACAAGAGAGTGGCCTGAGATCCTTCACTGTTACTGCTATCTCATGCTTGGGAATAAGAGTCACAAGAGTCCCATTCACTACTTTATACAATTTCCTCCTTTCAAAAAACTCCTCCACTGCTCCCATGACATCCACCTTCACCAGCTCCCAATTTTGTTTGAAAAATAGCACATTAAAACCTTCATACCCAGGGGCCTTTAAGTTACCAATACCTTTTATAGCATCCTCTACCTCCTTTGTACATACTGGCGCAATCAAGGATCTTCTACTTTCATTGTTAAGGCAAGCTCCATTCATAATGATCTCCTCATCAACCTTTTCTGTCCTTACTGTGCCTGTCCCACCAGGTGACCATAAAAATTAAGCACCCCCCTTTCAATGTCCCTCTGATCATTCAGGGCAGTGCCATTTTCCAGTTCCAGTTTGTGTATGCCTGCCAATTTATTCTTAGCCTTAGTTGAAGAATGGAAATATGCATTATTTCCATCTCCAAGCCTCAGTTAATCTACCTTTGACCTCTGTCTGGCAATTTGTTCATCAACCAGACTTCACTTCTGGACTACCTCAATGCCCACAATCACCGCCTTGATCCTATTCGGATTCAGCTTCTGTTTCCTCAGCTCTACCTGTGCCTCCTATAAATCCTGTCGTGCTTTCTCCAGTTTAACTCGGACTCCACTCAATAACTTCATGTGTGGTTTCAGTGCTGTTTGTAGCAGGATCAACTTCTTCCAGAGGATAAGCATTTTATCACCCTCCATAGGTTCCCTCCAGCTGCTCTCTATAGTCTCCACCACCTTAGGCATATCCATCAGGAAGTTGATGAATTTGAACTGCCTTTTCCTCCGCACAATTTGTTCCTGTAGATTGACTTTCAGTGGGGCATGATCGGATATCCCAGGGACCAAATTTTCCACAAATGTATCAGGGAAATTCCTGAACCACTCAGTGTTTGCTAGAACCCTATCAATTCTGGATTATATCACCCCTCCCACTTGTCTATTAGACCAAGCATAATACTCCTCTATCGAGTCGCACTCACTTAACCCCGTATTCATCAGCATCTGTTCAAGGTCCCAAAACTCCTGGGCCTGAACCTCATTACCCCCTATCATGTCCTCCTGTTTCAAGACATTATTAAAATCTCCCAAGACAATCCAAGGCCCCTGAATTACCTTTTGAGTTTGCTCCACATCATTCCACAGTTGCTTCCTAGATTTTAACTGATTGTTGGCATAAACGGCAATTAGCCAGCACAGTACCTGTCCATCCTTCAGAACCTGACAGAGAACCATTTGATCTGTCTTCCTTTGAGCTTGTACAGTTATCCTTTGTGTATCCCACATCACCCAAAGTCTGCCATTGGGGTGATTCTCATAATTGTCAACATAATGCCATCTCTCCCCTAAACCTTTCATGATCCCCCCAGCCTGTTCTTTTTTCTGTTGTTTCTATAATGACAACAAGCACACAGTTTTGCTCTAAGAGGCGGGCTCTAACCTCCTTCTGCTTTGCTATATTATTCAAGCCCCGTATATTCTATGCATCTATCACGGGACATCATAGTCCCTCGAAGGATCCTGCCAAATCCCCAATGGTCGATGCCCATAACTACACTCTCCTCCACTAACTCCAGGTACTACAGTCACAGTGCTATCCCCCATTTTCATCTTACCTCTGATGCTTTCCCACACCACCTTCATCCCACGCTTACCATTGGCAACCTGTGATTTGCCACTGACAATCTCCTCATCCGCACTCAGCTTACCCTCTATTTTCTCAGCTTCATTTGGCCTAGTATCCCCTGCAACTGTTTTCTTTCTGATCCATTTCTGTACTGGCTTGTCCTTCTATTCAGAGCACAAATGTCCTCCCATCTGATATATCCTGCAATACAATGGACGTCCCTCCAATTCTAGTACCTGCTCAAAGACATTACCCTCCATATCCTTGATAGGCACAGATTGCGGAATATCCTGAGAGATATCAATCTCCACAAGGATTCTAGCATACGACACTCTCAGTTTGGCAGTTGTACATTCATCCGTACACATGGGCTACGGGGTCCCCATAAATATAAAGGCAAATTTGGCAGTTTCACCCATGTTGGGGGGATTCTAGACATCTCATCTTTCAGGGAGAACCTATGTTTCCATATATGTAAGAACATCATCATATTGTATATGGTATAAGGTCCCCTTCTTAAAATAGTATCCCCATCTTCCTGAGACTTAAACTGCATTATGAAATAACCCTCCTCATTATAGAACAAATCCTAGCCACAAACGACCACGATCTCTCCATAAATTTTCTCACAACATTTATACTCAAATCACCCGCAAATACATACATGATTAATGAAGTCTCCCAATATGATAACTCATCCTAAACATCCTCCATATCAATTTCAACTTCCATTTTCTCGGCTACCAATTTTGGCACCACATAATCAATTTTCATTCCCCTCAATTGAGATCGATTTCCAGTTATAACCTCTACCCATGGTTTCGGTCTATCACCCAATTCCTCCCCTACTACTGTAGTTTTGGGTATAGCACTTACCTCTATCATGATCGCAGCACCCTGTTCTGATTCCTTCGTAACCTCATTCTCCAATTCACCATTCGTCTGGTTGTGCCCATCCTCCACGTTCCTTTCTTTGCCAACGTAGCTCCACTCCTCCGGTGGCAGCACCACCTTCTTCCGTGGTCGGCCCCGCCCCCGCTCCCGCTCCCGCTTCATGGTCGGATCTAGATTCTCACTTTGAGTAGGTGAAAATTGCCCATAGCTCAATATGTTTGCATTTTGGGTTTTAAAAAAAGTTAACGTTGATCTTTATTATTAATTGTTTTAACTTACAAAATGCAATATTTAAATTTTATAAAAAATTATAACATTTAAGTTAAATACCCCCGTGAAATGTCCATAAACTTATGGAAAGACCGCCTTTCTTGACACTTTCCCAAATTTGAAAATATCCATTTTAAATTAGAGTCCGTCTCTTGAAAGACGTTCTAGTTATAAGTCATGGAAATACCAAGGTTTAAAGTGCAAATTAGAAGAAATGAAGATAAAAATTTTGAATTTCATGAATCGGGTTATAAACTTTATAACTACTAAACGTTGCTTAATAAATTTTTAATATCGCAACAAAGACCTTTTACCTTTTATTATTATACTTAAACCCCTTCTTTCCATAAATATATGGAAAGTCTTTAAATTATTACGTGTCTAGAGAATAATTAAAACATCAATTTTGAATAATAATGAACATCAAATTAAAATACTAAAATAAAATTAAATTCAATATGTAAAAATCAAATAAAACACTAAATTTTAACAATAATAATAATAACAATACTTGAAATAAAACACAATAAAAAATTTAAATAGTTAAAAATTAGATTAAAAAATTAAATATGGATATCAAATTAGAATGGTTGAACATCAAATAAAAATACTAAAATATACACATCAAATTAAAATGTTTAATCATCAAATAATAATATTAAAAATACATATCAAAACCGAAATGGAAAAAAAAACACAAAAAAAACCATCAAACTAAAATAATGATTCATCAAATTAATATAACAAAAAAATACAATCCAATTAAAATAGTTAAACATCAAATAAAACTCTAAAATAAAAATTAAATTAAAATAGTTAACCATCTCATAAAAACATTGAAAACACATCAAATTTTTGTATTAAAACATCAAATAAAAACACACGTGAATTTTAAAACATCAGAGTGTAGAATAAAATGTGACACTAGTACCGAAAAAATAAAACATCAATACTAGGAAAATTAAAAAAACGCTATTGAAACATCAAGGACGCATTAAATAAAAATCTAAAATTCTAAAAAATTATCGACGTTATTTTTTAAACGACATGATGAAAAATTAAAGCATGAATCAAAATGAAAAAATATATATTTAAAAAAAATTAAAAAAATAAATATCACTAACTAGTGTGAAATATTAATAATGCCAAAAGTTTAAAATGTAATCGCAAGATTTACATTAAAATGTAACACTAATATAAAAAAAATCAATACTAAAAGTTAAAAAATCGTTTAAGGCGATTGAAACATCAAAGGATGCACAAAATAAAATATAAATATTCCAAAAAAAGAAACATTAATATCAATTTTTAAAAGTACTCGCTGAAAAACTAAAAGATCAATTAGAATGAAAGTATAAATTATAAATTAAAATTTAAGATGATAAAATATCACTAACTAGTGTCAACATGTATAAAGTGTCAAAAAATTAACATGCAAACACGAGATTTATAATAAAAGATCAAAATTTAACTTTAAAACACATGATTTTAGTGAAAAAAAGGCTTACGAAAAAAATCACAAGGTTTTGGTTGAAACATCAAGTGGTGAAAATGAAACATCAAGTCTAGTAGTAAAAACTTGCGCATTGCGCAGAAACGAGGGAAACAATTGATTTGCAAAGTTCTCCAACCTGTATTCTTGACCTCTAAGATTTATATAACCTGGAATTATTAATTCCCCAATTATTTTTGTCCAACACCCTCAAAAAGTGATATTTGCACTTGATTCCTCCTTCCTCTCCCATACTCTTTTAAATTATATTTGATACCCCATCTCTTATTAAACTTCATAATCTCGCTGTGAGATGGTCTCACACGAAACTTTTTGTCCATAATTTTTTTATTAGAAATTATAACTCTCAAGAACAATATTACTTATTATAAATGTTATAAACGTTGAGTTTTTTTACCAGCAACTCTATGAATGATAACATTTATGACTAACATGTGTTTTTCTTTCTTTGTTAAGAAATTCAAAATTATTGATATTTTCTAAAATTAGTTAATTACTGTATTTATCGCAAAGCATCATATAATAAGGATTGTTTGCATTTTGTTATCAACTAGGGTATATAAGGTCATTATGACTTCATTATTAAACTAAAACGACATCGTTTGACTTCGTTACCTTCGTTGCCTTCGTTCTCCTCCCTCTCCGCTTGTCTTCTTAATTGATGATATCCGTTCTTGATATACTCTTTTCTCAGCGACTCTGCTCCCAGTGCACGCAAGGTCCAGTGGAGGAGGTTGCGGCTGATGTTCGTGTGGCAGCGGTGCATCAACATAGACAGCGGAGCATTCTAATGGCGGGAGGCGCAGTGGTGTCGCCAGAGAAGTTGGTTAGGGCATCGATGATGGAGCAGTTGGTGCCGGAATCACTACCCACGCTTTGATCTACTGTATAAAAAGGCGTTTATTAAGGAATGTAGACATAACTTATAATTGTAACCAGATTCTATTTCCTTTTCCTAGTTTGTACAGGTATTTTGTACCACTATATAATGTACTCTGAGATCATTGATACAAATTATTACTCTTATTTTCTACATGGTATCATAGCCTAAAATCATGAAACTCAAAAGAAAATTTTCCACTGCCATAGGAGCCAACAATCGCCAATTAACTGTCGCGCATCTTCAACGCGCGCCGCCGCCTCTAATTTCCTCCGCTGATCCACTTCCCATCGCCTTGCCACTGTCATTTATCCAGTCATCGTAATCGCCGCTACCTAGATCTGTCTACACATGCTCTCCATGCACCGACAGCCCAATCCACGTGCTGTCGAAGTCACGTGCTGCTTGTCTGCCAATCCGCCGCACCTGTCCCTGTTTGCCGTTGATTCAGATCTTGCATTATGTCTACCTCTGGAGTTAATCTGGATTCCACTAATCAGGCTCGCATCGATGCTAAAGCAGAGACCAATAAGCTACAAAATATGAATGGCTATGAAGTGATTGCAGCTTTATTGAAAAAGTTGTAGTTGCAACGTGGACCTAAGTCATCTGTACCTTTTGGTCGCCTACCAAACAATCCCTACTTTATTGGCTCTTCTGAAGGTCCTGGTTTGGTTATTAGACCCACCACCCTAAATAGCGAATTGAATTACCTTGAATGATCTAATGGAATTTGTAGTGCTATGCTTGTCAAACACAAGATTGGGTTCATTGATGGATCCATTACCAGACCCCGGGATGATCATTCTGATGCAGTTGATTGGCCTGGAGTTAATGCTACCCTTGTTTGGTGGATCTTACAGACTCTGGATCCAACATTGCAATCTTCTACAAGCGCCTTTGCCACAATTAAGGAACTGTTGCATGACCAGAAGGCACAGTTTACCCTTGGTGATGGTATGAAAATTCTACATATGTGTGAAGATGTTCAGTTATGTCGGCATAATGGTCAGACTATTGCCATTTATTTTGGCAAACTGAAGAAGCTTTTTGGTGACTGCAACTCCTCGCGGCCTCTTTTAGTTTGATCATGTGAAGCTTTCAAACCGCTGTGCACCTGTAACCTTGTCGCCCATGCCTTCTAAGAGAGAGAAAATGATATGACCTATCAATTTCTCTCTGGTCTTGATGAAGGCTATCACACATTGCGATTCCATACCACTAGTTATGCGCGTGTAGCACTTTTTCTGACTCCATGGCATATGCCGCATCATGCCCACCACCTACGGGTTCTTCGACAGTTGTTCTCACTTCAGCTGATCGCAAGAATCTTGTCTGTACACATTGTAATCACAAGGGTCACGACAAAGCTTCCTATTTTCAGCTCACAAGCTATCTATAATGGTACACGGAGATGAGGAAGAATGCAAACGATGCCAAGAAGACGGCGCCTGCTGGCCAGCTGATCACTGCCGCCGGTCCCTGGGTTCCCGGTTCCGTTTGCCAACGCTACCATATCCCCGCCAGGGTTTGCAGCGGTGACCTCCAATGGCAGTGCCCCTACTCGTTCTAATTTTGGCCTTGCTCTGTATGATGACCAATGGAGCACGACCATGCATTTATTTATTTTAATTCTATGTCTGACCATGGATCAGGTATCTCTACTCTGCCTTGGATTCTTGATTCAAGAGCCTGATATCACATGACCGATGACAAGGGTTCTCTTACTGATATTACTACTGCTATCGACAGTATGAATGTTATACTACCTGATGGATCTGTGCCGTCTACTACACAATATGGTTCTATTTTCTTTTGTGATGTCACCCTTAATCATGTGCTCTACATACCTACTTTGCAATACAACTTATTATTACACTCTAGATTGTTACCTGCCTTAAAATGTCTAACTTTGTTTACTGAAAATTATTGCATTATATAGAAAATCAGTACGAGGACTGTGATTGGTGTGGGTGAACACCAAGGGAGGGGGTGCTTATTGGCTTTGTCTGCTGGATACTCGTGTTTGTCCTTCTATCATGTATTCTTTTCCGATGGTTGCTTCCGTGTCTTCTTCTGATTTATGGAACCATCCTTCCACTACGGTGTTTTCTTCTATTTCTTCTATTGATTTTAGCACAAATAATACTTCCGTTCCTTGCTCTGTGTGTTATAGAGAAAAATAGACTAGACATAGTTTTTCTTTGAGTTCTTAAAATGCTAGTTCATTGTTTGAATTAATACATTGTGATGTTTGGGGTCCTTATAGAACACCATTTCTAGTGATGCATTTTAATTTTTAACAATAGTTGATGATTATTCTCGAACTATTTGGGTTTATTTATTAGCTGCTAAGTTAGATGTAGCTTCTAGATTTATGGAATTTTGTGCTTCGATCAAGAACCAATTTGGCCGCTTAGTTTTACGTGTCTGGGCTAACAACGATACTATATTTCTGCCTTTGAGATCATACTTTGCTTAATCTTGGATAGTTTTGAGACATTTATGGTTGATACACCATATCAGAATAACCGTGTTGAGCGCAAGCATCGCCATTTGTTAAATGTGGCGCATACCTTGCATTTTCAAGCTAATGTACCAGTTGACTTTTGGGGAGAATGTGTTCTTACTACTGCTTATTTGATTAACCAGACACCGATAAAACATCTCAATGGTCGCACTCTATTTTAGATACTCTATGGACGAGCTCCAAACTACCAGCCTTAGAGGGTGTTTGGATGCTTGTGTTTTGCTGCTTTCATTCACAGATTCCGTGACAATTTTGCGTCAAGAAATCGGCGATGTTTGTTTCTTGGATATCCTTCCGGGAAGAAAGGCCACCTATTCTGCCGGTTCAGTCCAATGACTCCCAGCCCAAGCCAATATCGCTGCACGCACCTCACGCGCCGCCAGCTCCCGTCGGTAACATGACCCATGCATTGCCAAACCCAAACCTAATTTCTGCTCCGCCACCTGATGCGTCGTCACCAGCTCTGAACTCTATCGTCCACCGCCACCTACTGCCCACTGTGCAGCCTTCTTTGCCAGTTACTCTGGCGCAGCCTCCTGCCGCCGAGCTGCCTCCTCCTTGACATTGTATTTGTGACTGTCTCCCTTCTCCTTATTTGGTTTCTTATGTTTGTGATGATTATATATGTATTGTTACTATTGAAGACACCCCCCTGCTACAATCACTTATGCACCTGATGTGCCCCTCAATTTACCGCCGCCGCTGCTCCGCCTTAGGTAATTAGAATCTGCAAAGACAAATCCCCCGGAGGTTTCTAGGGGGAAGAGGCTCCAACGACCAAGTAAGAAAATAGGCTACCCAAATGTAATTAGGAATTAATAGTTGAGTTGTGTAGGTTTATCTTTGGCATTTATATAGGTATGTAAGTAGGACAACTATTTCGTTTGCTTGTAGAGCAAGTACTCTCACCTTGGGCCAACCTATAAGGCTTTACCCAAAAGGAAAAGCTATGGACTTAAGGTCGGTCGCATGGGTATTTAGGCCCATACATATTTACATATTATCAAGAAACCCATGGAAGTTTGGCCTTCAAATTCCTCCCAGGGTCGTGGGCTCAAATTTGTGCCTGAGTCTGCAGGTTCGTCACGACTCCCTCTTGACGAGGGTGTTTCAAACTGATATCCAAGCAAGGGTTTAACCTCCGATATCCTTTAACAAATCTAGGGGCACAATAATAATACCCCTGGAAATGTGTTTGAAGGTTTGTTCTAGGTTAAGGCATCAAACTTACCGTTCGAGCTAATAAATGTGTCAGGGGTTCAACCCTTGGATTTCTAGTCTGTGTTAGCACCCAAGGGCCTAAATCTTGCCTCTTTTTTTTTTATCTCCCTAGGGGTTTTTGGGCCCCTGATAATACCTCCCGAGGGATCTAGCCTTTGGGCCTTCTAATCTGTGTTAGAGACCCACAGACCTTCGAGCCCCGAGGACGGAAACACGAAGTTCAATTTTCTATCTTCTAATCTGAGTTAGGAGACATGGAACTTTGAATTCTGCTATACGTAGGAAAAGATAAGTCACCTCAAAATCCAGGGCTTCTAATTTACGCTAGAGCCCGAAATCATGCCAGTCTTATCTCTTCACCCCTAGGGGGTACATACAACCTTTAGGTCTCTAATTCTGTGTTAGAGCCCATGGTCGCTCGAATTCCTGGAGCCTAGGATAGTTTCAGACGTCAACCTTCTAATCTACATTAGAAGTTTGATACATCTAAATATGAGTTTTCTGACTGTATATGGTTTGAATTCCCACCTTTTGAACTGTGCCAAAATCCAATAATTTTGCATCCTTGGTAGAGTGTGTTCATCCTTTGAGTGTCTGGTCTGCGCTAGAGTTTTGAGGGTGTGCACTTGTGTATTAAGCATAGAGGCTCCGAGCTTCCAGGGTTATAATCGTTTCCATCATCCCTGTAGCTCGAATCGGCGTGTTTAATCATAGAGGCTGCGGGCTTCCAGGGTTCTAATATGTGCTAGCATTCCCGGAGCTTGAATCTAATTATAAGACGAATGAGGGGTTTAGAATTTGAGCTCCTAATCTACATCAAAACCAGAAGGGTTTAAACTCATAGCGGGAAGAAGGAAGGTCACGTGGGATTTTCTCAATTTCTGTAATTAAAAATCAAGGCGGTAAGTGAAGGATTCATGAGCGTGGAGTTAACTCTATGCTTTTTGGGTGTATGAAACCCCTGTTGGATTCCATGTGCATGATGTTTTCCCCATCAATGCCTTAGGTTTGGCTCCACCATACGGCCCGTTTACCCATAAAGTTACTTTTTACGTGGTGGCTCATGGTAATGATTACCTTTTAATGTCCTCCATATATAGCAAAGTTCTTCACTATTCATGATTTACTCTTTTCTCCCAAATTACTTCCCAAGTCTCAGACACCCTCTTTTCACTTCGCACAATTTTTCGACGATCTTTCTCAGAAACATTCAAGTCCTTTTTCCTAGCCACTATACCAGAAAGTTCCCTTTTTCTTAACCTCTCATTTCAATTTTATAATGTCGCAAACACCATCCTCGGGGAGAAACTCCATTTCAGCCTATTTCCCGGCCACTTCTACTGTCGGTGACGTAGAGAGTTCTTGCCTTCAGGCTTCGGTGCCATTCTTCATCAGCGGCTGGTTCCCTTCCAATTGGTTTAGAGGCTGGGGGAAGTTCTACTAGCTGCTCGGTGCTGCCTCATGGTTATCATCAGAAGTGGGTCTCTTCGAGGTCCCAGGTTTTGAGTAGGGCAAAAGTTCAGGAGGACAAGGATGGTCGTCCCTATTTCTTCGAGAGGATTCTAACTCCCATCATTGAAATTCCTCTACACCCCGTGGATCTGGAAGTCGCTGAGCTGTTAAAAATGCTACCTTTTTGGGTTCAGATCCCAAAGAATTTACGATTGGAGGTGCTTTGAGAAGATGAAAATCCGAGGGATACAAGGTTCGGTCGATGCACAGTCTACAACCGTCACCTTTGGTTGGGCTTGTGTTTCCCCTTGCCCCCCATCATCTCTCATTTTTTGTGGAGCATTCAAATGTTATTGTACTCATCGTGCCCTTCCTAACTTGATGTAAAGGCCTGGGCATCGAACCCCGCTATAAGGTATTTCAATCTCTGTACTATCTCTCCGGGAGTAGAGCTGTGGTGCATTTAGACGGGGGTCAAGATACAAAGCTTGGAGGGATCGGAACCTTGTGCAACATGTTTCTAGACCATCTTGTAATGCTTTCTTCTAACTGTAAAGGGTGGCATATATCCCTCATTTACACGTTCGAGAAAGAGTAAAAAAAGTACTATGTACTCGATTGGAATTTGAAGCCCAAGTTAAAGAACCCTTCCATCTATGTTGCTCCGGAGGATGTGATAGCTGATAGAGATCAGCTGGTTAGTGAGCCCCTGGATATTTCAAGGAATTTTGACTTTGTTTGGCCAAAGGAGGTATATGACTGGATCTATCACCAGAAGCCAGTCCTGATAGAACCCCTTCCTCCAGCAGAGACTGTGATGCCCCCTTCCAGCAAGGGGAAGAAAAAGAGTAGTTTGAAGGATAAGAAAGGGGAAGGATCTAGAGGTGCTCAACCTAAGAAGACAAAGGAAAAGTGGAAGACCTAATCTATTAATGGGTGAAGAGGCTTCGAAAAAGCCAAAAAAGCAGAAAAATAGCTTGAAAACTTTCGGGCCTGCCTCAAAGCCCGTAGGGGCGGAATCGGAGCCCTCCCGGGCAAGCAATTTTAGGGAGTCACCCCATTGGGATTTCGTGGGGGCGGCACCCTTAGTTTTTTCCTACCCTTGCTTTTATCTAGTCTTCCTTTTGCTTTCTTTATGTTGACTAATTCTTGTTTCCCCCTTTTTCTTTTGTTTAGTGGATTTTGCTAGAACTCTTGGCTTCAGCAACAAGTTGGAGGCTGAGAGAGTGTTCGTTAAGGCCTCTCCGGAGGCCCCTCACATCTAGCCCCCTTCCAGCCTAAGTTGACTGGAAGCTCAATTTGAGGTTCAATCGGAGCTCCAGGGTGAAGACGGTAGGAGTAAATGGGGTCGTGATGGTGCCTCGATTCCCCAGCCTTCCCCTTGAAGGCTAAGAACTGATACGCCCCCCCTTGTTCAACCGCCCGGCCGAACCTGGTCTCCTCGGGAACACCAGCCTAGAGACTGGCCCCCTCTCAGAGAGGAGTAACTTGCCTCCTCCGAGTAGGAAGGGTTGCTTAACCCTTGTCCCGGAGGCTCCTTTCTCGGTTGCCTTGGACTCTATTGTCCAGGACTATTTGATCAAGGTTCAGGAGGCTGAGCAGGCTATTGCTAAGTCTAAATAGCTTGAAGGGGAGTTGCGTGAGGCTACTTCCCATTACAAGGAAAACCTGGAGAAGGTGGCCTCCGACTACGAGGTCGAGCGTGCTATCACTTCCCTTGCCCATCAAGAGGAGTTGGAGAGACATGCTCTTGTTCACAAAGGGGAGCTTAAGAAACAGGCCCTCATTAACAAAGGGGAGCTCAAGAAACATGTCATCTAGATAGACAATCTTCTGAAAGGGCTTGAGCTGAAACTCTCAAAGGCCCAGGCGGAAATTTCCAGACTGTATGGACTTTGCTCTCCCGAGCAACAGGCTTCTACTTTTGAGGCTTATAACAATAGGGTGGTGAAGATCCATGGGTTTCAAGATTTTTACTCCTCCCTCTCTACAGTTTTGATTGGGGTTACCTATGACAATTTGGCATGTTCCATTTCCATGGATCTCCCGACTGAGTATGCTACTATGCTGGATGTTTATAAGAATAATTTGGAGGCCAAATAGATTAGCCATATTTTGTGGAAGTCTATCCAAGATGGGGGGATCAAACTCCCCTTGCTCGACCATTCGAAGGCTTCTGACAAGTATTTCTTGGTGGAGGAGATCTTCAACCTGGAGAAGGATGAAGACACTGAGTGGAAAGAGCCGGATCTTCTTATCACTCCGAGGTCTTAATGCAGGCCTGCCCCTTCAATTTCTTCTCATGAGACATCTAGCGTAGGCAAAATTGTATGAAAATTTTCCCTTTGGGGCTCCTGATGTACTTCTTTTCTTTTTATTAATAAATACTTTCATTTTCTCGTACATATCTATTTTTCCTTTTGTCTTTCGTAGACTTTTGACTTGGTACCCTTTCACCCCCCCTCATCTACAAAGGGAAACTTCCTTCAATTTCTTCTTTCAAATCATGAGAAGTGGTATCACTGGATCAAGGAATGGGCTTAGGAGCATCTAATCGAGGCATCCCAGGTTTGGTACAAATTTGTCTAGCTTGAAAAGGAGCTTCGAGCAGCGTACGAGGAACTGGATTTATGGCGCAGCAGTCTTTACGAAAGGCAACAAGAACTCCTCGAAGTGTTGAGCTGTTTGAGAGAGGAAAGGGATTCCTTAGGTGCTGCTAAGGAATAAATTTTAGTATATTTTTTATCTCTAGAAGCCCGGCATAATGAAGTTCTCAAAGAGATAACTACCAAGGCTGGGTTTACCACAATGCATGAATGTCTTTCTGCTGCTAAAGCCTACAAAGCCACTTGAGAGCATCAACTTCTCGGCCGAATGAGTCCGTCGAAAGCTACCATCATTAGGCTCAGTTGGCCCTAGAGAACTTAAAGGTGGTTGGAGCGGCCCTAATAACTGCAACCGAAAAACTTAAGCAGTGGATAAAAGAAGTCCAGACATATCAGCGAGACCTGGTTCTAGCATTGGAATGAACCATTATAGAGAATCAGACCCTCATTGTTGTCATTTGTAGGGACAACAAGAATATTGATAAAGAGCTTTCTGAACTGTATTCAACATACGAGGCAACAACTAACAACCTTCGAGCGTACGGGCTCCGACTCGGGACAGTAAAAGCTCCGCTGATTGAATATTTTGAAGGCTTTCTTCGAGACACTATCAATATCACGGAGAAAAAACATATTACTCAGAATCCCAAGTATTGCAAAGAATATGAAGAGGCTAGGAGGTGGCTGGATAGAGTGTAGAAAGTGAAAATGAGAGCTTCAAGATCTCATACTGCCCCTAAGAGAAGCGAGGCTTCTAGATCAGGTGAAGCCCTTCCTCCTATGGGTTTGACTCAAATAACTAACATGATATTGGTGAAAATGGGAGCTTCAAGTTCTCATACTGCCCTAAGTAGAAGCGAGGCTTCTGGATCAGGTGAAGCCCCTCCCCCTATAAGTTCGACTCAAAGAACTAACATGACTCGAAGCCACTCCACTGCTGGCCGATGAAGAGGTTCTTCATCTATTGCTGGTTGAATTTGACCACGGTCTTTCGATGACAAAGAAGAACCATTAGTTAGGAGACCTTGATGCTAAGCCTTAAGGTTCCTGTATTTTCCATCCTGAGTCCCCTAAGTTTTCCTACTTTGTAAAATAGTTGTAATTTATTGTTGTGTACTTGTAAGTTGTGCTAACCTAATAATAATACGTTCTTCTCTTCAATGTTTTCAGAGAATTTTTCCCTTTTTTAGGTAGGGTCTTTGCCCCCAAGCTAAATTTCTTTAACTTGTTTCTCTGACTTTTTTGAGCGACTTACGAGGTTTAAGCCTTGTGTGGTTTATACGATCGGTCAGGGCTTTGTTAGCCCTTCATACATTTTACAAGGTCTATGCCTTGGGCGCTTGTTGCACGTTCAATAGGGCTTTGTTGGCCCTTCGAATATTTTACAAGGTCTGTGCCTTGTGTGCTTGTTGCGTGTTCGATAGGGCATTGTTGGCCCTTCGAATATTCTACAAGGTATGTGCCTTGTGTGCTTCTTGCGCATTCGATAGGGCTTTCTTAGCCATTCAAATATTTTACAAGGTTTGTGCCTTGTGCGCTTGTTGCGCGTTTGATAGTGTTTGGTTGGCCCTTTGAATATTTTACAAGGTCCGTGCCTTGTACACTTGTTGTGCATTCGATAGGGCTTTCTTAGCCCTTCGAATATTTTACAAGGTCTGTACCTTGTGCACTTGTTACGCGTTTAATGGGGCTTTTTTGGCCCTTTGAATATTTTACAAGGTATGTGCCTTGTGCGCTTGTTGTGCGTTCGATAGGGCTTTGTTGGCTCTTCGAATATTTTACAAGGTTTGTGCCTTGTGCGTTTGTTGTGCATTCGATAAGGATTTATTGGTCCTTCAAATAGTTTACAAGATCTGTTCCTTGGACGCTTATTGCGCGTTCGGTAGGGCTTTGTTAGCCCTTCGTACATTTTACAAGGTCTGGGCCTTGGGCACTTGTTGCGCGTTTGATTGGGCTTTGTTGGACCTTCAAATAGTTTACAAGATCTGTGTCTTGAGGGCTTGTTGTGCGTTCGATAGGGCTTTGTTAGCCCTTCAAATATTTTACAATGTATGTGCCTTGTGCGCTTGTTGCACATTCTAGTATCAGTTACTCCGATCTTAGGAGAGTGGGAATAAAGAACTTGTTTGAAGGTAACACGTTTCAATAAAAGATTAGCAAAGGCAGAGGAATCCTCTTAGCTTACAATGTTATTGGGCTAAGGGCGTCCTCCGACCCAAAGATACCTCTAAGCAGGCCTTTTTTTTACCTTCTCGATTCTATTGGGATTTTGGAGAATAATAGCTCCTAAGGTTGGAGACGTTCCATCTACGTGGAATCGATTCACCTTGGAGGGTTTCTAACACATAACTGCCCCCAGGCCAGCTTCAACAACTCAGTAGGATCCTTCCCAGTTTCCTGACAGCTTCCCCTCTGGCTCTCTACGACTCTTCTCGTTTCTCCTCATTATGAGTTCTCCCTGGTAAAAATGGACCTTTTGAACCCTCCGATCTTGATACCGCTTCACCATTTCTTTGATCCTAACTTCGTGGAGGTTTGTTTCTCCCTTTCCTCTTTGAGGAAGTCCAGGTCCAAACGGCGCTGCTCGTAATTTTCTTCCTCTCGTCCGTTGCTTATAGCGAACCTTCAAAAGGTGGGAAGTCGTATCTCCGTTTAAATGACCTTCTCCGAACCGTAAACTAGGCCATATGTGGTTTCTCCCATAGTAGAGGATTTCGTTGTTCAGAATGACCAAAGTACGCTAGGTAATTTGTTTATCCAGTTCCCACCTGCTCCTTCAAGCCTCGATCGAATGCAATTAACAATGGTTTTATTGGTGACCTCCACCTACTCATTGGCTTGGGGGTGGTAAATGTTGGTGACCCTTTGGCGGATTTCGTACTCCTTGCACTAGCTTTTTAATGGGTCATTGACGAATTGAGAGCCACTGTCACTTATAATCGTTCGAGGGATTCAAATCTGTATATGATATTCTTCCAACAAAACCCAATCACCGCCTTTCCTTTTACACCTATTGAGCTTCGACCTCGACCCACTTTGTAAAGTCATTTATGACCACAATCAGGTACCGAAAGTGGCAGGGGGCCTTCAAGTAAGGTCCAACCAAGTCAATACCCCATTTGCCAAGTGGCCAGAAACTGTTAATGTTCATCATTTCCTCCTAGGTGACGTGGGTGATTGGTGCATGCCTTTGACATTGGTGGCAAGCTTGGATGTGCTTGTTTACCAGTTCGAACAACTTTGGTCAGTAATATCAAGCCAAGAGAAGCTTCTTATGTACCGTTTAAGCCCCTTGATGGCTTCAGCGGGCCCGTTCATGGGTTTCACGGATCAAGTAATTGGTTTCATGGGGGCTACACATTGGAGGAGTGGTTGGAGATGGCCTTGGCAATATAGGACATCTTCATGGATCACATATTTAGGCGTCGTTAACCTAACCTTCCTTGCTTCGATGGGGTCCTCCAGGAGAGTTCCATTTCGAAGGTAGCTCATGATAGGCATCATCCACAACTTTTGTTCCTCAACAACGATGACCGTTGCCTCCTCGCTGAAGCCTCGCCTACTTAGCATCTCCACCAATAAATGTCCCTGAGATTGCAAGTCCAAGTTTGACGAGGCCAATTTTCTCAAGGCATCAGCCTTATGATTCTTCTCTCTCAAAACTTGTTTGAGGGTATAATGGTGGAAATGTTCGAGGAGGGGTTTTACCATTTCCAAATAGCTCTGCAAAATTCTCTCCCTAGCCTCATATTCCCCCTTGACTTGAAGAACCACCATTTGGGAATCACTAAAGATGTCAATTTTTGAACTCCTAAATCTTTGGTAATTCGAAGGCATGTGATTAGTGCTTCATATTTTGCTTCATTATTCGTGGCCTTGAAGTCAAAGTGTAAGGCATAGGGGTAATCTTTTTGATCGGGGCTCATGAGCAAAACTCTAGCCCTACTACATCCAGAGTGAGATGACCTATCAAGATACAACTGACATGTCTTGTCTAGTTCATTTTCTTCTACAATCACTATCGGTTTGGTGGTTTCAAGAATGAAGTCTACTAATGCTTGTTCCTTGATAGTTGTTCTTGGACGGAACTGGATGTCGTGTTCACCCAGTTTGATTGCCCATGTCATCATTCTTCCTGAGGCCTCCAACTTTAGAAGCACCTACCTGATTGGATGACCGATGAGCAGGATTATCTTGTGGCTTTGGAAGTTTGCCCGGAGGTGTCTTGTAGCATGGACAAAGGCGAAGATTAGTTTCTCGAGGGCAGTGTAGCGATCTCCGGGCCATGCAGTGCCCTACTTACAAAGTATATTGGAAATTGGGATTTTTTCTTCTTTTTTACTAGAACGGGGCTTATTTCCAGGGGGGATGCAGAGATGTATAAATACAGATCTTCCCCTTTTTTTGGTTTCATGAGGGTGGGAAAACTTCATAAGTGCTCTTTCAGCTCCTCGAAGGCTTTGTCACAGTCATTCATCCATTCGAATTTCTTTGCATTTCGAAGCACATCAAAGAATGACAGGTGTTTTTCAGGCCCCTTCGAGAGGAATCGATTGCATGCAGCCAACTATCCTGTGAGCTTGTAGACGTCTTTGACTATTTTGGGGGCTTCATGTTGACCAATCCTTCGACTTTCTCAGGATTGACATCGATCCCCCTCTCTAAAACCATAAATCCTAGGAATTTCCTACTCCGACTCTAATGATGCACTTAGCAGGATTTAGCCTCAAATTAGCTTCTCGAGGCTTTCAGAAGGTCTAGAAGAAATTGGTCAAAGCCCCTACTTTTAACCATCATATCATCACCATATATCTCAATGTTATCGCCAATTTGCTTTTCGAAGAGCTTATCGACCAACCTTTGATAGTAGCCCCTGTGGTCTTCAATCTGAATGGCATTTTCTTGTAGCAGAATGTTCCCCTACCAGTTATGAAAGACATTTTTTGCTTGTCCTCTTCTAATATAAGTATCTGGTGATAGGCCTTATGGGCATAAAAAAAGCCAGGACATCATATCCTGTTATGGTTTCGACCAGCACATTAATAGAAGGAAAATGATGGTTGTCCTTGGGGAAACACTTGTTAAGATCCATGAAATTGATACACATCCTCCAAGTACCATCGGCTTGGGGACCATCACAGGATTCACTATCCATTCGGGGTAGAATACCTCTTCAATAACCTTAGCTTTAAGCAATTTTTGGACCTCTTCCTTTATGGTCTCAGCCCTTTGGGAGCGAAAGATCTATGCTTCTGTTTGATTCGCCTTTGGGAGGGGTCCACATTCAGCCAATTGACCATCACTTTCTTAGGTACCCCTGTGAGATCGAAGGTGTCCCATGAAAAGACATCGACGAAACTGTCTAAGAGGTCCTTCAGTTGTTGCTTTGTTACGGGTGGAATGATTTTTCCTACGGGCATCGTTCCCCTATCCCACACGGTCATTGGCTCGGTGTCTGTAGGCTTAATCTCCCTCTCAATTAAAGTCACCTTGTCCTCATTTCTTGCCTCTTTGAGGGCTAGAGCTGGATAGCTTCTGGCCACTAGTTGATCCCCTCTAATAATTGATATCCATCTCTTTGTGGGGAACTTCATGGTCAAATGATAGGGGGACCATACCGCTCGTTCCTGGCACATCTAAGGCCTTCAGAGGATCACATTGCATGGGGATACAACATCAACTACTGTGAAGCTAAAGTCAATTGTGATTTCCCTATCCCCCTCATCAACTTTAACCAGGAAGGTAATCACCCCTAGGGGTAACACTATTTTCTCGGTGAAGCCGGACAAGGGAGAGGTTGTTCTCCTTAGGCTTTCATGTATGATCCCTAACTGGTCGAAACAGTTGGCAAACATTACTTTGACTCCATTGTTATCGTCCAGGAACACCCTTTTTACATAACAATCTCCTATGGTTGCATGGATCACCAACGTATCCGTGTATGAGGTTCAGCAGGGCACCAGGTCAACCCTGAGAAGGTAATTGCTTCTTTTGGTTGAAAACATTTTTGGAAAGGCTCTCCGGGGGTCACATATTGGGACTGGGGTTTGATGATTGTGTTCAAAGCTTGATTGCCTACAACTCCGTTGATGAAGTTGATCACCCGATTCACCCCGTCCCTCTGGTTCTTGTACGGCCGAGTCTCGGCTTTGGCTCGGACCCCTACTTGGTTTCCAACTTGGTCTCCGTTATTTTCCTGCTATTCTCTACCATTTTGGTTGGCTCTTTTTTTTCCCTTTCCAATGGCATTTCACTCGGCCCTTCAAAGAGGATTCTCCTTTCAGGCCCTCGACATAGTCAGGGAGTAAACCCTCCCTTGCACATCTTTCTACTTCATGTCTCAAATGGGTACACTCATTTGTGTCATGCCCCCGTTCTTTGTGGTGATCAAAAAATTTAGGGGAATTTTTCTTCCCATGATAGTCTTTTCTGGTAGGGGGGATTTGAAACATCCTTTTATGATTGGAGTGTATCTTAATCAGGGACTTGGTTAGGGGAATAAAGTCGAGCCTTTTTTACCTAGACTCAGAGTGTTTAGGTCCCCTTTTGAGCCATCTATCTTTCTCCAATTTTATTTTCGTGGCCTCTTCAATTTTTGAATAATGCTCTATGATTTCCTGCAATTGTTGTAGGGTCTCCGGTTTCTTTGAGACCAATTTTTTGTACAGGCTGAAGTTTGACATTCCTTTCATATATCCAAGAATTAACCCTTGGTTTGATTGATTATGCTAATAATCTCATCTATATATTGATGGTAGAATGCCTATGTAGACTCGCCCAGCCTCTGCTTGTTTTGGTATAGCTCTATTAAGGTTTTTGTGAACCTTTTCTTTTGAAAAAAACTGACTTGAAAGGGCCTTTTCGAAGTCTCTGTACGAGTTTAGCATCCCTCTGCCCAACTTACCATTCTTGGGCTTTCCCTCGTAGGTAACTTCCGACCAACTTGCATGTTAGGTGTTCATTGAAGTCCCTTGAGTTCATTAGAATAAGGAACATTTGTATGAACTCACAAGGGTCTGAGTCTCCATTGTTTGTGGGGAGCCCTTCGGGTGGTTTCATTTCTATGGGCCACCAGGCAATCATTATTACAGGACTGAAAGAGGATGTTACGATCTGGTCCGAAGGCCTGATCAGCCTGTCGATTTCTCTTGTCAAAGAGTTGCTTGGTCCCCCCCTATCCGAAAGTCTATGTATGGGTTGGGCTAAACCGAGGTATCAAAGCTTAGGGGTGTAGGGAGGAGATGATTCAAAGCCATGTACCCTGAGTGTGACCCTCCCCCTGTCGGGCCATAATATAACCCTGGCCGGTAAGGGTCATAGGGGGAAACCTCTGAACGGAATCCTATAGATATTTGGCTTTTGAAACCCAAGAAAGATCCCATCGACCCCACCATCGAACGTGGAATAGTCTGTCTCGGTGCTGAGGGCATCGAGATAGGCACATAGTATGTTATCATTTTGTGGCATGCTCAGGAGTGTCGACGGGGGCCGTGTAAGGGCACCAACATTAGCTTGATATGACACTCCATGGGGGGGGTGTATGGCTAGAATCTTGGTTGCAACACCAGGGGCATCGAAGGTTGGGGACCCATCTGCTTCTGTATCTCCCTATGGTAGCCCACGATGCTAGATATTGCTATGAAGGGGGGGCACCTTGCTCGTACCCTTTGATGCTCGAGTAACCCCTCTCAAAATTTCTATTTGTGAATCTATCGTAGGCTCTATATACTGCGGTTCGTACACCTTTTATCGATGCGCCTGACTTTGCGAGGTAGGAGTTTCAGCTCCACATACCCAGGGTTCAACGCTGGCCTCCATGGTCCATGGGGGTACATCAGCTTCTTCACGAAGAGCTTCCGGACCCCTGCCTTCTGGGACCTGGTCCTGGCTAGCTTATGGAGGCTTAATACCGGCCCTAGAGGGAGTGAGACCCAGAGGCATATTGGATCTACACCCTCTCATTTTCCGGTATGGGGATTGCACCTCATCGTCGATGCCCATAGCTTTGCCTTTTAACCTTTCACTCCTACGGAAGGCACTTGCTGTAGATGTGGACATAAATAACAAGTATTTTATCATAGATCTGATTAACGGTCCCACTGGGCATGCCACTTGATGCACTTCAATTTACCACCACCGCTGCTCCACCATGGATGATTGGAATCTCCAAAGACAAAGCCCCCGGAGGTTTTCGGGAGGAAAAGACTCTGACGGCCAAGTAAGCAAACAGGCTACCCAAAATGTAATGAAGAATGAATAGTTAAGTTGTGTAGGTTTACCATCGACTTTTATACAGGTAAGCAAGTAGGGCAACTATTTTGTTTGCTTGTGGAGCAAGTACTTTCACCTTGGGCCAGCCCAAAAGGCTTTACCCAAAGTGCAAAGATATAGACTTAAGGTTGGTCGCATGAGTATTTAGGCCCATATTGATTTACACATTATCAGCACCATCACTATCCTCAGGTGTTTTCTATCCTCTTTCTGATTATGTAAATTGTGATAAATTTTCTAGTACGCATTCTAGATTTTTGGGTGTAGTTACTTTGAGTGCAGATCTCACCACTTATTTTTAAGGCATCAAAGCATGCTCATTAGAGAGATGCTCATGTTGGGAATATGAGTTTGGTTTGCATGTTCTTGTCTGTTGCAATTATTTGTGGTTGGGAACTGCATCAAATGGATGTGCATAATTCGTTTTCACATGGAGATCTGCATGAAGAGGTCTTCATGCGGCCTCCCCCTGGCTATTCTGTGCCCCTGGACAGGTATGTCGACTTTTGAAATCTCTTTATGTTCTTTGTTAGGCTTCTCGCAATTGGTTTGCCAAATTAGCACATGCCTTGCATGCATTTGGATTTGTTCACAGTAAAGCAGATTAATTTTGTTTTATTCTCCAGTGGTTTAGTATCTTTGCATGTACTTGTTTATGTGGATGACTTGGTTATTACTGGTAGTTCTTTATTGCTTATCTCTAAATTCAAGAAATACTTAAGCTCTTATTTTCACATGAAAGATCTTGGTTTTCTTAAGTATTTCTTGGGTATAGAGATTGCTGGAAAACCGGATGGCATGTTTCTTTCACGATGAAAATATGCATTGGACATTTTATCTGAAACAGGTTTATCTACTTCTAAACTTTCTCATTTTCTAATGGAGTAGCAACACGATCTGGCTCGTGTTGAAGGTCCACTTTACCATGATCCTAAGAAATATCCTCATCTGGTTGGGCGCCTGATATACCTCACAATTACTCATCTTGAGCTTAGTTATTCAGTTCATACACTTTCCCAGTTCATGAAGTCTCCTTGTGTTCCTCACTGGCAAGTTGCAGTTCGTGTGTTGCACTATTTGAAGAGTCATCCTGGTCAAATATTATTTCTCTTCTCACAGTGAGTTACATTTGGCTGTTATTGTGATTCCGATTGGGTTGCATGCCCTATCACCCCGCGTTCTCTTTCCAGATACTTTGTGATGATTGGAAATTCTCCAGTTTCTTAGAAGACTAAGAAGCAACCTACAATTTCTCGGTCTTTAGCTGAAGCGGAGTATCGCGCTAGGGGGTTACCTATTGTGAATTGTTATGGCTTAAGTCTTTGCTTAAAGATTTGAGGGTTGTTCATACTACTCCTATGCATTTATTTTGTGACAGTCAATCTGCTCTTCATATTGTGGCAAATCCAGTGTTCCATGAACGTACGAAACATATCAAAGTTGATTGTCATTTTTCTTGGATCTTGTGCAGTCTGGTACTATTGTTACTCATCATATCCACACTTGAGATCAACATGCAGACTTGTTTGCCAAAGATCTCGGGCGTAACTAGTTTCATTCATTACTTTCCAAGTTGGGCATTCTGATCCCCATGCCCCAACTTGAGGAGGAGTATTAAGGAATGTAGATATTACTTGTAATTGTAATTAGATCCTATTTATTTTTCCTAATTTTTACAGGTATTCTGTACCACTATACAATGTATCCTGAGATCATGAATACAAACACACATTATTACTGTTATTTTCTACAGCGGTGAAAAAAAGGCATCGGCGGCAGAGAAGGTAGGTTTAGACCCTGCGCCTAATTTGATAACATTTATTTTAGAGCGGAGGGATTTCACCTCCTCCGTGAATTGACAATTTCTATCAAAAAATTAGAGTTTAACACTGTATTTCTATTCTTAGATTCAAATGGAAGTGTTTCTTCAAGTGATGACCAGAAAGAAGATACTTTCCTAAAGTCTTCTCTTAAACACCTATGCCGAGATGTATCTATTTTTGTGTTTGTTGGGAGTGGTCGGGCTTGAGTTATTGGTTTGGTGAGGGTTGCTTAAAGCTATGGGGGATTTAGGATTATAACTGGGGAGGTTATTATCCTATTCTATAGATGTTAAAAAATAGGGTTTGGTTCCACGTGTATGAAGAAGCCAGTGTTCAGCTGTCTCATTGAGTTTTCGGTAATTGTGAATTTAATTCTGGCATTTTCTTCACTGATCGATCTGGGCTGAAGTATAAGGACTATCTATCACTGGGCGTAAAGGAACTTCATGTTTATGATAGAAAGACACCA
Source organism: Rubia yunnanensis (assembly GCA_037428765.1). Taxonomy (NCBI): domain Eukaryota; kingdom Viridiplantae; phylum Streptophyta; class Magnoliopsida; order Gentianales; family Rubiaceae; genus Rubia; species Rubia yunnanensis. Next base: position 89,118,147 of record CM075064.1, on the reverse strand, counting down.
ATTGAAGTGGACAAACAAACAATTCTTACTCTGAAGTCAACCATGTACACTTGGTTCTTAGAGGTTCCAATTGGTTTTATATATTATATTTTGTGGTGAATAATTTAAATGTACCATAGGAAATTTGTTGATTAACCATTCATTAGCATTAACACGTCACTTGCTTTTCATGTTTCAGCTCTTTTAAGTTTTGAGTGGGGATGTGGCAGTTCAGTCTGTAACATCTTATCTTGTGCTTCACCACTGAAACATGTGCACACAGTTAATCTATTTTCTCTTATTTGTGTTTCTTTTGTGGTTTAGTAAATTTCTTTCATATTTGACCTCCCAGAAGAACCTTATAAAAATATCAATTGCATCATGTGAGGCCCAATTTCCTTATCATTTTCTTCTCCCTGAAATTAATTTGACATGATATATTCATGTGAGCCAACTCTGGAATTTAAAGCACAAAAGAAACACACAACTTCTTATGTGTCAATCTTCCTTCAGTGAGTTTATATTTTGTGGGATTTTGAAGATGTGAGTTGTGCTTTGAATGTTTTGTACTTTCAATGTGTTTTACAGTTAACTGAAGAATTTGGTTTTGAATCCATGGATGAGAAGTTTAGAAAGGACTAAGTGTGGGGTTATCTTGGAAAAAGGAAGGCAAAAGGACGCTACATGGACCATGCAGGAAGATGCCATTATATACCAAACTTCGAGGGAAGTAGATGTTGGTGGCTTGCCTGCCGGGGCTGAACAAATGTATGTCTCAAAACAAATTATGTGGCTTGTTTTGCTTGAAAAATGAATACTAATATCTTTGTGTCTGTATGCATTGTTCTGTTAACCTTGATCTAATTTTATTTTCATCTCCTACATGAGAATAGTGGAAGGTCTGTAGTAAGCTTTTCATGTTGATTTGTGCATCCTGCATATAACAAGGATGATTTATTTGACTCAATATCTTGCAACTCAACTATCCATAGAAATAGGAATGGGCAGAGTGGTAGCTTCTCAGGCAGAATGAGGCAGGACACTCAAGTTTTCTTTTATGTTTGTTCTCGGGATATTTTGCACAGCTAAACGTTTTACTAAATCTACACTTGTGTTAGTTTCAGACTTTTGACCAGTTCCAGCAGAGAGCTCATCCAATTTCATTTATTGTAGAATAAAAAATTCAATCTATTTTACTTTATAATTTTTTCCCAGTAGATAGAGAGCGGGAAAAAAGAGCGATTGAAGGAGCTTTTGAGAGAAAGGCTTATTGAAAGTGGCTGGAAAGATGAGAAGTGTGTCTATATTGCTTTTTTTAAATGTAGATTTGATCATCTTACTCTTGTGGCCAGAGTTAGGAGGAGCAAGGAATAAGCTGAGAATCTGTAAGACTCTTATGCTTTCTTTCATTGCTTGCAATTCTTTTTGCTAACTGGATTCCCAAGAGAGAGTACATAAAGAAGAGACCCGATTACGTTTTATGTATGCCTTCAAGGTGATTATTGACTCGGGATATTGTACAATAGTTAATCTTCATCCTATGATAGGGTCTACATGTATATTTAATCAATTATCATTTCATCTATACAAAATAATATTCTTCCTTACGATCTATTATTTTTTGTACATTCGTATTCATTGTGCAATGTTGTGCTTTAATGTTGGTGCCTTTGTGTCTAGTCTGGGAAGCTATTGCAAATCATTCTCCTGATGACTTACTTTCCCCTCTGAGCTTACCCAATGTGTCAAATCTGTCACTGGAAGGGACCCAAGTTCAAGACTTATTAAGCGATTGAAGGAGCCTTTTTGTTGACCTTTGTTTACTAGAAAGTGTTGTTACATAATCGGCCGAGAAAGTTTTTTCGTTCCTATTTTCATCTAATAAAGTGTTGTCTTGTTTGTGTGTGTAGTATCTGCATTTGCTTTAGTATTTCAAGAACTTCTTGAATCATTTTCTAATGGAGTTTCTCCATTTTTGTAGAGAAAATCAGGTACATGACAGAATGTTTATCGTGCTTTTATATCTCATTTGTAATCATATTTGTACATTAAATTGTGACTTTATAATGTCTCGACTATAATGGTCTATACAATACTTAGTGACTCGGGTGCCATATAGTTTTACACCGTATTGATGCCGAGCCAGATTAGACATTTCTCTTGAAAATCTTAATTGTCATGGTTATCATCATTCTTAGAGGGAAATGGTATAGTCTAATTGTTATTAGACCTTGTGCTTTTGGAGAGTTGTATATTTCTCCAGCTTTCATCCGATGAAAATGCCAAGCGAGCCTACTTGCCTTTGAATAAATGGTGTCGTTTAAATTTTTTATGTTATTGTTGGGTTCAGAGTGTTTTCTCTAAGGGGTTTATTGTTATTCATTACTTGGTAGGACTCTGGAGAGTTTATTTTGAGAAAATGGTTAAGGATTTAGCCCATGACTGGCCTAGACAGCTAGTTGGTAACTTTGTTGCACTTTCTTGTTAATTCGTTCTCCCACTTTCTTGTTAATTTGTTCTTCCACTTTCTTGTTAATTTATAGAGGGAAATATGTGAGCCCCCGACCTTAATCACGTCATATCAGACATAGTAGCTAGATTTTAACCATAAATTATAATCTCTTATCTACTTTCTTCGACTATTTCTAGCTATAACTCAAAACCCTACGGGAAATTTTAATATATAATTAGATAAAATGAGATAAATTAAATAAATAATTTTTAAAAAATAACATAAACTATTGGCAATTGCACATTTAAAGAACGATAAATAGAATACGTAAATAAGAAATAGTAATTTGAAAGATTAGTAAAATCAATCTACAATTAATATAACTTTATCAAAAGAATGAAAAATATCGTAATTTTACAAGTACAAGTGAAATTAATATATTGATCATATATTGGAAACCTAATTCAAATTATGAGAGAGAAAATAATAATAATGTTAAATAAAGAAATTAAACTTTATAATAAATAAGTTAAACCAAGAAAACAGTTAAAAATGTGTATATACATGTATGTACAAAATCTTGAAGTTAATAAATTAAAAGAAAGAAGAATAGGAAAGATAAGAAAAAGGGAGAGCACATCACATGAAATAATGAACAAAGAATAAAAGAAAAAGATTAAAATTAATACAAAACAAAAAATATGTACAAAATACGCGTCTTCATCATTGCACCCATTTAGTTAGGTTCATAAGGGGACACATATATGTCCCATGCGAACTAGGAAAGGCCAGGCCCTGGCCTTGTGAGGGTTTAAATAGGGGGTTATGTGTCCCATGCGAACTAGGAAAGGCCAGGCCCTGGCTTTGTGAGGGTTTAAATAGGGGGAATGATTCTTCAGAATTTATAAATCATCCCCTTTTCAAAGAAGAGGCAAAAGTTTTTAGGTGAACAAATAGGAGCGGTGGAGTTGCGATCATTTCTAAACAAAGAAGTTACGTCAAACTAATGTTAGTGTTTTTATTGCCCTACCATGAATTAAATTAAAATTTATTATTATATATTTATATATTTTTTATACCTATTAAATTTAAAATATGTTAGCTTAGAATATTATATGTTATATATTAAATGTGTAAAAATATTATGCTCAATTCATGCCTATTACATGCTTTTATACTAATTAAGCACGGTGTGTACTTTATCACACTATGCTTAATTATTGTGAAACCGAGTGAATTAACTGCTCTGATAATTTTTTGTGGATTGACTGGCTTGTACTTTATCTTGTCGTGTCAAACATGGATTATGTGATATTAGATTGTTTTTCTGTGCTTTTCGGGGTCCCCAATGCTATTGTAGTTCGGTCGAAGTCGGTGGGGAAAGGTATAGACTAGAACATCTAATTAGACCGGCTACACGTGGAGTTTCTGGTATGCTAGCATAACCATCTAGATCTGATATAAGCTCGCAATTGAACATATGATTGGGCGGGGTTGGTGAGAATGAATTCTTGATTGATAGCCTTCAGACACTACTGAAAAGGTTATGCCTTGTATGTTAGTTAGAGTTGTCATATAGGCACTTGACTGCAACTTGACACTAACCACCCGTATCCTTTTACTATGTGCTAGGATTTATGTGACCTTTTTAGTTTATGTGATCACTAAAACTCAACTTGGTAAATACTAGCGATGAAACCTCACTAAGCAAGGAGTTTACCCTAGTCTAATGAACCCCAACAGGTGTCACTGAGCAGAAAGAGTGAGAGCTTGTGTATGAAGCCTTTACTTCATTTGGAATAGGATCTTGGATGAGCTTTTGAATCTTGACACTAATTTAGAATTTTTATTGTTAAACCATGTAAAACACTAATTATAAGACTTTCATTCCAATAGTAAGATAGGTTTTGAATTCTAAAATTGCTTCCGCATAATCTGTATTGCTTGTTATTGCATGTAAGTAATCCGACTCGTTGGATTCTCAGTAGCACGCCCAGGTCCAACCCGATATTTGTGTTGAGCATGTAGGTTATGGATTTGGGGTGTTACATGTGTGGTATCAGAGCTTCTCCAAATAGTAAAGGCTAATTCAAAACACTCCTTAATAAAAGACTCCACTTAACTTAATAACTTACAAACACTACTTTGGACTTGATCCAAAATTTTCCACAAACCATCAAACTAACGATCATTGTTAGTTGACAAAAGAGTAATAGGAAGTGAATTTCGGGGTGAGAACTTTAGTTAATCTATTTAGAGGTCGCGACATAAGAGAAAAATCATTGATCTTTACCCCTTAGAAAGAACCTTAGATCGATTTCTTTAATCTTAAACTAGACTTTTAAAGCTAGTGAAAGAAGAGATGTTGTATCAAAACTATTACGTTAAGGATTATGGTATGGAAGTATAAATTTTGGAATTTTATGGAAAAGAAAACAACAATATCATAACTAAATCAATAAAGTTACCTTTTTATTTGAATTGAGAAACCTTTGAATCACTTGGGGATGGCAAGCCAAGAGTTTGAATTAAGTTCTTAGTTTAAATTGAAAAGTTCCTACATAATAATAATAAAATTTTAAATCCCAAAACAAGAGAATAAAGTATTAATTATGAAGAAAATCTTCATAACCTATACAATAAGATTAGGCTATTAAATGTAGTAGATCTAAAGTCTATCTAATCAACCAATTATTCTACTCTAAACTAGTTAGCGTAGGCCTTGGTTAAGGAACACGAGAACTTAATCAGTAGAATCTTTGACCTGGAGAGTCAGGAACAAATACGCTAATGAAGAAGAGGTTAGAACCGATGCGGTTACCGTAGGACACGATTAATCAAGGAATACCTAGACATAGAAACTAGACCTACAGGATATAGGACGCGGGAGTTAACTCGAACTGAAGGTGGCGTTTGAGTCATGCATAGGTAGATGGCAGAAATTGTAAGGGACCAACTAAGGAAGGTTGTAGACGCATAGATAAAGCTCCCAAGACAATCAATTAAAGTATTAATATACCTTGGTGTAACTTTAGGAATGTACCTCTCCTAGTACTGAATGGAATGTGACTCCACTGAAGAGTAGAGGGTCGAGTGAGAATAGAATTTAGAGAGACTATAGTACTAGTATATAACATTTGTAAAAGGAACCTGCAGGTCCCAGGGATTTACACTATGTGGTAGTCATGTGAGAACCCAATGATAAATCAGGGAAAAGTCAAAGTTCAACGGCATATTAGTTGACGAAGTCGAAAAAAATGGATTGAAACAATGATGTGAACATTCTTGCCCTAGGATATGTAGATGAGGAGCTAGTGAGTTTTTCTATTTAAAGGGCCATACCCTAACCTTATGGTCCAAGTAATTATAGTTGTCCGGAAAAATCACCTAGAGTTTGTTGCACGCACTGTGAGAAAGGAAGACATTAAGAGATAGACTATAGGAAGAGGCTAGTAAATGTATGCGATGCAGGAGTTCCAAACACAGTATATTAGAGTGTCTAATACCTTAGTTGAGGTACTCATCTCAACCCTTGGTCAGAAGAGTCAGTGAGCAACCATGCTTTGAAAGGTGGAGATGGTGGAAGTGGTAGGCCCAGTGTATAGCCTCTGGTTTATACCTTAAAAAACTGTAAGACCCTAGTTAAACCAAGGTCATTGAAGGTACCCTTTCTTTCATAAGTGAACCAACAAAGGTTTTATTTGATCCTAGTGCTCCTGATTCATTTGCTAGTTATTCCTTCTTGAAAATATGAAAGATAAGATAGATGACTTACCCAATAAGTGAAATGTTAGTCCTCCCACCATAGATGCTAAAACCCTAATTAGTTATATTACCATTATACTTGACTACCCTACCTTTACAAAGATACAGAGGTATACTTTTCATGGACTGGTTGCTAAAACCCTGCCTAGTCAAATTGTTATACGAAGGAAGTTAAGTCATGTCGGGGGCGGGGAAAACCAAAGATAGAGGTAAGTATAGAATGAAATAGGTCATTCTCATTAATGGCTGTTAGTGTAAAGGCTTGAAGGATGATTTATAAAAGAGAAACTAGAATGATGGCTGAAATTATGAATAAATCAGCAGATCAAGTGAAAGAGGAATATATACCGGTATTTTAGGACTTCCCTGAAGTCGTGAAGTACTCCCAATGAACTTTTAAGTAGCATCTGGAAAGGGAAACAGAGTTTACCATTGATTTTGCTCCAGTTTCTCGAAGCCCTTATCACATTGACTCACCAGGATTACAACTCAAGGGTTTGTTAACTTGGAGGTTTATCCTACTGATTACACCACCCTATGAAGCCTAATGTTAGTTGTTAAGAATAATTATGACTCTCTATAGATGTGTATCGATGACCTAGGCCTAACTAATGTGACGATTGAAATAAGTACCCCCTCCCTGTCATTGAGATTTTATTTTCATCAGCCCTAGGAACAATCGTATTTGCCAAGTTGGATCTACAACATGGGTATTACCAATTGCGAGTGAAAAGAAAAAGAAGAGAAAAAAGACAGATGAGGTGTCAAAGACAACCCTTAACACTCGGTAAAGTCATTACGAATTCCTAGCACATTCCTAGATCTTTGCATCAAGTGTTTTAGCTGCACTTAAATGTGTTCATCATCACCTTTATTAATGACATATTTCTCTTCAAAGTCTCACTGGGAGAATGAGCTACACCAGAAGAAGGTGACACAACTATTTAAGGAACATAAGTTGTTACCCCAAGTTTAGTAAGTGTAAGTCTTGGCTAAACCAAGTTAACTTTTTAGGACACGTGATAAGTAAGAAAGGGATATCGTTAGATCCCTCCAAAGTCGGGACCATCCTAAATTGGAAGGTGCCGACTAATAACACGTAGATTCAGAGTTTCTTAGGTTTGGTTGGATACTATGGGCACTCGTTAGAGATTCTTCTAGATTAGCATCCCCCTTTTCGTACCCAGAAGGGAGTCAAGTATGAAATGATGGAACATACGGAAGTCATATTCCAATAAATGTAAAAGTGTTTAACAACGGGCTCAATCCTTGCCCTTTTCGTATATAACCTAGAAGGGAGTCAAGTATGAAATGATGGAACATACGGAAGTCATATTCCAATAAATGGAAAAGTGTTTGACAACGGGCTCAATCCTTGCACTACCCATGGGAAATGATGAGTTAATTTTGTATACAACTGTTTCGGGTGATGGCTTGGGATGTGTGTGGATGCAAAAATGTCATGTAATCGTCTATGCTTCCCTAAAGATGAAGCTCTATAAGATGAATTTTACCACCCATGGTCTCGAACTCACTGTTGTGGTGTTCTCCTTGTAGAAATGCCGGCACTATCTGTATAGAGTAACATTTAAGGTAATGCCAGATCATAAGAATTTGAATTACCTGTTTTGCCAAAAAGACTTGAATATGCACCCTCATCCGTGGATGCAATTTTTGTAAGATTATGATTTTGTGATTAATTACCCTAATGACACGAATGTGGTGGAAGATGCCTTAATCCTAAAAGAAAGTTTAAATCGAAAGTTGGAATAATGAGGTTAAGCCTGGCTGAGTAGTGTTCTTCAATCTAAGGGTACAATCCATTTTACCCACAGAGATTAAGAAGGCTCAAGAATTGGATAAATCATTAGTGAAGAAGAGAAAGCTTGCCACTAAAGGGAAGTTACCAGACTCTGAAGCAGACAATGATGGAGTGCTGACCTGTAAAGGTAGGTTTTACCTACCCCCAAATTCAAAGATCAAACAAAGAGTGTTGAATGAAGCTCACCGGTCCAAGTATATGGTGCACCAGGAGGGACCAAAATGTACCAAGACTTGAAACAAAAGTACTGCTGGGATTACATGAGGAGGGACATAGCAGAACATGCAATTGTAGTTCGGTCGAAGTCGGCGGGGGACGGTATAGGCAGGACCGTCTGATTAGACCGACTACACGTGGAGTTTCTGGTATGCTAGCATAACCATCTAGATCCGATACAAGCTCGCAATTGAACATATGATTGGGCGGGGTTGGTGAGAATGAATTCTTGATTGATAGCCTTTAGGCACTACTGAAAAGGTTATGCCTTATATGTTAGTCAGAGTTGCCATATAGGCACTTGACTACAACTTGGCACTAACCACCTGTATCCTTTTACTATGTGATAGGATTTATGTGGCTCTTTGTTTTATGTGATCACTAAAACTCAACTTGGTAAATACTAGCGATGGAACCTCACTAAGCAAGGAGCTTACCCTAGTCTAATGAATCCTAACAGGTGTCGCTGAGCAGAAAGAATGAGAGCTCGTGTATGAAGCCTTTACTTCATTTGGAATAGGATCCTAGATGAGCTTTTGAATCTAGAAACCAATTTAGAACTTTTATTGTTAAAACATGTAAAACACTTATTATAAGACTTTCATTGTAATAGTAAGATAGATTTTGAATTCTAAAATCGCTTCTGCATAATCTGTATTGCTCGTTACTGCATGTAAGTAATCCGACTCGTTAGATTCTCAGTAGCACGCCCGGGTCTGACCCGATACTTGTGTTGAGGAGGTAGGTCATGGATCTAGGGTGTTAAAAAATATATGATAGGTTTTATACTCTAACCACTAGGGCCACACTTTGTAGATTATGTCGTTAAATGATTAATGATTAAGCCTCCAGCCTGGAGTTTGTTTGGCACTCTGTTAGTTTTTTTTTCAAAATCCTATAACCTCCCATTTAGTTTTATTGTTTAACTAAGGCAATGCCAATTGAAATATATGAACCCAATTTTCTTATTGATGCATAAAAATTGGACTCTTAACTCTTCATGAGAATCGCAATCACATAACAAGATTGATCACATCTGGTTTGATGGTGATCCAAAATCTGACACATATCTTAAACCATTTGAGATAAATATGTGTCGGTGATATTGTTCTGCGTTCGAGGGATCAGAGGTCATATACTTGTTGCCTTGCTCAAATCCTCGTAGTATGCTGATTTTCTATATAAACCTATATGGATTTATGTTTTAACATATATGGGTTAAAATTAGCAGAATTACCCATATAAGTTGATATATAAATTAACCCGCGAGTTGAGTAATCCTCAACCCGTGGATTGAGTGGCTTTAAACCCGGTCATTTTTTTACCCGCAGCAACGTAGAAAAAGTAAGCTGCCCAGGTCCAATTTCCAAAGCTACCAAGGCCAACTTTGTGGGGGTCTAAAAGTTTTTAGGTGTGTGATTAACACGGTGACTGGATTTGAAAAGGTCTACTTGGATCATATTAAGGAAGTGTCCAATTATGATAGAGTTTGGGCACTAGGGTCGGTGTTTCCGCCCGACGATGATCAATCAGAGAGAGGAAGAGCTAGCACAATTCAGTCCAGTGAAGTTTTTCAATGGCTAGATAATGTAAAAGATCCTAATTCTATGTGTGCTTTGGGAGTCAATATGTACTGACAAATGAGTAAATGAATGTCTTAGCTCTAGGTTTAGATAAAAGTGGAGTTGAATTCATTTTGTCAACTAAAGGTGCCACCAAGGGACATGAAGACCAGGAAAAGTAGGGTTCAACTCCATCTAGTTTTAAGGGCTGGGTGTTGCAGGTGCTGATTTTGAGGCATCCTTGTGTAGGTGCGTTTCTCACACACTGTGGGTGGAATTTGGCCCTTGAAGGGATTACTGTTGGGGTGCCAATACTAGTATGGCCTATAGGTGCTGACCTGATCTGTAATGCAACTTTGATTGTGGATGAGATGAAGGTTAGGTGCAGAGTTTGCGAGGGTGATAAAATTGTGCCTGGTTCAAATGAAATGGCTGCCATCTTAGGTAGATCCATTGATGGCTTTGAGCATGAGAGGAGAAAGGCTCTGGAACTGCAGAAGGCCTCCATGGATGTAGTTCGAGAAGGAGGCAGCTCTTTCAAGAATTTGTACTCTGTAGTGACAAATAAACACTTTCGGCCAAAGATCCAACATGGCGAAGACCAATTGAATGTTAACTGAGTGATAGTACGACTTCGAATTCAGCATTAAGATGAACCCCAACCATATGAAGTTTTGATTTAGGAACATTATAGTTCCAAATCGGAAAAATAGGTTTGCTAGCATTACCAAGTTTTATAAAGAAAACCTTTTTATGGCATACCCCACAGTTATTCGAAAATCCACTAACGAACTCCACAATTGGGATCACGGGATAAAGGGTGAATTCATCGGATGCGTTTTTCACCTTTCGAAGATGATAAAATAACAAAGAAAATCAATAGAAAAAGGCACTTGAGCTGCCTCAAACACATGATAGAAGACAACAATAAATGAAACAGCTTTAGGATGAAGCGGAGATAAAGTGACCCGATAATGCAAAAGCAAGTCTAGCACATGTTGAGACAATGGTAAATTAAGTACAAACTTGAGATAATCCAAGTAGCATGAGATAAAACCAGAAGGAAGGGTGTGAACGCTTTCAGAGGGCTCGAGAGCCCTAAGCTTATACGAACAAAAAAAGTGATAATATGATTTAACTCAGGGCTCAGGAGCCCTAAGCTTATACAAAGACAAAAAAGGTGAAATTATGCTTTAAACTATCCAGATAACTATCGAAAAGAATGCTACTAACAGAAAAAGAACCAATATTACATCGGGAACATTTTGTAGGGAAGACTCAACAGCGTTAGAGGTGGATATTGAAGCAATGAGAATCCCTAAGATTTGGACGAAGACCTTGTCAATTACAATCACAAAGTTAAAAAATAGAAACTCCGGCGAAATTAGAGAAGAATACCTTGGGCAAGTACGCCGGAAAAGTACAAAGAACCTTTACACCAGGTTTTAAAGGAGAAAACTACTACAAAAGAAACACCATACAGATAAAGATTGTTTCATAAAGGAAAGAAGAGAGGGAGAAAAGATGAACTTACGAGATTAAGGGAATGCAATGAAGGATCAGAGCAATAAAGAAAAAGAGAGAAAGATGAGTAATTCTAAAGAGTAGTGGATTTTAATTAGAGAAAAGTGAAAAAAGACAAAAGGATAATAGTAAGTCATAATGACGGCATGGATCCACGATCTCAGTCCGTAATAACATGGAGCCACGATTACGAATGACTATAAATACAGGAAGAGCAACACAAGTTGAGGTAAGTGTGACTTAACTGAGAAATTTTAATTCTCATAGAAAAAGACTGAATTGATCGTCAGACATTTTTCCCTGAAATTACTTTCATGATCTATTTTGCAAGAAGGACGGTTTTTACGGTGAACGACAACTGATTTACCTGATCGGATTACTGTTACCACATCAACCAGGATATAATATTTAGTCTCACTCAATAATTCTTTAAATGATAGTTGTTGTTTTGATTACATTTTTCGAAATTAAATTTTATGTTATTTTCCTGGAATGTTCATACACATGTTGTTTGGTAATGTTGTTTTGAACATTATTTTTTTTCAAAATTAATGTTGTTTGGTAATGTTGTTTTGATTAAAGTTTTATTTGGTAATGTTGTTTTATAAATTACTCCTTATATCATAAGGTGTTGTAAAAATAATTATATTTGGAAAGTTTAGAAATAAGAAACCTTTGACAATTCCTTTATTGTTGGATTTTATTATCTTTAAATTTTTGAGTCTGTCTCTTGAAATACGTTCTTTCCATAACACATGGAAATATCAAAATTTAAATTGGAAATGAGAAGAAATGAAAATAAAATTTTTGAGTTGCATTAATCGGGTCATAAACTTTATAACTACTACACGTTGCATACTAATTTTTTAATATTTTATCTAAAATATTTTACGTTTTTATTATTTTAATTAAATCCCATTTTTTATAAGTTTATGGAAAGATAGTCTTTCCCAAGAATTTCCCTTAATTTTATATCCCCCTAGATTTCAATTACATTTTTTTTCTTCTTTTCATACTCTATACCATGTATATTAAGTTTGCTTCTTTTCATACCAGGTACATGACCTGTCAAATTATGGCAAATGTTTTTTGTTCATATTATGTATATCAACTCTATGCACTAACTGTCATAACAAGTTAACCTTCTTATTTATGTGTTGATTTCAATCTCACTTGATGGATGAGAGTGGAATGGTCACAACTTAATTTTTTTTGAGAAAATGCTGAAAAATTATTGGGTTACATCGCTGAAGAAGCAATGAACGAAATTACTAAAGTTTGATAAATTCATCACATTCTTTGGTATTATATATGTAATATATTTAGATCTACTACCAACAACTGTATCTACATTTTAAAAATTTTTAATAGGATTATATTGAGAACCAAAATAATGAAATTGCAAGTACTCAATATATAGTTCAAGTAAAAGTTGCTATATGAGAGAAAATGAAATTGAACCAAAATATTCCATTATATCTTTTGAAGATAAGGATGAAATTGAAGAAGAAGATGACATGCCAAATTTAGAAGAAGAACTTCCGATTAATCAAGTTTATAATACATCGAAAGATTCAAAATGTAAAATTTTAAACCAATATGTTAATACTAATATATTTTTCATAAGCTAATTTGTGTCTTTACTACAAAGTAAAAAAACTCGAGAGAAAGAAATAAAGAGGTGCAACTTAATTTGATATCAAAGCTTGAAAGTGAAGACAACGAGCAATCAAAATCAAAGACAAGGAGGATAACATATGCTTCAAAATTTATTCATTGTCGAGGGGTTGATCTATTTTCCGTTCTGTTTCTCAAATTATTATCCCAAGTAATTTAGGGGAGCAACTTATGATTCATTTATTTATTTTTCAATTCTGTTAATTTGGTAGGTAATTGTGGGATTATACTTTCCGTAATAATGTACTTATTATTTCATTATTTTACATTTTTACTTGTATTATCAAGGACAAGTTTTATTTCTCCACAATTTTAATATTTCTTTTATATTTTACTTCATACTCTTACTTTATGTTAATTCTAGAAAGATTATAATAATTATTATTTTCATTTATTTCATTTTTTAAAAAAAAAATCTACCTAAATTGATTGTTTTTACTCTATACTTCTTAGAGTTACTATGAAATATATTTATAATTTTATTTTAATTTTTATTGTAAATATGAAACATAAATACTAGATTTCAATCAAATAAATATTTTTAAAGATAAATACAGCTGCTTTGAAAGTCTGGGGTTATGTGTTCAATAGAGCAGGATTTGTATCTAAGACATTTGTTCATATCTTTGATAGACTATCTTGGTTCCTCTCTTGTCAATCTGGATCACTAACTAGAATTAAGGCTATACATATGGCTATTACTACGTGTTGGCTGTTGTGGAAATCCAAAAATACATATGCATTCCAGGGCACTTCCTACACTTACCATTTCATAGTGACACAAATTAATTCCCTCTTGCCCAAATACTCAACATTAATGCATTTCATTTTTATGATGATTGTCTGGACTTTGTTAACTTAGGCTTGCTACCATCACTGGTCAGAAAACCAAAGAAAAAAATTACTTTAGTCTCATGGAGACCCCTTGACCAGGGCTTTAAAGTTAACGCTAATGCCACTTTTAAAATTAACCATATTTCCAGGATTGGTATAGTTATCAGAAATACTCATGCAGGTTTGGAAGCCATGTACTCAGAATCAATACAAGCAGATGATCCACTACAAGCAGAAACCTTAGCGGCAATAAGAGCCATACAGGTTAGTATTAGACACCATTTTCTTCCACTGATTGCTGAATTTGACTCATTGCAGGCGGTGAGAATCATACAGAAGAAAGATAAACATATATGGAAACTTAAAACAAACCTTTGGGAATTATGGAGGGATATGGGGAATTTGCATATCACAATTCAGCACATCCACAGAGAAGGGAATCAAGTCGCTCACGAATTAACCAAGATAACAGGAGATGAGCTCAATCTAGCACAGCTCAGGCAAGAAGAAAGAATCATACTCACTCTTACAGCTGACAAGATGCGGTCACCAAGTATTCGCATCCCACCGTAGAAACATCCAGCTTTGACCTTGATTTGCAGTCTTTTCGAAGTGCACCAGGCCTGAAGAGAAGATAACACAGGGGTGGAGTCTGTCTCTCTCAGGAATCGTGCACCTCTAAACACTGCGATTAAGTCCAATTATAGGTCTATTACTACACTTTTGCCATTTGATTGTCAAGACCTTAGGAGATTTCAAGTGTTACTTGAACCATTGTAAAAATGAGATCCACTTTTGATGGTTTACCGGGTTTGGGAATCCAATATATCTCCCCCACCTTTGGTGGTTTAAATTTTTTTTAAAAAATTAAAGATAAATATGGCGCAATGCATTGAAACTCCATCTAATTAGATCTAAATTGACATATAGTTATCGTACCATATAACAGATTTCCAATATATATTCCATGCTTCCTTTTTTTATTTTAAATTCCACCCTAAGGTGGGGGATTATATATTAGGTTCCCCAGACCTATTAAGAAACTAGAAAATTACAGCGTTAGAATTGGAAGATACACTAATAAGGCAACCTCGTTGCCTCCAAAAGAATAACCTAATAACTAGTGGCCTATTGGTTCAGTTAAAGGAAGAAATATTAACTATGTACAAAGGCGAAAAGAGATGAGAGTTGCGTTTCCAAAGTAGGTGATCTCCACCCCCTGTGTTAATCACTTACTTTGGCCGGGAAACTTTCATTCAAAATGCTCAAAATACTCCGAAAGAGTCTTAGTGGCAAGTGATGTGCTTGTGGTGCAGACACTTTTCCTTAGAATTGAAGATCATGTAGTCCTAAACTTCAGTTGGTCCATTTAGGGGCATTGTTGTAGTCCTTGTCTTGGGAAACAGCCAACAAAAATGTTGAGTCTAGTGCAGTAAGCATAGCAGCAGCATATCATCTGTCCTCATATTAACAGGTTCTCCAAAGCTACCTGAAAAAAGAAAAACAAGCATCAGCAGTATCAATTGTCCTTGGTAGCTTGTTTGTGTGTTCGAATGTATGGAATGTGGTTTCTAACCAAATTAATGAGACCTCTGATGTATAATGGAATGTTAGAGAGGTTTAGATTTGGTTCATAAGGGTGAGTAGATCTATGCTTAGCAATTGCATCAGCAACCGCATTGCATTCCCTGAAAACATGCCTTAGGGTAGTCTGATTTAGTTCAGAGTGAGTTTGAAAGGCCAGTGCATATAGGGACCATTTGGTTTTTCTGGGATTGTTAATCATGTTCACTGCAAGCTTAGAATCTGATTCAACTATGAATAAACACTCAGGATCCAGATAAGTGAGAATCTTTGCTGCAGCTTGGATAGCTTTCATTTCAGCTTCAAGTGGATTTTTCGCAGTGGTAATTAAGGATTGAATTAAGCATGGGTTACCATTCCAGTCTCTGGCTATAAGGCCAAGTGTTGAAGTGGTTGGGGACCAAGAAGCATCCACATTTACAATTATGGTATTCTGTTCTGGCCTATTCCAGTAAACAATGGATATGGAAGGCTTAAGGGGTGGTCTTAGAGGTGGGATTAGTGAGGAAATGGGGTAGCTCATATTTAAATGCACATTCGAGTAAGCAGGCTTAGCTGAGAAAGATAAGAAAATAAGGTCTCTTACATCTTTACAGATTTGAACAGGTGAAAAATTTTTTGTTATCAAAATAGAAGGCATTCCAGGCTTTCCATAATGACCAACAAATCAGTGATGGAAGTAACTTATAGATATCTTTATGCAATGTAGACAGTTCATTATTGTTCCAGTAAGCTAAAAATCTATCAATTAAACTGTCTAAGGTTTGCAGGTTATGACCCAGGATATCTGAAGTGTCATCCTATACCGTTTGAGCCAGATGACAAGAGATGAAATAATGATCTATAGAATCAGATTGATTACATGCTGGGCATTTCGAGGCTAGGCTAAAACCACATTTGATTAGGACATCATCAAAAGGCAAGAGAGAGTTTAGCATTTTCCATGTGAAAATAGAGATTTTTCTCTGCAGTCTAGGGTTCCAGATAAGTCTTGTGGCTGGAAAATTACCTGGTTGTTGTGTAAGGGCTCTATAGGCAGATCTGAAAGAGAAAAGTCATGTTTCCTCCTGTTTCCATATCATTCTATCTTCTCTCTCAGTGCTAATCTCTGCCTCCTGCAGAAAAATCAAAGTATCATGTTCTAAATAGGGTGAAATATGGGGTAGTATCTGGTTTTTGTCTCTAATGAAAGTCAGCTGTAGTGCAGTAGAAGAATGGGGAGAGGACTGAGGGTGGAACATAGTTAATTAAAGGACCATTTGGGCACCAATTTGCAGTCCAAAAGTTACAGTTACCTTTGCCAAGTATTATGAAAGAATTGTTTTCTGCAAAGGAATTAACATTACATATCCTCTTCCAAGTGTGGGATATCCTATGGGTTTGGGGTAGTGACCACATTAGTTTAGCCCACATGGTGTTGCCCTGTTGGCCTTTCCACCATAATTTGAGTGAGCATGAGTCAACTATTGCTTGTACAGATCTGAAACCTAAACCGTTCTGGTATCTATGTGCATTAAGGTCAGCCCATTTTCTCCATACTTTATTTAGTTTGCCCTCGTTTTCCCCCAGAAGAATCTTATCATTTTCTTTTCCAGTGATTTTATTATCTGTTTAGGGGGATTTAGGACAGACCATATATGCTGTGGGAGGGAGTATAAACAGGATTGGATAAGAACCATTTTCCACCTAAGCTTAACCATTTGTTTTTCCAGTTCAAAAGCTTCCTATTGATAGCTTCCAGCAAAGGTTCAAAATAGAGATTTAGAGTTCTACCTTTGAAAAGTGGATATCCCAGGTACTTAAATGGAAAGACCCCTTTCTTCATTCCTAGAATTGATCTAATCTGATTGATTTTAGCAGTTGTTTCTCGTTTACTAGCATAGAAATCAGATTTTTCATAATTTATTTTTTGGCCAAAGGTAAGTTCAAAGGTTTCTAGGAAGGCTTTGATTCTTATCAGGCTAGATTTTGAGGCTTGCATGAAAATGATAGTGTCATCAGCATAGCTCAAATGTGAAGCAGGTGTAATGGTAGAGGGAAGCTGATAGTAATTGAGTCTTTTATTCATGAAAATAAAGGATAGACTTCTGAAGAAAGCTTCAGAAAAAATATTTAAAAGAAAGGGGGATAGGGGATCACCTTGTTTGATGCCCCTTGTGGCTTTGAAAAATCCAACAAGGTTACCATTTATAAGCACAGAAAAATAAGCCTGAGAAAGGTTATTCATCACAACATTCAAAAAATTCCCTGTGAAACCAAATTTACCAAGAATACTTTCCAGAAATTGCCAATTAACTCTATCAAAAGCCTTTCTAAGGTCCAGTTTTAAAATGCAATTTGGAATTCTGTTTTTTTTTTGTCTAAGAACCTAATCATTTCCTGAAGATAAAGCACATTATCAGATATGTCTCTATTTTTCATAAAGGCTGTCTGATTTGGAGAGATTAAGTTTTCCATTTATGGCTTCATCCTTCCCATCAACACCTTAGAGCATATTTTATTTGCTACATTTGAAAGACTAATATGCATGTAATCATCAAAAGAGGAGGGTGTTTGTTTCTTTGGAATTAAGGTTATCCAGGTGCTACTTACTCCTCTTGGCATTTCTAAGCCTGAGAGAAAGTCATTTACAGCAGCATTTGGGTCCTGTTTAATAAAATCCCAGCATTTAATGTAGAATTTTGAAGTGAAACCATCAGGACCTGGACTACTATTTTTTTAGGCTCATTACCACTAGCCTAAGCTCCTCCTCTGAGACTGGTTTAGACAGAGATTGGTTATCCCGAGGAGATATTATTGTTGGAATTTGGCTGAGAAAATGGGGGTAATAAGTGGTAGAGTTTGGCAGGTTTGGCTCAGAGAGCAGGTAAGAGAAATAAAATATGGCCTCTTCTTGGATTTCAGTGTGATTATCTAACCAATGCCCCTGTCTATTTTTTATTTTTGAAATGTGGAGCTTACAGTTCTTTTCCTGTACAATTTTGTGGAAAAATTCAGTGTTATTATCTCCAAGTTTGATCCAATTAGTTCTCGATTTTTGTTTCCAAAATTTTCTCTTTCCTTTAAGGCTCTAATTAGTAGTGTCTTTTTCTCATTTAGTTTGATTAGTTCTGATTGTGAATGAGTGGAGTCATAGTTAATTTCTTGTAATCTCAGGTTTTCTTCTGCAATCATTACATTAGAGTCAATGTTTCCAAAGAAATCTTTGTTCCAGATTTTTATTACCTTCTTAAGTCTAATGAGTTTAAGGTAAAGTCTTAGCATTCCTTGGTGGGGGATCGATTTGGACCAGTTCTCTTTAATCAGGTTTATAAACTCTGGCTTATTGAACCATGTGTTTATAAATCTGAAAGGCTTAGGATGGGAGGGAACTGTGGATGAGACTTGTAAAACAAATAGGGCAATGATCTGAGGATTGTCTATTGAGGATTTGAATGGAGGATGTTGGGAATTTGGCACTCCATTGAATGTTACAAATTCCTCTGTCTAGTCTCTTAGATGTGGGTTTTCTTAGCCTAGAATTAGTCCATGTAAATAGATTCCCAACAGTATTAATTTCCTGAATACCCTTAGAATGTATCCAGTTATTGAATTCCCTGATACTGCCTAGGTTAGGGGAGGAGGGTCCTTTATATTCTGTAAGTGAGGATATTGTGTTAAAATCCCCTATGTACATGGTTTCATCATTAGGAAGGAGACTAAGATCATTCCATAAAACCTTCCTTCCTTCCCTATTTCTAAGGCCATAGACAAAAACAACATCCATTTCAACATTTGTGGTTGACTGGGTGATTTTAACATATAGAAATTGTTCATGATGTGAAAGTAAAGCAACATTTAAAGAATCATTCCATAGTAGCCAAATTTTGCCGTTATGAAGAGGCTGGTAATGAGAGTATTTGAGCTTCTCCATATAGGTGTGACATTTGCTATTATTATGCATTGGTTCAATTATACATAGAAGATCAATTTTTTTCTAGTTTGATGAGGTGTTTTAATCTAAGCATTGAAGTCTCTAAACCCCTAAGGTTCCAAACTAGAAAATTGATAGTAGTGGTGTATATCATTGTTCACCTGATTTATGGCTTTTAGTGTTTGATCTCAGCATCATCTTATTTAACTGACTTAGGTAGGTGGTCCTTTTAGGTTTGGACTTACCTTGGGAGTCCATATTACCTGTTGGTTGAGATTGGAGAGATGCTGGCCCTGGTTTCGGGATTGTGCTATCTAAGAGAGATCCTTCTTCTTCCACCTCATCTTGCAATATTTGGTGCAGTGAATGATCCAAAACTTCATCTGTTTGTGGGGGTGAATATGTGTCCTGCAAAATAGAAAACCTATTTGCCATCTTTCTTTGCTGAGAAAGTGGGGCATTAATGGAAGAGAATTGTTGGAAGTTAAGCGTATGGGAGCCTATTTGCATATCATCTTTAGCATAGATCATTTGAGTCTTATTTGGGTTGGGTAAAGCTGTTGCATTGATCAGTCTTGTGATTGGTGTGTCAAGATCAGCAGGGGGTGAGTCTGTTAGGTCAAGAATTGGGGGAGATTGTGATAGTTGTGGTGTCTTTTTCACAGAATTAAATTCCAGGGGTTTGGGCATGTAGGATGAAGGTTGTAGGGTAGGATTTGTTGTGGCTAGGTGATGGACTAGTTGGCCTTTGTTCTGCGGATTGTTAAAAGTTTGGGGATCAATAACCATTTTTGGTATCTTATCAAACTTATTCCCTGTGGCTTTCCATTGTGGTGCTACCTGATTCTGGGAAAGAGCTCTACATTGGTTAAGTGAGTGTCCTAGTGTAGCACAGTTTTCACAATACGGGGGTATGTCCTCATACTCAATGTTATATTTTTTTATTGTTAGAAACAGAGCCCAATCTAATGAAGTGGTTTAGGGGTTTCTGGAGATCTATCTCAACACAAAGTTTGATGGCAGATGGCCTAGTTAGCATCTCAGTAGCTAAGTCCTTCTTAATGAAATTCCCTATACTATTTCTAATAGCCTCAATTGACGAAGTATTGTAATAGTAAAGTGGAACTTCCCTGATTGTGCACCAGATTGGGACGATCGGTGATTCATTCTGGGTGGAGAAGTCTGGTGACCATTTGAGTATCTTCATGTGAATGCTGTTGAAGCTCCACAGACCTTTGATCCAGCAGTGTTAATAGTAATTTGCTTGCTCAAATCGGATCAGCATGTGCTTATAATCGAGGGAGCCCAGCTGATATTTCCCAGAGAATCCCACAGTTTTGAAAGCTCCCTCCAACTGGTCCATAGTGAGCCGACCTTTGGTGAATTTACCTACTAGGGCGTTTGTATAATGGGCGGATAGTGTAGATATATCGTCGTTGGAGTAGAGGCAGGTAGGTTCCCCTAGATGTTTGGATTTTGGGTAATCTCTGGGTTGTTTGGTAGGGCTGAGAGGAGTGGTGAAGCTTTCGATTTGAGGGCTGCAATGAAAGCTTTGGGGTTGTTGATTGTGTTTTTATCCGCCATGGTTTCCGGAGGATGGGGCGTCTTTCTCGGTGAGGGCGAGAGAGGAGCCGTTATCAGCAGAAATTTACCGTTTTCGGCCACTACAGTGTAAAGCAATTTTCAGAGGGGTAGGAGAGAGAATTGGTCACGGTTTAGAGTTCTTGATTCCATGCTTCCTTTTTTTTAATGAAAACACCCGAGGGTGGGGGAGATATATTAGAGGATCCCCAATCCTACTTCGAAGTTAAATAGGATATACATTTAAGGAAGTTTTGTTCAGAATGAGTAATGAAGCAACATAGTTGCCTCTAAAAGTCCTACGAAATCTATACCAAAGAAATGTGAATAACTATCCAAAACTGGATAGGTGTCGAAGTTGCGATCCAAAAGAGAGAATCTCCACCCCATGTGTTAATTCACTCCTTTGGCCAGGCAACTTCAATCACAAAGTTTAAAAGCCTACTTTAAAGAGTTCAATAGCCAAAAGATTGCTTAATGATTGTAGTTAATTTGCCTCCGATGAATAGTAAGTATCAGCTCCAGAGATGCAGGTGTACCAAAAAACGGAGAAGAGAGAGTCCATAAGGATGCTGCTACGTTGATCTGACAAACTGGAGGTAGCATCACAGGTCTCCTCAGTGAAAACATCCGTATGTGCAACATCCTATATCCATTAAATAAGGCAGCCTAAAACTGATCCAGTAACCTGCAGAAACCAAACCAAACAACCAAATCTTAGCAGTATCTATTCTTAAACCTTTATAGTCTTGGAAACTCGAATATGTGGTACGTTTTCTCTGTCCAAGGAAATGAGCCCTCTGATATAGGTGGGAACATTAGTCATATGGAGGGTTTGGTTTTGATGAAGATGGTGTTTGGCAATAGCATTAACTACAGAATTACACTCCCTAAAAGCATGTTTCAATTCAGCCCTTCCGAGTAGAGATTTCACATTGAAAACCATATAAAAAACTTGCCAATGTGCAGCATAAGGATCATTAATCATTTCAACCGCAAGCTTAGAATCTGATTCTATTATGAAAGTATGATCAAGATGGTTAAAAATATGACAAGCATGCAAGATTGCATTAATTTCAGCATGTAGTGATGATACAGCAGATATGGATGCCGAACTAATCAAAATAGGTTGGCCTGAACTATCCCTAGCTATAAGACCAACAGAAGCTTTGTTAGAACACCAAGATGCATCCACATTAATTTTAGTAAATCCAGACTTAGGCCTTTCCCAGTAAACTTTTCCAGGAAAGGCCTAGGCCTTTCCCATGCTTCCTTTAATTGATCTTTGAAAAATATTAATTAATATTTTATTTTAAAAGGATCTAGATATCCATTAAACAAGAACATTTAACGTTAAGAAATAAAATAAAATTCTCGTTTACACGTTCAAACCCAAAAACCTCTGTTTTCAATTACAACATATTATTATAAAACACATAGTAAAACTGCGCTCAGCAAAACCACGTTCTTTTGCAGCGTGAGCTGGCAAGATAAAAATTGTAAAGCAAAATGCATATATAATCCTACATAATTGATAAAAGTGCAGATATAACCCTTTTTATAATTGAAAGTGCAAATATAACACTAGATATTTAGGTTATAAGCAAATAAATATAACCTTTTCTGATAGTTGGAGGCCGGAATACACTGAAAATACTATTTTGCCCCTCTGTAAAAAAGAAAAAAATAAAAATTGAAATTACAATCCTACCCCTAAAGCCGATCTCATCTTCTCCATTTTCTTTTGTCTCACCGCTACCAATTTCTATCCTCTCTGTTTCTCGTCTTCTTCGATGTCTCTCTGTTTCTCGTCTTTTTCTGTTTCTCTCCTCTCCATTTTCATTTGCGCATGTGGGTCTTGCCGGTGTGGTAGGGAGGGAGAATCGACTCCCTCATCGCCGGAGGGAATCTACGGGGGTGGTGATGATGAGGATTCGTCAGCGGGATCTGCGGGGGTGGTGGGTCTCAATTTTCTAGCGCTTGGTTGAGTGGCGCCAAAAATGGTGGCGGGGTGAGGGTGGTAGTGGTGGCCGGCGCTAGGGTTTTGGTGGAGGTCTGTGATGGGTTTCGGTGGTCGGGATGAATGGAGCGGCCGTGGTGGAGTTCATAGTGTGAGCAGAGTTGTGGTGGTGGCAGGGCTCAGGTGGTGGTGGATTTGGTGTTGGCGGCGGAGGTGGTGTTTTTGGAGGCCGACGTGAGGTGGTGTTCATGGTGGCACTGGAGAGGTGGGGTTTTGATTGATGGTAGCGGGAGGCAGGGGATGGTGGTAGTGGTGGCGCTGGAGTGGTGGGTGGTAGCCAAGAGGTGGTGGACTGGTGGCTGGCGGAAACCCTAGAGGTGGTGGCTTGACAGTGGAGGTAGAGTGATGCTGGAGGTGGGCGTACCAGGGCTTCGTGGAGGTGGTTTGGCGTTGGGCTAACAACAGACTACTTTTATTTACGTCGAATGACGACCATACCAGGGTTTCGTGGTGGTCGTACTAGGGCTTTGCGAAGGGCCGCTAGAGGGACGCTAGTGAACGCCAGACGAACGTTAATGTCAGAGGGACCGATTTGCAGAGTTGGTAGAAAGGAGCCGATTTGTCGATGAGCTGGTGAGCCAACTTGCAGAGTCGATGAGCCAATTTATAGAGCGGATGATTTGATGTGCCGATTAAGGATGCCGAGGGATGTGTTTGAGGTCGATCCCAAAGGGTACTTTTAGAACCTTCGATCACATCTCGACGATAAGCTCTTCTAATTTGTACTGTTTATTTCGTAAGTTTGTGTTTTTACCCCATGTTTCTGGGTTTATTAGTACGATGACAAGGTTTTTACCTCAAATATCAAAAAAAGGTCATGCCAGAGAGGCTGGCCTTCCGGCGGAGGCGGAGTTACGGCGGCAGAGGTGGTGGAGAAGTGGCAGTGGTGGAAGAATGGGTATTTTGGTCATTTTCGGTCAGTCGATGGCTGGAAATAGCCAGTCAATGTCGGAATAATGGCCTTAGGGTTATATTTGCACTAAAAACTATCTCAGGGTTATATCTGCACTTTCTAAATTATATAGGGTTATATCTACATATTACCCAAAATCATAATCCTACGATTATCTAAACCGAACCAACTGAACTAATATATATACTACATAATACATGTGTCAATGCACGAATTTATAAAAAAAATTATAAAATAAAACATATAATTTAAGTAAGTAATAAATTTTTGTCATATCTATATGAGAATTACACGTGCTGTATTATTTAAGATAAATTAATATATCTCATAATATTATAATAATCGGATGTATAATTTGTTTTAAAAATTATGCTCGATCTTTGTTGTTATATAATAATTAGTTGTTTTTATATTTAAACGAAGTATTATATTTATTTTAGGTAGAGATATATTAACTGTAATATAAATAGTTTACATTATAAAAACAATAGTGATAAGGATATGAATTATATTCTCATAATGAATCAATCATTATTTAATTAAACTTATAAAATGATCTAAATTTAAAGAGAAAATTTAGATCATTTTATAAGTTTAATTAAATGATGATTGACTCATTATGAAAAAATAATTCATACATCATACATGAAATAAATAAATCTAAAATTAAGAATATGTTAACTAAGTTTAACAACTTAGTTTATATTTTAAGTGAAAGTTTAAAATTTAAATTAGATATTCCCAGTAAAAAGGAATTAAATATATATAAAGATGAAAATATATGTTATGTGTTGTTCCTCATTATAACAGAATTATGGAAATGTGAGTAAAAATAGATCATTTCCACAGCAAAAACAAAAATGCCTACCACAATCTTCCAGAATTCTTCAAAATTGGTCTTCACTTCCTCACTGAATCTAAAGCTAAACCTTACACTTATAAGACTATGGCCGAAAGTCTTATATTTACCTGAATATATTCACCTGACTGAGAACATTAATAAGAATATGAAATATCTGTAAATAATAAATTAATAGCTATTTTATTAAGTTATAAAATTATGTGTCTATAGAAAAGAAAGTAGAAAATTATTCTTAGTTATAAATAGAGGTATAAGATAACATATCTCTTTCTCTAGACGCTCCCTCTCGACTTTGCCCCCAATCTAACAAACCCTAGCAAAACAAACTAAGGGGAGGCCGCTGCTGCTAATCTCCGGCGGCCTCTCCACCCCCATCATGTCCTTGTAGATTCTTCCTCCTTCTTCCTCCCCTCAATCCCGAGCCAATACCTCTCTTTTTCTTTCGTCTTCAGCAGTATACCTTCCAAAATTACCTAGCTCAAATCCACCAACGTCAGCTTTCCTTCCAAAGATTACCATCACTCTTTCCTTTTACCGGTCAGTGAAGACCCGCTGCCGGCTGTAGCTACGGCAGCCATGTAGTGGCCGCGGCGGAGGACACACTGATATCAGAGCGCAACAGGTTTCTGAGCGACGACCTCGAGAAAGAGACGGACCAAACACACATATGGTGGAGAAGTTAACAACAATTGTGTTGAAGGAGAGGTAGTTTCGAAGGTTAAATGCGATTATGGAGGTACCAGATCTACAGATCCGGCGGAAAGGGATGAAGATACCCTCAGATGAGACAGTCAGGAAAGACCACGCGCCACCGTGATGGTCACGCGTGACTCATTGTGGTCATGCGCCGCCACAAGAAGCTTCGCCCACTGTTTGAGTCCAACATGTGTCTACCTACTGCTCACGCTTCAACTTGGAACGCCTTCAGGCGAGGTTCAGAGAGGTCGATTCTCTATTTTTTCCCTTTTCTTTCTTCTTTCTTTTCCTTCTGGTTTATTCTGTCTGTGCTGTTCTATTTTTATATTTTTCTATTTTTCTGTTGGCTCAAGCTGATTACTCAATTCTAAAAAAGGTTGAATTTAAAATGGTTTTTTGTTTTGAGCATCACATTAGGACTGTCTCTGTCAATGCAAGTTTTATAGGCGACTTTTTTTCCGGTAAAACGGACCTGTAAAATTTGGTTGACTTTGAATCTGTTATTTAAAGCCGGGTAGGAGAAATCCAAGTCAAAGTCATTTAAGCAACAGACTTGTGGCGATTCCGTACTGAGGATTTAGATTTGTAGACTTTGGTTCGTAAGGATGACACTTGATTAATTGGTTTAATTGTATTTAGACCAATTTTTTTAGTATCCTTCCAAGTTTGAGTTAGAGATATTCCTGCGTACGATTAATTGATTACTATACACCTGTGGAAAAGCATTTTTGAAAATTAAAATGATCGGTCTTGATCTCCTAGTTTAGTGAAAGGATCTTAACAGGTTAAATGGAGATCGACCGGATCTCTGGTTGGGGAGCTTTAATTTACTTCATTTTTATTGTCTTGATGTTTGGCCAGAAGTGTAGATGAATTAATTTTGTTCGTTTAATTTGATGCTCATTGTTGTGTGACCGGTTTGAGGTGGAACCCTACCTCGAATTTATGATTTTTGTTTGGTGATTTCGAGTCGATGTTACTAAACAATTACACAGTTGGGACCACTCATCTTCATATATACTCTTCATGTTGTCACTTAGGCTTTTGATTAGAGTTGTAACATCTAGTTAGTGTCTTTGTGTATCTTCTTATTGCCACTTGATCCTTTGATTATGAATGTAATATCTAGTTAGGGACTTTGTGTAAATGGGATTACCCCATCGTTTGATGTAAGGATCACTTGAATGTAGCCTATTCGGCCAATATGATCAATCTAAAAGGTTGAATTCCCAAACATCCCCGTCTTCGACGTTTATAATTTTTTTAAAAAAAGTATAAGATAACATATAGCATATAGCATATAAAAAAAAGTTTCATGTATAACTTAGCAAAGACAACATATAAGTAAAATTTTATGGTAAATGTTTCATAACTTGGGAAGTCATCCATCGTGAGACATTCTCAAAAGAATCAACTATAATTATATGAGAGAAGGTAATTTCATAGTGACCGACAAAAAAGAATTGCAAAAAATAGGAAAAGAAGAAGAAGACCAATTGTATAAATATTGCAAATAGGGCTATATAATTGTTTTGTGGCCATTAATATGGAAAACTTATAGTTTTATATCTAAATCTATATCTACATCTATCTATATCTATATATATATTATACATAAAAGAGCAAATCATTTTTCGGGAGTCCATTTAGGTACGGTAATAAGTTTTTCTCCTCAGCCTTGCCTCATCCTCATCCCTTTCCCCTGCTTCCCTTCTTTCTAAACCCCAGCTTTTTCTACCGATTATTGTAGCGAGTCCCAGTATCCGGCGACCAACCTTTGTCCATCGCCTCCTACTTTGACGCATCATCTTCTCCGTTTCCCCCTTTTCCACATGCTTGCATCACTGCAACATTTACTTGAATTACAGTGCCATTTGGGGTATCTCAGAGTGTATGCTTGATGTACGTTTACGTCATAGGCGATTATGGAGACTGGCAACCGCTTAGAAAGTGGCTAGTGTTCGTGACTTATATTTTCCACTGAAGGTGTTTGATTCTTTGTCGCAGTAGCCGGTGTTCGTGACTCAGAGTGATGCGAGTTAGATTTCCAATTTGAAATTAGTTTGATGTTGTTCTCTGTCCGGAATTTTTTCATTCTTCCCTCAATTTTCCCTCTACACAGATATGGTACTCATTCTCGTTGTCTGCAACTTTTGCATGACTACTCGCAATAGTTGTATGACACTTATAGGGGGGCATTTTAAGAGTACATTTCTTCTAGGGTAAGTACCGTTACATAGCCGCACACATTTAAATTGAATTAAGCATGCAAATAGTGTTAGACATTCAGCTGTCACATTTATGAGAATGTTACAGCTTAGGTATTTTATAAGGTTATGATTGATTTTTTCCCCATTTTTCTTTTGTTTGTTTGCTATCTTTTGTTCGATGCAAGCAGATTTGGTATATGGGGTGGTGATGAGGAGAAATTGTGCACATAAAACTACCATATATGTTGGAACATACCCTTATTTAAAGTATGTTTACTAAAATTCACTTAGTCCCTAACGTTATTATATCTTTGATGCTAATGTAAGATCATACAGAAAATGCACAAAGCATGCATACAAACTACAAGCTTTTGTTTCGGCAATAAGAAACGATATTACTTCTCTTCTTCATGTTATATACAAAGAACAACTCCTACTTAAATAGAAACTCTCCAACTAACGATCCTATAATCTTGCCACTAGACTAACACTAACTCCTATAATCTAGCCACAACTAATAATATACAGCTGAATTCATAGCTTTTGACTTAGCAATTTACGTAACTCAAACTAGGATTGATTCAAACTGAAGTAAAATAGTAAATAACAACTAGATTAACCAACATTCATTCCCTTAATCTAGTTGGTATTCATAAAAATGCCTCAAGCACCAAGTTGAAGCCGTCTCCTTATCAACGAGGAGAATGAGCATTTCATCGGACAATCCAAACTTCTATTGCCATCTCCTTTTCACTGAGAAGATAGAGTGTTTACAGACACTCTCGCACTTCCTTTTCGGTCTCCTTTTCACTGAGGAGATAGAGTGTTTTTGAACACTCCATGTTTGAAGGTCTCCTTATCATCGAGGAGAATGAGTGATTCTTCAGACACTTCATGTTTCGTCATCTCCTTTTTTACTGAGGAGATTGAGTGATTTCGAACACTCCGTGAATTATGGATACTCAGTCCACTTAATCTTTCTTGACGTCGGAGGTCTTGAACACAACTCTATCTCAGACACATTGAGCTCTCAGACACGTCTTCCCACGTGTTGCCTTGGTGTTAGAGTTGTGATTTCTAAGCATTTGTCGGATATGAGAGAATTACGCCGGTCTCTCACGTTCGTCTTCTTCTATAATGCTCTAATACAAATTGTTGGAACATACCCTTATTTAAAGTATGTTTACTGAAATTCACTTAGTCCCTCACGTTATTATATCTTTGATGCTAATGTAAGATCAACAGAAAATGCACAAAGCATGCATATAAACTATGATGCATCTTCGACCACCGACCGGTTCGTGGGCCTAGGTTCTTCTCAAACTAACCTGAAATTAAACTGTCCCTTGGGTTCCAGGGGTCACCACTCCGATGCTTAAGTTAGTCCAAGCATCCAAATATGATTAAGACAGAATGAATCATAAGTAAATGTGTACCTTGTATTTATTCTCCATGTCCTAAATAACGTTCTCCTTAATTATCACCCTTAATTAACCACAAATGCATTAATTAAGTTAGAGTATTAAATATTCCCCAAACTGGGCTACCATACCTTCGGCCCAATAGCCTTCTTAGGCTTAACCTCTATCAAGAGCCCCCAAAAAATTAGGTTCTCGACCTTGAAAACAAGGAACGTCACGAAGGACTTCTAGGTCTCGAATGCATGTGACAATTTGAGGACTTTGAAGACTCGAAATGAACATTACCCTTCGTTGCTCCTGCCTTCAAGGGTGAGAACCTGGTTTTCTAATCAACTCTGTCTTTTCAAATTCCAAAAGGGCACGTGCCTGTTGTACAACCACGCGTGTCACTGCTCCCCAAACAGCACGTTGTCAGAAGATAAAAAAGCGACTACGTCTTTCCATAACTTTTATATTTCCAAAGTTGTAATAATTATCCTTCACTTCAGCCTCTATAATTACCTCCCATCCGCTCTTCCTTATTCATTTTTCTCGTTTGCATGCATCTTCTTACAAGCATTCTTTCTGTATTTCTCTCTCGAGCGATTCAATTCCCATCACCTTTCCCAGAAAATCAGTAAGTTCTTTTATCCTTATTCTCATTCTAACCTTTTTGTTTCCTCCCTTACAATCATAGCTCGCTCTGATGAGGGTAGGTGGGACAGGGGTTAATACGTTGGAGAGGGCTGTTAGTGATCCGGAATGCACTCATTCTGAAGAACTCTGGTACCACTCAGATGCTGGAGAGGGCGTATCTGATCATGTTAGTAATAGTCCTAGGGAAGAGAGTGTTTTCCCCATAACTAACATGTCTCCTCGAGATGCTGTTGAAAACTGGCCTCCAGGTCTGGGCAAGCCCCATGTAAGAAAGTCCCCTACGAGCGGCAAGATTGGTTTCTACCCTCCTCCAAATCCAGAACCATATTTGGAAAGGGTTTCAAGTACATCTCTGACCTACAGGGAGACACCTCTTGAAGCCAGAGAAGAGGAGGAGAGGATAATCCTCGAGGGGGAGGAAGCACCCTCGAGAGTGCCTTAGGTATCTCTTCCAGCTAAACCCTCTCAAAAGAAGAAAAATGGGGGTTTATCGAAGATTGAGGCTAAAGGAATCAGGGAGGTAGCCCCCAGTTCTAGTAGTAGGAACCGCTATTTCCAAAATTTTGGACTCAATCCCTCCTGGATAACGAGTAGCCCCGGAAGTTGATTTTCAACCCTTCCGAGAGGGAGATAACCCCTCATAACCTCCCCGAAGGAAGATAATTTATTTCCCTCAGACATCTTCATTGCGGGTTTACCTTTCCCTTTCCGCCTCTTTTTTCCAAACTTCTTAGACAATTCCAGGTGAGCCCTGCACAAGTCCACCCCAACATCTTGGTAATCATTATGATGTTCTTGACTAGATGCGATGAGTTTGGTATCAAGCCTAGTTATAAAATGCTTCGTTCGCTATACTTCATGTCTTGTAGTGAGCATTCTACCGATATGATTGTAACGTTTGTCAGCTGAGAGGTACACCATAA
Source organism: Rubia yunnanensis (assembly GCA_037428765.1). NCBI lineage: Eukaryota > Viridiplantae > Streptophyta > Magnoliopsida > Gentianales > Rubiaceae > Rubia > Rubia yunnanensis. The sequence continues at coordinate 89,087,557 of CM075064.1, read as the reverse complement.
GTTTTTTGGGGTTCCTGGCAATTCAAGTGACTGGAAAAGCTGGAAGAAAGGTATCTCATTTGACAGCAGGAGGTATCGAGTTCCTCCGTGGAATGGGACCGTGCGAGTTGAATCTCCCAAACCTGGGGAATATATCTGCCCAGATATCCTTGAGAGGGATAGACAAAAACTATTGTCCAGCCCCCTCGACTACAGCCTCTTCAACAAACCTAACTTCCGGATTGATGGTTTTGCGTTCTCGCCCAGAATCTACAAAGAATATGCATATAAAACACTCCGGAGGGATACCAGAAAGAGGAGGAGAGGACTCGAGGGCCCCAGAGATGGCCCTCCCTTCAAGACCATCGTTAGTGATATTAGGCATTTGGGAGCCTCCGAAAGTTCCTTAATAGAGTAATACTTCTCATATTTGTTGTGTTATTGAGTTTATTGTTACTGATTTTCTTTTTCCTTTTTCAGTAGGTCTAGCTACGGGCTTAAAGAAACAGAAGACCTCAATGTAGGGCCAGGCTCCTCCAAAGGGGATTATTGAGTCCTCAAATCAGGCTTCCACTCCCCCAAAGCCAGCGTCTCTCCCCTCAAACCTGGCTTCCCCTCTTGCAATAGGCCGCGAAATACCTTCCCCAACTATTGGTGATGAGCAGCCAACTTACGTTAGGAGCGTTTTCTTGAAAATGAGGGCAAACAAAAACACTATTGATTCCTCCTCACCAATGCCATTGATAGGGACAGATGGGGGTAAGGATGTTCATCAACAATCTCCTCGCCCTACGAATGATGCTCGATCCGCATCCAGGATCGAGCATCATCTCTCGAAGATGGCCTCTGACCCTAGGGTTTTCCTCCATTCTCTTATATATATACATATATATCTCTTTTTTTATCAGCAATCTGAGCTGAGTTGTTTTACCAGGCATTCCAAATTTTTTTACGAGGCCACCGAGAGAATGATGGCCTTCTTTTCCATTTGTTCCTCTGGCCATGGTAACTTCCACGAAGAGCTCAGCAAACAAGATTCTGAGATTTTTCAGCTAAAGAAATCTCTCGAGGATCACCAGCGGGCTCTTGATGAGAAAGATAGAGTCCTCGAAGAGAAGGATAGGGCGCTCGAGGAAAAAGATAGGCCGCTTGAGGAAAAACAAAAACTTCTGGAAGGGGGAGGTAAGGTGTTGAAGCCGAGAGACATCAATGGACATTAGAGAATGACACCCTAGCGAAGAGGGTTCAAGTTGTAGAGGATCTGGCCACGCAAGTTCAACTTCTCGAGACCTTCAAGCACAAGCTGTTGAACAACCCTGAGCTGCTTCAACTTTTCCTGGATCTTCTGGGTGTGGCCAAGAAAATTGGTTGTAGTGAATTAGCCGAGGACCTTTTAAAGCCACAAGTGTCCGCCTCTCTATCTGAATATCAGGCCAAGCAGGTGGACGAACTAGTTAATCAAGAGCACGAAATCATTCTGGATGCAAAATGAGATGATGCCATCAAGAACAATGGCCTTCATTTTTCCCTATTGGATTTCATCAAGTCCAAAGGGCAGTTCTTCACCGCTGAGGGGATTCGAGTGATCCCCCTTCCAGAGACTACAGACGCCTCTCATGAGCGGGATTCCACCGCTGGCCGAGTGGAAGAAATGATTGCTTCCACATTAAATGAAGATGATTCTAAGGTTGGTCCCTGATTGCAATAAAAAAATTACTTAGGGCTCCTCAATTGTAACCCTCTTCTGTTTTTACTTAGCATAAATAAAAATACATTTTTGCATGACTTATTGAGTTAGCCATTGTTTTCTTTTCGTAGTATAATTCGTTGAAGATGGTATTAGAAGGCGCTTGTAAGGAGCTTTCGAGTGCCCAAAAAGAGCTGAATGAGACACACAAACAGCTACTGATCGCCCTTTCGAGATCTTTCTAAGTGTAATCAAGAGAAAGACTCCTTGAAGGATATGCTTCACCAACTCGAAGCTGAGATGAAACTGTGGAAATCTAAAGACCATCCCACTTTTAAGCGGTTTGTTAAAGATTTCCTCAGTAAAGAATTTAATGGTGCTTATCCCTAAGAAGTGGTCAAGGGTCACGATCCCCATGATGAAGAACTAGAAGAACTAATGCGTCAAATTTCTTTTAAGTTTGGTTCTCTGAAGTCCTGCCTTACCACTGCGACTGGGCTTCCGGTAGTGGAAGGGAGCCTAATTGGTTGCTTGGGAGAAAATTGTAGACTGATAGCCCATAGGGAATTACTTTCCAAACAACAGTTATTAGCTCAACGCAGAGTGGCTAGCCTTGAAGATGACTTGCTCGCTTGGAAGATAGCCAGCGAGAATCCCCCTTCTTCAAGCGAATCTCCTTCGGCCCCTCAAGAGAGCCCCTCGGGTGAAGATAACTCTTTGGTGGAATCTCTTTATCCGAGAATTCAAAACTTGCTCGGGAGATCGAGGCCTGGAAGATACAAGCCACGGAAGTGGAGCAGCGTTTCACTGATTTCGAAGAAAAAATTACAGCACACAAAGTGAGCCTTCGTGCCCACATGCTTTCCCACGACATCCCCTTCTCCTACTTAATCAGCAATGATCATCTTCCCAAGTTTCTACTTAAAGCTTCTCAGTACTCGATGGAAGAAGCCAACATTCATGAGAATGGGACTTCTCGGCAGAAAAAGGCCTTTGACCACATCCTCGATTGGCTGGCAGAGCTAAAGATGAAGGGATTTACCCCCTCGAGCTTTCACTTTGCCCCTCAGTCACAAAATTCTACCACTAAGGAAGCTGGACAACATCTTTTCCCTTCAAGCAAAGTTACCCAAGGATCTTCCTTAAAATGTCGCTAAAGCATTGGGTCATCCTTGAAGTGACCATTCGAATCTTCCACGAAGAAACGGTGTAAGACCGTCATTGTCACTTTCTTAGAATATTCTATAGAGGAAAAAATGAAGGATATCCAAAGGGCAGCTGGTACAAAACTTGAAGACCTCGAAGAAAATGAGGCAAACGTGAAGGAGTTAGGAAAACCTATCTCCACTAAAGAATTGTTTCAGAAGGGATTTCCTCCACTAGATAAATACGTTTAGATGAATAAACTTAGATATTTATTAGTATCAATATTGAATTCCTAATATATTATTTGAAGTTTGAATAAACAACCAATATTTTTTCAATCTCGTATACTTTACCCCTCGAATATGAGCGCCCTGTGCAATTTCCTTAGGCTGAGCAAAGTACGAATATGTTTGGTAAGTAGAAATTAAGTAATTTAGAGACACAAGAATTTTACCCAGGTTCAGTGCTTCCACCTACATCCTGCTAATCTCGCCTACTAATTTATCATTACAAGATAGTCTTCGAGTGCCGATTTAGAGCAAACCACTCGAACATCAGCTGTGGCTGGCAATATTATCTGGAGCGTCATTTTAAAGCAATTCGCTTGAACATCAACCAGAGTGCCGCTTTAAAGCAAACCACTCGAACATCATACGTAGCTGGAAATATCATCTAAAACGCCATTTTAAAGCAACCCGCTCGAACATTAACCAAAGTGAAACTTTAGAGCAAACCACTCGAACATCAACTATAGCTGGAAATATCATCTAGAGCGCCGCTTTAAAGAAACCCGCTTGAACATCAACCAGAGTGCCTCTTTAAAGCAAACCACTCGAACATCATCTGTAGCTGGAAATATCATCTAGAGTGTCGCTATAAAGAAACCCACTCGAACATCAACCAGAGTGCCGCTTTAGAGTAAACAACTCGAACATCATCCGTAGCTAGAGATATCATTTAGAGCACCGCTTTAAAGAAACCCTCTCGAACATCAACCATAGTGCTGCTTTTAAGCAAACCACTCAAACATCATCCGTAGCTGGAAATATCATCTAGAGCACCATTTTAAAGCAACCCACTTTGAGGATGAACGTAATCGAGGAGGATCCCGATTGGATTGCTAACCCAGTCATGGTTCCAAAGAATGATGGAGCATGGAGGATGTGTATACACTTTACTGACTTAAATAAGTGCTACCCCAAAGATAGTTATACGTTGCTACCAATCGGAAAGCTGGTGAAAGCCATCACTAGATATCAAATTTTAGCATTCTTTTATGCGTATAAGGGGTATCACCAAATCCTTATGGCATATGAAGAAAAGGAAAAGACATCATTTATTACAGATGTGGGCATGTACTGCTATAAGAAGATGCCCTTTGGGTTGAAGAATGCTGGAGCTACTTACCATAGGCTGGTGGATAGACTGTTCAGGGGATAGATAGGGAAGAATATGGAAATATATGTGGATGACATGGTGGTCAAAAGTAGAAGTAATGAATAATTCTTAAAAGATCTGGAACAAACATTTGGTAGGCTTCGAGACGCTAATTTGAAGTTGAACCCGTCTAAGTGTGTTAATGGTGTGGGGGCAGGGAATTTTCTTAGATTTATGGTCTCAGAGAGGGGGATTGATGTACACCCAAAAAAGGTCGAAGCTTTGAGGACAATGAAAACCCCACAATCGATAAAGGATGTGTAGAAGCTACTCTAGCAGCACTAAGCAGGTTCTTATCGAAGGGGGCGGGTGAATCCCTTCGAATGAATACCACCCCTTTTTCAGTTGGGAACTTCATCATCGGGTGATAGGGTGACCAAACCGCTTGAGCCTAGCACATCCACGGCCTTCCTAAAATCACATTATAAGGGGAAGGTGCATTCACAACAGCAAAATTACACTTGATGGTCACTCCATTGTTTCCATCCGCTACTCAAACGGGAAATGTTATCTCTCCTATAGGGAATATCAGGTTTCCAGTGATTCCAAATAAAGGGGAAGCAATTTTTTTAAAGTTTTCACGCCCTATGTCTAACTGGTCAAAACACTCAGCGAAAATCACTTCTACCCCACTTCCATCATCAACGAACATCCTTCTGATTAAGAACATTCCAATAATGGCTGAAATTACCATAGGATCTGCATGGGACATTTGGTCTGGCACACCATCCGCTTCCAAGAAAGTAACTGTCTCATCCGGTCGAAACCTCTTATGATTGGGCTCTTCCGCGAGAACCCTTGGAGCTTCAGCTCTTATAACAGTGTTTGAAAATTTCTCTCCTACCATGCCATTGATGACGTTAATTACCCTTCGGATGGGTGGGTTTTCTCCATTTTGATTTCCCCCTTATTGCTCTTGGGGTCTATCATGCCTTCCTTCCTGCCACCTGTCTCGAACCACTTGTTCTCGAGGCCTTCTATCTCCTCTACCCCCATTGTTTTTATTGTTTCTTATATAAGGCTGCTACTGGTTCATCTAGGGCCTCGAGGGGGCATCCTGGTTCCTATGTCCCTGTTCTTAAAACCTTCCTTCCCATTCACACCTATTAATATCCATCCTTAACTGTATGCAACCGTTTGTGCCATGGTCATAATCCTTCTGATAATCACAGTAGCGATTTTTTGCTCTCCGTGTTGTAACCGAGTTGTGCGAACTCTGCAAAGGTGGGGGTGTCCGGAAAAACCCTCTATGTATGCTTAAAATCTTTGTAGGGGTTCTTCCTCCGAGTGTTGGAGGCAATGGATTATACCTCTTGAATGGTGTTCTTATGGGTTCAGCCAGTTTTTTTCCTCTATGCTCTACATTTCTTCCTGCTTTCTCTACAAGGCTATATCTTTTCCTCTGGTTGCCTCCTCTACCCTCGAATACTATTCTACGACCTCCTAAAGTTTTTGTAAAGTCTTAGGGGTATAGCTACTAAGTTTCTTGTACAATTCCAGGTCCTGCATCCCCAGCAGGTACCCTTGGATTACCTTATTCTCCATCATTTCTATCACCCCCAAATTCTCATCTACATGCCGGTGATAGAAGGTTTTCATGCTTTCCCCTGCCTTTTACTTCTTCTGGTAGAGTTCTAACAAATTTTTGGTAAACTTCCTCTTCTATGCGTACTGGCTCAATAATGCTCCGCCAAAGTCCTGATATGATCGAAGCGAGCCCCTTGGAAACTTATTTAACCACTTCTGTGCCTTTCCTTGCATGTAGCTACCTACCAGCTTGCATGTCAATTTCTCATCAAAGTCCCTCGAACTCATCAAGCCCAAGAACGTGTGTATGAACTCTCGAGGGTCAGTTTCACCACTGTACGTGGATAGTCCTTCCTGGGGCTTCACTTCTATTGGCCATCGAACCCCGGTGATCACCGAGCTGAAAGAATACCCCGCAGCTTGGCCTAAGGGGCCGATCAACCTATCCAATTCCTTTCTTAACGATTCACTTGCATCCAAGGAGGGTTCATACTGCCCCCCAGGTAGGTTCAGCCCCCTATCATGACCACCCAACTGTGGCATATGGTGAGGTGGGTTCCTTCATATCCTGGGTTCATCCAATGTTGTCCGAGATTCGGGTATGCTGGCGGTAGGGGTGGTTGGATATAAGGATTGTACATCCCCTGACTGATTGCCATACTCATGTATCCTTGCGTACCAGAAGAGGTCATTATTCTATATGTTGTTCCTGGACCATCCAGGTCGACGGTAGGAACAGATGAGACTAGTGGAGGTAGCGCATAAACAGGACCTTGGGAATGACTAGAAAAACAAAGGCTGGGGCCTAGCCTATAGCAGTTCTCTAGCATATCCCTGAAAAGGGTAGGCTATTGGGGGTTGAGAAGCCCACCCCGTAGTTATTCCCAAAGGTGAAGGCGGTAATGCCCCCATCGTGACACTATCATCCCTCGAAAAATGGGTGATTCGGTAACCGGTCGCAGCCAGGACCTGAGCTGCTCGTTCCACATCTTGATTCGGGGTCGCCCTCCCCACGTTCTGATTTCCTTACCCATGTCGACCATAGGCTTTCATATACAAATCCCTCGAAACCTCCGTAAACCTTCCATCCCTCGAATCAGCCACCCTCTCGAGCAAGGAATCAGTGTTTCCCAGTCTTTGCTCTCACATCACTTCCAGCGTCCTCGAGGGCCCTGGCACATCGTTCTGGACTGGCTCCAGGGGATTTGAGCCAACCGCCACTAAGGTTACTCCCCCCCCTCCTCTCGTGGCCTACGCCTGTATTAGGCTCCACTCACAACTCCGTTCCCACCGTTTGAATGTTAGCCATTTCGTTGTTCTCGATGCGTGCATTGTTTTCTCCTCCTAGATTCTTCGATGTTAACCTTAGTTGAGATTCATCCCCCGTACCTATTGACCTCAATTTTTCACTCATTCAAACTACCGTGGACATAGACTCTCAAAACCCTTGATCCAGCTTAGTCAACCCTATAGTCGGCGCCACTTGATGCGTCTTCGACCACCAACCAGTTCGTGGACCTCGGTTCTTCTCAAACAAACCTGCAATTAAACTGTCCCTAGGGTTCCAAGGGTCAGCACTCGGATGCTAAAGTTAGTCCAAGCATTCAAATATGATTAAGACAGAATGAATCATAAGTAAATGCGTACCTTGTATTTATATTCCATGTCCTAAATAACGTTCTCCTTAATTATCGCCCTTAATTACCCACGAATATGGTAATTAAGTTAGAGTATTAAATATTCCCCTAACTGGGCTGCCATACCTTTGGCCCAATGGATTTCTTGGGCTTAACCTCTATCAAACTACATGTTTTTGTTTCGGCAATAAGAAACTATATTACTTCTCTTCTTCACATTATTTACAAAGAACTCCTACTTAAATAAAAACTCTCTAACTGACTACTCCTATAATCTTGCCACTAGACTAATACTAACTCCTATAATCTAGCCACAACTAATAACATACAGCTGAATTCATAGCTTTTGACTTAGCAATTTACGTAACTCAAACTAGGACTAATTCAAACTTAAGTAAAACAGTAAATAACAACTAGATTAACCAACAATATGTTGTTAATTGTTTCAGCCATTTATCGTACATGTTCCTAATACTTGTGTTCATTCTTCATGAGCATCAGACTCCCCGACTCTATTTTATAGGGAAAAGAATGTGGCAAACTATTATCCATGACCTCTAACCCAAAAGATTGGGCCAAGCAAGAAACGTAATAAGTTAATCAAACAATTCGCATGTCATACTTTACTCTTACTGAGAATCATGTTAATCATTTTATGTCCAATAGAGAAAACAATGTTGTATTTTGAAAGCACGTACTAATATAACTTCAATTAAGGTTAACAAATAGAAATGGCTATGAAAAGTCAAGTTCTTCTTTTCGGGAAGGGGATGATATGGAGGGAAATTTCTTTCACGTAAAGTGAATAACGAATGTTATTCTAGACTAACCATTATGTCATATTGGAGTTGATATTAGACTATAATTAGAAACCTCTTAAGTTAAATTTTTTGTGTAGATACACAGTACATTATTGACTTGGATTTTCTTAATTAGATTTTCTCTTTGCTCAATAGAACTTAGATTATATGCTTGTTAGTTATCTTTTTGATATCCTATACAGGCATTGCTCTCAGGATGTTCTGCATGAGGTCTTGCACCCTTTCTCTGTTGTGATAATTTCACAGATCACCTGCCAAAGTACACTACTATGAAATGCTTGAGTGATGTTTTTTTATGGGTTAATTATAGTCTTTGAAATGAGACATGTAACTCTTGCACATTCTCGCCTTATGCCTTATGCCTTATGCCTAACACAATAATACTAATCTGTTCAGCATTGTGTTAAGTATAACGCACTATTTGCTAGCTCCAGTTGTTTTTCCTTCTCAAATTACTCGAATTTGTTTTTTATGCTCTTTTCTTCGATGTTTTCATATTTCTAAAGGGCATTTTTCATTCGAAGAGGGTTATAGTGCTAATAAGATTAATTTTCTAATGTTTCTTTCTTCCAGGGAATAATCTTGCGATTTTGGTGGGAGGTAGGCAAGCTTTTAAAGTGTCCTCAACAAATGTTGCACAACCGCAACTTCAAGGGAAAAAACCATACTGGAATTTCATGTGCATGATGCTACTGAGGTCAATGAGGTTTGTGAAACTCTATTTATAACCTCTACAGTGACATGGTGGAATTGATTTGCCATGCCAACTTTGTATGAAACCTTTTCATTTCTCCTCCTCAAAATATTGTAGAAAGATTTATTGATGGAGACCAGTTTCCACATCCCTAACTCAAACAACCAGTTTGTTTGTGATGAGAGTTTCACAGTGGATCTTTGTTGGTAATGAGAGGCTCTCTTTTGTGTCGGGTTTATGAAGTATGCCCTTAATTGTATATTGTACTGATTTATTGGCATTTCATGAATCGGGTAGACCTTGGCACTTTAAGTTATGATTAATGTTTATCGACTCTTTCGGAGACTCATCTACGCATAATTGTTATGCATCGACCCCTTTTTTCCAATTATTGTAGCAGGGTACAATCTAACGAGGTGAAAGTTCTACTCTCATGTCAATTGTATGTATCTCTCGTTGCTGGTCATCAAAGTGTTTTCAAAATCTTCATATATAGTATTTTCTTTTGTTGCATCATATGAAATCAGTGTTCAGGTATCAGCCATGCACTAAGCTCATTGTGGTATCTATGGTTGTCTAGTCTCATGTTTTTCTATTTTCTCAGTTTCACATCCCCCTCAATGCAGTTAGAGGATAAGTACTTGAGATTTGTGGTGGATATACTCTGCAAGATTTATTCAAAAGAGGTTTGTATAATCAATTATCAGCTACAATGATCTACTCTGATGCCTTAACTTGATGTTCTGGTTGTATATCATTTTTTTGGGTATTTGTATATTCAATGATGCAGGAATCACTCTGCAATCAATTATGGGGCAAGGAGAGTTTTGTTGATGGACCTTTACGGTGTCTCCTTTGCAATATGGAGGGTGAATTTACCTTTAGGATTGTGCATCACTAAAATGGCACTCACTTATTGATTGTCGCAATGGATCCGGGCTAACCTGCACAAAGTGCAACCACTAAGCCTAGTATCATAATAAGATAAGAATTCAATAAATATCTTCTCTGCATTGATATCTAATTAGTCCATTCTTGTGGTGAATAATACTATTTTTTTCTCCTATTAAGTTGTTCCACTCTTTTATGAGAAGGAATGCACATCTTAATATATGTCGTCAAAGCAGCGTTCTGTAGCTTTGAACTTGATTTTGTTTATCACTTGTTGCCAAAAAAAACATTGTCCATTATAATTGTGCAAAGGTTTGACATTGGAGGAAACTTTATCTCTCAATACAATCGAGATTTTGGTTTGTTTTGCCAATGGACTGCATATGCTGGCTACTTTCTGGAATCAGGAGCACCTCTAATGAATTATAGGGCTCATTCTACGCTAGCAGCCTAGCACTCATAAATTAATCTGTACTTACTGTTCCACCAAAAGTTTATCAGACATCCTGGAAAACAACTACAGCGAGACACCAACTGTATAGCTTTTACATTTGAAAAATGCCAGTAAATGTAGGCTTTGGATATTTTGACAGACTTCACTTTTGCAATCTTGATGCAGCAACGACAGATGGTGATCCAGGGGAGTTCAGAATCCTCATAAACAATCAGAGTGTGAAAATGAAGTAAATGCAAACTCTTCTAACTTGCAGTCACTTAATGGACCATCTCTTGGACTCCTCAAAGAGCTGGAAATCTGCAGGTTAAGCAATCCTAATAACTGTCTTGCAACTTCCAGCCCTGCATCTTTAAAGAAAGTGTCAATGAGAACATGAATGTCCAAAAATTATTATCTTTTTAGCCAAAGCAGTGTTTATCGGGACAGGAATGACAATCATAATCTTGATCGTGGATACATCAATACATTACCTCAGTATAACTGAACAGTCCTGGTAGAAACTAAATGCTACTTCAATATACTCTTGTCTCAAAGAGAAATAACAAGGTGATGGCGCGATAGGGTTAGGTCTTGCATTCATGGAAGCATGGGATCGACGCGCCAAGAAATGATTAGTGTCGATGATTCTGCGGATTTTGGTTTGCATTATTTTTGGATGATTGCATGGAAAGGATTACGGCTTGCATGGTGTGCATGGGTTGCATGATCGCATATATTTGTTGAATATGGATTGCATGGTTTGCATGGAAAGTTCATGCAACACATGGAAATTCTATTTTTGAGAGGGGATTTGATTTGCTTTGTTTTGGGTTGATTGAAGATTTTGGCGTCAGCATATATTTGCTGAAATTGCTTTCTTTATTTCCATTATTTACTTCCATTTTAGTGAGTTGTTTGTTTCCAGTTTTAAACTCTTTCCATTCTTTTTTCATTTGTTCGACCACTATAAGGTTGGAGCATCGATGTATTTGAGGGTGGTGATTAATGAAATAAAGTTGACGATATTGTCGTATCCTCTTGCGTTTCTTTCTTTCCGATAATCTTTCGCTACATCACAAGGACAACTGGAGCATACTATAGTATAAGCCGTGAGTTTTGTTATCTCACCAACAATCACTGCACAGAAAGAGAGTTAAAAGACATTTTAAACAATAGAGGCCATCTTCCATTTCATAAACTCAAGGCTGAAATATCAAACTTGCAATTATGCTAGTCAACCAAAGCAGCTCAAGTAAGTATGATAAACTCCCATCGCCTTTAGATGCACAAAACTGGTAGACTTTTACATCAATACACATTGTAAAGAATGGAAGAAGTTTAGGAAAAGCTTCCGTGTTGCTTTTCATTTCAGAGATGTTGAATATATAAAGTTTACAAGATAAGATGCAATATCATTGATTAGAGAATTGATATGAGCCTGTCTACAAGATAAGATGTAATCCCATTGATTAGGGGATTGATGTGTATCAAATATCTACTTGCCAACTATATAAGGCAATCTATACATGTTAACACCCCCCCCCCCTAAGCTCATGATCGGGCACGAGCATGAAGCTTGTCTCGAAGAGTAAGAAAGTACTGATTTCCAATGGCCTTGGTGAAAATGTCAGCTATCTGGTCCAGAGCACGAACATGACGGACAACCAGGTCTCCGGATGAAACATGTTCACGAACAAAGGGGTAGTCAATATTGATGTGTTTGGACCGCTGGTGAAAGACAGGATTCACAGACAGGAAAGTTGCACTGAGATTGTCCCGTAGAAGAATTTAAGGTCTCCGAATTGTAACATGCATCTCCTGTAACAGTTGTTGCAGCCATATGAGTTCTGTCGCAGCAAAAGCAATTACCATGTATTCAGCTTCGGTACCGGATCGGGCAACAACCTTCTGTTTGCGAGATGACCAGCTGACAATATTTCCACCAAAGAAGAGCCATGCTGAGATCGGCAGTCAGCAGGATCAAACGCCCAACCTGCATCAGAGAATGCCACTAAGCGCGAGTCACGAGCCTTCTAAAGAACCAAGCCAGAGGATATATTGCCTTTAAAGAATGCGTTTAACCGCACCCCAATGAGCTTCCATGGGAGAGTGCATGAACTGGAAAACACGATTTACAACATAGGAAATCTCAGGGCGGGAGATGGTGACGTACTGCAGGGCATCGACAATGCTCCAACATAAGGCTGGATCAGAAAGAAGACTACCATTGGCAACTAACCGAGAACTAGGCTCCTTAGGAGACGAGATTGGGCGAGCTCCGGACATATGGCTGCGATCTAAAATGTCGTAGATGAACTTCTGCTACAAGAGTTGTAGGTCCGAACCAATGTGGGTGACCTCAACACCCAGAAAATAGTGCAGATCACCAAGGTTCTTCAGAGAGAAGTTTTGATGTAAGGAGCAAACAAACTCATCAATGAAAGATGCATGAGTCCATGTGATAATGAGGTCGTTCACATGAGAGCCATTCTTTTTTTACAAACAAAGAAGGATCTGAGATACAGTTCTTGAATCCATGGCGAAGTAAGGAGGTAGTGAGTTTGTGAAACCACGCCCTAGGAGCTTTCTTGAGACCATGCAGAGCCTTGTGAAGCTAGGAAACATGTGAAGGCTTGTCAGAAGTAACGAACCCTTGAGGCTGCTCCATGAAGATAGTCTCAGTAAGAACGCCATCGAGAAAAGCGTTGTTGACGTCAACCTGACAGAGAGACCAACCACACCATACAGCCAGACCAAGAACTAGACAAATGGTGGTGGGCTTAGCAACCGGACTGAATGTGTCAAAGTAGTCGATGCCAGCCTCCTAATGAAATCCCTTGGCGACTATGCGTGCTTTATAGCATTCTATCGATCCATCAGCTTTCCGCTTCAACCTGTACGCCCACTTACAACCAACGACATTAGCTCCCGAAGGATGAGGGACAAGGTCCCATGTCTTAATACTTATTAGGTCATCATATTCAAGCTGCATAGCATACTACCAGTTAGGGTCTTTAGAGGCTTAGTTATCTTCCTTCAGTTCAAGAGTGGTAATCAGGGCAGCCGGGAGAGGGTATTTGGTGGACAAAAGAGGTTGGGTTTGAGTGAGTGGGTGGAGGAATGAGTTTTCATATGATGACGAGTTGTCAGGAGGACGAAACCAACTGGGGGAATTGGTATATGGTGGAGGTGAGGGCGAGGGAGAAGGGAACGAAGGAGAGGATGGTGAGGATGATTGAGGTTGAGGATGATTGAGGTTGAGGCTTAGAGGGGGTGGGATCCGTCGAGGGAGTAAGATTGGGGTTGAGTGGAAATGGCACAGCTGGTTGACTCAAGGAGGGGGAAATGGTTGAGAGAGGTGGGATGATCGGAAGAGGCATCTTGGAGAGTGGAGAGAGGGACTGTGTGAGGAGAAGATAAATAGAATGAGCTAGAAGAGACATGACTATGGTAGGGGAAGATAGACTCGTCAAGCATAGTATATCGAGAGATATACGTGCAAGTAGTCGGGAGATGATAACAGAGATAGCCATTGTGTTTAGTGCTATAACCAAGGAAGATACAAGACAATGAGTGATACTCTAGCTTGTGGGAAGTGTAGGGACGCAAGAATGGGTAGCAAAGACAGCCAAAGGATTTTAGAAGGCTGTAGTCTGGGGATTTTCCATAAAGACATTCATAGGGGGACTTGTAACTCAGAACAGGGGTTATGGTACGATTGATCAGGTAGGCAGATATGTGAAATACCTATTCCCAGAACTTGATAGGGAGACGAGAGTGAGCAATAAGGGAAAGGCCCTTTTCCACAATGGTGCGATTGCGCCGCTCAGTAGAACCATTTTGTTCAGGAGTGTGGGGATAAGAAATTGTGTGGCAAATGCCAAGTGATTCGAGAAGGGTGGAGACATTGCGGTACTCGCCACCCCAATCAGATTGAAAAGCTTTTATTTGAGTGGAAAATTGAGTGTGAATCAGTTTAATAAAAAGCTCAACAATGGTTCCCCTTAGAAGTGTCTAACCCTACGAGTTCTTGACAAGACAAAAATCCTAATGAAGTTCAACATAAACATTATTATCACGAGATAGTTGAGAGACACTAAGAAAATTTTTGGAAATATTTGGAACGTGTAAGATATTACAAAGTTGTAAAGGCTTAGCAGCATGATCAACAGAAAGCATATAATGACCAAAATGAGCAATATGGAGAGATGTACCGTCTCCGACCATGAGTCGATCATTACCATTGTAGGTGTTCTGAAGAGTGAGGTTGCGAATGTCTGGCATCACATGATGGGAAGCACCTGAGTCGACGAACTAAGGATCCTCAATGTCAGACGGGCTGGACATGGACGTCGTGAATGTTGCCTTGCCACTGGATGCACCACGGAGCCTCATTGCGACATTGCAATTTATCACCGAAAAAGCCCGGAGGTTCACACACTGGAAGCAATTGTGCACCTCATGCCCAAGCTTTTTGCGAATTTGGCACTGGGACCGAGACCTATCAGTCGGGTAGTCACCAACCGATGGTCCGTCGTGGTCAAGGCAGCCAGGCACACATTCCTGGTGCTGCGGACGGTTGCCGAAGAAGTGGTTGACAGCATTGGCTACGGAGATTGGAGCGATTGGAGATCCTCCTCTTGCCGAGTCTCCTCCTGCAGCAGTATGCCCAATAATTCGTCGGACCAAAGACACAGAGCCGATCGGAGAGGGCCAAACTGAGAACCAAGCCCGTGAAGAAGATAACCAACGAAGTCGGTGTCGGAGAACTCATATAGACATTCAGAGAGAGAGTCCGCAAGTGCCCGTTTCTTCTCAAAGTAATCAAGAATGCACAATGAACCTTTTGACAGCGGCTGTAGTTGCTGGCGAAAGTACATCAAGTGGGCATTCGTTTGAGCGTGAAAAGTCCGGGCAAGGATGGTCCAAGCTTCAACAGTGGTGGTTGCACGAGCGATGATACCGGGGAGAGGAGTGGTGAGCGTGGAGCGGATCTATAAGAGCACAACATGTCCTCCTTCATCCAAATTAGCAGCGCCGAGTTTGGTCTCATTGTCGCCGGAGTGCCCGTTGATGGGTTGAGGGGATCAGAGGGAGGCACGACTGGAATATTGATGGTAGCCGGAGGTGGTGTATCGTCGGTGAGGAAGGCGTCCAAGCCATATGCCTCAAGAACCGAACGGATGGTGTTGCGCTAGAGTGAGTAGTTTGAGTGATCAAGACGAATCGCTAAGTTTGGGAAGTTGAAACTAGGATTCTGAGAATCAGAGGAAGCAACAATAAGGGCGTTAGTGGAGCCAATTGTTGAAGAATGTTCGATCGACATTGTTGAATCGAATGTTAGGCTGATACCATGTAAAGAATGGAAGGAGTTTAGGAAAATTTTTTGTGTTACTTTTCATTTAAGATATGATGAATATATATAGTTATTACCCAATTTAAAAAAAAAGATGAGATGGAGCAAAACATAATGAGGCCATTGGAAATAGCATAGGATGTTTTATTTAGAATGATCTAGCTACTGAAATGCTCACAAGGCCTTCTGCTATTAAATTGTGTGTGGAAATTGATTTACAGAAACCTTTGTGTAATTTCATTAGATTGGGATCAGTCACTAATAATAGAAAATACCAAATTGAGTTTGAAGATGTTCCACTATACTGTGATCATTGTGCTAAGTTAGGACATTCCTTGAATCAGTGTAGAGCCATCCCACAAAACATAAATGGTAAGCCATTGGAGAACCATAATCCCACCCCACAAAGCCAAACTCATACACAGTGGCAGGCTACTGGAAATATATTTAGTAAGGCACCTGTGACCACCTTAGAAAATCAGACTACTACCCCCCCCCCCTAAGTAAAGGCCACTTAGTACACCAGAGAGCTACAACAAACCTCTCCCTCAACCCTTCCTCCTACTTGCTTACAGATATAAATGGAGAGCTTGAAAGTGATCCCCTGCAATCACCAAAAATAACACCAGTTCATTCCCCCAGCATCCCACCCCCAAAAAATTCTCAGCCTTCCCTCTCAAAACTGTTAAATGCCAATGCATTGTCCAAACCTACTCCTATAGCCTATGCTATGACATTCAAATTGGCTGACTCAGGCTTAATCTGCATCAATCCTCCCCCACTAACCCCTCACTTTCTCTACAAGGAAAGATGGAAAACAGGTTCTCTGTTTTGCAGGATTTAGACACTCCCCCCCAAACACAAGAACTCATGGAACTGGAAGTGCATGATCTAGAAGAGGAGGCTGCTAACGGCCACCTTGCCCTCACAGCACCACAGCCTATGAATCTCAGAGGTATCACTGAACAGCAAGGTAAGTCTAAGAATAAAAAAAATAACTACCTTAGACAGCTGAATAAGATGATGTTAAGATCAGCTACTAAAAGTCATAAATCATGTGAACAATGATACACACTTTAACTGTTAATTTTTTAGTATGGAATCTTAGAGGTATGGAATCTTCTATGCTAAGACTAATCTAATTAGTTAAGCTGAAGAAAATTCAACTCCTTTGTATAATTGAACCAATGCATGATAACAATCAGTGTCAATCCTATATGGATAAGCTCAAATTTTCACATAATCTCCCACTGCAAAATGGTAAAATCTGGCTTATGTGGAATGACCCTGTAACAGTCTCACTAATCTCTCATCATGAATAGTTTCTGTATCTTAAAATAGCTCACCTAACTTTAGACATTGACATGGAAGCAGTATTTGTTTATGCCCTAAGGAATAGAGATGGTAGAAAAACTTTATGGAATGACCTGCGAGTCATACCTAAAAGTGAAACTATTTTCATAGGAGATTTTAATACCATCACATCACTTTCAGAATATAAAGGTCCCAGCTCCCCTTCTCTAGGTAGTATTAGGGATTTCAATAATTAGATTAGCTCCTCTGGAATTCAGAAAATTAATACAGTGGGGAACCTATTTACTTGGACAAATTCAAGACTTAGGAATCCTACCTCAAAGAGATTAGATAGAGGACTTTGTACTATTCAGTGGAATACAAAATTTCCATCATCTTCTATCCAAATTCTGAATAGACAATCCTCAGATCACTCTCCTCTCCTCCTTCAGGTGTCAACTCTAGTTAGTTCTCACCCTAAACCCTTTAGATTCATAAATACCCTGGTTTAATATACCAGAATTTATAGACCTAATTAGGGAAAACTGGTCAATTCCTAATCCTCAGTCTGGAATGTTAGGTTTCTACCTAAAATTGATTAGATTGAAGAAAGTGATAAAAATTTGGAATAGAGATTATTTTGGAAACATTGATGCTAATGTGATCACTGCAGAGGAAGCTCTTAGATTACAGGAACTAGTCTTTGACTCTACTCCCTCAGATTCAGAACTAATTAAATTAAATGAGAAAAAGGCACTATTGCTTAGAGCCCTAAAGGAAAAAAAGAAAAATTCTGGAAATAGAAAGCAAGATCAACATGGTATAAGCTAGGAGATAATAACACTCAGTTTTTCCATAAGACCATACAGGAAAAAAATTGCAAATTACAGATCTCTAAAATTAAAAATGGGCAGGGTCAGTGGCTTAACTCATAGTCAGATATTCAAAAAGAAGCTGTAGCTTATTTTTCTGATCTGCTACCTGAACCTAACCATAGGGCTAACAATACCTACTACCCTCATTTTCTTTGCCAAATTCCTACTGTCATTACCGAGCAAGATAACCAAACTCTATCTGGACCAGTCTCAAAGGAGGAACTTAAACCAGAGATTAATTGCTTAAACAAAATCAGTAGTCCAGGTCCAGATGGTTTTTCCAGTAAATTCTATATTAAGTGTTGGGCCTTTATCAAGGATGATTTAATTGATGCTGTCAATGAGTTCATCTTAGGCTCTGATATGCCGAGGGGTATATCCAGTACCTGGATAACCTTGATTCCAAATAAAGTCACACCATCCTCCTTTGATGATTTTAGACCTATTAGCCTCTCTAATGTTGTTAACAAAATCTGCTCTAAGTATTTAATGGAAAGATTGAAACCTTACATGGAGAATCTAATTTCTCCAAATCAAACTGCCTTCATGAAGAATAGAGACATTTCAGATAACATACTTTATCTGCAGGAAATGTTAAGATTCTTAGATAAAAAGAATAGAGTGCCTAACTGTATTCTCAAATTGGACCTTAGGAAAGCTTTTGATAGGGTTAATTGGGATTTTCTGAGGAACATACTAGGTAACTTTGGTTTTACTGGGAATTTTTTGAAAGCTGTTATGAACAATTTATCCCAATCTCATTTCTCAGTTCTTATTAATGCCAATCCAGTGGGCTTTTTTAAAGCCACCAGAGGCATCGAACAAGGTGATCCCCTTTCTCCCTTTCTTTTTAATATCTTCTCAGAGGCTTTCTCTAGGAGCCTCTCTTTTATATTTTGGAATAATAGTCTCCCATACTTCCAGTTACCTTCTACAATCACACCAGCATCTCACTTAATGTATGTTGATGATACCATCATCTTCATGCAAGCCTTTATATCCAACCTAATTAAGATTAAAGCCTTCTTAGAGATCTTTGAATCTACCTTGGGCCAGAAATTTAATTTTGAGAAGTCTGACTTCTATATAAGCAAAATGGCTACAGTTGCTAAGATAAATCAGGTTAAGATGATCTTAAAAATGAAAAAATGATCTTTTCCTTTCAAATACCTAGGTTGCCCAATCTTTAAAGGTAGAACCCTTATCATATACTTCCAACCTTTAATGGAAAATCTGGACAAAAAGCTGATGAACTGGAAAAACAAATGGTTAAGTTCAGGTGGAAAATTGACCCTAATCCAATCCTGTTTATAATCCTTACCTCAACACCTATGGGCTGTTACCAAACCCCCTAACCACATAGTTAAGACATTTGAGAAAAATATGTGTAATTTTTTCTGGGGTGAGTCAGATGGTAAGAAAAATAAAGTTTGGAAAAGGTGGTCTGATTTAGCTATGCCAAGGTCTCAAAATGGTCTAGGTTTCAGATCAGTTCAGGCTATAATTGACTCCTGTTCACTTAAACTCTGGTGGAAGAGTCAATTGGGAACTACTATGTGGGCTAAAATGATCTGGTCATTACCTCATACACATAGAAAATCCATGACCTGGAAGAGAATTTGTTTAGTTAATTCCTTTGCAGAAAATAACACTATGATTATTCATGGCAAAGGTAGCTGTAATTTTTTGTCTGCTAACTGGTGCCCTAATGGGCCACTAATGAACTGTATCCCCAGCTCCATCTTTTCCCCATTATTATACGGTTATGTGGCCGAGTTTATAAGTAACAAAGCCTCTATTTTACCACAGATTTCTTCCCTCCTAGAACATGATACTCTCTCCTTTCTTCAGTCTGCAGAAATTACTCAAGATAGGAAGGATAGATTGATCTGGAAACCAGAAGTGACAGGTGCTTTCACTTTCAAATCTGCATACAAGAAACTCACTTTCTCCTCAGGTAAATTCCATACTACCCAGCTTATATGGAATCCTAGACTACAAAAAAAAGGTTTCTATTTTTACATGGAAATTGTTGCATTCTTTCCTACCTTTTGATGATGTGCTAATCAAATGTGGTTTTATTCTTGCTTCAAAGTGCCCAGCATGTCAACACTCATACTCTCTTCAACATTTTTTCATATCCTGCCCCCTTGCCCAATCAATATGGAATAAAATGGCATCTTTGTTAGATTTTCACCTTAGTGGTTTGGATTCAATAAATGAAAGATTTTTCTTATTCTGGAATAGCCATGATCTTCCCAGGTGGCACCAACTGTTATGTAGAATTCTCCCACCACTGATCTGTTGGTGTCTCTGGAAGGCAAGAAATAGATTCTTTTTTTATAACAAACGGTTTTCTTCAGAGCTCATATGCAAGGAAGTTTGTGATCAAATTTATCTATCTCTCTCAGCTAAACATTGCCACCACATTTCTACCCTACCTATTACACCTAGCTTTTCACATCTGATCCCCCCCCCCCTAGACCACCTCTGAAGCCTACCTTATCTATTGTATTCTGGGAAAGGCCAAAGCCAAACTGCATAAAGATTAATGTTGATGCATCCTGGTCCTCTAATAATGCAACAGTTGGCCTGATTTCTAGAAACAGTGATGGAACCCTATGCCTTATAAAAACCACTGCCATTACTGCAGTTTCTTCACTTCAAGCAGAGATTTTAGCTATTTTATTTGCCTGCCAAACCTTTCCAGAGCTAGATAACTCTTTCACTATTGAATCTGATTCTTTGCTAGCCGTGAACATGATCAGGGATCCCTACACTGCTCATTGGCCTTTTTACGATCTAACCTCTAAAGTGCATTCCCTGTTAAAGAATACCGAACTTAAACATGTTTTTAGGGAATGCAACTCTGTGGCGGATGCAATTGCTAAGGATCACTCAGTCCATGATCTGAGTTTAAACCTTTCTAATTTACCCACCCACATCAAAGGCCTTATTTCTTTGGATAGGGAGCATACTCCCTATATTAGATTACATAGGCATGGCTCTAGACAAAATTGATACTACTAAGATTTTGTCATTTGATTTATTACAGGTACTGCAGTTTTGTACTCTATTTCAAACTCCCTTCTGAAGCTCAGCTTCTCTCATATGGAAATCCATCCAAAATGGTCAACCTCTCCAGGCTACTGCGGACAACAGAATGGAATGCTCCAAAATCAGATTTTTTGCAACTCAGTGATCCAGCATTTGGTTTCTGTTTTTAACTTTTAGTCTTGAAGTGTTTAGAATGAAGTTGCCTGGCCAAGGGAAAGAATTAACACAGGGGGTGGAGATTCTTTCTTTTGGAATTGCAACTTTCATACCTATCATCCTTTGTAGATCCACCAGTTTTACTTGTAGATAGGTATTCTTTTGGAGGCAACTATGTTGCCTCAATGATCTTAGTGTATGAAATACTATTTTGTATTCTTCAGTTTTTCAATTAAGGCCTGGGGAACCTTATACATAATCCCCCACCCAAGGGTGTTCTCATTAAAAAAAAAGGTAGGGTTATATCAGCACATTTCTAATGTTTGTTGGGTTATATCAGCACATCCTTAAACTTATAGGGTTATATTGGCACTTTCACTAACTATATAGGGTTATATTGGCACTTTCGAATATTGAAAGGTTATATTGGCACTTATGTGAACTAGGTAGGGTTATAAAAGAACTTTTTCCATATTATAAACAAACTTATCAGGGTAAATTCCCAACTTTTGAGCTAAAAGTATCACGCCAATTCAACATTAATTCAGTAATCAGAGCAACTTACCTCCATCCCTATGTGTATCAACTACAAATACAGACCTTACTTTTCAACCACAAAAACATCTTAAATTCGATTTCACCTAATTAATTCAATAATTACTATCGTGTTCCAACATAACCTATATAACCAAGTATGCAATAAAGTAAAGCATGAACACACAAGACTTGGTTACGCAGTTCGGTGAAATACACCTACATCTGTGGGGTCATGCCCAGTTTAGAATTAATCCACTAATCAGAAAGATACAGTACAAATTACACCATACAATATACCTATCTTAACTAGTTATAACATGTGAATTCTGCAAGCTCCCCTAGCTACTGATCCGCCTTGATCAGACTCCCTCTGACCTCGAAACTCGTCGACGCTGGATCTCCTCCTCCCGAGGAATTAAGGTATACGATTCTAAACTTGATCAACAATTTAAGTTCATGTTGGAACACAGATGAATGGCTCTGTAGTACCTCTCAAAATATATAAATCTAGATGCAGAATTTTCTTCAGTTAATCTGTGAGTGACACAGCCGTGATGTCCATCAATATATATATATATATATATATATATATATATATATATATATATATATATATCATGAGCTGGAATTCTCCACATTTGTTTTCAAAAGATTCTATTTCCAAATCTGCTTCTGAAGCATATCCAAAACCCATAAATAAAGGGATTTTCCTTATCTCAATTATCTCATAATATTATAAAAATCCAATTCCATAATTATAAGGATTTTCCACAAATCCAATATGGTTCAATCACATGCCTAAAATAATATATTGCGAAATCTCCAATATTCCATAACGCAATATTCACGCAATATCTTCAACTGATTAAATCATTTTAGGCTTCACCTTTACATTTGTTTCAACCTGGAAAGTCTTCTTACGCATGCAGTCTTATGCGTAAATATTTCCTTCTCCATATAATATTCTGATTACAACCAAATCTCTTGGAGATATGATTATCAAATTTAATCCCTTAAAGAAATGAATTAGAATATCTCGTCCCAATCTATTCCATGACCAAAATCCATCTCAATTCTAACTCTTCAAATCTTAATCCAATCTCACAAATATAGGAATTGATATATTCTTCAAATCAAATCACTCTTGGACGAGACTGCTGCTTCTCGGATTCTTCGTTCAAACTTTCCTTATTTTACCGAAATTCCTTCTTTAATATTGTAACATAATAATATCATATTTGAATAATTACCATAAATTGCCAATTAACCAAATCTGAACTCTACCTCAACCTCTATCTAGCATCAATCCAACATAATGTGGCACATAGATACAGCAAAATGTACCATGAAGTTAAGCAATGAAAGCTATATCCATGAAAACTAAAGGTCGAGATATATTTATCACATGGTCATGAGGCTTGTTCTTGGATATTTACCCGTAAAGGAACCAAAATTAATCGATAGACAAAAATTTAAACTCAGTACTCCCTCCATCCTAAAATAAATTGTAGGGAAGAGAAAGTTGGCGGTAAAATTCAACAGTAAAAAATGGCTAGCTTTTTAGTACAAAAAGTGGAAATTTTTACTGTGATGGGATAGAAAAATTACTGTACAGAAAGGGTTTGATTGTGGATTATTTTTTACGGGAACAGTAAATATTCCCTCCTTTTTATAACTTTTGGCTCCAAAATTTCACTTTTGGAGCCAATTGAAGCTACTGTTCACGAAGTTGAAAATTTCACCCTTACATCTATAAATGGGGGCATTTATTACAGCTCCTAAATCAATCAAACAAAAACCAAAGTATAGCTCTCAGAAAATTTTTGGCCAATTCTTGAAATACTGGCCAGATACAAAAACCATATTCCCTCCTTCAGTTTCTATTCATCATCGAGCAATGATGTGATGGTTGGGGCAAACCTGACAGATGATCAGAGGTAGGACATAGCCCATTTTCTGTTTAACACTTCAAGAATGGGCAGATTAAGCAGCAGCAGAGATTCGAGGTAGCACAAAGATGGTCATGTCAGTGTTGACCATCTCTACAATATGGGTGCGGGTGAAAGAGCAACTTCAAAATGGAGAAGCTTTGAGTGCCCGTTCAAAAAGACATGGGCAGTGTGGCAGAATCAAGAAACTGATCGACCTTGAGGCCTTAATGGCAGTGCCACTAAGGTACCGACGAACCTGTCGGAGCATAGCAGCACAAATGCATGTGGGAAAAAGCACCATACAAAGGGCCATAGCAAGCAAGGAGATCAGAAGCCACACTAGTGTAGTGCATCCACAACTTACTTCGGCATGCAAAGAATCAAGGCTAGAATGGTGCCTAAGTAAACTGGAGTGCAACATGCAGTTCTAGCCCATGGAAAATGTCATACACATCGATGAAAAGTGGTTCTACTTGACAGAGGCAACAAGGTATATTCTAGGTCCCAATGAACCTGAACCCTATAGAATCACTCAAAGCAAGCATCACATTCCAAAACTCATGTTTTTATGTGCTGTGTGTAGACCATTACTTAACTTAGAGGATAATGTAATGTTTGATGGGAAAATAGGGGTGTTTCCACACGATTGTAAATAGACCTAGAGGAACCATGATTCTTACACCCATATCATCAATAACTAGAGACATCATAAGACACAAGCTGATTCATAAACTTATACTAGCAATCAAGGTAAAATGGCTAGTTTGGGCAAGCAAAAACATTTTCATACAACAAGATAATGCCCATTGTCACATATTTGTAAATGACCCTGAATTTCTAGTTGCAGGCACCTCAGATGGGTTCAATATACAGTTAGTGTGCCAGCCATTAAAATCACCTGACCTAAACATTCTGGATTTGGGGTTTTTGCCTCAATTAAAAGTTTACAGCAGCAAAACCCTAGTCAAAACCTACTGTGTATGATGCATTTTAGAGATGTGATCCTAGAACTATTGATAAGATTTTCCTGAGTCTACAATGTGTCATGGTTGAAATCATGAAATACAGAGGTGGGAATGAGTTTAAACTGCCACATATGGGAAAAGAAAGGCTAAGAAGGATTGGTATGATGCCCCACAACTTAATTGTTGACCCTAAGCTAGTAAGGGGTTGTTTGGAACACATGGTGGCTGTTGGGAGAACAAGTCACATTCAAGACCTGCTGATCAAGATGGAGATGGTTTAGATGTGCAAGGGATATGTACTTTTGTAGGGTTGTGCTTCTAGATTCGGGTCTAGGGTAAACATACCAGTTAGTTTTGGTAAAGGTATGTTTATAGGGAAACCTTGTAAAAGCTGGGAGGGATAAAATTCATTATGTATGCACGAAATTTGAAAAACATGTGTTTTAAAATTTTATGTTTTAGAGCTGAGGCAAACAAACATTAACCAGAATGTAATGGATTGCTTGACACACACAATCATTTCGAGGCAACAAACACTACAAGGCTGTCATCCATGTGTTTTTAACAAACATGGTCGCTGCCTAAGTGTGAACAAACTACATTATCATAGGTGGCTAACAACTAATACAAGGTCAAATGGGCAAATAATTTCAGAGCTGGCTTTAATCACATCATGCCCGCTAAGATCAAGTCAGTTTTGAGGCTGATAGGCATGGCTACATGTTTTAATCAGTCATCACAACTACATCATTAATCAAGGGTTCAACTAGCACATAAACATGCCATCACAAATAGTTTTAGAAGCTATGATATCTCATATAAAATGCAGTTATTATATGCCCAGCCAAGTCAGAAAGTTTTGGAAACATCACTGCATAGCTACATATAAGAACCACAAACACATACACATGCATAACTTTTACTGCTCCATTATTTCCCCCGATATGAAACATGCCCTGCCTGACTCAGGTTCTACATCAGATTCAGATGACAAAAGGGGGAACAGCCACCCTGGTTTCAACTGAATCTGAGTCAAAATCTGAGTGATTACACATTTGATCATAAACAACACACATATTCAACTACCCAACATAAAAAAAAGCAGCACGCAGACTATCACAGAAAAGTAGCACACAAGATATCACAGACAAACACAACACCAAGTAGTTGCTGTATAAAGCAAACCTGCAGTAAGAGGTAAATTGTTAGTAAATTCTCAATAATATTAAATTCCAAAGCAACGGCAAAATTTAAAGGGATCATTTATTACAAACCTGTGAGTAATAAAACTATTTTCCAACATCAGAATCACTATGACGAACATATCCAGTCCTGTTACCAGGATATAAACAGGCCCCAGTTTCCCAGAAATCAGGCTCACCATACTTGGGGAATTCACTACCCTTGAAGTACACTAAAGGATGTGGATCACACCAGGATTCAAAATTAGATTCATCAGAATCAGGGGGTTGTGTTTCATCAGAATCGGGGGGATGTGATTCATGTGGATCGGGGGGCTGTGTTTTATCTGAATCAGGATATGAATCTGAGTGGTAGAGGACAGCTTCAGATACAGAGCTAAAATGTGTGGCCACAAGGGTATCCCAAGATTCAAATGAATCAGCATCAAGGACAGGGTACTGGGGTGGGATAACTTTACTTCCCTTCGTTTGTGACTCAATATCATCAAGGCCAGTAAATAATGTGGGATCAATACTCGCCACAAACTGAGAGTCATACTCGGATTCACTCAAGGATTGGCAAGGGGCAGACTTACCTTGCCCAGCCATGACCCTATCATCATGATCTATCAGGTAAAGGTAAACACAATGGGTGGGGATTGGGTTTCAAATGCAAAGAATTACAAAGGAAAAAATTAGTTCTCTATGACAAGGGGTGGGACAACTCTCAGATAATCTATAACAACAATATACGAGGAATTAAGATATCACAGATGAACATGAATGAGCGTAGACAATTTTCAAAAACCCTAATCCTGCACGACATCATAAAATACGAACCTTGTAGAAGGAAGAACATGAAGAAGCATGCATTTCACAACTATATCATGATTGAACATCTGAAAGAATCAAACAGCCAAATATACATCGCATGCAAACAGATTTCATATAATATGTGTTTCAAAATAGGTCCAAAATATATTTGGAACCCCTAATCGAGTCAAATCTAATATTTCAGAAAAGCAATACAGCAAGAACACCACGAACAGGGGTATGTCGGTCAGAGATTCGGCAACAAGGATGAATAACTCTGCCAATAGTCATAAAATAGACATCCTCTTCTTGTCAAATAACACAAAAACACAAGAAAGCAAGGAATAAAAAACCCCATAACAACAAGAACACCACTGACAGGGGTGTTTCAGTCAGAGATCGGCCTCAAAGCCTCAACAAATCCGACAAAAATACAAAAAAAAAAGCAATTCATGTCAAGAAGTTCTAAAACACTAGAAATCTTTGCATGCAACCAGTTTTTTTCAACAAAACTCAAGAATAGGTACATTTCATCATGTTCAACATATGAAACACAACGAATCCAGAACCCAAAACTCAAAAACTAACTTAATGAGCTCAAAACCAACAAAGGAGCGAGCACAACACAGATCGGGACTCAAAATGTTATGACAAACATTAACAGATCACAGATCGTGTCAATTTTGAAAACCCTCAAATAACCGAAGAAAATCCTAGTTTGGAAACCCGTAAGGCTGTGATAACAACAACCAGAGATTCTCATCACACGGAATCATCGAAAGCATCATATAATCGAGAGAGATAGACCAAGGAACATACAGAAATCAGAGGAGAATCATTAGGGTTTCCTGTGTTGAGAGAGAGGAGCTGTGAGTTTGAAGATTGAAAAAAGAGAAATGGGAGAGTAAAGGAGAGCGTGTTGGAGTAAATGGGAGCGTTGGGCAACAATAATGAGAGCGTTGGGAAGATCAAAAGTTATGCATGAGATAAATCTGACCACTTTCCCAAACACGAAGCCATGCTTCAACACGCATCCCAATCCATTAATTAATCAGCCAATTAACCATGTTATTTTGCCAACTTCTAGGGGCATTTTAGTCTTTTCACATTCAATCAACTAGGCTGAAAATGGAAATTTTGCATTGCAATTTAATTGGGGACAACCAAAAATGGAAAGTATGCAGTTTATTCTGGGACGGAGGGAGTACTTATTTGGCTTTTCATTCTATATTAGTAATGAAAGAAAGATCTCGAAACCAACAAAAAAAGTATGGGTAAGTGTCAATATAACCCTATCTATTTGAGTAATTGTCAATATAACCCTATGATAATTTTTAGTGCTAAAATAACCCTAACTAGTTAATGAAAGTGCCAATATAACCCTCAGACCTCATTTCCGGCATTGAACTCAATTTACCGGCATTGATTCTATGTAAATTGACCAAAATACCCTTTGAGCTAACTCTGAAATTAGGTGAACAATTTTACCCTCATAGTTTGCCGGATTGCTGCCGGACCGCCACCAGAACACCGTCGGATTGCCGCCGCCCCACCACCGGACCTCCGCTATGACAGGTTGGGTTATATCAGCACATTATAAAATCTTATTGGGTTATATCAGCACATTCCTAATGTTTGTAGGGTTATATCATCACATTCTTAAAACTTATAGGGTTATATCAGTACATATTATAAATATTAAGTGTGTGGTACTCGGGTGGCCTTAACGGGCGGCCGCATCATCATATACACCATTATAACATCATAACAATATCTTATACAACATAAAATTTGACATCATGACACCATCATTAATATTAAACACCATTATCACATATCATAGCCTCATTTCAAAACTTATCAACATTAAAAACCCTAAGTCGAATAACACATCAAAATAACAATCACACACAGCACCAAAGGCAACCAATCATCAATCCGGACTAAACATAAAAAATAAACAAAATATCATTAAAACTCCTACATTCTATAGTATGTGCTGATATGACCCTACATTTTTTACTAATGTGCTGATATAACCCTAAAACTTTTAGGAATGTGCTGATTTAACCCTACTAGTTTGCATAATGTGTTGATATAACCCTACCTAATCCCGCGGCGGTTCGGCTTATTGATGAGTCTAAGGGTAATAACATCATTTCCTATTTTTTTAGTATTTTAATTTTTTTCAAAAGGGCAAACATGTAATTTTATAAAATTTCAGCTAAAAGTTGCCGGAGTCGGTTATATTGGCACTTTCACTGACTAGATAGGGTTATATTGTCACTTTCAAATATTAAAAGTTTATATTGATAGTTATGTTAACTAGGTAGGGTTATAAAAACAGTTTTTTCAAAAAATTATTCAACTAACCATCAGAGGAAAGAAAACACTTGAGCTGCTCATAAATCCTAAAATACACCTGATCTTATCCTTTTATGGGAACTTCTAAATTTCCCCCTAAAATGACCGCAATTTCCCCCTAAAATGACCGCAATCATCAAGCTCAGTCACTTAAAGAACAGCAAACATACTTATAGCAGAACACTCATTCCTGCAGGTGCGGCACTCCGATTCGGACTTACATGGAGAAGGAATGCTGCGTATATGCGAGATTGTGAAAGCATGTGAATCGTGGTTTAAGAAGATTTCATTAAATACATAAAAACACGCACAAAATTTACCCATGACATGTGCAATCTTGTATATAGATAAAAATGGGCACAAAATAGCACTAGGTCTGCAGACAATTCTCTCAACAAATACCCAGACTCAAAGATATCATTGATAGTATTCTCCCAACTATTGTTTTCTCTCTTAGAATCGGTAATTAGTTGTGATAATTTAGGCACGTTGTTCTTCCTCCAGAAATTGCAAAATTGCTTATGAAGAATCAGGTTCTCTCTGAAAATAGGTTTTTTCTCTTGCTTAATTACCTAAGTTCTGATATTACATGTTTATGTTTTACTGTCTATTGTGGTCTATTTGAGATCTTAAATTAATCGAACTGAAACGAGTGGATTGAAATCCGCCAATTCAATTAGCATCGGATAGGGTTCTCCTTTTCTGCTTCTCTCAGCAAATCTTGCGTTATTCTTCCTTTCCCAACAGGTATTTGTACGTGAAGATACCATTGATAACGTGTTTGATCACAATGTACTATTGCTGGCCAAATCAATAGTCGTTCATTTCTACTTTCTAAAGCATACAATTAGTTGTACTTCTTGTTCGGTTGATTCTGCGGTAGCTGGTTAAGAGAGATAAGTAACTACCAATTTATATATTTTTTATCTCATTTCCATTTTTTATACTAAATGATATAGTACTTCTTGTGTCTCGGTAATATTTTTCAGGGTATCCAAAAAAACATGTTTGACTCTTTAGTATAGCTTTATCTACGTACAATTACTGTTCATAATAATTACAATGAAAATCCCACGTGATAGTATTGTTACTCATGTATCAATCAAAATACATGGTCAAAGTTTACTTACTCTGACTGGAAAAATTTTTAGTGCAGTTTGATATGGAAAGAGGCATATTCATTTTGTTTTACACCTATTCCTTACGCTTTGTACATTTCAAGCAAACCCTTGCAAAGTATTTATTTTTTATTACTATTTTATTTAAGATGAATATAATGAGAAGCTAAGTTGGTTAGGTCAATAAGCCTTTTTTTTATATAGAATGCATGAGGATTCCATTAAGAAGAATGTGTGTGCATACATAGCGCGCAAAGTAATCTTCAAGTCTTTATGTTTGTGCATGTATGCAGATGTAAATATTTTAGTGATCTGTGTGTTAGGTTTCATGGCTCCCTGAATTGTTTATGCTTGTGCTTGCAGATTCCATTTATACTTTTGGTATTTAGCTTGAGAATCAATATAGAAGTTATTTTTTTTAACCTTGGTTTGGATTTGATGTCATCATTCTTTTTGCCTGTATTGCTGAGAGGCATATATTTAAGTGAGGGAGTGATTGATGGTAAGAAGAAGCTTTTACTAATCTTGATTGATGTGGAAAAAGCTTTGCTTAGAGGATAGTAAGCTGATAAAATGTGTATACATAATGATTCAGTGGAGATCCCTTGTTTCTGAAGCCTTTCTGGATGCAAAATGCAGCAATTAGTGTCCTTTTAGTCGCAGGACATTATGTTGTCGCTTCTCATTTTAGGAGGCTGTATAGGCTAAAAAGGCACTCATCAGTTAGCTTGGCCCCTTTCCTATTTTGCTTTGCCGCCTATTAAGAGAAAAGGTCCCGACGGAGCTCCTGTTAGAATATAGACATTATGGACTGATAACAAGAGTGGTTCTGTGTTTGTGCAACTTTTCAGGATGCTGAGTCTGAAGAAGAGCGGCGGGCATATGAACGCTCAGTTGATGACCTCTTGTCACTCATAACTGGTGGCAATGGAGGTAGGCCTATGTTTGAAACTAAGTAGTTAGTAGTATATGGTATGGATGGAACTATGAAACTTTACCTATTCAAGTCCAATTTTCTCAAGCCTGCTTTAAAACTTAGTATACAAATGCCTCATATTCTCACCTAAAATCAAGAGTGTATGTTAATAGTTGTTAATAACTTCAGTTGTAGCTAAAAGGAGCATCAACATTTGATGTGGTCAGTACCATCAAAACTTTGAACTTTGTAATTTTTATATTTTGAGACCATGGTTATGTTCATCTCTAGCTATACAGTGGCCAAAATATGAGTAATTAAGTTAGCCTGACTGGGAATATGAAAATAGCATAGCTCATATCAAATGTTCTTCACCATTTAGCCCAACCTAGAGTCTAAAAGTCTAAGTGTAGTTGAATATATTCAGATTAACTGACCTAAACTTTAGAAATTGTAAATATATGCAAGTTTGTGAATTTGTCTAAATCATAATTGATGCCTTTTAATTTCTTCACTTTGACTGTGTAACTCTGATCTTTCTCAGTACTTCTGTTTCATAGAATCTAAAGGAGTTAAATCCGCAAAGAATAAAAAAAAACAGGAGGAGAAAAGATTCGTCGCTAAACTTGCCGTCAGACAATGTAAATGAAAAATGCAATAAGAAGGTAGTCTTTAACTCTTTATCTTACCAGGGAAATATATATATTTTGCACGCTTGGTCACGTGAAGGTGTGTCCTTGGGGAATTTTATTGTCTCTAAAAATAAATTGACTTGCATAATTATACTTCTATTTTAGGTGGCAAACCCCAACCTTCTGGCTGCATAAATGGTGATGTAAGCAAGTCGTTTCCCAGGAAAACTTCAATGTTTCACGATTCTCCATATGGAGTGCTCCTTCAGAAGATTGAATTTGATGATGGTGATATAGACGATGAGTTAGATCCTGCCATGAAGGAAGAACTAGACGAGTATTTTATGTCATTCTTGGCAGTTATTTTCTGTGACTGAACCATGCACGATATAAGAGTATGTCATTGTTTCAAAATAAATTCCACCCTCCTTTTCTTTTTTGATCACCAATGTTGTTTTACCCTTCCTCGTTTTTTCTGTAGTTGTCTACGATTGTGGATATCAATCAACATGCTCGTGTTGGTTTGAATACTTTGTTTAAACTGTGGGATGTTTCCTTTGTTTTTCCACTGCAAGGAGGTTGAGGATTTTGCTCGAAGATTGAACTCTTGTCTCAACAACTTTAAACTATTATACAAGCAAATCATTGTGCGCCAGCTATCAAGAGATCATCCAAATAGTTACTCTTTCTGTCCACAATTAAACTGTTAGAGTCAGCTTTTGTATTTGCTTACTATTGGCATAATATGTATAGATACTTATAACCTTCACTGTTATAAATAGTTTTGATCTTTTGTTTGTGGATAGTAGAAATCAATGTATGATTTTGTTTATTCTTCTAAAGTGGGGAAGTTGTCATGGACAGAACTGTTCTTCATTTACTGAGTTTGTACTGCATACACTATTTAAGCTCGGAGAAAGTGTGATTCAATTTCATTCTCACTTTCAAGTTTGTTTCTAATGCTTAAATTGTAATCAAGTGACGTTGACGTGAAAGGTTGGAAAATGGATGTAATGGTGCTCAGCTAGAAGTTAGGACTTTGAATCCAAAATTTGCCTCTAATACTTCACTTCTTGTGAGTACATTAAAGATTTGCTTCTTTCTTTTCCTAGCATTGATGTGATGTTTCTTTACTTTTCATGATAACTTATCTTCATGAAATCGCAGTTGTCTCTTAGACTTGTGAAGTGAAAATTGCCCAGGATGTTTCAGAAGTAATTTCTAGATCAGTTCCATGTTTACCTTCTTTCACCCCATTGCAAAGTCTCATCCGTGGAAAATGGTTAGGTGTCTTTGGCTAAGGCAGGGTTTAGCAAGGTGAAGCTCTTTAAGGGACTGTCTTCTAGAAGAATAGCTAAGAAAGACCATGATGAAGAAGAGGGAACCGATGGAAAAAGTCCAACCAAAAGTGATGGTGTTGTACATGTTTATTCCTTGGAGTCAAACTCGTTTGATGATTTTTCAAATGAAGAAGACAAAGCAAAGTACGAGAAAACTGATAAAAGCAAGAAGTCACTGAGTTATGAAACATTGGCTCATGCCAACCTATGTTGGAGGTTTGCTTTACTCTAACACTAGCGGCAGTGAAGACGGGGATTGAATTTATTGTAAACATCACAAATTAGAAATAGTGGATTCTTGTTATGATGATACGCCTACTTCGGTTCTGGTCTGTAAAAGAAGTTTGAAGTGATTTATTTTTGTACATTCAAAATTTCTTCTCTAAAATAGCATCTGCCTCTAAATTTTTTCTGTATGATTTTCTCACTGCTCTACAGGAATGTGCTGCCAATGAAGAAAGACAAATCATGGAAAAAGTGGCGAAGCTGCTTGCTAGCTTTGTCAAAATGGTTGTAGTATTAGGCCATTTTATTTTACTAATTACATCATCTAAACCAATATATCTACTTTTAAGTGTGTATTTGCTTTAGCTATGGAATTCATTTGCTTTCAAGTGTTCAAATTTCTAGATACGAATTATTCTTAGTCATGAATTCATTATACGAGGCTCCCTGCTACTGCAAATATGCACAAAAGTAATAAATTTATAAAGGACACATTAGATCTTAAGTACATTAAACTTTCCAAAGACTTGATTTAACAAAGAAGTGTACATCCTTTCCTTTTTTTTGACTATGAATTTTACTTGGGCCACAAATTTACAATCACAATATCAAACATGAACACATGTTTTTTTGAAGTTTCAGCAACCTTATTTTCTTCTATTTATTAATTTTATTTTCTATGATTTGTTAGGAAATTGCGGGAGTATTTTTCCTTAGTGGTGAACATGTATTTTCATTGTTTTGCATTAATTACTTGTATTTTCACAGGTAAATTTTTTTACAAGTTGATTGATTGTTTTTATATTTACTTCATGTACTTGTAATATGTTATTTTTGTGATAATAAAATAAATTTATTCATTATTCATTATTTAATATATTCTAACTAAATTAATTATTTCAATTTATAATTCACATAGTTATTCTTAGATGGAAAAAATTATATTTTAACTTTTTTAAAATTTAAACATGAGACACAAATA
Source organism: Rubia yunnanensis (assembly GCA_037428765.1). Taxonomy (NCBI): domain Eukaryota; kingdom Viridiplantae; phylum Streptophyta; class Magnoliopsida; order Gentianales; family Rubiaceae; genus Rubia; species Rubia yunnanensis. Next base: position 89,053,561 of record CM075064.1, on the reverse strand, counting down.
TTACATGTTAATTTTACTAAAATGTTTAATCAAAAACACTGCGCAACAGAGACTCTAACTAGCAGGAAAAAAATTACTTCGTAGTCAAACAATATATGATTTAATGTCACCCAAAACCCTTGTAAACTCTGTATAATATGCTGCAATATCAAAATTATAATACTTAATCAACTGCTCCCTCCGTTCTAGACATTTTTGCACTCTTTTCTTTTGGGGACGTACTGCTGTTTTTACACTCTTCACTTTATTTTTAATTTTAATCAAGTTTTATTCAAAATTGAGATGGTCCAATTGTAAAGCTGAAATAAAATACAAAAAGGAAATAAAATACACAGTTTCGATAGAATGAGAAGGGGGGACTCATGTGGACCATAAATTATTAAATAATTAATGAATCCTTAAAAATATTTCATCTTTCTCTCCCCGCAAAAATAGCTGAGACGGAGGGCGTACAAAATTAATCAATCACCAGTTCACAGATCTCAAAACTTACACAATTGGTGATTCTGCAGTAATTGATCTGTTCTTCGTCCTACTGGGTAGGCCCATCAAATTGGTTAATTGAATCAACCCATTATCCAAACCCAATTAACTCACTATTCAATAAGTCTTTATTCAATTAGCTCATTTATTTATCGGTTATAATAGGTTGGATCATAAATGAATTGGGTCATTAAATGGATAACTAATTGGGTAACTCATGAGATAACTCATATGACACAATGGGTTAAAATATAGTATCCAATAAGTCATTATGTAATTAACCCAATAAGTTGTCATTCAATATTTTCTTCTGATTTGGGTTACAAGTTGTCATTATCCAATGAGATCAGGCATTAAATACGTATTAGTTGTTGGGATTGGGCGGGATGAGAATAATTAAATTTTGATGTCAATGTGTCTCATATTATGTTAACTCAATGGAACCTAACAAATACCAAATAAATATCCAAAATTACCCAATTAAATGCATGTGTCATTCAATATTTTCTTCTGATTTGGGTTACAAGTTGTCATTATCCAATGAGATCAGGCATTAAATACGTATTAGTTGTTGGGATTGGGCGGGATGAGAATAATTAAATTTTGATGTCAATGTGTCTCATATTATGTTAACTCAATGAAACCTAACAAATACCAAATAAATATCCAAAATTACCTAATTAAATGCATGTGTAATATTTAACATAAAAACTCACTATAATTCACAAATTATACAAATTATAATTCAGAAATTATTCGAGCTCAATCTCGTACAGTATTCGAGTTCGTACATTATTCAAGCTCGTACAGTATTCGAACTCAATCTCGTACAGTATTTGCGCTCAATCTCGTTCACTATTCAAGTCCATACAATATTCGAGCTCAATCTCGTACAGTATTCGAGGTCAATCTCGTACAATATTCGAGCTCAATCTCATATAGCATTCGAGCTCGTACAGTATTCAAGCTCGAGCTCGAACCCAACTAATATTGTTCATTAATTTCATCGAGTTTACAAAATCAACATACTATATATATTTTTTATTATTAAATATAATATAATATAATATACATAATATAATAAATGATTATATATTAGGGAAAAATTAAATCATTCGTTATCAAACTTGTGAAAATTTAGTTATCTTATGATATGAAATTATCCACAGGTCACTCATTACCCAACCCAACTAGACCCACCCAAAATTATCCAACGGGTGATCCATTATCCAACCCAACTAAACTCAATAACTACAATTCAATTGTATCCATTAACCCAATAGGTCATTATTCAATAAGTCTTATTCTGAAAATAATATGTGAATAATGACTATCAAACGGATGACCCGGCCCGTTTGACAGGCCTACTACTGGGTGTCAGAGTTCTGGGCAATCTGTAGCCATCAACAATTCAGCGAAGGTATCAGCTATCATCTATAAGAGGAAGTAGAAGAAGAATTCAAATAAAATTTTGAGTTGTATCTATGTAAGAGAGGATGATTGAATTTTGACTGATTATCTTTTGTTTTGTTGTAGGGGAACGAATGAGGTAGAAGGTAAGAGAATGTTGAATTAGTTATAGGGTAATATGCATATATAACCCTATATTTTGAGGAAAGTGCAAATATAACCCTCAATTATTTTTTAGTGCAAATATAACTCTATCTATTACACATAAGTGCAAATATAACCCTAAAGCCATTATTTCGGCATTGACTGGCCATTTCCGGCCATTGACAGACCAAAAATGACCAAATTATCCTTATAACCTAATACAAAATAAAAAAGACAAAATTGCCCCCAATCACCACCACCAGCAACCACCTGGCTCACCACCACCAGCCACTACCGGAGCTCCTCTGCCTCTCCTACCATCACCTCACCTTCACCCCGCCACCACCACCAACCATTCCCACCACCACCAACCACCAGCAGCTAGCACTGCTGCCACCACCTGCTCACCACCACCAGCCACTACCGGAGCTCCTCTGCCTCCTCTGTCATCACCTCACCTTCACCGCCGCCGCCACCTGCTCACCACCACCAGCCACTACCGGAGCTCCTCTGCCTCCCCTGCCATCACCTCACCTTCACCCCGCCACCACCACCACCAACCATTCCCACCACCAATCCCTCCCCTGTCATCACCTCACCTTCACCCCGCCACCACCACCAACCATTACCGCCACCACCACCAATCCTTCCAACCATCACATCACCACTTCTCGCCACATCAGACCTATAGGAGCTCTTCTGCCTCACCACCACCAGCAACCACCAGTAGCTAGCACCGCTGCCACCACTTGGCTCACCACCACTAGCAACTACCGGGGGCCCCCTGCCTCCCTTGCCATCACCTCATCTTCACCCCACCACCACCACTAACCACTCCCACCACTACCACCAATCACTTTGGCATCACATCACCACCTCTCGCCACCAGACCTACCACCACACTACATCAGACCCTCCCCCCGCCACTCATCGGACCCGCCACCACACCACACCACATCAAAGCACAAACCCAAAAAAGCAAAATAGGATGAAATCAAAGCTTCGAACATACCTCAAAAAAAATTAGACCTTGGACTGAGCAGAACGAACAACATCACCTCGATCACCACCGGCCCCCAATTCTCCTTATTCTTCATCTTCTTCTTCTGCTTCAGATTTTAAAAAGTTTTGAAACCTAATTTGATAAATTGGGGGAAATCAAGGATGAGGGAAGAAGAACAAAAGGGATAGCAGAGTGGAAGAAAGAGTGGAGCAGTGGTGGAGTGGAGCAGCGGCGGGAGTGGAAGAAGAATAGAGCAGTGGCAAAGTGAGTGGAAGAAGAGAATAGTGGTAGAGTTGGTAAGAGACGAAGGGCAATATAGTCATTACATCATTTGGAATTTTCAATTTTTTTTAAAACATAAACCAACCAGGGTAAAATTATCTTTTCACCTAATTCCGACATCAAATTGCCGGAAAATGTTATATTTGCACATAACCAGAATAGATATGGTTATATTTGCACTTTCAATTAGCGCAAGGTTATATCAGCACTTTCGTCAATTATATAGGGTTATATCTGCACTTTTCTCTTAGTTTTAATAAGCATTCAATAATTTTTTAACTTTTCTTTTCTCAAAGAGAATACTAAATACATTGAAAAGGGATAATACATTAAAAATAAAATTAGTTTAAATGCAGGAATTGATTTGTATCGAGAGAATACATTGTAAATTAGTTACTGATAATTGTGAAAGATGATGTGGTATGCTTTGGAAGTGTCACATGTCAAAACAAGTTGTTCGCTTAGGTATATTTATATATACTAGATAACACTAGTGCAAAACGTGAATTTAATATTATTATATATATTTAATATAATTTAATTAGTTGATAAAAATACCTTTTTAGCAAAATAACATTATCGTTATCAACATTTCATGCATACAAATTCCATAGAATATGAAAAATGATCAAAGTTTTGAAGATTTGATTGCAATATTGTGTCATTGCACGATTTAGATACAAATATATATTTATTATTATCATACAATTTTTTTACAAAAATTTTAAAATATTTAAATTAGATGGTAGTTTTTACTAATTAAACTTTGTGCAATTGTGCTATAGATGTCTGTTTTCTTCTTCTTCCAATATTTCTTTACTTTATTGTGATTAATTGATAATATTGTGCTATTTTTCAACCAAAAAAGACATTATAGAGAAAGTTATTTTTTATTAACATTCTAGGGAAGACCGGGAAAAAAACATCCGTGGTCAAAAAATATTGTACTCTGTAAATGGTTGGACATTTCCGGCAGCACAAGTGGTTGAACCATGCACGGTCAAATATAATGAGGAGCTCATTTATAATGATAGAAAATTATGTATGTTAGATCTAAAAATTTAAAATCAGGGATATTGTCAGCAATTCATGATTAATTGATTGAATTTGAAATATATAAAGGCAAAGTCTTGGGAAAGATCGGTTGTCCATTGGCTTATGGAAAGACCGTCTTTCCATTGGTTTATGGAAAGACGAGATATAATTAGAATAAATAAAAGGTAAAATATTTTAGTTGCAATATTAAAAAAATATTATTCAACGTGCAGTAGTTATAAAGTTTATGACCCGATTGATGCAACCCAAAAAATTTATCTTCATTTCTTCAAATTTGTAGTTTAAACCTTGATTTTTCCATGAATTATAGAAATACCGTCTTTCAAGAGGTGGACTCATATATAAAATATAAGTTTTAAATTTTAATCCAAAAAATATATAAATTTATCATTTTAGATTAAAAAATAATAGTCTTAAATTGTCAATATTTCATAATTATTAATTATACAGATTAAAGAAAGTTAAAATGTATGATAATCTAAATTTATTATTAAATTTAGGCAAAGTCTTGAGAAAGACCATGTTTCCATAGACTTATGGAAAGACTGAGTTTAATTAGAATAATAAAAAGTAAAAGATCTTAGTTGCGATATTAAAATTTTATTATGCAATATTAAATTTCTTCTAATTTACAATTTAAACATTGGTCTTTCCATAACTTATGAAAAGACGGTTTTTCAAGAGACAGACTCGTTTTTAAATACTATCACCAATCACATGTTGATATGTACTAAAATATGTCATTTCTAAATATTAGTTAACAAAAATAAAATAAAGTGGTATAAATAGACAAAATCATGGGAAACGCCGTCTTTCCATATGCATATGGAAAGATGAGGTTGAATTAGAATTTTACAAAGATAAAAGGTTTTAGTTGCAATATTAAAAATGTATTATAAAACATGCAGTAGTTATAAGTTGATGACTCGATTACTGCAATCCAAAACATGTATCTTGATTTCTTCTAATTTGCAATTTAAATCTTGGTCTTTCCACAACTTATCGAAAAATGGTATTTCAAGAGACAAACTGATTTTTAAATACTATTACCAATCACAATATGAAATGTACTAACATTTCCCATTTCTAAATATTGTTAACAAAAATAAAATAAAGTCATATAAATAAACAAAGTCTTGGGAAATATAGTCTTTCCATAGGCATATGGAAAAATGAGGTTGAATTAGAATTTTATAAAGGTAAAAGGTTTTAGTTGCAATATTAAAAAATTATTATGCAACGTGCAGTAGTTATAAGTTTATGACTCGATTACTGTAATCTGAAAATTTTATCTTGATTTCTTCTAATTTGCCATTTAAACCTTGGTCTTTACATAACTTATGGAAAGACGGTCTTTCAGGAGGAGAACTTAATTTTTAATACTATTACCAATCACATATTGATATGTACTAAAATATGTCATTTCTAAATATTAATCAACAAAAATAAAATAAAGTCGTATAAATAGACAAAGTCTTGGGAAAGACCGTCTTTCCATAGGCATATGGACAGATTGGGTTGAATTAAAATTATAGAAAAGTAAAAAGTTTAAGCTGCAATATTAAAAATCTATTATGCAACGTGTAGTAGTTATAGGTCTATGACTCGATTGATGCAATCCAAAAAAATTATCTTATTTTTTTCTAATTTGAAATGTAAACATTAGTCTTTACACAACTTATGAAAAAACCGCCTTCAAGAGACGGATTCTAAGAAAAATTACAAATAAAATTTACAAATTGGTAAATAAATCATTGAAAGTATTTACAAATAAAATCTTTCAGTACTATATTTATATTTATATAAAAAAATTTGTCTCAAAATTAATATTTATTAGTAACACATATATATGTATATATATCAACAAAATTTACTCCATCTATTATTCTATATGTTTGGCGTAGTAACTTTAGATACTTTTGTAGGTAAATTAAATTACGTGGAAAGAATTGATTGTAGTGAGTAAAAAAAAAGAATAAGTAGATGAAATAATTCACTTATTATCATGAAATAAAGTTTGATAATATTAAAAAGTTAAACCAAATTGGAAAGTGTATCAAATTTAAAAATATATAGAAAAAAGTGTCTTTATGACCCTACCTACTTCACATAAGTGTCAATATAACATTTCAATGTTTGAAAGTGTCAATATAACCCTAACTAGTTGACATAAGTGCAAAACTACCCATTCCAATCAATTTTAGCCGGAATTAAGTGAAATTAGTAATTCACCCCTTTGAAAAAAATATAAAAAATGTGAAATTACATTGATACCCTATTTCCCCCATTTCCCCTATTTTCTCCCATTTCTTCTGCCTCCATTTCCCCTTCTTCTTCTCCCATTTCTTCTCCGCCGACTTCCTTTTTCTTCTCTGTTGACCTCTCCGCCATTCACCATCTCCGTCATTCATCTTCTCCGTCATTCACCTTCTCTTCCCAGCGATTTAGGGTTTGGTGATGGGTTGACTCTAAGGAGGAGCAAGTCAACCTAGGGGACGAGCGAGTTGAAGGGCCTAAAGATGGCGTAATAGCGTGGTGGCCTTTGATGTCGGATCCGAGGGTTGTGGTGGGGGTTGGGGTGGAAGTTTTGTGGTGGTGGGTGGTAGAAGGGCCGTGGTGGCGAGGTGGTGGAGTGTGGGAATCAGAAGTGTGGTGGAGACGGTGGTGAGGTGGAGTAGCAGGGGCGGCGGTAGTGGCGGAGGCAACGATGGGGTGGAGCAGCGGCAGCAGAGCAATATTGGAATTTATCAGCTTCTTCTTCATTCTTTCTGTCTGAGCAATTCTAAAAAAAATTGGCCATTTTGTAATTCAATTGTTCTAACAATTTCATATTTTGGTTCAATCTAAAAATTAGATCTTCGTTGGGTTTCCATTGTACGGTTGAAGAAGTTCTTTGGCTCTCGTTGTTTGATTTCAAGCACATTCATCAAGTTGGGCCGAGATAATTTTAGTTGATTTGTGATTTGATTGACTTCTTGAGATTTAGTTTGTGTTTTTTTAAGAAAACACATAGTTGGCGGTGTGGATGTGTGTGTGGTGGTGGTGGTGGTGGTGGCGATGACGGAGGTGGTGGTGGTGGTGGCCTAGTGGTGGTGGTGGTGGCCTAGCGGTGGTGGCTGGAAGTGGTAAATTTGTCTACTCAAATTTAGATTTCAACACAAGGGATATTTTGGACATTTTACATACAGTCAACGCCGGAAAATGAAAGTCAATGTCGAAAATGATATCTGAGGGTTATACTGGCATTTACGTTAACTAGTTAGAGTTATTTTTGTACTAAAAAATATATGAAGGTTATATTGGTATTTAGTCAAGTGGATGGAGTTATATTGGTATATATCCCAAATATATATTATAGAAAATAAGTATTATGAAAGAATTTCCCTTACAAATGGAGATTGAGAATACAAAAGGAATGTGCATCATCATAAATAGTATATGATTAGTTACTCATTAATTGGAAAAAAAATATTGAAGTATGGGAAGAACATTGAAAATGAGAGAGAGATTTGCATTGTAAATTGAGGGTTGACTTTATAAATCATTTCATTTTCAATTAATTTTTAGAAGGTGAGGTGGAAATTTGTGTGAGTGACATGTGGCAAGAATGGTGTGGGAAGGCCATGTGGCAAGAATGACCTCCTTTAATATATATATATATATATATATATATATATATATATATATAGTGTGTGTATATATATATATATATGTAAACAATAAGTAAAAATAATCTTAAAAAGTATCATTAAAATAAATAAATCAAAACAATAAGTCAAAATAATCTTAAAAAGTACCTTGAATTTGAATTAATTGTCTTTTGAATGAATTAAGGGAGATTGGAAATACATAAGGTTGGAAGTAGGTTGGAAGTTCTTTGAACTTATAGTTGGTAGGTTATAAAAGGTAAGAAAGGGGTGAAATCCAGCGTGCCTGATTCTGAACTAATGCTTCTCTATTTATAGAAGCTTTTAGCTAGTCTATTACATTGAATTGAAGTTACAATTTGAAATCCGAAGTGGAATATGGATCACATTATGGCATGTCTTCTGAATTGTAATGGAGTGTAGGATTCTCCATTATCTCTTGTCCCTTGAGTGCTTGTGGTGGATGTCAAAGTGGAGTTTGAAACCCTCCATTACCGACTGCTTTGTTGAATGCTTATCTTGAGTGGATGTCTGAGTGGAGTTTGGGACCCTCCATTTATTACTTTCTGTCTAATTTGAAATCGTCATTGCTTACGTCTTTAGACAATAAAATTAAAGACGTAAGCAATGGATTTGCCTTTTAATTATTGTCTTTATAATCTGAGTATGTTTTTCTTTCCACGTAGGTGGATTAGTTTTTAATCTTTCATATAAAGGTTTACAAATTATTCTTAATTTTAGGAAGAAGTCTGATATATAATTTAAACAACCCAAAAATCTTTGTAATTGATTTTTATCTTTTATTTCATCTGGAAATTTGTCAGCAAACTCAATTGCTCTTTGAATTGGCTTGATTTTCTCTAAATGAATATCATAACCTAAAAATCTTATGTTTGATTGAAATAATTTCATTTTTAGCTCTGAAATTACTAATCCATTTTTCTTAATGATATTTAGTAATATATTTAAATGTTTGAAATGACTGTCTATTGAATCAGAATAAACTAATATATCATCAATATATACTATGACGTATTTTGAATAAGGATTAAATATGTCATTCATAATTTTTTGAAATTCTGATGGTGCATTTTTTAACCAATATGGCATTATATTCCATCCATATTGTCCAAATGGAACTACATGTGCAGTTTTATATTTATTTTTTTCATTTATTTAAATTTGCCAATATCCTGATTTTAAATCAAACTTTGAAAATACTTTTGCATTAAATAATCTATTTACTAAGTCTCTTTTATTTGGAATAGGGTATCTAATCCATTGTAATACTTTGTTTAATGGTTTGTAATTTATAACTAATCTAGGGACTCCTCTGTCTTTTTCTGCTTATTTATTGACATAGAATGCTGAGCAATTCCATGGTGATTTACTTTTCCTAATTAATTTTCTTTCTAAGTGACTTTGAATTTCTTGCTTACATAATTCTATTAATTCTGCATTCATCTGAATTGGCCTATCTTTAGTTGGAATATTTTGTTCATTAAAATTTTGTTCATATGGTAATGAAACAATATGTTTCTTTCAATCCCAAAAATCATTGGAATGTTTTGAACAAACTTGAATTTTAAATTCTTTTTCTAATCTTGCAATTTTCTCTTGTATTAACTTACAACTTATTTGTTTTTCTATTTTTGAGTAATTTAATTCTTCTTTTAAGAATACGATATATTTTTGTTTTGTGTTTAATAAACATATGTTTTTATATATAGAATTTGTTTGTAATAAATTTAATTCTATTTGGCTAGGTGGGTTAATAAATGGAAATAATAATTTTCTTCCTAATATTTTAGTGCTAATTCCTTATTGAGTTTTTTGAAAGGGTTTATCTGGTATAGAAACGAATTTCCTACTACTGCATCATATGATATATGTTCTAATATAAGAAATGAATGTTTAATACAATAATTATTATTACATATAAAACCATTAGGTAATTTTTTATTAATTGTCATTGGGGTACCATTTGCAGTTGCTAATTTTTTATTTGTCTTGACTAAATATTTACTTGGAATTATTCCTGCTCTAATGCATGATTGATCTGCTCTACTATCTATTAATGCTACTATTGTAATACTAAAATCTTCTACTCCTATAGTTATTAGTGAATACCATTTTTTTCTCAATCAAACAAGGGATCAAATTTTCTACACTTTTAGTGCTAAACCTGTTTTTATAGCATCCTATTTTGACTTCAGTATTGCTGAACACTCCTTTTTGCCACTGATCAAAGCTCCACCAAAGCCTAAAATTTTTATAATTGCTTGGACTAGGCCAGCTAGGGGTTACAAAATTAATGTTGATGCTGCATGGTGTTGTCACTCTAACATGTGTGGAATTGATATAATTATTAGAGATAGTAGAGGTTGTTTTATTGCAGCTTATACTGAATATACACATGCCAATTCCCCTCTGGAAGCTGAACTGCTTGCTATTCGGTTTGCATTAACTAAGTGTGTGGGATACTTTGTTACTGTTTATATGGAATCGGATTGTCTAAATGCAGTACATTTTGTGCTTGATCCTTTTCTTGCACACTGGAAACTGTTCCAATTATCTGATGACATTCACCAACTTATGCATGATATTAGCTTAGTGCATATTCATAGACAAGCTAATCTAGTGGCTGATTTGCTTGCTAAAACTTGTCTCAAAGCTCGGACTGGTTCCTCCATTTATAGATTTGGCATGCTCTCTAATATTATTCAAGGTTTAGTTAGACTGGATCAGATAGGTACACCATCACTAAGGATGGTACATTGAATGGATGCTACTCATTTGTACTGGTTTATGCAGGTTGAATCGGCATCAATGAAGGACTATATTGGTTGGCATTCGGATTCAGAGATTCTACTTGCAGCATCATAGGGATCACTAACCCCTGCAGCAACTGACGGATTCAAGGCTTCTTTCTTCGGCTGGAGAATAAGGGTTTCTAGCTTCACTATTTCAGGAGGATGACACATCAAATCCCTGGTAAAACTGATATACATGCACACGGATGGAGTGTCCTCATTGCCTAATAGTATCCTTTGCTGGATCACTTTCTTTTGATTTCTAGCTTAGTAGAGGACAAGCTTTTAAGATTGTTTGGGGTGAATCTGACTGACTTGTGTTTCGTTAATTCGATTCACTAATAAGTTCGACGATCTTCCAATATAGTCTAAGAGTTTTTGTAATCCTCTAACTTTTAGCGACATATCTTATTTCATTTTGGAAGCAACAATGGTTGCTTCATGAGCTTATGGCTCACTCATGTAAATATCAACTAAGCTATGGCTTCACTTTATCTTTATGTTTTATGTTTCTTGTCTATTATACGGCTTGGGAAGGCCTAATATAATTTCCCCCATCCTCGGATGGTTTTAACTAAAAAAAAAAAAGTGAATACCATTTTTTTCATATTGATTTTATTGATAACATTGAAGAATTGTTTTCATTTGGGATGTCTTGTGATATTTCGATATTTAAACTATTGTTAGGTAGTTCTATTGTACTAAGTTTTAATTATAGTTCTAAGTCCTTTTCTTTTAAGGAATTTAATTCATTTTTAATTGAATTAATCTCTGTTTTTAATTTATTAATTTCTGTCCTCAAGTCATCAAATTTTACTGGTTTCTTTTTATCTATCATTATTCTTTTAATTATTTTATCTATCAGTATTTTTTAATTATTTTACTCAAACTAAATGTTTCTTCTATTTTTGGTTTTTCTTCTTTTACTAATTCTTTTAATCTTTGTAAATATTCTGTTTTATTTTTTGAATCTTCTAATTCATCGATCATATCTAATAATGCTTTCTTATTACCTGTTGTACTATTTAGCATATTAATTGTTGAAATCTTACATTGACATATATCTGAATTACTGGAGCTATCTTAACTAGACTCATAATCCATTTGTTCACTGTCTGAATTATCTATTAATAATGATAATAATTTTTTCTTTAATTCATTTTCCTCTGAAAATAATGAATTGATCTTTTTCTCTGTCTTACAGTGTGATGATGTATGACCAAATTTCTTACATTTAAAACATTGAATATTTTTATATTTCTTACTCTTTTTGTAACTTATTATTATCTTGATTATAATTTTTATAGTTACCCTTACTGTAATATTTGTTGATTTTATATTTTTTGTTTTTCTTAAACATCTTTCTGTGTTGAGATGATGGTGGCTTAATACCCATTATGCCAAATTATTGGCAGAATGTTCCCATCTCTTTTCTTTCTGAACCATACTTATGTTGGATTTTTAAATATTGGCATAATGTTAAAGCTTCTTTCTTTTCAAAAGCGAATATTTGACCGAATGTTAAAGTGTTGTAATCTATTTTTTCTGTTCCTAATGTTTTTTGTAAATTAGTAATTATTTTTTGGGAAAATAAATTTGGCAATCCTGTAATAAAATTTTCTTTCCAGAATGAAAATTTTGAATATGTTCTTCTTAATACTTGAGTTAGAAATATATCTTTATACCATTTAAAGTCAGTCAAAGACGAACATCTTAAGTTTGTTAAACATATTTTTGAACTGGTTAACTCTTCTTCTGGGCTTCCTATAAAATACATTGATATTACATAAATTAAATATGTTGAACCATCTTGAAACATTACATATTCTATATTACTACCTTCACCTTGAACTTCTTCTATTTCATGATTCATAATTGTTTGTTTATCATCTAATGTGAGATAATTATCCCACTATCATTTTAATTGTCCTGTAAACCATGTTACTAATAACATTACAATGTTTAGTTCTGTTATATTAATTTTAGCTTTGTATGTCATTCTAGCCATACCCATTTCTTGTAATATATTTAGTATTTGATACTCTGATTTGCCATGTATATTCCATTGATATAGTGATGATCCATCATAACTATTTAATGTAGTATTTTGTTTTTCATATTGAATATCAGGTGGAGTAGGTTTAGGATAATAATTTTTTGTCCTATTGTTCCTCCAATTTTTTCTAAACCTATTCATTTTATTTATATGTAATTGTGGTTTATCATTAGATTGTTCTGGATAATCTTCAAATTGTTGTTCTATTAAGTATATCTGATTTTCTATTTGATATTTCGATTCTTCTTCTGACTCAGAAGAAGAAGAGTTTGATGTGCTTGAATCTTGTGGATTTATTTGAGACATTACACCTATGTTTCTTGAGGTACTAGCCTCATTCTTTTTTATTAATGATACCGAATTTTCCATCTTTTTTTGGAAATGGAGATACTTGAAAATGTGGTTTTGAAGTTTCATTTGGAAATATTTTTTGCTTATTATCTAACTTAGTTGATATGAAATCTACTTGATTGGGTATAGTATGTAATAACTGATTTGAATAATTATTTTATTGATAAACCTTTTTAATATCTTTCGCATTTACTGTTTTTGATCCATCTTTACCTAGTTTAAATGGTGATGCTATTATTGTTTCGTTGTCTATAATAATTTCTATGTTTTTTAATGGAGGATAGATTGAACTTACAATCGTATTAATAATTGGAATTTCTTCTAATTTATCCCCATTTATTATGCTTTCTCTCTTTAAATAATATCGTATATATATATAGACACACACATAAGTGCATCGAAAAATCTAATTTTCCATTTGTCCCAGATTAAATTACCCACTTACTTACGCTATTGTCTATCAAAGTTTGGATACCACATCAAATTTTAATTCATGGAATAATAGTTCTGAATAGTAGCTTATGGGCCGTATTCACTCTAATTTTAAGATAAAATATGGGCCTTATCCAGCGGGGCCCATAGTATTTTCAGTAAAACCGCCTTGTTTTGAAGTTCATCAGATAAATTCTGATCTTAGGATTTGGACAAATCGTGACCGTAGGATAAATCTATTTGCCTAAATCGAAACCTTAGGATTCAGATATATCCCCAAATCGAAACCCTAGGATTACAAATCCGAATAGAATTCTGAGGTTATTTTCGGAAACATAATAAAAACATTCTGGTAATCATTCGACTTCCATCATTCGACAACATTTCCATTTATCTGTCGCAATGATGAAGTCCCAAATCTCCACTCTCTCTGTCAAAAAACCTACTTCCTCCTCCTTCAAGAAACCTCTGGTAATCAGACTCAAACTTCCATCTAAGATCGCAAATGATGATGCCAACTTCTCCAAGATTTTGAAGATCGCAAATGGTGATGCCGACTTCTCCGAGATTCCGAAGATCACAATGGCGACTCCTCCAAGATTCTGGCGGCATCAGATCCTACGGACAACAAATGTAGGGCTAAACCTCTGAAAATCAAAATCAAACGCTCGAAGATCGCAAGTGATGGTGGCGAGAAACTGGCGGCATCATATCCTGCGTTAACTGGCGACAAATGTCGTGACTTTATCCGGGAGAAGATCGCGGCGTCGCTCAACAAATCCGCTGACGAGGTTGGCGGCGGAAGGGAGAAAGTCGGTGGGCTTGCGGTTTCCGTCGAAACTCAATTGTACGAGGTCTGGGGTTTGAGCAATGGTCCGAAGAAGCCCAGGTATATGTCCGTTCTGTTCAATTTGAACGACAACAAGAACCCAGATTTCCGCAGCAAGGTTCTTCGAGGGGTCTTCCCCGCTGAAAAGATTCCATCTTTGACCCCCAATGACATGGCCAGCAAAGCAAGGCAATTGGAGAACCAGAGAATTCTAGATGCGAAGATTGAGAAGGAAATCAAGTGCTAGATGCTTGGAGAGATTAGTCTTTTAGTTAGTTTAAAGGGCACAATTTTGTAAATTTGGCTATTCTGATTCAGAGATTAGTCTTTTAGTTAGTAGAAAAGGCACAATTTTGTAAATTTGGCAAATCTGATTCCGAGTTCTCCGCTGTGTTAATATGATTTAGTTTTATATAAAGTACTACTCTTCTTCATTCGCTGAACCTTTTTTTGTTGCCTTTATGAATGATTTGTGCATCTGCTAAACCAATATTTTGTAATGTGGCTGTGTTTAAATTTGCTTTGATATGAATGTATGTTTAATCCTGTTGCCGGAGTGAAGCCAGGGTTTGAGCATCAGATAAAAGATATTGAAGCTGAGATTACATCTATGTAAGCTTCGCAATCTGTCTTGGCTGGATATCTGGATTGCCTGCTTGAAAGCTTATCAAGAAGGAAAGGTAGATGAGGATCTCAAGTCAGGGCGGATGTTCCCTTTGGAGCCGGTGATCGACAAGTTTGCAGCCGCTGGAATACTACAGGTAATGAAACAACTCTATACTATCCTCATCCTGCGCTATCAATGTGAATGATTAGATCAATTAGCTTTCGCAAGAAAGAAAAGTAAAATAATCTGAGATAAGATTCTTGTTCATTTTATGAAGCTACGATATTCTGCTACAGAGACTGTTCAATCATATTGCATTAGCTATAAGTCAACTTGGTTATTCATTCGAGAGTGAGATTTGTGCTCCCTCATATGCTCTTCAACTGCAGGATTATTTGGATTGTGTACCCAAGTCGGAGTTTAATGTCTACAGAGATCATCACCTTCTAGTCTACCTGATTCTATAGTCATAAACACACTCTGTCGATGTTAGATGCCCTGTAGCTTATGTATGGTCGAAAGTAGAGTTGCTGCATCCGTTTCATTAACACCGGACTTGTTTTGATATTGTTTCATGCCATAAAACCAGACTGTCCAGGAATTCTCTACTGTCCTTTTACTGGTAACCTTGACACTCTAGATCGTAGTTAGTTAGCAATCAGTCACTTTAAATGTGGTTAATGTTTGCATCCAGAATCTGTTTGCTCTGCGTAATTTTTATGTTGCTTCTGAGCTCGGTGCATAATTATGCATCACTCAGGTGATGTGGTCCTCTTTGGGTTTTGTAAATGCAAATATATGCTTGTTATATATTCAAGGGTTAGTCTCTCTTTACACCTCTTCCTTTTTAACACAAACTCTGCTGTAACTTTAACTTCACCTGCAGTCACTGCAGCAGTAAGTACTCGAATCACCCTATTTACACTCATTTTGACCTTATTTATCATAATGTAGGACAATCTGATTACTTACTGGGAGTGAGTGGAAAGGACAGAGTTGTAGGGCTTTATTAGGACTCGGTTCGCTTTCACTGGGAGGCAAGTTTATTTTGACGTAAGTTTTTGACACAATGAGTTGATTTACATCTCACATGGAAAGCAAAGTAAGTTATTTCATTCTTATGTCATGTCTTCAGGATGATGTTGGTTGGTAATTTTAGTCTTTATTATCTGGGGACCGTTATTTTGAGTTTGCCGAATTTGATTTTACGGCCACCCTTTCTCCAATGCATCTTCTTGTTGATTATTTTTCTCGACATAACATGAAGCTTTGCTATCTGTTCATTTGAGGGTATCATTTGGGCCCTCTTAAATTGCGAGCTTACATAATCATTAGTGATGACAATCTGCTACAGTGGTTTCTTCTAAAAGAAATTTTGCTACTATGGGGTTGCTTCTTGAATGCTAGACATCCTTAAGTTACATGTACTCTGTTAATTCAGTTCTCCTAGCTCCGAAATGCTGTGTGGTTTGTAAATTCGTACGTTTTTGCCAAGCTTCGACTGTCTTCTCCTAACAGAGATGACATAGGGGAGAGGCCGTGGAGGTTGTGCGCTCGCGGCAGCTGCTACTTCATACTCTTCTTAGCAGATCCTACGGATAGTGAAGTTCTATGCCAATATGCTCAACTGATATGGGAACTTTACTGTGATGTCGATAGACAGCCATGTTCATGCTGGCTACGCTTGTTTCCTGTGGGAAACTGTAGATGCCGATGAAAGCTTGTCTACATTGCAGATGGTGAAATTGTAAGTGTTGGGGGATTTAAATAAAGAAGGGCAGAACACTGCTGCAAAATGGGGATTATAAGCGTTGGGGGATTAAAGAAAAGAAACGGACTGGTCGTCGTTGGGAAGAGTTTACCTGCAGACGGTGAAAATAGCTGATCAAGTGTTCAAAAAACTGCAATCCCGTGGAAGAATCGAAAAAAGAAGCAGCCAATGCAGCATTGAACATGGCTGGTGATATCCCACACTACTGTTCCTGTTTCGGTGTCCTGAAACTCCAACTTCATAACATGTAGCTAACTGAATGCTCGGGTTAGGAATGAACTCAAACGAGAAGCAGAAAGATTTTCACCGTCTTAAGAGCTTTAGTTCCATGTATTCTAAACCAAAGTAGCAGACAAATAACCAGGACAGGAACTTTGTACTCTCCTCAGCAGAAGCCTAAAGATAGCCAGTGCTGTTTCATTGCAAGGATAAAATAGTATTTTCTAACAAAACAGAACAGATTAAACAACTTCTGAAAATACCCTAGCAAATTCCTCCGTACCAGAGCGTAACCATGCATAAAAAGTAACCGATGTTTAGAACAGTATCTACAAACACGAATGCGATACCAACAATTGTAATGAATAAGTTGTATAAGCATATAGCTATTTACCCAACACATATTTTACCAAACGGAGTATGTACTTGATCAAACAAGACTGATCATTTAAGCTTTCAATGACCTAAGAACTTGGAAGAATAATATCAGGGTTGCGTACATGAAAATTTAACCCGGCCAACTCTTTCCAATTACTTGCTTGTTGCACAAGAGAAGAAATGCTCCAGAGAATATCTTCGTCCCCCTTCCGGAGAAGTTCTGAGGATAATTTTAGTATTGCATCCGACTTGGAAACAGGTCTCTTGCTGGTTTTGTCCATACCACTAGAAAGAAGCCATCGAGCGCCAGATTTGTTGTGTTTTCCAGGTATCATGGCCCGTCTATTCGGCACGAAATTCAAGCCAGCGATATGTATGTCGGAAATTCTATAAAGAGGTAAAACACCTGAGTCCATCTTCTTGGAACTCTCTCGAAAACTGGTTGCTTCATTCATATCAGACTGTTCGTCCTGATGAGGAGGGACCTTTTCGACTTGAAACAAAACAAGCATTGGTTCACCGACCATTTCATAGTCACGAAGAGGATCTCTGAGTAGCAACCTGAGAGCCATTGAGAAGTTGTTGCCAAACAATCCACACCCACTACCCGAGGTTGTTGGCTGTTCACACTCGAAGTTTAATATATTTGTATGATGAGCTTCTAATACTTTCAGCAGATGTTCATCAACTTCGCCTTCACAATCACTCCCTAGTCCGTCTATTTTGATCCATTCGTCCAAGGAGATAGACAGTCTCATCAACTTGTTAAAGATATTCTCATTGTTAAACTGCAGCCTTATACTTGATGGCGCTTCTTCAGAGGACAAACCAGACTGAATCCTTAACCCTTCGATAGAGAGGGCCTCAATATGAGCCAATGCAAAAGGAACAAGGCCCTCTAGAGAAACATACTCTGAATGTAGATTTTCCAATACAAAGCTGGAGCTGAGGCTTTGAGCACTGTGAACAGCCTGTGGTTCAGAATTACTCACTTTGCTGTCATCCAGTGAACCCCATTTGTCAAACCTATGAATTTCAAATATGAAGCATCAGTCAGAATAGAAGTAGGTATACTAAAAGGCCAGAAAAGTTCATAGCAGCATGCATAACACAAAAGGGTGTCTACTAACCTATTGAGAACTGATCCACTGCATTCATTTTCCAGACTGAGTTGTTGCATCGTCTTTCCGGTGATATCTTGCAAAGGCAACATTTTGTTTGCTTCAGTGAGCATATTTTCTGCTCCTCCCGATGCCCAGCACTGCAGTATGTCCATCACGCCAGAACCCATCGCTAGTGGTAGCACAACTTGATTGGAAACCTGCATTATTAGCTTTGCATCATTTTTTGCCCTTTTGAAAAGGGAAGAATTCATTGAACGCAGTATTCCTCCGCCATTAGTCTGATGAAGTGGGCCCAAGCCTTCTCCAAGAGGAGGTAATACTGAAGGTTCTTCATTAGGTACATAAATTGGGCTTCCAAATCCACCGGATATGATTTGAGGGGAGTACTGGAAGGAGTTTTCATTCAAACCCCACTTTTGCATTAAAGTTTCAGTTTCCAAGTTTTCAAGCATTCTTGCATTCCTTCTGCTTCTCAATGACTGAGCTATATGGCCGTGCTCCTTTTCAGCTTCCTGAATAGCCAGTGACAGATCAAAGTCATCATGGCAAGCAAGCCAGCCAGACCCCGTGCGAGAAAAGCAACCGACTTCCATTTGTTCTGCAACGGCATCCAAGTTGAGAACAGAATCTCCATATTCCTTTTCAAACTGCCTGAGTAGACACTCTCTTGGAGACTCGGGCTCACTTTCAGAACTCATATCTCTAACATAGTGCTCAGTGCCAAAAATATCAAGAAACTCATTAGCCAAAAAGTTAGTAGCATCATCAAAGCTAAGCGATCTTCCCATCATACCTGCTCTTTGGCTACGTTCGGACCCCATGTTCTCCTCTTGCTCCATAAACTGGAAAGTATTCAGGGATGAGTTTAAATCTACTGATTTGGAAGCTAAGAAATCATGCGGGACTGTTTGAGGTTCATCTCCAGATGATTTCTCGACAAATTCATCGCCAATTTCATACTTGTTATCCCTTGCATTCCCAAAGAGACTATCAAAATCAAGTTCATACTCTAAATTTGGGTCCCCATTCTCACTCAAACTTCCTGAATCTTCAGCCCCAGCACTATCAGCAATATGACTAACAGACTCTTGACCAATTTGGGAAATATCATGATCATGATCACGATCACGTTTCAGTTCATCTTTTACAGGCAGTTCGATACCCTGATCAATCACAGTGAAGTCTATATCTTCAAGCTCCTCTTCAGGATCTCCACAAACAGTTTCGGTTAACGAGGTAGACTTGCTTTTATAGGGCACTAGGTTTTCATCAATGCTGTTAAACACATTAAGATCAGAAAACTTTTCCTCATCAAATTTCTGGTACAGAAAGGTAATTGACCGAGAAAGCTCTGACTTTTGGTTGGAGGAGACTTCATGAAGAAGCCTCATATCTAATGATTGTGATGAAACATGGAGAAATTTGTCGAGCGATTTTCTTGAAACGCTACCAAGCCTTTTACGAGCACTACTAACACTGGCAATTTGAGTATTATCTGGAGGTGGATGCATCGTGCTATGTCCACTCACCCTAATGATATCAGAAACCTTCATAATATGACTTCGATCAAATTTATCATCCCCCATAACCAAAAATCCAAAACTGACATTCAATGTGGCACCTTTGGCCTTGCCTTTAAGCTTAAAACTTGTCGTCCACTTACCTGTAGTCCTCTTCTCCTCCTCCAATTCCTCAAATGTCAGAGGAAGCAACCTCGTGAGGTCCACCCAGTGCTTCCCAATGTCTAGCATCGGAGCCCCAATGACCAAGGCCTGAAGAAGAAAGAGCTTAGGCTCATACTCCAGTGAATTTTGGGGCCCATTTCGGCTAACATAAACTGGACACTGATGCATCAGTGTCTCCTCAAACTCAGCTACCCCTTGGATAACTCGAACCGGATGAGTTCTGAACACTTCATCCTTCCTCTTCCAACTTACACGGAGAGCAAGATCATTGAAATTTGAGCCCAGACCCTCAACCGAATGTACATGGAGAAAGAATAAACAATTAAATCGATGACTGCGAAAATGCATCAAACTCTTCAAGGGGTTCCACCGCCAAATCAACGACTTCTTGGTCTTCTGGAACACATTCTGCACAACTGCCCTACTATCAGACCCAAACTGCGGCTTAGGTATCAACGCCCTGGATGGGCCTTTCTCCAGGTATAGACCATGGCTAATTTCCTCGATATCGTGCAATAGCTGTCCACTGCACAACTCCTCAACATTGCTCATCTCAGAGTAATCCTATAAAACCCAAATTAACAAATCAAAAGAAAAATTCTAGTACTATACATATTTCAGTCAAACTCTAAGAACCTCTTCCAATAAAGAGAAATTTACAGGACTAGATTCTCATGCTCTATAGTGTTTTTTCTGAGTATAAAAAAGATGAACCACAATTAAGTAACTAAGATCAGCAATTTCACTGGATTCACAACTCACAAGTGATAAACAAGGTTCTTTTCCCCTTTTGCCACATTTAGAAGAAACCATATTCCTTTCTTCGTTCATACTTTAAAAAAGCTTCAGAAAAGCAACACAGCCCTGTTCTCTTCATCTGATTTGAACTTAACTGATCTCAACTCTATGCAATACATTACAAATAACATCAAACTGAGCTAATCTGGACCGACTGTCGTTAAGTCGAAAAGAACAAAGTCCAAGTCCCAGCAAACAATAAAAATTAATCCCAACTACGTACATTAAATTAACAAGCAGAATTGAGCTACTACGAAACCAGTATCAATTAAGACAAATAAAAGTGAAAGCAATAGCTTTTATCGAAACTTACCAGAAAGCCCAGTTACGGACAGGACAATGAACTCTGAGATATAATCCAACCAAGCCGATAGATTGCGAGGATGTTAATGATGTCCTCGAAAAAGGGTCTAATTTGGAGGCGGCATATAGAACAGTATCTGTGACTTCTCCAGACGCCAGCCACCCACCCCCGCGAGCCGCAGTTCTTTCGCTCTCTTGCAAGTTTTATACGGTTACAAACAGTGAGAAAATGTTTACCTTTTGTCTTCTTATGCCGGGAGAGTGTTTGCTTTTTATCCGTATCTTCTTCTCGTGTGTGAACGTTGGAATTTGTAGGTCTGACTAATAAACACGAGGGAGAAAGGTGGAAAACATCGGTGTTAAAGGACGATGATGTTACTTCTAACTAAGAGAACCATTGTTTTTGTCGAAAATGGCACTTGAGTTGGGAAAAACTACATTTACCCCATCGGAGTAAATTCAAGCTACTGAATTAACTCGAAAGATTGATATTGATAAAACCTTTGAGTAACAAGTGCGCGATAATTGTGAAGAATGAAAAGTGGAGTAAAAGGTTATGGACAGATCACTTATTTTTTGTACGTTATATACTGTATTTGTTAAATTACATATAAAATTTATAATTTTTTAAAAAAAATATAGTATATTTTTATATTTTCACCTTCAAATACATATTATTACCTGCTTTAACTTATAAAATACAATATTTAAGTTTTATAAAATACAATATTTAAGTTTTATAAAAATTACAACATTTAAGGTAAAAGCCCCTGAGGACGATCCATAAGCTAATGAAAATACCGCATTTCCTGAGACATTCCCTTTGCATAATATACATGCATTAGCTAGCGGAACAAAAACAATATCTTATGAAAATTCAATTATGATATTAACTTTTTTTCAAGAAGCGGGAGGTCAAGAGCAAACATCAGGGGTAGAATGGGTGATAGAATAAGAGTACGACAGGGCTAATATCAGCACCACCGAATCTTAGAGGTGACGCCGGCGAACCTTTGCCACCCCCTGATTCCGCTAATGCAAGCATCTTCCGTCCATCGAAATTTATAGTGTAAAATGAAAACTTTGGGGATAAAATTTTTACAGTAAAAAAAACTGTCTAAACGATATCATCAAGTATGATGTGCTGATGGAAGCTAAAATGCATGCAACAATAAAAGTTGTCATTAAGTGTGAGCAATCTGAAAATTGAAAATGTAGTTTAGAACAAATAAAATGCCACTATTCATAAAAATATTCCCCGTTTGTTACGGGGTCATTTATTACAAACATAATCTCAACAATCAACATCAATAAAAGAGAAACATAGTAGCTCTCATAATGTTGTGATCGGTTCTTTAATGAACTAGTTTAAATTTTGGGATCTCCACTTTTTCTTCATCGAGCTAAAATCATAAAGGCAACATAATTGAAAGAAATAAACCCAATGATGAACGACAATAAATAGCTCACATTTTCCTCCAAAATACATAAAATGGCATTATAAGACATTAAAGCAAGGTGAAGACAACAACACGTTGGCAAGTCTCCGTTCAGACCATAAGTATCATTTGATCCTGAATTTGGAAGCAAATACAATAAGGTGTAGTTGTGAATGCTCGATGATGGTACAGACTGACCCAGCAGATCCCTTGGGCATAGCTGCAGGAAGGCCTAAGTGGAAGGCTGGATGATGACTCTTGACTAATGGGCCAAGCGAGCCCATTACACCAATAGTTCTCATAAGGCCAAACCCTAATACTTCTACCATAAGAAAATGAAACTATAACCCAACCTAGAATATGCCATCATATATAAACGGTTATGCCACATCACATTCCATATTCTATTCACTTTACTATTCATCTAGAGATCTTACTGACAAGACCGTCAGAGAGTTTTCTCCTCGGAATCCTCTAGGGGATCTTTATTGCAGGCTACACTAGGGAATCCGGTAGTGGTGTCTCGGATATACATCAAGTTGGCACGCCTAGTGGGACTCGTTAGCTCTAAAAATTAGTTTCCAAGTGTATGTCTACCGCTTCTACGGTCACAACCTTGCTTAGAAGTGAGTGACTGAGGAACAAGAACACGGACGTCGGTGAGAAGGTTCAATCGACCTACTGCCAAAAAAGACGAAGGGATAGACAAATGGTGGCACCAGGATCACAATCTGCGCAGGAGCTGGCCCGATCGAAACCTCAGTCGGGAAAAGCTTGGCCACTGTCATGGTGGGAGAACTAAATCAAGGGGCTATAGGATCCCCATAGCAACTAGAAGCCAACGTTGAGCCCTGGCTGAGATGGGTTAGCACTCCAGGGCCATCAGCGGAGTTGCACACTCGAATGGACGACTAGTTCATGGAAGCCACAACGGACTCCCAAAATGCCACCTACGACAAATTGGGCAGACCAAGCTCCCCCTGCAGACATAGTATCTCGTGTCCAAACGGATTGCATGAATGATGCAAGCACTAGCGGCGGCAGGATATCGGGTAACACCATTGTCATTGCCGCCTCTGGCATTTATGCACCCTCCTATAATTTCCCCCCCTGGAGCTCATCCTTAAGGTACCTTGGGTACATCACCCGCTTAGGGAAAGGGTAGGTCATCCCCAACCTTCCTTTCCCAAGTCCAATTTTGGCCCGCCCCACTTGATCGTGATAGCCCAACCTGATTACAACCTTGTGACCATGGGGACAAACGCGCCAACACAGCCGAGAGATTCCCCCAAACAATACCCATATCATTCAATGACAACATCTAGATACCAGCCACTCATCTCATACCCCTTCGTGATGGAAGAGATCCTTTTCTTCCCCCACTTGAACCCAACCAATGATATTTCCTTATTATCCTAGGTAGGGATCCCAGTCGTCGCTTCAATATGTGGACCATCGAGCAACCTTGCTGGGGAATGACACCAACGACTTACTAAATAGGAATTTGGATTGGCTATAGGTCCCTCGGGAAAGTGGCGAGCTCCCCCTTTAACCTTTCGGTCACACTGGCCATTTGGCCAGTGGATAAAAGCCATCAGAAGGGCTCCCGATGTACGGAGGGAATTCAGATCCCAGGGAGTTCATTCAAACCTTCCTTAGCCTGATGAACTCTAGTGATTTTGACGAGCGGTTGACATGCAAACTGGTTAGCAGTTATCTATGGGGAAAGGCATTTAAATGGTTTCACAATTTTACCCCCGAATCTCTGCACTCATATTGAGACTTCAGCGCGACGCTATTGGCCAGTAATTCTAAAAGAAGAATTTTACAAAGACCATGGAAAAATTATTTCAGAGCTCTAAGAGACCGGTCGGGTGAAACCACTGAAGCGTACTATCATAAATACGTGGATGAGAGCCGTCAGTCATGGATAGTTCCTAGTATGGAATCATATTGGGGTATATTTCAGGAATGAATGATGTCAACCTCTACAAAAAAAATGTACGTACATACTCCGGCGCACTACGACAGCTCCAGGAAATAGTCAAACTACACTCAATGGTCGAAGAGGCAGAAAAAAGGAAAAGAGGTGGGGGAGATTGACTAAGAGCCATGTGAGTTCTAGAAACAATCGGGGGAAGAAGACGGTCGAAACTCTGAACCGAGGCCCGGTCTCGAGCGTAGATCCTGGCCATAAACTGAGGCTTATTTCAAGCCCCTCCCCTTATGAGGGACTCTGCGGCATGGAAATTATTGAACAAGTACTCTGATCACCATAACGATCATGGATATGATGTAGAAGAATGCCACCATCTCAAAATGGAGATCGAGAGATGTGAACAACAAGGGCTACTCCATAATTGGGCCCCACAATCACAAGCTCGAGAGGACACTCCAAAAGCGAGAAACGAACGCAAACCATGGCGACCTGCTCAAAGGAATCCTGAGTAAAATTCCAATAATGGTTGGGTCGAAGAAGACCAGGATGGTGCCAGAGATCAAAGTGAACCACGCCCGAAACCCACTAGAGGGAAATCCTGGTAATGTGGGGCCTGTGACCAACATGGTGATCAATGTCATTAATGGCATCATGGGGGAACGGTCCTCAAACTCCATTATGAAGTTTGAATCTTGGTGCATTCCTCCAGGAGAGCCACTGCACAAGTGGCCCAAGCCGGAGAAAACTATCACATTTTTTGAGCTGGACGTCGTGCCAAACCAAATGCCCCACGCCGATCCCATGGTGATCTCCACAATTATAAAAATAGCTCATATGTGAAGATGGTGTTTATAGATGACGACAACTGAGTGGAAGTCATGTTTATCAGCTGCTTCGACCAGTTCGACATTGGGCGTAGCAATCCGAAGAAGTTGGCATCGCCTCTTTTGGGATTCACAGGGAATATCGTGATCCTTATCAGGATAGTTACCTTGCCAATCCATATGGCATACGGGGGCAAAGGGGTAATGATTATTTGCAGCTTCGCAGCGATCTATGCCCCATCACTTTTTAACGTCATACTCCTGTTCTCGTGGATGTACCACGATAGAGCAGTATGGCTCCCCTACCATTTGACGATGAAACTACCAACTAGTCGATGATAGCTTTCTTTCAAGGAGCAGTATGGTTTATCTACCATTTGATGATCAAACTACCAACTATTCGAGGATACCTTCCTTTTGAGGGGATCGGACAATGGCTAATAGTTGTATGCTAACCGTATTGAAAGAAGCTAAGAAAGACAAAAAAAATGGCCTCGATACATAGGGATTTTGGCCCGGCAGACACGAAGCAGATCTTGTTCGATCTTACGGCACTGTGGCTGTTGGCAAAATGACTTATAAAGATATAAAGGAAAGGTTAAAGACATTATTGGACAAGTAGGTAGATTTATTTTCCTGGAGCACGATCAACCTCACTGAAGTGCCAAAACACCTTGCGGTCCATAGACTGAGCATTGACCCCTCATTGAAATTAGTTAAACAAAAAAGAAGGGTCTTGCCCCAGAAAAGGCGGAGGCAATCAAACAGAAAGTGCAAAAGCTTCTTAAAGAATAGGTCATTGAGGAGGTCACGTACCCTGAGTGGATAGCAAATCCCGTGATGGTCCCAAAGCACGATAGGGTATGGTAGATTTCACTTATCTAAATAGATGATGTTCTAGAGATAGCTACACGCTCCCCCCATCGACTAGCTGGTAGAGGCCATAACCGGCTATCAGGTCCTAACTTTCTTCGATGCACACAAAGGATCATATCCAAATGACGGATGAGGATAAGAAAAATCATTGTTCATCACGGGGTTTGATGTGCCAATTTTATATGGTTATTTTAGGACTTTTTCGGTTTACTTTTGTACACTTTTGTGATCTATATGTTGCATGTTTCCATGAAATTCTCTAAGGAGAGTTAAGAGAAACTTTTACGCTTTTCTTACTTTTCTAGTGGATTTTGTGATGAGGCAATTTGTCTGAAGGATTTTAAGATTACCTTTGAATTTGAAGACTTACATTTGAGCTTTTGAAGACTTGAAAGATTTAAGAAAAGTAAAGAGAAGATGAGGATTTGAGACAAAAAGAAGGAAGAAATCAAAGTTCTGGATTCTGCATCCGTCACACGGTGCGATGAAACCATTGCACCGTGCAATGAAACCATCACACAGTGCGACGAACATGTGGCCATACTTCTTTCTTATTTTTGTACTATAAATACTCACCTTATCCTTTCTCTCTTATCACTCTTCCTTCTCCTGTGGTTTTCTAGGTTTCAAAAACCCTAGTTTTCTTCTTTCTTTTCTTAGTTTTTGTAGGATTAATCATGTTTTTTCATTATCTAGGTTAGTTTAATCTTGAGAGCAATTGATTAAGGCTTCCAAGCCCATGTCTTGAGAGCTCTATTTATCTATTTGGTATTTTCGTTGTTGTACATTTATTGAGCTTTGAATGTGGATTGTTAATATCATAAATGTTGTTGGAAGTTTGAGTATATAAATTGCTTGTATGATTGCTTGTTAGGGTTGGGAGAAAGTAGCTAATTTTCCATTCTTTTAATATGGAATCCAAGAGCACGAGTTAGAGCTTCTAAATGATATTGATGTGTTGATAATTGGTAGATGAATGTGACTCGTTGTCATGTTTGTTCCTTGTAGCAAATGAGAGAAGTCTATGAACGTTGAACGTTCTTGACTAATCTTGTGTAAATGCATAGATTGGTTCAATGCTTAGACACGGTGTAATATTTGTAAGTGTTGCCAAGCTTATTGATTCTTCATGTTCAACGTCGTCAATGGGATACTTTTAGTCGTGTTTTGACTAAGGGAGTCATTGGTGAGGTTTGACAAGAGATGTCAATTTCTCTCTTGCAAACTGCTATATAAGAAGGATAGAAGATTTATCTTCACAATAAGTAGTTGAAGTAATGAATAGGTTGTAAATTCAAGGATAGATAAGAGGTTTGGAAGTGGAAATCAATTGTCCCCAAGACTTTGTCTTTTGTAGTTTTTACCCATTTTTCTTAGTTTGTTGCATGATTAGCATAGTTACTTGACTTTGCTAATTAGTTTGTCTTTAATTTCATAACTTAGGATCAAAACCAACCCCCCCCCCCCCCCTTTTTACTTGCTTTTATATATCTATATATATATATATATATCTACTTCTAGCCTAATATCAACCTTATATGTTTAAACCCTTGAAAAGATCCCTCTTCTTCGTGGATGACCCAACTTGTCATTATCTACTTAATTGTAGATTGGAAGCATTTAGGGCATATAAATTTAACTTTGAGAGGCACGTCGACGACTTCCCAGACTCCGGGACGTTTTGTTATAAAAAATTGCCATTTGGCCTAAAAAATGCAGGTGCAACATATCAGAGATTCGTCAAAAAAACTCATCCAAAAAAAAATAGGGAGAAACATGGATATTTATGTTGATTATATGGCAGTGAAAAGCACGATGTGTGAGCAGTTCTTTCTGGGTATAAACAATACGCTTGAGGGACTCTGCCGATCAAACCTCAAGCTAAGCCCAACCAAATGCGTGATTGGCATTGAGGTGGGAAAATTTTTGGGGTTCATGGTGTCCGAATGAGGTATTGATGTCAACCCATAATAGGTTGAAGAATTTTTAAGTATAAAACCTCCCTAAATGGTGAAAGAGGTCCAAAGGCTTACTGGGTTGCTGGTGGCCCTGAATTATTTTCTGTCAAAAGGGGTGTAGAAGTACCTATCATTCTTTGATGTACATCAAAAGGCCAAGAAATTCAAATGGACAACTTAATGTGAGGATGCCTTTTGAAATCTGAAAGAGAATTTGAGATCCCTTCCGACATTGATGAAGCCCTCGAAGGGGGAAACACTATACCTCTACATCTCGGGCTCCACCCTAGCAATTAGTGTGGTCCTAGTGAAAGAAAAGGAAAGAAAGCAGCACCTAACCTACTTCACCAGCAGGCCATACAAGGCCCCAAAGTTTGTTACACTATCCTCGAAAGGCTAATTTTGGCTTTGGTGCATGCAGCAAGATGACTTTGTCCTTATCTCCAAGACCATACCATCGTACTCCTTACCAACCATCCTATAAGGCAGATACTACTGAAACCCAAAACTTCAAGTCAAATGATGAAATGGGCCATCGAGCTAGGAGAACATTACATCCAATTTCAACCGAAGAAAGCCATCAAGGGGCAAGCCTTAGTGGATTTCATTGTCAAAATGACGGAGTCAGTTCCAGTCAAGGAACTGGAAAAGGACAAAGATGTTTGCAAATATATGTGGACGAGTCCTTCCACGCAGGGAGCAGGGACACATGGGTGCTACTCACGAGCCCCAATGGCACTGATAACCCCTATGCCCTGCACTTAGTTTTCAAAGCTACTAACAACGAGGCTGAATATAAAGCATTGATCACTGGCCTTGAATTAGCCAACGAACTCAATGTTAAAAATGTAGAGATATTCAATGATTCACAAATAGTAGTGCAACAAGTCATAAGGGAATATGAGGCTCGGGAGCTGAGCCTTTAGCAATACTTAGAAATGGTAAAGCCCATGATAAAGGGCTTCAAATTATACACAGTGATGCAAGTGCCTTGAGAGGAAAATCATAAGGCATAAGCGATAAAAAAAGTTAGTTTCATCTGACCTCAACATCCAGTCCCAAAGTTGGTTGCTAATGAGGATATTAGGGAAACGAACCTACGAAGAAGAGGTGGTGATGGTTGTAGAAGAAGAAATTTCTTAGATGGCTCCCATCGTAAGATACCTTCGAGAGGGTACCCTACCAGGGGATAAAATCAAAGATAGAAAGCTGAGACTAAAAGCCCCTAAATACATGTTGCAAAATGGCATGCTGTACTGACGGTGGTATCTCCAGCCACTCATTAGGTGTGTTACCCCCAGCGAAGCGGATCACTTGATCCACGAGGTTCACCAGAGGGTATGTGGGAGTCACCTAGGGCTCGATCAGTGGCCAAGAGATTCCTCCAAGTGGGGTACTAATGGCTAACGATGTTCAGTGATGCTAATAAGCACATTCATGGCTGCCATCAGTGCCAGAGGCACGCGCCCATTGTCCACATCCCACTGGAGAAAATTATGAACATTCACAACTCTTGGCCATTATGGGAGCCTTCCTGGAAGCACCTGGAAGGTTTTGATACCTCATAGTAGCTATCGACTATGATATGAATCTCCTTGCGAAGACTCATGATTTTTGGAATTACTATCTTTGATTTAGTGAAGGGATTTGCAAACCCACACTATCTCGCACAAAATTTATGAGTCTAGCCCTCAGGGTATGCCTAACTTCGACTTGCTCTCTAACTAGCCCTCAAGATTAGATTACAAGGTTTATTGGTACTTAACTAGCCATCGGGGTTAAGCAAAAATGGAATAGCTCGCAAGCAAAGAGTATGAACTCAAAAGGTTGTATTTTGATTGATAAAAATGGTGTGAAATTCGTCCATATGGCCTCCCTATTCATAGAGTTACAATCTTTCCCCAAATCCTAATCAGAACTGGAAACTGAATTGACTTATGATAGCTTTAAGAAGCTAAAATCATATCTAACTAAAATAACTAAAATAAATGGTAATCTAAAGTAATTTAATTGAATTCTTCAAGAAGTAACCTTGAAGAGTATTACCTTAACTAATCTTACCAAATCTAATTCTAATTAGAATAAAACTGAATATACTAAACTCTAATAGACTGTATTTTCAAAATTCAGCTCTTCAAAGCCCACATGGCTGAGCTATCAGTCCAATAAACCCAAAAATGAAATAATTAAATGTTTTACATTGATCACACTACCTCATTAAAAGGCCCAGTGGGAAAAAGAGTATCGTGTTCTTCATGATATCTTCAGTTCGTCGACAATCTTGAATAATGAATCCAAGATGTCGATGGTGACTCCTTCTTCAATTCTTCATCATAAAGGTGATCAATCAAAGCATTTAAAGTAGAATTCCTAAGCTTAGTCCTTGACCTAGTCATAGGTCATTCCATGTCACTTAGAGGATCCCAAACATATCCTTTAAATGTTTGATCAAGTCGTGGAATGTCTTAATTTATGGTGGTAGTCGTCTCGACATCTCCATCATTCCCTTCGTGGTCGAAAGGTTTTGCCCTCGAAACTGAATCGTCTTCAAATGTAAATGGAGATAAATCAGCAACATTAAAGGTCATACTAACACCATAATGATCTAGTAACTCAATCTTGTAAGCAATGTCGTTCACATGATCCAACACTCTAAAAGGACCATCTCCACGTGGACTCAACTTAAATTTCTAAGCATTTGGAAACCTCTTTTTCCGCAGATGAACCCAAACATAATCTCCTACGTTAAACCTTATCAACTTGTGGCTTTGATTAGCTTTATCAGCATTCTGTGCATTTGTCCGTTCAATTTTCATATGCACCTTCTTATGGATTTTCTTCACAAAATCTGCTTTCATTTCTCCATCAAGGATTTTAACCTGTTTAAAATTCAAAGGAAGTAGATAAAGAGGTGTAATAGATAGAAAACCATAAACAATTTCAAATGGAGACAAAGTAGTAGTAGAATGAGTAGTGTGATTGTAAGCAAACTCTACAATCGGAATGCATTTTTCCCAATACTTTAAGTTCTTCTAAACTAGTGCACGCAGGAGATCCCCTAGGATTCGATTGGTCACTTCTATTTTGTCCATCAGTTTGAGGATGTCTGGCAGTCAAAAACAGCAACTTTGTCCCTAACTTGCGCCACAAGTTATTCCAAAAGTAGGACAAAAATTTAACATCACGATCAGAGACAATGGACACAGGAATTCCATGTAACCGAACTACTTCCTTCAAAATAGATCCGCAACATGCTTTTCATCATCAGTCTTCCTACAAGGAATAAAATGTGCCATTTTCAAAAATCTATCCACAACCACAAAGATAGAATCATTACATGACTGAGATCGTGTCAAACCTAGGATAAAATCCATGGAAATATCAACCCAATGATGTGTAGGAACAGGTAGTGGAGTATAAAGACCATGAGGCTTAGTTTTAGACTTAGCCTTCAAGCAATCAAGACAATTCCTACAAACCCTATCAATAGCAAGTGCTATTTTCGGCCAATAGAAGTGTTCTCGCAACAAATTATAAGTTTTAAATGCACCAAAATATCCCATTAAACCACCCGAATGAGCTTCTCTAATAAGTAATTCACGCATAGAACATTGAGGAATACATAACCTATTATTCATAAACAAGAAACCATCATGGCAAAAAAATTCTCATAAGCACCATTTTCGCATGCAGCATAAATGGATGAAAAATCAGAATCAGTCGCATATAAATCTCGCACGAATGAAAACCCTAACATAATGCATTCCAATCGTGTAAGTAAAACATGTCTACCACTCAAAGCATCAACAACAATATTTTCTTTACCGTTTTTTGTAATGCAACACATAAGGAAAAGATTCAATGAAACTAGATCATTTAGCATGACGGTTATTCAACTTCATATGACTCTTCAAGTATTTCAAGGATTCATGATCACTATGAATGACAAATTCTTTATGCAATCAATAATGTTGCCAAGTTTCGAATGCACACACAATTGCATAAAATTCTTTATCATACACATGATAGTTTATAGCACCGCCCTTTAGCTTTTCACTGAAGTAAGCTATAGGTCAATTCTCTTGCATCAAAACAGCACCAATACCAACACCAGAAGCATCACAATGAATCTCAAAAGTACCATTAAAATCAGGTAAAGCACGAACATGAGCATTACATAATCGTACTTTCAATTCATTGAATGCATTCTCTTAACTCTCAGTCCAAACAAATTTCACATCCTTTTTAACTAGTTCATTTAGAGGTGCATCAATAGATGAGAAATCACGCACAAAATGTCTATAAAAACTAGCTAAACCATGAAAAGAACGTACCTGGTTGGCATTAGTAGGTCTCAACCAGGTCTTAATGGCCTCAATTTTGGTTTTGTCGACTTTTATGCCCTCCTTAGAGACCACAAAATCGAGAAACACCACTTCCGAAGTGCAAAATGTGCACTTCTTGATGTTCTCATACAAACAAGACTCACGGAGTGCAACAAGAACCATTTTAACATGCTCAATATGTTCATCAGCCGACATAGAATAAATCAATACAAGATAGACCACAACAAACCGGCCAATAAACTTTCTTAAGACTTGATTCATCAACTGCATAAAAGTACTAGGTGCATTAGTTAAACCAAAAGGCATAATGATCCATTCATACAACCCAAACTTAGTCTTAAATGCAGTTTTCCTTCATCCCCCTCCTTAATTTGAATCTGATGAAACGATATGAATCTCCTTGCAAAGAATCACGATTTTGCGGAATTAATATCTTTGATCTAGTGAAGAGATCTGCAAACCCGCACTATCTCGCACGAAATTTAGGAGTCTAGCCCTCGGGGTACGCCTAACTTTGACTTGCTCTCTAACTAGCCCTCATGGTCAGATTACAAGGTTTATTGATACTTAACTAGCCCACGGGGTTAAGCAACAGTGGAATAGCTCTCAAGCAAAGAGTATGAACTCAAAAGGTTATATTTTGATTAATAAAAATGGTGTGAAATTCGTCCATAAGGCCTCCCTATTTATAGGGTTACAATCTTGCCCCAAACCCTAATCACAACTGGAAACTGAATTGACGTATGGCAGCTTTAAGAAGCTAAAACCATATCTAACTAAAATAGCTAAAATAAATGGAGCAAGTTGGTCGAGGTGGAGGCCTTGACCAACATTAATGGAGCAACAGTGGTAGTGTTTTGTCGTAAAAACATCATTTATAGGTATGGCATCCCAATGACCATTATCACGGACAATGGGACGCGGTTTGCTCATGGCCCCTTTGAAAACTGGTGCAAAGAATACAATGTCAAGTAGAAGGTGACCTCCGTTTATCATCCCCGGGCCAACGACGGGTTGAGGTAACCAACTGAACAATTGTGAGCGGCATTCATGCCAGACTCTTAGGGGGCACGGGCAATTGGATCAACAAGCTCCCCAGTGTCCGCTGGGCATACCAAATGGTTGAGTTATCTATCACGGGGAATAACCCCTACAACTTGGTATACGGATCTGAAGCCATAATACCGATAGAAGTAAGGGCCCCCATCCTTCGATTGGTGGTGGCCAAGGGTGATGCCCTGTCAGCCAAAGAGGAAAATCTCTTGTTGGATCTTGACATGGTATGTTAAAAGAGAGAATGGGCTACCCTGTATGAAGCTAAGGTAAAGGAAATGGTAAATGATACCACGACATAAGGGTTAGAGTGGTGAAATTTGCACCTGGAAATTGGGTTATGAGGAGAAATGAGAAAAGCAAGCAGGAACCTGAAGGCAAACTGGGAAGGACCGTACCAAGTCCTTAAGGCATACCCTGGAGAGAGCTACATATTGAAAACTGGTAAAGGAGAACCAATCCCACGAATATGGAACATAGCTAACCTTTGGAGGTACCTTCGACCATAAGGGTTCCTTTTTATGTGTTATTTGACCAGGCCGGAGAGTAGCTTACCCTTGAAAGACAAAAATATAGCCATAGGCAATGACTAGGGTCATTCAGTTAGGTAATATCTTACCCTCACAAAAATATTGCTATAAATCGAAGAACACTCTCTTTCTTTATGATATGACTTGTAAACGGTGTCCTTTCTAAGGGGAACCTTTCTTATCGAATGAGTAAGTGTTTATGGAATGCTTGATTTATCCTAACTAGTGAAAATCTTTTTTATCGAATGAGTAAGTATTTATGGAATGCTTGATTCATCCTAAAAGCCAAAAAACCTTAACCTGTCAAAGTTTACGTGATTACTACTACTTGTGACGAGAACAAATGCCAAAAAATAGTAGGCAAACATTGTTAAAATAGATGAAGAGATCAAAACACATGCAATTTTTATTAAAGCATAAAAAGAGAAAGCATCGCAAATAGATACATCAAAACCAACACAAAGAACTATTTCCACTCATTAACTAGGGGACCCATGCCCTTTAAAAACTAGGGCTTAATCACACCACTTACAGATATTAAGAAATCCTCTTCCTCTTCAGTCTTCATGATATTCTCCGCAACCTTGACTCGTACTCAGAACATCCCCTCGATCAGTACTTCTTCTCGATGTTTGGAGCAGGGGAATCACGATTGGATCCTCCTCTTTATCAGAACATTCTTCGACTGGGTTCACCCGGCCCGCAATTAGGGTACTTCCTTAACCAGAGTGGGGAGCGCTCCCTCGACCTGGGCCGGAAACATTTCCACGACCCACGCCGGTAGCATTCCCTCAACCAGATGGGCGAGCTATAGAAAAAAAGGCCCCCCCGACAATGTTCCTCCTTGACATTCAGCATAAACAACGTGGGAGAGGATCACGGGAACTTAAAGGACCAGGGGCAACGTTCCCTTGGGCACCCGAGTTCTCAAAATTTTGGGTCTTGGAAGTAGAAACCCCCCAGGAAGATCCTTGACCTCTCGCAGACGATTGGATCTCCCTTAGCCATCTCTGGACTTCCTTATAGACCAGAGCATATCCAGGCATTGGATGAAGTTTGTGCTTATGTAGAGACTGGGTGGTTTCTTGGAGGTGCTCCATGATTTCGTCAATAAGATCCAATCCTACGATGCCATGTAAAAATTGTGAGCCTGCATGCTCTCAGCGTAGGCCTTAAGGATGCAATCCTGTGAGTTCTTTCTTTGAGTGTGCTGGATTTCATGATTTCGGAGAAGGTGCCTCATCTCGGTAATATATGATAGCCCTACCAGTGGTAGAACTAGAAGCATCTCCTAAAGCTCAATAAGCCTTAGTGGCGGAGAGACAATCGCGCACAAAGTGAGCCCCGATTCTTCGAACAGAAGTTCCTAGTGTCAATGAAAAAGGAATATATGGTCATCGCCTAGGGCTTCCCAAGCAGCGGGTTTGTGATTTCTATCATCCGTCATCCTACTATAATCATCTAGGAGTTCTCTTATTGTAAGATGGCGCCGATGTTACCACAAATCAAGGGCATCCTTAGATTTAGCCGATTTCTCTTTAACAATCTTTAGCTCCGTTCCTAAGCGATTTGCGGTATACCAATAATGGCCAACCTTAACATAATGATTTTGTGCCCACTGCTCAATCTCATGGAACCATTTCTTCATCACTTGAAAAAAGAAATTGAAAGAGGTACCCCGTGAGGTTTGAGGAAGCTGATAGATAACCAAATATCTACACTACAAGGCATAAAAAGAAGAGACGTAAATAAGAGGAAAATAAAAAATTCATTCATTAAAATAAAGATAAAGGAGGGCATACATAATACCAAAACTTAAGGGAGTCGACATAAGATTCATACATTATTTTCTAGCCTAACAGAGCTATCCTCCTTAACTACTTCAGCTGACCCATCCCCTATGGTCATGGTCATTTGTCCTCCTCGGCTACTTTGGTTTTTGCATTTAATTCAGTTCCTCCACCCTTGGCCAAATGCTTGAAGCACTCGCTATCTTTGGCATTTGTAATTGGAGCCTCAGGGTCGGGCACCACCTCCCTCCAATCATCATCGGCATAATGATCAAGAGCCATGATCTCGCAAGAAGTTAACACCTTGCCAGAAAATGTGATATGGTCCAGGAGGGGAGTGCCAATCCACCATCTTGAATGGCTTGATTTCACCGATAGGCTGCCTCTCCCTCCGCCTTAGGATCCATGTGCTGATCCGTGAGGCACTTTTATTCACAAGGGAGCTCCGCCAATAGCTCACCAGCAACCATATACCGCCCATTCTCTTTGTGGGCTTGAGTAAGCTATTGAACAGATCTTAGAAGCCCCTGGTCTTTACGGCCTTATCAACGAAGGCACGCAGTAGCGAATGTTGGGCCGAAGGAGTGCCATACCTCTCCACGATTACCTTTTGATAAGCTAGGCCTTGAGGGAGTCGATGGTCCCCTGGAGTGTAGTCTTACCCTTCTTAAGGCTCTCGACCTCAAGGCGGAGCTTCGAACACTTCGTCTCAGCTTGTTGAGCCTGTTGAGCCCGGGCTAGCAAAACCCTCATCATGGCTTCAAAGGCCCCATCTTCAGCCCCAGGAGCTCCACGAGCCTTGTCCACCATACTTATGGCCGAGGAATCTTGGTAAAATAGCTAGCATCAGTCAATATATATACATGTATGTATGTATATATGTGTGTATATATGTATATATGTGTGTATATATGTATATATATATAATAACAAGAAAAAACTTCAGTTGGACCCTAATAGAGATATAGTTGATTTAGAATTAGGATAAGAAAGAAATACCTTTTCTGATTGGTTTTGTATATATCATGTTCCATATTTTTTTAAGTATTGTATACCATTTATACTCATTATATATATATATATATATATATATATATATATATATATATCAATACACACAACAACAATCTTTTGTGGGTTTTACATTCTATCATGGTATCAGTCGTGTCTATATAAAATTCTTGTATTTTATCTCTCTCTTTTCTAAAATTACCAAACAAAAACAAAAATATTCTTGTCCCTTTATTTCCCCAATGGCTGCCGCCCACCGCCGCCGTCTTCCGCCTGCCCGGTCTCCCAGCCTTATACTGGTTGCTGCTCCGTCAGTTGCCACCGATCGCTGTCCACATCTTCCACTGCTCTTAGTTTCTCTCCTTTCCAACACTAAGATTGAATATTGCTCCCATTCTCGGCTGCCATCTTCTTCTCCGTTTGGTGGTTTGGCATCTCAACGCCGACCTTGTCTTCTTCGCCACTTGAAGGGGGCAATAGAGATATAGTTGATTTATGATTAAGATAAGAAAGGAATACCCTTTCTGATTGATTTTGTATATATCATGTTCCATATTTTTTTAGGTCTTGTGTACCCTTTGTACTCACTATATATATACATATCTATACAAATAGCCACAATCTTTTATGACTTTTACATCCTATCAGACCCTTCGAAGGTTGAGGGTTCTGAGGACCTAATCTACCAAAGAGGCCCACTGAAAAGGAAGATAATGACGAAATGGTTAAAACAAAAAAACAGAGAGGGGAAGAGAGAACTAAAACAAAAGGTAAACAAAAATGATAGGCCCAACAAGGGCGACACATTCCTCCTCAACCCTTGTCCCATGGGACCCTCCGACCTGTCCCATTGGCGACTCCCCGGGTGGGGCAAGCTCCACAGACTTGCTACCCACTGACAAATCCCCACCCTTCTTAAGCCTACATCGCTTTTCCTTATCATTTTCCCCACTTGTTTTCTTCTTTTTTCTTATTTGAAACCTTTCCTTCACTATCTTCCCTCTTCCTTTTTTAGAAACCGTCACCTTCACTACCTCTAGGACCTTCCGAGGCAGTGGGGGGAGGAACTGACCTAGAATTTTGACTATCAACAGATTTGGATGCCTAATCATCAGTGGACCGCGAATATAGATCTGCCTCTCGCATACCTCTGACCCCCACTTATACATAGCCATTGGGGCACCAAACTTCCTTTATCAATGCTTGATGCGACTGACCTCGCCACATTGGCAGCATATTGCGGAGGTATCGACCAACCTTTTGTCTTCTTGGTAGCCAACTTAGGGTTCCATTGGGGTACCCTATAGGTGTTGCGAGTGAACCACTCCTTCTCGTTGGTATGAGTAATGAAAGCTTTCTTCCTCGCGTGACAGTTAGTGAAGGTGAAAACCTTGAGAAATTTCTATGTTTATGGCTACAGTAGCCACAAACAGCACAAAATATGGAGGACGCATTACCTAAATGCATCCTCTCCTGCTGCCTTTTTTATTTTTTAAATTTTGTTTCTTAATTTCAGCTGTTGATGTAGGGGGGCTTGACACGTGGCGAGGACGCATTTACGTAATGCGTCCTCTGTATTTTTTTAAATTTTTTTTGAAACCCGGTCAAAGAACTCAGGCGGGCGAACGGGGAGCTGCCACGTGGTGAGGATGCATTTACATAATGCGTCCTCTGTTTTTTAATTTTTTTTAAAGTCACGGTCAACGAAATCAAGCGGCCGAACGGGGAGCTGCCACGTGGTGAGGATGCATTTCCATAATGCGTCCTCTGTTTTTAATTTATTTTTTAAAAATCACGGTCAACGAAATCAGGCGGCCGAATGGGGAGCTGCCACGTGGCGAGGACGCATTTCCATAATGCATCCTCCGATCCGCGTAAGTGCGCATGAAATGGTTTTTCTTCAGCCATTGTTCATCTTCTTCCTCCACCATTTTTCAATTTTCTCCTTCTGTTAGCCCCCATTCCGCCAGTGTTCTGCCATCCCGAGAATTCCCCGCCACTCTTCTCCACCGTTGCGCCTCTTGTTAACCAGCATTCCGCTATTTTCATCCGAAATTCAATTTTTACAAGATCCGGTATGGTTCCATGTTTTCCATTTTTCTCATGTTATGTTTTGGAATTTTTTTATTTCTGTTAAGTTTGTAATGGAATTTTGGTTGTAGAGTTTGAATTCGGACTCAAGTTTACACCATTGACCCGCCGTTGACTGCCACTTTTGTCACTTTCTCCGTGAGTCTCAGACTCCCACCCACTCTTTTTTTCATTTTCTTGTAGTTAATTGAACCCTAAATAATTTTACGAATGTGTGCAACGATTATGTGTGAGGTGCCATTGAAAGGTTGTTGCTTTTTTGGTTAAATTATAATCCGTGGAGAACCCGAAGTAGTTTACCTAGTTTGATTGTGTTGTATGATTGTGTTGTATAATTGTGTTGTATGATTGTGTTGTATGATTGTGTTGTATGATTGTGTGTACTTTTAATGATTAAGTTTGGTCTGTTGCGTTTAATGATTATGTGTGACGAAATGAAGTAATTGTGTGAATTGTGTAATGATTAATGTGTTAAGTTTGTACCAATAGTAATGACATTTGAGGATACTGTGAAGAAGATTGTCGAATGAGAAGGAAATGAAAGTGATGTCTTTGTATAATCGTGTACTGATTAATGTATTATGTCTGTATTAATAATGTTGTTAAAGTGGCCGAGTGGAGTACATGTACATACTTGAGTATTCAATGAAAAGGAATGTCGAATGAATATGAATTAAAAGTTATGTATTTGTGTATTGCAGTTGTACGATGTTTTGACGGTGTATATGTATAGAGGGGGTCAGATTAAGTTTGATTTGACAGTGGGTGCGTATTATGATCCTCCAATACCGGAGCGAGTTGTGACTCTTGAGAGAAGGTTGAACCACTCAGAATTAGTTGATTTAATTGTCACGAGACTAGCCATTGTGAGAGAGGGTTATTTGTTGAAAATGTATTACCGATGTCCCGAACTGATTGGTTCGGCGGTATACTATCGGTGTTATAATGTGGAAGATGATGACTCAACCGCGTTCTTCTTCAACATTGTTGATCGATTATCGTTGTCTTCTGCAGATTCTTACATTGTTACGGAACAGTTGCCAATTGCTAATGATGGGGCATGGCCAAGCACGTTCATGTCGTTGTTGAGTAACGTGCAGAATTTTGCCGCTGTACCAAGTATACCACCACCTGTTTATAGCCGAGGTTTTGAAATTGGTGAGTCCAGCCAACCTGGTAGGTATGCCGATGAGGATTGTGCTCAGCCGTCCACAAGTGGTGGTATGTATGTTATGGACCATGGCGAGCAGAATGTCTTCGGCGATGATTACGTGGGTCACGTTAGCGGCCATGTTGTTCGGCATGATGGTAGCGAAGACGATGGTGAGGAAGATGAATTTGACGGTGGAAGTGAGGATGATCGTTCGTTATCAACCGATTCGAATCCTGGGGACAAGGAAGGACAATTGGTGTGCACGAACAATGTACCCACGTTGTTTCATATTCTGGCGAACCGGATACACAGGCCTACTATAGAGATTATGGGGGCCCTGATGAGGATAGCTATAACCCTACTCATTTTGGGTCCGGAGTTTCTACCTATGTTCAAGAGACTGGTGAAGTGGATGTGGGTATGCGATTTCAGACGAAGCCGCAGTTGGTTGAAGCTATTTCTCGGTGGAGTTCCATGATGAACAGGGAACACAGGGCCGTGGAGAGCAGGTCACGCACATGGTATGCGAAATGCAAGGACGTTGTCGAAGGAACTGGGAATTGTCTTTGGGTTTGCAGAGCTTCAAAAAAGGCTTCGCAGGGTATGTGGGAGATCACCAGATGGGCTAGTAGCCATGGGTGTGTTGGGGCTGGTCGATCTACAGGTAATGTGAATCTGACGTCGGTGATGATCGCTCGCTCAATCCGCCACCACATTGATGTAAACCCTTCATACACAGTGAAAGATGTACAAGCTCAAGTGAATGATGAGTTCCATGTCACCATTTCCTACAAGAAGGCGTGGTATGCTCGACAGAAGGTAATTGACATGGTATTTGGAACGTGGGAGGATTCTTTTGAACAGCTCCCAACTTTTATTAATGAGCTCGTCAGGGCTAATCCGAGCACCGTTGTGGACTGGGCTGACGTACGTGACAGAATACACAGTCCCGGGTGTAGGAAATTTAAATTTGTGTTTTGGCCATTTGGACAGGCAATTGCAGCCTTTCGCCATTGCAGGCCAGTCATTAGCGTGGACGGTACTCATTTGAGAGGTGCATATAAGTCCATAATGCTTGTTGCCGTGACCCACGATGCAAATGATTACATCCTCCCTATCGCTTATGCAATTGTTGACGAGGAAACGAATGAAAGCTAGAACTGGTTCATGGGGAGACTGCGTCTTCACATTGTTGGTGGTGATAGCAGACCAATCTGTATCATATCAGATAGGCATGCTGGACTTATAAATGCGATGACACATATGGAGGAGTGGATGGAGCCAGCCGGATACCATCGGATTTGCCTGCGGCATTTTCAGTCCAACTTCCTATCACATGATCACGGCAAGTTCAAGAATACGCTTATGAAGACTCTGGTGTGGCAGATTGGTAGTGCCAGGCGAGAGAGCCAGTGGAGGGAGTACAAGGAGGAGCTAGAGAGTATAGATCCATCTGCTTGGGTTTGGCTGGAACGGTAAGATAGGAGTAGGTGGTGTCTTGCTTTCGATGATGGTGATCAACGTTGGGGAATTTTGATGACGAATTTGTCAGAGAGCTTCAACAACTATTTACGTCGTGCACGCCATCTCTCCGATAACAGCGTGTGTCAAAGCGACGTTTGAGCGAACGATTGAAATGTTTGCACAAAGGCTTACGGACGCCACGAATTGGAGGTACTTTGTCACTTAATTAAAGTTTTGTATGTGTTTGTACGCCAGTTTGAGAATTCTTATATATTGCCCGTCTATCCAGGTCTGTGTTTCCTAAGAGGAACTGGAAAAAGTTTCAGAAGCAGGATACTTGGGCACGTGGACATATCGTAACCTTGTTTGGCCATGCGTCGCAGACTTATAAGGTTGTGGCGAGGAACATCGATGGGAGCATTAGTGAATGACATTACACGGTCAAATACCGAAGAAGAGAGTGCACTTATCGCGAATGGCAAATATTCTGTTTCCCTTGTTCCCATGCCTTGACCATTTGTCGACATAGACGTGACGATCCTGCTAGTCTATGTGATAGGGTGTATCACACGACCACATATGTGCAGCAATACAATCAGGGTTTCATTCCTGTGCGAGATCCATCACTTTGGCAGCGTGCCCGTTGGAGGTTGATTCCAGATGTAGAAAAGTTTCGCAACAGGAGGCGTGGACAGTTTGTGGAGAGGAGGATAAGGAATCAGATGGATGACCGAGTGCCGGGTGAATCCAGGGGCGTGCGTAGGCGTGGCCGTGCTTAGTATCGTGGTGTCATATGGTGTCTGTAATATTACATCTGTAGCGTGGTACTTGTAGTATTACTTTCTGAACGTGGAATATTTATCTCATGATGTAGTATTGCATTTATTTGTCTGATATGTTTGTCAGGGTTTTCATTTGAGGGCATGCTTAGTGTGTTGTTCATAGGGTGATGTGGTATTACTTGTATTACATGATATATGTAGCACATTATGTAGTATTACTTTTATTTGGTGAATGTGTGTCACATTATGCAGTATTACTTATATTCGTGGAATGTGAGTCACATTATGCAGTATTACTTTTATCTGTGCTATCAGAAAATAACATCTAACTTGGCCTGGTATTTGTTAGCAGGGACAAACAATGTATCATCCAGGACCCATTGAGGAGGATTTGTTGTACCTCTATCAGGAGCACCGTGCTCATGCCCCGTACAACGGATATTTAGAGGATGAGGCACTACAGGTGCGGCGATGTGATGGGGCATGCTGGACCGAGCGATTGCCAGTACAAGTTATGAGGTATGTGCGTGAAGCAGGATTTCAGGGACTCCTGGACTCTGCACTAATACAAATTGAC
This sequence comes from Rubia yunnanensis, assembly GCA_037428765.1. Taxonomy (NCBI): domain Eukaryota; kingdom Viridiplantae; phylum Streptophyta; class Magnoliopsida; order Gentianales; family Rubiaceae; genus Rubia; species Rubia yunnanensis. The sequence goes on along the minus strand of CM075064.1, from coordinate 89,010,337 downwards.
CATTCCCTCATCACTGCCCTAGTGGAGCGTTGGCGTCCGGAGACGCACACATTTCACCTACCGATGGGGAGGCTACGGTCACTTTGCAGGATATAGGAATCCTGTGGGGTCTACCAATCGATGGCATCCCAATCACAGGTGTAGACACTGTTAGGCGTACAGAGGACTGGCAGCTCATTTACACAGACTACCTGGGTGCTACACCAGACCCCAGTTCTATCAGGGGGGTCGCATTAGGGCCAGGTAGTTGGGAATGCTATTGTACAGTCCGTTCCCCACTGATCCCACTGATGTACAATGTCAACAGCGGGCTAGGGTTTTCCTTCTACTGCTTCTTGGGGGAATGCTCATGTCTGACACGTCAGGCCACCTCATCCCATTGCTCTACTTATCTGTACTGATATATCTAGGTTCCGCACATCAGTACAGTTGGGGGAGTGCCATTCTTACATTCTTGTACCGGTCTTTATGTGACGCGGCAATCCCACAATCTAAATCTATATATGGGCCACTTGTCTTGCTACAGGTAAAATTGTTGGTCATTCTACTCATTTGTACATAATGTGCTTAATATTACCTTATGTTACATTTTATTACATTCTATTACATTTATTGGCAGTTGTGGGCATGGGAACGCATACCATCCATCCGACCTGCCGATGCACTACAGGTGACAGTGACGATGAGTGCTCTTGGCTCCCGGTACATGTCAAATTCCCCAATATGCAGTTTTTTTAAAACACATGCAATTCCATATTCTGGATAATATAATTCACTCGGTTCCTCATAAGTGGAGGGCCCGTTACGATTTATCACAATCACCCATGCACGTTTTGAAAGTGTACCGTGATCAGCTCACATCTCTCAATCACAATCAGGTATAGGCCAAATTGGATTTTGTTTTTTGGACATCGTGGGAAAAATGGTTTCAGTTACCTAACCGTAACACATGCATGTTGTCTCAGTTTATTTGGCAGCCATATACGGAGGATGTCATGGAACAACTCCCGTGGTACTGTACAGATGGTAGAAACAATTGGCTACTTTCCGTTGACCTGATCTGCTGGCATGTCGTAGAGTATCATCATGCACATCGTGTTCTCAGGCAGTTTGGCGTAATCTAACCAATACCCACCCAGTTAGTCAATAGGGATGAGTACAACCTACTTCATACTAGAGACCGTCGAGGAAGGTCTGGCATGGATTGGCGTGTCGAACTAAGAAGATATCTCAATGCTTGGGAACATCGATCCGATCAACAAGTACACACACTAGGGAGTGCGGATCCATACTTACCCAGCCGTGAATACTTGGAGTGGTACTTTCGCAAGACGGTGTTCATGATTGATCAGCTAGGACGGCCTCTAACAGCTACAGAGGGTTTCCATGGAGACGGTGCAACTGCAGAGTACTTGGTATTTCCTAAATTTCTAATGTTGTTAAGAAAGAATACTTCAGAGCTCCTTAAAATTATATTTCTAACATATTCATCTCGATTCTGTAGTTGCAGGCAATGACCCAGTTGCATATCATGTCGGACATTAATTTGGATGGTTGTCCCCCACATTTTGCGGACGTTTTCAGGGGAATGCATTGTGTTATCACACGTAGTCTACAACATGCGCATCAGCCCTCTAGACTTCAGCACTATCAGTCGTTTGTGCACTGTGAGGAATCTCCCCCTGGTGTGAGATATACTGACCTCATAAGCCACCGTCAGGCCCCACCTGGTCGACAAAGAGGTCGGAGGCCTCGTGCTAGGGGGTATACAGAACACATTGGTTCACCACAAGTTGGACCCTCACATGCGAGCCCACCCATCGGAGGACCATCAGCCGGGGAACCCTCACAGTACAACATGAATGCATCAGATTACAGTGTATATGTCACTCCAACATCCAGTCATCCATACATGTCGCCTACCGCTCCATTACATACAAGTAGTGTTCCACATGCCTATTGTGATTCGAATGAGGAAGCAGGATACGAAATGGAGGAGGACATACCCGGGGGAGCTCCACATGAGGAAGTACATGTACCTACACAGATGGTTGTACCACGACGGACATCCAGGACCATACGTCCTCCCCCGTGTGGAACGGGTGGAAAGCTATGCAGAGGTCATCATCAGGACAGTACATGCTATTTAACACTAATATGCATTACATTTCACACGTATTGTTCGGCACTTTACGTTTATGCTAATTTGTATCCATTCTAACTATGCAATACTTCATTCCTACACCTATATTCAAGACTAGTTCAAAAAATGCAAATCACATGACCCTAAATATTCGTTTGACTATTATCCAAATTATCATCAAACAAACACAAGTCTACTTATGCGCAATCTTGACCGAAAACAAGTGGATGAGAAATAATAAGTTATATATTGCAGCATTCAAGGATAATTTAATTCTTAAATTCACGACTCATTTTGAAGAATGCACTTTTGTTGGACTCAGGGCACGATTTTATAATAAGCTTTTTCCCCAATTAATAAATTTTCCCTAACGCTAAATTACCAAAAAAGAATAAACATTTTTTAATTTGCAAATTAAATTTCCACCGACATTAATTACAAATTAAAATAGTGCAATATTTGAGGACTCGTTTCAAAAATGAGTCCTCTAAATCATTTCCGGAAAAAAAATATATACCAGCTTTGAGGACTCGTTTCCAAAACGAGTTCTCTCAATTATTTTTTTTAAAAAAAATTTCCCAGATTTGAGGACTCGTTTCAAAAACGAGTCCTCTAAATCATTTCCGGAAAAAAAATATATACCAGCTTTGAGGACTCGTTTCCAAAACGAGTCCTCTCAATTATTTTTTTAAAAAACTTTTGCCACCTAGAGGACGCATTACACAAATGCATCCTCCACCCTCAGCTTCCATATTATCCCACAACCACACCAGCATCCACTTTTCAAATTTCTTGCACAGTAGAATCAAGAACTCAAAAACCTTGTTGTACACACTGGTCCTGTTCTCGATGGTCTTGCCCTTCGAGAGGCAGAAGAGACTCCGAAGAAGGCCATATGGTGGCTCGATATTGAGACTGTCACACTTGTATACGAACGCCATGATAATGAGGATGGCGTTCAGATGGAATTGGGATGGGTTTGCTGTGAACTTGTCCAGCATTTGCGAAAAAAAGGTTAGGGAAGGGGAAGTAGCACCCGAACACCAGGTGATGTTGATAGATAGCACACCTCTCTGGAGGCATGTTGCCAAGAGCCTCGCCTTCCTTGAGGCACTCCAATCGGGCGTTCTCTAGCACCCAGATATATTTGGGAAGGGTGTAGGAAATAAGGGTAATAATCTGTGTTCCATTCATGAATGTAGGATACATTATATAGTAGGATAGGATACCTATCCTAGTTAGGAGAAGATAACAGAATACAATTATGGTAGGAATACAAATCCAATTCCAATACCAATACTAATTAACACTAATTCCATAACAACTATAATACTAATTCCTTAACACTCCTCCTTAAGTTGGAGTATGCGGATCAGAAATGCCCAACTTGCCAAGTAAGGAATGAAACTGGTTACGTCCAAGAGCTTTAGTGAACAAATCCGTGGGTTGGTCAACCGTACGAATATGTTGAGTAATAATAGCGCCAGATTGGACAAGATCTCGAACAAAATGACAATCAACTTCAATGTGCTTAGTACGTTCATGAAAAACTGGGTTGGCCGCGATGTGAATAGCTGATTGACTGTCATAAAACAACTTCATAGGAAAAGAGTGTGAAACCCCTAGGTCTTTCAGCAAGGACCGAAGCCATAATAACTCACAGCAGGCAACTGCCATAGCACGATACTCTGCTTCAGCAGAAGACCGAGAAACAGTAGGTTGCTTCTTAGTCTTCCAGGAAACTGGAGAATCACCAATCATAACAAAGTAACCAGATAAGGAACGCCTAGTAATAGGATAGGCGGCCCAATCCAAATAACAATAAGCAGTCAATTGGAGCGGGAAGAAAGAAATAAACCTTGACCAGGATGACTCTTCAGATAGTACAAAACACGAACCGCAGCTTGCCAGTGAGGAACACAAGGAGACTTCATGAATTGCGCAAGAGTATGAACTGAATAACTAAGTTCAGGACGAGTAATAGTTAGATATATCAGACGCCCAACCAAGCGGCGATACTGCTCTGGGTCATGGTAGGTTGGACCTTCAACACGTGCCAAATCATGTTGTTGCTCCATCGGAAAATCAATTGGTTTAGAAGCAGATAAACCTGTATCAGATAGAATGTCCAAAGCATATTTCCTTTGCGAGAGAAACATCCCCTCCGGTCTTCTAGCAATCTCTATGCCCAAAAAATACTTAAGCAAACCAAGGTCCTTCATGTGAAAATAAGAACCCAAGTATTTCTTGAACGCAGAGATGAGCGAAGAAGAACTACCAGCAATGACCAAATCATCCACATAAACCAGAACATGTAAAGACTGTGATCCACTAGAAAAGACAAATAAAGAGTAACCTGCCTTACTTTGAACAAAACCAAATGTCCGTAAAGCCTGAGCCAGTTTAGCAAACCAGTTTCGAGGAGCCTGGCGAAGACCATAAAGAGATTTCTGAAGGCGACAAACCTGACCAAGGGGAACTGCATAGCCAGGCGGAGGACGCATGAACACCTCTTCATGTAAATCACCATGCAGGAAGGCATTATGAACATCCATCTGATGCAGTTTCCAACCACGTATAACAGCAACAGACAGGAACAATCGAACAGAACTCATCTTCGCGACCGGAGCAAAAGTCTTAGTGTAATCAATGCCCTCTATCTGGCGATTCCCAAGGACCACTAAACGTGCCTTGTGACGTTCAATAGTATCATCTGAATGAAACTTTGTCCGGTAAACCCATTTGCATCCAATAGCCTTCTTATGCGCAGGCAAAGGAGACAAAGTCCAAGTCTGATTGCGCTCTAGGGCAGTGAGTTCCTCAACCATAGCATCTCGCCAATGAGAATGACGGGAAGCCTCAGAGTAAGTAGTAGGATCTGCACTAGAAGTTACAGCACCCAAAAATCTAGAATGCACACTTTAAAAATTATCACAATTTACATAATCAGTAAGAGGGTAGAGAACACCTGAGGAAAGTGATGACGCATGAGGGAACGTAGTCGAAGAGGGGGGGGTCTTCAGTAACAAGAGCACAAGTAGAATCATCACAATCATAATAAGCCAAATACGATGGTGGACGTCGAGTACGAACACTTTGTCTGGTGGAACGACGGCAGCTGGCGGAGTAGGATCGACGTCGAGCGGCGTAGTCGACGATGTTCCATTGTTGACTGGTGAATAGTCACCGGTATTGATCGGTGAAGAGTCACCGGCGTTGGCCGGTGTTGGCTCCCCGGCGTTGACCAGAATTGACCGACCGCGCGTGGACCGACAATGGTTCACCGGCGTTGACCGACGTTAACCCACCGGCATGGACCAGAGTTGACTCACCGGTATTGACCGGCATTGATCGGTCAGTATTGACCGACAGAAGGGCTGCCGGCGGTTGATCGGGAAAACTGTATGGTTCCGGCGAGTAGGAGGAGGAAACCGGTGGTGTAGTGGTGGCGCCGCCAGGTTCATCTGAAGAAGTGGATTGCTGAGATGCAGAGTACGGGAACTGGTCTTCGAAGAAATCAGCATCCAGAGTATTAAAGATAACTCGAGAGTCCAAGCCGAGAAGACAATAACTTTTCTTTCCAGCAGGATAACCAAGGAACAAACACCGATGACTTCTTGGAGCAAACTTGTCACGGTATCTTGGAACACAAGCAGCAAAACACAAACATCCAAATACTCGTAAGGAAGAGTAATTGGGCGCCTGTCCATAGAGTAACTCGAAGGGAGTACGACCGTTGAGAAGCTGTGTCGGTGTTCTGTTGATCAGGTAGGTAGCAGTAAGAACACATTCTCCCCAGAAGTCAATAGGAAGATTGGCTTGAAACCGTAAAGCTCATGCCACATTGAGTAAATGACGATGCTTTCTTTCAACTCGACCATTCTGCTGCGAAGTATCAACCATAGATGTCTCAAAAATGATCCCAGATGCAGTAAAGTGAGATCGGAGAGGCAAAAATTCAGTGCTATTATCAGCCCGAACTCGTTGAATTGTTCTTCCCCACTGGTTCTTGACTAAGGCACTAAGTTCTAAAAATTTAGAAGCTACTTCAGATTTAGCTACTAACAAATAAACCCAAACAGCTCGGGAATAATCATCTACGATTGTTAAAAAATAAAATGCACCACTAGAGGATGGAGTACGATAAGGTCCCCAAACATCACAATGTACTAATTGAAATAATCCAGTAGCATTTGTAGAACTTAATGGAAAACTGTATCTAGTCTGTTTTGCTCTATAACAGACAGAACAAGGTATAGTAGTATTATTGGTGCTAAAATCAAGAGTAGGAATAGAAGACAACACCGTGGATGATGGATAACCAAAACACTGTAGCCATAAATCAGATGAAGAAACCGAAACAACTGTCGGAATAGATTGCAGGATATGAGGACGAAGGTGAGTATCCAACAAACGAAGCCAATAAACCCCCCCTTTCTGTTCACCCACGCCAATCATAGTCCCCGTACTGATTTTCTGTAAAATGCAATAATTTTCAATAAACAAGGCTAGACATTTTAAGGTAGATAACAATCTAGAACAGGATAATAAATTGCATTGCAAAGTAGGTATGTAGAGCACATGAGGAAGGGTGACATCACCAAAACAAATAGACCCATATTGGGTAGCAGACGACACAGATTCATCAGGTAGTATAACATTCACAGTGTTGGTAGTAGTAGTAATATCAGTAAGAGAACCTTTGTCACCAGTCATGTGATATGAGGCTCCCGAATCAAGAATCCAAGGTAAAGTAGACTTACCGGACCCATGGTCAGATAATGAATCAAACTGATTAAATAAATGTATGGTCGTACTCCATTGGTCGTCAGACAAAGCAAGACCAAAATCAGATCGTGTAGGTAAGCCAGAGGAGGCGGTCACCGCAAACCCTTGCGGCGACGTCACTACGTTGGCAAAAATAGTCATAACACAAATGGCAATCAAATAGATAAGAAGTTAATAAATTCTTGCAATAAAGCTGGAGAAAGAGGAAACCAAAGTGAGCTGAAGGGGACACGCGTGTGGATACACGCGCCAGAATGGAAAAGTGCACCTGTAGGCAACCGCGCGTGGTTCACGCGCTGCTGGGTGTGGCGTGCGCATGAATTTCACGCGCGCCTCTGTCGACGGTGACTAGCGGCATCGGCGTCGGCCTCTGTCTACTGTGCTGGCGACGTCGGCGGCGAGAAAGCGCGACGTCGACTGTGCTGGAGCGAAGCGGTAAATGGCACACGGCTCGGCGGCAATCGCCGGACGGTGGTTGATGGCGAGCTCGGAGGTGGGCAGAGATCGGCGACGGGCCGCGTTGGATCGACGGCGGGAAGATCTAAGTCGGAGAACGAAGCCGCAAATAGCTTCTCCGGAGACAGAACGAACCACCGAAGCTTCTCCGGCGGCGGCGGTACAAACGAAGAAGGAAGCTGCAATTTTTTTTTGACAGCGGAATATTTTCTTAGAGGTTTAGGATTTTAGGCTCTGATACCATGTAGGAAATAAGGGTAATAATCTGTGTTCCATTCATGAATGCAGGATACATTATATAGTAGTATTGAATACCTATCCCAGTTAGGAGAAGATAACAGAATACAGTTATGGTAGGAATACAAATCCAATTCCAATACCAATACTAATTAACACTAATTCCATAACAACTATAATACTAATTCCTTAACAAAGGGACTTCAAAAGGATCGCGACCTCTTCCGACATGAAATAGGGCTCGTTTTGGATGGGTGGCCCTAATTCTTCTCCCGATGGGCTCGGGGGTATCACAACATCTACGACCTTGTAAGGGTTCCCGGTATCATAAAAAAATAATCTATTATGATTAATAGCAGCCTCCTTACGAGCAACCCTTTTCCCTCTCATCTTCGTCGTCTCTGGAAGATCCAACACCCAGCGCATCCTTCAGGCCGGTATGACGGAGGACCACTCACCGGCGCCGGTGGTAGTTCCAAGAGAATTCCTGCCGGAGTCCCCCCTATATTAATGCTATCCTCCTCGCTGTCAAAATCTTCTATATCCTTCCCATCACGCTGGAAATAAAAATAAAACAGCCAGACTTTCCCCTTCCTCGTGCCGAAAATCCTGGCCGAGAGAGATATCCCAGGGAAAGGTCTGAGATGGTGTCGAGGAAAGCTTGTCGCTTCCTTGGCAGGAAGGTGAAGGCGAAAACATGGTTGGAATGTCCATTAGGGAAAAGTATAGAGTAGTGGGAAGGAAGACTTACTTCTTAAGAGGGATAGGAGAAAGAGTGACTGGAATGTAGAGAGTGTGAATCGGGGAGAATTGTCTCTCCCTCCCTCTCTCTAAAAAAATGCTTTAAATACCTACAAGGAAAGAAGTGGAAAAGGCAAAAGTTTAAATGGAGGTTAATAGGGAAGAGAAATGATTTTTTCAAGGAAGGTAATCATTGTTTTGAAACTCGTGAAAATTTGAAAAAAAGTGGCATGCGCCAGAGAATCTTTTTCCCATTTCCTCTCTCTCCCCTAATTAGTATGAACATACGCGTGTGCAGCATCCTTCCAGTCTTCTAAATCCCACGCACCCTCTTTTTGAATTTAGAGTCAGACTTGCTGGAAATTAAGAAAGCTAAAAAAGTGAAGAAGTCGAGAAGTTTCTAAAAGATCAAGGGTTCGAGATACCCCCTCGAACTTAGGAACGGGAAATTAAGAAAACCAGAAAGTGAGGAAGCTGAGGGGCGCTTCCAAGCTCAAGGGTTCAAAATGCCCCCTCAATGTTGGAAAACTCCTAACATCCTCTTGTACTGGTTTCCCGGGGGCTATTGATGGTACTCAGACCGACCCAGCAGATCCCTTGGACCTAGACACAGGAAGGCCTAAGTGGAGGGCTGGATGATGGCTCCTCACTAATGGTCCAAGCAACCCCATTACACAAATATTTCTCATAGGCCCAAACCCTAATACTTCTACCACGAGAAAAAAAAAATATAACCCTACCTAGAATAGGCCGTCATATATAAGCAGGTATGTCACATCACATTCCATATTCTATTCACTTTATTATTCATTAAGAGATCTTATTGACAAGACCGTTAGAGATTTTTCCCCTCAGAATTCTCCGGGGGCTCTTTCTTGCAGGCTACGCTAGGAAATCCGACAGTGGTGTCTCGGATATACATCACTCGATTAAAGAGAAAGGGATGAGAAGGGCCAACAAGAAACCCATCAATTATGAAAACATTAATAACTTTACCATTGAACTCAAGAAGAACCTATAGAAGCACAATTGTTGGACTATATGCGGGTAAGAGCACAGTACAATGGGTAGTTTTAGAAAATGAGATAAGGAGTCATTCAAATGTTATTCACTCATGTCTAACAATGGCATGCAAAGAAAATAGGTCAAATTAGTGCATTTTACAGCTAGAGTGCAACATGAAACTCAAAGACATGCAAACCATCATCCACATAGACAAAAAATGGTTCTATCCTAACGAGACATTAACCAAGTTCTTGTTAGCTCTTGATTACTTAGAGCCATATTGAACCACATAATAAACACTGCATTCCAAAATAAATATTTTTATGCGATGTGTGTAGACCTTTTTTAGACTATGAAGGTAATGTACTTTATGATGGAAATATTGGTGTCTTTCCATACTCCCTCCGGTCCCACTTCGAAATGACACAAAAAAATTGAAAAGTAAAACGAATTGTGGAGGTTGTATTGGAAAAGTAAAAAGTAAATTGAATGGATGAAAACAATCTAAGATTTTCTAAAAAGGAAATAAGGCAAAATATACTTTTATTTTTTAAATCTCAAAATAGAAAGGGAGTCACTATATAGGACTGTGGGGAATATGTGGAATACATTCTTACCATAAACATTAGTGTAAACGGGTTAAGTGTTACGTTAATTTTGACACAATCAAGTCTATTGATAGAGGATTCATTAGAGAGAGAAAAAAAAATGAATTAATGAAATTGATTTCAATCATCAACGCAAATGGCCACAATGGGCAATCAAGAACATAATAATCCAACAAGGTAGTGCTAGCTCACACATATTGGATAATAAACATGAATTTAAAGCAACAACCACATCAGACGGATTCAACATTAGACTCGAGAGTCAACTAGCTAAATCACCTAGCCTAAACAATTTGAACTTGAAAAAAAAAATTCTTTAATTTAGAGTTTGAAACACCAGAATCTCATTACAAATCTAGAATGTTTAATACATGTAATTAATGATATTTTTGAGAGGGAAGACTCGAGAACAATAAAGAATATTTTCATATCCTTACAAACTGTGAAGGTGGTAACATGAATTGTATAGGTGGGGATAATTTCAAGCTGCACATATGGAAAAAAAAGAAGTCTAAAGGTTAGGCATTCTCCCTCATAACTTGATTGTGATTCTGAATTTTTCAGAGGGTGCTCGGAACATATAATTGATATTGGAAGGACTGAAAATCTAACATATGTGCTGTTTAATATGGATTTGATGTTTTTCTTTTAAGAAGAATTGATGTTGGATATATAGGTTGAAAACTTTTGGTGCTTCTAGACTTATGTAATTGGGTAAACATGCATTTTGATTTTGAAGTCACGTTTATTGGGTAACCTTGTAAAATAACAAAGTTAATTTCCCTTTTGGGAGTAATGGAAATTTTTTTTAAAATTGTTTTAATTAAGGGGTATTTTAGTCTTTCAAGTTAAGTCAACACCAGATTTGTTGGAGTCAACACCGGTAAGGGTACTACATGGTTATTTCAACACTTTCGAATAAAAAGTTGGGTTATTTATTTACTTAAAAAGACTTGAGGGTTATAGTGATACTTTCACAATTACATGGAATTATTTTCGTATTTTACTCTTATTTTTCTTTATTGCAATGGGATGCCGATAACTTTGAAAAACTTCTAAAATGTACGGTGATGCATAAATAAGTATCTAAACCATTTTTTTCATAAATGATGATGTAATCATTAGTCGGTCTTTTCTCCTTCCTTAATTCAGAATTTTGACCCAAAACTAAAAATCTTAAAACCTACCTTTGGCGTCGGGTACTAATCACGCCTTCATCTTGTTTGACTAACTTAAGACCACATCCCTGGATAGACACGGTAGCGAGTGGCCGTCTTTTCATTTCACTCCCATTCAGCTGTCTGAATTTTCCTCCCTACCAAGAACACAGTTCGGAATCACCAACGGAAAATGGAAGCATTAATCCAGGCACCCTATGGCGCGACTGTGCGGATTATGCTGTCGTCATTGGAACGAAACCTGCTGCCCGACGCCGTCGTCAGAAGGCTCACGCGCCTGCTTTTGTCCAGCCGCCTTCGCTCCGGTTACAAGCCTACTTCCCAGCTTCAGCTCCAGGACCTCTTGGACTTCGCCCACTGTACTTCACTTTTCTCCCTTTTTGTTTTGAATTTATACTGTCGGAGTCACGAGTTTCTATGTTTATTGTTGATGCCAGAGTTGATCCATTATAAATACGTTCAGATTTGACTTTTAGCAATTAAATATGATTTTGATACTCGGGAAATTTACATCACCCTAACAGATGGTATTTGGTATTTGTTCTAGTTTATCTGTAATGGTGTTTTAGTTGATACAACAGGTTAAAGTTTAACATTTTGTACTTCGGAAAGTCAAACTGGAATTTTTATTAGGGAAGGAGGGAGCATGTCGGTTAGTCTTCCTCTAAGCGATAAATGTGGGATTCCTAACACATATGCTGAAAATTTTTGTGTGTTTTAGTCAATATGTTCATATCAGATGGCTATGTAGGTTCTGAATTTTGCTGTTTTGTGATGCTTTCATTTGAATGTGACATCAATTATTGTGGTTCAGTGAGGTGAGACAGCTATTATAATGTAACTTAAGTGTTTTGTATGATGTTTTTGTACGCTAGAATCACCTTGTTATGACTTATGAGTCATGACCAACTTGGACTTGTATATTTGGTTCAGTTGATGTTTAACAGTGACGGTATTTGTGCATTGCAAAAATCATTTGTGCTGCGTGATGTAATGTGGTTAAGCTGTTTAACATTTAATTCTTCTGAATTACAAGGTGGATGATATGATTGCTCCTCTCTTGCAGCTTTGAGAGAAATGCCGATAGCCATCAATACTGAAGATGCGAAGGCTCAGCATTATGAACTCCCTACTTCTTTCTTCAAGCTTGTTCTTGGAGAGCATCTTAAATACAGGCACGTTTTACATGTTCCTGTGTTCTTTCATCATTTGTATCAAAATATGTCTAGTTCTTTTAGTCTTGACTTAGTATTGTTGTTTGAGCACTTCTGAGTAACCAAGTTAATGTTCATTTGTTTGATGATCATTGCCTCTTTTGAAAAGAACATATTGAACTCATGTCTGTGCATTCTCGCAGCTGTTGTCTTTTTACCGACAGTTCAAAGACTCTAGAGGATGCTGAGAAGGCCATGTTGGAGCTATACTGCAAGAGGTCACAACTGCAAGATGGTCATACTGTTCTTGATGTTGGCTGTGGTTGGGGATCTCTTTCTCTATACATTGCGGAGAAATTCAGAAATTGTAAGGTAACAGGGATTTGCAATTCAGCAACCCAGAAAGCACACATTGAGGAACAGTGCAGGTACTTTTGCTATCTTTTGATAAAGATGAAATATTTTCAGCGTATTTAGTGTACACTAAGTTATTTTCTCTTAATTTGAAACTAATAGGACCCGCCAGTTACAAAATCTTGAGATTATTATTGCTGATATTAGCACCTTTGAAATGGAAGCATCATATGACCGGATATTGTCTATCGAAATGTTTGAGGTACAAATTCCTTCAATCTGGTTGTGGTACACAGAGTTTTGAATTTCCTGCCATAATGTTCTTGTCTGATTTCTTTTTCTTTCTATATGGTTGAGAAAAGCATATGAAAAATTACAGGGATCTTCTCAAGAAAATATCAGCATGGATGAACCCAGATAGTCTTCTTTTTATTCACCACTTCTGTCATAAATCTTTCGCGTATCACTTCGAGGTAATCTTGATTTCTGTTCTTCCCAGTTGTGCTCAGGCTGTAATCCTGATTTCTATTTGACCATTTTCTTGGGTTTTTGCTTGTTGCTTAGGACCTTAGCGAGGACGATTGGATAACTAGGTACTTCTTCTCCGGAGGAACAATGCCTTCGGCAAATCTGCTCCTTTATTTCCAGGTGAGCTCTTCATATGAGCAATTTATCTGCAGCTATGATTCCTTGTGTTCCCTCCTATATCCTGCCTTAGATCTGTGTCTCGTTTAAGAAAGCACGTTTTAGCTAAATTGTCAACGCTGCTGATATGCACCAACGTTGTTTGTTGTGCTTGTAGGATGACGTCTCTGTTGTTAATCATTGGCTTGTCAATGGCAAACACTATGCTCAAACAAGGTACGGATTAAGGATTCCTGCCACTAATATCTACATGTTCTTACCTTTCTCGAGTTCACAAGTTTATGCATGTAGTTCATTCGACATGTATTTTTGCAGCGAGGAATGGCTCAAAAGAATGGACAAAAGCATGAGCACTATAAAACCAATAATGGAGTCAACATATGGCAAGGATTCAGCTCTGAAATGGACTGTGTACTGGAGAACATTCTTCATCTCAGTGGGAGAACTTTTCGGCTACAACTATGGAGAAGAATGGATGGTGGTTCATTTCTTGTTCAAGAAAAAACCATAATGGCAGAGACACACCTTATTGATTCCAAGTTTTTTCCGACCATTTTGGATGCCAACAAAATAAACGTCGAACATTTCAGACGATTTTTCCTACACGCCCTAATTTATACACACAGAATTTCTCCCACATGATGTAGCATCAACCTTTTATAACAATAATGGTTATGTTCCCCATACAATGTCATATGCTTCTTCATCCTAAGATCAACAGCCCATTTCTCCGGGCTTGCCGTTTTAGGTGTAACTAATGTAAATGAATGGACGTGTGCAACCTATCAGTTAGTCAATAACAAAGGAGAAATGTAACTTCATCACTTGAATCCTTAAACATCCTTAATCCTTACAAACAGTGTAACTTCGTGACAGACACTGTTGGTACTAAACTAACAAAAATATTCTGACAGTTGAGACATTTACAGCCTCACAGGCATCTCAACGTATGTATGAGCATTTTAGCTGTTATTCCTGCAATAAAATATAACTGGAATCAGAAACCCAAGTAGAACATGTCATCAATTGTAGCAATTTCATCTGATTTTAAATTGTAAAAGTACTAATTTCGATGTGATAAGTACAAACAGAATGAAATTATGAAATTATGAAGCTGAAGAAATACACGCAAAGCAGACTTCTCCAAGATATGTGGAGGCAAAAAGAACTTTCTAGGGAAGCCTCTTTCATGAATCAAAACACGAGCTAAAGGGTTATGGGGAATAACATTACCAAGCAAAAGTAATTTCACGGGAGGAAATTAGTTTCATGAAGTTTACCCTGTCTAAAAGATCATGCACCATACATGTTATCTTTGACTAAAAAAGGATACCGTCTTCCAAACTCAGCAAACTCCCCAGTACATACAATAGATCCATGGGGCAGGAAAAAAGGGAAGGCACTTCACATTGATGAAGGAAAAAAATCAAAGAAAAAACTTAAGTTAAAAGCCAAACCAAGACAACAGAAGGTGCAACAAGGTGAGAAAGGACAAGACAATCACAATACTAATTAAACATAGAAGCCTAAATCGGAGCATGACAAATTGCGTATTTGCAGCACCACTTCTACTCTAATCCACCAAATAAAGAAGTCCACTTTTTCACAAATTTTGGTCAACTTCTTAGTTTGTGACGTGCTGATCACAAAGCAATGTAGAAAACAGCAAATTCAGAGAACATAAAGGTTCCAAAGATATATTAACCTGACATATCCAATGTAATACTGCACAAACAAGCTCATTGTATCACAGTCTCCTGGATGGGGAACATGTGTCAAAACTCAAAAGTCAATGCTGGAAGCTACTCCATTTCATGCACAAATTTTGAAATAAAGTAAAAATAAGGGATTATTTTTGGACAGAAAAAGGAACTTAAAGAATCCAAAATACAGAATAGAAAAGAAGGATAAAATAAAATAACAAAGCGCAACAATAAAAATGAGAACACAGTAGTAAGTGCAGAAAAGATATTTTAAGTGACATATCCAGAAGAGTTCAATAATATCGTAGATATGTTCAAGATAGAAGTTCAGCACTTCAGCCTAAACAAAAATACAACTATTCAGAGCACCGGGTAATTATTCCAGAAACTCCTAGCATCAGTGGGCATGTACAACATTTTGGAGTGCACACCACTTATCCTGAGTTCCTCTTATCATTAAGACATCCACAACTACAGGGATTCTGAATATGAAGTTCATAGTTGATTCCGCGTGTATGACTAATCTTACATTTGCTAGGCGATCTTACAATCCCTATAAAAAGAGAGTAAATTTAACAACATTAAAGCTCAAACAAGCAAATTATCCATTTTCCCATTACAATGATCAACAATACAAAACAAATATGAATGTAATGCGTGAAATTTCACCAACCCGCAATCGAGGAATTAGGCAGATGCCTCACTGTTGCTCTTAGTATCCGTTAGATTGGTCAAATCCACAACGCCTTCGGCTTTGAGGAATCGACTCAAATGCTTATCATCCAAATGTTGCTGGAAAACAACACACAAAAACTCCAACTCAAGAAAATACACCCAACAATAATCTGAGAGTTAAAATTCCAAAAACTTACAGATAAACACTCCCTGTACTTGTGCCACTCACTAGAACAGACCTCTTTGTCCCATTGGCCCTTCAAGAACTTCTCTGAGTACCATCTACATCAACAATTCACAAATAAAAAATACACAATCAGGGTTTTAGGTTTTAGTATGCAGTTCAAGAAGTGAAGGAAAGGTTAGGATAGTACCTGTAGAAGCAATTGTTGTAAGCGTCCCTTAAATCGGCGCATGGTGAAGTAGCTGCAGGTTGGTTCTTTTTCTCTCTTAGAATTCCCATGGTGTAATTCTATGGGAATTTGAAGCCTGCGTTCTTCTCTAGTTGTGAGAAGAGGAAAAGTGTATTCTTTCTGGGGTTAAGTTATACCGCCGCCTTGATCTGGCGGCACTTCTGAATCGGCCGACTTTTTGCAGGTAGCACCGCCTCGGTGGTGGCGTAGTTTTTTTGGTAATAAAATATGGATTTCATTAAAGCCAAATCGGGTAATATGCAAATATAACTCTATGTGTCGGAGAAAGTGAACATATAACCATTGTTTTTAGTGCAAATATAGTCCTAATTGTTGTACATAATGGTTTTTTTTCCTTTCTTTCGTCATTGATTGCAGAAAATCAGTGTAAATGTAATCCTAAACCCCTTATTCCAACATTGATTGACCATTTCCGGCCGAAAATGACCAAAATACCCTTTGGGCTAAGTACACAAGTTTAAAAGACAATTATACCCTTTACTTCACCACTGTTTTGCACTGCTCCACGCCACCACCATTAAGCTGCGCTACCAAACCCACCACCATCCAATCCCCACCACCGACCCAGCCACCTAGCCCCGGCCACCCTGTCTTCTACCTCGCAGTAATTCCAGAAGATTACCTTTAGGGTTGTATCTGGATTTTGATTGAGACGGCCCTACAGACCCTGACGACGAAGATTCTTGACCACCACCTCCGCTCGGATACGGACGACTCTAACCACCGGCGAAGACCCGCCACCCCTCACCACAACAAGAATCTGCCACGCGCCACCTCTTCTGCCCTAGCCTCCCGCAACCCCATCCCAGCCCTCTACCGAAACCCTAGTCCCACGCCACCTCCGTCACCATTTTCGGCGCCGCTCAGCCAAGCGTCGAAAAATCGAGACCCTAGCCCCGCCGCGCACTATCTCCTTCCACCGCCGCACCGAATCTGCTGGGAAATTACCCCTGAAAACCTAACCTCAATCACATGCACCAAAAAATATGCTAATTGAGCTGGGACGATAGGAGTATGCTTTGTTGAGTGGTATCTATCTACGAGCAGCATACGTGGCATTAGCAACAATGGTGAGAGATCTTGCTACAAATTTTAAAATATTATAAGCAGGTCCAAAAAAGTACTATTTGAGATACTATAAATTTGCTCATTCTACATGTCATTTTGTGGCTCTTTGATATATGCTCCACATTTTATGTATATACAATACTAATGGATCATTTTTAACGGACCAGTTTAGCATTTAGAGTTGAAATATCAAACAAAATAATGAATGTGCATACACATAATTGTCAGTTTGGAATGTCTGGGAAAACAAATAAGATTTTGGTATTTTGACTTAATTGATTTTGTTTCAGCCATGGTTTAATTTTATTTTGGGTTGAATGATTTTATTGGCCCAAACTAAAACTAAAAGAATCACCAACAAATTGACGTACTTGAAAATTTTCAAAATCTTAAGAATTTAATACCTAGATGTCGTCATCTTGCTCAACTCCTTGCTCTGCAACTCCCTGCGAACTAAAACTCTCTTCAACTTTAATATTTTCCTAGGCGAAGTTTAATACTTCATAGAGTACGTCTCTTGAAAGACGGTCTTTCCATAAGTCATGGAAAGACCAAGGTTTAAAGTGTAAATTAGAAGAAATGAAGATAAAATTTTTGGATTGCATGAACCGGGTTATAAATTTTATAACTACTACATGTTGCATGCTAAATTTTTAATGTTGCAACTAAGACCTTTTACCTTTTATTATTCGAATTAAACTCCGTCTTTCCATAAACTTATGGAAAGACCATCTTTCCCAAGACTTTGCCTACTTCATATACCAATATTAATCAACTAAGGCGGGAAAATAATAAGTTTATTACTCCTTAATCATCGAAATTGAGTAGGGGCGGCTGCACGGGTTCACCCCCTCAATTCCACCTCTGCATAGGCAATTATATGTTGTTAGTACTTGGTCTGTTTTATTTTATTTTATTTTGGTACAAGACCAAGATTTAAATTTCATAGAACTAGTGTGGTTGAAGTTTATATTGTAATTGGATATTTTTATACCCACATCAATTAAATTTACTGTTGGTATACTAGTTTAACTTATGACATTCTCAGTGGAATGTTACAAATGATTTAACTTATCACATTCCAGGATTTATTAGGGATATCAATGGGGTGGGACGTGTACGGATTATGGTACCTCCGTACTTATGCCCACGTAAAAATTTTCATACCCATACCCGCCTCATTACCCATGGTGGGTACAACATTAAAATCCACCCCGCCCTATTGGATATTATCTAAAATTCACCCCCGCCCCACTTGGGTCTTCACACCCACTTTATAAATCCATTTTCTCACCCATTTATATCTCCAAAAAATAACTAAATTTTACTTTAAAATAAATAATTTTAATATTAAAAGTTTAATAATATTTACATAAAAATATAATAAGTAAAACATGTGCATTATGGATAAATAATAGTTTATTATATAATAAGTTAGTGTGTATATAGCTGGTATAGTGGGGTGGGTATGAACTAATATCCATGGCTAACCCACTACCCATGGTGGGAATCAATTTTCATACTCGTACCTGCCCCACCCCCACGAAAATTGCATCCATACCAACCTCATTGGGCCGGATGCGGGGCGGAACTCCACCAAAACTCGCGCCACTACCATCCCTAGGATTTATGCTGTAATGAGTGGAGGTGCTACAAACCAGCAATATCATTTATATAACCGGCAATATCAATTTTCATACTCATACCTGCCCCACCCCCACGAAAATTGCATCCATACCAGCCTCATTGGGGCGGATGCGGGGCGGACCTCAACCAAAACCCGCGCCACTACCATCCCTAGGATTTATGCTGTAATGAGTGGAGGTGCTACAAACCAGCAATATCATTTATATAAGAAAATATATAGAATCTGCAAAATACAATTTTGTTTAGTAAGATAACTCAGGGTTTAATTTTTTCTTTTCATATACTTTTAAATATAGAAAAAATATTTGTATTTGTAGGTGATTTACATGTATCTTTAGAACATAAAAGAGTTAAAAGTAAAAAGGTACTCCCTCCATCCTATGGAAAGTTACAGGTTTGTTTTTTGCACGCCCATTTAGGAGTGATGAGCTGGCTGATCAGAAGGAGGGGACTGGGGCTCCTTTGTAGTTTGTTGTCTGTCAGCTGGGCTATGTGAATATAAACGAATGAAACCACTAATTTTTGGAGGAAACTAAAACCATTCCCTCATTTTTTTTAATGTACATTGCCCAAATTCAGGCACCAAATTTTACAATATTCCAAAAAGAAAAAATAAATTACAAACCATATCTGAGAACTCTATTTATACACTGAAGTAAAATGCTGAAAATATATTATACGAGGTAAAATAATAGGTTTTACCGAGCTGCAAATTCATATGTGTTTGAAATTATCCTTGAATTTCAGCCGCCTAACTCACCCGACCTAAATATTTTGGACTTGGATCTTTTTAGATAAACTCAAAGGTTGTAGCAAGAACATGCATGCAAGACGGTGAAGTAATTAATAGATGCAGTACTGAATGCGTCTGATAACATGCAGACCCTAACTCTTAACAAAATATTCATTTATTTGCAGGTTGTGATGATTGAAATTATCAAAGGGAATGACATCAACCACTTTCCACTACCACATTTGATCAAAGATGCACTTGCAAGGCTAGGTATGCTACCTACTGACCTTAGTGTGGACATTAACATTGTGTGGTACATGGCATAAACTTTTTGACGCAACATAAAAAAAAAACAAACAACATTCAACAACTCATGCAAGATATGCTAGTTCACATGGGTGAAGATAGCACTACAGGTCCCTAGGTCGATCAACAAGAAGGTTGTTATTTTTACAAAATGTTTTTGTTGCATGCCTTTTGATTTATAAACACGAGGATGAAAAGTGCATGTTTATACTGCAACAAGTCACATTTTGAATATAATTTTATTTATTAAAGTTAATGTTTCAACCCAAGTCCAATAATTTAAGTGATTTAGTTTTAGAACAATTCAATCACGAACAAAACCAAGGGCCAAGCTACAAGCCCTATATCATAATCAGTGTTGATTATGGATCACCGGCTGTCAGCCCACACAAAGTGAGTGGCAGTAACAAAATACAGCATGTGGGTGCCCTCCTTTGGGAAAACTGTTCGTGGTTGCACCTAAGGCTAAATACCCACTAACATCACAATTTTAACCACCATTAGTCGATATAGACCTAGTATACAACATGCTATAGGATTTGTTTTACGGATTTTAGGATCAAGAACAACTACATAATAAATTTTCTAATTTGTTTTGCTTCATGGTCTAAATTTTGAGGGACAAAGTTCAGTTAAGTATGAATAGCTGAGCAACATAAATTAACATTACATCCATTCAATTGAAAAATCAACCCTACATAACTCCAACAGTTGGGTCATAAAAATAGACGAATTAACAAATAATTAGGCAACAACAAACACATTGAAACATCAACCCTACCCTAACTCCAACATGTGGTGGTTATAGAAACAAATAAATTAACAAACAACCAGACAACAACAAACACAAATAAACATCAGCCTCACCCTAACTCCAGCAGGTGGGTTATAAAAATAAATAAATTAACAAACAACCAGGGATTGTATAACTCAACAACAAAATATTGGGCATCCTAACTTCAGTAGGTGCTCAAGAAACAACTAGAGTTAGACACTTAGCTGGGCCCATGCATATGAGCAAAATCACAGTTCATAGACTCTTAAAAATTAGTGTTCTACGCAATCACAACAATGCAATCAAACCGTTATTGAGAGAGGCTAACAAAGTAGAAAGGGTCGTGTTTGCATGCTCAAAATTAAGGTATGGAGGCATAATGACAGTTAAATTCAGAAGCATGTTAAATGTATTGCATGTTGATGAGAATTGGTTCTTTATGTCCGAAGAATCGGAAAACTATATCACGTTGCCCGAGGAGGAAAATCCCCTAACAACGTGTCAACATAGAAGTCATATTCCTAAGGTAGTGTTCTTATGTGTTGTATCTAGGTCTTTATTGCACCTAAGGGAGATGTTATACGTATTTCCTCTAGTTGATAAAGTCTCAGCTCAAAGGAAAAGCAAAAACCAACCCAAGGGTACAATCTAAACCAAACCAAAACCTAAAGTAGGAGCTGAGCCGTTCAGGTATTGCCTCATCGACAACATTATACTGGCAATAAAAAGCAAGTGGCCAGCTAGTGCGTCAAAGAGAATTTGAATTCAACTAGATAATGCCAAGCCTCACATTACGAGGCAAGATGACAGGTTTTACATAGCTCTAAATTCATAATATTAGCACACACGACCAAGCATATTGCAAATACTGCCACATGGCCATTAAAGTAATTAATTCTTTTGTTCTCATTCTTATTTCATTATTTCTCTCAAGCTTCTTATTATTATGCTTACTCTGATTTTATACAAATTTATTTTCAGGACCTTATAATCTTATAAACACATATATGAAGATAACCATACACACCTTTTATACGTTTTCCCCAAATTTTCTTTTTTACAATCATCAAAATCCACCAACTTCAGAGTTTAAGCATTAGATTAATCGATCAATTCATAAATTAATCACGAAGGCACTAAAATACCAGTTGTGAAACATACTGAGAAGCTTAGAAATCCACACATGCAACAAGGTTTATAAACATACACCTCCCCTTTTGCTTCTTACTTGAAAAAACATAACAAAACATTGATTAACCGAGGGAAATATCAATTAGGACTAAAAGACTAAACTGTAAATAAATTGAAAGTCTTGAAGTTACCAGATCTTGGATTTTGAATACTCAATACCTAAGACCTCAGTCTATCAAATCGGATGGAGCGGCTGTACTTGACCCAAGCCGGTGGTTCATCCCATTTTCAGCGATGGAGGTTGAGGAAACCACCAGATGGAGTGGCTCGAGGCTGACATCAAAGACTTCACGCATCAAAACCTACTTCGCCACGGATACACCTACAACAAACTCTGTCGTTCCACATTTCATACCAGCGCCAGTGGAAACAACGACTAGAAACACATCGACCCGGTTTTGGCCGATATTGATCCCTTCCAAAGAGGGCCAGAGATGCTCAAAATATGGATTGTACGTGTCTGGAACCCACGGCCCTGAAACGGAAAGAGAATCATAGTTGTCAAAAATCTGGGTCGTATTTAGGTGATGAATATGGTTGAGAATCAACAAAATTTTTTGGCATAGCATGATTCATCCGACCAAAATCAAGGTTACCTGGGAAAGTGAACGGGATGACCGGGGCTAGGTCTCATCGTTGCTCTCGGATTGAAAATCAGACATAGGGAGATTGCAAGGTGCCTATAAGGGTTTATGTGAATTGGGAGTATATAAAGAACAACTATTTTTTGACATTCAATTGCCATCATCAATTGTGAAGAGGAATAAATTTTTTTTTATTTTTTTCTAACAATTCCTCTTTGCCCTTCTTATTCCTCTTCCTTCACCACTGTGACTCCACTGTCATCGCCATCGCCTACCACCTTCATCACTCCTTCTTCTTCTTGCCTCTCCCTTCATATGTTTTGGGTTCTTATGGAGATCTGTATGGACAACAATCATGATGGCGATGGCCCAACAACAGAGACATTGGAAATATGATTTCTACTCTTTCTCTGCCGCCACTACACCCATCCTCATCCACATTTTTACTGCCCAGTCAATGAGAATATCAGAGATAATGGGGCTCACAACACCGATTTATAATCTGCCTCCAAATCTCCAGAAATTCTCCTCGTACCAACGCGTCCAGTGACGCCAGGATTCAGCATCGTACGTCAGAGCCAATTGTTCCTGAAATTGGGAAAATTGGGCCGACCTTATTTCTAGAGATGGTTAAGGAGCGAGATGGTGAAGTCGGCCTCCGGCTAGAGAACGTCCACCAGGGCAAGAAATTGAACGCTTATATAATTGGTTTGTTGTCAAGGTGCTTATCAGAGAAGGGAATATTGTGGTTGCCCTTTGTGTTGTTACTTGGGTACTTTGTGTTTGTGAGAAAGAGTAAATAAATAATTGTACTCCCTTCGTCCCAACAAAAATTGCCAACTTTCATATTTGGACCGTCCCACCTCAAATTACACCTTTAGAAATAACCCAAAAATTTACTAGTTGACCAGTAGAGAATTTTCAAAATACCCCTTCAGTTGGGTGAAATTACATAATGAAAGAGCTAATAAGATTGGGATTATTACATGTCATTTGAGCTGCACGCCTGTGTGAGAGCACGTGTCCCAACTTTTATGTCTCCATGCACAACCTTCTCTTTAATTAATTGATGGGCCCTAAATATTCTCGTATTAATTTCTCCAATACTACACCTTGTCACTTTATTCAGCTTCCAACGCTCCACCTTAGACCTTCATTTCTCCCAAATTTTCTCTCATTTCTCATTCCAACGATTCATCCTCTCATTTCTCTCGATTGTGATCTCCCTTCACAACATATGAAACCCCAATCGCTTCAATTCTCTGCCGCTTTCACAATTTCTCTCCTTTTTAAACCCCTTTAAACTCTTCTCTCAGTTCTTATCTATTTTTTTCGTGGAATCCCATGGTTGAATCTTCGTTTCTCTATAAATTTGTCAATGCTTTCATAATTTTTGGTGCGGGTTTTTCGTAAAGACAAGTGGTGTTCATTGAATATTTTAATTGGCAATTTTGTGAAAAAATTTGGAAATGGAAGTCTTTCCATGTTGAAACATGCGGATGAGCTGTAAATACGCCAAGAAAATCTTACGAGAAAAATGACATAATATTATAGTGTCTGTGATTTTTGAAAATCTGAATATTCTGTTATATGATAGCCATTGGAAGAAGCATAGTTGGTTTATGAAAAATCCCTACAAATATGGTATTGAGATTATTGAATATATGGGAGATATTTTGATAAGAATTTTTTTTTATTTATGGAATTTGGATATGCTTCAAGAAGACGATAAAAATTGGAATATTATGGAGATAATCATGAAGAGTTCCGATCTGCTCATGGCTTTAAAAGGGGACATCACGGCTACATTAAACTCACGGATTTAATAGAGAAAATATGCACACATATTTCCATTCTTCCGAGAGAATTGCAAAGATCCATAATTCTATGTTCCAAGATACTTGACCTGCCGCTCAAAGTTCATAATCATATGCCTTAATTCCACGGGAGGAGGAGATCCAGCGTTAATGAGTTTCGAGGTCAGAGGGAATCTGATCAAGGCGGATCGGTAGCTAGGAGAGCTAGCAGAATTCACACGTTTGATTAGTAAAGATGAGTATTTTGTATGGTGTACTTTGTACTGTATATTTCTGATTAGTGGATCCATTCTGAACTGGGCCAGGCCCTGCAGATGTAGGTGGATTTCACCGAACTGCATAACCAAGTGTCTTGTCTTTAATGCTTTACTTTATTGCATACTTGGTTAGACATGTTATGTTGGAACATACTAGTAATAATTAAGAGAATTTGGTAAAACTAAATTTAATTTGGTATCAGAGCTTGGTCACTTATTTTACCCTTGGTTGTGGCAAGGAAAATGTGATCCGATTTTACCATGGCAACCAAAGAAGGAGCTTCGGTGTCTAGGCCACCTCTGCTGGAAGGCAACAACTTTAATTATTGGAAGACACGCATGAGAGTTTTCATCAGCTCACTGGATGAACTTGCGTGGTACTATGTTGAAAATGAGTGGAATCTCCCTACTGAAGATGCTGATACAAGCTCTAAGGCGAAAGAAGGAGAGTCAAGTCAAAGGGAGCAGAAACTCAAAGACAAATCTACTTGGACTCCTGATGACCTCAAGGCTTCTCTAGCGAATTCAAAAGCACTAAACGCCATTTTCACTGCGATTGATTAAAACCAGTTCAAACTCATCTCTACATGTCATCAAGCCAAGAAAGCATGGGATATTCTGCAAACTGTTCATAAAGGAACTAGTCGAGTTTGAGAATCTAAACTACAGATGTTGGCTACTAAGTTTGAGGAACTCAAGATGGAGGAAGATGACACTATTGTTATATTCAACGGAAAACTCAGGGACATCTCCAATATGGCGTATCAACTTGGAAAAGTCTACAAAGAGGCTAAATTGGTGAAAAAGGCCTTAAGACCACTCACCAAAAGGTTTGCAATGAAGGTCGCAATAATAGAAGAAGCAAGAGATGTAGCCACATGAGCCTAGAATTAATGGGATCATTACAGAAGTATGAAATGACATTTCAGCAGGCTACAAAAAGGGTTCAAAAGGAGTTAGCATTCAAAACATCCCCATCAAAGGATAATCACGAATCTGACAGTGATGATGAGCTTGGCAAACTTGCACTTATCACAAAAAATTTCTCAAGAATGCTGAAGAAAGTAGTAAAAAAGAAATCTGAAGAAAGGTATGGTGGAAATAGATCTAGGCCACAAGAATTTGGAGGTAGTCGTGAGACGAGATTTGAACAAGGAAATCAGCAGTTCTCTAGAATTAATGTGGTGAACCAAAATAGCCTGGACGAATTCAATGCAGAGAATGTGAAGGATATGGTCATATTCAGGCTGAATGTGCAAATATCCGGGAAAAAGCTAGGAAAATCATATGTCACCTCATGGAGTGAAGATGAAGAGGACAACAAAGACGAAGAAGAACTCATAAGTAACTATGTGGCGTTTAGAGCAAAAATTCATGATTCATCAGATGATGGATGTTCCAACAAATTAGACAAAAATGAAGCCTTATGTTCCAACATAGACTTGTATGAAGTATCCAGTGATGAAGATGATGGACTTTCTATAAGTGATGAAGAAACTATAGCACTTATGAAAAATGTATGCTATATGGCTTCAAGTAGTTGACACAAACAAAGAGCTGAAGGAAGAAAAAATGCAGTTGACGGAAATAGAAAAAGAATTGCGTATAGAAGTTGCTGAACTTAAAAAGGAGAAGGAAGATTTGAATGAAAAGTTAATGTTAGCAACCAAGAGAGCTGAGACTTCTGAAGCAGTAATTTCTAAGCTGAACTCTGGAAAAGCAAAACTTGATAATATTCTGTACATGGGAAAGAACTTTGGAGATTGACATAGAATTGGGTATTACAACCCACTCATAAGCACAATCACACTCAAGCCTGAGACACAAGAGATACTTAAGAGTCCAGTAACTCTCAAGACAAAGACTTAAGAGGTAAAGAGAAAGTTCGGCAAGCCTCGTCAAAGGAAACCTCTCATCTGCAGCTACTGTTCATATCAAGGTCACTCAGAGGAACAATGCTAGAAACTGCTCAGAGACCTAATGGAAGAACGTCAACTCTTGGTATGTTCCAACATATGCGAAGTCCAAAAAACAAAAATGGTCAGAAAGGCATGGGTTGTCAAACGTTCTGATACATGCTTTGTTGCACATACTTTGCTTACATCATATTCCAGAGATTCGTGGTACTTTCATAGCGGCTGCTCTAGCCACATGACTGACAATCAAGAATTCCTCATAAGTATCACACCATATGATGGCGGTTATGTTACATTTGGTGATGGAAAGAAGAGAAGAGTGGTTGGAAAAGGTGAACTACAGATTGAAGGATTTCCAGTATTCACTAGTGTGCTATTTGTTGAAGACTTGAAGGCCAATCTACTGAGCATAAGTCAATTGTGTGATGACAATATGACTGTGGAATAAAGACAAAAGCATAGTGGAACACGGAGAAGCCAAGGTTCTTTCAGGAATACGATAATCAGATAATTGGTATTTTCTGGAACAAGAAGTTCGGTGCATGATCTCGAAACATGATGAAGGATTTATGTGGCACAGGAAGCTCGGTCACATCAATTACAAAACCTTGGTGAAAATTGCAAGTGCAAAGATTATACGAGATATGCCTACCTTAACAAGCAAGGGCGGATTTGTGTGTGTACCATGTCAACAAGGTAAAAAAATTTGATCTCCCCACTATTCAATTCAATACATAACCACCTCAAGAAATCTGGAATTATTACATTTGGATTTGATGGGTCCGGTCAATACACCTAGTATAGGTGGAAAGAAGTATATCTTTGTATGTGTTGATGATTTCTCCAGATTTACATGGGTAGCTTTTCTAAAAGAAAAATTGGATACGATGGAAGTATTTAGAAGTCTGGTGATAAAGTTACAGACTGAAAAAGGAAGCCCCGTTGGGAATATTGTTCGAATTCGTAGTGATCATGGCAGAAATTTTAAAAATTCTCAATTCAGTGACTTCTGTGATGAGCTCGGGATTCAACACGAGTTTTCTGCACCAATCACTCCTCAGCAGAATGGTGGTGTAGAATGAAAAAATAGAACCTTGCAAGAGATGGCTTGAGTTATGTTGGCCGAGAAAGAAATTCACAAAAAATGGTGGGCAGAGGCTATTAACACAGGTTGCTATACAATTAATCGAGTATATTTGCATCCATTCACCAGCAAAACATCCTATGAGATTTGGAAGGGTAAGAAACTAAATGTGTCATACTTTCACGAGTTTGGAAGTAAGTGCTACATCCTCAAAGACAGAGAACAATTGGTGAAATTCGATTATCGAAGTGATACTGGAATATTTCTTGGTTATTCTGTGAACAATTGGGCTTATCGTGTTTATAACCATCAGACAAACACACTCATGGAATCTATAAATTTTATTGTGGATGATTCTGAAGAAGGAAAAAAGTCAGATGTTGTAGAAGATGAACCTAGTAACACTTATGTTCCAACACAGCCTTGTCAACCTGACAAGGTAGATCCATCGCATGTTGGAACATCTAAACAGATTAATGCTAAACCAGTTGAAACTGAGCATGTTGGAACATCATCCCCACTGACGTATCCTATGTTCCAACACAGGATCAACCTGAATCAATAGCACGGAGTACTCGATCAGTTCCTCGGGTGGAATATAGGAAGTTGGCAGGATTACAATGTTTCATCTCTCTCATGAACCAAAGAATTACAAGGAAGCATTACTAGACGAATACTGGATTGCTGCAATGCAAGAAGAGCTAGGTCAGTTTACAAGAAATGATGTATGGTATCTCACTTCTTGTCCTAAAGGTGTAAATGTCATCGGCACAAAGTGGATCTTCAAGAATAAATCTAATGCTGACG
Organism: Rubia yunnanensis; assembly: GCA_037428765.1. Classification (NCBI taxonomy): domain Eukaryota; kingdom Viridiplantae; phylum Streptophyta; class Magnoliopsida; order Gentianales; family Rubiaceae; genus Rubia; species Rubia yunnanensis. The sequence goes on along the minus strand of CM075064.1, from coordinate 88,982,031 downwards.
AACATATTACTCGAAACAAAGCCAGACTGGTAGCTCAAGGATATACACAAGTTGAGGTAGTTGATTTTGATGAGACATTCGTACCAGTTTCCATGTTAGAGTCAATTTGAATTTTACTTGATATTTCTTGCTCTATGAACTTTACTCTGTATCAAATGGATGTCAAGAGTGTGTTTCTAAATGGTGTGGTAAATGAAGAAGTATATGTGGAGCAACCTAAAGGATTTGAGGATCCTCATTACCCTCAGCATGTGTATCGCCTCAAGAAGGCTTTATATGGCTTGAAACAAGCACCCAAGGCATGGTATGAATGACTTACTAACTTTATTCTTAAGAAAGGTTATCGTTGAGGGGGAGTAGATCACACTTTATTTGTGCTTGAAAAGTCATCAAAAATGCTGATTGCTCAAATTTATGTTGATGATATAGTATTCGGCTCTACTTCACCATCTATGGTACAAGATTTTGTCACGGTTATGCAAGCTGAATTTGAAATGAGGATGGTTGGAGAGCTCACATACTTTCTAGGACTGCAAGTTAAGAAAGGAAAACATGGCATTTTCATAAATCAGAGTAAGCATACCCTGAATTTAGTAAAGAGATTTGGTTTAAGCAATGTCCTGGTAGTTCGAACACCTATAGGGGTTTCTGACAAACTGGTAAAAGATGAGAAAGGAGTCGCAGTTGATCAAAAGTTATACAGGGGAATGATTGAGAGTCTATTGTATTTAACAACAAGTAGACCAGATATATGTCTCAGCGTAGGGATATGTGCAAGATTTAGGCTGATCCAAAGATGTCTCAGCGTAGGGATATGTGCAAGATTTAGGCTGATCCAAAGAAGTCTCATCTCACTGCAGTCAAAAGAGTTATTCGATATGTAAGTGGGACTTCTGAGTATGGTGTCTGGTATTCTAAGAATCAAGATTCTTATTTAATTGGGTATAGTGATTCTGATTGGACTGGTAATACCGATGATCGAAATAGCACTACAGGTGGATGTTTCTTTATTGATACGAACCTAGTGTCTTGGTATAGTAAGAAACAAAATTTGATCTCCTTGTCTACTGCGGAAGCTGAATATCTTGCTGCTAAAAGTTGTTGTGCACAATTGTTTTGGATGAAGCAAATGATGAACGATTATGGAATTCATCAAGGCCCTTTGAAGATTTTATGTGACAGCACAAGTGCTATTGACATTTCAAAAAATTAGTCCAGCACTCTCGAACTAAGCATATTGACACAAGGCATCATTTTATTAGAGATCTTATTGAAAGGAAGGAAGTTGTGGTAGTCTATGTTCCAACATCTGAGCAATTTGCTGATATTTTTACAAAGCCATTGAACACCACCACTTTTGAAAGTCTCAGACAACACCTAGGTGTTTGTCAGATGTGAGGTAACTCTTGCCTTTATTTTGCTGTAAATATTTTGTTTTATTTTTGTTCTGAATATTAGAAAAACAAAAAAAATAGAAAGAAGAAAAAATTCTACAAAAATAGAAGTTCCATAGTTATGATATGTTGGAAGTTGGTATGTCTTGAGTTGATGTCTTGAGGAGAAAAGAAGAATCATTGCACATCTTGGAAAGGAAAATTTTTTTGCGGCAAACGAGGAAGTGAAGTGAAGAGTTCATGTTGGTTTCAAAGTTGTCTCAATCTCTCCAAATCCCTCTCTTTTCGGCCACTCTCCCACTCCTCTTGGTTTCTTTCGAATTCTTGTTGCCAAATTCTTCCAAGATTTTCTCCTTCGTAACAAATCTCTACCGAAAAATGTCTTCAAGCCCCAATTCTCCCACGGTCAAAAAAGAAACTCAGGAAACTTCTCAATCTTTGGAGGATGACAATGTTGAGCAAAGGGAAGAGAATGTAGAGGCTAGTGGTGACAGACAGAATGAACATCCCAGAGGCAAAGGGAAGGGTCCCTATCAGAAGGTAACGAGTCCTGATCCCCCTACTCTCAAAGTTCTTGGAATGGAATTTAATACTGTAGATGATATTTTTGAATGACTTGAAGCCAATAGAAGTACTGTGGATTTGTGTAAACTTAAGATTATAGAGGGAGAATTTTTGAATGTGAATGTCAAGGAACTAGTATCTGGTGATATTGGAAACCTATGGGATATTGAAAATTATGAAGTTAAATTTCTGATGGAGAGATTTGAAGTTTACAGAGGGAAGGATAGATTTCATATTTATTCAGCTATTCCTTGCCTGAGCTATGTTAGAATTAAGGAGATAAGTGATGATGAGGCAGTAGGACTAGAAGTGGTTAAGTCTATGGATAGGATGCCGGTAGGATTCTATGATTCTAAGGCTGCTCAGAGGATAGAGGAACTGAGAAAACTAGTAATAATAGAAGTTTCTGACAGTGAAGAAGAAGACAGTGTTGGCTATGTTCCATCATAGAAAGTAGATTTAGAAAATATTGAAGAGATAGAGATTAATGATGAAGACATGGGAGGTGAAGACCTGTTTGATGTAAATGGTGATGTTGATATTGATGTGGACGGAGATCAAACTGGAGGATCTAATTCGAGACAAGGTGAACCAGATAAGGATTAGTATGTTGGAACACAGGGCAGGACAGAGACTGCTGAAGAAGGGGCTGGAGATACTGAGTATGTTCCAACACAGGAGCAACCTGAGTTGAGCTACTCCAGTGATGATGTATTAGATGAGTTCTTACAAACTTCTAGGGGTAAGAGAAAGATGGCTGCTACTGAGGATTCCCCACTAACTAAAAAGGCCAAGAAAACTCAGGCTGCTCCCAAGAAGAAAGTGGTGCCACCTCTGTCTGTAAGTGAAGCACTGTCATTTTCTTACTTTGATATAAACCACGAAGAGATGTGAGAAGTGTTTGCAGAGAAGAAGATGATCTCTGAGAGACCAGTAGACATAGATGCATATAGGGCTAGTGGGTATTCTGATTTTTTTTTTGGAATTAATTGGAATGAAAAGGGCTTCCACAGTGCAAATTCAGTACAATAAACAGGTGGTCGCTGAAGTGTATTCAAATTTGATGGCTGGAAATTTGGAGGTTGATTCCCCTTGGTTTGAGAGGGTTTATGTAAGGGGGAAGATTATTGACTTCTCAGCTGCCAGGATAAACAGAATTTTGGGGCTGCAAACTCCAGAATTTGAGGGAGTATTTCCAGATGATCTAGGAGTGTCGGATGATCAGATTCTGGAGGCAATCTCAGAAGGGTACAAGATCAAATGGCCTGAGACTGGATATTCACAAGCTTCATGCATGTCTTCTAGATTTTTTTGTCTATATCAGGTAGAGGTGAACTGCTGGATGCCATCCTCCAACACTACTGCCTTGACTAGAGAAATGGCTAAGCTATTGTACTGTGTTGGAACACAGAAATCAGTCAACCTGTGGTTGTTCATACAGCAGAGTCTAGTTAGGCAGCTACTGACCCAAAGGTGAAACATGCTATTGTGTATCCCTGCTAAATTTCTACATTGGTTAAGAGTGCCAAGGTGAAGGGGAAGGCAAAAGATGTGATCATAGATACAGAGTTCCTACGGCCTAACAAGAAGACCTTTGGCATGAGACACGTACATGATCTTTCTTGGAACCCTGAAGGCTCTACTTCTGCAGCTGCTGAAAAGAAGGAAAAATTAGTGGTACTGAATGCAAGGTTGGGGAGTGATAGCCATCCAAATGGAAGCACTTGAAGCATAGAAGGCCAAATTTGAGGGGGAGAAGGCTCGGCTGGAGGCATAGGAGGCTGCTTCTGAACTGGATCAATTTTCTGAGATACCTATGTTCCAACATAGAACCTATGTTATGTTCAGGGGGGCTGGTTTTCTGTTTCTTTCAATCTTTATATCTATAGTTTATTGCCTTTAGAATATTCATGGCTCTAGGGGGGAGAATATTCGATTTTTTGGATATTATTTTGGATGACTGTAATCTGAATAATTTTTTATGGTATTCTGGAATTCTGGTATTCGGTTGGTATTTTTTTATATCAGATTCAGTAGTTTACATATGTTCCAACACAGGTGGAGTTTGGGAAGACCTATGTGTTTAATTGAAAGTGTTCTCCATTGAGTTCTTAATGTCCAAAATAGTTGGGTCCACAAAAATGCCAAGGGGGAGATTGTAAAGACAAGTGGTGTTCATTGAATATTTTAATTGGCAATTTTGTGAACAGATTTGGAAACAGAAGTCTTTCCATGTTGGAACATGCGAATGAGCCGTAAATACGCTAAGAAAATCTTACGAGAAAAATGACAGAATATTATGGTATTTGTGATTTATGGAAATCTGAATGTTTTGTTACATGATATGCGTTGGAAGAAGCATAGTTGGTTTATGGAAAATCCCTACAAATATGGTATTGAGATTATCGAATATATGAGAGATATTGTGATAAGGAAAATCCCTTTCTTGATGGGATGTGAATATGTTTCAAGAAGCAGATAAGAAATAGGAATATTATGGACATAATCATGGAGAGTTCCGATCTGCTCATGACTTTAAAAGGGGACATCACGGCTGCATTAAACTCAGAAATTTAACAGAGAAAATCCGCACACATATTTCCATTATTCCAAGAGAATTGCAAAGAGTCAGACTTCTATGTTCCAACATACGTGACCTGCCGTTCAAAGTTCAGAATCATATGCCTTAATCCCTCGGGAGGAGGAGATCCAGCATCGACGAGTTTCGAGGTCAGAGAGAGTCTGATCAAGGCGGATCGGTAGCTAGGGGAGCTAGCAGAATTCACACGTTTGATTAGGAAAGATAAGCATTTTGTATGGTGTACTTTGTACTGTATCTTTCTGATTAGTGGATTCATTCTGAACTGGGTCAGGCCTCGCAGATGTAGGTGAATTTTACCGAACTGCGTAACCAAGTGTCGTGTCTTTAATGCTTTACTTTATTGCATACTTGATTAGATAGGCTATGTTGGAACATACTAGTAATAATTAAGAGAATTCGGTAAAACCAAATTTCAATTTTATATTTAATGGCACGTTTGAACCGATTCTTGTTACTCCGTCTGTCCCATTTTAAGCTACAATTTAACTATTCATTTAGTCAAAAATTTTTAACTTTGACCATAAAATTGAATTAGTGTATAAGTTTAAATACTATTGAGTGAGTGATACTTTGTTAGATTCGTTATAACATATTTTCAACTTTTCACAAATTTTAATTATCTTTAATAAAAGATATTAAGGATCAAATATTTTTTGAGTCAACTGGTGAAAGTCAAAGTGTGTAAGTTGAAATGAGATAGAGGGAGTAGATTTGATTCCATGAGTGGTTAAAATGTTCATTCTACTTGTACATTATGAATGTGTCCTTTTGGGTCATATTTTGATTCGACTCATCTATTGGTGATGTTAATATGGGATGTTATGTGGTGGGTTATGTTATATTTCGAAAAGACCATTGCATGTGTGTTTTTTGGCCCTATCTGTATGTTATCTGCTCAATTCTGGGGATTTGTATGCATTGACTGTTTAGATGTTGATGTTTTTTTTGCGTTAGTGTCACTCATGTTTCTTCTTCGCCATTTTTGAGCGAGCATTTGTCTCTTTAACCCTATATGCAAGTTTTGAAGTCATAACCCTTTGTCCTATGTTCTTAATAGCGCATCACTTTGTTCATATTTTAGTCGATTTGCAAGTTTTGAACCCATAACCCTCTATGCTCTGTTCTTAATAGTATTTTTTAAAGTTTGCTTGTTTGGTGCTTGATAATGTGTCACTTTTCACAACTAAGAACAATTTAAAGGGTACTTGTGACTCGGTTAAGGTTGGTCACCTAACCACTGCCCCGGGCCTTCCCAAGACAGTCCCTCATAACCCTCCTCCCAATCTGCCACTTTCATATGCCGGAGCTAAAAGCTCCCAGGTGATGAACGAAAGTGAGGCACAGAGCGATTCACAATCTCGTTTAGACTCCTTCACATGTTATGATAATCCAATAGCTACCCATTAACATTTCATTTATTTTTCTGAATGGACTCAGTTCAGTTCACCGTCTTCTGTGGAGTCAGTGAAATTGTTAGTCTTGGTTAAGAGAATATGACACTCTGAGAAAATGATTGACTATCACAACATTAAATATGGTGAGCTCGGATTCCACAAATGCAGTGCTCATAATTTCCTAAGGAACCGGCCAAGAAAGTGAGAAATAAAAAGCAACCTAGTTGGGCAGTTCATGCCACCTCTTTTGCTCTACGTGAGATGTTCATTAAGTATGACAAAATTGTTGGGCATGGCTGGGTTCCACCATGTCACGGGTTGCCCCCTGAGGGTGCCGAGCCGTGCGACCTAGCCGCGGCCAACCGTGCCACGACTACCGCCTTGATCCCACGTGCATCGATGCACCACCTGGTTGCTCGTAGTAGACTGGGCCCATTTGGGACGTGGTCGGGTATGCAGCGGAATATACACACTCGAGTGAGCATGGCTCTCACACACACAAGCCAACGATGTAATATAAGGCCCAATAACTGGGAAGCAAACGCTTATATTCAATATATCACAAAACGGTAACCGGGTGTAGAGAGCTCACTACTCTACATATATGCTGTGCAAACGTTATCATGAGTGCCAACTACATGGACAAAATAAGGTCAAAGGCTAAAACAGCATGTAGGCTTGGACCTTGTTCAAAAGAGCTTCGCTAAACTAATAACTAAGCTATTACAAGTATTTACAAGCAAAAGAGAAGACTTCTGGGACAAGAAGCTTGGGACATGTCTTCTCGGACCGGGCGCAGCAATAACAGGCTGCTGGAAGGACAACCAGGCTGCAGGTAGGACGACTGGGCTGCAAGGTAGGACGACCGGGATGCAGGCAGGACGACCGGGCTGCAGGCAGGACGACCGGGCTGCAGGCAGGACGATCGGGCTGCTGGCAGGATGACTGGGCTACTGGCCGGTAGGGCGACCAGGCGCTGCGCGTACGGGCGTTGGGCACAAACGGCTTGGGCGTTGTGCACAGCGCGGCACGGGCGCAGAGACGGGACATCACGGGCCGTGAGCGATTAAGCGTGCGGCATGAGATGATCCGTTGGCGTGTGCGGCGTGATCAAAGGAGACCGATTCGCAGTGACGCATTGAGCGGCATGAGACCGCGGTTTTGGCATCGTTCTGGCACCAATGCAAGCACGGGGTTGCGTTAGGGTCGGGCGTTAATCCCCACCCCGTAACATCCTCCCCCACTCAATTCGATGAACGTCCCCGGAGCCATCAATTCTCCAAGGTGCTTCGCTACCCACACGTTTTCCGTACACTTCTGCCTTCAGAAAGGGGTTGAGTTAAATTGCTAGCGTTGGTGTACTTTGATGTAGCCGTGGTCCTCAGCTTCTCTTCTTGTTCCAACTTTGAGCTGGCTTGGTTTTATAGCACCTCACTCCTTGATCAATAACCAAAGGAATGTCCAACTCTGATGCTGTCTGAACGCATCATCATCCGTTCACGTATCTGCTCCCGGCCTTGTGGAACAACAACGGGTGCTGATGTGAATGATGACTCGTCTTTCCCTATTTGAGTTTTACAAGGTTTAGCTTGCTTGAACGACTCAAATGGGAAGCATGATGGGTCGCGCTAGCCGGCATATATTTCCTTTCAGTTCAGATCTTCATGGCAACTGATAACGCTTCTTACACTCTTTGCTCAACAAATCTTTGTCCTTTTGCAGTCATAGAGTCACCCACAACCTACTCAGTCTTCAGACTTGCTTCACAAAGCTCCTCAAATCCATCGGGCAAACCCATTGCTGGTGTAGACCCTTCAGACCCTTCGTTTCTATTCTTCCCACCGAATCTTGTCTTAAGCACTGGACGATCTGCAAAGCCGAGATTTTACCCCCAGATAAACTCTTCACAGTCGTTTTAACTGCGCACGGATTAGTGCCTAAGGTGTAAAGGCTATTGCCGTTCGGGTATACGACAATCGGTGCATCTCTCAGAAATTCCATGCCGAGGACTAAACCGAGGTCGTCCGTGTTAACGGCATAGAATTCACTGTGGCACTTATGGAGTCAAACTTGACCGAGCATTGCCTTGCAATACCCAGCACCGGTTGAGCTTCACTACTAACGGCCCTCATTCTGCCCACAGCTTCCTTGGAACGTCAAGCTTTGGTGCGGCCCTCCCCGCTTTGGTCGACACCTCGAGGCTCTCTCTGATTGGACTGTAGCGACCACTTTCATGGATTTATCCCGCATGTTTTTAACCAACTCAGAATCATCAAGTTTCAGTACGGCCTTCCCCGATATACTTGACATACTTGTGCTCTCCCTGAATGGACTGCAGCGACCACAACCGTGGATTTATCCCACAACCATTTTAGATTCGTCAAGCTTTCAATGCGGCCTTTCCCGCGGCGCTTGACCAACTTGTAGCTCACTTGGATCAGACTGCAGCGACCACAATCGTGGATTTATCCCACAAACTCAATCTCATATCCGTCAAGTTTCAGTGCGGCCTTCCCCGCTTTACTTGACACATTCGTCGCTCTTACTGAATCGACTGCAGCAACCACCTCGTGGAATTATACCACATGTTTCCATGCCCCCGCAGAGCATGGTTCCTTCCTCTTCGGCCCAGACTCCTCAGTCAACTTCAACTGAACTACCTCGCTCAGTGTCTCCCCGATTCGTCTCGAGTCCTCGAGCAACAAAGCAGTGATCCTCTGCTATGTTGAACATAATCAACAAGGGCTTGGTTCCCTTTGCACATTTTCCCCACCAGTAGCGTCCAAGCGTCTAAACTGGGGTTCACCCCATTCCTTCCAACACCGAATTGAACCTGAAGCTATCTCCACGTTTTGAACCGGGTCAAAAGTCACCCCCTACCTCGGAAGTACTTGCACCCGCACCATTGTCTACCTCGACAACAGTAAAACTGCCAATTTCCCTATCAACTCCTTGTGATCCCTCGCCATATGAGTACTCTCGACTCGGACGAACGCCACCGCTAAGTTATAGTCCGTGCAGCAAGCTTTCCTTAGCTAGAGCATAGTCCACGACTCCAATCCCTGGCTAAAGTCAATGAGTTTTCACGTCTTCGGACGGTCAGGCAACTTTAGAGAACAAGAGAACGCCGGCAGGCACCCCATAGTGCGGCCGATCCATGCAGCTTTTGGGAATCGACAAGTATCCCATAATACAATCGACTCTAGCATACATCTTGGAACGCTGGCACGTACCCCATAATACGTCTGGTCTACACCAAGATCCCCATCTTGACAAGCCTGATCTCCAACCGACTCTCTTCCGACATAGGATGGCCAATCACTATGCACCCAAGTGCCGTTTGGGCTCTGATACCAACTGTCACGGGTCACCCCCTGAGGGTGCCGAGCCGTGCGGCCTTGCCGCGGCCAACCGTGCCACGACTACCGCCTTGATCCCACGTGCATCGATGCACCACCCGGTTGTTCGCAGCAGACCGGGCTCGTTTGGGACGTGGTCGGGTATGCAGTGGAATATACACACCCGAGAGAGCATGGCTCACACACACAAGCCAACGATGTAATATAAGGCCCAACAACTGGAAAGCAAACGCTTATATTCAATATATCACAAAACGGTAACCGGGTGTAGAGAGCTCACTACTCTACATATATACTGTGCAAACGTTATCACGAGTGCCCGCTACATAGACAAAATAAGGTCAAAGGCTAAAACAGCACGTAGGCTTGGACCTTGTTCAAAAGAGCTTCGCTAAACTAATAACTAAGCTATTACAAGTATTTACAAGCAAAAGAGAAGACTTATGGGACAAGGAGCTTGGGACATGTCTTCTCGGACCGGGCGCAGCAATAACGGGCTGCTGGCAGGACGATCGGGCTGCAAGGTAGGACGACTGGGCTGCTGGCAGGATGACTGGGCTGCTGGCCGGCAGGGCGACCGCTGCGCGCACGGGCGCTGGGCACAAACGACTCGGGCGTTGTGCACAACGCGGCGCGAGTGCAGAGACGGGACATCACGGGCCGTGAGCGGTTAAGCGTGCGGCACGAGATGACCCGTTGGCGTGTGCGGCGCGATCAAAGGAGACCGGTTCGCAGTGACGCATTGAGTGGCACGGGACCACGGTTTTGGCATCGTTCTGGCACCGATGCGGGCATGGGGTTGCGTTAGGGTCGGGCGTTAATCCCCACCCCGTAACAAGTTTTGTTCATATTTTAGCCGATTTACAAGTTTTGAACCCATAACCCTCTATGCTCTGTTCTTAATAGCATTTTTTAAAGTTTGCTTGTTTGGTGCTTGATATTGTGTCACTTTTCACAGCTAAGAACAATTTAAAGGGTACTTGTGACTCGGTTAAGGTCGGTCACCTAACCACTGCCCCGGGCCTTCCCAAGACAGTCCCTCACAACCCTCCTTCCGATCTGCCACTTTCATATGCCGGAGCTAAAAGCTCCCAGGTGATGAACGAAAGTGAGGCACAGAGCGATTCACAATCTCGTTTAGACTCCTTCACATGTTATGATAATCCAATAGCTACCCATTAACATTTCATTTATTTTTCTGAATGGACTCAGTTCAGTTCACCGTCTTCTGTGGAGTCAGTGAAATTGTTAGTCTTGGTTAAGAGAATATGACACTCTGAGAAAATGATTGACTATCACAACATTAAATATGGTGAGCTCGGATTCCACAAATGCAGTGCTCGTAATTTCCTAAGGAACCGGCCAAGAAAGTGAGAAATAAAAAGCAACCTAGTTGGGCAGTTCATGCCACCTCTTTTGCTCTACGTGAGATGTTCATTAAGTATGACAAAATTGTTGGGCATGGCTGGGTGCCACCGGAACCGAAAAGTCCAAAGGATTAGCCCTTTTTTTAGCTCAGGTTGCATCTTTCCTCTTTTTTTTGTTCATTTATAGTTGGGTACTCGTTATTTCTCATGTGTTAGTGTTTACTGATCTTTTTATCATCTTCATTACATGCTGCATTATTGGTGAAAGGAGCTTAAAAAAGGGTTAAGGCCATGGGCAGTGGTAGAGACCGCTACCGGTTTCTTATCAATTAAATATATTATTTTTCTCCCTCTCTCTTTCACCTCAGCTTAAGAGACCACTTAAGAGATACCCCCTTTTTTTCTCCACAATGGTTAAGAGACCATACACTATTCATGGAACCCACTTAATTTTCTCTATCCTACTCATTAATTTGACCATTACATATTATTTTAAATAAATTTGTCCACCAAAATAATTTTAAATATTTAAATTTAAATTCATTTTTAAATTTAAATTCGTTACAAAATTTAAATTCGTTACAAAATTTAAATTCGTTTTTAAATTTAAATTCGTTTTAAAATTTAAATTCATTTTAAAATTTAAATTCGTTTTAAAATTTAAATTTTGTAACGTTTTTGAATTTAAATTCGTTTTCATATTATTTTAATATAATGTTTAAATATTTAAATTTAAATTCGTTTTTTGAAAATATTTTAAATAATTTGTTTTTCTCGTTCTTGTCAATACGATGCTTCAGTGTAAAAAATAAAATGAATTTCAATTTTTTTGAAGAAGCTATCGAAACGAAATTAAATAAATGAATACTATGAGAATTCATCTTTTCTATAAAATAATATGGAAAACATAAAAAGTGCGCGAAACCAATTGTAACAACTATGAACATAACTTTAAATACTAAATAATATTACAATTTAAAAATCATTGTGGAATACTTAAAAAATCAAAAATAATATTAAAATTGAAATACTTAAAAAATAAAAAAAATTAGATTTTTTAAAAAATATATGCTTGGGACACGTGTCGCCACCAGAATGGGACACGTGTCCCATTAAAAATTTTGAAGCGCCCGTCTTCCATTAAAAAATGTTGCGGACACGTGGCCCAATCCCTGGGTGACACGTGTCCGCAACAAAAATTTTTTTAAAAAAATAAGAGTGGCTGAGTGGGACACGTGGCCCACTCAGGTGGCGACACGTGTCCCACCCGTTGAAAAATCAACAATTGCGGCCGAGCCATATGCGTGGTCAGAGGCATGAGGCAAGAGGCCGGGCTCTTAGTAAGAGCTCGGTCCACGGTCTCTTAACAAGAGACCGCTTAAAAGACCACCACTGTGGTGGTTTTCGGTCTCTTAAGCGATCTTTTAATTTTAAGAGACCACCACTGCCCATGCCCTAAGGCCGGTCCAAGTTGGACTCATGATAAATTGTAGCCTTATGGGCAGGGGTAATATAGCATTTGGAGAGTTTCTTATCTGTGGAATGTTGAACTTTTTTACTTTCATATTTTTTCAGTTGTTAAACTTTTGGATTTTTATTTTTTAGGGACTTTTAAGTTTCTAGAATGTTCTATTTTCTAGACCGTTATTTTTTTGGACTAATAAACTTCTAAACTGCGACATTTTCTGGACCGTGATATTTTAAAGACTGTCATTTTTTCTGAACTGTTATGTTATAGACTCATATATTCTAGACTGTTAGTTCTGTATCTTCATAATGTGAACTGTTATATTCGGGATTGTTATAATCATGTTTGTAATTTGCTGGACTGTTTTATGATGGCATGTTCTATTCCGTGTTGTTATATTTTGATGTGGAGGTTGGACTGAATACATTTTGGACTGTTAATGTTTAGAATGATGCAGCCTTGCGAAGTTGCGCTATTGCCTATTGTCATTAGACATTGCTGAAATTGGCACAATGGCGGAATCGGGTAAAATATTAGGGGGGACTTAATTATGATGCTATTTTTTCGAAGGCAAAGTCTTGGGAAAGACGGTCTTTCCATTGGCTTATGGAAAGATGGGGTTTAATTCGAATAATAAAAGGTAAAAGGTCTTAGTTGTAACATTAAAATTTTAGTATGCAGCATGTAGTAGTTATAAAATTTATACTGTAACTCAAAAATTTTATCTTAATTTCTTCTAATTTACACTTTAAACCTTGGTCTTTCCATGACTTATGGAAAGACCGTCTTTCAAGAGACGCACTCTTTTTCGAACACTTAATTTAATAATATTTAATTTAAAATGTTTACATAATATAATGAATACAGAAAAAAAAATAGTTTTACAAGTACAGCTTATTACAAAAAAAAAAAAACTACCTTCAAAATATTAGAAGTAGAATTAGAAATAAATGAAGACAAATATGCATCTTACAAGTCCACATACTGTGATCACGTTTGTAGAATTTTATTAATAATTTGTTAAAAGATATTTTAATTAGTGTTGTCTCTTGTGTATCTATTTAATTTTATGCAAAAATTTATTTTAGAGGAAGGTGTAAAATATTAATGAGAAAATCTCCTATTAGACCGAGTAACAATTAGATCAAATATAAAAGAATTTATTTCAATAAATTTTTGGATTAAAATATAACTATTTATACATTGCGATACATTTTACAAGAAAATCAAAGTCATAAGAACCTTATGCATTACATCAAATCATCTCATTAGTTATAACAATTATAAAATGGCTCCGTATAACTGTTAATAAGTCTAAACAAGACTTTGTGAATATTGATTTGTTAAAAAAATATTTTAATTAATATTATTTCTAAAATACTGCGAACATAGTATACTAAAGATAATTTTAGAGAAGAAACTCATCCAAAGGAAATGACAAATTTAGAATTTTTTATCCAATAATAGGGTCCGGGAAAGTGAGGAGTAGTTAATTGTTAATGGAACACTGATGCAAAACTAAAGCAGAAGGAACATCAAAAGAGGCCTAGTAGGACACCAGGGCCCTTCTCCAATTGTCGAGATTATCTCTGCCTGCTCTCTATTTTTCTCTCTCTACGATCATTCCTAGCCTCTTGAAGATTCGAAGATCTTCAAATTGTTCTAGCTCTTGCAACTTAAAACTCTCTTTTGAATTTCAAATTTGAAGTTCAAATGGAATGCTATCATGATATCAATTACAACATATCAATCACAAACCCTGATTGTAGTACTCACAATCATAAACATGATTGAAAAAATCACTTGGTTGAAGAAATCACTACCTTGATTGAAGAAATCACATTCAAAACCAAATCCTCTTCCTTCTCTATATATTTCTATGATTCTATCATCATAGTCCTCCAGCACTCACTGATTTCCTTCATCACAATCAAGCCTACCCAATTGCCCTCATAACCTATATTGACCGGATTTCTGAAATGACCACGAGTGATGATATCATCGCTATGTACAACAGCCTAAATATCTCAGAAGCAAAAACCAACAAAGTTGTTATTCCCACATCCAACAGACAAAGCAGCCTACTCACATAAGTGGTCCACTTCCTAGCCGCAAAGATCATCAGCCCTAAGCCAAACAGGGTTGAATCAATGATCACTGTAATGAAGAAAGCATGGAGCTGCCAGGAGCACTTCGATGGGGACCAAATGGGGGAAAATATGGCGTTGTTTGAATTTGATAGGATGGTGGATAGGAGCTGGGCCATTGCCAATTCACCTTGGTCCTTTGACCATAGCCTGATGGCATTGGTTGAAACTGATGGTGATACACCAATCCATCGACTTTCCTTTGCGGAAAACCCATTCTGGATCCATGTCCATGAGGTACCACCAATGTTCATGACGCCATACGTAGCAGGATTAATCGACGATTACTTAGACACTTATGTGAAGGTGTTAAAGAATAAGCCGGGATCGTGTCGAGGATCATCACTGAGGATCAGGGTGATGCTGAACGTGTACAAACCACTTCCCTGGGCAGTGGCGGAACCAATGGTACATGAGGTAGGGCTCCGGCCCTACCTAAATCGCCAACCGTAGGTAGAAGGAATCTATGTCCGGCATCTACCGCGTCTTCCGCCTTCCCTGCTTCCGTCGTTTCGCGTATTTCAGCCACTGGATTGAGAAGCTCGGGGAAGAAGGCCGCTTTACGGCCTTCTTTTTTTTGCAACAGAAGTAGTAAACGACGTCATTTTCACGTTAGTGAAACGACGTCGTTTTATTTGTCATAAGGGGAAAAATGAAATATGGGTTTTAGTATGTATTGGATTGGGCCAAAACGAAATTCCCAATCCAATACCATTTCTTTCTCCCAAAATTCGAAAAAGGGAAGAAGCTGAAGAGAGGAAGTAGCGGCCCACCACCCTCCCACCACCGCCACCACCAGGCCTCCGCATCCTGACGTCGGACGCCGTCGTCGTCCCGCCGCCGCAGCTGACGCCGGACGCCGCCCCTGCACTAAACCACTGGTTCTCTACTCCTCTTTATGCTAAGGTAATTTAATTTTAGGGTTCATTCTCTTTTTTATTTTTTCGTTCAAAACTTAAATTTATGTGAACATGATTTTTAGATTGGATGTCGAATTGAAGTTATATGGTTGTATAATTGTTGAAATTTAGTTGTTGCATATGTATGAATAATAAATTATAATTGTTTGGATTATTTTGTATGTGAAAATGAAATTGTCATAATCGATTTATGGAATAATCAATTAGGGATATTTGTTAAATTGAATTTAGATGAATATGATTTTATAAACTATTTGTTATCTCAATTTGTTATTGTTTCGTAACTCTTTTAGATTTTTAAAAATAAATCAATTTACATATTTTCCCTATTTGATATTTAATAGGTTATGGATAAAATTTTAATTCGAAGTAGCGGATCTCCATCTTTAAAGAGGTTGAATGAACCTAATGAACAAAGGCACAATGAAGAGGGTAGTAGTACAAAACAATCTCGTGTAGAATTCAATCAGAATGATGTTATAAGTGATCCCGGGCTACGTAAACCAATTGAAGATATTGATGTTTCTATTAGAAATGAAGTGCTAAGAGAATATATATTAAGAGGTCCTTGCCAACCTAAGAATCATCCTTTTCCCAAGACAATGTTCAATGATGAATTTAGAAGTTTTCAAAAGGGTTGGTTTGATGAATTTGATTGGTTGGAGTATAGTGTTTCAAAGGATGCAACCTTTTTTTTCCTTGCTAACTTTTTAAGAATTCAGCAAAAGGGACGACATATACTGTGGATGGATGATGAATTGGAAGAATGCCCTTAAAATATTTAGGAAACATTCTAGGAATGTGGATGAAATTCATCATGGTGCAACAATCAAATTGAGAAGTTTTAGCCTTCAAAAGTAAAGTATCTCACATTGTTTCGGTGGTCATTTTACTGAAGCAAAAAAGGCATATCGCATACGTTTGAATGCGGTTTTGGATGTGACAAGATGCTTGTTAAATCAAGGTTTGGCTTTTCCTGGTCATGATGAAGGTTGGGATTCCATCAACAAGGGTAATTATCTTGAATTGGTTGACTGGTATTGCAAGCGAAATGAAGATGTTGCTAAGATAATGAATGAAAATGCTCCCGAAAATTGCAAGTTGACATCCCCCAGAGTTCAGAAACAGCTCTCAAGTGCTTGTGATGGCAAGGTAACTGATGCTATTGTTAATGACATTGGAGATTGTGTATTTTCTCTTCTTGTTGATGAAGCTAGACATACATCAATAAAAGAGCAAATGGAGGTTGTTTTGAGATATGTCAACAAACAAGGATGTATTCTTGAGCATTTTCTTGCCTTGTGCATGTTTCCAATACTAAAGAAATTACTTTGATGGAGGCACTTAAGCAACTGTTTGTAGATAAGAAATTGTCCTTGTCAAAGTTGAGAGGTCAAGGATATGACGGGGCTTCAAATATGCGAGGGGAGTTTAATGGATTGCAAGCTTTGATATTGAAAGAAAACTCTTCTGCAAGGTTTATTCATTGCTTTTCTCACCAACTTCAATTGGTTGTAGTTTCTGTTGCATATAGTACTCTATCCGTGGGTGAATTTTTTGGGTATCTTGTTAAAACTGTGAATCTAGTTGGAGGTTCATGTGTTATAAAAGAGATGTGTGTGTAATTAGAACATGCTAGACTTGTAGAGGCATTGGAGAGTGAGGAGAATGTTAGTGGAAGAGGCAAAAAATAGGAAATGAGTTTGAGATGGCCTGGTGATACCCATTAGGGATCACATTACACTACTCTTCTTCATTTTGAGGCTATATGGTCTTTAATTATTCAAGTGCTTCTTAATATCTGCGAGCATAGCAATTTAGATGAAAATGCCTCTACAGCAAAGGGTTTGATTAATATAATAGAGAGCTATGAATTTATATTTTGTTTGTTTTTTATGAAGAATTTGTTGGGAGCTAAAAGTCAATTGTCCCTCGCCTTAGAACGAAGAGATCAAAATATTTCGATGGCTGTGCGAATGATGAATAGAATGAAGACTGAATTGCAAGAATTCAGAGATGGTGGTTTTGATAAATTATTGGATGGAGTCAACTCATTTTGTGTGAAGCATGAGATCACATTAGACGTGATGGATGCACAACGGAAAATTCCTCACCGTTCTAGATGACGTGGAGAAATGTTGACCAATCATGATTTCTACCGTGCTGATATTTTTCTTCAGGTACTACTTTAACATTTACATAGTTTTATTTATTTTATATGCATTTTTTATCTTATTGTTATATTTTTTATTGTTTCAATACTAGACCGTTGACAAGATGATTTTTGAAATGAATCATCGATTTTGCAAAGCAAGCTCGGAATTACACACTTGTATTGCATGCCTTGATCCGAGAGAAAGATTTTCCATGTTTGATATTGGTAAGTTGCTTCGCCTTGCTGAACTCTATCCAGATGACTTCTCCCTGGTTGATCGTTTAGAACTTGAGCAACAACTTGATTTCTCCATTCATGATGTGAGAGATGATGATGCCTATTCAGTCATCAATGATCTTGGAAGTCTTGCTCAACATATGGTTTGATCACGTAGCATGTACTCTGTCCATAGGTATATCGTCTTATTGAGTTAACATTAGTTCTACCAGTTGCAACTGCTTTAGTTGAGCGGGTTTTTTCTGCCATGAAGAATATCAAGACCGATCTCCGTAATAGAATAGGAGATGATTGGTTGAATGATGTTATGACGGTGTATATTGAAAAATATATTTTTGTTAATATTGAGAATGAACCGATTATGCAACGTTATCAAGCCATGGAGTCTCGTAGATATTTGTTGCCCCCACTTGTTCATAGTCATACTTCTAATAATTTGATCATTAGAAAGTAGTTATTTTAGTAGTTTAGTGAACTTGTAAAAAAATTATTTTATGGTACTCGATTTATTATATTATGTAGTATTTTTCATTATTTTTTAGTTGAGTTTTTAAAATTTAAATTTAAGTAATATTTATCAGCCTCCCCTAGAAATATTTCTGCCATTGTCCTTGGGTCATCACCAGTGGCGGAACCAATGGTATGCAAGGTAGGGCTCCAGCCTTACCTAAATCGCCGGCCGTAGGTAGAATGAATCAGTGTCCGGCGTCCAGCGTGTCTTTCGCCGCCCCTGCTATCGTCGTTCCGCGTATTTCGGCCACTAGTTTGAGAGGCTCAGAGAAGAAGGCCGCTTTGCGGCTCTTTTTTTTGCAACTGATGTAGTAAAACGATGTCGTTTTCATGTTAGTGAAACGACGTCGTTTCATTTGTCATAAGGGGAAAAATGAAATATGGGTTTTAGTATGTATTGGATTGGGCCAAAACGAAATTCCCAGTCCAATACCATTTCTTTCTCCCAAAATTCGAAAATGGAAGAAGCTGAAGAGAGGAAGTAGCGGCTTAGCTCTCTCCCGACCCGCCGCCGCAGCTGACGCTGCCCCTGCACTAAACCATTGGTTCTCTACTTCTCTTTATGCTAAGGTAATTTAATTTAGGGTTTATTCTCTTTTTTATTTTTTCCTTCAAAACTTAAATTTATGTGAGCATGATTTTTAGATTGGATGTCAAATTGAAGTTATATGGTTGTATGATAGTTGAAATTCAGTTGAATTGCATATGTATGAATAATAAATTATAATTGTTTGGATTATTTTGTATGTGAAAATGAAACTGTCATAATCGATTTATGGAATTATCAATTTGGGATATTTGTTAAATTGAATTTAGATGAATATGATTTTATAGATTATTTTTATCTCAATTTGTTATTGTTTTGTAACTCTTTTAAAATTTTTAAAAATAAATCAATTTACACATTTTCCATATTTGATATTTAATAGGTTATGGATAAATTTTTAATTCGAAGTAGCGGATCTCTATCTTTAAAGAGATCGAATGAACCTAATGAACAAAGGCACAATGAAGAGGGTAATAGTACAAAACGATCTCGTGTAGAATTCAATCAGAATGATGTTATAAGTGATCCCGGGCTACGTAAATCTATTGAAGATATTGATGTTTCTATTAGAGATGAAGTGCTAAGAGAATATATATTAAGAGGTCATTGCCAACCTAAGAATCATACTTTTCCCAAGACAATGTTCAATGATGAATTTAGAAGTTTTCAAAAGGGTTGGTTTGATGAATTTAATTGGTTGGAGTATAGTGTTTCAAAGGATGCGGCATTTTGTTTTCCTTGCTATCTTTTTAAGAATTCAGCAAAAAGGGCGACATATACTGTGGATGGGTGATGAATTGAAAGAATGCCCTTAAAATATTTAGGAAACATGCTAGGAATGTGGATGGAATTCATCATGGTGCAGCAATCAAATTGAAAAATTTTAGCCTTCAAAGGCAAAGTATCTCACATTGTTTCGATTGTCATTTTACTGAAGTAAAAAAAGCATATCGCACACATTTGAATGCAGTTTTGGATGTGACAAGATACTTGTTTAATCAAGGTTTGGCTTTTCCTGGTCATGATGAAGGTTGGGATTCCATCAACAAGGGTAATTATCTTTAATTGGTTGACTGGTATTGCAAGCGAAGTGAAGATATTGCTAAGGTAATGAATGAAAATGTTCCCAAAAATTGCAAGTTAACATCCCCCAGAGTTCAGAAACAACTCTCAAGTGCTTGTGCTGGTGTGGTAACTGATGCTATTGTTAATGACATTGGATATAGTGTATTTTCTCTTCTTGTTGATGAAGCTAGACATGCATCAATCAAAGAGCAAATGGGGGTTGTTTTGAGATATGTCAACTGATGTGTCCATTTTATATGCTTTATTTAGTAGTATTTAGGATCACTTTTGTGCTCTTTTATTATCGAGAGCTTGTGTTTTACCTTGAAATTCACTTAGGAGAGGCAAAAGCAACTTTGTACTCTTTTACCTCTTCTAAGTGGATTTTGTGTGACAAGGGAAGAACACGGAAGCAACGAAGACCGGAAGACATTGAAGACTATACTTTCGAAGACTTTTGGATACTCGCTTCGAAGACATGAAGACCGGAGGCCGTTGAAGACCATTTTTGGAGCCGTTGAAGACTTGAAGATTGAGAGGGATGGCTATGAAGAAGACAAAGAAACAATGCAAAACTCTGGCTCCCGTCGCGACCCCGTCGCGACACCATCGCGAGTCGCGACCAACACCGTCGCGAGTCGCGACGAACTCGTCGCGACTCGCGACCAACGGGCGGCCAGAAATCAACTTTATCTTCTTTGCACTATAAATACTACTCTCTTTCCTCCTCTTCTCCAGTTTTGCTCAGCCCGTTTTTCTCTGGGTTTTAGGGCTCCAAAACTCTAGATTTTCTTCCATTTCTTCTTCTTTCTTTGTAGCTTTTAGTTCTTTGTTATGGGTTTTGTTTATCTAGGTTAGTTTTGTACTTGGGAGCAAAGGATTGAAGCTTCCATTATCTATGTAGCAAGAACTCATTTTATCTATCTATTTGGTGTTTTTGCTATTGTGCATTTATTGTGCTTTGAATGTTAATTGTTGATTTCATTGATGTTGTTGAGAGCTTGATGATATGAAATGTTTGGATCAATTGCTAGCTAGGGTTTGGGGGATTTGGGTTAATTTCCCCCCTGTTCTTGTTAGTAATGTGAGAGTATGATTTAGAGCTTTTGATTGTGTTGATGGATTGATAATGTGCTAGACGAATGTGATTGATGTTGAACTCTTCGTCATGTTCGTTTGTGTAGCAAACGAGAAGAGTTATATGCTCGTGGTCTATGAGTGGTCGCTCTTGACTAATCTCGTGTAATTGCATGAATTGGTTAAATGCTTAGTCACGGTGTAGTGGTCATAGGCATTGCCAAGCTTGTTGGTCCTTCGTGCTAAATGCCACCAATGACACCTTGAGTCGTGGTCGCGACTCGGGAGTCATTGGTGAGGTTTGACGAGAGATGTGGAACTCACTCTCGCAAACTACGAACTAAGAAGGATAGGAGTTTAGTCTCCACGACAAGTAGTTGAAGTATTGAATAGATGATTTAAATTCATTCTTGAAGCATTTGTTATTTGGCGTTTATGTATTCTTGACGGTGTGTTTCACTGCATGTGTGCCATGAGTTGTTTGAGCATAGGTAGTGCTTGTGTGGTTGAATTGTTTAGGTGTAGGAACGTGACGAATTCCGTAGCGCCTTTGCATGAAGATCTATGAGCATGAACTTAGAACTCCTTGTGATGTGTGTGTTGTGGTACTTGCTAGATGGGTGTGTGAGTGTTGGGTCATGAATGCTATATGATGGAATGTGTGAATGATTCGATGAACTACATTAGATGTGGAAGTGGATATCCGTTGCCCCCAAGGCATTTTATCTTTGTAGTTTAAAACCCCTTTTCTTTAGTTTTGTTTGATGATTAGCATAGTCACTTGACCTTGCTAGTTATCTTGTCTTTTTATCTTTGTTAACTTAGGAAACCAACCAACCAACCCCCCCCTTTTACTTGCTTTTAAGTGTGTGTAAATATAGTTACTCCTAGCCTAGTATCAACCATTTGTGCTTGATTGCTTAGGAAGATCCCTCTTCTCATTGGACGACCCCGATTTGCCGCGATCTACCTAGTTGTAGAAAGTAAGCATTTAGGGCTTATAAATTATCTTTTGCACGGCGGGCGCGACGACCGCCCGCCTGTCAAAATGGCGCCGTTGCCGGGGAAGAGGCGTTTATTCTTAAGTATTTAGGTGTATTTGGTTGTGTATTAGCTAGTTGTTTTTATTTTCCACTACTTGGTGGTTGTTTTTGTTCGGAGTAGGTATTGCTTGAGTTCTTGGTGATTTATTTTATCGAGAATCCTTGCACTATGATTCCAAACTTTTGAAAAAAAAAAATTTAATGGAGCGTCTCACCTTGAGGGAACTCATGATGAGAAGAGAGGCTCAACAAGCAAGGTTTTGTAGGATGTGTCATTCCGACCATCCTACCGAATCTTGCCCTTTGTTGTGGGAACAGCACGATGACCGAGAAAGAACCCTTGGTTTCCAAAACCATGGGTACTATGAAGAGTGCTATCAAGAGGTAGGAGATATTGGTTTTCAAGGGCAAGAAGCTCATGAATGCTATCCATACCACAACTCTTACAATCCGGAATGGAGTGGTAGTCCGGATTTGTGGTATGAGAATGAGCCAGAAAACCAATATTACGAGCAACCTAGTTGCCCATTACCACCCTATACCATACCCCAAAACCAAGCCCAACAAGGAAGTTCAAGTTTGACACGTGAGGATGTCTTAAATAGGATAGCAAACTTGAACTCCTTTACTAGTGAGGAGCGGATACCCAGCTCTCCTCTAGTGTTGAGGCCATTGAGGGGCATGTGAGGAACATATTAGAGGTATTGGCCCGCATGGAAGCTCGTGATTCCGAAAACACACCATCCCAACTTGAACTCGATGATTCGGTGAGTGAGGTCACCAATAAAAATGATTTTGAGTTTGAAAGGGATGAAGAGTTGGTTGTAGAGGATAGAAAAAAGGAGGAAGAGGTGATAGTGCTACATCCATTAGCATTGTCACCCCTTCTCCCACCTAGTGAACCAACTCCACCATTTTTGGAAGTTTTGAGGGAAACGAGAAAGGAGCCGAAAGATTATCCCAAGCTCCCTAACCACTTAATTCCCTTTGAACCATCTCCACCTCCACAAGACTTTCCTCTTGAAAGTTTTGTGCCCCCACCTCTCTTATTTTGGATGCTCATGGTGAAGAGCTTCAAGCCTTCACCATACGGATAACATTAGGGTCGTGCCGACGACCTTAAAAATACGGGGCTTCGTCGTGCCGACGACGTTAAATAAATTCGGCATTTCTTTTAGTTTTTGTTTATTAGTTTGTGTTTCTTAGTTTTTGTTGTTGTTGTTTTGTTTTGTTCTTTTTATGGTTTGTTTTTCTGTGATTTTGTAGCAAAGTGAAGTGCATTGCAATGAAGGAGATGAAGGAACGAGATCAATGAACGTGGGAAGAAAGCTTGGACAGTTGGTAAGCAAAAGAAAAAATTTTAAGCCTGGGATACCCTGCCGTCGCGAGTCGCGATGGGTTTCGTCGCGAGTCGCGACGAACAGGGGAGAAAAATCACTCCCAGCGCCAACTTTCCGCGAGTCGCGATGACTTCGCAGGCTCGTCGCGAGTCGCGACACACTTCGTCGCGAGTCGCGACGAGCTCAGAAAATTTTGAGCTCTCGGACTCACCTTTCCGCGAGTCGCGATGACTTCGCGAGGCTCGTCGCGAGTCGCGACACACTTCGTCGCGAGTCGCGACAAGCTCAGAAAATTTTGAGCTCTCGGACTCACCTTTCCGCGAGTCGCGATGACTTCGCGAGGCTCGTCGCGAGTCGCGACACACTTCGTCGCGAGTCGCGACGAGCTCAGAAAATTTTGAGCTCTCAGACTCACCTTTCCGCGAGTCGCGATGACTTCGCGAGGCTCGTCGCGAGTCGCGACGAACCTCGTCGCGAGTCGCGACGTGCTCAGTAACTGTTGAAAATTTTTTGAGCCCGGATTTCAAATTTCCAAGCTTCCAAGTTTCCAAATGATTTTAAACATTGCATGATCCTACCTTCTTCTCCACCCAACACTCCCAAGAACCACCACATACCCACTCATTCCTCCACCATCCTACACATGTTGACATAGGAACATCCTTGCATCTTTATAGTACATTTGTTGATTGTAGTATGCCGACTACATCATTGTGATCGTAAGTGCATATCCTATAATGATGCTTGTATACATGTCGATATATGTTGGATATTTTTCATGATTATTCTTATAGTGTTGGTTGAGTGTGATTTGGTTGTTCTTTGAAAATATTATGGTTATTAACTCTTGATGCTAAACCTAGTATTACATATCCTTATGTACTTGTGAGTTTAATGTGTTCTTCGTGGTTTTAGTCTTGATCAAACGGCGCCATGGAGACAATGCTTTTCTCGAGGGGTGAGTTCTTCTACGGCATCTTTGCTCCCCCTTCCGGTTCCGAAACCAATTTTGGGACCATACAAGTGCTTGGATTGTGCCATATCACCGGCGAATTGCGGAGACACGGGTGTCACTCTACCCCCTTACCTTGATTGTTATTGTTCTTGCCTTATATGCTTACATTGAGGGCAATGTAATGTTTTAAGTGTGGGGAGGGGTTAGAGGATTCACATGCATGCTAGATAGTTTTGGAATGCTTTTTGCTACTTTTCATTGGAAAAACATGAGAAAAAAAATAAAAAAAAAAGAAAAAAAATTTAGAAAAAGAAAAAAAAAGAAAAAAAAGAAAACCCGCTAAGTTGAAAACCCGAGAGGGCAACTTAGGCAACATTGGGGGCCCGGATAGGTCGAAAACCCTTAAAGGGCGGCCTAGGAAAAAATGAGAGGCTAAAATGTGCGGAAAAAGGTGAGATGTGAGCTAAAGAAACATGATGTGTGGCTAGGATGAAAACTCGAAAGAGCTCCTAGGCAAAATGAGAGAAATAGAGAGAAATTGAAAAATGCTATGATTTCACTCATTTTCCGGCGTTGGAGTCATAAGGTTGCGGTTGTCACACGGATGGATCGGGTAGCTCAACATCTATAGACCTCTTGGGATTGGGTAGCTTAGTGGGTTAGGAAACGAAGTGTGGTTATGAAATTCCTTATCTCTTTCTACTTCGTTTTTGGTTGATATATTGGTGTTTAAAACTTCCTCTATGGTTTTAGCTTCATTTTGTGTCATTGGATTATGGGAATATCAATTCTGGGCTGTGAAATATTTTTTATGGGTAGTGAATTGATAAGTGGTAGGTTTGGTTAGATTTAGGATTGGGAATGTGTGTGTGCAAAATTCTCATGTGAGCTTTAATTTTGGGATTTATGATATTGAGAGTTTTTGTGAGATTTTGATTGGGGGATTAGTTTAGGACATGGCCATATGAATTCCTCCGTCTGCTTGGATCTTTTCTTACTCGAGGGCGAGTAAGGTTCAAGTGTGGGGAGGTTTGATGTGGCCATTTTATGCGGGTATTTTAGGGTTTTTAGGATGTGGATATGTCATTTCCTCCGTGTGCTTGAATCTTTTCTTACTCGAGGGCGAGTAAGGTTTAAGTGTGGGGAGGTTTGATGTGTCCATTTTATATGCTTTATTTAGTAGTATTTAGGATCACTTTTGTGCTCTTTTATTATCGAGAGCTTGTGTTTTACCTTGAAATTCACTTAGGAGAGGCAAAAGCAACTTTGTACTCTTTTACCTCTTCTAAGTGGATTTTGTGTGACAAGGGAAGAACACGGAAGCAACGAAGACCGGAAGACATTGAAGACTATACTTTCGAAGACTTTTGGATACTCACTTCGAAGACATGAAGACCGGAGGCCGTTGAAGACCATTTTTGGAGCCGTTGAAGACTTGAAGATTGAGAGGGATGGCTATGAAGAAGACAAAGAAACAATGCAAAACTCTGGCTCCCGTCGCGACCCCGTCGCGACACCATCGCGAGTCGCGACCAACACCGTCGCGAGTCGCGACCAACACCGTCGCGAGTCGCGACCAACACCGTCGCGAGTCGCGACGAACTAGTCGCGAGTCGCGACCAACTCATCGCGAGTCGCGACCAACTCATCGCGAGTCGCGACCAACGGGCGGCCAGAAATCAACTTTATCTTCTTTGCACTATAAATACTACTCTCTTTCCTCCTCTTCTCCAGTTTTGCTCAGCCCGTTTTTCTCTGGGTTTTAGGGCTCCAAAACTCTAGATTTTCTTCCATTTCTTCTTCTTTCTTTGTAGCTTTTAGTTCTTTGTTATGGGTTTTGTTTATCTAGGTTAGTTTTGTACTTGGGAGCAAAGGATTGAAGCTTCCATTATCTATGTAGCAAGAACTCATTTTATCTATCTATTTGGTGTTTTTGCTATTGTGCATTTATTGTGCTTTGAATGTTAATTGTTGATTTCATTGATGTTGTTGAGAGCTTGATGATATGAAATGCTTGGATCAATTGCTAGCTAGGGTTTGGGGGATTTGGGTTAATTTCCCCCCTGTTCTTGTTAGTAATGTGAGAGTATGATTTAGAGCTTTTGATTGTGTTGATGGATTGATAATGTGCTAGACAAATGTGATTGATGTTGAACTCTTCGTCATGTTCGTTTGTGTAGCAAACGAGAAGAGTTATATGCTCGTGGTCTATGAGTGGTCGCTCTTGACTAATCTCGTGTAATTGCATGAATTGGTTAAATGCTTAGTCACGGTGTAGTGGTCATAGGCATTGCCAAGCTTGTTGGTCCTTCGTGCTAAATGCCACCAATGACACCTTGAGTCGTGGTCGCGACTCGGGAGTCATTGGTGAGGTTTGACGAGAGATGTGGAACTCACTCTCGCAAACTACGAACTAAGAAGGATAGGAGTTTAGTCTCCACGACAAGTAGTTGAAGTATTGAATAGATGATTTAAATTCATTCTTGAAGCATTTGTTATTTGGCGTTTATGTATTCTTGACGGTGTGTTTCACTGCATGTGTGCCATGAGTTGTTTGAGCATAGGTAGTGCTTGTGTGGTTGAATTGTTTAGGTGTAGGAACGTGACGAATTCCGTAGCGCCTTTGCATGAAGATCTATGAGCATGAACTTAGAACTCCTTGTGATGTGTGTGTTGTGGTACTTGCTAGATGGGTGTGTGAGTGTTGGGTCCTGAATGCTATATGATGGAATGTGTGAATGATTCGATGAACTACATTAGATGTGGAAGTGGATATCCGTTGCCCCCAAGGCATTTTATCTTTGTAGTTTAAAACCCCTTTTCTTTAGTTTTGTTTGATGATTAGCATAGTCACTTGACCTTGCTAGTTATCTTGTCTTTTTATCTTTGTTAACTTAGGAAACCAACCAACCAACCCCCCCCCCCTTTTACTTGCTTTTAAGTGTGTGTAAATATAGTTACTCCTAGCCTAGTATCAACCATTTGTGCTTGATTGCTTAGGAAGATCCCTCTTCTCATTGGACGACCCCGATTTGCTGCTATCTACCTAGTTGTAGAAAGTAAGCATTTAGGGCTTATAAATTATCTTTTGCACGGCGGGCGCGACGACCGCCCGCCTGTCATCAACACACAAGGATGTATTCTTGAGCATTTTCTTGCTCTTGTGCATGTTTCCAATACTAAAGCTATTACTTTGATGGAGGCACTTAAGCAACTGTTTGTATATAAGAAATTGTCCTTGCAAAGTTGAGAGGTCAAGGATATGATGGGGTTTCAAATATGCGAGGGGAGTTTAATGGATTGTAAGCTTTGATATTGAAAGAAAACTCTTCTGCAAGGTATATTCATTGCTTCTCTCACCAACTTCAATTGGTTGTAGTTTCTGTCGCATATAGAACTCTATCTGTGGGGGAATTTTTTGGGTATCTTGTTAAAACCGTGAATCTAGTTGGAGGTTCATGTGTTAGAAAAGAGATGCTTGTGCAATTAGAACATGCTAGACTTGTAGAGGCATTGGAGAGTGGGGAGAATGTTAGTGAAAGAGGCAAAAATCAGGAAATGAGTTTGAGACGGCCTGGTGATACCTGTTGGGGATCACATTACACTACTATTCTTCATTTTGAGGCTATGTGGTCTTCTATTATTCAAGTGTTTCTTAATATCCGTGAGCATAGCAATTTAGATGAAAACACCTCTACATCAAAGGATTTGATTGATAGAATGGAGAGCTATGAATTTGTATTTTGTATGTTTTTTATGAAGCATTTGTTAGGAGCTACAAGTTAATTGTCCCTTGCCTTGCAACAAAGAGATCAAAATATTTCGATGGCTGCACGAATGATGAATAGAATGGAGACTGAATTGCAAGGATTCAGAGATGGTGGTTTTGATAAATTATTGGATGGAGTCAACACATTTTGTGTGAAGCATGAGATCACATTAGATGTGATGGAAACACAACTGAAAATTCGTCATAGTTCTAGACGACGTGGAGAAATGTTGACCAATCATGATTTCTACCGTATTGATATTTTTCTTCAGGTACTACTTTAATATTTACATAGTTTTATTTATTTTCTTTATATTATTTTATATGTATTTTTTATCTTATTGTTATATTTTTTATTGTTTCAATACTAGACCGTTGACAGGATGATTCTTGAAATGAATCATCGATTTTGCGAAGCAATCTCGGAATTACTCACTTGTATTGCATGTCTTGATCCGAGAGAAAGATTTTTCATGTTTAACGTTGGTAAGTTGCTTCGCCTTGCTGAACTCTATCCGGATGACTTCTCCCTGGTTGATCGTTTAGAACTTGAGCAACAACTTGATTCTTCATTCATGATGTGAGAGATGATGATACATATTCAGTCATCAATGATCTTGGAAGTCTTGCCCAACATATGGTTCGATCACGTAGCATGTACTCTATCCATTGGTATATCGTCTTATTGAGTTAGCATTAGTTCTACCAGTTGCAACTTCTTCAGTTGAATGGGTTTTTTCTGCCATGAGATCGATCTTCGTAATAGAATGAGAGATGAATTGTTGAATGATGTTATGACGATGTATATTGAAAAAGATATTTTTGTTAAGATTGAGAATGAACCGATTATGTAACGTTATCAAGCCATTGAGTCTCGTAGATATTTGTTGCCCTCACTTGTTACTAGTCATACTTCTAATAATTCGAGCATTGGGAAACAGTTATTTTAATAGTTTAGTGAACTTGTAAAAACGTTATTGAATGGTACTCGAATTATTATATTATGTACTATTTTTCATTATTTTTGAGTTGAGTTTTTTAAATTTAAATTTAAGTAATATTTATCGGGCACCCCTAAAATTTTTTTGGTTTCGCCAATGTCATCACAATGGAATATAAAGACGTGGACTATCAATTTTACTTCCATTATGACCACTCAAAGATTGACTGCCCTCTTAGGAACAACCCTCAAAGAGATGAATTGATGCCGATGGGATATGGAAATTGGCTGAATTATGATCATTAAAAACCATCTCCAAAGCTAGGCCCGGGTGTGCTAAACCAACAGCGAGGAGAGAACGGGCCTTAAACCAAGTTAAAGCAGCAAGTCAGAATGCCCACATGGCTTCACCAGCAGCAAACAGTGCTCATAGCAGCAGCCGCATGGAAACAACGCATACCTAAGGTGCCCAGGTAGCTGGAGGAACGATGGCCGGAGACGCCACCCCTGAACGCTCACCTACAATCAATGGAATGCCACAATTCACGCCTTCAGACACGGCTAACGGTCGGCAATTACTTGGCAATGGTAACTCTGTCCAGCCCTACATCCCGGGATTACAGGCGCAATCAAAGTCAGTTACAAAGGCTATGGGCGGAAACAATGGAGACAGTGATGGTCATAATCCAAGCTATATATCTCTCAAAATTAAAGGCGTAGATACTGCCAGATCTTTCTCAATCAATCAACAGGGGCAGTTACTAATTTCCTCGCCTTCAATTTCTCTCCCTAATCCCCTCCATAAAAAAGGTTTAACATCCAGGACTCACCTGTTTTTATGACAGAGGGTAGTACTGCTATGGCATGGGCCACAACCCTTGATTTTGTGCAGGAGCCAAATAGCAACCAGTCGGAGACGCGTGAACAAGCAGCGGGCGTCCTTGATGCGGCGCGTGACTCACACGCGCCCCCGTACCCGCACGTGACCAGAGCTGCTGTGATGGACCAGAACACCATTCGATAGCTCTCAGCCCACCCAATAAACTTTCCCCAGCTGTCATCTCCTCAGGCGGATTTGGAATCGCCCAAGCTACAACCAATCCGTACTACTTCTGAGCACATGGAGCCGGAGTTTCCATCGCCGATCGAGAATCAGATGAACTCGCTGCCGGGTCTCCAATCAAAGAAGCCAATTGTCATCTCCGATTCAGAGCAGGAAGAAGATGAAGCCTGCTACCCGCGTGCAATCATGGAGCGTGCGATTCTGGAGGATCCCGCTCTCCGGGCTGCGATGGAAAAACCGGATCGGCGGCCGGGAAAGAAGACCACGTTGACTGTCCTTGAAGATGAAGATGAGACGCACCATCCAGGGAAAGAGAAGGCAGAGTTGAGCCCACTCTCTCCTTGGAAAAATCCACGAAATTTACGGGGAATGTAATACAGAAGGAAACCCAGAACCAGCAAGTCATGGAGGTCACAGGAACAATATTCCTCAATGTTCACCAACACAAGGAGAGCTTGATCCATATAACATGTTCAAACAAAAGAGGATGCATTTGTGCGTGTCCATATATATGGATGTAAATATGGAGGACTCATTTGCTAAATGCGCCCTCACTGTTTTTTTTTTCGGCATTGCAATTAGAGGACGCATTCATGGAATGCGTCCTCATTTTTTTAATATTACTTTTTAAATGAATATAATTAGAGGACGCATTCCATGAATGCGTCCTCATTTTTTATATATTTATTTAAATAAATTTATATTATAAGAAGATTGAACAGGCCACGGTGGACTCACGACAGTGAGTCTGAATGCAGAGGTGCTGTTTCTTCTTATTTTTAAATTATTTTTTAAATAAGATGCATCCTCAATTTTTAAATATTTTTAAAATAAATATAATTAGAGGATGCATTCCATGGATGCATCCTCAGATTTTGTTTAATTTTTAAAATATTTTTGTTTAAAAATATTTTTACATTTTTAACAATTTATTTGATAATTTATTTAACAATTTATTTTAGAATTTTTGTGTCGAATTGTTAAATTTGTTAAAAAATAACATATTCATCTCCATTTTGCATTGCAAACCGGTATTGAATTTAACAAAATAATACATTTCGCATTCCGGTTAATATACCTGTTTCGCAATCCAAAATAGTATACCTTTTTTAAATCAGTGTTGTTAAAAATGGGCATTGTATTTTACATGTATATTAGTACTGTACATAATTTTCTTTAGGCCCACATGTTATTAGTGAAATATATAAATTGTAATTTTAATCAGTGAAATATATAATTTGTAAATTATTATCTATATTTGTTTTTGGGTGGATATAGTGCATTGGTAGATTCCGTCCTTGATTTTGTGAAATTTTTTTGAAATAAACAAATGTATTTAATTTTCATTTTTTGAAATACTGTTTGAATTATACCTGTTTTAAATATATGCTATTAAAAACGGATATTGAATTTGACATGTATATTATTACCGTACACAGTTTTTTTCAGTCCCACATTTTATTAGAAAAATATATAAATTGTAATTATAAGCAGTAAAATATCTAATTTGTAAGTTATTCTTTGTATTTTTATGTTATTCTAAAAATTTCAGTAATATATAGTAGGAATGAATATAATTAAACATAAATGTACAATATGTGGAGGAGACCTGTCAAACGTAAATAAATTAGTGCTAAATGTCATCATGTTATCTACTAACGACGGCCTCTGCAAATCTTTCCACCTGTTCCACATGGCGGAGGACGTATGGTGCGGGATGTGCGTCTTGGGACGACAATCTCAGGAGAAAAATGGATGGCATCATCTGGCACTCCCTCTGTACAATCCTCCTGCATATCATCTTCCGTATTCTGCCATGAACCCTGCTGGACATGTGCAACACCACTAGTATCTAATGGAGCAGCATGCGACATGTATTGATGACTAGTACTGGGGGTAACATATGACGTGAAATCTGTTGCAGCCATATCGAACTGTGAGGATCCACCATATGACGGTCCGGCATGACTAGGAAGGGGTGTAAGATGTGCATTGAAATCAGCCGCAGTAGTGTCATATTGTGACGGTCCACCGTGTGATGCTCCAGCGTCTGTCGGACACGCATCTGAAGTTTCAGCTTGTGATAAACCAATGCGATCTGTATGGGCACGAGCATGCGATCGCCGACCACCCTGTCGACCAGGTGGAGCTGGACGGTGACTTCTAACGCTAGTGTAACTCACACCCGGTGGAGGTTCGTCACCGTGCACAAATGGCTGGTGGAACTGCAGTCTGGAGGGTTCATGTGCATACTGTAGAGTACGGGTGGCAACATCGCATACCTCCCTGATCATGTTCGTGATACGTGGGGGACAGTCGTCCAAAGTTGTATCCAACATGATTCTCATCTGAGACATTGCTTGCAACTACAACAATGAGGTGAATATGGTTGTTAAATAATGTTGAGGAAACATATAGTATTAATTGTGAAAACTAGAGGACATGAAGGAAATACCGTATACTCCAGAGTAGCCCAATCTCCATGAAAACCCTCCGCAATTGTTTCGGCCCGGCCTGGCTGATCAACCAGGGTCACTGTTCTCCGGAAATACCATTCCATGTATTCTCGAGTGGGTGTGTACGGATCCGCTAGCCATTGCACATAAACTTGTCGTTGTCCTCGATGTTCCCAAACATCGATATATCTTCTCAGTTCCACCCGCCAGTCCAATCCTGACCTCCCGCGACGGTCTCTAGTATGAAGCAATTTTTGTTCATCCTTACTGACCAACTGGATGGGTATTGGCTGGATGAGGCCAAACTGGCTGAGAACACGATGTACGTGATGGTACTCTACGACATGCCAGCTAATGAGGTCAACAGACAATAGCCAGTTGTGGCTACCAGCTGTACAATACTGTGGGAGTTGTTGCACGACATCCTCTGTGTACGGCTGCCAAATAAACTGCAATGACAGGTAGGTCTTGTTGTTAGCTCTGAGAATCCCTTATAACCATTAGTCCAAGTTCAGGAAATTCGAATGTCAATATACCTGTCTATCATGAAGAGATGTTAGCTGATCGCGGTACACTTTAAGTACGTCCATAGGTGATTGGGATAAATCGTGTCGCGCTCTCCACCTGTTAGGAACATAGTGAATACTATAAGTCATTCCTAGTAATTTCCTTGCAGTTAAAATAGTAACTCCCGACGAATTCAATACGTACCTGGAACCAACAGCACTCATTGTGGCGATCACCGGTAGTCGTCCGGCTGGACGGATGCATGGGATTCGCTCCCATGCCCACAGCTGACAAAAAATGAAATAAAATTTAATGTAATATATGAGGTCACGATCGACAGTATATACACCCGGCAATATTAACCGACAATGTTACCTGTAGCAAGACTAGCGGTCCAGATATGGATTTCACTTGTGGGATGGCAGCGTCACATAAACACCTGTACAAGTGTGCCAAAATGGCACTACCCCAACTGTATTGACGTGATGCACCGAGGTCCATCAGTGGAGACAAATACAACAAAAGGATAAGGTGTCCGGATGTGTCTGACAATAGCATTCCACCAACCAGCAGTAGAATGAAAACCCTAGCCCGTTGTTGACAATCTACCTCAGTAGCATCAACAGGGAATGAACTATGTAACAATTCTCCCAACCAGCTGGCCTTTATGCGACCTCCTCTGATAACGCTCGAGTTCGGTGTAGCCCCTAGGTAGTCTCTGCATATTGTCTGCCAGTCCTCCATGCATCGGCTAGTGTCCACTCCAGAAAGTGGCATGACATCAATCGGTAGACCCCATAACATGCCCACATCCTGCAAAGTTATCGTAGCCTCCCCAATTGGTAGGTGAAACGTGTGAGTCTCAGGTCTCCAACGCTCCACTAAGGCTGTGACCAAAGAATGATCAATGAGAATCGGAGCAGAATCCAACAGTCCTTGAAATCCAGCCTCACGCACGTAGCGCATGACTGGATCAGGGATTTGAGCAGTCCAACAAGCCCCATCGTACCACCTCACCTGCAGTGCCTGATCCTCTAATTGACCATTGTACAGAACACGTGCACGGTGCTCCTGGTGCAGGTACAGTAATGTGTCGTCAATCGGACCCGGATGATACATGGTGTATACCTGCTGATAATCAGAATCACCTGGCAAATAAGCAGAATCAAGCTCTCCAAATAAGTGACAAAATTACAGGTTCACTGATATTCAAACCAAAGTTTGCAGTAGCTTCAATTTAGACAAGTACACATAATCGTAAATATTCAAATGCGCCTAAAACACACAAATACCCAAACACAAAGTAACAAATACTGTAGCAAACAACTGACACTAGTCGCGCCCTCTCCTACGGCGGCCTCTGGAATCACCCGGCACCCTCTCATCCATTTGATTCTTTCTCCTTCTCTCTGCATACTGCCCACGCCGCCTGTTGCGGAACTTTTCAATATCGGGAATCAGCCTCCAACTAGCACATTGCCACAGTGATGGATCTCGTAAGGGCATGAAACCCTGACTATATTGCTGCAAGTAGGTAGACGTGTGATATACCTTGTCACATAGAGTAGCTGGGTCGTCACGCCTATGCCTACAGACAGCTAACGCATGTGAACATGGGAAGCGAAAAATTTGCCATTCACGACAAGTACACAACTTTCTCCTGTATTTGACCGTGTACTGGCTCTCACCGATGCTGCCATCAATGGTCCTTGTCACAACCCTATAAGTTTGTGACGCAATCCCAAAAACAGTGACAATATGTCCCTGTGCCAACGTGTCTTGCTTCTGAAATTTTTTCCAAATCCTAGAAGGGAACACATACCTAAATATTTGAACATCATTTCAGAGTCAAGAAAGTAGGACAACAATCCATGAAGAACTGTAATGTTGTTAGAAAGTACCTCCAGTTCGTGGCATCCGTTACCCTTTGAGCAAACATTTCAACTGTTCGTTCGAAGGTCGCTTTGACACACGCAGTTATCGGGAGATGTCGTGCGCGCCTTAAACAGTTGTTGAAGCTCTCTGACAAATTGGTTGTTAGAATTCCCCAACGTCGATCACCCTCATCAAATGCAAGGCACCACTTACTGGTATCATGTTTTACCAACCATTCCCAGGCAGACGGTTCGATGCTCTCCGACTCCTCCTTATACCCCCTCCACATGCTCTCTCATCTGGCAGCACCAAGCTTCCAAACTAGAGTCTTCAGAGGCGCATTCCTGAACTTCCCACTGTCAGCACTAAGGAAGCTTGATTGAAAATGACGCAAACAAAACCGGTGGTATCCAGCTGGCTCCCTCCATTCATCTGTCTGTCTCATTGCATTTAAAATTCCATCATGGCGATCAGATATAATACAGATTGGCCTATTATCACCACCTACCACGTGGATACGTAGTTTCTGCATGAACCAGTCCCAACTCTCATTGGTTTCACCGTCAACAATGGCATAAGCAATTGGGAGTATGTAGTCATTTGAGTCATGTGTCACGGCAACTAGCATTGTGGCCTTGTATGCACCTCTCAAATGAGTGCCATCCACGTTAATCACCGGCCTGCAATGGCGAAATGCATCGATAGCCTGACCAAATGCCCAGAAAACGAACTTGAATTTCCGGCAACCACGCCCATGTATTCTATCGGGTACATCTGCCCACTCAACAATGGTGCTCGGATTTGCCCTGACTAGCTCATCCATATATGTGGGCAACTGTTCAAAGAATTCCTCCCAAGTTCCGAACACCAAATCAACAGCCTTCTGTCGAGCATACCACGCCTTTTTATAGGAAATGGTCACATCAAAATCCGTCTTCACATGCGCTTGTACATCTTTCACAGTGTAAGAAGGGTTAACGTCAATGTGGTGGTGAATTGCACGAGTGATCATCAACGATGTCAGGTTAGTGTTACCCGTCGATCGCCCAACCCCAACACAAGAATGACTGCTTGCCCATTTGGTGATCTCCCACATGCCATGCGAAGCCTTTTTGCTGGCTCTAGCAACCCATTAACAATTTCCGGTTCCTTCAACCACATCCTTACATTTCGCATACCATGTGCGTGACCGGCTCTCCACGACTCTGTGTTCCCTATTCATCATCGAACTCCACCTCGAAATAACTTCTACCAATTCCGGCTTCGTCCGGAATCGCATACCGACATCCAATTCGCCAGTCGCTTGAACATAACGACTAAACTCATCTCCACAATTTTTCGGGTCATAGCCATCCTCATCAGGGCCCCCATAATCCCTAAA
Source organism: Rubia yunnanensis (assembly GCA_037428765.1). Taxonomy (NCBI): domain Eukaryota; kingdom Viridiplantae; phylum Streptophyta; class Magnoliopsida; order Gentianales; family Rubiaceae; genus Rubia; species Rubia yunnanensis. Next base: position 88,945,896 of record CM075064.1, on the reverse strand, counting down.
GTAGCCCGCCGTTTCAGGATTCGCCAAATTACGAAACGACGGGGGTACAATGTTCATGCACACCACTTCTTCACTGCCTTGTCCAAGTTTCCCTTCATCACCATCCTCATCGTTCCCAACATGACCGACAACATACTCGCCAATTTCACCCACGTAATCATCATCGAACTCATTCAGGTCTACTTGATGGGCACCGTATATACCACCACTTGTGGACAGCTGGGCGCAATCGACGTGAACATACGCATTGGGTTGGCTGGACTCACCATCGACAAAACCTTGGCAATCAACAAGGGATGGTAAGGTTGGCAAAGGTGTACAGTTATGCATGTTCCTCAACAATGACACGAAAGTGCCCAAACTAATATCACCCGCACGGTCAGTAGTGCTTCTCACATTATCCAGAACGATGTACAACTCTGCTGAAGACAAGGACATTCGCTCAACAATATTGAAGAATGTCGCGGTTGACTCGTCATCCACCACATTGTAACACCAATAGTATATGGCCGAACCAATCAGCTCCGGGCAACGGTAATATAATTTCAACTGAAATCCCCCACTCGCAATACCAAGCCTTGTAAAAATTAAATTAACTAGCTCCGAGTGGCTAAACCTCCCTTCCAAAGTCACGTTCCACTCCGGTATAGGAGGGTCATAATACACACCCACAGTGGGGTCAAACTTAATTTGACCCCCTCTATACAGGTACACAAGAAAAACCATCGAACTACTGCATTATACAAATAAATAAAATGTAACTCGATATTCATAACGACAGTACACTTTTAAGCTTTTTTCATTTTCCAAACAATAGTACCACATAATTAAACTATTACTACAACTTTAATGCTAACAGTAGTAAACAAATCACACATAATCAATAAACGCATACTCACTCTCTTTCAACAATTTAGTAGAATCAAGATATATAATCACTCAAACAACGTACAATCTTTAAAAACATTATCATCAACAAGAACTTTACAAGTACTTCATAAATAATAATTTCACGCCTAATTCGATCGAAAAAAATAGGACACCAAATCGCACATAATCAATAAACACATTCGTATGATAATGAATTTTTTACATACCTTTACAAGATAACAAAAATTCGCAAAGGGGACAACAGCGGTTAATGGCGGTCACCGGCGATCAACGGCTGTCAACGGCGGATCGATGCTCGGGCTGCGAAGTTCGAAAACAAATACGATAAAAAAAACATACAACCAAACAACAATAGGAAAGCTAGAACAATTACCCGAAAACTTTGGAAACGAAGGACGGCGACGAAACTCGACCAATGACGGAGCAAGAGGCCGAAACAGGTTTGGACGGCAGTTGAAGAAAATGGTTTCAATTGCAAATGAAGAAAAGAGTTTGAATTGCATATGAAGAAGGATGAAACTGATGAGTAAATAGCTGAATGAGAAATGGATGAAGAACATTATATAGAAACATTAAAGCAAGGGTTCCACAGTTGTTTGCTAAATATTCGCACAGATGTTTGCCAAATACTCGCATGCAATGGTAATAATGCATGCAGTGGTCAAATCATTGCCCTGCCTTAAATATGGACGCATGCAATATTTGACCAAGAAAAGAATGCATGCAATTGTTATTTGATTCACATGCAATGGCCGCATGCAATTGTCAAATCTATATTTGTAAAGGGTAAATCATGCCCATGCAATTGTCAAATCATGCATGCAATGGGTAATCAGGCGCATGCATCTCTTGCCAATGAGGACGCATGAGGACAATGCGTCCTCATGCCAAGTCAATTATTTTAGGCTGGACCAAACTTTTCAGTGAGGACGCATTAGCACAATGCGTCCTCATCGACGTGGATTTGAAAAAAATGAAATTAAATTGAGGACGCATTCCGGAAATGCGTCCTCTTCTTGCCAGGGGGAAAAAAATTTAAATGCATTGAGGATGCATTTGGCAAATGCGTCCTCAGGCAAAAAAAAGAGAAAAATATAGAGGACGCATTTTGATAATGCGTCCTGCCCAATTGTATCCATGGCCATACACTGTAGCCATGGATATAGAATTTTACCCCAACACAAGCTCATCTCTCATTGTGCGTAAAGAGAAAGCCAGAAGTTGATGACCAGCAAGATAATATGGGACAGAGTGCTGAAAAATACAGCAGTATTGCTCCATTTGTTTTTCCTCACTGACTACTATTTTCAGTGGGCCAACCCACTACAGGATTAGTGGCGGCGATTGGCAAGGGCTGGTTCCACCGACATCAATGAGTCTATTATGTTGGAATTGCTGAGAATTGTTGCACCCTCGGGTGAATTAGACAACTCAAGGAACTTTTCAGAAAGATTTTTTCGCAAATTTTATTTCTCTTAGAGACTAAGTGTTCTTCAGTTAAAATGCTGCAATTAAGGGACGCCCTGGATCTACATGGGGTTGCTGTAGACTCCAATGGAAATTCAAGGGGTCTCCCTTTGTTCTGGAATAAAGATTTAGATATTTCAGTTTTGTGTTACTGTTTTAATTTCATTGATTTTACGGTTAAAACACATCCACTTACTTGATTTGGCATTGTACAGGAATATACGACAAGCTAGAAATGCACAAATGCCGTTTTTTTTGGGAAAAATTTCTGGCACTTAATAATAACCCCAATCTACCCTGGTTATGTATTGGGAATTCAATGAAGTTCTCCACCAAAGAGAACTTTAGAGCTCAAGAAGACGACCTCCAGGCTAAATCGATGAATTTAGACTGGCTTTAAGCCAATGTAATGTAGTTGACATTGGGTACGAGGGATACGCGTTCACGTGGTTTCAAAATTGGAAAAATCCTCGCACTGTCAAGTCTGGACTAGATAGAGCGGTAGCAACAACCAGTTGGCAAACTGCCTTCCCAGCATCAACGCCAACACGTTTTTTCAGCCATCAATCTGGCCATTTGCCCATCTTGCTACATATAAGATCTCACCCGATAGATGCTCAATCAATCCCTCGCACAGACCTTTCAGATTTGAGAACTACTAGACTCAATCACTACAATGCCAGGATAGGGTGCGAGATTCGTGGAATGACACAGCTACAGACCTCCCCAATGCTATTAAAGAATGCTTGGAGGGTCTTTCCTTTTAGGCTAAATGTGAGTTCAAAGACCAACATAAACAAAAGGAGTTGCTTTCCAATGAAATACAGACTCTTCAACAAGGAACCATCAACTCAGAAAATCAAAAGAAGATGGCATTACTCAAGCAAAGGTTTGAGCACTAACTAGATATAAAGGAGATAAAGTGGAAACAAATGACCAAGCAGCATTGGTTAGAGAAGGGGGATAGGAATACAGGTTTCTTCCATGCTTTTGCCAATAAACAAAAACAGAGAAATATCATTTATGGGCTAAAAGATAGGCTGGGGCAATGGTGCACTACGGAAGTAAATATGGAAAATATCATCTCAAGCCACTTCCATGACTTATTCGAAAGTACGAATCTGTCATCACCTGTAATTGATCAGTTAATGACAAAGGTGACTCCTGGGGTAACACAGGAGATGAATGATAAACTAACGAGACCATAAACTCAAGGAGAAATCATTCTAGCTCTAAAGAATATGTCCCCGAACAAATCCCCTGGGCTTGATGGGATGCCACTAACGTTTTTCCAAAAATACTAGAGTATTGTTGGTGGAAAAGTTACCTCCGGGGCACTAAATTATCTAAAATGAGGGTAAATTAATGCAATCTATAAATGATAGTGCTCATTTCTAAGGTCAAGAAACTGACATATGTCAAACTATTCAGGCCTATTAGTTTATGCAAATAGTCTATCGGATAATCTCAAAATGCATTTCTAATAGGCTGAAGGAGATGTTGGATACTGTCATCTTAAGCCACCAAAGTGCGTTCATCAAAAACTGACTAATCATAGATAATGTTCTTATTGCGCATGAAGTCCACCACTATATCAAGAAGAGAAGAACGGGGCGCAAATGATCTATATCCATCAAGATGGACATGAGTAAGGCTTTTGATAGAATTGAGTGACCGTTTCTACTTAAGGTTCTCATGATGATGAGTTTTAACCCTACTTTTGTCAGTCTCATTGAAAACTGCACATCAACAGTCAAATTCTCATTCACGCTAAAAACAGTTTAGAAGGGTTATACCCTCCAGGGGACTTAGGTAAGGTGACTCACTATCACCATATTTATTCATCATTTGCAGAGAAGTATACTCTCAGATTTTGAAAGAATCTACACACAAAAGGGATCTCCACGGACTAAAGATAGCTCAATCAGCACTAATTATATCTCACATTCTCTTTGCCGATGATACACTGATATTAGGGGAGGCTACCGCATATAAGGCAATACATGTGTTCATCCCAAATACCATTGATAGCGACAAATCCAGAATCCTATCCATACTACAAATGCCAGAAACAGTCAGCCATGAGAAGTATTTAGGACTCCCAATAATTTTTAGGAGGTCTAAAACAGCTCCATTGGAACTTATCAAGAACAAGATAGTGAAAAAAGTTGATAGTTGGGACAATAAACAACTATCCAAAGGAGGAAAAAAAGTGCTTGTTAAAGCGGTTTTACAATCCATACCCATCTATACCATGTCTTGCTTCATGCTTCCTGACAATGTGATAGAGGATACACACCAAACATACGCTAGATATTGGTAGGGGGTTACTTACCAAAAACAGAAGATACACTGGGCTCAATGGAACCAATTATGCTTACCAAAGGGACTATGGGGACTAGGATTCAAAGATCTCAAGATTTTTAACACAACAATGTTAGGCAAATAGGCCTGGAGAATACTTAGCAACCCAGAGTTAATGGTGGTAAGGGTTATAAAGGCTAAATATTTTCCTCAATCATCTATCCTAGAGGCTAGCCTAGGCTACAACCCATTATATGCATGGTGATCTATCCTGGGAGAAAATTTTTTTTATTGAAGTTAGGCGTTCGTAGGCGCATCAGATCTGGGGTAACGACAAAAATTAAACATGATCCTTGGCTACCAAGAGTTGGAAACCCAAAGCCCCAATCACTTCTGTTATCTTTCCCGGATGACATGGCAGTAAGCCAATTGAAAATAGGAGGCACGAATCAATGGAATGAAAGTCTCATTAGAGAAACTTTCAATGAGAAGGAAGCCTCTCTTATCTTAGCCATACCATGTAGCAACAACCGTTATCACTATTACACATTGATCTGCTTCACTACGCGTGCATTAACCGATGCATTTGGCATACTTTTTAGTTAGTTTTATTTGGTGGATTACTAGTATTAGTTGAGTTTATGTGACAAGGGATTTAGATAGCCATGTTTGGTTTTCTTGTCTGAATCCCTCATTTTGTAAACTTAATTGGTACTAATGGACATTTGTATACAATGGCTCCTTGATCTTCCTTGTGATCATCTTTAGTAGGTCGCCCGTGGGTACTTTTGGTTTAAATTCTATGTGAAGCCCGTTCGTAAGGGCGGTAGAAGATATTGAAGGCCGTTTGCAAGGACGGTAGTAGAGATCAAAGGCCATTCACCTCTAGAATGGTAGAAGATGAATGCTAGAACATCAAATTGTGGTAGTAGAAGGATGAATCCAAAGATCGACGACATTGGAGTTCAAAACGGCCAAGTGGGAAACGATGAATCGTGGTTTAGTGGTATGGAGATGCATTGGGAACTCCAACACTTTAGGTTAGATAGTTGGAATTCACCAACTTACCCAATGCCTCAAAACCAATCCCTAGGATTGGTTCCCAAATCGGATTATATAGAAATTTTGCAAGCTATAACTAATGTGACCAAGATTAGTGATTTACTCCAATCACAAATGCTTAGCGAGATCAGAGATTTGGGAACTCAACTATTCTCAATCATTGGGAAAGTTGAAGGGCAAGTTCTTGATTTGATGAATAGGGTGAGCCAACTAGAAACCCAATTTTCTGAAAATGAACCATCCCTAGTTGAATGTGAAGATTTGATAGATGAATCTAAAGGAGATGGGGAATGGTTTTTTGAGAGTGAAGAAGTCAAGGAAGGGGTAATTGTACTTATTATTACATATTACCTATTTTCACCTCGACCTCTGCCTATAGAACCGATTCCCACATTTTTGAAAACGTTAGAGGAAACCATAGGGAATACAATTGAATATGCTAAGCTTCCATACCACCTATTTCCTCTCAGGTTGACCTCTCCTCTACTATATCTTACTCTTGGAAGATTATTACCCCCACCTCTTATGTTTTGGTTGTCTAAGGTGACGGGGTCATGCCCCTATCTCTGACCTTTAAGCATTTGTGATTGGAATAAATCACTAATCTTGGTCACATTAGTTATAGCTTGCCGATGACCTTATGGATAACAATAGGGTCATGCCGATGACCTTTAAAATACGGAGCTTCTAGGGAGGCAACCCGAGCTTTAGAAAGAAGAAGATTAGTTTAGCATTTTTTGGTGTGTTTTTCTATTTTTAAATTCTTTTGTTTTTGGGACACTATTACACTTGGTGTGCATGTTTTTTTTGTAGGAAACTTATGGTTCTTGGAGGAAGGTGAGCAACAAGGGAGTCCAACTTATGGACCATGTAGATGTACACAGTTTATGATGCTCAAAATGGTGGACATGTAGAAGAACCAAACCCCATATTCATGGGGAGTGTAGACGTGCACGACCCATGAAGCTCACATACTTTCCTACACTGCCCAATCACCATTTCTTCCCAACCAACACCCAACCACCACTAAAGTACCACCCAAAACCCATCGACCCGTAAAACCCTTGAGACACACACATCGAGACCTAAGAGGTAACTCTCCATTGTGATTCAATTCCTTATTCGATTTGTGATGCATAATAGTGGTTAGATTGAGCTTTCTTGATTAGAGGTTAGGGTAGTATATTGGGGTGATGGTAGTTTGTTCTTTACATTCCATGATCGTGACATCAAGGGTAGATTTTAGAGTTCATTTTCAATTATAAGTGCTTTCCTATTTCTTGACATATGTTCTTTTATTTTGTATATGTATTGAGGATAATGCAAGCTTTAAGTGTGGGAAGGGTATTAGATAGCACTTATGATTTTTAGTTGTTTCTATGTAGTTAATAGCTCTCTTATGAGCATTTGAAAAAATTTAAAAATAAATAAAAACTTGGACAAGTCGAAAACCCAAAAGGGCGACTTGGGTAACATTAGGAAAAACCCGGATAGGTCAAAAGACCTTGGTAAAAATGAGAGGGTAGGCCCAGTTAGGCTTACGAGCCTAGGTAAAAAAGAGAGGTTGTGTGGAAAAAGGTGAGAAGGGAGTACCCTTTGTGTGTTAAAGCTAGGATGAAAACCCGAAAGGGCTCCTAGGCAAAATGAGAGAAATTGAGAGAAAACAAAAAACTAGGTTGAATGCATGCTTCCGCAGTAGATTCTTTTTGAAGATGACTCTTTGATTTCTTTGGGATCATTTTGGGAAAAGAAAGCTAGTTTAACACATATTTTGTTAGCTTACCTTTTTCCACATTTTTCTTTTGGTTGCCTTCTGTGGGTACTTTTTGTTTACATTCTATGTGAAGGCCGTTCGTAAGGGTGGTAGAAGATATTGAAGGCCATTCGTAAGGACGGTAGAAGAGAACAAAGGCAATTCACCTCTAGAATGGTAGAAGATGAAGGCCATGAACATCAAATCGTGGTAATAGAAGGATGAAGCCAAAGGTAGGCAGCATTGGAGTTCAAAGTGGCCAAGGGAGAAACGGTGAATCATGGTCCGATGAGTTGCGGGCGATCCCTTGCTCTTACGTTCGAGTGTTTGCTCATCGTTTAGGCTCGTGAGTCGAGAATGATCCGAGAATAATTATAATTCAAGGTTGGTTGAATTGGATTTGTATTCTCGATTACTATATAATCGACTACTAAAACTTTCAAATCAGACTAATGGTTCACCAGCGGCGAAGGAAACAAGTTCAGCCTGCCGAGGCACCAATGGGTTGGTGTGGGCCGTGCATGGTTTGGCACCAATGCCCCACGCCAAAGGAGGTGCCTCGCACCAGCCATGACGGGCCGCCAAGCATGAATTGAAGACCCCTCCGTGGGACTAAGTATGGGCGCAGGACATCCCATTTTAGGCATCCTGCCCCGTTCCAAGTCATTATGCCGAGACTAGCACACAGGATGTGGGAATCCATGTGGTCCACACCTAAGTTTTCTAAGAAAAGAACCTAGCCTGACTATGGCTTGCGCCAACGGCCATGGGCGCAGATCAGGACTTCAAGATTCAGCGCCCTGACGGTGCCCTGTAGCGAGTGACGCAGCCCACGCCAGGAGATAACGCGACCTGCACCAGCCCTTGCGCTTCGCATGCTCTGAAGATCTGTGCCTCACAGAAGAATTTTTGCCCCATTCGATATGAATATCTGTGCCACAACCCAGACCTCACGTCCCGTGCCACCAAGGACACGCCACATGATGCATCATCCGTGACGGTCCGCTCCAAGCGGCATTTTCTCATCATTTTGGTCATAACTCTCTCATTTTTCATCTGATTTTCCTCTACCATATATTAAAATCTTCGTCTCTCCAAGATCTATCAAATGCACTAAAGTAAATCTCCAGAAGGTTCACAAATTTGAGCAGTTTATTCGAGAAAGTTTCAGCGGCTAGAGGGAAATGATAACTAGGGCTTTGACCTAAATTTGGCCTATTTTGAGCCTATTTTTAGGCCCAATCTTATAATACTTTATATAGGAGCCTTATTCTTATACTAAAACCTAAGTAGTTATTATTTAGAATTTTCTTCTCTCTAGTTTAGAGAGAAGGGAGCGGAGAGTACTTCTTCTTCATCCTTCTCATTTTCTTTTTCTTTTTTTCCCTTTATTTTATTTTTTCTTATATCCATGGAATCTACCCTAATATTTTCCATGGATCTATCCTTTGTAGAGTAGATTTATAGTTTGAGGATAAATTGATGTGACTTGGTTATATGTTTCTGCCTTTTGAGATTCTATAGTTCCTCCTCATTTTGTGTTAATAATATTATTGTGATTTGCTTTTGAGTTTGAATGCATGAATATTACACCGCATAAAAGCACACACTTTGGGTTGTATTCATGCTAGGTGCACATATCGATGCCCCCATGGGAAGGGAAACATGTATGTTTGTATGGGTGGAGGGGAACCAGTCTGCGTGAGTGTGTGCACGAGAGAATTAAGGTCACCCTGATCAACTTACCATCACACCAGTCTTAGCTGACTTTGTAAAGTTGTTTGACGGGTTCCGGGTAGAGATAGCTTAATTAGTAGCAAGCTAGGGTTACAAGAAACCCTAGTATCACAGATAAGGTGGCTACGATCCTTGGGCCTAATTGTTAGGACCGAGGTTAGTAGTTGCATTCGTGGTGGAAGCTCGGGACGTAATCGCACATTGGAGAATCAAACCTACAACAATGGTAGTACCTTGTTGTACTCCCCTAATTATAATGGCAGTGTCGATGTAGGGATGCGAGAGCACCTACCGTGATAGTGACGAGGAAGTGTATGTCATTGGCCACACCACGTGTTATGAACACACTATTAGGTTTGCTTAGATCTTTATGTGTAAGAATCAAGGATAGAAGCACTAGATTTACCAAGTCACTCAATGATTTCCTCAAGTGCTTGCTTTAAATTGTAGTTGTGTTCTTTTACTTTGCTTGTTTTGTAGTTGCTAGATTGAAAATTTAACCCTCCCCTTTTTGCATATTTATTTTACTAGCTATTCCTTTCACTCGTACGGATTGACGACCCGTACAAGTTTGTGTTTTAGGTTGGTACATTAGACCTAGCATCTTTGTAGGCAAACCCAGGGCTTGACGCTGACCACCCTTTGGGTAGCATAACCGTGAGATCGGGGTGCATAGTATAAATTTCTATCTTTGACCTCTGTTCTCGGCTCGGCTAAAAATAACAACCCTGGGTCAAGGCGGGTCACACATGGTCCCGACAGGCAATGAATAATGGTAAGTACACGGTTAAGTCAGCGTACAACTTGGGCATTAACTCTCCAGTCTATTCCTATGCAGGATACATGGCGAACAACAGTTTGAGTCCCTCACAACATTGGAACAAATCTGTAATCTAAGAGTGCCACCAAAAATGAAACATTTGTTATGGAGATTATGCAAGAACTAGCTGCCATCAGTGTCTAATCTTCGACAAAGGCGTGCGAGATATGAAACAACATGTTTAACATGCTCGAGTGAGGACACTTCTCTATCCCATATATTCTTCAAATATCCCGCAACACACCACATCTGGTTCGCAGTAGATCTGTATGAAAAAAATATATAGATACGAACAGACCAGTGCAGAACTATGGCCCTAGGAGCTTAAATTAGAACTATTTAGTCATGACAGGGCCCTCGCGACTATGATGCTATACCGGCTATGGACTCGCAGAAACAAGCTCCTTCATAGTGAACATCATGTACTCCATCCACAACATAGTTTTCTCTATGCTAACAAGCAACCAGATAGCCTTGCACAAATTACAGAGCCTTTATCTAAGCAAAACCCCTGCCTAACTCCAGAAATCCAAGAAGGAAACACTTTATATTTTGATGCTGCAACATCCAATAATAGTACCTTCTTAGGATGGTATATAAGACACAAAAATGGTACATGGGTTTATGGAGAAGCATGCAGGCTACACGTTCCATACAATGCTAAAAATGCAGAGGCCCTGTCACTAAGGGTAGGTTTACAAACTTCCATGAAGAAAGGACTATCGATCCAACACATTCAAGGAGATGCACAAATTGTAGTCCACGCTATCAAAAATAGAAAAGAAGACCTATCGATTTTGGCTTACTCATAAATGATATATGAGCCCTTATGGAATTCCACAATCTTCTTAATATAGATTAGATTATACGGCAGGACAATGTAATGGCCTATACTCTGGCTAACCATGCCAAACAATCCAGAGATCAGATCTCTAGATGAGATCATATCCCGCAATGTGTAACAAACTTCTTTAACAATCAATGAATACACCTTTCACCTCAAAAATAAAATTAAATTAGAAGGAAACCTCAACTCAAACTCTCTAACTTCTCATGTATTAAATATCAATTAATTTAACAACCATAGCAAATGACGTCATTGTAATTAGGGTATAAAGAAATACAAAATCCCTTCTTCTCCCTCACAAGTCATCTCCTTCACGGTCTTCTGACTTGTCTTCATCTGCAACTCTAGCAGAACCATAAGGGTGGTGGATTCATAGATCCATCCTTCTCTTCTTCGTCCATGACCGATAATTTCCTTATCTGGCGAACCATAGGGGTGGCTGGCGCACCCCTTCATTCCGCCACTGACTTTGCGGGGCATTAACTTTGCTTCATAGTATTGCATGAAATGTTTGTGTGTCTAATCGATGATGAAGCTGTGATATATGAGGTTATCTATATACATCCATGCATTTCAGTTATTAAACTGATTTGATCCAGTGGCGGACCCAGACTTATATATGAGGAGGCTTGATATTATTAAGAAACTTAAACATTTAATACATCAAAATTCAAACATTCAATGATAAAAGGCAAAGTCTTGGGAAAGACCATCATTCCATAAACTTATAGGAAAATGGAGTTTAATTAAAATAATAAAAGGTAAAAGGTCGTGGTTGCAATATTAAATATTTATTATGCAACATGTAGTAGTTATAAAGTTTACGACCTGATTCATGCAAACCGAACATTTTATCTTCATTTCTTCTGATTTGATTTTAAATTTTGGTCTTTCTATGCCTTATGAAAATACTGTCTTTCAAGAGACGACCTCATGATAAAATTGTAAAATTATTGAAATGCAAATTTTTTATCACAAACGCAAAAAGAAATCACTAAAATAATTAGATTATACTATTTTCTACTATTTCTACTTCATTATATATTTTTTATTAGGTCTCTTGAATGATAAAGATCTACTACCTAAAAATTTTATAGAAATTTATAACCTAATAGTTTTAAATGTAAAGAATTGTACAAAATAAAATTATTACTATAACTTCAATAACAAAAATTAGTAAAAGATGTATTCAATTTTCATAAATTCAACGATTAAAATTAATTTCTACCATTAAATAACAAGAAAATTAAAATTTACAAGCTCCTAACAACCATTTGAATTGAAAAATAATAATTAAACTTATGTATTTAATCAATATAAAATAAAAATTAAATTTATGAAAGTAATATAAAATAAATAAAATCGTAAAAAAATATTACAAACTAATTTGAAATTATTCCTTTATCTTGATGCAATGTCCACTCCTTATATTAGACATGGTTAGTATTCTCTGGTCAAAGTACTGCTGTTTGTTGCTTGTTATTGACAGGTACAAGGGAATGGATGGAGGGCAACATAGAGATATTAATCAGGAAAGAATCAACATCTTAGAGGACTACTCCAATTGCATACTGAAGCAATACATTAACTCTGAAGCACTATCTACAACTCCTGATAGCTGGCTTTATCACATGGACCGACCACTTTCTTATGCTGTCAATATGAGTGAACCACTTCTGGGGAAGTGTTTCGCAAGGGGATACTATGGGAGACCATCCCTTAATGTCCACACTGGGGATGGAGGCATTAATATGGTAGGCTATAGTAGACTCCGAACTAGACTAAAAGGCCGGACTCATGCTAACACATGGGTGTTAGCATTGACTATGGAATTGATCTTGATGTACATAGCTTTCCAAGAATCTACTTCAGATGTACTCAAACCGATCTTTCATTTTTCTTATGGCTTGGGAAGCCTAACATATACCCCTCACTTAGGTGAGTTTATATATATAAAAAATAAGATATGAAGTATTTGGATTGGATTAGAATTAGAATTTAAATTGAAATTTGAAGTTTATTTGGATTGGAGTATAATAAAAATGAGAGGCCTAGTTTCTTTGGGAAGAGGGATTGTGGTGTTATAATCCAGGGTCTGTTTTGCAAATACTCCAAGCCTAGGCCTCATCGATTATTAACTAATTCAGTTAGAACAGTTATACATCTCTGTGAGCTAGCTACATATTTAGTTAGGAATTGCTTCTGTTAAATAGCTGAAGGAAATAATAGATTAGCTCGGTTAGAATCACATTGATATGTTTTTTCTCATCTCAAACTCTTATTCTTTCTCATCTAAACCTGTATGTTTCTTGGTGAATTTCATAATAGAAATTATTAACAGAAGGATTCTTCTGTTGAGTTTTGCATCCTGCCAGATCATAACATTTGGTATCAGAGCCACTCGGTCTTCGGATTTCAATGGCGGACATTGTGACAATAGAAGATCGTGATTGCTCGTGATTGATTGTGATTGATTGATTGTGATTGATCTTGATTAATTTCTAATTAATCAAGATTTATCTTGTCTATATTTAGAACTAGTCCAGATTCATTGTATCATTCATATGAAAAAACCTATATATTACTTTGTAAATGGTAATAGAAAATCAAGTTGGAAAATTCCTTTCATGGTATCAGAGCGTTGCTGATCCTCTCTCCCTACAGTTTCAATTTTTTCGACCTCCCCTATTTCTTCTTCATTCGGCCGCCCCTCTCCCCTCTTCTTCTTCAATTGATTTTTTTTTCTCGATCATGACTAACAACAAGAATTCAGACAGGTTGTCCCTCAACACTATGATCCATTTACTCAATACGAAGTTGGATGCTAACACATACCTGCAATGGAAGCAGCAGGTTCAATATGTGTTTAGATCGCAGGGATTGTATGGTCATCTTGATGGTTCTAGTCCTTGCCTAAATTTCCCAGTGATGCAGACACCGGTTTCCTCCTCCTCTTCTTTGCCTGATGATGCTGCGTTTCTCAAAGCTAGAGAGGTCTTTGATAAGACCAAGGCTATCTATGATGATTGGGTTGCTGATGATCAACGAGTCTGCAGTGTGCTTTATTCTTCTCTCTCTTCCGATGCCAAGAACGAAATCTCGCAGTGCACCACCGCGAAGGAGATGTGGGATGCCTTTGCCACGGTATATCAACACAGTACTGCCATTGCAACCTTCAGTCTTCGCCAACAGGCCGACATCATCCGGAAAAATGGTACTGTTCATGAGCTTCACCTTTCCTTCATGAAAATTTTTGATCAATTATCTATCATGGGAGAACCAGCTAGTAATCTTGAGAAATTGATTTGGTTTCTTAATGCTTTGGGGGCTGACTTTAAGCATTTTAGTGCACCTATTGCTACCCGTAAGCCTCTTCCTGGTTATATGACTGTGGTTGATGAGGCTAAGGGATATGAATCTTTTATTGTTAATGTGGAGAAAACACAGTTGAATAGTGTCCAGGGGCAAGTAAATTCTGGTCCAATTGCTTTTGTGGCTTCTGTACAGCAGCAGGGAGAAGCTGGTTCAGACCAGCAGCCAGCCGTGGGCGGCGCGTGGGCTCACGCGCCGGTGGAACCCGTGCGTGGCAGTGGCGCGTGGGCCCCACGCACGGCTGGAAATGGCCGTCCCGGTGGCCGACGTGGTGGCAGAGGCTCCTGGAAGGGTTCTGGCCGTGGGTCCTGGTCTAGATCTGCTGCATATGGGTCTCCAATTCAGTGTTATACCTGTGAGGGTTTCGGTCACATTGCTAGTCAGTGTCCTTCGGCCAATCCTCGCTCTATGGCTTCGGCTCCTCAGCCTTATGTTCAGCAGCAGTACTCGCCTTATGTTGGTCATGCTCCTCAGGCAGTTCAAGCTCATCTTGTTCAGTATTATCCGCAGTATGCTCCTCCGATGCTTCAGGCGCTTCCCACACCACCAGGTTTTGCAGCACCTCAGTATTCTGCTCCTTCAGCATATCCCACTCAGCCATCTATTGCAGCACCTTAGTATTCTGCCCCGAGTGTTGCTTCATTGATCCCTGACTGGTATATGGATTCAGGAGCGACTAATCATATGAGCTCTTCTGCTTCCAATCTATCGAGTGTCACTCCGTACAATGGTAACACTCTTGTCTCTGTTGGTAATGGTGCGTCTATTGCTATTGCTGGTATTGGTAATGCTCGTATTAGTTCTACCTTACATTTATCTGATGTGCTGCTTGTGCCTGCAATTGTTAAGAATCTCTTATCAATTAGCAAGCTTACTCGTGATCTGTGTGCTATTATTACCTTTGATGATTAGTCTTTTGTCATCCAGCACAAGGTCACCAGGGCAATTCTGGGGCGGGGACACGTTGAGGATGGCCTATATATGCTGGACCGTGGTGAAGAAGCACTTCTGTCATTTGTTAGACAAAACAATAATAGAGCATCTTTTGAGATTTGGCATGCTCGATTAGGACATGTGTCCTCTAGCACTGTTTCTTTGTTGAACAAGAATGGGTATTTATCTCTTACTTCTGTGCTTCCTAAACCTGGTATTTGTGAGTCTTGTGCTATGGCAAAGGGTCGGAAATTGTCTTTTGTTGATAATTCTAAGCGTGCGGCTCATGTTCTTGACTTAATTCATTGTGATTTATGGGGGCCTTCTCCAGCCTTATCTGGAAGTGGTTTTGCTTATTATGTTGTGTTTGTGGATGATTACTCGCGATTTACCTAGTTTTATCCTCTTCGTCGCAAATCAGACTTTGTTGACATTTTTTTTTTCAATTCGAAGCATTCGTGGAGAATCAGTTTTCATCCCGCATCAAAGTTTTTCAAAGCGATGGTGGCACCGAGTTTATCAATAACATGTTGCAGTCACACTTTGGGGCTCGTGGCATTCATCATTAGGTGTCATGCCCATACACTCCAGAGCAGAATGGTAGGGCTGAACGGAAGCATCGACACATAACGGAAATGGGGCTGTCCATGCTTCTCCACTCTCACATACCTATCTCATACTGGGATGATGCCTTTAGTGCTGCAGTTTTCACTATTAACCGACTACCCACTCCTGTTCTTGATAACATCTCTCCTTTTGAGGTTTTATTTGGTCGGCCCCCGGAATACTCCAACTTTCATCCTTTCGGGTGCCGTGTGTTTCCATATGTTCGACCGACTGCAGCTCACAAACTTACCCCTCACAGTCTTCCATGTGTTTTCATTGGCTACAGTGCACAAATGCTTGGATACGACCTCCGGACGTACTTACATGACTCGACATGCCCGATTTGATGAGTCTCACTTTCCCTTTTCCACTGTATCCTCGGAGGTTCAGTTTTCATCCCTGGATGTTTCATCTTTTTTGGACCCTACTGATTCAGACTTGTCTATCACCATCCCTGATCCTGCTTCGGCTTCACTGACTTTGCCTTGTTCGGTGTGTCCAGATTCCTCGTCCACATCTGAGACTGCAGCATCGATGATTGCCCCTGCTGAGGATGTGGTTGTTACACCACCACGATCTCCTGCTTCTTTGACCACACAGACTGATCCCTCTAGTGGTTCGACTGTCCTCTCCAGCATCAGTTCCAGTTCAGCATCAGCCAGTTCCTCGGACGGTTCCTCTGGAAGTGCTTCTCCGACTCCTCAGGTGCCCCATCCTCATCCCATGACCACTCGTTTACAGGATGGGACACGTGTTGTCCGTAATCTTGGCCCAGATTTTGTGGCAACAGGATTGGTTGCAGAACTTTTGGAGCAGAAGGAACCACGTCATTTTCGAGCTGCGGCGAAAGATTTAAGATGGGTTGCTTCTATGGATGAGGAAATGGCTGCTCTTCGCCGTCAGCAGACGTGGGAGTTGGTGCCTTGTCCTCCGAATGTTAATAGTGTTGGCTCTAAGTGGATTTATCGGCTAAAGTACCGTCAGGATGGCTCTATTGGTCGTTTTAAGGCCCGTCTGGTGGCCCAAGGATATTCTCAGATACCGGGGTTTGACTTTGATCATACTTTCAGTCCGGTGATTAAAGCTGCCACTGTTCGTACTGTCCTTGCCATTGCCACCATGAGGAAGTGGCCTTTACATCAGTTGGACGTCAAGAATGCCTTTCTTAATGGTGTTCTTGATACTCCTGTTTTCATGGCTCAGCCGGCTGGTTATCAGGATCCTGCTCGCCCTCATCATGTCTGTCGCTTACGGAAGGCCATTTATGGACTCAAACAGGCACCCAGGGCGTGGTTTGACCGGTTCAGTTTGTTCGTCAGGCAGTTGGGTTTTGTTGGCAGTCTTTCAGATCCTTCACTGTTTGTCTTCTCTCAGGGCACTATTGTTCTTTATCTTCTGGTCTATGTTGATGATATCATTCTCACTGGGAACAACAGTGTTGCTATTCGGCAGTTCATTGCCCGTGCTGATCGTGAATTTTCTGTCAAGGACTTGGGTTCTCTCAGCTATTTTCTTGGTTTAGAGGTTACCTCTACCTCTACAGGGCTGTTCTTGGGCCAAGCCAAGTATGTTAGGGATATTCTTCAGCGAGCTGGGATGTTGGATTCTTCTCCGGTCTCTACTCCGTTCTTGCCGCTGTCCCAGCTTCATAGCAGTACGAGTGGACCATTTCACAACCCTAAGGTGTATCGTTCCCTTGTTGGCGCCCTTCAGTACCTTACCATTACTCGACCTGACTTGTCCTTTGCGGTCAATTCAGTGAGTCAGTTTCTTCAGGATCCACGTGATGATCATTTTTCTGCTGTCACTAGGATCCTACGATATGTTCGGGGCACGTTACATTGTGGTCTGACCTTTGGAGTTGGTGGCGTTTCGGAGGTTATTGCCTATTCGGATGCTGATTAGGCGCGTTGCTTGGAGACCCGTCGGTCCACCTATGGCTATGCGGTCTTTCTTGGTGGCAACTTGGTCTCGTGGAGTGCCAAGAAGCAATCTACAGTCTCTCGCTCGAGCTCAGAATCCGAATATCGAGCTCTTGCTAACATAGCCTCGGAGGTGGTTTGGTTGTTGCATATTCTTCGCGATCTTCAGTTTCCGTTGCAGGGTTCGCCTCTGCTTCTATGTGACAATAACAGTGCTATCTTTCTTGATGAGAATCCCGTTGCTCAAAACGGGCCAAGCATATTGATATTGACTATCATTTTGTACGGGAATTGGTGGCTGCTGGAAAACTTCGTGTTAGTCATGTCTCCACTTCGCTGCAAGTTGCGGACATTTTCACCAAAGGGCTTAATCGTGCATTGTTTGACTTTTTCGGGTCCAAGCTTTGCGTCTCAGTCAACCCGACGCTTCGCTTGAGGGGGGTGTGACAATAGAAGATCGTGATTGATCGTGATTGATTGATTGTGATTGATTGATTGTGATTGATTGATTGTGATTGATCTTGATTAATTTCTAATTAATCAAGATTTATTTTGTCTATATTTAAAACTAATCCAGATTCATTGTATCATTCATATGTAAATACCTATATATTACTTTGTAAATGGTAATAGAAAATCAAGTTGGAAAATCCCTTACGGACATCACTAGGCATCGGACTTCGGAGAATCAGCTGAAGGACATGGACATCAAACTTGCAGAATCCGTGCAAGATTTTCTTATTCAAACCAGAGAGCTTCGGGAGCAGATGAAAGCACTAACGCTTAAAGTTAGTGATTCTTTGGATTCAAATCTCAGGAGTCAAATTGAACTAAGGAGTGAGTTCAAGGCGGAATTGAGCAAACTACAGGAAGACTCGAATAGGAAATACGAGAAATTGATGGAGATGATGCAACCTAGGGGACAGGCGGGAAGAGTTAGAGGGAAAGATGTCGCGGAGAGTTTGAATCATCATTCCCAAGTTGAGAATGCAATTTTAGGTATGAAACCAGCCCAAGAACATATATCTGTGATCAGTAATAGTAGATGTGAGAATACTCATTCTTTGAATAACTCTCCTATTCTGGTTAATCCAAAGGTAATCCTAATGATAATATGCATATGTATGGATGGAGAGATATGAATGATAATCATGCTAGAGTAGCTTTAACTATTTTTTTCCGGTCATAATCTCTCAGAATGGTTGAGAAAATGTCAAGAATTCTTTGCCTATTACAATGTGCCTGAGGTGATGAAAGTAGAAACTATTGAATTGTATTTGGAAGGGAAGGCTGAGATTTGGTTTCAGGGAGAGAAGTTCATTAAGGGAAATATGTATTGGATAGAATAAAGTGAGGCCTTAACTAAGAGATTTACAGAAGTAGGAGGCAGGGATGCAGTAGAAGAATTTACTAAACATTACCAAAGAAGTTCTGTGAAATTGTATCAGGAATCCTTTGAGAAATTAAAATCTCTGGTGTTGTTGACTAATCCTACATTGACTGAAAAATTCTTTATATCCAGTTTCATTAGTGGTTTAAAGGATGAGATTAATCCAGTTGTAAAAATGTTCAAACCTTCTAGCCTAGAAAAGACTATAGAGATTGCTTCACTTCAAGAAATGAATCTTGATATGGTTAATAGAAGAAGCAGAACTGGACAGAATGTAGGAGATTTACAAGGAAGTGTTAGGCCTGGTTATAGTGGACAGAGAGGGAAAATAGGTAGCACTTATCAGAGGAAACCAGTGAGCGAACGTTTTAAAAGGATCTCTTCACAAGAATAGCAATATAGGAGAGAAAATCATCTCTGCTATAAGTGTGGAGAGAAATACACTGCAGGTCAAATCTGTAAGTTTAGACAGATTCATCACATCTCTAGCCCAGTGGAGGATTCTAAAGATATTTTAGTAATTGAAGATGATTCAGAGGAGTTAAAAATGTTGGATAATGCTGAGGAAAATGTTTTGAATGTTGTACATAAATCTGGGAGAGTTAACACTATCTCCTTGTTGGGATATATCCAAGATCAACCAATCAAGATGTTGTTAGATACTGGTAGTACAGACAGTTTCATTGATCCTAGTGTGATCAGGAGGGTGTGATTGAGATGAGTTTTCATAAAACCTTTTATGGTCACTATTGCATATGGGAGCAGAGTAGCGGGATTCACTCCTTGTCCACAAGTCACTTGGAGAGTCCAACAACATAAATTCACTTTTGATTTGAAAGTGCTGAAGATGGGAGGTACTGATGTAGTGCTTGGAGTGGATTGGATGAAAAGTTTTAGTCCAATAGCTTTTGATTTCCATGCTCAGAATGCTCAGATGAGTGATGATGGCTTACAATGGCTATTAAAGGGAAATAAAGAAGAGCAAAAAGTGCAGTTTATGAGGCATCCTCAATCTGAGAGTATCAAGAATGAGAGGTATGGAAAAAGGGCTTATTGGGAGTAGCATGAGTCTGAGGTGAATGGGAACAGAAGATATAATTCAACTGAAGAGGGCATCAACAGAAAGGATGATCAGGTTTATGATGACAGAATGTGAATCAGAAAAAACTTGATATAAAAGTTTAATGATGAACAAAAATATTATGAGCAGAAATGTTATGAACAGGAAATGAAAACTAGACAAGGCAACTACAATGAAGGAAATTATGAGTAGAAGAAAAGGAGGATGTGGTTGGCTAATCTGTCAGAGGATCAGGAGCTGAGTTCAAACAAGGTTTCTATCCATATTCCTGAAGACATGAGTTCAGAACAAATGAAAGAACTTCAAAAGCTTTCTGATATTCAGGTTCCAGATATGTTGAAACAGGTGCCATCTTTGATGAGTTCATCTTTTGAAGAGCATTTACAGCATGTTAAAGAGGTGTTACAGGTGATGAGATTGAATCCACTATATGCCAAGCTTAGTAAATGTGTTTTGATGAGTCAAAAGTGGAATATTTAGGTCATTTGATATCATATGGAGGAGTGGAAATGGATAAAAGTAAGGTCAGCAGTATCATCAACTGGCCTGAACCTACAAATGTGAGAGCTCAGAAGTTTCTTGGGTTTGGCTGGTTAATACAGGAGATTTATCTCCAATTATGGTGTAATATGTAGGCCCTTGCATGACCTACTCAAGAAAGACAAGTTTTGTTGGAATGAGAAAGCCACATAAGCTTTTGAAACACTCAAGAAGGCTGTAACTACATCACCCGTCCTGAAGATGCATGAGTTTGACAAAACTTTTACAATAGAAACTGATGCTAGAGGTTATGGAATGGGAGAAGTACTCTTACAAGAGGGCAGACCTATAGCTTTTCTTAGTAAATCATTTTGTTAAAGAAATAGGAGTTTATCTACTTATGAAAAGGAATTGCTAGCTTTGGTATTAGCTGTGGATAAATGGAGGCATTACTTGATGGGAGGGCATTTTGTGATAAAAGCTGACCATCAAAGTCTGAAATATTTGTTTGACCAGAAGATTACTAATGCTATTCAGCACAAATGGATCACAAAACTACTTGGGATGGACTTTGAAATACAGAACAAAAAAGGGACAGAAAATGGAGCTAGATTGCAAGTAGATACAGGGAATGTTCCAACAGGTTTGATGAAGCATAAAGAGGCAGTACAGTGGGATGAGGATGGTATTTCTGAACAAGAGGTTTCTTAAGAAACTATAGGATTGTTAGACAGCATTTCTAACGTTCACCAGGTTGATCATCAAGAGGATATACAACATAAAGAGACAGTACAGGGAGATGAGGATGGTATTTTGGTATTTCTGAACAAGAGGTTTCTGAAGACACTAGAGGATTGTTAGGCAGTATTTCTAAAATTCATCAGGCTGATCATCAAGAGAAAATGCAGCTTGAAGAACAACATCAAACTCAGATTTTTGCTCTTTCTAATCAGGTTGACACTCAACCTGTCTTACTCTCAAATCCTGCAATTTTTGCAGTGACCTCAACATCATTTTTACCTATTTGGATGGCAAAAATTGTCCAGTTATGAGAATGATGATACTGCACAAGCTTATATAGCTATAGCCTTATCATAAAATGATCAGCCTCCAGAGTTTACTTATTTAATTTGAATCCTCAAGAAGGGTAGAAAAATTTATATTGGCAGTGGAGGAGAAGTTAAACAACAGATCCTAGCAGTTATGCACTCTTCACCGGTGGGAGGGTATTCTGGACAGACTGCCACTATGAGAAAGATATTGACTTTCTTTCATTGGCCTGCCATGAAACAAGAAATTACTGAGAATATTAGGAGTTGTGGTGTTTTTCAGAGATAAAGCTGAACAATGCAAAGTTCTCTTACAACCTCTCCCTATACCTAATCATCCTTGGAGAGAGATTTCTATGGACTTTATTGACAGATTTCCTGAATCTCATAGTGATGATACTATTCTTGTGGTGGGGGACAGACTAACTAAATACAACCATTTTGTAGCATTGTCCCATCCTTTCTCTGCTAAAAAAGTAGCTCGGGCGTTCTTTCATAATATCAGCAAATTACATGGAATCCCCAAAACTATTGTTTCTGACAGGAACAAGATGTTCACTAGCCATTTTTGGACTGAGCTCTTCAATAAGATGGGGGTTAAACTACAACTAAGCACCGCCTGTCATCCTGAAACAGATGGGCAAACAGAGAGTGAATCAAATACTTGAATCATACCTGAGATGTTTTTGCAGTCATAAGCCTTCTTCTTGGCGAGTGTGGTTGAGTACTGCTGAGTGGTGGTACAATATTACTCACCAGTCCAACATTAAGATGATACCATTTCAAGCCTTATATGGTGTAAAACCTCTACAGCTTCCTATGGGCATTTTAACAGATTCATTCATACCTGTTGCTTAGGACATGTTACAGCAAAGGATGAGAGTTGATCAGCTTCTCAGGGATCAGCTAAACAAGACTGTGTAGAAGATGAAAGCTGCTACTGACTAGAAATGATTTGATAGATCTTTTAATGTGGGTGAATGGTTATATTTGAAGCTCCAGAAACACAGACAACAATCCATTCAGTTCACAAGTAATTCTAAGCTTGCTTCTAAGTTCTTTAGTCCTTATGAAATTGAGAAAAGAATTGGATCAGTAGCAAATTGAAGATGCCAATCTCTAGCAGAGTACATCCGGTATTCCATATTTCCTTATTAAAGCAACATGTTGGTCCCCCCCTACATGAGGTGAGGACTGAAGTTCCAGAAGCCGAGGAGGAAGATTTGGAAGTTTTAATACCAAAACAGATTTTTCAAAGAAGAATTGTAGAGAAAGATGGCAATCAGGAAACGTAATGGCTTATTGAGTGGCAAGGACTACCAACTGAAGAAGCATCTTGGGAGTCTTATATTCTCATCAAGAATTAGTTCCCAAACTTTGAAGCTTGAGGACAAGCTTCAGTTTAAGAGGGAGGGATTGTTGCCTAACCGGTTATTAACTACTCCAGTTAGAATAGTTATGCATCACTCTCTTTGTGAGTGACTCACCTCCACTAAGGGTCGTTAACTGTAGCTAATTAACCCGAGTGGAGGCTATTGGAAAAGGTCAAAGAAAAGATTTATATTCTGCACCCGTTCTCACAACTGCTACCGATAGGGTAGTTAGCGGTTGCCCTGGGTATGTCCACAGAGATGCTAGGACCTAAGTATCAATGAAAACACAACCTCGTACGGGTCGTCAATCCATATGAGTGATAGGAATAGTTGGTAAATGCAAATAGGGGGGGGGGTTTGATTTTCAGATTAACAACTACGAAACATAAAAGTAAACAGAACAATTAATCTATAAAGCTAAGCACTTAGGGAACCATTGTGAGACATGAATGATTTAATGCTTTGATCCTTGATTCATTCAGATGTAAGATTTACTAAACAACGTAATAGAGTGTTCACAACATGTGGTGTGGCCAATGGCATACACTTTCCCGTACCTGTCACGTCAGGTGCGCTCACAACCCTACATCGACACTGTCATCGTAATTAGGGGAGTACAACAAGGTCCGACCATTGTTGTAGGTCTGTTTCTCCTCCGTGCGATTACGTCCCGGGCTTCCACCACAAATGCACTCCTATGACGCAATAGCGGGGGAGAGAAATATAACCACATCAACGGTCGGACTTAGTTGTGCTCCCCTAATTATGATGGCGGTGTCGATGGAGGGTGGGCCATGTCTCTTCATCCGGTGAGGGACGCTGGATCTGGTGTGGACCGTGGCCTTTGACGCAGGCTGCCATTAGCGGCCTTGACTTTGAACTTCTGATTGGCGGGAAACGGGTCTTGGCGTGTGACATCTTCAGGAGCATCGGTCTGCTCAGAAACTTGGCACGGGTCACGTGATTTTCCACACCCTACCAGCTGGTCTTGGCATCTTGAACTTGGAATGGCACGGGCCATCAAAATGGGACGGTCCGTATCCATACTTAGCCAATTTTGAGTGGAGTTGAGACTTGTGCTTACGGCCCGTGGCATTTGGCACGGGCCATACCATGCCCCCATGCCAAATCATTTGGCACAAACCGTCGCTTTGTGACAAGTAATTTTGGTGCGGGCCATGGTGTCTGGCGTGGGTCGTTGGTGTCATCCATGAGCGGTCCACGCCGACTCGTGGTATCTTGGCCAACTGAACTTGTTTCCTTCGCTACGGGTGAACCGTTAGTTTGATTTGAGAGTTTTAGTAGTCGATTTGATAGTGGTCAAGAAGAAATATCCAATGGAATCAGCTTTGAAGGCTAATTCTTCTCGGATCTTTCTCAGAATTTGGTGCAACTCATCGGACCATGATTCACCATTTCTCCCATGGCCGTTTTGAACTCCAATGCCACCTATCTTTGGCTTCATCATTCTATTACCACGATTTGATGTTCGTGGCCTTTATTTACTACCATTCTAGAGGTGAATGGCCTTCGATCTCTTCTACTGTCCTTGAAATGACCTTCAATATTTTCTACCGCCCTTACGAACGACCTTCACATAGAATGTACACAAAAAGTACCCACGGGTGACCTACTAAAGATGATCACAAGGAAGATCTAGGAGCATGTGGATACACGATGTCCATTAGTACTAATTAAGTCTATAAAACACGGAATTTAGACAAAAAAACAAACATGACCATCTAAACCTCTTGTCATGTAAACTCAACTAATACTAGCAATCCACCAAATAAAACAAGCTAAAAACAATGCCTAATGCAACAGTTAACACACGCAAAATGAAGAGCATCAGTGAACTAGCTACAGATTCAGGTTGAATTGCTTCTGTTAAATAGCTGAAGGAAAGGATAGATTAGCTTTCGGTTAGAATCACATTGATATGTTCTTTTCTCATCTCAAAATCTTATTCTTTCTCATCTAAATCTGTATGTTTCTTGGTTGAATTTTTTAATAGAAATCATATCTTGGCTCAAAAAGGGAAACCACCATCCATATTTTTACAATGTTTCCATATAAACATGACTTGGAAAATCAAAATGAATGTTTAAACTAGAATAGTTCTTTAGAAGCACAACCCTACAAAATACCATCAAACTAATTTTTTACATGCCATCTCCATCTCACCAGAAAGTCTTGAAATTTTCGTGTTCTCCCAATTGCGACCAAATATTCCAAGCACCCCCTAACTAGTTCTAAACCCATAATAAAGTCGTGGCACAATTCCAGTCTTCTAAGTCTTCACTCCTTAGATGGGTAATTTGAAGTTATTTCCACCTCTAAACTTCATGATTTCAATCATTACATTTTGTAAATATAGAAAAATGAGGTCAATCTTTTCGGGGGTTTCACTTTTAAATGCCTTTGTAACAGCTTGTAATAGACCCTCTAGATTAGTTTCGGGGTTTTGATGTTGTAAACTTTGAATTGATGCAAAAAATCCCAAGTATGAGATGTTCAAATCAGGTGACTTAACTGGTTGTCACATAAGGGTTATGTTAAAACCATCTAAACTGGCTGTTGTTAGGACTTTGAGAATATTTGCCAAGGTTGGGGCATTCTTGTTGATTAGGGATGTTCTTGCTAGCCCAAACTTGCTATTTAGCTTTGATGGCTGGGAATACTATATAAATCAGCTTCTTCCTAATGCATTCTATGTTTGTTTTTCAGTAGGAGTTAAAACTATATTGCTCCAAGGCATGTTGACCTTAAAATGCTTAGATGGGTGTTTTCTATGCAAGGGAATACTCCTATTTTTCCATTGAAATGGACATTTCCCTCATAATAAAATATTAGCCAACGCATAACACATATGAACATCAGTTTGGGTATATTAATGCTTATTGGTGGATGTCTTACATAGTTCTTGTTCATATGGGGTTTGTAAGTACCTTGATATTGCCTCTGTAAGGTAGAACCACTTCTCATCAATGTGGATTATGTTGTTCATACCTTTGAATTGCATGTTGAACTCTAACATTGATATACACCATTCCAGCCGGCTTTGTTTGCATTTCATCGTTGAATACGGGTGAACTGCATTTGTATGACTTCTAATCTCTTTGTTTGTCACAATCGCATACACCGTGGTTTTTCCTATATGCAGGCCAGTTGTTGTACTTATGTAAGTATTCCTTGAGCTGATGGGTAAGACCCTCAAAGCCTTGACGTCAATGGAGTTTTCACCCGCACTAGGGCGACCATGTCACCTAGACCTTGTAGTCACAGTCTCAACTTATGCTAGCTGATGCTTCACTATTGCCTATATTAAACTAATCATGTGGATTGAAACCCTTCACCAAGTGGCTGGCTCCATCTGTCGGTTGTGGCTGATGATGCCTTGCTCATTATTTTGAAGCAATAACTGAGTCCTTTGTTGGTTGGTCAAATTCCAGCCAATCATCACAACTTTTTTTGGCAATAAAGGCTCAAGTAAGAAATTATTTGCGGGACGAGAAATATAAAAAACCAGTTCTGCAAAGAATTTTCTTGAACATAAACCCGAGAGCCTTTATTGCCGCCTTAAATGCTTAGGAATGGAATGCTTTTTCATGTGTTTATATTGAGGTCTGGGAGCTGTAATCTAGGGAGCAATTGTACCCTTTTCAAAATTTTGGCTCTAAATTAAATGCTTTGGAAACCAATTTTGTAAATTTTGAGGGAATTGTTACAGCATAAGTTGGCTTGTAATTTTTATTTTATTGTTTCACCATCACTGTTCACAGCAGGAAAGTATCCACTTTGTAGTCACTTTATCAGTCCTTTTCATCATATTTTCTCCACTTTTTCCATGACATGCAACTCGCAGGGTCGTTTATAACCTTGTGGGAGAGATCAAACCCACATGATGCGTTTCAAAAATAAAATTTGTAATTGTTTATCTTGTACTCACTACTAACCACTATAGAGTAGCTAGTGGCAAGTTTGGGGTCGTCCACAGAGATAATAGAATTTGAAAAGTTAACTTTACGCAACCTATAATCGGTCATTACTCCAATTGTGTTTCGAGAATAGATGGTGGTTGGGAACTGATAATTGGAGGGTTTTGTGTCTAGTAACTACAGAGCATGCAAACAGAGAGATTAAAATTACAATTAACTAGTCTTGGGGGTATTTGCGTAACATGAATGATAAATGAATTTGATCCTAGATTATATTACATGTAAGACATATAAACCTATCTCATGCCTATGTCACATAGTGTGGATGAAGGCTGGGAATCCCAATGTCTGTCACACAAAGGATCATCTCCCCTTAAGAACATACTCACCGGCTCCTTAATTAGGAACTTTGCATCGATTGACCTTTTGGATCTGCTTGTCATTCCCCGTCATCTCACTCTTGAAGCTAATGCACCCCGGCTTAAAAGAACTAAGCCTTGCATAGGTTGTAACTGTTAGATACGAGAGTGAGGACAATATGTCCCAGGCACTCTAGCTACTATGGACACCAACCCTAGGCCTAGAGAGGCAAAGGAATTGGCATCTCATGATGACTCTAGGGTTGCCATGACCCTAGTCGCTACAAACTAGAATGCTTATCTATCGAGGTAAGTCAAGGGTTTTCCCTCGTTAGGAATCCAGTGCCCCTAACATGCAATCACTCACACAACTAGCCAATTAGAATTAGAGTCTAACGATCGGGTCGGTATTCTCAAGGTAGCATGAATGCACTTATCTCCCTGGTACTCTTGAGTCTAAAATAGCCCTAATCTAACACTGCCAAGGTAGCATTGTCGCCTATCACGATATTATACTATGCATGAATCTCTGGATGTATCATAAAGCATAACATGACATAAATATTACAAGAATGTAAATAAAAAATCAAGCACAAATATTCATAGGACATAAAGATGGGATAATATAAGAATCTCACAAAGTCAACATCAAGATATAAATACAAATATTACCCCAAGAAATAAACTATTCTAAAGACAATAAATTCAGAGAAATCATTGGATTTAATGCCATAAGGAAAAAACTACCTACTCCTACCTACTCCTAGGGTTAAAGTTAGGTCATTATTATTATTCTAGGAGTAGGTAGGAAGAATGAGGTTATCTCCTCTCTTCATTTGATTGGAGTCGTGTCCTGGGCATTTTAAGCGTGTGGCTCGTGTAAAAGCACACATGCCGTAGACTAGAGTTGTGTACACTGCCTTCTGAGTGTGCGGGCCGTGCAAGATTTCATGAACCCCAACCTGGAGCCTTGATCCTTCCATTCGGAAAGTGGGCCGTGCAGGATTGTACGACCCATGGTTTGGACTTCGTCTTCTTGCCACGGGCATGGCACAGGACGTGCAAGTCTTCAATTCTTCCAGACTTAACTCCTTTTCTTTGGCGCATCCATCTACTACCACATGTTTGGCTTGTGGCCTATAGTCTTCTACCATCCTTGCGAATGGCCTTCTACGATCCACTACTATTCTTGAAAAGGCCGTCTAAAATGTACTACCATTCTTGCGAATGGCCATCTATAAATAGTCTGAAGCACCTACGAGAAATCAACAAGTAAAAGCTCACAAAAACAGATCTAGACGCTCGTAGGGATAAAAAATCCATTAGACCCAAAGTATGCTACATTGGAGTCCATAATTGTACCTCTCAAAGATAGTATTTATGTGCTCAGATTATGGCTAACTACTAACTAGTAGCTAGTGGTAAGACAGGGCCGTCCATGAGGGACAAAAGGGTTTTATCTAGAGTTGAATGTAATTAAAAACACACGAAGCAGTCACTCTAAGTGTGTGGTAACATAGTTTGGGGGTTTTTAGTTTGGAAAACACTACGGTTACTTTAAACTACCAAACTATTAGAAAGAACGATGTAAGTACAATCACAAATAGCACGGAAGGATGTAACTAAGATTATAACGAGTCTTAGGCGCAACTGGTTTACATTTCTAGCTATCCTTTGATCATAAACTAATTATCCTAATTTTATACATTAACCACATATTGTGGAGAACTTGTCAACACCTTTCGAGTGAAAACATTTCTCACCTCTCCTCGGTTATGGTTAGAGTGGGCGATCGGCGCCACACAATAACCCTTCCCCTCAGATCACCCTAGACAATCAGCGTCATAGACTTCCCTGAGAATAACAATAAACATGGAGGCCCAATTCAACTAACACAATGTCCTACAAATGAGAAACATTGGGATAGCACAACTATATGTACTTATAGCGATTACGAGGATCAGCCTTCATGCTAGACGTTATTAGTGTGACACATTGATAATTAGTCAAATACATTTAAATTCATCCTAAATCTAAGCAATTTTGTCAATAAATAATCATAACTAGTTTTCACACCCGATTATAACCTAACATTGATCAATGATAATCACATCGATAAAAAGTCAAAGTCTTCCGGGTTTGACCAAAAACTTAGCAAACAATCAACCCAGAATCACAAACTAGTTGATCATCCTAGTCTTAATCATGCATTAATCATACAAGAAAACAAAAAACATATTTGATAATCAAAGCACAAAATAGGATATATCAAATCTCACAAATTCATGCTAGAAATACTTACCAATTGCTCCCAAGAGTATATTTAGCCTAGATTAGCTAAACCCATAACAAAAGAGTAAAAATCCATGGTAAATAGAGTATTAAAAGCAAACAAAAAATGAAAAGTAGGGTTTTGAGAGAGAGTTTTTGGATAAGAGTTATGGAAGAGAGAGGGGATATTCCAAAAATAAAGAAGGTAAGTGGGCTGCTGATCTTCATGGGCCGCGGCATATATCGCGGCCCGCGAAGCTGCCTCTGTCAAACTTCTACCAAAATTTTCATATTTGGACTTCTTAAAAATCTTCTAATTTCTTCAATTCTTCTTTAAACTTGAACTCTTAAAAACCCAAACACTTCAATATGATCTAAAATACTTCATAAATAAAAGAATTAGGATATAAAACACGTGAATTCATCTCATTCCTCTAATTGATAAAATGTTAATTTCTTTCTAATTAAGTCCCTAATCTATTACAAAATTAGATTTTGAATGTGTTAAAAATGAGATATAAATTGAGCACATTACTACAAAATGAGGGATTTAGATATAAAAGCCACAATTTGTCATCTAAATCCCTTACAATGTAAACCGACATAAATCTAACAATCTACCACAAACAAAGAAGATGTTACATGTCAAGGGAAATACGTGCATTTGACGTCTCATCATTCCACTGTAGAAAATACCACCTTTGTTTCTCTCTTTACAATTTGACGTGGGACAGGGGGAGTATTGAATTTTAAGTTGATTGTTAGATCTAATTCGAATAGAGGCATTTCTTCTTTGTATTGGCATTTGTGTATATATATTTTCATGAGTGTAATTTCACATGAGAAGTTTTCTTGGCTATGTCTATTTTCTCGTGGTGGTGGAGGTTCACTGAAGGAGGGTGGTGGAGGAGGTGCAGTCAGTAGGGGTTTGCAAAAAACCAAAACCAAACCGAAAATTGAATTATCCAAATTTGAATAACCCGAATCGAATTTAAAATACGGTTTTTGGATAACCAAATTGAATAAGCAAATTTTGAATATGATTTTTGTTCGATTTTGGATATTGAAACTTAAACCAAAAACCGATCCAAATACCAAATTGTAAATAAATAAATATTATATATATATATATATATATATATATTAATATAATACTAATAAATTTAGAATAGAGAAATTTAATTACAAAAACTTGGGCCATTTGAATACGTGCAATTCTTAACTTATTAGGCCTTTATTAAGCCCAAACAAAGAAGCCCAAAAGTGCCTCAACCCCTAATGAGTTAGCTATATAAAGGCTACTCCATTCCATCATTCCATTTCCATACAAGCCACAACCTTGTTTGATATTTCTACAAAACCCAAACACTGTCCACTG
The DNA here is from genome assembly GCA_037428765.1 of Rubia yunnanensis. NCBI lineage: Eukaryota > Viridiplantae > Streptophyta > Magnoliopsida > Gentianales > Rubiaceae > Rubia > Rubia yunnanensis. The sequence goes on along the minus strand of CM075064.1, from coordinate 88,914,863 downwards.
CCCATCCTTTTCCCCCATCACCTCTGCGTATATTTTGTTTTTCCCCATCCTTTTTCTTCACCCACCACCATCTCCCACCACAACTGATGGCTTTGAGGTCGCTTCTTTCTTTCTTCTCCGCCCACAGGTTCTCCACCGATGCCACCAATTCCGACGCCATTGTCGTCCACGGCAAGCCCCCCAAACTTGGTCCTAAGAGTAAGCCATATATATGGATGCATTGAATGTGGTTTTGATGTTTTCTGGCTTTCTGTTGTTTTTTAAAAATGGAATTCAGTTTTTCATATTTTTTTGGCAAGAAAACATTAACCACATGGAGCTTCGGATTTGTATGGAGATTCTGAGCTTAAAAATGCTGATTTGGTCAGTAAGAAAAGATTGAAAGATTTTAGTGAGGGTTTTTTTCCCCTTTTATGCACACTATAATCTCTTGTGAGGAGGGTTGTGTTAGGTTGACATACATTGTGGTTCTATTGAAAATTTTGTTATAGGTTTGATATGATTTAGATGTTGCAAACTGTTCGGTATTTTGTTGTTAGATACTAATATCACTGCACGTGAGGAGGTATGTTAGAATCTGACGTGAGTTATGTATTAAGTTATAACTCAATATCCTTATTATTGTTGTTCTTTGTAGGATTGGTTAGGAAGATTTCTCAAACATGAAATAAATGCCTGAGCCTGAAGAGGAAGTTTTTGTCAGTAGATCCTAATGATGAATTGAAAAGATTGAGAACAGGTGAAGCTAATATTGTAAAAAAGAACAAGAAAAGCTGGATGGGGGGAGGAAATGATGTTGAGAGAGTTGCTTCTAGAAGCGTCGTACTTGCGACTTAAAGTGTCCAAGACTGATCTTCACCTTTTTTGGGATCAATTCCATAATATTTGCTATTATTTATATGATCTGCGACAGAGAAGTACTCGTGGCCTATTTTAACAAATGATTTTTTCTTGGCAGTCACCCTCGGAGTTGATTGAGATGGTAACTTGACGAACTTTGTGATATGTATCCATGTCGATAATTGTTTTGTAAGTATGAATGAAACCTTCATTATTTTGATCAGTGTATGATTGGAGATTGGAGTGTTCTTTATATCCTGAGTTTATTTTCAGGTTTTGGTAATTCAAATTGGAAATATGAGAACAATATTGCAGGCCAGTATTCATAGTGAATATAAAACCATTGTTTCTTTTGGATAATTGGTCAATGTTGAATATAGTATTGGGTATTAGTGTTTAGCCTTAAGTTTGTTTGATTGTATCATGATGTACCTTGTCAAGGGAAATCCTATGTGTTGAAGTTTACCACAAAAATAAGGTTCGGAAAACTCTTGTGTTTATTTAGATCTGTGTGATTGGAGCATTATCTGCATGTTTGGTATTGGCATAAAAAATAAGGGGTTTAAAGAGCTTTTTGTCCTAAATTTACCCAGTCTTGTATTATCTGTGTGATTCTTATAAGTTGATGCTATAAATTTACCTAAGCATTATCTATGTGATTCTTATAAGTTGATGCTAGCATTTTGTCTTTAGAGTGTAATGATGTTGAGGATGTGTTTTGTTGCAAGCTTCAGTTATTCAACATGAGGATTAATTTAATGAGTAACATATTGAGTACCAGATTTAATGAATTCTATATTTGTATTTAGCATTTCATTTACATATTAATAGTATTCTGTCCTGACCTTGAAACGTATACTTCCCATGCATTCAGACGTGAGTTGATGTTTTAATCTTCTCAATTCTCTGTATTTTCAGGGTGAACTTGAAGTGCTTCAAGTCTTGAAAAAAATGTGAATATTTTGAAGATAATTTTAAAACAAACTATTGACCCTTAATATTAAGTGTAATGCTAAAATTATTATGGTTGAATTTGTATTATATTTGTGTTGTTAATTTTGAAGAATTGATTTTGGTGATGTAGATAAATTACATATTCAATATTTTTCTTTAATTTTGAATTAATTTATGTATTTTAAATATTTTTTAAAAATATTCAGCTCCAATTCGGTTTATTCGGATTAGATCTGAATTCAAACGTAAACTGAATTTTGAATTCGTGTTGGTTTATTAGAGGAAAAATCGAATAATCTGAAAATCGAATAACCCGACCTGATGCCCACCCCACCTGATGCCCACCCCTAGTGGTGAGGGATATTGGACTTAGTTGAATCGGGTGGTGGAGGAATGGGAAAATGAGAAGGCCCCACAACATTTAAGGACAAAAAGTCCAAGAAAATTCAAAATTTAAGGATCAATTTTGTCTTTTCATTCTCAGTTACTGCCGAAAATTTTTGGATCAACACCTGGTATATATATAACCCATCTAGTCTCAGTCAGTCAAAACTAAGCAACAAAGCCATTTCGCCAGAACCAGACCAACTCACTTAATACACAAGTGCCAACCATGCCGCTTTGTTCCAAAGTAACCAATCTCGAGAATAGCGGGAAATGTACTACTAATAAGGAATATAACTCCTTTCCTCGTAGGAAAATTTATAAATGATATTTATTTTATAGAATTAGTTTCCTTGTGAGTTAGATTATACATGGTAATTTAATATGCTATTTCTATTTTAGTTTGGATTGTAATAGTATATATTGTAATCCTCATTATTGATGAGATGTGTAATTGATGTGATATCAATGCACCATAATAAAGTCTTATATATTTTATCATGGTATCAGATCTGGTTTGATCTAGGACTCCTTATCTTTAGCCGTATCCGCGTTGCCTCCGCCGCCCTTACCTTCCTTGTCTCTGCCGTGATCCACACCGCCGCCACCAGAGGAGCCTAGCGCCGCAGCCGCTCCAATTTGTTATTCATACGCGCCACTGCCACATTTATTTGTTGTCTTCACGCGTCGCCATTGCCATTCACACGCCGTCGCCGCCCGCAAGAATTTCTAAAAATACTACTCTACCCGCTGCTATTATTACTGTTATTACTGCTACTTCTACCGCTACTGAAATTTAATCTCTCTCTATGGTAAATTTTTTTTAATGATTAGCAATTTCATAATCTTTTTCGCAAGTTGGGCATTCTTGTTCATCATGATCCAATTTGAAGGAGGGTAATAAGTCTTTTCCTTGTAGGAAAGGTTATAAACGGTAGTTATCTTATATAATTTGTTTCTTGTAAGTTAGATTATAGATGGTAATTTAACATGCTATTTCTATTATAGTTTAGATTGTAACATTATATATTGTAATCCTCATTATTGATGAGATATGTTATTGATGTGATATCAATGCACCATAATAAAGTCTTTTATATTATATCAACTACTTACATCAATGCCCTCAGCTAGGCCACAACATAAGAGATGGGAGCTCAACATGTAGGCCACGATCGCACGATCAATGCTCTATAAATAAAGACAGAGTACACCAGACAAAGGGGAGGATCCTACTCCTAGGAAAGTATAAGCAAGAACAATACTAACTTGAAAGTCAAAAATTCCTCCCCGGGGATTACTCAGAGATTTTTTGTAGGTACTCGAAGAGGCTGGGCTCGCTGTAGCCAATTTCAGGAGCAATCACTACTCGGAAGGAATTCTCTGCATCAATGCCAATTTTCGCCATAAGGGCTATACTTTTCAAAGTCAATACCAATTGTGGGTAGAACAACAATTTTTTAAAAAATGAACTTTATATCTGCACTTTCAAGAGAAATAAGCGTTATCTAATCACTTTTCTCTTTACTTTTAGTAATAAAGGGAATATTTGGTGAAATGAGATTGAACCATATCTTAGGGGATTTGTCAAACATTAGATGTAAATTTTGATAGTACTCCCTCTGTTTCTCTATAGTGGCATATCATTTTTTGTGTTAGAATTTCGGAGATGCTAAATGAGTGGATGAAATTGAATTGAAAGATGAAAAAGTAGAATGAGTGGATGTAATAACCTTAAACTTGCCATAAATAGAAAGTGTCAATATAAAAGAAACATCTCAAATTAGAAAGTGTGCCACTATTAAAGAAACGGAGGGAGTATAACGATTTTAATTGACGCGAGCATTAGAAATACTACCTTTAATTTACATGATCTATTTACCAAACACTTTCAAGAGGATGTGTTACCTGTAATCCAATGCTGCAAGAGGATGTGTTAATGAACAATGCAATTTGTAAGGATTATTTTTGCAAGTATGTTTCATATCTTATGCCCTAAATACTCATGTATAACCAACTGGGAGTGTGGCCAGGGTGTATGCTCACCCCGGGCACCCCAGATTCAAATTCGGTCTGGGGCAATTTTTGGGGTTCATCCTTCAATTGCACTGTGTTAGGTGTAGGACCCTCACTTTGTATGAGTTGTGTGTGGAGTCTCACTCCACCTTTGTGTGAGACACAGGGGAGGCTCACCCCCTTTATGTGAGGCAACGTGGATTTATTAATGTGAAGGAGTCCGAATATTTGTTTTAAAAAAAAAAATACTCATGTATCAAAAGTCAAGAAATCATTTAGACCATTCTTAAAGTCAAGTAATCATTTAGACCATTCTTACCGGACTAATATCATTTCATAAGGACAAAGAAAATGAGTTATTTATACAGTGATTGAATTTATGAACCATGCAAATTTGGTTCCAAAACTGTAGTTGCTGCATGTTCTACATATAAACTGATTTGCTGTGTTTTACATCAAAAGAATTGACTTTGCTGAAAAAACTAATCTAGAAATAGGCCATTTTGGCCATCAAAGAATAACAAATGTCAATTCTACTCTACATCAACAGCCAGTCAGAAAGCACGGTTACAAAGTACAAAGTTACAAACTACAGTTTATTTCATCGTTTTTAAACACTAATTAAAAGGCCACGCCCAATCCAAATGGCTTATTCTCATAAAGCAAACAAAACAATGTAGCAGATGGAAATCTCACTCATTGTTGCTGGAAAACAAAACTTACTTCATCCTCTCAAGACTCAGCATTTCCAGCACGAAGCTGCGATAACGGGCTTTGAGTTCCACCCGAGCACCAAACACCCCTTCTCCTCAGCAACAGTGTAACCATCACTAGCATTGATCTTCCCCAACCACTGCTTCACCTGCGCTATCATTTTGATCGGGGCTGCCTGAAATCCAGCCCGGCTCATCCTCCTCCGCCATTGGTCCACCCTCTCGTGCCTCTCCAGCCTCGCTGGGCCTTCACAGCTCACAATGTTCTTGATCTCCTCCGCGAAGTAAAATTGCTCGATTTTAGCGCGCCTGGTGTCGTACTTAGGCAGCATTGCGTCAAGGGAGTCGAAGATGGCGGAGTAGTAATGCAGTGCTTCCATGAACCTCCCAAGGAAAAACGGCCCATTATGACTCGAGTCCTGCTCGACAAGGACCAAGACTTTGGGACAGAGTTCATGAACTATCTGCAGAACTGAGTTGAGAGCCCCTCTACTCTCCTTCACCACACAGTGCAGCTGCAGGATGCTGTTAACCACCAGGACTTCGCCGTCGAACAATTTGATATCTTTAGGCTTCAGGTTTTCCAAGTTGCTTTCCACCACTGAGAACTCCAAATTCATTCCAAAACTCTCCGCATAGGCCTCAAGCTCATCCCCTATGACTTGAAACCGGTCCACACAAAGGCCAACCGCGGTGATCCTGATGCGTGTGGGCCGCTGGCCAGCGCGTTCAGCGAGGCTCTGAATCAGCCTGCGCCATTGATGACCATGTGGCAGACCAAGGCTCATCCCCAAGTCAACCACATGAACAGAAGTCTCTCCCTCAAAGGCTTCCAAAATGGAATTGTTCGCAACAAAATGTCCAAATTGTATATATGGACAGATTTCATAAACAAGCTGTAAGGCCTCATCCCTCTGATCTGAATTAACATCCATTATGTTCATCTTGGGTGCAACATAGCCAACTGTTCCAAGAGGTTGCACGAGCGCCAAGCGATCCTCAAGCCCCTGAACAAAACAAGACGCCACACGCTGGAAAGAAGAGCCAAACACCAAAGCCTTAGCTCTGAGATCAGACAGCAAAACCGAGGCATGAGCCTTATCGCGACAAGCTACAGCTTCAGCACAGGAAATGAGGAGATGGACTAATTTCATCCCATCCCCACTCTCCTCCCCTTCATTTCCAGCGTCCTCCGAAACAGTACTCATGACCTCCTGGATAGCCTCAGCTGCAAGGTACCTCTGAGTATACGTCCAAATATGATCGCGAAAATGATGCCCCGGCAAGCTGTTAACACTGTTGGTGCTGCTGGTGCGATAAATGCCGCTGCTTCCTGAGCTGCTGGAACTGTTGTCTGGGTGAGAATCACCCCCCATGCTCACACTTCTCTTCAGCCTCTTGGAGTCTCCTCCAGTGTCGATATCTGCGGAAGTCGGGAACCAGGATCCAGAGGCATTGCACAAGATGGTCACAAAAGGCTGGGGAGAGAGTGTCTGAGGCACCCCAAAACTGCATTCTTCCTGAAGGGAATAAAGAGCAGGGGCCATTTTCATCACTCTTTTTTCTTGCTTTCTTTCTTTCCTTTTGCCTTGTAGAATGATTCGGCTCTTGAAAGGACCATTGTAGTAGTACGCCTGGTATATATAGCTTGCCAAACTCACTGCCAACTTTTCTTGTTCGATAAGCTCGATGAAACTTTGTCAAATTCTTCCATTCCAAGGTTAATATTTAAACAATGTAGTATCCTAGTATATTATATAACATAGAGCAATAGAAAAGAATTCCATTTAATTAGATCGTCCTAAATGATTCCTATTTTCTTGTAGGCTCACCATTTGTTTCTTTCAGCATTCTAGAAGCTAGAACAATTTGATATTTTCTCTCCACACTTTTATCAAGTAGATATGAAGTCGCGAAATATTTTGCAAGCTCAACCAGGACGGCCAGAGTGTAGATCTACCCCTCGGGGGAAAAACTCGAGTATTCATATCTGATAAAACTATATTTCAGAAAATAATACATCTGTGATTATGGTTCTGGAAACTAAATCGACGAAGATCTAAAATTATCTCTCTACCTAGCACTAGAGAAAATCACAAATCAATAACTTGAGAGAGCTTGTGAATACGATTCAACAGTAGCCTGGTAGCGGGCATTCTTTGCATTGGAGCGATTGGTTTCCAGCACGCCTGCGGCCTTATCAATCTTGCAGTGCAGTTTGCCCGCAGCAATGAATCTCGCGAGCTCCCTGCAGATCAAGGAGACTTATGTTGATGCGACTAACCATTTTTTGTCTCAGCAAAACAGGGTTAGAACTTACATGACCAAATTCATTTGCTATAGCTTCATTCGTAACACTTTTGCAGGACTCGAGGAACTGAGAGTAAAAAACAGTTCTGACCCCCCTCATATAATACCCCAAGTGTGGATGCAAATACCGGTCCAATTTAATGTGCATGGTCAAGCCAGCTGAAAATCGCCAAGTTAAAAACAATTCGGGTTACAAAATCCTGAATTCTAACTCGATAAGGTTCAATCCAGCATACAAGTTGGTGGCAAGCACAGCCATACATCACACAATCAATGAAAGGAAAAAACCCATAATGTACTTTACATTGTTTTCGAAAGTGTGCAAATTATTCCCTGCTTAGGCAATACTCAGTAGATTCCATATTGTAGGAAATAAGGGTAATAATCTGTATTTTATTCATGAATTTAGGATACATTATATAGTAGTACAGGAAACCTATCCCAGCTAGGAGAAGGTAACAGAATACAATTATATATACAATTATGGTAGGAATACAAATCCAATTCCAATACCAATACTAATTAACACTAATTCCATAACAACTATAATACTAATTCCATAACACTCCTCCTCAAGTTGGAGCATGCGGATCAGAAATGCCCAACTTGCTAAGTAAGGAATGAAACTGGTTACGTCCGAGAGCTTTGGTGAACAAATCCGTGGGTTGGTCAACCGTACGAATATGTTGAATAACAATAGCGCCAGATTGAACAAGATCTCAAACAAAATGACAATCAACTTCAATGTGCTTAGTACGTTCATGGAAAATCGGGTTGGCTGCTATGTGAATGGCTGATTGACTGTCACAAAACAATTTCATAGGAAAAGTGTGCGAAACTCCTAAGTCTTTCAGCAAGGACCGAAGCCATAATAACTCACAGTAGGCAACAGCCATAGCACGATACTCTGCTTCGGCAGAAGACCGAGAAACAGTAGGTTGCTTCTTAGTTTTCCAGGAAACTGGAGAATCACCAATCATAACAAAATAACTGGATAAGGAACGCCTAGTTATAGGACAGGCGGCCCAATCCAAATCACAACAAGCAGTCAATTGGAGAGTACTACGGGAAGAAAGAAATAAACCTTGACCAGGATGACTCTTCAGATAGTGCAAAACACGAACCGCAGCTTGCCAGTGAGGAACACAAGGAGACTTCATGAATTGCGCAAGAGTATGAACTGAATAACTAAGTTCAGGATGAGTAATAGTTAGATATATCAGACGCCCAACCAAGCGGCGATACTGCTCCGGGTCATGGTAGGCTGGACCTTCAACACGTGCCAAATCATGTTGTTGCTCCATCGGAAAATCAATTGGTTTAGAAGCAGATAAACCTGTATCAGATAGGATGTCCAAAGCATATTTCCTTTGCGAGAGAAACATTCCCTCCGGTCTTCTAGCAATCTCTATGCCCAAAAAATACTTAAGGAAACCAAGGTCCTTCATGTGAAAACAAGAACCCAAGTATTTCTTGAACTCAGAGATGAGCGAAGAAGAACTACCAGCAATGATTAAATCATCCACATAAACCAGAACATGTAAAGACTGTGATCCACTGGAAAAGACAAATAAAGAGTAATATGCCTCACTTTGAACAAAACCAAATGTCCGTAAAGCCTGTGCCAGTTTAGCAAACCAATTTCGAGGAGCCTGACGAAGACCATAAAGAGATTTTTGAAGGTGACAAACCTGACCAGGCGGAACCACATAGCCAGGTGGAGGTCGCATGAACACTTCTTCATGTAAATCACCATGGAGGAATGCATTATGAACATCCATCTGATGCAATTCCCAACCACGTATAACAGCAACTGACAGGAACAAGCGAACAGAACTCATCTTTGCGACTGGAGCAAAAGTCTCTGTGCAATCAATTCCTTCAATCTGGCGGTTTCCAAGAACCACGAGACGAGCTTTGTAACGTTCAATGGTACTGTCAGAGCGAAACTTCGTTCGGTAAACCCATACAACCAATGGCCTTTTTATGCGCAGGCAAAGGAGACAAAGTCCAAGTCTGATTGCGCTCTAGGGCAGTGAGCTCCGCAACCATAACATCTCGCCAATAAGAATGTCGGGAAGCCTCAGAGTAAGTAGTGGGATCTGCACTAGAAGTTACAGCACCCAAAAATCTAGTATGCAGACTAGAAAAATTATCACAATTTACATAATCAGTAAGAGGGTAGAGAACACCTGAGGATAGTGATGACGTATGGGGGAACGTAGTCGAAGAGGGGGGGTCTTCAGTAATAAGAGCACAAGTAGAATCATCACAATCATAGTTAGCCAAATACGCCGGTGGACATCGAGCACGAACACTTTGTCTGGTGGATGATGAAATATTGGCAGCAGGCGGAGGAGGACCGGCGGCGGGCGACGGTGGGACGCCGGCGGTGGCCGGAGTTAGTTAGACGCCGGTGACCGGCGTTGACTCACCGGCGTTGACCGGTGTTGGACCGCCGGCGTTGACCCACCGGTGTTGACCGACGTTGACTGGCCGGTGGTGACCGACGTTGACCAGCCGGCATTGTCTAGCGTTGACCGGTGTTGACCCACCGGCGTTGACTGTCATTGACCCGCCGGAGTTGACCGCCGTTGACCCACCGGAGTTGACCTGTGTTGACCGTTCGGAGTTGACCGGCATTGACCGGTCAGCATTGACCGGTGGAAGGGCGGCCGGTGGTTGATCGGAAAAGCCGTATGGTTCCGGTGAGTAGAAGGAGGAAATCGACGGTGCAGTAGTGGTGCCGCCAGGTTCATCTGTAGAAGCGGATTGCTGACATACAGAATACGGGAACTGGTCTTCAAAGAAATCAGCATCCCGAGTGTTAAAGATAACTCGAGAGTCCAAATCGAGAAGACACCTTTCTTTCCGGCAGGATAACCAAGGAACAAACACCGACGGCTTCTTGGTGCAAACTTGTCACGGTATCGTGGAACACGAGCAGCAAAACACAAGCATCCAAATACTCGTAAAGAAGAGTAATTTGGCGCCTGTCCATAGAGTAACTCAAAGGGAGTACGACCATTGAGAAGCTGTGTCGGTGTTTGGTTGATCAGGTAGGCAGCAGTAAGAACACATTCTCCCCAGAAGTCAATAGGAAGATTGGCTTGAAACTGTAAAGCTCGCGCTACATTGAGTAAATGACGATGCTTTCTTTCAACTCGACCATTCTATTGCAGAGTATCAACCATAGACGTCTCAAAAACGATCTCCGATGCAGTAAAGTGAGATTGGAGAGGCAAGAATTCAGTGCCGTTATCAGCTCGAACTCGTTGGATGGTTTTTCCCCACTGGTTCTTGACTAAAGCACTAAATTCTAAAAATCTAGAAGCTACTTCAGATTTAGCTACTAACAAATAAACCTAAACAGCTCGGGAAAAATCATCTACTATTGTCAAGAAATAAAATTCACCACTAGAAGATGGTGTATGATAGGGTCCCCAAACATCACAATGAATTAACTGAAATAATGCAGTAGCATTAGTAGTACTTAAAGGAAAACTATGTTTAGGCTGTTTTGCTCTATAACATATAGAACAAGGCACAAAATGTTTATTATTGCTGGGAGAAATAGAAGACAACACCGTGGAAGATGGATGACCAAAATGCTGATGCCATAAATCAGAAGAGGACAGTGAAGCAACTGTAGGAAGAGGCTGCAGGATAGGACTTCGAACACGAGCATCCAGTAGATGAAGCCAAAACACCCCCCCTTTCTGTTCACCCACGCCAATCACTCTCCTCGTACTGATTGTATGTAAAATGCAATAATTTTCAGTAAACAAAGCTAGACAGTTTAGGGTAGATAACAATCTAGAGCAAGACAGTAAGTTGCAGCGCAATGTAGGGATATATAACACGTGCGCCAGTTTAAAACCATCAAAACAAATGGATCCAAATTGTGTAGCGGAGAACATCGAGCCATCGGGCAGAAAAATATTCACAACATCAATAGTAGTAGTAAGATCAGAAAGAGAACCTTTGTCACCGGTCATATGATAGGAGGCTCCCGAATCAAGGGTCCATGGTAAAGTATGCTTACCAGACTCATCACCAGGAGAGTGAAGCTGATTAAACAGGTTCATGGTCATGTTCCATTGGTCATCAGACAGAGCAGGGCCAAAATCAGAGCGAGCAGGGACCGTAGAGGAGGCCGCCGCCGCCAGGCTTGGTGGCGACAAGGCAGCTCCGGCGAACGACGGTGGGAGCTAGAGATCGGTGGTGCCACCAGTTTGACCGGCGTTGACTAATGGCCGATCAGGTGGTGCCGATTTCTTGCCCTTCTTGAACCACTCCGGGAAGTCGTGTATCTTAAAACAGGTGTCTTTGTCATGACCCTTGCGATGACAATGTGTGCAAACAAGATTCTTACGGTCGTCGGCAGAAAGAACCACTGGCGAACGTCGTGCAGCATATGCCATAGATGTAGAAGAAGAATCACGGGCTCGAATGATAGCTCTATGATTCTCCTCCTGAGTAACAAGGGCATACACCCTCATGACAGATGGCAGTGGCTCAATGCTCAAGATATGGGATCGCAAGGTGTGAAAACCTTCGTCGGGATCAGAGATGAATTGGTAGATCAAATCCTTCTCTCTCTCTTGGAGGATTTTCGCCTGAAAATTGTACTGACATAAAGCCTTGCAATCTTCACAGATACAGACCACAGGAGGTCGCATGCAGTGATAATCTGCAAACAACTTCTTCAGTGTGGAAAAATAGATGGCGATGGGCTGACCATTCTGCCTGCAACCTTGAATGGCTTCTTGTGTTTGCATAAGCTTCATTCCATCAGCGAAAATAAAGCGTGCCTTAAGATCATCCCACAAATCGTTGACGGTAGAGAAAGAACTTGTTGAAGATCGTATCACTGGATCCAGGGTTTGTGAGATCCAGCAGACAAGAGTAGCATTAACCCCAGGCCAGACAGCAGCATCTGGATAATCATCCTGGGGTTTTGTGATGGATCCATTAAGGAACCCAATCTTATGTTTGGCCAAGAATGCGCAACAAATCGCATCAGACCATTCATTGTAGTTTTCTGGTCCTTTCAGCATGATTGGTACAAGTTGTAGTCCTAGACCATCGCCAGAACCAATGTAGTAAGGATCAGTCGACACACGACCAATCGGTAAAGCAGCATGAGCGCCATATTGTGATTGCAGCTGTTTGAGTAAAGCTGTAATTACGTCACTAGCACTCATATCCTGAAGTATCGTACCCTCAGAAATCTCAAAACGAGGTTGTTCATCAGAACCTGACATATTGTAAAATCAGGGACGGATAAGAACACCGGTGAACAGTTGCTGACGGCGCGTGAAGGAGGCGGCAGCGCGTGGCGTCGGTCGGCAGCGAACGGAAGCGGATCAAAAACACGAGCAGCAAACGTCGTTGACGGGGTCATCGTCGGAAACCTGGCGGACAGCGGCGGCGATGGTGCAGCGGCGGTGGCGCGTGGATTTCGGCGGCGACGCGTGGGGCGTCGGACGGCGGCGGCTCGGGAAAGATCAGGGCAACAGAAAATTTTCTGTTTTAGGTTTCAGAATTTTAGGCTCTGATACCATGTATGAAATAAGGGTAATAATCTGTATTCTATTCATGAATTCAGGATACATTATATAGTAGTACAGGAAACCTATCCCAGCTAGGAGAAGGTAACAGAATACAATTATATCTACAATTATGGTAGGAATACAAATCCAATTCCAATACCAATACTAATTAACACTAATTCCAATAACAACTATAATACTAATTCAATAACAGTTATGAAACACAATTAATACAACCAAATTTAAAATCAAGTGTTGCATAGTTCAGCAAGGCACCCATTTCAAATAGTGGGATTTTGCATTCATTAAGCTCACCTAACAACCAAACCTCAGACACTTGGTTCACCATCTCGGATTCTCACAATCTTTCCAATCAACAAACACAGCTTGACTTTTGAGATTCCCAGTTACTTTCATTTCAAATCTACTGAATAAAACCATCAAGCCTCTCAACAAAAATATATACTGCAAGCTAATTTTACTTCTTTAAAGAAGAGAGACTCTAACATTACAAATTTGACTAAAATATCAAAATGCATTTTGTCTCTCACATTAAGGTTTTATAGAACCAAGTGCGTGAGATAACACTCATATCCTAACTACATACGTAATTCACCTCAGAAAAAACAGGTACATGATTGATGAGCTCATGCTAGTAGATTACACGTGTCCCAGAATAGGTTTGAGTGAAAAAAGTGACAATTTTGAAAAGAATAAGCGTTTAACTTACCAAATGCAGAGAAAAAAGATTTGTATTGACAACCATAGAGTGAGTGCAAAAACTCTGATATATGTGGAATTTTCCCTATATCTGCTAAAATCTCTGGTGCATCAATCACCTGCCAAACACAGCAAGCACATCATAAAATATTGCTTAACGTAGTGTGTATTCTATAAAAGGACAACGTACTACAATCCTAAATACTTTAAATAAGTGACACCGCCATCATAATTAGAAGGATACCTCTACAAGATAGGAAAATGTAATAGAATATAATTACAATCACAAGTAATATTCTAATTCCTTAACACTTCTCCTCAAGTTGGAGCATGGAGATCTGAAATGCTCAACTTGTCAAGTAAGGAATGAAAATAGGTACATCCGAGAGCCTTAGTGAACAAGTCTGCATGTTGGTCTGACGTGCGGATATGCTGAGTAACAATAGTGTTAGATTGAACAAGATTTCGGACAAAATGACATTAAATTTCAATGTGCTTTGTACGTTCATGGAAAACTGGATTGGACGCAATATGAAGAGCAGATTGACTGTCACAAAACAACCGCATAGGAGAAGAGTGCAAAACCCCTAAGTCATTCAGTAAAGACTTAAGCCATAACAACTCACAATAGGTAACAGCAATAACACGATACTACGCTTTAGCAGAAGACCGAGAAACAGTATGTTGCTTCTTAGTCTTCCAAGAAATCGAGAATCACCAATCATTACAAAATAACCAGAAAGCGAACGCTGAGTAATCGGGCAAGCAGCTTAATCCGAATTACATTAAGTAGTCAATTGTAACGTACTACGAGAAGGGAGATATAAATCTTGACTAGGATAACTCTTCAGGCAGTGCAACACACGAACAACAGCTTACCAGTGAGGAACACAAGGAGACTTCATGAATTGTGCAAGAGTATGAACTGAATAACTAAGTTCGGGACGAGTAATAGTCAGATATATCAGGCGCCCAACTAGACGTCTATACTGCTCCAGGTCATGGTAGGCTGGACCTTCAACACGTGCCAAATCATGTTGTTGCTCCATCAGAAAATCAGTCGGTTTAAGGGCAGATAAATCAGTGTTTGATAAAATCTCCAAAGCATATTTCCTTTGCGAAAGAAACATCCCCTCTGGTCTTCTAGCAATTTCTATGCCCAAAAAATACTTAAGAAGACCCAGGTCTTTTCATATGGAAATAAGAACTTAACTATTTATTGAACACAGATGAGAGCAGAAGAACTACCATCAATGACCAAATCATCCACATAAACTAGAACATGCAAAGAAACTGATCCATGGGAAAAAAAATAAATAAAGAGTAATCGGCCTTACTTTGAACAAATCCAAATGCTCGTAAAGCCTGAGCTAACTTAGCAAACCAATTTCTAGGAATCTGACGAAAACCATAAAGAACACCTGAGGAAAGTGATGACGCATGAGTGAACGGAGACGTGGGGGGGTCTTCAATAGTAAGAGCATAGACAGGATCATCACAATCGTAATCTGCCAATAAAAAGGTGATCGGCGAGCACGAATACTCTGTCTGATTGGTGGAAACTTGGCAGTGAAACCATCTGGAGCCGGAGATACGACAGAAGGAGACGCTGCCGATGAATGCTCGGCAGCGGCCATCGGCGACTGACCGGCGACAACTGACCGGCGACAACTGACCGGTGACAAGCTAACGGAAATGGGCTGGCAGTGGCCGGTGGTGACTGGCCGGTGGTGAATGGCGGAATGAAAATTCTGTGCGACTCCGCCAGCGGGCTGGAGGAGACCAGCGGTAATGTGGTGGCACCGCCGGGTTGGTCTGAAGGGGTCGATGACGGAGTTGCAGAATACGGGAATTGGTCTTCAAAAAAAATTAGCATCCCAACTGGTAAAGATCACACGTGATTCTAAGCCAAAAAGTCGATAGCCTTTCTTTCTGACAGGATAACCAAGAAATAGACAACGCCGACTTCTTGGGGCAAACTTGTCACGATATCTGGGAACATGAGCAGCAAAACACAAGCATCCAAAAACTCTTAATGATGAGTAGTTTGGAGCTTTCCCATAGAGCAACTCAAAGGGAGTACGACCATTGAGATGCTGTGTCGGTGTTCGGTTAATTAAGTAAGCAACCATAAGAACACATTCTCTCCAAAATTCAATAGGAAGACTAGCTTGGAACCGTAAAGCACGTGCCACATTGAGTAAATAGCGATGCTTTCTTTCAACCCGACCATTTTATTGTGGTGCATCAACCATAGATGTCTCAAAGATGATTCTAGATGCAGCAAAATGAGATCGCAAAGCAAAAATTCAGTCCCATTATCAGCCCGAACACGTTGTATGGTTCGGCCCCACTGGTTCTTCACTAAGGCACTAAATTCTAAAAATCTAGAGGCCACTTCAGACTTAGCCACTAATAAATAAACCCAAACAGCTCGGGAATAATCATCAACTATAGTCAAAAAATAAAATGCACCACTAGAGGATGGTGTTCGCTAAGGTCCTCAAACATCACAATGAATTAATTGAAAAAATGCAGTAGCATTTGTAGAACTCAAAGGAAACTATGTCTAGTCTGTTTTGCTCTATAACATACAGAGCAAGGAACAAAATTCTTATTAGTGCTAAAATCAATAGAAGAAATAGAAGAAAACACCGTGGAGGAAGGATGTCCAAAACGCTGATGCCAAAAGTCAGAAGAAGACATGGAAGCAACTGTTGGAAAAGACTGCATGATAGGAGGATGAACACGAGTATCCAGCAGACGAAGCCAAAACACCCCTCCCCCTTTCTGTTCACCCACGCCAATCACTTTCCTCGTACTGATTGTCTGTAAAATGAAATAATTTTCAGTTAACAAAGCTAGACAGTTCAAGGAAGATAACAATCTAGAACATGATAACAAGTTGCACCGCAAAGTAGATATATATATATATATATATAATACATAAGAAAGAGTGACATCACAAAAGAAAAAAGAACCATATTGAGTGGTGGATGACACCGAGCCATCAAACCTAACAACATTCACAGTATCAATAGCAGTAGTAAGATCAATAAGAGAACCTTTGTCACCAGTCATGTGATATGAGACTCCCAAATCAAGTATCTAAGGTAGAGTAGGCTTACCAGACTCATTGTCAGTAAGAGAATTAAACTGATTAAATAAATGCATGGTCATGCTCCATTGGTCATCAGACAGAGCAAGGTCAAAGTCGGATCGGGCAGGGACGCGGCCAGAGGAAGCTACTACCACTAGACCAGGTGGCGACGTGGCTGCACCGACGAATGGCAGCGGGAGAGGAAATGCCGCGGCAGCACCTCCAGGCACGAAGTCGGTAGCGAATGTCCGAGAAGCTGACGCCGGATTCTTCGCAGTGTTGGCTTTCTCCTTCAACTCCTTGAACCATTCTGGTACACTAAAGATTTGGAAGCAGGAATCCTTATCATGACCCTTGCGATGACAATGTGTACAAACAAGATTCTTGCGGTCAGATGCAGAAAGCACAACTGGCGAAGAACATGTAGGTGGTAGACGTCGTGCAACATATGCCATAAAGTTAGAAGAAGGCTCACGAGCTCGAATGACAGCTCAATGATTCTCCTCATGGGCAACAAGAGCATACACTTTCATGACACGTGGCATTGAATCAATGCTCATGATATGTGATCGCAAGGTGTGAAAGCCTTCGTCGAGACCAGAGATGAATTGATAGATCAAATCCTTCTCTCTTTCTTGGAAGACTCTCGTAGAAATATTGCAATGGCATAATGCCTTGCTTTTTTCACAGTCACAAACTAGGGGAGGCTGCATGCAGTGATAATCTGCAAACAACTTCTTCAGTTTGCCAAAGTAAATGTCGATGGACTGACCTTTTTGCTTGCAAGTTTGAATAGCCTCTTACATTTGCAAAATTTCCATACCATCGGCAAGAATAAATCGTGCCTTCAGGTCATCCCACAAAACCTTAACTGTGGCAAACGAGCTTGTAGAAGATCTCCACACATGATCCAGGGTTTGCAAGATCCAGCAGACAAGAGTAGCATTAACCCCAGACCAATCAACAACATCGGGATAACCATCATGGGGTTTGTTAATGGATCTATCAATGAACCCAATCTTGTTCTTGGCAAGGAATGCGCGACACATCGCGTCAGACCATTCAATGTAATTTTTTTTGACTTTTCAGCATGTTCAGTATAAGTTGTAAACCTGGACCATCGCCAGAGCCAATAAAGTAAGGATCGGTCGACATACGACCAATAGGTAAAGCAGTCTGAGGGCCAGATTGCAATTACAACTGCTTTAGTGAAGTTGCAATCACATCGTAACCACTCATATCCTGAAGCTTCGGAACCTCGGGTGCAACATCAAACGAGGCTGTTCTTCGGAGGCAGACATAGTGTAAAATCAGGTACAGATCAGCAGCAAGTACAATAATCGGCGGCGAATCAGATCAACAGGACACACAGCGCGTTGAACTAGCGGCAGCACGTGAAGGTTGGAGCCTTGCGGCGGAACCGGTGGCGGCATGGAGCAACTGTGGCAGAGCGCATTGGTGGCGTGTGGTGGAACAGCAGCGTCGCGTATGGCAGATCCGGCAGCGGTGGGAGCTCGGGAATTTAAGGCAGCGGAAATTTTCTATTAAGGTTTCATGATTTTAGGCTCTGATACCATGTAGAAAATAAGGTTAATGATTGTATGTCTTTATTCATGAACCCAGGATACATTATATAGTGGTACAAGATACCTATACAAGCTAGGAAAATGTAAGAATACCTATATAAGGTAGAAAAATATAATAGAATATAATTACAATTATAAGTAATATTCTAATTCCTTAACAATAATTGATCATAATACAAGAGTATATGAAAATTTTAACATCCACACGTCTTCGCTTTGTCAATGCTCTTTGATTTAAGATCAAAGTCCGAAGAAACCAATCCGCAGACTAAAAAAAACGTCCTTTTGGCCAACAACAACTGTTTTACCTTCCGTCACTTTCAGCCGTTCGAGTTCTCTCTCCCCAAGGGCGATCGCCGCTCGCACTCAGCGGCCCATACCAGCCCACACTCATACCATTGTATGGGATGTAAATTACGGTAGTCTAGCGCCAGGATCCATGAGCTTGACATTGCCTCGGTGCGCACAAGGGAGCCTTGCAAAGCAAGAATTCCCCACACTACCGCTGCCGAGGATCGAACCCGGAATAATTGGCGATCCCACCCATGTCCCAACCACTGGGGTACACCCGGGGTGTCGAGTTCTCTCTCCTGAACTCATTAAAACGATGTTCGGAGTAAGAGGAATACCAACAAGTGAGAAAAGATAGGTCTTACCGACATAAAAGACGATGACTTGGCCAAATGAGCTTCTTTATCCTCAGTATTCCCAAATTCTCCTCAGCATCAGCAATCCTAGGAATAAAATTTGAGCGAACATGAACATAATAGCAAGATGGCATCTACAACATAATTAGCAAAACCCAACTTGCGAATAGATAACCAACACAAATTCTTCATCTATGATCCAAATTCAATACCCTGGTAAGATTCAGGCTTAGAGAATTAGGACATCATTAAAGAATCAGAACTTATAAAATATTGAACCAAATGCAGCATACACCCTAAAATATATAAAATTGCAGAACTACATGTCCTGTACACATCCTCTCCGTTCAATCTTATTCGGGCTTAACAAATATCAATCATAGAGAATAATGAAATGAAATGCTTCACACTTTACTGTGCACTAAGAAACTCCTCCTAATTCTCCATAACTCCACCATCACTGGCGGAACCAGACCTATGTATAGAGTGGGGCTTAATAGATTAGTATGTAAAATTATTTGGGCATTACTATATCTCGCCCTGTATTTTACTATCCTCGCCCTAATACGTATAAATACACGTATTTAGAATTTTAAAAAAAAAATTTAAAAAACCCAAAACCCCTATAAATACCCCCTCCCCCTCTCCCTTTTTTCTCCCCCTCTCCATTTTCTCTCCTCCTTCCCTCTCTCCACTTACCTCTCCCTCCCCTCTCTCCATTTCCGACCGCCGCCCGCCGCCGCCCGCCCGCCTGCCGCCCACCGCCGCCCGCCGCCGCCGGAATCCCGCCGGAAAATGTAAGTTTTTGAGAATTTTTTTTTCTTTTCGTGGGAATCGTTGCCCGATCTATTCGAATTTTGTTGAACTTGTCGGAATTGTTAGAATTTTGTTGAGCTTGTCGGAATTGTTAGGATTTTAGTTATGTGACATAATAGAAGTTATTGAGAAACGATTTTTTAGAAATTGTGCTTCTTTGGAAATTGTTTAGCTATGTGACATATGTGGAATTAATGACATAATGACATAATTGGACGTGATGACATAATTGGAAGCTTATTGTGTTTTTTAGTAATTATTTAGTTTAAATTTGGCCATAATATTTTAGAAATTGTATTTTTTAGAAGTTGGGTTTTTTAGAAATTATTTAGTTATGTGACATAATAGAAATTACTTAGGAATTATTTGTTTAGAATTTGTGTTGTTCTGGAAATTATTTAGGTATGTGACATAGTTGGAATTAAAACGAAGAAATTGTGTTCTGTGTAAATTACTTAGTTTAAATTTGGACATAATATTTTAGGAATTGTTTTTTTTAGAAATTGGGTTATTTAGAAATTATTTAGTTATGTGACATAATAGAATTTATTTAGAAATTGTATTTTTTAGATATTGGGTTATTTAGAAATTATTTAGTTATGTGACATAATTGGAATTAAAACGAAGAAATTGTGTTTTGTAGAAATTACTTAGTTTAAATTCGGACATAATATTTTAGAAATTGTATTTTTTAGATATTGGGTTATTTAGAAATTATTTAGTTATGTGACATAATTGGAATTAAAACGAAGAAATTGTGTTTTGTAGAAATTACTTAGTTTAAATTTGGACATAATGTTTTAGAAATTGTATTTTGTAGAAATTGGGTAATTTAGAAATTATTTAGGTATGTGATGTAATTGGAATTAAAACGAAGAAATTGTGTTTTGTAGAAATTACTTTGTTTAAATTTGGACATAATGTTTTAGAAATTGTATTTTGTAGAAATTGGGTAATTTAGAAATTATTTAGGTATGTGACGTAATAGAAATTATTCAGAAATTATTGTTTAGGAATTGTGTTTTTTGGAAATTATTTAGTTATGTGACATAATAGAATATAGTTCTATGTAAATAAACTTTAGTAATCCGATGTAAACAATTGTGTAGTAAACTGTTACGATATGTTTTAACTATTGTTTCCTTGAATGTTAATAATAGTGCGATGCGGTAAAAAAATAAGATTATTTAGTTATGTAATCTCCAATTTGTAACTAAAAAAAATGTTCCAGTTCGTTGATGCACTGTTCGAAAATATTAGTTCACACGTTGTTGAAATGTATGTTAATTTATCTTATCATATCAGTTTGATTCACTTGTTGTTATACTAATTACATATCTTGTGTCGTAGATGAGCACTGCTGGTCAACCTGACGGTCATGGTCGTTCCATACGACGAAGAGGTGTTAGTGCCTTGGCGAGACAGGCTAGAGGCCGCGTGGTCGAGGATGAACCGTCGCCTCGCCCGCGGGAGTGTGATGTAGGAGCGGAGCAGCCTTCTCCACCGAGCGTTCGTGCATTCGATCCCATGCCAACATGGGACGGTCCGGAGATTAACATTCTCGCGTCTGGTGGAATCCGTCGTGATAGTGTTTGGCAGATGAATTATGACCTGCCGGCAGATGTCCCCCCGATGGGCCAACCTGGCGCGAGTGTGCCATTGGATGCCGGGATCGAACGTTATGCTGCAGCTGGAGCCAGGCACACCGTGAGGAATAGAGCTGGTCAATTCGCACAGTCTTCTGGTGGATCGTGCAATGCCGGTGAGACTAGCACCGGAAGGGCACCGAGGAATAGCAGGAAGCGACCCGCCGCCGATGAGACATGGCTAGTGCGGGGACCGGTGGCTGGTGGCCCGCAGGATGACCTCGTCATACCAAGCTTCGGAGGACACGTCGCTGTTGACGTTTGGAATGGTATAGAGCGAGGTGTGCTGAGATGCCATGCTCGGTCGCCGCTATGCAAGCAGCTAGTCGCCACGCTCCCCGAACTGAGCGATGTTGCACATGCCCGGATACATGCGACCGGGTTGGCCCACCTGCCTGCGATTATGTTCCAGTTCCTTGACATGGCACTGATATCCGCTTTTGTCGAGAGGTGGCAGCCGGACACGAACACGTTTCACATGCCTCTTGGGGAGATGACCATCCTGATGCACGACGTTGAGATGATTCTTGGCATTCCCATCGATGGTGGCGCTGTTGCGAGTACCATTTCGGCGGAAACTATTGAGGAAGCGTGCGCTGAACTGTTTGGGAAAGACGTGGAGTCCTTTCTCGCGGAAGACTGGAACGGGGGTAACATAGATGCCCAATCGTTGATGGCGAGGTGTGTAGCGGCGGGGCAGAGCGAGAACTTCCAATTTATGTGCTACATGCTGACCCTGTTTTCATCCACGCTTTTTGTGGATAAAACTGGGAATAAGGTTAGAGCCAACCTTCTACCCCTGCTTGATTCGCAGTTGTCGTGGGGCTCGGCGACGTTGGCCAGTTTGTATCTGCAGTTGGGAATTGCGTCCCGGTCCAAGGCGCGCGGCCTGTGCGGATGTTGCACGCTGCTTCAAGCGTGGATACACGAGTACTTTCCGATGTTTCGGCCGAGACCGAGTACATTGCCAGCTCTTCCGGGCCGCGCCAGTCGGTGGCACACAGGGGATAAAACGGGGAGGCTCGGTGCCATCAGGCGACAGTTGGATGCCTTACAGCCCGACCAGGTATGAATTCCATGCTTTTACTCTTATTCTGACAGTGGTAGATAGATCGGATTCCATAGAAACGTAACATGTCTGTGAAACTTTTTGCAGGTGGATTGGTTGCCATATGGAGTGGACGTGGTTAGGGCTGCGGGGGGGGGGGGGGGGGGGAGGACTCACTTCTGCGGCGTGATTCGACACCTCGACGCAATGGAGGCGTACATGCCAGATCGCGTTGTGCGGCAGTTCGGTCTCCTACAGGGTATACCGCGGGGTCTCGCAATTGCGCCCGAGCCTTGTTCCCGCCCGGCTGATCCAGCCGGCTATTCAGTGACCTACCCAGGGAGGCTGCAGTTGACCCTATGGGAGATGGCACACAGTTGGCACAACAGTCAGCTTGCGGCGTTCCCGATAGCCACGAGCCAATCAGAGTGTACCATGGATTACGAGGACTGGTACGCGACTCATTCGCACCCATTGATCGCAAATCCTGAACATGTTGCCGCGAGTGGACCGGACAGGACACATCATCAGTTATCGGTAAGTTTTCCCGAACTGTTTGCTTCGAGTAATTATATTACATTGTACTGTCTCGTTATTGTAAAATCTGTTTCCTGTGCAACAGATGCTGAGTGACATGATGAGCGCCCTGGATCCGTTTGACTCGGCGACCGTTGGTGGACTCGCCGCCGACCCCAGCGTGAGGGAGGTGATGACGACTTTTGTCAGTCATCGCGATGAGTATCGCATGCTCGGTTATGGACCCATTCCTTAGACGACTGTTTGCTTATGTGTGACCCCACAGTTTTGCCATATTCTGCTCATTTATGTAATCGGTAACTGTTTGTGCATACCAAATTTATTTGTCATCGATTTTTGCAACAGTAACGCTTTCAAAATAATTGCTCGACGCTTCGATAATAACTGTAACGGTTGCGTACATGCCGAAATGTTTCGCTGGGTTGCAACAGTTAATTACTCTCAGAGTATGCTCTCCTCCAAGCCCTTATCCTCCTACGAAAGGGTAACTCCCAACCTACGACATCAGGCTTCCTCAATGTGGTCCACATATTAGCCACGGGGGGCATGGGACAGTTTTCCTTCACGTGTACCCGGACAAAATGGCTTGCACTGCGAACGTATACAATGTGTAGCTCCCTACTTGTTCCATCCTCGCCCCCACCCGCCCTCAGTGGAAGGACTGTGCAGCAATGGTCCGCCGACCCATTCTCTAAAATGTAATATAAAACTACAACCGTGTTGTAGTAGGTGGCGACAGGAAACATGTCTGCAATGACCGTAAACCAATGCTCTGGACCACATGGACCCCTAGTGTGGTGTATACGGGCTCTGGCGAGTTCAACGTCATTCTGCGAACCGTATATGGGAACATAGTCAGGCCAATGAGCTGATATCTCGTTAAATACTGCCCGACGCGCTGTAGACCATTCACCTTCACTGTCTACGTGGAACGCATCAGCAACGCATCTGAAGCCACAGTTTCCATCACTCTCGACATCGTTCCAGCCTTCGATGTAACGCCCGACAATGTGGGGGACACTTTCGAGGAACGGGAATGTCGCTGCAGGAGAAAACATTAAGATTAATATCTTGTTCAGACGGACTTCATTGGGAAGAATGGTGCTTGTACTTACCGTGCCGGCGACCGCTCCCTGAAGCACGCCCCGGGGATCTTGAACTACGCCCGTATCGCCTGTTCACGTGCTCGTGGTAGCTCGGTGAACGTCGGGTTGATCTTGATCGGGGGACCTGCTCGCTTGGTCTGCCACGTGCACTGGTACAATTGTCCGGCTCGCCAATGCCACTCTCCTCCGGCCGCAACTGCGCATCTATGTAGGATGAAACTCGTCGGCGGACCGAAGGGTCGCTGCATGCCAGCTCCTCCAACAGAGTGTTGAACCGCGACTGATCTTGTTCGGCCCTCGCAATGTCTTCCGTGCTCCCCACGTGATCACCCAATGCCAGGCTCTTAAACAGCGGATGAATGTCGTCCAAGTACAAGGGGATTCCTTCAGCAACTGCCCCTGCCATGACGCATGCACATGGTATTCCGTGTGTCGAGCGCAGCACACATCCACAGTAAGCATATACCTGTGCTCCGAGTGCATCAATCCTCCCGGACTCGACCGTCAATTTATCCAGACAGTATTTGGACACATTGTTGATCAAGTTGCTGAAAAGGGCCCTACGGTGCAATCTTCCAACGACAGTTCTTGATTTCTCCAGGCCGGTCTTGATCATAGTAATCTGCTGGGCTATCTGCAGGTCGACACGCCTCCATACCGTGTCCAGCGAACCAGTCGACGTTTGTAACCACCCTTTCAATGACGAGTGTGCACTTTCGACCCTGCATGTAGTTGTGTTCCCGAAATGCAGAAATCTGTTCGTCCATGCCCTCACAAATTTCTCCTTATGGGGGGTGAGCCACGTCGTCTCAGCGTAACTAACAACAGCCTCGCTCCAAGCCCATCCAGTCCTCATATCCTCCAAGGCGGTTTCGTACTCTGGAACGGTGGACGCATTGCAAACTCGGAACCATGCACAATTCTTGAACGCTGCCCCGTTCCTCTTATTCCCTGTCAGCACAGTAACACGTGCCTCCACATCCTTGTTAATATGCCAGGTGCAGAGCAAATGGTTCGATTCCGGAAACACAGTCCGAAGTGGCCTAATCAGTCCCATCTCCCGATCGGTGACCACAACCTCAGGGAACGGTCCATCCACAAGCAAGTTCTTCAGCGCGTTCAGCACCCACTCATAGGTATCTGCCGTTTCGTCAACGACAATTGCGTAGGCAATCAGGAAGTTTGTGTTGCAAGGGGACATCCCAACCATCTCAATGAATGGCATGCCGTAGCGATTGGTCTTGTACGTTGAGTCGATGGCCACCACCCACGGAAACGTGCGAAATGCCACAACAGCATCGGGATTGGCCATGAATAAATGAGTCAAAGTACCATCACCTGCTGAGCGGTGACTAGTGACATACCCTTTCGCGGTGGCCAGATGCAAACAATTCTCCGCTGTGTTGCGCCCGCCGCGCCTTTCTGTTGCATATGCCGACCTCTCATTGTACACCTGCCTAATGTTCTGATGCAGGTCCGGAAACGAATTACTGAGGCTGGCATTGATATGCCTTGGGGCAGTTTCTGAATCTGTCAAGTCTCTGATCATTTGCTTCGCGTCCGCATGGAGCTTGCTGCTCTGTCTATGACCCTCGGGGTACACTGAGAAAGGGTGGTTGTGCATCCCTCGTCTAGGATCCTTGCACGGCACTACATTCCAGCCATTCCCCGTGATGCTCTGTTTCAAGACAATCGCGAACGGGCAGCCACAACTGCTGGTCGAGCTGCTACTCCGTCGGACTACATCAGATTCGCTCGTATCTACATCCTTATCCTTTCGGCCCCGATTGCAAATGCAATATAACCTCAGGGGACCATTCCTATTCTGTTTGTAGGACCCCGTCACAAGTTCAAATCCCACCTGCAGAGCAATCCGTTGCAGGTAGGAGTAAGCCTCGGCAACATCTGGGAACACAGCTGAGGTGGCAAATGGAGAGTATCCGTTCCGCCCTGCAGCAGCTTCACATGACTCATTGTCATCCTTAAACAGCAATAAACATCAAGTAATTAGTTACACTCAACTGCTATACCAATTACAATATCAAAATTAACGTAAAAAAATGTAAATTAACGTTACAATAATTAACAAAATAACAAAATTAACAAAACAACAACATTAACGTCACAATAATTAACAAAATAACAAAATTAACAAAACAACAACATTAACGTTACAATAATTACAATTAACGTTACAATAAATAAAATTAACGTTACAATAATTTTTACGTTACGATTAATAAATTAAAATACTAAGATGAGCATAAATTAAAAAACTAAGATGAGCATAAATTTCTTTCTCATTAACAGCTAAAACATACATGTAGTGGGAAAAAATGCAATAACATCGTGGCTAGAATTAATATAACATTCTTACAGTTCAACAAATTAAAATATCAAAATAACGTAAAAATACGTAACTTAACGGTACAATAATTAACAAAATCACAAAATTAACAAAACAACAAAAATAACTGCTTCAATAATTAATAGGACATACATTAACGTTACTGCTATTAACAGGAGATAAATTCATAGGAGATAAATGTGCAATAATTCCATCGTAACAGTTAATAAATTAAAACACAAAGACGAGCATAAATTTGTACGGCAAAAATTATTAAATTTAACAACTACTTACGGACAGAAAGCTAATTAGTAAAATTACCTCCGAAGACATGGAATTTCTAACACCCTTTTCGGAGTAATTTTTGCTCGTCTTGGATAGCAATATTTTTCGAGTGCCCTTTGAATGAGTAAGAATTCGAGTGCCCTTTGAATGAGTAAGAATTCGAGCTCATTTATAGCAGTTCGATTTTTGGAAGCAGGCTGGCACGGCTCGCGCCCAGCCCACGGCGAGCCGAGGCGCGTCCGGCTCGCGCCCCAGGCCTGGCGAACGGACCGCGCGCGGCTCGCGCCCACCGCACGGCGAGCCACGGCTCGCGCCCACACGACGGCGAGCGACCCGGCGATGGCTCGCGCCCACACCACGGCGACCGGCCCACCGGCGGCTCGCGGTCCACCGGTGGCGAGCGGACCGGCGGCGGCGCGCGGCCTGTCGGTGGCGACCGGCCCGGTGGCGGCTCGCGGTCCGCCGGTGGCGACGGAACCGGCAGCGGCTCGCGGCCAGGCCGCGGCGACCGGACCGGCGCCGGCTCGCGCCCAGGCCATGGCGAGCCGACCGGCGGCGCCTCGCGCCCAGGCCGTGGCGAGCCGGGTCCGGCGGCGGCGAAAATTAATTAGATTAATTAACTAAATTCGTTTCGTTATTATTAACTAACTACAATTATCTAAATTGATTTTAATTTACCTATTGAAAATAAAAAAATAAAAAATACTGTATACGTATTAGGGCGAGAATAGTAAAATACAGGGCGAGATATAGCGATCCACAATTATTTTTACAATGGCACAAAAATAGAGGCATTATTTTAAGTTTAAAATTACGATACCTGTAGACACGATAATCATTGTAAATTTTGTGAAATGAATTAATAATTTTGGTAAGATGTAAGATTGTGCTCATTATTTATTATATAAATAATAAAAAATTTATATTTACTTAATATATTTAGAGTCGCTACAGAAATACAAAGTCTTGGGAATGACCGTCTTTTCACATGCTTATGGAAAGATGACGTTTTATTGGAATAATAGAAATGTAAAATGTCTTAGTTACAATATTAAAAATTTATTATAAAACGTGTAGTAATTATAAAGTTTATAGCCCGATTCACGCAACTCTAATTTTTATCTTTATTTCTTTTAATTGTATTTTAAAAAACCTTGATCTTTCCATGCCTTATGGAAAGATCACTTTTCAAGAGACGAACTCCTAAAGTCTTTAGGATTCATTTTAATATTAGAGAGCAATTCAACAAATTAATATTGCATGCATGGTGTATTTAGAATTCAATGTAACATTTTATGCAATGCATAAAACTAAAATACTTTTAATGATACAAATTTTCACATTGTTATAGTTTATTTAGATCACTTAGATTATGTTCTTTTATCTGCACTTCAGTTTAGTTAAGTAAAATATGAAATTGATTAGGTTAGTCTTGGTCTATCATTTTTCACTACTCCCTCTGTAATTTAACTATTCATTTAGTAAAAAATTCATAAATTTGACCCTAAAATTGAATTGGTATATAAGTATAAATACTATTGTGCGATACATTGTTAGATTCAGTATAACTTATATTTTCAAAGTATAAAATTTTCACAAGTTTTAATTATCATTAATGAAAGATATTAAGGATCAAATATTTTTCAAGTCAACCGTTAAAAGTCAAAAGGTGAAGGTTGAAATGGGACAGAGGTAGTATATTAATTTTAGTTCAACTCAATTCAGTTCAATAAGAAATTGGTATAAAGAATTAAAAAATCGATTTCAAGACAATAAAATAGTGGAAGCATATTTCGATAACTAAAAGTATTAAATTTTGTGAATGAAATTAAATACTCGAGTGAACTAAAGTACTTCCACTATACTACCAATATTCTTAAATATTTAAAATAAGAATACAAAGTACATTACTTAAGAAATGGAGTGACAGTACTAAGGCATTATTATGTGGGGGAAATTAAGACACGTGGTTAATGGAAACATCAGATGACAATAATAAAGCAATTACTATTCACCCATCTTGCTCATGAAGCTATTCCATGGTGGATGACAAATTTCTCTCTACCATTCAAATTCATCTACCTCATTTCCCTAATAAAATTCCCAGCTAAAATAAGGAGGGGCGGGGAGGAATGATATTAGGAGGGGCGGAGAGAGGGGATATTAGATTTTTCAACCAACAATTTCAATTCTACTCCTCTGATCGGCAAACCATAGGGGTGGCGGGCGCACCCCCTCGCCACCTCCTGGTCCCGTCCATGTCCACCATGCACATATTAATCAAGATGTACCAAGGTGAGAAGCAAGGAAAAAAGATAAGATTTTTACCTTACATCGAGCTCTACTCAATCCTGGCACGCATAGAATGGAGCACATTCTGATCCAAAGGCAATACTCAGTTGGCAGCGAGGGTACGTATAGAAGTGCCATGTCTGCAGATACACAAAAATCACAAGAAATTTCAGATCAAGGATAGCCCGACTACTACTTCTAACAAACAAACACAAAATCAAAGCGGCGAGGACCACTAGAGATGACATCATTGTAAACATCGTCTCAAAGGTGGACCTTCTCAATATCATCCACATTCGGGTGGGCGAGCTGATGCAGCTTGTGAGCCAGCACCAATTGGGGCTGCTCATTCTCCATTCTTTGCTTCTAGTTCTTCTTATGTCATTGGAGCAAGGATTTTTTTAGCAAAGTGCATATATAACCCTATATAATTGATGAAAGTGCAGATTTAAACCTGCGATAATTGAAAGTGCAAATATAACCCTTGATATTAATGTTATGTGCAAATATAACCTTCTCCGATAGATTTAGACCAGATTTTGGTGAAAGTACTATTTTACCCTCTGTAAAAAAAACTAAAATTGAAAAGGCATTAAAATTATTTTGCCCCTACCCCTTTTCTTCTTCATTTATCTTCTCTGTTTTCTGAAACTTTTATCTTCTATAACTTCAATCGCCAAACTTCAACCACGCTTTGCACTTTCATCGATTTTCTTGTGCTTGACTGAGCGGCTCCAGAAATGGTGGCAGATGGTGATGGAGGTGGCGTGGGCCTAGGGTTTCGGAGAAGGGCTGGTGGCTAACACGAATCGGTAGTGGTGAATCCCACACCCTTGTCAGAACGAGTCACTGTGCGCAATGGTCGGAGAAGAGCACGAATCGGTGGTGGAGAAGAATGCCAGTGGTGAGGGGTAGGGGCTGGGGAAGGACGATTTATGTGGTTAGGGTTTTTGGCATCAACGATGGAGAAGAATGGAAGCGGTGGAGAAGAATGGTGCAGTGGTCGGAGAAGAACACGAATCGGTGGTGGAGAGGAATGATAGCAGTGATGAGAAGAACCGATTCGTGTGATTAGGGTTTGAGGCGGCAATGATTTCAGGTGGCGACGATAGAGAAGAATGGCAGCAGTGGAGAATAATTTGCGGCGATCGGAGAAGAACAGAAATCGATGGTGGAGAAGAATATCAATGGTGAAGAGAAGAACCAATTCGTGTGGCTAGGGTGTCAGGCGGGGGCAAGGGAGATTTGGCTAGGGTTTCAGGCGGGAGGAGAAAAGAAAATAGAGTGATGGTTTTAGGAGATTGGGAGAAGAGGAGGCAATGGTGGAAGCATTTTATGGCGGCGGTGGTTTCAGAGGGCAGAGGCAACAGTGGTTTCAGAGGACTATAGGGGCATTTTTATCTTTTAAAATTTTGTATAAGGTTAGAAGGGAATTTTGGTCATTTCCAGTTGGTCAGTGGCCGGAAATGATCAGTCAATGCCGGAATAATGACTTTAGGGTTATATTTGCACTTATGTATAATAGGTAGGGTTATATTTGCACTTATATACAATAGGTAGGGTTATATTTGCACTAAAAACTAACTCAGGGTTATTTCTGCACTTTCTCCAACATATAGGTTTAATTTATTCCACCAACAAAGAGAGAAGTAAATTTTTGGTTATTTACATTTATAACTCTGACTTTATAATAACAGTGCCAATATAACCTTGTAGTGTCAGAAAGTGTCAATTTAACCTTAACTAATTATTGATATGCCAATCTAACCCCAAGTTTCAAAAAATTTGTGCCGATATAACCAAAGTCCCTGATTTCAGTGAAATGACTAAAATACCCTTTATCTAGAATCTGATAATTATATCTCCATAATACCCCAACCACCATCTCTGCCTCACTCAAACCCTACCCACCACCTCCACCAGCCACTAGTCACCACCTCTGCCAGCCACCACTTCCGCCACCATCTTCCCCAGCCACCACCACCAACGACCACTATCTTCACCACCACTAACCACCATTATCTTCGCCACCCGTTCCATCTCCCTCAGCCCTATGCCGCACCGCCCCGCCGCCTGCATAGCCACATCACTGCTCAGCTCCATACCTCCACTGCCTCTTAGCCCCACGCCTGCTCTGACCCCAGTGCCACTCAGCCAAGCACAAAAAAGGAGATCCGGGAGGTTGTTTCTGCTGAGGCGAGGATGATACCTTATCAACACCAACTTGGGTTGTTTCTGTTGCTATTTTACCTATGAAGAAAATGCTTGGAGCGAGTTGAAATTGTAAGATTCAAGAGAACAAGAACAATGGTGGACACCAGAACTGAGATAGGGTGGAGCAAAGCCGATGAGTCAGGAACCTGAAGAACTTGTAGCGTTGGAGGAAGGAAGGGAGACCGAGGACAATGAATAAGCCAACTAAGAGGGGAAAAGAAGTGGTATATGATGGCGGTGACAGATGGAGAACGCGATGACGGAAGGTAGCGAGAAGAATCAGGAGCTGAAAATTGGTGAAGAAAATAAGGGTTTCCAATTTGGGGTATTTGGGGGTAACTCAACGGATATGAAAGCAGAGTTGGCGGAAGGGAAAAATGGTCTTCTCATGTGTTGGTATTATTTTCTTTTTTTAATAAGGGAAAAATGGTCTTTTAACAAAATTTGCCAGTAACATAGTGGACTAGAAAGTTAGCAGAGTCAAAAGTTATTTTGGCATTTTCTGAGATTGCAGGGTTATATTGGCACTTATAGTCTAAAGTCAGGGTCATTTTAGCACTTAACTCTAAATCTTAAATTCAGGTATCCTCCAAGAATTTTATGCACATGATTTCTACTCCCTCCGTCCCACAACTATTGACCACTTTTATATTTTAATACATCCCACAAGTTTTGGCCACTTTTGAAACTTACATATTTTGGTAAAATTGAGTGGCCATTAGTTGAGCCACGTCAGCTTTCTTAAATAATGAGCCAAAAAGTGAGTGGCCAGATCAGCTAATATTGAGCCGAAAAGTGAGTGACTATATCAGTTTTCTTAAATATTGAGCCAAAAAGTAAGTGGTCATTAGTTGCGGGATAGAGGGTGTATACATGTACTTAGATTTTGTACATTAATAATATAAGAGCAGGTCTCATGATAAGTGACCTGTCCATAAGTTATGGAGAGGTCATTGTATTTTTTAACCTATACACTGCATTTATTAAATTACATACTAAAATTAAACATTCTAAAGTGTATTTTTTATATTATGTATTTTTATATTTTCACATTCTAATATACATTATTACTTGTTTTAACTTATATAATAAAATATTTATTTTAATTTAAAATTATAATTTTTAAGGTAAAAGTAAGGGGATTTGTCCATAAGTTTATAGACAGACCACCTTTCCTAAGGCTTTCTCATAATTTAATAGTCATGGAATCACCAAAATTTATTAATTAAAAGAGTTATTTATTAATTTATAATGAAATATTCAATTTACAGACACCTTTTAAACTTCCACTTAATTATTGTACTTCTTCTGTCTCATTTCAATCTACAATTTAACTACTCCCACTGTCCAATTTAAATTGCACACTTACATTTTTTACACTTCTCTATCGAAGTTTGACGTACATTTGAATAGATATATGAACAACAATATTATCGTATATGGTATTTTTGAATTCGTCGTAATAAGTAGTTTCTAAATATCACATTTTTATTTGTCGATATTACACATAGGGGAACATATTAACGGTCAAATATATTTCTTGCTCAACATGATACAGATTGTGGTGCAATTTGAACCGAGACGGATGAAGTATTCATTTAGTCAAAACTTCTTAACTTTGGCCACACAATTAAATTGATGTATAAGTCTAAGTAGTATTGTATAATATCTTGTTAGATTCATTATAACATGTATTTTCATAATATCAATTTTTTATAAGTTTGATTTATTCTTAATGAAAGATATTAAGTCAACAGCTAAAGTCAAAGTGTGCAGGTTGAAATGAGACAGAGGGAGTACAATGCATGTATATAAAATGAAGGGCCCAATTTGAAAACAACCCTTCAATCTCCCACCTTATTATGCTTCTTGTGTTCAATGTATCACTTTATGGACATTAATTTTTTTTCTATATAAATACAAGATCAAAATATGCTAACACAAACAAATTATACACACAACATGGCTTCCCATCTTAAAGGTGTAAAAATACAACAATGACCGATAAGATTCGAACATCATTATGCAAGCGCAAGAAGGATAATACAAGTCTCACAAGAAGAAATTACTGAGTCTGTTTCCCATCAAGTGCAACCGAGACCAGATGACAAGATGATTGTGTAATATACTTTCTTCATTATTCTGAGCTTGGGGAGTCTTCCTTGTTGTCTTTTCTCAATGAGAATCAACTTCGTATGAGACGTGCAAAACAAAAAACTAGAACAAATGAGTAGCATATGATTCAAATTCTTATAGCAGGGGTACCCCATTTATCAAGTTGTATGAGGCCCCTAGTTCTCGTGTCAAGATGATCCCAAGATAGGGATGTGCTGCACATGTTTTTCAAGGACATTTTTGCAAGGTGGTCAGCAATCATGTTGGCCCGTCTCAGAGTGTGAACAGAGGTAATAGGACCATTTTGTAGCATGGTGTGATTAACCAATTTGAAACAAGTCCATAGTGCTGATAAGGGTGATTTAATCCAGTTTAAAACCATTTTGCAGCAGATTCCAAAGTAAACTCATTAAAACCCTTACTCTTAGCAAAATTTATTCCATGATGAATAGCCAGAAGTTCACCATGAAGGTTTGAAGATGTTCTGATCGATCTAATGAAAGCATAGATGAAATTTTCATTTTGATCTCTAAATATGATTCCATGACCTGCCTTTTTATGAGTATTAGACCAGGAAGCTTCTACATTAATTTTGAAACCTGAAAGAGGTTTTTCCCATTTGCAAATATGAATTTTGGGCTTGGCAGAGGGCCTTGGTTTAGGAGTTAAGCCTATTGTGAACCAGGAAAGGTCTTCACTATTAGATGTATAGGTTGGTTTGATATGGAAGGCAAGGAAAATGTCTTGTTTGATTGTCTGAATCATGACAGATAGCTGTGGATTCAGTTTATCAAACAGGTATTTGTTCCTTTCTTTCCATAGATACCAGCAAATGTGTGAGGGAATCAATCTAATCAGTTCAGTGTGTACTTTAGTAAGACCTTTAGAAGACCAAATGAATGACAATCTATCCCAAATATTATGAAAATAAGGCCAGTTCAGATTTAATAGATTTTGGAAATAGGAGCAAAGATCTGAGGCCAACTGACACTCATTGAAAAAATGCGATAAAGAATCAGAATTGCAGCACCACGAGCATTTCGAGGCAAGAGAAACATTGAGAAAATGATGTTATCATCAAAAGGAAGAATAGCATTTGTAAGTTTCCACATAAACATTGAGATCTTTTTACAGGTTTTAGGGTGCCATACCTATTGGAGGAATCTCAGTTTGGTTTTGTTATTGTCCAGTAGCTGATAGGCAGCTTTCAGTGTGAAGATGCCATTCCGAGCTGGAGTCTAAATAAGTCTATCAGCTCTGTTCCTCTCAATCTTTGCCTTCTATAAAAAAGTTAGAATGTTAGCATGTAAGGATTGTAGCAGGCTCAGAAAGAGATCTTTTTTATCAATAAACTGAGCAATTGTGACTGAGGTGTCCAAATTGGAGTTCATAGATAAAACATGATCCTGCAGGGCTCCAAAACCTTGTCCAATTGGAATTAAAAGCACTAGCAGATCCCACATCATGAATTACTCTGGATGCATTTTCAGCCAAAAGGTTAATAGACATAATTCTCTTCCAATTGTGTGAGGTTCTCTGAGCTAGTGGTATAGACCAAATAAACTGAGATCACAAAGTTTTCCCATTCTAAAATTTCCACCACAGTTTAAGAGAGTAGGCTTTAATGGTTTTTTTTTAAATACCTAAATCCTAGACCATTCTCTATTTTGGGAACACACAGTTTATCCCAACTTTTCCATACCTATTTGTTCCCAGTATCTTTTTCTCCCCAAAAGAACTTAATAAGTTTGCTGATAAGAGCTCCAATAACCAAATTTGGTGGTTTTACAACAACCCAGAGATGTTGTGGGTTGGATAACATAACTGATTGTATTAAAGTCATCTTACTAGCCATACTAATCCATTTGTTTTTCCAGTTCTTCAGTTTTTAATCATACAGTTCCAAGAGGGGCCTATGTGCTCTTTCTTGGTTCTACCAGTGTAAATGGGGCATCCTAGGTAAGGTAATAGTAGGGAACCTTGATTCTTTCCTAGCTTAGACCTCAGCATATTAATGTGTGTATGTTTAGCCTTATTGCTGATATAGAAGTTACTTTTTTGGTAATTAATTTTCTGACTAGAACTAGCTTCAAATAAAGAAAAAAAGGCCTTGAGTCTAATAACATAATTTCTAGTAATTAGAAGGAAAATTACAGTATCATCTGCATATGTTAAATGAGAAATTTGAAGAGTTCCAAAAGGTAGACTGTAATAGGGTAATTTTCCATTTTGAAAAATGAATTCCAGGCTTCTTGTGAAAGCTTCTAAAAAAATATTGAATAAAATAGGAGACAGAGGGCCCTAGAGGCTTTAAAAAATCTCGCAGTTCTGCCATGTATAAGTATTGAAAAATTAGCATAGGACAAGTTATTGCAGATGATCTTAATGAAATGTGAGTGAAAAATAAATTTCTGCAAAATCAAAGCAAGGAAATCCCAGTTGACCCTATCAAAAGCTTTGTCTAAATCAAGCTTAATGATGCAGTTGGGATAGTCTACTTTTTGTTCAGAAATCTTGTCATTTCTTGGAGAAAAATGACGTTGTCAGGTAATTCTCTTTCGTTCATGAAGGCAGACTAGTTTTTAGATATGATATTAGGCAATAAGGATAGCAATCTTTCATTAATAAGTTTTGAAAAAACTTTATTGATGAAATTTGACAGGTTGGTAGGCCTGTAATCAGCAAAAGAGATGGGGATTTTTTAGGGGATTAGGACGATCCAGGTTCTTTAAATACCTGGTGGTATCCTATTTCCTTTCATAAAGTCTAGTACAACTTTTAATATATCTGGACCTGTAATATCCCAGAATTCTCTAAAAAAGTTAGCTATGTACCCATCCAGTCCAGGTGAACCACTTAGGTTAAGAGAGAAGATTACTGCCTTAATTTGTTTCATGTCTTGATCTTTCCTAAGCATAACGTTATCTTCATGAGAACTGCAGGAAGGGATATGGTTAAGGAAATGATCCCTAAAAATGTGTGATGAAGAGTCTAGGTCTTCAGATAAGAGGTTAGAGAAAAAAATTTATAGCTTTCAATTTCAGCTGGTTTATCTAGCCAAGTTCCATTAAAAGCTTTTATCTTGGAGATGATCTATTTTGACCTTTTTTCTCTGTCTGAGGCATGAAAATGTTTTCATCCCCATTTTGTAGCCCTTTGATGTTATCCTTTTATTTCTAGAAGAGCTTTTCATTATGTAGGGCTTTTTTAGGTTGGCTTGTCTTCTTTTAAGTTCAATCAGATCAGCAGTGGAATTAGAAATGTCATAGAGTAGTTCCTGTTGAAGAACCTGTATCTCTGCATACTTAATATTGACATTAATATCTCCAAACACCTCTTTATTCCATGTTCTTAGAGCTATCTAAAGTCTCTTCAGTTTGAGGAAGAGTCTGATCATACCATATTCTTGGAGAGGTTTATCCCAGTCAGTTTTGACTAGAGTCCTAAGTTCAGATCTAGTTAACCACATGTTTAGGAATATAAAAGACTTAGGGTATGACTCTATGTTACTTCGTAGGGTCATCAGTAGGGGGCTGTGGTCTTAGGTATGATTGTTAAGGGTGTGTATGGTGCTATTGGGGTTGGCTAAAGACAAGTTGTTACAGACTACAACTCTATCTAGCCTTTCTAAGGTAGGTGTTCTCCTAAGGTTAGACCATGTGAAAGTGTTACCTACTATAAATATCTCCGTGAGTTAGTTTCTGTTGATGAAATATGTGAAATGTCTAATGCTAGCTTTGTTAGGTGAGTTAGGACCCTTGTATTCAGAAATTGA
Organism: Rubia yunnanensis; assembly: GCA_037428765.1. Taxonomy (NCBI): domain Eukaryota; kingdom Viridiplantae; phylum Streptophyta; class Magnoliopsida; order Gentianales; family Rubiaceae; genus Rubia; species Rubia yunnanensis. The sequence continues at coordinate 88,877,857 of CM075064.1, read as the reverse complement.
TGTCATAGCATTAAAATCTCCAATTAGTTAGTTAGTAGACTTGGCATTGGGTTTGAGAGTATTCCATAGAACTTTCCTTGTTGCCACAAAAGTGGAGGCATGCAGGAAAGTAGTAGTAACTTGCTTATGAAAAGCTAATATGTTGATATTAGCTTGAATGAACTAGTTATTATTAGAAATAATGTCCATTTTGCATTCAGAGTTCCAAAAAAGCCAAATGTTACTGATAGTGGAGCAGTGCTTGAATTGGAAATTCAGTTTGATTCTATAAAGTTCACCTTGAATTAATACATGTTTAAGCTCTATGATACAGAGAAGAGATACGAAGTGAATTTGGATGAGCATTTTCAGTCTATCATAAGAAGTGTCCATCCCTCTGATGTTCCAGATTAACCATTTAAAATTAGTGGTTTTACGAGACATTAAAGCTTAGGGGGTTTACTTTTTGCTGCAGATCTAAGATTCATTTTTTTCCTATTAAATAAGGTTCCCTTCCTAGATTAATTTGCATTTAGATTTATGACCGGCTCCTATTCTTTGTTGTGGGTTTTATCCTATCCTATGAGAAGTTCTTCCTCCTGGTCAGATAAAGAGTCATTAACCAGATCATTTAGAATGGAAAATCTGTTCTCAGCTATGGGGCTACTTTTGAGTGATAGATTATGTGGACTGTTCTCATCAGAATTTATCTATGTGGGTTGGTTTCTTGTTCATGCAAGCCATATCTATGTTCATTAGGTTCAATAGAGATGGTACATGGAGCATTTTAGCAGGAGTATTAGTTTAGCCTTGAATATCATCAGATCTAGTATTAGTTATGGCATGTAAAGGTGAAACAAAGTAATTAGAAACATCATTGGAGAGATTCTGGATCTCTAGTAGATCTTTATCAGAAGCATCTTTGGAAACATGCATGTCAAGTACAATTACAGAGTCATGGCTATCATTTAGTGAATTAGTAGTTACTTTAGCCTGAGCATGTGTATCATCATCAGAGTCTTTTTCCTTAAGGCTATCATTTCCTTTGTTAGGCTTAGAATAATTTTAATCTTGAGTCTTAGCATCTGATTCTTTTCGAGAAGCAGAAATTCCAGAAGAGGATTCATTATTTTTGGTAGGTATCCAAAGTGGTTTAGGTTTGTTGGGTTTATGGGTGACATTGGAGGTTTCGGGGTCAGATGTTATGGGGGCAGTGGGTTTGGGTGCAGTATTGGCTTTGGGATCAGAGTTCTTAGGGTCAGAATTCCTGGGGCTTGGGTGGAGTGTTATGCCTTTAGAAATATTATGACCTACCTTTTTATAGTGGCAACAGTATGCATGGAGGTTTTCAAATTCTAGTGTGTATTTTTCATTGTCATGTAGAGAACCTAGTACAACGGTGGTTGGAATGAGGGATAAAAGATTTAGCTCAACACAAATTTTAAGAGCAGATGGTCTAGTTAGTTTTTCAGTTGCTAGGTTAATTTTCATAAAATTGCCTATCTTGTTACCTATAGCCTCTATGGATTCTGTGTTATAGTAGTACAATGGCACAATCCTGACAGTAACCCATACTGGAACTATGGAAGATACCGTATTAGGTTTGAAATTAGGGGGTCTATCTTAAAATTCTCATAGTACCACCATTTAGAGACCAAACATCCTTAATCTAACACCCTTGAAAATCAAATCGGATGAGTATATTTTTGAAGCCAAGGGCTCCTAACTGGAACTTACTTGTGAATCCAATTTTTTTGAATTCTGCTTATATCTTTTCCATAGTAGGGCGTCCTTTGGGGAAATTTCCAATCAGTGTGTTCTTGTATGGATCCGCCAACCTGTCAATTTGGGCGTCAGTATACATACAAGATAATTCACCTTTGTGTTGGGTAATCAGCGTTAGGTTAGGGATTGAAGGCAAATATGTAGCGATTGGTGGGGCTCTCAGTGATACGGTTTGGGCAAAAGATCGAGCAGGGAATGGGTTGGCGGTGGAGCCGCCATCGCTGTGAGTTGAGATTTGTCGCCAACAATGGTGGCATAAGGTGAATCATTGGGAAAGATGGTGGATTAGCCGTTATCAGTGGATTTCGTTACCAGTAAGAGAGAATGAGGAGGAAAATAGGGTTAGAGAGAGAAATTGCAATTAATTTATATTTTACACGGGGTCTATAGAAATTATTAAAAAAAGTATAATCTATAATTTTAGCGAATTATTAATTTAGCATCCTATCCTCGCGTCGGACTGGTAAAAAATATTATCTTAGAGAGTTTATTAGAGAACCGAGTATTAATTAACCAAGTTTCTGTTGTATCCATCCATCCAACGATAATTTCACTATTTATTAATAAAATTTAAATTATAAATATATATAAATATGAAGAGAACTGTTAGACTGATTAACGGTTAGGTCAATCATAAAAAACATCATTTTTATAATTTTAAATATCGGATTATAACTATTTATATGTTCACATTCGTTTAAAAATATTTTTACAATTACAGGTATCTCATTACAGGTATCTCATTTCGATAAATAAAAATAAATATCGAATAATCCTATTTGTTACTAATTATAAAATGATCCCGTCCAATGGTTATTCTGTTTAAAACAAGGCTTTTGTGAAATATGAATATCAATGTGACATGTTATTACTTTCATCCTAACACATAGTATTCTATAGCATTTTTAGTAATGTATTATGAGGAGGTTTCTAGATAGGTGGTGTGTTCTTAAGCTATGGACAGTCCACTATTTTTTTTATTTATACGCTGTATTTGTTAAACTAAACACCAAATTTTAAAAATTTAAATATTGTACTTTTTATATTATACTTTTTATATTTTCACATTCAAATGCACATTATTACATGTTTTAACTTATAAAATACAATATTTATTTATTTTTAAAAATATATTTTTAAGGTAAAAAAGTAAAGTGATATATCCATAAGTTTATGGATTGGTCACCCTTCCCGAGACTTCCTCATCCTTTATATTAAAGTCTTGTTTTTCGCCGACTAACTATCTAGTCATTTTATAAAATTTTAAAAATGAAACATCCCATGTTTTGCTAGGGGGTTTGACGGACCCTTACATATTTATTTGTAAAAATCAAAAGATACAAAAAAGAGAGGAACTTAATACCTTAGGGCATGGGCAGTGGTGGTCTCTTAAAATTAAAAGACCGCTTAAGAGACCGAAAACCACCACAGTGGTGGTCTCTTGAGTGGTCTCTTGTTACGAGACCACTCACCAGGCTCTTGGTAAGAGCCCGGTTAAGAGGCCGAGTGGACTGACACAAGCACATGCTCTGTCCCAGCCTTTGTGCGCCTTCATTTTTTCTAAATGAGTGGGGCACGTGTCGCCCCCTCATTGGGCCACGTGTCCCACTAACTCAACTATTTTTAAAAATCAATATTGAATGGGACACGTGTCCCATCCTGGTGGAGACACGTGTCCCACTAATTTTCTGATCTTCTTTTAATTTTTGAATGGGACATGTGTCCCATTCTGGTGGTGACACGTGTCCCCCGTAATTAAAAAAAATCTATTTTTTATATTTTTTTAGAATTCCAATTTTAATATAATTTTTATTTTCAAATTGTAATAATTGGTCGGACTAGATCAATATTTTATTTAGTGTTTTTTGCAATTTTTATAGTTGTTATAATTGATTTTTGCAATTTTAATGATTTTTATATAATTTTAAAAACATGGAATTATCTTATTATTTATTTTTTAATTTCATTTTAATAATTTTATTAAATTTTACATTCAACTTATTTTTGGTGGACAAATTTATTTAAAATAATATGTAATGTTCAAATTAATGAGTAGAACGTTACAGTAATCATAAACTCTACAACGACAATATTTACTGTTACTGTGTGCGATAAGGTGCGATACTGGTGCGATTTCATTTCTTCCTTCTTCCTTAATCCCAATTCTTCAGTTCATCATCCCCAATCCGGATTCGGATAATCAGTGGTATCGATTTTCCTCCGGCGTGCGCGCTGGGGGGTAGTCATGGCAACCGCTCCAAATCCTCCCATCCCTGACAACGGTAACCCAATCCAAACACCTCCAATCCAGCTATCCTTTGCCGCTGCTCTACAGAGCAAATCACCTCCCCTAAGCAAGACCTTACCCAACAACCCTGAGATAATACCCAAATCCCAACACCTTGGTGATGTAGCATGCTTATATTCCGAAGAGCAGATTGCTAAACTATCCTCCCACTATGCAAACGCGCTAGTAGGAAAATTCACGAAAGGAAGGTGCTCCATGGAACAACTTGAGCAATTCTTCAGAACTGTTGGTTTTTCAGGTAAGTACCAACTCGGTTCTTTAGACTATAAGCATGTTCTTATTCGATTTGAACTGCTTAATGACTACCAGCGTTGCTGGATGAAGGGAGTGTGGAATTTTAGTGGCATTTTACTCAAACTCCTAAAATGGACCCCCGAATTCTCAATTCATAAGGAATCTCCTATAGTTCCTGTATGGTGTATCATTAGAGAGGTTCCCCTATACTACTATAACTCGGCTTCAATTGAATCTATCGGTAACAGTATTGGGAGCTTTATAAAAAATGACATGGCCACTGACATGCTCACAAGGCCCTCGGCCATTAAGTTATGTGTTGAAATTGATTTGCAAAAACCATTATTCTCTCATATTCGCTTGGGATCTGTCACTAACAATCAGAAATATCAAATTGAGTATGAGGACATCCCATTGTACTGTGATCACTGCTCGAAGCCAAGTCATTCTATGGCCCAATGTAGAGCTTTTCCCCCTAACCGCACTGTTAAACCTCAGGAAGAAATTAGGAAAACTAATTAGGCTCTGTGGCAGCCAACTGGAAAAATATTTGATACCCCTCCCTTGATCCTTACTGATGAACAGCCTGATCAAATTCTCATGGAGATGGATAAGACCCTTGACTCTGTGGATATACCATCCTCATCTCATAACCCTCAATCCACACCTATCATTGAGTTATCTCATTCACAGCTTCATAACACACCTGACAAATCCTCTGCTCCTAATGCTAATGATAGTTTTGATAACTCTTTGAAGAAGCTAATCCAAGACTCTGCTCACATAAATTTTACTCCAAGGATATATGCCAGTGATGATATACATTTGGAGAAACATAATTTATCTTTGGACATACAAAAGTTTACTGTTAACTCCCCTCATGGTCGAGTGGGAAATAGATTTGCTATTTTACAGGACCAGCAGGAGGACTTAACTGGTATCCAGGAGGAAGTAACAGAGGCTGATCACACCACTCATGCCATAACTGCTTCCCCATCCAACCTCAGTCAGGATACTTTGCAAGGCAAGTCCAAAGGTAAAAGGACTAACTACTTCTCCCAGATTAACAAAATGATGCTTAGATCTTCTACTAAAAGTAGTAAATCTAGTGAACAATGACTAGTCTTCCCTCAGTAAATTTTTTAGTTTGGAACATTAGGGGAATGGAATCTTCAATGTTGAGACTAATTAATCTCATTAGACTTAAAAAGATTCAGTTGCTTTGCATTATTGAGCCTATGCATGACATCTCAACATTTCACTCTTATAAGGAGAAGCTTAATTACCAAAATGGTTTGACTCTATTTAACAGTAAGATATGGATTATGTGGTCGAACTCAATCTCAGTCTCTCTACTGGCATCCCATGAACAATTCTTATATGTGCACATAGAGCATCTGTCATTTAATTTTCATATGAATGCTGTCTTTGTATATGCACTTAGAAATAGAGAAAGTAGGAAGACTTTATGGGAAGATCTAGCCCCCATCTCCAATGGAGATACTATTTTCATTGGTGATTTCAACACTATCACCTCCCTTTCTGAATATAGGGGTCCAAGCACACCATCCTTAGGCAGTATTAGGGATTTTAATACATGGATAAACTCCTTGGGCTTGCAGGAAATTAATACGGTTGGCAACTTATTCTCTTGGTGCAACTCTAGACTTAGAAATCCCACATCCAAAAGGCTAGATAGGGGTTTAGCTACTATTTCCTGGAACCTTAAGTTTCCATCCTCATCCATTCAGATTCTAAACAGGCAAACCTCTGACCACTCACCACTGTTACTGCAAATATCTGATTTAACCATCACTAATCCTAAACCTTTTCGGTTTCTGAATGTATGGTTTAATCATCAGGATTTTATCCCCCTCATACAGGCAAGTTGGGACAAACAATTGAATGTTAAGGGCCTGCTTGGTTTTTATCTCAAACTGATCAGAATAAAAAAAGAGATAAAAATATGGAACAGAGAGTGTTTTGGGAACATTGACACTAATTTGTCAAATGCTGAAGAATCCCTTAGACTCCAGGAATCTAGATTTGATCTTAATCCCTCTGATACTGAACTTATGGAGTTAAATAGACTTAAGGCTTTACTGTTGCGAGCTCAAAAGGAAAAGGAAAAGCTGTGGAAACAAAAAGCAAAGTTGAAATGGAATAAATTAGGGGATAACAACACCCAATATTTTCACAAAGTGGTTCAAGAGAAAAATTGTAGACTTCAGATAAGTAAGATCAAAAATACAGAAGGTCAATGGCTTAACTCTCAAACTGATATAAACTCTGAAGCCATTTCTTTTTTTACGAATCTGCTGCAGGAACCTAACACTGAACCTAATGATACATACTACCCACATTTTCTGAATCAAATACTTCTTATCATCTCTGATGCTGATAATAATGATCTTTCTAAGCCTGTAACTGAATCTGAAGTTGAGTTTGTTATAAAAGGCTTGAATAAAAATAGCAGCCCGGGCCCTGATGGCTTTACACCTAAATTTTTTCTAAAATGCTGGCCTATTATTAAAACTGATCTAGTCATGGCAGTTAATGATTTTCTAGATGGTACTCCTCTGCCCAAAGGAATATCTAGTACTTGGATTACTTTAATCCCAAAAAAACCCACTCCTAGTTCTTTTAATGACTTCAGACCTATCAGCTTGTCTAATGTTCTTAATAAAGTATGCTCCAAGGTGCTAATGGAAAGGCTTAGACCACATATGGACAAACTGATCTCCCCCAATCAATCGGCTTTCATGAAAAATAGGGATATATCAGACAATATCATTTATCTTCAGGAAATGATTCATTTTTTAAATAAGAAAACTAGGACTCCTAACTGTATTCTCAAACTGGACTTGCAGAAAGCTTTTGATAGAGTGAACTGGCACTTTTTGAGAAGCATTTTGCTGAAATTTGGTTTTCAAGGGAAATTCCTACATGCTGTTATGTCTAACCTTTCTCAAGCTTACTTTTCTATTCTTATCAATGGTAATCCTGTTGGTTTTTTTAGGGCAACAAGAGGGATTAAGCAAGGTGATCCCCTTTCCCCCTCCCTATTTAATATATTTTCTGAAGCATTCTCTAGATCTTTATTCTTCATTTTTCAGAACAATAAACTTGCATACTATCAGATACCTTATTCAATTACTGCTGCTACACATCTTATGTATGCAGATGACACCATTATTCTTATGCAAGCTTCTAAAGCTAATCTGGTTAGAATTAAGGCTTTTCTGGATGTGTTTGAATATACTTCTGGCTAGAAATTTAACTTCAACAAGTCTGATTTCTATATTAGTAACAGGGCTTCACTTGGAAAAATAAATCAGATGAGGACTATTCTAAAAATGAAGCAGGGTTCATTACCTTTTCAGTACCTAGGTTGCCCAATTTTTACAGGAAGAACCCTCACTAGGTATTTCCAACCTCTAATGGAGAAATATGATAAAAAACTTCAAAACTGGAAAAATCTGTGGCTAAGTTCAGGAGGCAAACTAGTTTTGATTCAATCCTGCTTGTATTCAATCCCTAAACACCTTTGGAATGTGACCAAACCACCTAAATCAGTAATCAAAACCTTAGAAAAAAGACTTTCTAGGTTTCTATGGGGTGAGACTGATGGAAAAAGGAATAAAGTCCGGAAAAAATGGACTCACTTAGCTACCCCTATCTCCAGCTGTGGTTTAGGCTTTAGATCAATCAATGATATCCTAGAGGTATGCTCACTAAAGCTGTGGTGGAAAAGTCAAATTGGAAACTCATTATGGGCAAAATTGTTATGGTCACTTCCTGAGTCTCATAAAAAATCTGTTACATGGAAAAGGATTTGTTCAGTTAACCAGTTTGCTGAACAACACTCCTTAGTAATTCATGGTAAAGGGCTGTGTAACTTCTGGACTTCAAACTGGGGCAACATTGGACCACTTATTGGTCATGTTCCTCAACATATCTCTGCTCCAATTCTGCACTTCACAATGGCTGATTTTATCCTCAATAAGTCTAACATTCTGCCGCTTATTTGCCCTTATTTAGGAAATGATACTCTCTCCTTTTTACAGGAAGCCAAAATTGAAGACACAAGGGAGGATAGGCTTATCTGGAAACCAGATCCATTTGGTAATTTCACATCTAAATCTGCATATCATGCCATAACTGGTTCATCAGGTAATTCTCTGATTTTCAAACTGTTATGGCACAGAGTTTAACCAAAAAAGATATCTATTTTTGCTTGGAGGATGTTCCAATCTTTACTTCCATTTGATAATGCCCTCATTACATGTGGTTTTAGTCTTGCCTCAAAATGTCCTTGCTGTTGCCATAGAGATTCTCTTGAACATTTTTTTATAAAATGCACCCTGGCTAAATCTGTATGGAGATATATGGCTTCTTTGGTTAATTTCAATCTACCTGAACCTCAAACCTTAACCCAAACCTTCTTCACCTTTTGGAATACTAATGATTTGCCTAAGGCCTTCCAGCTACTTTTCCATATCATTCCTACCATCACTTGCTGGTGCCTTTGGAAATCTAGGAACAGATTCCTCTATGATCAGATTCCTCTACTTGCTGACTACATCATTAAGGAAAGTATAGACACTATTAGGCTAGCTATGTTTTCTAACCCTTCTTATCTGAAATCCACATGTAGCATGCCCCAGTTCATAAAGAATCTATTCCCACTGTCAAGACCTCCTCCAAAACCAATCATTAGACTTGTTTCATGGGATAGACCTCCACAACATTACACAAAAATTAACACTGATGCATCGTGGTTCCCAGATAGGGCTTCTGTTGGGGTAATTATTAGGGATTGCACTGGTTCACCTTCACTGGTTAAATCGGTTTCCATCTCTGCTAATTCATCCTTGCATGCTGAAATACTTGCAGTAAAAATTGCTTGTCAGTCCTTTATCAACCTGAATGCCTCGGTTATTATTGAGTCTGATTCTTTACTTGCTGTTAAGATGATTTGTGAGCCATATACTGCTCATTGGACATTTTTTGATAAGGTTTATAAAATTCAAAGGCTTCTGTGTGGTGCTACTCTTAAGTATGTTCCTAGGGAAGGTAATTTGGTTGCAGATGCAATAGCAAAACATCATCATGCTGCTCATAACATTTCTTTGGACCTTAATAACCTGCCTCTGCAAATCCAGGGCCTCATTGCCCTTGATAGATTACAAATACCCCAAATTAGAACCCCTTTACATGACTTGAGATAGGATTGATACTGCTGATGGCTTGATTTTATCTTTGCAGGTCACTTCTCACTGAATTCAACTTGCTGTCCTGATGATCATACTCGGTGGCCACTGTTTTGGCCAGCTGACTGTGGACCTCTCCTCCGATGATGACTCTTGCTGCTTCTGAGCCACTACTGCATTGCTGATGCTACACTGCTGCACCATTTACTCAGCTACACTACTGCAGTTATCTACTACACTGCTTGGCAATGTCTCATACTGATAGTGCACTGATATCCATGTTAGTTGCCTGGCCAAAATGCGAATTAACACGGGGTGTGGAGATTCGTAGCTTTGGAAATGCAACTAACATAACTGGATCTTCGCCAGTTCATGTACAGTCTCTAGATTAGGATTACTTTTGCGGGCAATGACGTTGCCTTCTTGTAAAATCAACCTTCTATACTCTGTTTCCTATTGGCTTGGGGCGCCAATATATATATACCCTCACCCTCGGGTGTTTGTATTAAAAAACAATAATGAGTAGGATAGAGAAAATCAAGTGGGTTCCATGAATAGTACATAGTGGTCTCTTAACCATTGTGGAGAAAAAAAATGGTTGTCTCTTAAGTGATCTCTTAAGCTGAGGTGGAAGAGAGAGAAAAAAAATAATATATTTAATTAGTAAGAGACTGATAGCGGTCTCTACCACTGCCCATGGCCTTAGATAGAATCCTTAGGTTTGAATACCATTCATACAGTTTTCTATTGAACATTAAACCAAGACTACAGTTGAAAATAAATGCAGTGTTCTAAGTGTAAATACAACGTGGGAAATGAAAGTACAATTTTAATAGTCCCTCTGTTTCTCTAATAGTGGCACATCATTTTTTGTGTTAGATTTTAGGAGATGCTAAATGAGTGGATGAAATTGAATTGAAAGAAGAAAAAGTAAAATGAGTGGATGTAATAACCTTAAACTTGCCATAAATAGAAAGTGCCAATATAAAAGAAACATCTCAAATTAGAAAGTGTGCCACTATTAAAGAAACAGAGGGAGTACATTAAAAAGAACTAAGTCCTAACATTGGGGCATGCAAAAGCATCCGGTAAGATCTGCCCTCGAATCAATCTCAGTAAACCTACAAAAACGGATGTGTTGTCTACCTTTTCGGTGCTCATCTTATCCGGGAAAATATTACTGTGCTGGGTAGGGTTGGAGGAATAATGTCAGACATTGAAGATGGACTAAACTCTCCCACGAACTAACTCTTCCCGTGAATGACCATTGTTTTTCTAGAATCATATGGGCCAACAACATAAAAGACTTGTGTAGCATGTGAAGCAAGGATGTGGAGTGTCCTGCTAAATTCGGCAATTGTAAAACAAAGCTCGTTGATCGATACACCAACATTGTCATCAAACTATTTGCATTTGGACAGTGGGACCCTGAAACTTGAGGAGACGAATTCCCATATTTCCTTAATCGCTCCATAGTAAACCATGTTTTCATAAATGGGATTTTTATCCTTTGCGCTACTTACATGTAAGGATTCTGCAACAAGAATAGTGTCACTATTTAGTGTAGTAGTGATGTGGTAGGTTTCTCAGGTGCGCTTACCGTCCTCTCCAGAAGGTCCTTAACCTGCAAGACATAGCCAGAAATGATTCCAGGGAAAATACTCCAATGATCAAGTCACTATCCCCTCTCGAGTTGGAATTTCTAGGAATAATCACGCTTACCTTCGCTCATCCAGGGCTTGTCGTATTTATAGACTGGTATAGTCATAGTTCCCTATTTTTAGGGACAAAGATCATGGGTGTTATCATGATCGGTCGTGGTTAACTAGTTCCGTATTTACTGGCCCATGTACTTCCTAATGACCGGGCTCCTTCTACATGGACGATTGAAGCGTTGGGCCGTAATAGCTTTGACTTCTTTGCTGGGTGAAGATGGACTAGGCCTGGTGGTCATCAAATGCTTGACCGCTGGGCCTCACATACACTATAAGCGCCCCCAGCAATGAAGACTGGAAGAAACGAAGCGATTGTATGGTGGTGGGGCTTTCGTGCAAACACATATAGCTATAATGCAGAATGTTCGTTGCGTAACTCTATCATGAAGTGATGTAGTTTTCTTTGGCTATAGGTCTTTATTCTTTCATTTCGCTGTTTTTGAATATTTGAACTTTAAACTCCTGTTGCGGAGGCTATTTTTGCGATTATATGGTTTGCAAATTCTGAGATCCGCTTCTCAATGTTCGACATTCCCTTCCGTAACTCCCTAATGTTTGTTTTCACTCTACCTCTTAAATCAGGAATTTGAAACGGATAACTCAATGCAACCCTCAATAAGTGAGCTGTCTTTTCTTCTACCGCTGCCGTCTCATTACAAGCAAAAGATACTTTGCCTTTTGTGTCAGACCATCGTCATTGCATTTGTCATTATATATTTTTTTACTCTTGATAATTATTTGCCTTCTTTGCCTTTTATTGTGTGCCGTTAAATATCCTTTAACCTTTTCAGTTATTTATCTCCGTTGCTAGAGGTTCTTCTCCAGTGAGCTATTCTAGGTTTTCTGTGCACCACTATCCTCCGTCTCTTTCTAGAGTAAGTTTTTTCTCTTTAATTCTTCGCCACCTTGTTGTATTGAATTTTTTGAGATAGATATTATGGGGTAATTCCCCTGTTTATAATAATTCTGGTGATTTAACTGATTGTTCACCGACTATCTTCTCTGACTTATTGTTTGTAATCCTTACTGTGCTTATCCCGCGTTCTTAAGGCTTAACCTGAACTAAAAAATTTGTCTCCACCTTTAGGACCATTATATCTTCTTCTAACCGCAGTAAGTCTCCTATGAAAAATGATCCATCTGGCAAGAATTTTGACCATGCCGTCAGATTTCCCACCCTTCACAGTATCCTAACCAACTCTTACATGAATGATCTAAAAGAGTATTTCCCTTGTGTGTCCTAGTATAAGCTCCATTTACCCTCTCGATCTGATTGCGTTCGTAACCCCATGATGGGTATATTTCTTGTTACGCGACCTATCTAAACGTTGGTTTGTACTTCCCCATTCATGGGCACGTTATTGAACTTCTTCGATTGTACAAACTCATTGTCCCAATTTCACCCTAAGGGGGCCACATTCATTATGCGCGTGTGTGAAAATGCAAAGGTGCCTTTCACGATCGACTTATTTTGTAATTGCTATCATCTTCAAAAGGTGAAGAAAACCATAGACGAATTTACCTTTTATCCTGTGATTCACGGGGTTGAACTTGTTAGAGGTTTCTTTAGTAATGTAGGTGAGTGGCTTAGGAAATACTTCTTTATTAGAGCCAAAAAAGTTCCTGAGTCTGATGTACCCTCTTGGAACTACAAAGTTCCTAGATGTAAGCTTCCTAATCCAAGATTTTGTTATATTGAAAAGATAAAAATCATGGTCACGCTTCATGTGCATACACAATATCTCTGCCACGCTGACTCTGGAGCCAAAGGTGTTTTGTTTGCTTACGTTTTGATGTGTTCAATCTATCTTGATTTTTATTTGGTGAATGGTTTTATCATTGAGAGTTTTTATTTTGAAATTTTTCGTTGAACTTGTAATAGATATGGACCTTTCCAAAGGTGATCTTCACATAACACTCTTCGAAGGCAATGGCGAGGGGATGAATGCAGCTACTGTTCAGGCCAAAACTGCTATAGGTGATGACACCATGGTAAATGATACAAGTACTATAGGTCTTGATGATCATGTTAGACTAACCAAAGGAGGGGGGACTAGCAACCGTCCTCCCTTTGGCTCGTAGAAGGAGAAGAAGCACAAGAGAGGTAGGAGCGGTGGGTCTCTGGGGCACGCTATTCCTCTTGTGAAAAGGATGCATGGTAATCCCACCGGTTCGCAAATAATTGTGCGAACTAAAGGCATTGGCGTAGGGGATGATTTCTGACATCTTCTCCAACCTTTCTTTTCCTGACACACTGGCTGAAGTGAGTATGCAAGTGAACTCTGGTAGTGTTCCTTAACTCTCTAACCTATTATTCATATGAATCTGAACAACTGTGCTTTCTATGTTTGTCTGTGAAGGTTGGTGAAAGTATCCAGATAGCAAGCAATCACTTTTCTCAACATGCTTCTGTTGATGATTCAACATTTGAGAAGGTGAAAATGTTGGACATGAAATGCACCAAATTAGAGCAATCGCTTAAGGCCGCTGATGTAGATGCAAAGTTTACTAAAGAAAAGGTTAGCACTACTGAGAAGTGCGCTAGGCTTGCCAGAGTAGAGGTGACTAAACTTCGTTCTAAGTTAGATAAGATGCGCACCAATGGTCCTGCTTCACCCCAATATCCCCAGGTGCTAGTGGATCGTCCGTGCAAGACGAAACTGTCCTATAAGTTCTTTGAGGATATCACCAAGGAAGCTCACACTGTTAGGTATTTCAAGGCTCTGAAGAACCAGCGTCAATGGAATCCTTAGTGCTTCTGTAAAAGTTTTCCATCGATGAAGCAATGTGTTAACAACCCGGAGAAGAGGAAGATTAACCTGAATGAAGCCTTTGTCTAGAAAATTGCTGATAAGGGGTATCCATATGCCATGCTTGCTTATCTTGCTAACCTTCCCAGCCTGCCTCTGTGGTTGAACTTAAGAAGAGCGAGGTGGACTACTTCAAAGAACTACCATGCAAACCTAGCACCAATGCTACCACTACAAATGCTGATGCTAGTGCGGGTAATGCAAATGCTGAAGCCTCCCTCCAGCAGGTCAACGAAGGGGATTCCATTTAGCAGGCAAGCCAAAACTTTGGTGCAATTGTTGCTCAGACTCAGGCTCCTCCTAACCCTAATAGCGAAGTTAGTCCAAGCTCTTAGAATTTCTTGTCTTCTTGAATTTGTGTTGTAATCTTAAAACAATATTTTGGTGTTTGTATGAACTATTTGTGTGATCTTAAATATTGAAGTTGTTCTTCATGTTATTCTATGGTTTCTTATCTCTCTACTTTTGTGCAGGGTTTCAATATCTTGATTGACAGTAAATTCTTGAAAAGCGTTGACTATGTTGGTTGTTCAGGTCATTTTGCTTATGACAATGTTCTTGTATCATCTTGTGGAAACTGCCCTATGAATCTAGCTGAAGCGACCATGTGCATGTCGGTAAAGTATTTGCAGCTCATTACCTCCGATCGCTTGCCTCAAGTGGATTCTGTTCCTATACATATTGGATGGAAAGTTCAGTCATTGATGAAGACATCGCCTTATTCCCCTTCTTGTTCTTGTAGTAAACTTATACCTGATGGTCATGATGTTGCCTCTCTTGGCAAAGATATTGTTCGTGGTTTGGTTGACCTGGAATTAGCTACAGTGTATTTGCATTTGCTTAACCTCCCTGTTCGCATTCAATAATTGGCATTAACCATGGGTACTCGTCTGAAGTATATGCTATTAGGCATTCATGAGCTTGAAAAGGAATGGGGAATAACTATGAAGGAGACTCAGGAAGCTGCTTGCAATTTATGAAGCATTTGCAACTAGCAACATAATCTTATTTATTTCCAGCAGTTGAACATGATTAAGATGCTCCGTCAACAGGTGGATGCCATGAACTATGCCACAGACAAGACACATGAAGTCTACTAGAAGAAGGTAATCATAGGCAATCAGTGTGACCGTATTGATGGTTTGTATGAGCGGCTGAAGAAACAGCAAGAGAAGTATGACCACCTCTCCAGCGTTGCTGTAGGTTGACAGACGAAGTTTGGTGAACAGTTTGCTATCAACACCCAACTTCAAAAAGACGATGACAAGCTTCACGCTAAATGCGAATAACTTGATAAATATGTGCATCAACTTGAGTAGGCTTGTGCTAAATATAAGGACAGACTTCAGTCTCTCCCGTCATCTTCACGAAGATCTGCTGTTCTTGGGGATGTGACCATGGGTTTTGGTGGCCAAAGAATCAATTTGTCAGAGTCTATGTAGATGAACATTAAATCTTTAGAAAAGGAAATACGGGACTTGAAAGCTGAGATAAAAAGATATGAAGAAACTAATAATGTAATAAGTATGTAATTGGACTGCAAGGACTTCGGCCCCATTATCGATTTTAAGGTGTACTATGATGAAAATCTTGGGAATATGGAGAAAAGAGGTTTTATACATCATCTCACTTATTTGCATAGGAGGTGACGGTATGACCACTTGGTTAGCGAAGAAGAGGCTGCTGAACGAAACTGTCGTAGGGCAGACCATTCTTATCGCAAATCAGAGCGTGGTCGTCCCTGTGGTGAATCACCATCATCTGGATCTTCATGAGCTTTAAGGCATAGATAGATAGTAATTATTTTATGATTTGGCAAAACGTGTGCCTAAGTCTTTGCTGAAGAATTTTCATTGTCTTTGTTTCGTTACCTAAGCTGGTGAATTTTATAGACTACAAAATTTCCAGCCTTGTGATTGCTTGATTCTGGCTAGTGTATGAAGCTGTTAGAATAACTTCCTTGTTTGCTACATCAAACCCTTTGTGTTACCTTTATTGCATATGGTGCTTGTTCAAGCAAAATTGTTCCTAAGCAAGATCTATGGCTTGCCTTTGATATTTTTGCAAGATATATAGCTTGCGAAAAGTTGCAAGATCCAAAGATTGCTATTTTTGATAATTTTTCAAGATCTATAGCTTGTTTTTTGCTTGAATTGCGAAGTTTAAAGATCCAAAGCTTGTAGGCTTTGATAGTTGTGCAGAATCTGGAGCTTGCGCTTGTTTTGTTTTGCAAGATCCAAAGCTTGTGATAGTTGTGCAAGGTCTATAGCTTGCATTTTATTGTTCTTCTATTAAAGTATAAGGAACTTTGTCCTTACTTGTTACGAACAGACCGTCTTAACAAGTAAAGTATGAGAAATTTTGATGTTGGTTCAGCAACGTGGTTTTATATTGAATGTGCGGTCGTGATGATATCACGTTGGAAAAAGGAATGGACTAAACCAATGATAATATCCTAGTATCTATATAGGTTGATACCTGCTTTATTCCTTCTAGACATAAAACTTCCTTAGATTCGCTACAGGCCACATGTTTTGGACTGTGGTTCCATCCATTCTTTCAAATTCATAGCTGTTAGACTTGTGAGCTTTCGTGGTTTTGTATGGTCCTTCCCACTTCGGGCACAACTTCACTCATTCTTCAGCCAGGCTAGCATCATTCTTCCGCAACACAAGATCTCCATTTTGAAATCATGTCTCCATCACTCTTTGATTGTACACCTTTGCCATTCTTTCTTTGTACCTAGCTTTCATGATCATTGCCAGATTTATTTTTTCTTCAAGCTCTTCTTGTTCAAGCTTCATTACATATGGATTATCTATCTCCTTATAGTTGCTTGTTCTAAGGCTTGGGTTACCAATTTCTATGGGTATGACTACTTCGTGACCGTATACCAAACTGTATGGCATCTTCTTCGATAGTTCTCGCACAATTGTTCTATATGACCACAACGTGTTTGGTAACTTATCTACCCATCCTGTTCGCTTTCCCTCCAGTCGCTTCTGTATCCCTTGAACTATGGTCCCGTTAGTCACGTCTACCTGGCCATTAGAATAAGGGTGAACCATAGAGGTAAACTTCTGAAAAATCCCAAGCTTCGAGCACCAATCAGTAAGCACTGCACTTGTGACTTGTGTACCATTATCTGTGACAATTGTATGTGGCACCTCGAAGCGATATACTATGTTTTTCCATACAAACTTCCTGACGACTTTGGCTGTGACACGTCCTAATGGTTTGGCTATGACCCACTTTGTGAAATAATCGATTGCTACGATTAGGAATTTAGCATTTCTTTCTCCCCTTGGAAATGACCCGACTAAATATATTCCCCTCTTATCAAATGGCCAGGGTCTATAGACTCCTCTCAACGTTGAATATGGTTTTTGTGACAATGAGGCATTGATCTGGTAAGTCCTGCACTTGAGAACAAAGTTGTGTACATCGTTGAACATGGTTGGCTAGTAGTATCCTGCTCTGATTATGTTTTTAGCTATTGTTCTAGCCCCCTGATGCATTCCACATAAGCCCTTATGTACTTCCTTTAAAATTTCAGTCACTTTCGTTGGTCCCACACATTTATCCATGGAGGCAAGAAGCCTTTTTTTGTACAATGTTCCATCTTCATAAGCACAATTTTTAGAACGTATCTCCAACTTCCAGGCCTGTAACTTCTCTTATGGAAATGTCCCTTTGGTAAAGAAATCCACAAGCATAGACACCCAGCTCGATGCTTCTGTTTGGACTATTGAGACAACCATTGATTCCGTGCTTCTAACCGGGATGACTTCCACAATGACATCTCCCTACACAGTGAAAGAGTCGAACCCTGCTGTTGCTAGCTTGCTAACTGCGTCCGCCTTTGTATTATCGCTTCGTGGCATGTGCTTTATGTTTAAGCATTCGAGTTGGTTTAGAAGCTATTGCACTTTCCTTAAATACTTTTCTAGTTGTTCCTCTCATACTTCAAAGTTCCCTCGCACTTGTTGTACAATAATTAGCAAATCGCTTGACTCGCAAACACTTTTGATATTTATTATGATTATAGTATCTAACCCACATATTAGGGATTCATATTTTTCTTCGTTGTTGGTGAGGAATAAGTAAAACCAAAATGAATATCTGTGTTCGCTTCCATCTGGATATATAAGTAGGAACCCTGCTCCACACCCTTCTTTGCTGGATGCGTCATCGACAAACAAAGTCCACGCTACTTCTTCCCACTTTGATTTGCCTTTTTCAATTCTGAGGTTCTGATACATGGTCACTCTTTGTGCTTCCTCAATTGTTGATTCTGTAATAAGGCTTGAACTGTATTTCAAACTGGCCTAACTCTAAAGTCCATTTCATTAATTTTCCTGAAGACTCTGTCTTGCTGAGAATGTTCTTAATTGGGAAAACAGTGTACACCACAAATGCAATGAGCATGGAAATACATTCACAGTCTTCTTGCTTAATAGATCAAGGCTAGAGTTAGCTTCTCCACAGGCATATACCTCATTTATGCTTTTTACAGTTTTCTACTTATGTTATACACTAGCACTTGTCTCTGGTCTTCTAGGTGAACTAATACAGAGCTAACCACATTCTGCGAGATTTCCAAGTACATATATAACATTTTTTAGATGTAGACAGCTTAAACGTTGACAATGTTAGGAGTTGCTTTTTTAAACCGCCATATGTTGTTTGGCAATCTTGGTTCTAGGTAAACCTTTTTTCTTTTTTGAGGACTTCGAACAAAGGAAAATGCTTATCTGCCACCTTCAAAAAAAATCTGTTGAGTGCTGCCAGCGATTTGATTAGGACTTACACTTATTTTACCGTTTGCGGTTGGGGAAGATTAACCATAGCTTGGACTTTCTCTGGGTTGGCCTCAATTCCTTTCGAAGGCACTTTGTATCCCAAAAAGTTTTCCTGCACCTACACCGAAAAAACACTTCTTGAGGTTGAGCTTCATCCCTAAGGTTCGTAATGTGTTCAAAGTCTTTTGTAGGTCTGTTGCTAAGCTATCGGTCATTTTGCTTTTAATGGCCATGTGATCAACATATACTTTTATATTTCTCCCAATCTGGTCACAAAAGGTGGTCTCCATCATCTGATGGTATATTACTCCTTCATTCCTTAGCCCAAATGGCATCCTTACGTAGGAGAATGTCCCAAAACTCATAATGAAAGCCGTTTTGTCTGCATCATTGGGGTTCATTTGTATCTGATGGTAACCTTTATACTCATCCAACAAAGATAGCACTTGATACCTTGCAATCGCCTCAACTAGTTGGTCAATCTTTGGTAAAGGATAACAGTCTTTGGGGCACGCCTTATTCAAGTCTGTGAAATCAATACACATCCTCAACCTCGCGTAAGATTTCCTTAACATTACTGGATTTCTGAGCCATTTTGGGTATATGACTTCCCAGTGCTGTGACCTCCTCTTCAATTGCCTTTTTCCCATTGCTGGCAAAATTACGCTGCTTCTGCTTAAGTGGCTTGATTTCATCACTGATATTAAAGAGTGCATTGCAATTCATGGATCCACCCCTCCCATGTTGCGAATATTCCTTGCAAGGGTTTTTTTGTTGCTCTGCAGTATTTGTGCGACTTTCTTTTTCTCTTCTTTGGGAAGGTATTTTCCTATTCTTACAAATCTTGAGCTACCTTTATCGTCTATGCTTCATAGCTCTGTTTCCCTCCAAAGTTTGCTACCGCTTCTCGATGATTTAGTGGGTCATCATTTGAGACCGCGTTAACCATCTTTGGTTTGTCACCCAACCTTCCCGTTCTCATAGCAATAACCATGCATTGCCTCTCTGTTTGCTGGTTTCCTTTATTAGTCACGATCCGGACCAGAGTTGGAAACTTCATGACTAGATGGTAAAAAGACCAAATAGCTTTTGCTCTGTTCATCCATGACCTTCATACGATAGCATTGAAAGTGCTCGGGGCATTCATAACTACAAAATCACAAAGTATGGTACAGTTCTTTCCATTCTCCCCAATGGTAACACATAACTGTATGTTACCTAATGGTGTTTTTGACCGTCCTGTAAACCCAACCAGCAAAAACGTTGGTTTTTTGAGATCCATTCGCTTGAAACCCAACCTGTCAAAACAATCTACACATAATATCTCTACCGCACTCCCGTCATCTACAAATACTTTGTGTACTATAGCATTTCCAATTTTGGCTATGATGACCATGGGATCATTATGAGGGGAAGCATTTGGTATTGCATAGTTTTTGCTCAAAGTGAATGCCTCATCGGAGCAGAATCTTTTGTCAACAGGCTCTTGCTGAGGCGAATATCATACCCTAGCTTTCCAAGCATTGTTGGACAATGACTCTGTTGACCCATTTATGGCCAGAATTACTGCTTCGGGAAGTTCATCGCTTTCATTCTCCTTGTAATCAATTGCAGCAGTCATTTTTTGATTCCTTGGCAGTGTAGACGTTGTCCCCTCGTTTTTTGGGTGAGTGCCCACGGTCTTGTTATTTTCCCCATACTAGCTTCCCCCCATGTTTTCTATATTTACTTAGGAGACCATTTATCAAATTTTCTTCAATTTGTCTTCTTAAGTCTTTATATTATTCAATGTCATTGCCATGGTCTCTGTGGAAAATGCAGTGATATTCCCTGGATCTTTTTTCTAGTGGTGCCAGCATGGGCGTTGGTTCTCTGAATAGATCCTTATGTTCATGAAAAATCTCTTTCCTTAATTTAGTCAACAGTGTATCTTGAAATATCACATTTTGCAAACCCAACTCTCTTTCTCTAAAAGGGTTACCTCCCTTCCCATTTTTTATGATTCCTTTTGCGATTCTTCCATCGCCCCTTTCTCACCTTGTTCTCACTCTATTTTTTTTTGGTTTTTCACCTCTTCTATTCGCACATATTGTTAGATTAGTTTTTGCAGCTCCCTTGGGTTTTCAGGCATATTCCTCGTGAATTCTTTGTAGAACTCTCCTGATTGCATTCCTCTCGTGCAAGCTCTAAACGAAGATATGAACAATAGTCACGGACCTGTAAACTTTTGGTAACGAACCGATTGTGATACCCTACTAGGCTTCTATCCCTTTAATGGGTTATGTTGTTCAGATCTACGACTGTCTTGGTGAACCTTTGCTTTTGATAAAAATGGCCCAAGAATAGATCTGACAATTGTGCTTATGACTTGACACTCCCGTTTGGAAGGTCTTCATACCAAGTGCTCGTTGTTCCTTTCAAGAAGATTGGGAACACCTCGCAAACTAGCTCGATGTTAGCATAACGAAACCTCATGTTGTTTCAGTAAGATTGTAGAAATTCCTTAGGATCTATTTTACTATTGTAAATCTTGACATGCAAATGAAGTTTAAAGTCATTTGGCATTCTAAAATCACGTAAATGCGGAGCCAGGGATGATTTATCTTTCTCATCTCCGACGATAATATCACGCAACTCCTCTTTGTGGTAAAGAACCTTGCTCTATTGAGTACCCTTCCTTCTAGCTTTGAGGGTTTCTTTTTAAGCGCTTTTGGAAATTGGTTGAATAGACTTTTTCTGTTCACTTCTAGGAATGCTGCGGATGTGCCTTTCTCATTGTCCTGATTGTTGTTTGGAGATTTTGCCTCTTCCTCTGTTTCTTCCTTGTTGCGTTCTTTCCCTCTGTTCAGCGTGCGTTCCTGATAATGATGCATTTCTTTATCATTTCCCATCTTTTGTTCATATGACTGATAGTTGTGGCTCCTCTCACTTCTGGTGAACACCAGTATCTCACATGAATAACCTTAAAACAAAAACAAGAACTTTCGTTCCCACAGTCGGCACCAAATGATGTGGTAGGTTGCTCACGTGCGCTTCTCGACCTCTCCAGAAGCTCATTAATCTGCAAGACTTAGCTCAGAATTGATTCCGGGGAAAATAATTTGATGATCAAGTTAGTATCCCCTCTCAAGTTGGAATTTCTAGGAATAATCATGCTTACCTTCGCTCCTCCAGGGCTTGTAGTATTTATAAACTGGTATAGTCATAGTTCCTAATTTTTATGGATGAAGATCGTGGGTGTTATCATGATCGCCATGTTGTTAGGTCATGGCTAACATGTTCTGGGTTTTCTAGCCCATGTTCTCTCTAATGACCAGGCTCCTTCCGCATGGATGATTGAAGCATTGGGCCACAATAGCCTTGACTTCGCTACTGAGTGAAGATGGAATGGGCCTGGTTGTCATTAGACGCTTGACCGCCAGGCTTCACATACACCGAGTAGTGTGTGTGTCCCATTCATGGGTTGAGAAGGTAAACCTATTCATGTGATAGTCGGTGAACGAAATCGTTATTGCGGAAGGCATGAAGGCTGATCAATTTAAGGTTTCACTGTGACTGTGTCCGACTATAGTTTTCCGTACCCAATCGATGAAAGTGTGATTGTGTTCTCCAAGTGGTTGCTTCTCCAACCAACTGTGGTGCCATTCTTTTATAATGTCTATGTGCATATCCACGTACGGGAGAACCACATTTGGATTTTGCAGAATGTATAAGTGTTCTTTCATCAATTCATTGGGGATTTATACCCTAGTGGTTCCCTTTCGCAATCCTTTGCCCCCCGAATGTTTCTGTATACCATAATTTTGGTACCCCATCCGACTTTTCATTCTTTAAGAAATCCATGCAGAATTTTACGGCCTCCTTGATCATATACCTCTGCGCAATACTAGCATCTGGGTGATATTGATATTTCAAATAACTCTTGAATATCTTCATATACATACATCCATATAAGATAAGGAAGACCACATATTAATATCACACGTACAATGTTAACCAACAAGTGCACCACTATGTCAAAGAATGAAGAAGGGGAATACATCTCCAACTTGCACAACACGGTAACTATTTCCTCCTGTAGCTCCGCTAATTTACAATGCCTAATCTCCTTACAACATATTTCCTTGAAGAAGCAACATAACCAGGTAAACTTTCTGAAATGAGTTGGCAAGATGGATCTAATCGCAACCGAAAGTAACTCTTGAATCAAACAATGAGAGTCGTGTGATTTCATACTCCCCAATCTCACTCCTTCATTGGATACTAGACTGCTAACCTGTGAAGAGTAGCCCATCGGGACATTGATGCATTTTAGGCTCGAACATATAAAGTTTTTCTCAATTTTTAAAAGTGTGTAACTCGCAGTGGGCAAGTATACCTTCGAGCCTCGCTCCTCAGGGGCCAAATTAGACCTAATTCCCATATCAACCATATCTACGTGGATTTCACTCCATCCTTTTTCTTACCTGGGATATTCATCAAAGTACCAACCAAACTATCACAAACATTCTTTTTGATATGTATCACTTCTAAACAATGTCGCACGTCAAGGATATCCCTATATGGTAGCTCAAAAAATAGAATGCTTCTTCCAACTGCCGGAAACCTTTGGTTTCCTCTTCCTCTTTCCAAAGTCATTTTGTAAATCACGCAAAATATACAAAATGGATGCATATGATAAAATAGGAGGAAGGAGTGCCAACTCTACCTTGCTATTGAATTCAATACGTCCATTCCTTCCCCAGTGAGTTGTAAGCCATCTGCGGTGTCTGGGATACACTGTCTTACTTCTGTGTCTCAACTGATAATATTCCATTCCTTCCAAAAAAATGTGGCATGCCTTGTGACCTTTAACTGAATAGTCAAAAATTTTCCATATGCAAGAAAGCCATTCACGGTGCAAAACAACATGACTTTAAATTCAAACCATTCCTTCCGAAACCCATCATACATCCTCATTTAGAGATCCTATAGGAGTTTAAGGCCATCTACCAAGGGGGAAAGGTACACATCGATATCGTTGCCTAGTTTCTTTGGATCAGAGATCATAAGAGAGAACATAATGTACTTATGTTTCATGCACAACCATGGTGAAAAATAGTAAATCATTACCATCACTGACCATAAACTATGACAACTGCGCATATTACCAAACATGTTTATTCCATCCATGCACAAACCAAGCCTCAAATCATATGGCTCATTCCCAATCTCGGAAAGGCCACATCTATATTTTTGCACCGATCACCATCGACTGGATGACTAAAGACTTTAGGATCAACCATAGTATACTATGCATGCCAACTCATATTCCTTGCATCCTCGGTATTGTGAAACAATGTTCTCAATTGGGGAATAATAAGTAGATTTCAATCAACTTTGATCGGAACCTTCTTCGTAAGCCAATTTCCAATTTCTTCGTCCCCATCTACTCTCTTAATTTGAACCTTAGAGCATTACATTTATGACATTCTTCTGCATTCATGTGATCTTCCCTATACAAGATACAATAATTCTGACAAGCATGTATCTTTTAATAATCCATGCCCATTGGACATAGTACCTTCTTTTCCTCATAGACTGTTTTTCGTAGTCTATTGCCAGCCAGAAGCATTTCTTTCAACACTTTCAACAACCCAAAAAACCCTACATCACTATAGGAATACTTTTCTTTTAGATTGATCAACTGTGATGTAGCCTTCAATACTATCATTCCTTCGAGGCACTCATCAAATAAAAGGGTCTCATTATGTTTGTGCAAGGCTGAAAGGCTTTCTGGATTGCAACTGTAGTTCTTCATGACCTCCTCATCCAAGTCATCCAACCTAGCTATCATCCTTCTTAGACACTACATCATTTCTTGTATGCTCATCCACATTCTCCCTATGCTAAAACCAAGCTGCGTATGTTGGATCAAAACTGTGTATGAATAAGTCATCCTTCAAACTAGGTTTCTAACACTTCTTCATGAATAGCGGTGTTCTGACACTTCTTGCAAGGAAATTATACATAAAACAAATTATCTTTCGCGGAATTCACAAATGCATATTTAATGCTATAAATCATTAATGCTCTTCACTAGTATGATCTTCATTCAAACAATGGGTTTCATCCTTGGACAATCCTACAACATAATAATAAGTACACATTCTCTTGGGTCCTATCATAGCAACAAATACTAACACTTACATCATTTCAATTCATGCATTTCATATACATATTAATTAGGATAATATATACATGTAGGTCAATGAAACCTTGATTGTCATGTTTAATGCACATTTAATATCATATTATATATAAATATTGGTGTATACCTAGCCCAAAATCGGCATCGTTGGGCTGTAAGATAGATAATAAAGATAGATAAGGATGATGGACCAATAAAAGTGGAGCCTGGTCGAAAGTAGGTGATCACAAACCGATAAAGGTGGAAACACGATCAAGACATGATGGATGAGTTTAGCCATGAACCAGATTTTTAGGGATTGTGGTACAACCCACGTTCTCAAATGAGAGGAATGCAGGGCCATGATAGTGGACTCTTATAAATACAGGATGAGCAATGATGAAGAAGGTAAGTGCCACTAAACTGAGGAATTCCAATTCTCTAGAGGAAAAACTGACTTGATCGTCAGAGTCTTTTCCTTGGAATCACTTCTGGGATTCGTTTTGTAGGACAAAGGTGTTTCTACCTGACTGAACTACCACATCATTTGGCACCGTGTTTGGGGTTTAGAAGTTTTTTCAGTTCCAAGATTCTTCAGGTAAACAATGGTATTCACCAGCAGTGAGAAAACCCATAACCACCAGACACAAGAACACACAACGGGGCGTAACAAAAATTTGCATCCCAGCCAAGACCAGGAGTATGTCCCTAGTACAGAGATGGAACATAATAGGGATGGCACGGAGGACGAGGAAGAAGCAGAATCTCCTAACACAAACCATGAGAAAGAAAGGAGGGCGTTCGCATCATTTTTAGAAGTGAATAGAGAGAGCCTCTACAATCAGTTTTTGACCACACTCAAGCATAAATTGTAGGGAATGGATAAGAGAATAAGCCAAGGGCACAAGAGTCTTAAGTACAAAAAAGAGTTAAAGATATAGTAGCAGACGTCGATGCAGACAAATCACCCCAAGCACCGCATCTTCGAGATTTTAAAATGGCTAAGGACTTCAAAATTCCTCTCCATGTTAAAATCTATGATGGGACCACAAACCCAAAAGAGTTCATACACTCTTACCGAAATAGGACGAGATTTTGCAACGTAAACATCGAACTGGTTTGCAAGGCATTCCCTATTTTCTTATCGAGAATACCAATCACTTGGTACGAAGATCTGCCAAATAGAAGTATCAAATCTTGGGTGCAATTGCCAGATCTGTTTTTGGGATGTTTCTACTTGAAGCAGAAGTTCACAAAAACAATTACAGATTTGAATAACATAGCACAACGAACTGATGAAACTCTTACAGAATATCATGACAGGTTTGTCACTTAGAGCCTGCAAGTTCACGATCTGTCATTTCAGTTGTCTTTGGGCGCATTCACATGAGGTATGCGATCTGGAGAATTCTACAAGGAATTAACAAAAAATATGCCTAAAAACCTAAGAAAATTACAAAAGATAATTGAACAGCATTTTCGAACATAAGAGGCAAACAATTAAAGATAGAGCGAGATCGAGGCGAAAAGTGAATGATTGAAGATTCACAAAAAAGGTTCATAAAGAATGGAAAGGGCAACACCCCTTTAAAAGGAAGAGAACCATGGATGCGAGTGACACCACTCTAAAATCCTCCTTTGATAAAAGTCAAGAAAAGAAATATGGCACGTGAATAGAGAGCTATTTTGCAATCTGGTACCGATGATAGCACCTCTAGATAAGAGGTCAAAGAATATTATTATGATTTCCACAAAGACCATGGCCATGGCATAGAATATTATAGGGATTTGAGGAAGCAAATTAAGGACAACCAGAGGAATGGTAATTTAAGCCAATTTAAGAAGGAAGTAGGAGGAGGCTGGTATGGAGAGGCCAACAAAGAAGGAAACCCTGTTGCAAGAAACTAAGAAACAACGAGCACACTTGCCAAGAATTAGAAAATGACGGTAGTAGTAGATTATAGTGACGATACGATGGATGAAGTTCCAGATAAATTAATCCCGTATATACATGGATCAACTAAATTGCTATCAAACAATGCTTGAAACATTGAGGCTAGGTTTTCCCCACCATAAAAGCCTGTCGATAAGAGGCTTTGCCCATACGAAGCGATCACATTTAGCAAAGAGGATGCAATTCCCAATGCTTCGCTGCATAATGACCCAATGGTCATCGTTGCTAAAATTGGGAATGCAAGCGCAGTTGAAATACTATCTATTGACTGCTTCAATAGGTTAGGGTTTAAGCAATCTAACCTAAATAAGTCCACATCCTCCCTTGTCAGATTTACAGGGTGAGTAGAAACGCTATTGGGCAATATACAACTGCCCATTACCATTAGGAAAGTTGTAGATATTGTACAGTAATGAATGATTTTGTGGTTATGGATGCGCTAAGTTCATTTAATGCCATTATTGTAAGGCCCTGATGAATGTAGCAGAAGTGATATGGCCCCATACCACTTAGTAATGAAATTCCCAACTCCGGATGGAATCATAACAATAAGGGGAAACCAACAAACGATGAGGCAGTGTACGGTTATCGCAATGAAGACAGGGAAAAACACAGAAAAAACTTAGATGGTTAGCATTGTGTCCAATGGTGGATCACTCAGGCAATTACAATTTGCAATGGATTTAGGGGAGGAAATATAATTGGTAACTTTGGTTGACGAAGACAATTATAGATATATCAAGATAGGAAACAATTTTCCACATCCAGAAAAAGAAAAGGTCATACAAATCCTACGAAGTCACAGAGATACATTTGCATGGAGTGTCCAAAGCATGGGAGGAGTTGAACCAAGCATCGCTACCCATTCCTTGAACATTAGTGACTCGGTTAAGCCTGCTAAACAAAAACCGCGTAGCTTTGCTAGAGATAGGCAGGAAGCGATTGGGGAGGAAGTCACAACCTTGCTTCAGGCAGGTATATCAAGATAGGTCATCTATCCAAAGTGGTTAGCGAACCCGCTGATGGTGAAAAAGTGAGACACGGGATGGCAAATGTGTATAGACTTCACCGACTTAAACAGGGCATGTCTAAAGGATTGCTACCCTTTGCCCAAAATTGATCAGGTAGTCGAAGGAATTTTGGGGCCCAAATTTCCAGCATTTTTTGGATGCTTATGAGGGATACCACCAAATACTGATAGATCCAGAATACGTAGAAAAGACAACATTCATAACAAGCTTCAGAACATTTTGCTATGTGGTAATGCCTTTTGGGCTCAAAAATCCAGAAGCATCGTATTAGAGAGTGGTCGATAATGCATTTCATAATCAAATCAGGCAAAATGTGGAAGCATATGTTGATGATATGGTTATCAAGAGCAGAAGGGTAGGTGACTTTGCCGCAGGTTTGAAAGAAACTCTAGATGCACTTCGCAACACTGGGATGAAGCTAAATCTTAAGAAATGCATATTTGGAGTGGGCACAGGAAATTTTTTATGATACATGGTATCCTCCAAAGGGATCGAGGCTAAACTAGAGAAAATCCAGGCTATAGTAAATCTTCCCATACCATGAACAGTTAAAGAGGGACAGATATTAATGGGGTTTTTGGCCGCACTGAGTAGGTTCATTTCAAAGGCATTGAGAAACATTTCCCACTCTTTGAAGTCTTGAAGAAGGTTAAAAATATTAGTTGGAACGATGAATATCTAAAAGTGTATGAGTCCTTAAAAGAGCAGTTTCAAACGTTTCCAACATTGAAGTCACTAGTTTTCGGGGAAACACTTTATTTGTACCTTGCGGTTTCATGTAATGCAGTGAGTTTAGTTCAGGTGCATCAAGAAGGTCAAAAAACAAGTACCAGTGTACTACATATGCAGAATATTACAAAGTGCAGAAAGGGTATACATGCCAGCTGTAAAGCTAACTCTAACTTTAGCATACTCAGCGAGAAGGTTGCGAACCTGTTTCCATGGTCGTTAAATCATTGTCTATATGGATTTCCCAAACAATAATATCATGACCAAACCTGAAGTGTCTTGTAGAATGACCACATAGGCTCTCGAACTGGGATAGTACGAGATCTAATTCAGCTAAGAACCGCAATCAAGGCTCTGGCCTTAGTAGATTTCATTGCGGAGATGACAATTGAATAAGCACAAGACACGAACACATGCCAAAATGTTATATTCGACAAAGGAAAATCAAAGTGGGTAGATGTTGCATGGAAGTTGTTTGTAGATGGAGCGTCCAACAAGGAAGAGTGTGACACATGATTACTACTAGTTAGCCCAGAATGTGGGGAGCATAGATATTTTCTTCACTTAGACTTCCCACTTACGAACAATGAAGCCAAGTATGAGGCATTGATATGTGGTCCGGACCTTACAATCAAAATGAAGGTCAAAAGTGTTCGAGGATTCAGCGATCCCCAGATTGTAGTTCAAAAAGTACAGGGAGACTACGAAGTGCGAGAAGAAAAACTAGTGAAATATTTAAAAAGGGTGCAACAACTTATTGCCCAACTTGAGTACTTTGATATCCAACATGTACCAAGATATGAAAATACAAAAGTAGATGCACTAAGCAAGTTGGTAACCGCTGGGTTTGATTCATTGATTGAACACAAAAACGTAAGAGTGGAGGTTATTCTAGTTAGAAGCACGATGATGACAACTGTGTCAATAGTCCAGACAGAAGAAGTAAGCTGGATGACACCACTAATAGAGTACCTCATGAAAGGAAAGTTACCAATTGACAAGATACAAGCTAAGAAGTTGGAGCTGCAATCTCATAACTACGTTTACAAAGTAGGAACTCTATACAAGAAAGGTTTCTTATCTCCTTGGATAAAATGCGCAGGACCAATGTAGTCAAGTGAAATGTTAAAGGAAGTGCATGGAGGATTGTGTGGAATGCCCCTATAATCCATGGCTCTGTTTTGCAGAGCTTTTAAGTTGCTATGCTTATAAGCAAAACACTTTTTAGTGTTTGGTAAAGTGCTAAAAAGTATCTTATTTTGAAAGCAGAAGCTATTTTGGGGGGAAAAGTAGAAGCTGGTCTCCCCATGCTTTCAAAAGAAGTCCGCTTTGCTTATAAGTACAACTCTGCCAAACAGAGCCAATGAAAATTTCAAAGAAGATCATTCAAGTGGGATATTATTGGCTAACCATGTTTAATAATGTGCATAAATTTGTTCTCAACTTCAAAAGTTTCCAAATTAATGCACCACTGTCATACAAACGCATACTCTATAAGGCATATATGGAGCTTAGCCATTTGATAAATGTGGAATTGATCTTGTGGGACTCTTTCTAAAGGGCGTTGGTGATGCCAATTTTCTAATTGATTATTTCACAAAGTGGGTGGAAGTAAAGCCATTAGGAAGAGTCACAGCTAAGGTGACAAGGAAGTTTGTTTGGCAAAATATAGTGCGTCGCTTCGGGGTGCCACATAATATTGTCACAGACAATGGGACACAATTCACATGTGTTGCCTTTATGAACCGATGTTCAAAGTTGGGGATCCAACCAAAGTTCACATCTGTAGCTCATCCCCAAGTGTAAGTAACGAACATAAACATAGTCCATGGTATCTAAAAAAGGTTGGAAGGAAAGTGAACTGGTTTGGTGGACGAGATACCTAATACTCTATGGTCGTACTGAACAACCGTTTGAGAGCCAATGGGAGAAACACCATATAGTCTGGCCTATGGTCATGAAGCAGTTATACCAGTGAAGATCGGAAATTTGAGTCTCTGAGTGGCAGAATACAAGGACGATAAGAATCCATAAATAATGAGGCTAGATTTAGATTCACTTGAGGAAAAAAAGGAAATGGCGTCTATCACAGAGGCGAAGTACAAAGAGAGAATGGCTAGAGCTTACAACCAGAAGGTCAAAGAGATGCAGTTTCAGATTGGTCATCTTGTCTTGAGAAAAAATGAAGCAAGCGTAGCAGAGGAGAAAGGAAAGAGTACCCAAAGTGGGAATGACCCTACAAGATAATGAAGGAACATCGATCCAACTGTTACAAGCTACAGAGGATTGGTGGAAGAAATTTTCCAAATACATGGAATGTGAGCAACTTGAGAATGTTCTATGTCTAGATCTAGAGAAGAAGAGGGCAAGTATCTAGTTGTATAGAAGCCATGAGATCGATGATCATTGGTTAGAATTGTTATTTTGTTATGTTTTCAAGGCGATGTTATCGTAATCAAACATCATATATCAAAAAGCCCTTTTTTGGGGCAAAATTACTTTCCAAGTTCTTTACATACACTAGTACATAACGAAAAATAAATCAATTCTTAAGATCTTAAGCAAGCAAAAATAATCAAGTATTCCATAGCAAGCTACGAAGTGGCGTGACAATGATTGATTAGGATATGCTTTCGATCATTAGATTTTGTAAGCTATAGATCTTGCAACTTTGCGAATCTAGTTTTTGCAGGCTACATATCTTTCATAAAAGCATACATGCTTAAAAAAATGATAAAGCAACACCAGTAAGCGATAGATCTCGCAGTTCACAAAAATCGAAACTCTCAAATTTGCAAGCAATCGCCAAAGTTTCTACGCAAGCTATAGATCTTTCATAAAGGAAGATATACCTACAAATAAAGTAAAGGAATGATAGCAAGCTATAGATCTTGCAACTTCGTTATACAAGCTGCAAAGTTTGCAAGAAAGGCATAAACGGAAGAAGAATACAGTATAACTTCTAGCATAGTTGTTAATGGTGAACATGAATCCAAAAGCAGAACATAATGGTTTAGGACATCATGAAGAAATAAAAATTAGCACAAGAAGGAGAAAACTATCTATGTCTAGATGCACGAGATGGTCCATATAATGATGATCCAACACAGCGACGTGGTTATTCAGCCTCATGCTCCTCATTTATAATATAATCATACCACCACTTCATATACAAATAAGTAGGATGCTGTATTTCGCCCCTCCGCTCCATATGACTTAGATACCTAGCATTATAAGACCCAAAGTCAGTAACAAGGCCAAATTCTTCGCGGGCTAGTTGCATACTCATAGCATCAACGGTGTCCTGATAATCCTTCTGAGTACCGTTAAGTTTTGCACTTCATTTTCTAGTTGTTGGATATGCAATCAAATAGCTTCGGAAAAATTAACTCTCTGCCCATCAAATGTTATTGATAGTGGAGCAGTGCTTGAGTTGGAAATTCAGTTTGATTCTATAAAGTTCACCCTGAATTGCTACATGTTTAGGCTATATGATACAGAGAAGAGATATGAAGTGAATTTGGATGAGCATTTTCAATCTATCATAAGAAGTGTCCATCCCTCTGATTTTCCAGATTAACCATTTAAAATTAGTGGCTTTACTAGACATTAAGGCTTAGGGGGTTTACTTTTTGCTGCAAATCTAAGGTTCATTGTGTTTTTCCTATTAAATAAGTTTTTCTTCCTAGATTTATTTGCATTCAGGTTTATAACCGGCTCCTATTCTTTTTTATTGGTTTTATCCTATACTATGAGAAGTTCTTCCTTCTGGTCAGACAAAGAGTCATTAACCAGATCATTTAGAATGGAAAATCTGTTCTCAGCTATGGGGCTACTTTTGAGTGGCAGATTATGTGAACTGTTCTCATAAGAATTTATCTATGTGGGTTGGTTTATTGTTCATGAAAACCATATCTATGTTCATTAGGTTCAATAGAGATGGTATAGGGAGCATTTTAGCAGGAGTATTAGTTTGGCCTTGAATATCATCAGATCTAGTATCCGTTATAGCAGGTAAAGGTGAAACAAAGCAATTAGAAACATCATTGGAGAGATTTTGTATCTCAAGTAGATCTTTATTAGAAGCATCTTTGGAAACATGCATGTCAAGTACAATTACAGAGTCATGGATATGATTTAGTGAATTAGTAGTTACTTTAGCCTGAGCATATGTATCAGCATCAGAGTCCTTTTCCTTAAGGCTATCATTTCCTTTGTTAGGCTTAGAATAATTTTCCTTTTGAATCTTTGCATTTGATTCTTTTTGAGAAGCTGAAATTCCAGAAGAGGATTAATTGTTTTTAGTAGGTATCCAAAGTGGTTTAGGTTTGTTGGGTTTATGGGTGACATTGGAGGTTTCAGGGTCAGATGTTATGGGGGGCAGTGGGTTTGGGTGCAGTATTGGCTTTGGGATCAGAGTTCTTAGGGTCAGAATTCCTGGGGCTGGGGGTGGAGTGTTATGCCTTTAGAAATATTATGACCTACATTTTTATAGTGACAATAGTATGCATGGAGGTTTTCAAATTCCAGTGTGTATTTTTCATTGTCATGTAGAGAACCTAGTACAACGGTGGTTGGAATGAGGGATAAAAGATTTAGCTCAACGCAAATTTTAAGAGCAGATGGTCTAGTTAGTTTTTCAGTTGCTAGGTTAATTTTCATAAAAATTCCCATCTTGTTACCTATAACCTCTATGGATTTTGTGTTATAGTAGTACAATGGCACATTCCTGAGAGTAACCCATACTGGAACTATGGAAGATTCCGTATTAGGTTTGAAATTAGGGGGTCTACCTTTACAAATCTGCTACAGGAGCATGCCATAGAAAGAGATAGAGATGTGTGGAGATAGGAACTTGTCGTACAATGCACAAGGGAAGCGACTCCACACAGGAGAAGTGATCAGAAGAAACAAGCTCATGGCATTCCTTGGTTAAAGACTGAGTACTTCGAATCAATCTAATGGGGCAATGAAAGTCAGGGGATAAAAATTCACGGAGATGAGAAAAGTGACCAGTAGATCCCAGATAGTCAAGTCGTTTAAAAAATCTATGATCAACCAAAATATCGAAGCCTTGTATATAAGTTAATGCGACGAGAGGTCATAAAAGTAGAAGGGAGATTCAAATTTAATAACCATGCTCATACAAATAGTACAGAGATACACTAGACTATTTTCTTAAATTATGAATAAAAGTATGAAAACCCGATACACTAAAGATCAACTAACATCAGAGACGGATGCAGACGAAGGCTAGACAACAATAGCAACACCTTCCTTGTTCGCTTACTGAGTGGAGACTTCAGTGTTCACATTGGCCTCAGTCACCACATTGACATCAAAATTATAAGGTGACATAATAGTGCGAGAACCAAATGGAAGATCTTCAAAATAATCAACCTCACACTTCTTTAGCTTAGCTGTAAAAGGTAGACAAGGAAGGCCAGCAAGGTGAGATAGAAAAGTATAAGAATGACCACCGTCAGTGATGCTGCTTATGAAGGCTTTGTTAAGCAGTGCCTTCTGTTCCTCCAACACTGTCTCATACTTAGCATGTTTTGGAAGATTCAGAACTTTAGAAGTTGGGTTTAGTTGTTGCAGCTCCACCAGAGTTTTGCAATATCCAACATTACGAGCGGTGGAAGAACCTCCTCAAACAGCTTATAAAAAAACTTTGTTTTCATGAGCCAATCAACAAGAACCTGAGGACACGTAGGTGAGGCAGGACCGTTGGTTCAAACTTTCTCTAACTCTAAGTGCAACTTGTTAGCCTCCCTCTCAGCAGCTAGGGTACACTCTTCAGCAAAGTGTGCTCTCTCTTCAGTAGCTTCAAGAAAGATAGTCACTGCCACACACTTCTCCTCAGCGGCCCAACATTTTTATACAAGCGAACCATTTCCTTTAGAAAAATGGGCAACTCGTTCGCTGACAACTGGAGACAATCCCCAACCTTGGTATAAATTTATATAAACAAAAGTTAAGCACAACAACAGAACAACGTCAAACCAAGTCAATCACACATTTCACCTAGTACTCTTAACAGACATACCACATCCATTGTTTCATGGAGCGAGAGTATAAACAGGGTAGCATGAATGTTCCCCTTCATAATTAGATCTTGGCTTTGCAAGAGAAGCTTAGCATGAGAATAGCTAACACGTCTCCTTTTCTTAGGAGGCTCCAAGGTACTCGATTGTCCACCAGTCTGATCCTTCTTTCTCCTACTTTGAGAATAATTAGTTGTTTGGTGACCAGCGTCCTTCCTACCACCATCAACAATGACCTTAGTAGCCAATGACTGAGGGTTCGTTACAATAACATTCTCCCAAGACACACCCGTCACAGATGTATCCTTTGTCTTGGTAACCGTGACTTTTGGTTCATCATCATCACTGCCAAAAAATGATCTCTCGATGGCTTGCTTAGCTAAATCTATGTCTGCATCCAACACACAAAATTAATTCGAACGAACATATAAAAATAGTAAGAAAATGACAAAAATGAAGATGAAACAGTAGGCCAGGCAAAAAAAGTGACAAAGAAACAATAAACACCTTCACCAGCATAATCAGCATAGCGAAGAGAGATTGAATGTTGGGAAAATGTTAAAACAACTTTAGATTTAGCAATATGGCAAACCCCGGCCTTAGGAAGTTTAAATTTGGGAACATTACAGTTCCAAACTCGCAAATTCCGTTCATTTTCACTACCAAGTTTTAAAAAGAAATGTTTTTCTATTACACTCCACAGTTGTTAGGAAACCCACTAAGAAACTCAACATCAAGAATAACTGTGTAAAGGGTGAACTCATCAGAGGAATATTTCACCTTGCGAAGCTTGTAAAGGTTACAAAAAAGGTTAATGGAAAAAGGGACTTGAGCGGCTTTGCAGACATGGTAAAAACAACGAAGATCGAGATAGCCTTAGAATGAAGCTAGGATAAGGCTACCTGAAAGCGGGTGAGAAAATCCATGATATGGTGAAGAAGAGGGACAATACATCCAAATTTGAGATAATCAAAGTGGCAAGAAATGAATCTAGAGGGAGGATTGCGAACACTATCAGAGCGATCAGGACCTTTAAGCTCATAAAATGACAAAAAAAGGAATAATACTTTTCAGATTGTCCAAATAGTAGTTGAAAATTACACTACTAATGGTGAAGGAATTGGTGGGATGGTCAGAATCCTCTGCGGAATCAACATTGGCATCTAACACATCTTTCATGGAGGATTCACCAACATTAGGTATAGATATAGAAACAGACATTATTCCTAAAATTAAGATGAAAAGCCTATCAATCAAAGTTAAAAGTATGCAACAGAGTTTACTCAGGTAAAAATACTGCACAAAGTCAATGCACAATCCCAAAAGAAAAATAGGGTAAGAAAAGGAAAAAGGGGAATAGTAATTAGAGAAATTTTAGATTAGAATCAGGAGAGGCTAGATACTATAATGGAGAACCACAATATAGAGCTTCTAACCCTATGACTTGATTTGCAGAAAAGGAGATTAAGAAGGAAGAAAACTTATGACGATTGAGTGTGGCGAGTTGCTTCAACAATTAAGGAGATAATGGGAAGAGGAAGACTCCGAATGTGACATGGAATTTAATTTAAGAAGCTAAAAAGGTGAAAGAAGTCAAATTAAAGAGGGGTAATGATGATTGCCTGATAAAAAGTAACTTGCCTTTTTAGGAATACGAGACGCCGACACAAAAATAGTAGAATGCTGTACACTGAATAGTGACAGACCTGAGTTGGGAAAATTAAAGTTTTTACCATTGGAAGATATAACGGCAGCGGAGAAAAATTCAAAACGACATAACGAATAAAAAGGAGAGCAATCAAGCTGATACTATTAAGGATTTCGAAACAATTACATTGAATAAATATACGGGGGATATCAAAATTCAAAATTTGAGAAACAAACATCAAAAAGACACTTTGATAGCCAAGAAGCAAGAAACACTTTGTGAAGACAATTGTAGCTACCCCTATAACAAACATGTTTTTCAAATTTCACATATTCACATCGCGTCGTTCCCACTAGACTTCATGGCTGGTGAGGGAGAGGGGTTATGGTGTATATCTAGCCCACAACCGGCATTATTGGGTTGTAAGCTAAGCCCAGAGAATGACGAACTGATAAAAGCGGAGCCCGGTTGGAAGCAGGCGATCAGGAACTTATAAAGATGGAAACACAATCAAGACACAATGGAAGAGTTTAGCCACGAATAGGAGTTATAGGAATTGTAGTACAACCCATGTTCTTAAATGAGAGGAATACAGAGCCACGATAATGGACTCTTATAAATACAGCAAGACCAATGCTGAAGAAGGTAAGTGTGTCACTAATAGAGGAATTCTAATTCTATAGAGGAAAAACTGACTTGATTGGAACTAGTGGATACATTATAATCATGGGCACCTAGATCTTCCTTTGTGATATTACTAGTAGGTCGCTCGTGAGTATTTTGTCAGTATTTTATAGAAGGCCACTCGCAAGGGTGGTAGTCGATATTAGAAGGCCATCCACAAGGATGGTAGAATACTAAAGACCATGAGCAAAAAACGTGGTAGAAGATATAAGGGTCAAAGAAGGAAGACCAAGAAGTGGAGGAATTGAGATCCAAGAGTTGTACAGAGCTTTAGGGAAAGATGCAAGAAGAATCAGCCTATATGGGTGGTACCATTGGATTGGTTCTCTCAAACACTACAAAATAGACTACAAAAACTATCAAAATGGATCAACGATTCATCTGTAGTGGTGCAAACAAATTTTGGAAGGAGAAGTATTGGCTGGCTCGAGGCAAGACCTCCAGCACAGATTGTGAAAGTGGTATGGGTCATGCTAGGAGGTATCAGCACGAACCGTTCTGCCCAGCACGAGCGGTTTGGGCCAGCAAGAGCCGTTTGGGCCATTTCAGCTGTGCCACAACCCTTTGGCACGGACCATTTGGTGCAACATGACCTGTGACACCCTAATCCTTTGTAAGGCTAAGTATGGACACAAATTGTGCCATTTTAGAAGGTCCATGTCATTGCAACTTAAAAAATGCAAAGACTAGCCCACAGAGTTCAAAGAACGACACTGTCTGCGCCGTTCAATTGATTAAGAAATGCCTCCAGCCGATGGCTCGTGCCAGGACACTCGGCCCATGTCAGCACGAGGCTAACCAGCTGGCATGGCTTGCGCCAGGGCATACGACCCGTGTAAGCACTAGGCTAACCGGTTGGCACGGCCTACGCTAGATTCCACACCCCGTGCCATTTGCAGGTGCTTGGGGTTTCTACTATTTTTTTGGCCATTTTCAAGGCCCAATTCCCTACTTCTATATAAGGTGCCTTTAGTTTTCTAGGGTGAACAAAGGAGGACTTATGTATATTTTCTCTCTCTCTTGGTAGGTAGAAGGAAGATGAGAGTTCTCTCTCTCTCTAGAGTACTTCTTCTCTTTTCTTTTCTTTTCTTCATCTTCTTTTTTTAGATCCATGGCATTTAACTCAATAATTTTCACGGATATATTTCTTAGGGAGTTGTTAATTTTCGTGGAGATCATATTTGTATTCATGATTTGGTACATATTTTGTGAGATTCCTTAGATCTACCTATTTCTACGTGTTTATGATATTATGTTGGATTGTTCTTCATATTCTTATTAATTGCATGAATGATACACTAAGTTGGCACAAACCGTAGTCTACATTTGTGTTGGTGAATACATTGATACCCCCCGGGGAGTGAAACCTAGATGTGATATAGGTAGCAGGGTCTGGGTTCATGTGGGCAAGTGCGCGTAGGTATTTTCCAATTTTTACCGTTACGATGACAACACACTAGTTTAGATGGCAATTTGGTCTGAAGGGTCGAGGGTAGAGATAGCAATCGGTAACAAGCTTGGGTTAGCTCATTTGCAACCCTAGAGCCATTGATAAGGTGACTATTTTCCTTTGACTCCGTAGGCCAAGGAACAGAGTATTCTTAGTGAAGTGCCCGGGACGTAATCATATGGGGAAGAAATATATTGGCACAATGACTGGGATATTGTTGCACTCCCTTAATTTCGGAGGCAGAGCCGATGGAAGATTACAATAGCACCCTATGTGATAGGTATGAGGGAGTTTTTACCATCGACCACATCACATGTTGTGAACAATAGAATAGGTTAATGTCTTATATGCAATGGAATCGAGGACTAAAAGATTTCACCAATCATGTTACACAAATATTACCCAAGTGCTATTCTATATAGTTTCATCTCGTGTGATCTCATATGCTTGTAGTTGTTAGTTGAAAAACCCCAAAAGCCTATTTTGCAATATTTAGTTATTCCTAACACACAGATGGATTGACAACCCATACATGGCTATGTGTAGTTGATTTTTGGACATCTAGCATCTCTATGGACAAACCCGGTCTTGCCATTATCTACCCTATAGGCAGCTTAGTAGTAAGTTTGGCAGCATAATATAAATTTTAAAGTTTGATCTCCTTCTCTTTTGACCTCCCTCCGCTTGGGTTAGCTACTCAAATATCTTCACTGAATAATGTGAAAACTGCTAATCAAACTTATATGATATCTCACATTTGCTGCTTAAAGATAGTGTGGGTTTTGTAAATTGCATACAAAAATCGCCGAACTACAAAAAATGCTAACTTCACATGTATGTCTTATTCAGAGCTATCATACATATTCACTTACTCGGTACAAAGGAAGGCCTAGATAAACTTACAGTTTGAATGGTAAAGATGTATTGAGCGAGCTTGTTTCGACACAAGTTCATTTGGGATTTCGAGTATGGTGTTGTATTGTCTCCAAACACCTATGGAGGAGGGAAAAATGCTACATCTAAAGAGTTGTGGTAATTATAAATAGTATTATATACATGTCAATAGAAAAAAAATTGTTCCTCACTTGCTCTAGTGAATTGCCTTCAAAATGTAGAACACATTTTGTGGCATTCAATATGGAGTAGTACCCCCATTCCAGTAACTTACTTATTTTTTGGACTACATGCAATAAAACATATAACATTTAATATACTTGTACACACTATTGTCATAAAATGATTATATGCGCTACCTTGGTTTCAATGAGTTCGAATGGTCTGGTGAGGTGAATTCAGCCAATAAATCGTCATTGTTCTCTCATTAATTATGACTAAACGCAAGTAATCTCTATACAATATTGAACATTTAGGTACATATGAGTATTATTGTAGAAGTAGTATAATACACATAGGTTGGAGAAATCTACTTCTCTATCGAAGGCACTAAAATAATTTGTTCTCCTCTTGAAGTCTCATTTAAATATAGGAGATTTTGTCTTCCGTGAAATGCCTAATTCATTGGATATTTTGCGGACGGAGAAATCCATGGTTTTTGAATCTTGAGGATTTTAGTCGACCTCAACATACTTGACAGGTGCCTTGGAACATTGTAGTTGAGTATTGTGATATATATGAGGTCAAATGTTACCCAATGAAGAAAAGAGTTAAAGCATATTTCCTTGATGGATGAGGCAGTTGCAGTGTGCTTATATGGAAGCTAGTGACATTAGAGGTTCATTTAATTTGTTAAACTTCCATAAGTATCTCATATCTGACCAATAAGTAACAATGTTCCATTGAACCTAAAAAATCCATGCATTGGCAAGGAACTCGTCGTAGTACTTTTATCATGCCTGATGATCAATGTGCACAACATTATCACTTAGTCTAGCATCACGCTTGAATTTTGGGTTTTGAAAGGTAAGTCAAGTATCCCAATTTCAATACTGATATTGGCACCGGTAGATTTTGTTGGTTGGCAATTTGCAACATTGCTGGTTGGCAACAGTGGTAGATTTTGTGTTTAGTGTCAGCCGTATCTTTTTTTTAATGAAAATAGTGGGCTACATTCATACAACCATCTTGCCTCAAGGGTATACGTGCATCGCGCATGATTGGAGCTTCCACGGTCGCCCTACAAAGGGCCTGGGGAATGGTATTGAAATTGTAATGCATGTTCAATTCCTTCCACAAA
The DNA here is from genome assembly GCA_037428765.1 of Rubia yunnanensis. Lineage (NCBI taxonomy): Eukaryota > Viridiplantae > Streptophyta > Magnoliopsida > Gentianales > Rubiaceae > Rubia > Rubia yunnanensis. The sequence goes on along the minus strand of CM075064.1, from coordinate 88,837,105 downwards.
CCGTTGACAACAAGCATCAGAGCCCCTCCCTTTTGTGAATGGATGAGATATAGTTTTCATGATACTAGAGGCTTAAAAAATGAAAAGGATGTGAGGATTAAATACAATAAGACTTCCACGAACTGTATATGACTATCTGAATGTGTGCTCCCAAATTTTTAGGTGAATCGAGCACTGCTCCCGTAGGATGCATACATTCTCCATTCACCTGAATGTCTACTGGGGATGGGAAGTTTCTGGTTGCAACATAAGAAGGCTCCCATTCGAGGGTTATGTCATCCAAATTATCGAGAAGGCTTAGTACTGTGTGTCGTGTTAATATAGCAATTACCATGTTTTGCTTCTCCTCTTTCTTCCTTGTTATTTCTAAATCTAAGTCCAAATTTCGTATCTTGTTAGGCCTTTGGTAATGGGAAGGCCATAAACCTTGGAATACTTCATGTTGTTTCATGTATGAACCGTATCCTCTCACTTTCCTCTGGTGGTTGATGTGCACCGTATTGCACGTGTTAGCCAATGTATTCAGCATTATTTTTACTATATTTTACTTGGTTGATTGCTAGTTTTAGTTAGGTTTACATGACAAAGGGTTTAGATGACCATTATTGGTTTTCTTGCCTAAATCCCAAGTTTGTAGACTTTATTGAAGCTAACAAACACGTTGTATTCACAGGCACCTAGATCTCCATTATGATATCATTAGTAGGTTTCTCATGGATATTTCAACATCATTTCGTAAAAGGCCATTCACAAGAATGGTAGAAGATACTTGAAGGCCAATCGCAAAAATGGTAGTAGATATAAAGGCCATAGACTTAAAGTGTGGTAGTAGATGGAATTGAGCCAAGAAAGGTAGGATCAAAGTTCAAATAGGTAAAAAATGGAGGAAGGCTTCAATTGGCCGAACCAGCTGATCAGGCGACCGACCGGCACCAAGGCAGCACGGATCTAGTATAGCACGCCCAGTCCCAGGGGTGCTTAGCATGGACCATGCCAAGAATATAGACCATGCAAAGAACATGGACCATGCCCACTTATGATGCTCGTGTCCCTTTGCTCCAAGTTCACTCCAAAATTGGCTAAGTGTGGGCATGGACCATGCCGTTTCACACAGTCTGCACCGTTTCAAGTCCCAAATGTGAAGACCAGCCCACTTGGTGTGAAGGATGACATGGCCTGCGCCATTTTATTGAGAAAAATGAGGCTTCATCCAATGGCTCGCGCCAAAAGACACGGGACGTGCGATCATATGCATCAACAAGGTGGTTCAGTCGATGGTCTGTGCTGGGTGACATAATCCACGCCCCCACAAGGCACAGGGCCCATGGCAGACATGGAAGACCGTGCCAGCACAAGGCACACTACCCGTTCTAGACCGGTCTAGCCACGCCTGCACGAAGGAAACTGGCACGGACGTTGCCATTTTCCACTAGCCATATCCATTACGGATGCTAAGTGATAGCGGGCAGTCGTCACACCCCTATTCAAAGATAATTTATATGCCCTTTTTGGTTACTTTCTACAACTAGGTAGATAGCGGCAAGTCGGGGTCGTCCACGAAGAAGAGGGATCTTTCTAAGCGTTTAGGCACAAAAGGTTGATATTAGGCTAGGAGTAGACATATATACATACATATAAAAGCATGTAAATGGGGGGGGTTGGTTGGTTGGTTTTCCTAAGTTACGAAAGTAAAAAGATAAGATAACTAGCAAAGTCAAGTGACTATGCTAATCATCAAACAAAACTAAGCAAAAAGGGGTTTTAAAACTACAAAGATAAAAAGCCTTGGGGGCAAGGGATATCCACTTCCAAATATAATGTAGGTCATTGAACCATTCACTCATTCTATCATATAGCATTACATGACTCAACATCAACATACCCATCTAGCAAGAATCACAACACATTATGCACAAGAAGTTCTAAGTTCATGCTCGTAGATTTTCATGGAAAGGAGCTACGGAATTCGTCACGTTCCTAACACCTAACCAATTCAATCATACAAGCACTCCCTATGCTCAAACAACTCATTGCACAAATGAAGTGAAACACACCATCAAGAATACATAAATGCTAAATAACAACTGCTTCAAGGATGAATTAAAATCATCTATTCAATACTTCAACTACTTGTTGTGAAGATAAATCTTCCATCCTTCTTAGTTCGTAGTTTGCAAGAGTGAACTCGACATCTCTTGTCAAACCTCACCAATGACTCCCCTATTGCTAGGAGTATCCCATTGATGGCATTTAATCACGAAGAACAAACAAGCTTGGCAATACTTATGACCACTACTCCGTGACTAAGCATTTAACCAATTCATGCAATTACACGAGATTGGATGAACGTGAAATTCACATTCATCCAAGAGCATATAACTCTCTCGTTTGCTACACAAACGAACATGATGAAGAGTTCAACATCAATCACATTCATCTAGCACATTATCAATCCATCAACACAATCAAAAGCTCTAAATCATACTCATACATTCCTAACAAGAAAAGGGGGGAAATCAACCCAAATCCCCAAACCCTAGCTAGCAATTCATACAAGTATTTCATATGCTCGAGCTTTCAACAACATCAATGAAATCAACAATTAACATTCAAAGCATAATAAATGCACAATAGCAAAAACACCAAATGGATAGATAAAATGATTCTTACTACATCGAAGTGGAAGCTTCAATCCTTTTCTCCCAAGATAAAAACTACCCTAGATAAACAAAACCCATAACATAGAACAACAATCTACAAAGAAAGAAGAAGAAATGGAAGAAAATGGTGAAAAGTAGGGTTTTGGAGTCCCAAAGGCAGGCTTGGAAGCTTTGGAGAAGAAGGGGTGAAGAGGTATTTATAGGGGAAGAAAAAGGGGAGAAAAACGCTGCTGTAGGGCTGAATTCACGCTGTCGTCACGACTCGCGACCAGTTCCATCGCGAGTCGCGACCAGATCAGTAAACTCCAGCCCTGTTTTGTTTTGCTTCCTCCGGGTGAACCGTTGATCCGTTTTGGGAGTTCTTGTAGTCAATTTTATAGTGCTCGAGAAGAGGAATCCAATGGTACCACTATTGAAGGCTGATTCTTCTCGGAAAATTATGAAAACCCTGGACCATCCTTCACCCGTTGCTTTGCTCTCCTTTCTTCACCTCTTCACTTCTTCAAATCTTCAAAAAGCCCAAGTGTAAGTCTTCAAATCTTCAAAGATATCTTTCAAAGTCTTCAATTCTTCAAAGTCTTCAAAAAATCACCTTGTCACACAAAATCATCTAAAAAGTGATAAAAACGTCAAAGTCGCTTTTATCCCTCAAATAATTTCAAGGCAAAATGCCACATGTAGAGCACAAAATTATACAAAATCCAATCCTAAAAACCCTAATATAACCGCATAAAATGGCCTCATCAAACCTCCCCACACTTAAACCTTACTCGCCCTCGAGTAAGAAAAGATCCAAGCACATGGAGGAATTCATATGGCCATATCCTAAACTAATCCCCCAATCAAAGCCTCACAAAAACTCTCAATATCATAAATCCCAAAATAAAAGCTCACATGAGAATTTTTCACACACACATCCCCAATCCTAAATCTAACCAAACCTACCACTTATCAATTCACTACCCATAAAAATATTTCAAAGCCCCGAATTGATATTCCCAAAGTCCAATGACACAAGATGAAGTTAAAACCATTTAATAGGTTTAAGCACATACTTCACCTAATGCCAATATATCCACCAAAATCCAATGACATAAAATGAAGCTAAAGCCATATAAGAGGTTCAAACACATGCTTCACCTAATGCCAATATATCAACCAAAAACGAAGTAGAAAACGATCAAGAATTTCATAACCATACTTCGTTTTCCTAACCCACTAAGCTACCCAATCCCAAGAGGTCTATAGATGTTGAGCTACCCGATCCATCCATGTGACAACCGCAACCTTATGACTCCAACGCCGGCAAATGAGTGAAATCATAGCATTTTTCAATTTCTCTCATTTTCTCTCATTTTTCCTAGGAGCTCTTTCGAGTTTTCATCCTAGCCATACATCATGTTTCTTTAGCTCACATCTCACCTTTTTCCACACATTTTAGCCTCTCATTTTTTCCTAGGCCGCCCTTCTGGGTTTTTGACCTATTCGGGCCCCCAATGTTGCCTAAGTTGCCCTCTTGGGTTTTCAACTTAGCGGATTTTCTTTTCTCTTTTTTTCTTTTTTTCTTTTTTTTTATTATTATTTTTTCTTTTTCTCATGTTTTTCCAATGAAAAGTAGCAAAAAGCATTCCAAAACAATCTAGCATGCATGTGATTCCTCTAACCCCTCCCCACACTTAAAACATTACATTGCCCTCAATGTAAACATGTAAGGCAAGAACAATAAAAATCAAGGCAAGGGGGTAGAGTGACACCCGTTTCTCCGCATAGTCGCCAGTGATATGATGCAATCCAATGCAATTGTATGGTCCCAAAATTGGTTTTGGAACCGGAAGGGGGAGCAAAGATGCCGTTGAAGAACTCACCCATCGAGAAAAGCATTGTCTCCGTGGCGCCGTTTGATCAACACTAACACCACAAAGAACAACATTAAACTCACAAGTACATAAGGATTTGGAATACTAGGTTTAGCATAGAGAATTAATAACCATAGTATTCTCAAAGAACAACCAATCTATCATGCAATCACAACTATAAGATTATCCAATAAAAATATCCAACATATAAATCCACACAAATTCAAGCATCACTATAGAACATAGCAATTAAGTCACAATGATGTAGTCGGCATACTACAATCAACAAAGATACTATAAAGATGCAAGAATTTCATGTGTCAATATATGTAAGATGGTGTGGAAATGAGTGGATATGTGGTGGTTCTTGGGAGTGTTGGGTGGAGAAGAAGGAAGAATCATGCAATGTTTAAGATCAAATGAAAACTTGGAATTTTCATCGCGACTCACGACTGAAGTGGTCGCGACTCGCGATGCTTCGTCGAGACTCGCGATGGGACCGTTGCGACTCGCGAAAAGTTGAGGCCGAGAGCAGTTTTTTAGCAAAATTTTTCTGATCACGTCGCAACTCGTGACTCGCGATGGCTCGTCACGACTCGCGACGAGTCCATCGCGACTTGTGCAAAGTTGGTGCTGGGAATGATTTTTCTCCCCTGTTCGTCATGACTCGCGACGAGGCCATCGCGACTCGCGACGGCAGGGTATCCCTGGCTTAAATTTTTTCGTTTTCTTACCAACCGTCCAAGCTTTCTTCCCTTGTTCGTTGATCTCGTTCCTTCATCTCCTCCATTGCAATGCACTTCACTTTGCTACAAAATCACAGAAAAACACGCCATAAAAAGAACAAAAAAAAACAACAAAAAACTAAGAAACAAAAACTAAGAAACAAAAACTAAAAGAAATGCCGAATTTATTTCACGTCGTCGGCACGATGAAGCTCCATATTTTTAAGGTCGTCGGCACGACCCTAATGTTGTCCGTATGGTGAAGGCTTGAACCCCTTCACCATGAGCTTCCAAAATAAGAGAGGTGGGGGTACAAAACTTTCAAGAGGAAAGTTTTGTTGAGGTGGAGATGGTTGGAGGAAAGTTGAGTGGTTAGGAGGCTTAAGATAGTCTTTTGGCTCCTCTCTTATCTCCCTCATAACTTCCGAAAATGGTGGAGTTGGTTCACTAAGCGGGAGAATGGGTGACGATGCTAATGAATGTAGCACTATCACCTCTTCCTCCATTTTGCTATCCTCTACAACCAACTCATCATCCCCTTTGAACTCAAAATCATTTTTATTGGTGACCTCACTCACCGAGTCATGGAGTTCAAGTTGGGATGGTGTGTTTTCGGAATCACGAGCTTCCATTCGGGCCAACGCTTCCCTTATACTCCTCACATGCCCCTCAATGGCCTCAACACTAGAGGAGAGCTGGGTATCCGGCTCCTCACTAGTAAAGGAGTTCAAGTTTGCTATGGTATTGAAGACATCCTCACGTGTCAAACTTGAACTTCCTTGTTGGGCTTGGTTTTGGGGTATGGTATAGGGTGGTGATGGCCAACTAGGTTGCTCGTATGGTTGTTTTTCCGGCTCATTCTCATACCACCAATCCGGATTACCACTCCATTCCAGATTGTAAGAGTTGTGGTATGGATAGCATTCATGAGCTTCTTGCCCTTGAAAACCAACATCTCCTACCTCTTGGTAGCACTCTTCATAGTACCCATGGTTTTGAAAACCAAGGGTTCTTTCTCGGTCATAGTGCTCTTCCCACAACAAGGGGCAAGATTCGGTAGGATGATCAGAATGACACATCCTACAAAACCTTGCTTGTTGAGCCTCTCTTCTCATCATGAGTTCCCTCAAGGTGAGACGCTCCATTAATATTTTTTTTTTCAAAAGTTCAGAATCATAGAGCAAGGATTCTTGATAAAATAAATTACCAAGAACTCAAGCAATACCTACTCCGAACAAAAGCAACCACCAAGTAGTGGAAAATAAAAACAACTAGCTAATATGCAACCAAATACACCTAAATACTTAAGAATAAACGCCTCTTCCCCGGCAGCGGCGCCATTTTGATAGCGGGCAGTCGTCGCACCTCTATTCAAAGATAATTTATAAGCCCTTTTTGCTTACTTTCTACAACTAGGTAGATAGCGGCAAGTCGGGGTCGTCCACGAAGAAGAGGGATCTTCTTAAGCATTTAGGCACAAAAGGTTGATATTAGGCTAGGAGTAGACATATATACATACATATAAAAGCATGTAAATGGGGGGGGGGGGTTTGGTTGGTTGGCTTTCCTAAGTTACGAAAGTAAAAAGATAAGATAACTAGCAAAGTCAAGTGACTATGCTAATCATCAAACAAAACTAAGAAAAAAGGGGTTTTAAAACTACAAAGATAAAAAGCCTTGGGGGCAAGGGATATCCACTTCCAAATCTAATGTAGGTCATTGAACCATTCACTCATTCTATCATATTGCATTACATGACTCAACATCAGCATACCCATCTAGCAAGTTCTAAGTTCATGCTCGTAGATTTTCATGCAAAGGAGCTACGGAATTCTTCACGTTCCTAACACCTAACCAATTCAATCATACAAGCACTCCCTATGCTCAAACAACTCATGGCACAAATGAAGTGAAACACACCATCAAGAATACATAAATGCTAAATAACAACTGCTTCAAGGATGAATTAAAATCATCTATTCAATACTTCAACTACTTGTTGTGAAGATAAATCTTCCATCCTTCTTAGTTCGTAGTTTGCAAGAGTGAACTCGATATCTCTTGTCAAACCTCACCAATGACTCCCCTATTGCTAGGAGTATCCCATTGATGGCATTTAATCACGAAGAACCAACAAGCTTGGCAATACTTATGACCACTACTCCGTGACTAAGCATTTAACCAATTCATGCAATTACACGAGATTGGATGAACGTGCAATGCACATTCATCCAAGAGCATATAACTCTCTCGTTTGCTACACAAACGAACATGACGAAGAGTTCAACATCAATCACATTCATCTAGCACATTATCAATCCATCAACACAATCAAAAGCTCTAAATCATACTCATACATTCCTAACAAGAAAAGGGGGGAAATCAACCCAAATCCCCAAACCCTAGCTAGCAATTCATACAAGTATTTCATATGCTCGAGCTTTCAACAACATCAATGAAATCAACAATTAACATTCAAAGCATAATAAATGCACAATAGCAAAAACACCAAATAGATAGATAAAATGATTCTTACTACATCGAAGTGGAAGCTTCAATCCTTTGCTCCCAAGATAAAAACTACCCTAGATAAACAAAACCCATAACATAGAACAACAATCTACAAAGAAAGAAGAAGAAATGGAAGAAAATGGTGAAAAGTAGGGTTTTGGAGTCCCAAAGGCGGGCTTGGAAGCTTTGGAGAAGAAGGGGTGAAGAGGTATTTATAGGGGAAGAAAAAGGGGAGAAAAACGCTGCTGCAGGGCTGAATTCACGCTGTTGTTGCGACTCGCGACCAGTTCCATCGCGAGTCGCGACCAGATCACTAAACTCCAGCCCTGTTTTGTTTTGCTTCCTCCGGGTGAACCGTTGATCCGTTTCGGGATTTCTTGTAGTCGCTTTTATTGTGCTCGAGAAGAGGAATCCAATGGTACCACTATTGAAGGCTGATTATTCTCGGAAAATTATGAAAACCCTGGACCATCCTTCACCCGTTGCTTTGCTCTCCTTTCTTCACCTCTTCACTTCTTCAAATCTTCAAAAAGCCCAAGTGTAAGTCTTCAAATCTTCAAAGATATCTTTCAAAGTCTTCAAATCTTCAAAGTCTTCAAACAAATCACCTTGGCACACAAAATCATCTAAAAAGTGATAAAAACGTCAAAGTCGCTTTTATCCCTCCTTAAATAATTTCAAGGCAAAATGCCACATGTAAAGCACAAAATTATACAAAATCCAATCCTAAAAACCTTAATATAACCGCATAAAATGGCCTCATCACTAAGGTTTTTAGGCCTATTTTAGGCCTATTTCAAGGTCCAATTACATACTACTATATATATGGAGCTATGTCTACTAGGGTTTAAGTTTAAGCTCATTTTAAGACTTCAAGAGTAAAGTTTATACTACTATATATATGGTGAAACTAGCACGGACCGTGCCATTTTCCACTAGCCATGTCCATTGCGGATGCTAGGGTTTTTAAGCCTATTTTGGGCCTATTTCAAGGCCCAATTCCATACTACTCTATTTTGGGCCTATTTTAAGGCTCAATTCCATACTACTATATATATGGAGCTATGTCTACTAGGGTTTAAGTTTATGCTCATTTTTAGACTTCAAGAGTAGGGTAGAGAGAGAAATGAGCTCTCCCTTCTCCCTAGAATATTTCCTTTTCTTATCTTTATTTTCCTTTTGCCCAAAGGCATTGAATTTGATGAAATACTTGGGTTCAATGCTTAGGGAGTAGTAAATTTAGCTTGGGGTAGTATTTGTATTCATGAATTGATTATGGCTACCTGAGATTAGTGGATTCTACTATCTTTATGTCATATGAATATTTTTGCTTGATTTATTCTTTCAAATTTTATGCTTGTGGTTGTTAATTGAAAAACCCTCAAAAACATATTTTTCAATATTTAGCTATTCCTAACACATGGATGGATTGATGACCCATACATGTTTGTGTTTAGTTAACTATTAGACATCTAGCATCTCCTTGGAAAAACCCAGTCTTGCCACTAACTACCCTATTGGTATCTTAGTAGTAAGTTTGGGAGCAGAATATAAATTTAAATTTGATCTCTCATTCTCTTTGAACGTCCTCTGCTCGGGTTAGCTACATCATTGCATTAACGACCCCGAGTGGAGGCGGGTCAAAAGGGATACTAGTCTAAAAGTTTAATTTTTAGTTTGCATAGCACGTTAATTGAGTAGTTAGTGTTTTTTATTTGTTTGTTAAATCTTGCATGATGCATGAAAAAGAAATCCAAGGTGAAATTTTTGAAAATGATTGGGAGGAGGTATAGCCCAATATTGAAGCCTTACATACCCTATCTTGTTTGAATGGTCATTGTTGTGATACTACCTGTGTTGAGCATGTTTCTCCTAGTTTGAATGAGGATGTTTTGCCTCCAAATTTCATTACTAACATGCAACGGGGGAAGAAGCAGGCTAAGGAATTAAAAAATTCTAAGCCCCTTCCTACTTCTAAACTCAACAAGAATGTATGCACTGTTGAAAAAGATGTGTTTATTTGGTTCGTTTCTCCAAAGGTAAAGGGCAAACCGAGAATTATGTGGAGACCCATCCATAGGGATGGGGTCACTGGTGGTGTCAAGGATGGTGATTCCGGTGACTCATCAATCCACTCTTCTTAGTTTTTAAAAAATTGAGTGAAAAAAATAAGTTGTGAGAATGACAATAAAGAGACATTGTTTTATTTCAAGTAGTGGTCTTTTCAAAATTTTACTGAATCATTGGGAATGTGTTTGATTTTTGTTGGTGTTTTTAGAAAATTTTAGTTATCAATTTTGTTTAGAATAGTACTACTCTTGGTTTTTAGTGTTTTTGGATGCAGGGATTTCATGAAAAAGTTGGAAGGGAAAACTTCATGGAAGCCTTATGCTAAGCAGTCCAGCACAGTCCGTGCCAAACCATATAAGTACGAAGCTCGTAGGGCAGCACGAGGCTGATAAAGCCTGCACCATGGCATGTATAGAGCGCACCGGCATAAGCTGCTACACGGCCAACATGAGACACACATGTGCTGGCACGGGCTGGCACACGCCTGCATGAGCTCTCCACGCGCCATCACGGATGCCACACATTAGTACAGATCTGCCTATTGATCCGTGTAGCCTACCCACCCAATCCAATAAAAAACCATCCAAAACCCTATAATCCCCCCTCGTGCCAGCCATCCTCACTCCATCACCACTCTTCTCCTTCCTTCCACAGCCGAGCCTCTTATCCCCCTCATCTTATAAACCCATTTTTTCCATAAATTTCCCAATTATTATCCGATTTACCTCCACTTGGTACCAAAATATTTATCTTTCCGAGCCCTACAAATCCCATTAATTTATTTCCTAGAAAAATCATGGGTTTACCCAGAAAATTTATAGACCAGTTCGGACATTAATTGGGGTTTCTCCCAAAAACTCAATTTTTGGTCCATTCCGGGTGTTGGGATTGTGTCAACTTGATCTAGTAGGAGTTCCGCACACTTCTCAAGCAAATATTTAGCACACTCACCATTTGAGGTACTTGGCCAATTTATTTGGTTATTTGGAGGACTTAGATTTTTGAATTTCTTGTGAAATTCTTTGGTATTTGTATGCTTGAGATTTGGGGTTATTAGTGTGGTTATTGGAATATTGTGGAAGAGGCTATTTGTGTGGGGTATTTGTTGATGATTTGTTACACTGTTTTTTTGTTGGGCAGTTATATTTGCTATATTCATCATACATCGTAGGCAGAGAGAGGAACCTAGTGTGCCACTTATGGGGTTGACCAACCTTATTGAGGCACAATAGGAAAGGTGGGGCCATCTAGTATGGTGCCCTATTCAAGTGACTGAGTTTGTAAATGAAAAGACCCTTAGGGATCTCAAACTCTACAAACCCATCAGGGTGCTACTAGGGAGGATTGATATAAAGGAGTTCACTACCGTATCGGTCCCCACCTACACTAGGTATACCCTAGAATATTTGGCTACTCTGACGTAGGAAACCAATAGACAGATGGGGAGATCTGTGAGGTTTCACTTGGGGGATGTACTTAGTGGCTTGACTTATCCTTATCTGTTTGAAATCTTCAAATGGAAGGTTCATAGAAATGTAAAGGGGTATAGTGACTCGGATGCATGGTATGAGTTGTATGCATTTTGAGCCACTATCACCTGACCACTGCGGGGGAAGGAGAGCAAGAGCACTGTCATAGTGCATCTGACACAAAGGTATTTAGCTAGATTATTGAGTGTGGTGGTCAGTTGTCACGGGAAGGCTACCACCGCTTTGGAGAAGGATTGTAGAAGGCTTTGGTCAATCTGCACTGAATCTATTGGATAATTTCATTGATCACTGCATCGACCTCTCCATAACTCGCATTAGGAAGATAGCAATCGGCAGTATGGTATCATTTTTGGTTAAGTATTTGATGTGCTTCATTATGTGTGCATTAACCATTGCATTCAGCGTGATAATTGGCTCATTTTATATGTTGGATTGCTAGTATTAGTTGAGTTTACATGACAAGGGGTTTATACGGCTATCTAAATCCCACATTTTGTAGACTTAATTGGTACTAATGGACACCTTGTATCCACAGTCACCTAGATCTTCCTTTGTGATCATCCTTAGTAGGTCACTCGTGGGTACTTTTCATCACATTCTATGTTGAAGGCTGTTTGAAAAGACCGTGGAATATTTTGAAGGCCATTCACACTAGAATGGTAGTAGATGAAGGCCATGGATATCAAATCGTGGTAGTAGATGGATGGACCCAAAGATAGGCGGCATTGTAGTTTAAAATGGCCAAGAAAGAAAAGGAGAATCATGGTCCAAGATTTGCGCCAGGATCTGGGTATGATCCAAGAATAATCAGCCTTTGATAGTGGTTTTATTGGATTGGTTGCCTCAAAACTATAAAATCTACTACAAAAACTCTCAAAATGGACTAACGGCTCATCTATAGCGAAGCAAAGAAGTTGAGTCGGGCAATGTATCAACGGGTTAGCGCGGTCCTCATGTGCTTCATTACGAGTGCATTAACCATTGCATTCGGCGTAATTATTGGCTTGTTTTATATGTTGGATTGCTAGTATTAGTTGAGTTTATGTGACAAAGGGTTTAGACGGCCATGTGTAATTTTCTTGTCTAAATCCTGCATTTTGTAGACTTAATTGGTACTAATGGAAATATTGTATCCACAGACACTTAGATCTTCCTTTGTGATCATCCTTAGTAGGTTGTACATGGGTACTTTTTGTTTCATTCTATGTGAATTCCGTTCGCAATGATAGTAGAAGATATTGAAGGTCGTTCGCAAGGACCATAGAAGAGGTCAATAGCCATTCACATTAGAATGGTTATAGATGAAGGGCACATACATTAATTCATTGTAGTAGAAGGATAGAGCCAAAGATAAGTGGCATTGAAGTTCAAAATAGCCAAAGAAATGGAGAATCATGGTCCGAGAGTTGTACAACCTTCTGGGAACGATCCAAGAAGAATCAGCCTTCTTGGTTGGTTCCATTGGATTCTTCTCCCCGAGAACCATGAAATTGACTACGAGAACTTTCAAAATGGAGTAATGGTTCCTCCATAGCAAAGGAAAGAAGTTCAGCCTGCTGAAGCACAAACGGGTCGGTGCAGAACACTCACAGGTTGCACCAACGGCCCGTACAAGATGACACGACTCGTGCCAAGGGTCTTTGGCATAAGCCGTACCAAGGCCCGACATGGACCTTTCCAATACCAGTGGGATGCATTCCCAAATGCATGTTTTCACTCAAAATGGCTAAGTATGGGCTCAAACCATCTCATTTTGAATGGCCAACACCGTTTCAAGTGAAAAATGTCAAAACTAGCCGGTGGAATGTAAAGAATTGAGCGACCTACACCAAAATACTAAGAAAAATAAGGATTTTGATGACGGTATGTGCCAAACGACACGTTCTGTAGATCAGAAGGGCAAAAATGACCATTCTGATGACGGGCTGTGCCAGATGCCACAGACCATGCCAGACACAACCCACAGAGAATGCCATGGCCCACGCTAAGGAGATAACATGGACCATGCCAAGGAGATGACACGGACTGTGCTAGATCCCATAGCCCGTGCTAGCGCGAATAAAATGGGCCGTGCCAGATCTGGCGCCCCACGCCTGCATGGACCTTATGAGTGGCACGAACCCCGCCATCCGCGATGGTCCGTGCCACTGGTGGTTGAACTAGGATTTACAAATTTTGGCCTAATTTTGGCCTATTTTTAGGCCTAATCCCTTAATACTATAAATATAGCCTTTGTGTACTAGGGTTGAAGACTTCTGCCATTTTTTCATTAGTTCACTTGTAATTTCGAGAGTAGCCTAGAGAGAGAAACATTCTCTCTTCTTTCTTTCATTCATTTTCATTTTTCTTTGATCCCATGATGTGGAATTCAAATGCATATTTGAATTCCATGTCTAGGGTGTAGTTTCCATAGCTTGGGGATAATTGTATTCATGTTTTAATTTATGGTTTTGTGAGATTATTAGTTCATCCTAATTTTTGTGACTTGTTATTGAATGTTATAATTGCACAAATAATACAATCAATTAGAACACAGTCTAATCTATAATTTTATTGGTCCAAGTATTGATAACCCCCGGGGAAGAGAAACCTTAGATGTGATATGGGTAACAGGGTTCAGGTCCACGGGAGTGTGTGCACGTAGGTCTTTTCCATGTTTGATTGTTGCATTGCCAACATACCAGTCTTAGCTGATTATTTGGAATAGTCTGAAGGGTTACATGTAGAGATAGTAAAAAGTAGTAGCTAGGGTTGTAAGATGTCCTAGTGTCATAAATAAGGTGGTTACCTCCATTTTCCTCGTTTAGAGGCCTAGGGAGTAAAGCATCCGTGGTGGAGTTCCAAATATGTATTTTATGGGGGGATAAATAGACCTACAACAATGGTGGGACCTTGTTGTACTCCCCTAATTACGGAGGCAGTGCCGATGGAAGATTGCAAGTGCACCCGATATGAAAGGTACATGGAAGTGTTGACCATCGATCGCACCACGTGTTATGAGCACTAGAGTAGGTTGTCTAAATCTCACATGTGAATGAATCGAGGATCGAAGCATACAATCAACCATGTTACACAAGTATTTCCCAAGTGTCTGGCTAAAATAGTTTACGTGCTTTTGAATTTCATGTTCTAAGTTGCTAGCTAAAAAACCAAACCCCTCTGGTAACAATAATATCTAATCCTAGACACACGTACGGATTGACAACCCAGACGTGGTTCCGTGTGATTGAATTTTAGGCCTTAGCATCTCTTTGGACATACCCAGGGCTTACCGCTAACTAGCCTATCAGTAACATAGTAGTGAGTTGGGCCCAAAACTATAAATTTTATCTTAGACCCCTACTAGAGGTGGGTTAGGACCACTCATGGTTGGCACCAAGCAAGGCACTAACGACCCGCTCCAAACTATACAGCCCACGCCAAGGGTCTTTGGCACAATCCGTGCTAAGTGGCACAAGCCGTGCCAAAACCAGGCACAAGCTGTGCCAAAACCAGGCACAGGCCACACCCATTCCTACAGGAAGTGTGCTCAAGTGCCCTTTTCACTCCAAAATGGCTAAGTATTGGCATGAATTGTCCCATTTTACATGACCCATGCCATTCCAAGTGCAAAATGTCAATACTAGCCATCAGGATGTGAAGAATTGAGAGGCCAACACCAAAAGACTGAGCAAAATGAGGATTCTGATAAGAACCCTCGCCAAATGACACAAACCATGAATCAGGAGTACAAAGATGACTCTTCTTAAAAAGGGCCATGCTAGATGATGCAGACCGTGCCCAGCATGGCTCGAACCATTGGTCATGCCCTGCGCTGGCACGAGCTACATCAGCGGCGGTCCATGCCAGTAGCGGCTGACGAGGGTTTTTGACATATTTTTGTCTAATCTCTTACTACTATAAATATGGACTTAGTCTACTTCGGTTAGAAGTCTTGGACCATTTTTCATTAGTTCAATTGTAGTTTGAAGAGAAAGTTAGATAGAGAAACACTCTCTCTTCTTTCTAGGTTCTTTCCCTCTTTTTCTTTTTATTTTTCTTTGTTCCTAAGATGTGTAATTCAATGAAATACAAGAATTACATGTCTAGGGAGTAGTTTCTATAACTTGGGGATAGTTTTATTCATGTGTTGACCA
Source organism: Rubia yunnanensis (assembly GCA_037428765.1). Taxonomy (NCBI): domain Eukaryota; kingdom Viridiplantae; phylum Streptophyta; class Magnoliopsida; order Gentianales; family Rubiaceae; genus Rubia; species Rubia yunnanensis. The sequence continues at coordinate 88,821,657 of CM075064.1, read as the reverse complement.
ATGCTTTTGTGAGATTCTTAGTTCATCCTAATTTATGTGTTTGTTATATTATTATAGCTTGTTCTTTAATGTTATAATTGCATGAATGATACACTCCATGCACACACACTCGAGTCCACATTCATGTTGGTGCAAATATTGATACTCCCCATGGAAGAGAAACCTGGATGTGATATAGATAGCAAGGTCTGGGTCCATGTGAGTGTGTGCACGTAAGTCGTTTCCGAGTTTTACTGTTACGATGAAAGCACACCAGTCTTAGCTGATGAGTTGGTCTAAAGGGTTATGGGTAGAGATAGAAAAAAGTAGCAAGCTATGGTTGCAAGAGTTCCTAGTGTCATAGAGAAGGTGCCTACCTCCATTTTCCTTGTTTATATGCCTAGGAAGTAGAGCATCCATGGTGGAGTTCCCGAGACGTAATTGTATGGGGGAGAAACTGACCTACAAAAATGGTTGGACCTTGTTGTACTTTCCTAATTCTGGAGGCGTTGCCGATAGAAGATTGCAAGAGCACCTTACGTGACAGGTACATGGAAGTACTGACCATCGACCACACCACGCGTTATGAGCACTAGATTGGTTATCGATTTCTAGCATGTGAATGAATCAAGGATTGAAGCATGTAATCAACCATGTTATGCAAATATTCCCCAAGTGTCTAGCTAATATAGTTTACTCTCTTTTTTTGTCTTTCATGTTGGTAGTTGTTAGTTGAAAAACCAAACCCCCCTTGTTACCATACTATCTATTCCTAATAACACGAATGGAATGACAACTTGAAAGTGGTTGTGTTTAATTAACTATTAGGGCCTAGAATCTCTATGAACATACCCAGGGCTTGCGACTAACTACCTTACTAGTAGCGTAGTAGTGAGTCAGGTGCAGAACTAAAAATTTATGTCTAACCTTTGATCCAGTGCCTTCACTCGGGTTAATTAGCTACAATTAATGACCCCAAGTGAGGTGGGTCAAAATTTGGCACCTTTTCCAGAGATGCTAATCAGGTTAATTGTCAATTAATAATACGCGTTAGTTGAGTAGTTAGTATTGCTTTTGTTTTTCTTTGTTTGTTTTGGTGGTCTATTCTATTGAACCCTGATTATGTGGGGAAATACCACTCAACAGATGAAACTTTGTAGGTTGTGTCATTTTTATCACCTTACAGAATGTTTCCCCATGGTTGAGGGAAATGGAACTTGTAGTTTAGCAAGATAACCAGGAGCAAGAATGGTTCACATACCATAACTCACCTGAGTTAATCTCATCCCCCAAGTCCGCGTGTGAGGAGATAATTATAGCTTAAACTATTCTTTCAAAGACTAGTGAAAGAATTGAAACTGCAGGTGAAACTGCAGGCAAGAACATGAAAGAATTGATCATTAAGGTTAATCAAGTGATAGGAAGGCACAAGCTTGTGGATGAGAAGACCCCACCAACTTTGTACTTGGATAATTTGAGCAAAAGGGAGCCAATTGAGATCTACAATGATCATGAGGTATATCCTTTCCATTTTGACATTATTTATTTTATGCATGAGTGTAGAGCCTTTTTGGGAGAAATGTGTGATTAGGAGCATGAATTTGAGCATAGATAAATAGATCAAATTGTGAACTACCACCCCCCTTCCCTCAGTTGATATGTTTGGAAATATTGTGCAAGACATGTTTTATGTTAACAAAGGGTAGCAAGACAATGATTCTTTGAATGATATACTTTTTAATTCCCTAGAAGCTAACCTAGTGGGAAGCGTGGAAGAAGTTGATCATCAGTCTAATAATTGTGTAGAGGCCTTACCCAAGAACCTAGATAAGCTAGTTCTACCTGAGACCAAACCTTCAATAGAGGAACCACCTGTAGTTGAGCTTAAGCATTTACCTGAGCACTTGAAATATGCTTTCTAAGGAGAGGGTGAAACACTACATGTGATTATCTCTAATAAGCTATCTACTGATCAAGAGAGTAGGTTGCTCTAGGTCCTTAAGAAGTTCAAGGGATCAATGTGATGGACTTTAGCTGACATTAAAGGTATAATCCCTTCAACTTGCATGAATTGTATATTATTAAAAGAGGGTGAAAAACCTGTACGCCAACCTCAAAGGAAATTAAACTCGCCTATGATGGAAGTAGTAAAAGGTGAAGTCCTTAAGCTACTCAAAGCGAGGGTAATATATCTTATCTCTGACAGAACTTGGGTAAGTCCCACCCAAGTGGTGCCAAAGAAAAGTGGGGTCACAATAGTGAAGAACAAGGATGGGAAATTGGTTCCCACTCGTACTCAAAACAGGTGTCGGGTGTGTATCGATTACCAGCGCTTAAACACGGTGACTCGTAAGGAACATTTTCCCTTACCTCTCATTGACCAAATGCTTAAAAGGGTAGCCGTCCGTGCCTATTATTTTTTCCTTGATGGATATTCAGAATATTTCTAAATAGTCATCGACCCAGGGGACCAAGAAAAGACCACCTTCGCTTGCCCTTTTGGTACCTTTGCTTTTAGGCGTATGCTTTTTGGTCTCTGCAATGCCCCAGGTACTTTTCAGAGGTGTATGGTCAGCATATTTTCAGAATTTATCAAGAAATTTGGCGAGATCTTCATGGATGATTTCACCATCCATGGGGATTCCTTTTATTCGTGTTTACATTAACTGGCATGGGTTCTAGAGCGATGTATGTACACAAACCTCATGCTAAATGTGTTGGCACCAAGCAAGGCACCAACGGCCTGTGCTACACTATACGGCCCCCGCCAAGGGTGTCTGGCACGAGCCATGGAAAAACTTGGCATGGGCTACACCAACTCCTACATGCCGAGGGCCCAAGTGCCCTTTTTCACTCTAAAAGGGTTAAGTATAGGCTCAGACCATCTCGTTCTACACGGCGCGTGCCATTCCAAGGGGAAAATGTCAAGACCACCCAGCGTGATGTGAAGAATTAAGCATTTTGTGCCAAAATACTAAGAAAAATAAGGACTCTGATGATGGCCCAAGCTAAATGACAAGGATCGTAGATCAATAGTGCAAAAATGAATCTCCTGCCAAAGGGCCACACCAGACGATGCAGACCGCACCCAGTACAGTCATGCAAGATCCTGCACCCCTCACCAGTGATGCCATATGGCCCATGCCAGATGCTGCATCACGTTCCAGTATGAAGCAAATGTGCTGCACAAGATTTGGTTCCCCACGCCAACACAACCCACATCAGAGGGGCAAACTGCACCATCCGTGGGGGTCAGTGCAAGTTGCGGCTGACTAGGGGTTTTGGCAAATTTTAGCCTATTTTGTGCTTATTTTTAAGCCCAATCCCCTACCGATACAAATATAGCCTTAGAATACTTGGGTTAGAAGTCTTGGACCATTTTTCATTAGTTCATTTGTAGTTTGAAGAGTAACTTAGAGAGAAAAACACTCTCTCTTCTCTCTAGGTTCTTTCCCTCTTTCTCTTTTCATTTTTGATTTGTTTCTAATATGTGGAATTCAATGAAATACTTGAATTCTATGTACAGGGAGTAGTTTCCATAGCTTAGGGATAATTGTATTTATGTGTTGATTAATGCTTTTGTGAGATTCTTAGTTCATCCTAATTTATGTATTTATGATATTAATATGGCTTGTTATTCAATGTTATAATTACATGAATGATACACTCCATGCACACACACTTAAGTCTAAATTCATGTTGGTGCAAATATTGATACCCCCTATGGAAGAGAAACCTGGATGTGATATGGGCAGCAGGGTTCTTGTCCACGTGAGTGTGTGCACGTAGAACTTTTCGAAGTTTTATTGTTATGATAATAGTACACCAGTCTTAGCTAACAAGTTGGTCTTAAGGTTTATGGGTAGAGATAGCAAAAAGTAGCAAGCTAGGGTTGTAAGAGGTCCTAGTGTCATAGATAAGGTTCCTACCTCCATTTACCTCATATACAGGCCTAGAGAGTATAGCATCCGTGATGGAGTACCTGAGATGTAATCGTACAGGGGAGAAATATACCTATAACAATGGTCGGACCATGTTGTACTCCCTTAATTACAGAGGCGCTGTTGATGGAAGATTACAAGAGCACCCTATGTGACAGGTATGGGGAAGTGCTGACCATCGACCACACCATCTGTTATGAGCACTAGATTAGGTTATCAATATCTTTCATGTTAATGAATCAAGGATCGATGTATTTAATGAATCGAGGATCGATGTATTTAATCAATCTTGTTATGCAAATATTCCCCCAGTGTCTAGCTAATATAGTTTACTTGCTTTTTATCTTTCATTTTGGTAGCTGTTAGTTGTAAAACCAAACCCCCCTTTTTACCATACTATTTATATCTAACAAAATGGATTGATTGACAACCCAGGTGTGGTTGTGTTTAATTGACAATAAGGCCCTAGCATATCTGTGGACATACCCAGGGCTTGCCACTAACTACCATATCGGTAGCGTAGTAGTGAGTTGGGTGCAGAACTATAAATTTTACATCCGACCTTTTATCCAGTGCCTTTGGTCAGATTAATTAGCTATAATTAATGACCGCTAGTGGAGGCGGGTCTGTATTATAACCTTCCGGTGAGTGATTGGATGAGGGCGAACCCACAATACCCTTTAACACTCACTTGCCCAGTTATGGAATAGGCGATGATGATAAAAGTGGATAATGGATTTTTATTTTGAATTTACAAGGGAAAGAAGTTCATGAGATGCCCCAGCCTATGAGAACCACTTTTGGCAAGAAGTTCAAAGTGCAGGATCTCATTATCGAACCGGATGCGCACTTAGAGGTTGTTTTGAGAGAGCATTACCCAGGGGAGGATGACAAGCAGTAGGAGGAGGATGATCTTGAGTCGATGCATGAGGAACAGATCTCTGTGTATTTTGCATAGTATTTTCCCATCGAGTATCATCCTGTTCCGCTACAACCGGTACTTTATCAGGTTATGGTACCACAACCTCTTGAGAGACTACCGCATCACCAGGGGCCATTTATCATTCATGAGGAGCCATATCATACTACAGGGCAGGGTGCTATCAGTTCTTGTAGGTGCAACATTTTTTCCCACTATGATGACTTTGCAGAGTCTAGCAGGCGCGACAGCCATGTGCCTCCACCTAACCCGAGGCCCGAGCCACACATGTACAGTGTTTCAGGCCATTCGCAGTAGAAGGCTCACCCTTGCCATCATCCTCAGCTTAGCCCATTCTGGGAGCATGGGTCACCAAGTTTTGAGTTAGATTCTTCCTATCCTAGGTGGACTCAGCCGCAGCAGTACGGGTTGGACTGGGCAAGGTCTTTGAGGGACTCCATTTTTGGGGTTAACCTGGACATACACATACTTAGACCTCAGCTAGACCATCATGAGTGGGATACGGCAATGAGATTTGATATGGTTAATGGTCATTTACACCACCTGAGGGAAGATATGAGGAAACTATAGGATTGCATTAAGGAGATCAGCGATAGGTTGAGGACATCCGATAATTGAGATGGCTACTTCCACCAGGATCCAGAAGGGCAGGAACAAGGAGACAAATGTCGCAGATGGCATTAAGTATTTTTTTTCTGTCTCCAACCTCTATTTTTTTACCTTGGTCACATGCATTGGGGACAGTGAATGAACTAAGTGTGGGGAAGGGGTTGGAACACCATCATGATGGCATATTTTTTATTAGTATTGTCTTCAGCTTATGATTTGGATGTTTATTGTTTTGATGGATATTTTTCCTTGTTTTTGTTTCTTTCCCTCATTTGGATTTTCGAACTTTTGGTTGTTTTAGGTGTGAGGGCACCGTTTTGTAGTTTGTTTTGGGGTAGTTGTTTGGAAAATTTTGGTGGTGTAATTTTTTTCTTCTTATCTTTATGTAGTATGAAGCCCACCACTGAGGCATTTTGTTCTACACAAAAAATGTTTTGAAAAATTTGAAAAAATATATATACCCAGCTAAGTTGGAAATCGGGAAGGGAAACATAGACAACAATGGATATAGGTCGAAAAACCTAGGTAAAATTGAGAGGCTAGGCCCAGCTAGGTTGGTAAACCTAGGAAAAAGTGAGAGGCCGTGTGGAAAAAGGTGAGAAGTGAGCTTGGATGTGTGAAAGCTAGGATGAAAATCCAAAAGGGCTCCTAGGAAAAATTAGAGAAATTATGAGAAAGCGGAAACTAAGTTGATGATTCTTTGGCATTATTCTTGGTTGTAACTAAGTTGAAAATCATGCACTATCCATAGTTACAACTAGGTTGAGAATCTTTTGGATTATCCTTGGTGGTTTTTTTGGCAACAGCTCTTGGATTTCTTTTGGATTACTATTCGGTTGAGTAAGCTAGTTCAACACTCATAATTTTTTCTTACCTTTTTCTTCACTAAGTTTTGGGTGGTTAGGTTACTTTAGCATCTTCGGGGAGTGTGAGAGTTTTGAGAATCGTACTTCTTTAGGGGAACTGGGGTAGTTTGGGAATAAGTTGAATGCATTGGCTAACTTATCTTTGCATGGTACATTCCGCTTAGATATTTTATTGTTTTTGTTTAATCAAGGAGGAATAAAGGTTTACGTGTGAGGGGATTGATGTGCATTGTATTGCATGCATTAACCAATGCATTCAACACTATTTCTACTATGTTTTACTTGGTTGATTGCGAGTTTTAGTTAGGTTTACGAGACAAAGGGTTTAGACGAACATTATTGGTTTTTGTGTCTAAATCCTGAGTTTGCAGACTTAATTGAAGCTAATGGACACGTTGTATTCATGGGCACCTAGATCTTTATTTATGATATCATTAGTAGGTTTCTTGTGGATATTTCGACATCATTTTGTAGAAGGCCATTCGCAAGAATGGTAGAAGATACTTGAAGGGCATTTGCAAAAATGATAGAAGATACCTGAAGGCCAATCACAATAATGGCAGTAGATATGATGGCCGCAGACTTAAAGTTTGGTAGTAGATGGAATTGAGCCCGCAAAGGCGGAATTGAAGTTCAAAGAGGTTAAAAAAATTGGAAGGCATTGACGAGCCAAACCAGCTGGCCGGTTGACCCACATGAAGTTAGCACGGTCGACACGAGGCCAGTACACTAGCACGAGGCACACGGCCCATGCCAGACACGAAAGGCTCCACCAGCACAAGGTACGAGGCAAACCGGCTGGCATGGACCGTATCATTTTCCACTGGTCGGGTCTGTTGCGGCTACTAGGGTTTTTAGGCCTATTTTGGGCCTATTTCAAGGCACAATGCCCTATTACCATATATATGGACCTATGTCTACGAGGATTTAAGTTTATGCTCATTTTTATACTTCAAGAGTAGGGTAGAGAGAGAAATGAGCTTTTTCTTCTCTCTAGAATCTTTTGTTAATTTCTCTTTATTTTCCCTTTGCCCAAAGGCATTGAATCCAATGAAATAGTTGGGTTCAATGTTTAGGGAGTAGTTAATTTAGCTTGGGGTAGTATTTTTTATTCATGAATTGATTGTGGATTTTTGAGATTTTTAGATTGTCCTATCTTTATGTCCTATGAATATTTGTGTTTGATTTATGCCTTCCACTCTTGTGAGATTTATGCTAAGCCATTATTATGATGCATCCATACATGTATGGTAGTTTAATATTATGCTAGGATTCATTTCTATCTTGGGAGTTTTAGATTTGTGTGTGTAGGTTAAGAACACTAGGGAAATGAGTGCATTCATGTTCCCTTGAGAAAATATCCTTCTATTTTTTAAACCATAATTCTAATTAGCTAGTTGTGTGAGAAATCACATGTTGGGCAGTCAATTAGGAAAATCCTAAGAAGGGGAATCCCTTGGCTTACCACGATAGTTTAGCATGATTGTTTGTAGCAACTAGAGTTGTGCCGACTCTAGAGTTATCACAAGGTGTCATTTCCTTTGACTCTTCTAGCCCAGGGATTAAGATTCATAATGGAGTGTCCGAGATGTAATGCCCTCACTTTCATATCTAACAGTTGCGACCTATGCGAGGTATTTCCCTTCGTATTCCTCTAAGCAGGGGCACATTAGCATTGTGAGTGAGATGAAGGGGATGGTCTGCGATGTCAGTGGACTAGAGCGCACCCTTAACTATAGAGAAGGTGAGATGTGCATATATTGGTTGTAATTACCACGTGTGACAGACGGGGAAAAATACCTGGCTATCTCCACACTATGTGACATAGGCATAAGATAGGTTTATAAGAGCCAATTATCAATCATGTTATGCAAATACCCAAGTGCTAGTCTATATAGCTTAATCTCATATGATCTCATGTGCTTGTAGTTGTTAATTGAAAAACCCCCCAAAACATATTTTGCAATATTTAGCTATTCCTAACAGGCAGACGGATTGACGACCTGTATGTGGTTGTGTTTAGTTGACTATTAGGCATCCAACATCTTTGTGGACAAAGCCGGTGTTTCCACTAACTATCCTATATGTAGCTTAGTAGTATGTTTGGGAGAAGAATATAAATTTAATTTTGATCTGTCAATCTATTTGAATGCCCTCCACTCGGGTTAGCTACATCATTGCATTAACGAACTCAAAGGGAGGTAGGTCAGTGGTCATCTACTCCGTTTACCTCCCACAATACATCATGCTTGTGATGGAATAAAATCACCTTCTTGTTGCTTGCGTTTAATTACGTCCTACATAGAAGGATTAACATATTGGATTTTGAATAAAAAACAAACAAAAGCATATTGCATAACCAATGTATGTCCTCACAATTGTTTGAGCAAGCTCCCATGTTTCAACTTCTTTAAAGCCACCTACTTCAGCTCTCCTCCCTTCAACAATAGCTCATGCCGCTCTATTTGGTTGGACGTGATGGGTTCAACTTGTTGCCTTACCTCCTCCTATGTCGAACCTCCGTCAATTAATACTTGAACATCTTTATCAAGTCATTTTTTTAATTAAAACCACCAGTAGGTGGGGGGATTCTATTATGGCTCCCCTAACCATCAGATTGGGATTTAATTCCCGTGAAACCAGTCCAGTAGATGTATACAAGAGAGAATTGGACACTAGTTGTCGCAATTCTTGCAGGCATAGTCTATGCCAATATCAAAAGAGGCCTGTACATGGAAAATAAGATGTCTAGCCCAACATATAAGCTAATCGTTTAACCGGACATGCCCTTCTGTTTGTGTACACCTCCACCACCCCTAGTGTCGATGTACACTCCAGCCTAGCATTTCCGGTTCTACGCCCTGATCCTTCTCCAAGAGTAGTGTGTGTCCTTCAAAAGTATTTCCTTCAGCTGTGGGATGCATGTAGGATCCGTGAAATGTTGTGGATCCCTTCTTTGTTGTCCATACTTTGCTAAGAAGTCTGCTGCACCATTGATTTCTCTGTAGATGTGACTGGCTTGGATGCTATGTTTCTTCATAAGATCTGCCACCTGCCTAGCCAGTTGAAGGCAGTTCCTTGGAGGCTTCAGTTTGCCATTGATGATGCTCACTGCATTCTGACTGTCCATCTCAAGTGAAATTTGATGAAAATCGATTTCCACTGCCAGTTGAATGCCATGAAGGGCAGACTGAAGCTCCACCTGCAAAGGAGAAACACCCTTAGTAAGTTTATGGAAACCGAGTCTAAATCTACCCCCATTGTCCCTAATGAGTCCCCCAACAGATGAGGAGTTTTGGTTGCAAGATGCATCAACATTCAGTTTGAAGCCTGTATCTGGGGGCTCCCATTTAATTGGAATCAGTTTTATTGGTGGGGGTGGATTCAAAAGTGAGATTAATCCTCGTTGGATCCATGTGCTATCTAAGGGGTTTCTTGAAATCAGTGGCCTAACTATAGAGATGAGTCTACAGTTTTCCTTAACCTGCTTCCAGGTATGTAAAGGTGTTTGCTTAATATTCTGATGTAGAACCTGGTCCCTTGCTTTCCACAGTTCCCATAGAATTAAACAAGGCAGAGAGTAACAGAGGAAGTTATGCAATTTTGACAGGTTTGTAATGTTCCAATAAGTTGTTAATCTATCCCATAAATTTGCAAACTGAGCCTGTGGTAATTCTAGGATTGCATGCATTTGTTTCCATATGAAAGAGGCATAGGGGCATGAGTTAAAGAAGTGTTGCAGAGTATCCTCATGCTCACAAAAAGGACATTTAGATACAGTGACAATCCCAAATTCAGTGAGCATATCATCTATAGGCATCAAGTTGTTTAGTATTCTCCAAGTCAGAAAAGTGATCTTAACAGGTAAGTTTAGAGATTGTACCTTCTTCAATGATGATGATTCTCTATGTCTGTGTCTCAAACTTTTATAAGCACTTTTAACCGAGAACTTACCTTGTGGACTAGGAGTCCAAACCATGATATCCCTGTCCTCAGTGAGAGTGAGTTCCCTTTGCAATTCCTGTAAGAAGTCAGCAGAAATATGTGGTGCCAAAATAGATATTAATGGAGCCCTATTTGAGAAGAATTCTCTAACAGTTAGTTCTGGATTCAGTGGGGCATTTCCACCTATCTTATCTATCAATAGTCCATGGCCTGTCCAGTTAGAGCACCAAAAACTACAAGTTCCCCTACCCACAATAATTCTTGTGTGATTTTCTGCAAAATCTGAAACTGATTGGACTCTTTTCCATACATCTGAAGTCCTCCTATGTTTTGGGAGAGACCAGATAAATTTAGTCCAGGGGGCTATTCCCTGCTGCATTTTCCACCAGAGTTTAAGGGAGTAAGCATCAATTATTGAATCTAAGTTCTTTAAGCCTATCCTATTTTCATCTTCTGGGAAAGACATTCTCTCCCAAGATCTCCAGTGTTTGTGCTTTTTACCTTCAGTTTCCCCCCATAGAAAATCAGAACACAACATTTCAATTCTTCTTAGGATAAAACAAGTTGGCTGTAGCACTGCAAACACATGTTGAGGAATAGAGGAGAGAACATACTTAATAAGTATGATCCTGCCTCCTCTGGAGATCCATTTTGAATTCCAGGTATGAATTTTTGCACTAATTGCTTCCAGAATACTATGAAAATGTGCATTTAGTTTTCTACCCTTGTATATAGGACAACCTAAATACCTAAAGGGGAAACTGCCCTCTTGCATGCTCAGAATGTTAATGATTTTTCTTTTTTGTGCTCTGCTGCATTTATTTCCAGTGTAAAAACAAGATTTCTGCATATTTACTTTCTGACCTGTTGCCTTTTCAAATGAGGTGATAAAAGCAGCAAAGTTTCTGAGGGATTTATCAGTTGCTTTTAAAAAAATACAAGTGTCATCAGCATAAATCAGATGTGTTAGTGGGGTAGTGTGCTGTGGAAGATGAAACCTAGCTAATGCCCTAGATTCAAATAATGTGTGGAGCTTCCTAGACATAAGCTCAGTGAGGATATTAAACAGAAATGGAGACAGGGGGTCCCCCTGTTTGAGACCTCTTGATGGCTTGAAAAAACCATAGGCTACTCCATTTATTAAAACTGAAAACCATGCAGATGCTATGTTAGACATTAAGATTTTGACCAGGGATCCATGAAATCCTAATTTGAGCAGTAAAGAGTTCAGAGCTGTCCAAGAAACCCTGTCAAAAGCTTTTGTCATGTCCAGTTTCAGAATTAGGTTAAGACATTCATTGTCTTTCTGCAAGAATCTAGTGGATTCTTGCATCAGGATCACATTATCAGCAATTTCCCTCCCTTGAAGGAAAGCTGATTGTTCACTTGATATAAGTGAGGGCATCAACTATTTTATCCTCTCCATCAGAATCTTTGAACAAACTTTATTGCTAAAGTTTGAAAGACTTATAGGTCTAAACTCATTAAAAGTTGAGGGATGCTGATTTTTGGGTATGAGGGCAATATGGGTAGATGCCATAGCCCTGGGGATTGGTGTACCTGCTTGAAAGTCTCTTACAGCCTCAGTAAGATCTTGGCCAATAATATCCCAACTATTTCTATAGAACAGTCCATGAAATCCATCAGGACCACTGGCACTGTTTTCACTAAGACTAAACACAGCAGTTTTAACTTCATCAGAAGTAGCAGGTTTCAAAAGCTCTGTGTTTGTCTGGGGGGAGATCAGGGGTGGAATGTCTTGGAGAAAAAAGGCAAGGTTTGCACCATTGATGTCAGTATTCTCATCCTGTAGAAGATTAGAAAAAAACCTTACCCCTGCACTCCCAATGTCATCCTGGTCAGTTAACCAGTGGTGATGATCATCCTTAATTTTTTGTATGGATAGTCTAGAGTGTTTCTGCTTAACAGAGTTATGGAAGAATTGGCTATTACAGTCCCCATCTTTCATCCATCTCACCCTACTCTTTTGTTTCCAGAATGTATCTCTTTCCTTAATTTTGATTAGGAGGTTTGTTCTTGCAGTGTTGAGGGCTCCTAGGGTTAAAGCATTATCATTTTCATCATTTTCAGCCTCCAATCTGTCTACCTCTTTCTCTGCTTCTTTAATGTTCTGAAACACATCTTTGAAGACATCCTTATTCCACTGTTTAAGAAATTTTTTTAGCCTTTTAAGTTTGTTACTAAATCTTAACATTCCATAACTCTCTATAGACTGCTCCCAATTGTTCCTTAGGACCTGCTGGAAACCCTCTCTCAGATACCACATATTTTGGAACCTAAAAGGCTTTGGATAGGTTTTAGCCAGATTATGTAAACTTGTTAGAAGTGGACAATGATCTGATGTGGTTCTATTCAGTACCTGTATAGATATACTTGGGAAGATGAGTCTAAATTTTTGATTAGCTAAGCCCCTGTCTAGTTTCTTAGCTACTCTTTCTTTTACCTTGATTTCTTTCCCTTTCAGCCTATACCCTGCCCAGGTGTAGATGTTTCCTACTGTGTGGGGTTCTTCCAGTTCCATGGCATTAATAAATATATCAAAGTCCATTATGCTATCAATTCCAGGGTTAGAGGTCCCTTTGTACTCAGAGAGTGTTCTGATTACATTAAAATCGCCAATGAGGAAATATGGCATTGAGGGTAAATTTAAAATTTTACCAAACATTTCCTGTCTTTCTAGTCTTGAGTGTGCAGCATAAACTACAATTAAATTCCAGACTTTCCCTATAACCTGATTGTCAATTTTAATAACTGTGAAAGTAGGGTCATTATGGATGAGATGTATTTGTATATTATTGTTCCACATTATCCATATTTTTCCTGATTCAGAAGCTAGACCAGAATGAAAGTGTAAAGTCTTGGTGAAATCTTCAAGAGAATTTTGTTTCTGCTTAGGTTCAATAATGGATAGAATATCAGGCTTATGGACCAGACCTAATTCTTTGATTCTTTCCACAGAGGTGGATAAACCATTTACATTCCAAGCTAAGATTTTACAATTCATGGAAAACATTTTGTTTTGCTGCTAGCCTAGAGCTGATTCTGTTTGGTTGAGTGAAAAAAGTAGATTTCTTCCTCTCAACCCTTCCAGACTGAGTTTGTTGGTCTACACCTAGCAAGTTGGGGGCAGCGGTTACATGAGGTGCTGAGTGGGAGCTAATGGTGCTAGTGTGGAATAGTTTTGAGGTTTCCCCTAGGTGCAGAGGTTCCATATGATCATTATTCCGTTTCTTTACCTCCTGTGAGATGTTAGCATTATGGTCCTCACTCAATTTTTCAATCCTGCTAGCATCAGATATTTCATTAGAAGGAGCATTCAACACTTTTTCCATCACAGACACTTTCTCTATGTCAGGCATAACTTTCTCTACATGCACCTCATCAAGCAAATTCACAATCTCATTCTCAGAATCGATCACAATCGTAGCATGTGGTGATGTGGCAGTAAGTTTATTAGTTTTATGTGTTGTGGAGAAGGGGAGAACCTGGATAGAAGGAAGCACTTCAGTATTCTCCATGTGTCCATTACTTTGGATACTGACCTCCATGAAGTCCATTTCCAAGTCCTCAGCTAGGTCCTCTGCGTTTTGTTCATGCTCCTGTAGCTCATCCAACAGCTGAAAATGGTTAGTAGATTGAAAAATTTGTTTATCCAGATTACCTGTTCTCAGGGATGATGAAGGATCATCACAAGGTCTTTTTTGTTTGGATGGCCCCGAGTTGGCAGGTGGTGGAGAGTCATTGCTCATCAGACCTTTTCCTTTGTCTGAGAGAAGTTCATCCATGTTTATAGCATCCAGGAATTCATCTTCTTCCTCCTCAGGGATTATGTGAAGGCCAGCACCCACTTTCTTTTTCCAGACCTCTACATGCTTCTTCCCAGCTTCAGGAAAAGATTGAGGTTTCTTATATGTTCCGGGGATAGGACCTTGTCCTTTTGGTAGTTGACCTTTTGCAGTGATCTTTTTGGTGCCATTACCAACCTGCAGATCGGCTTGTTTTGCTGAGTTTCCTATTCTTATTCTGCAGGTTGATACATTGTGTCCCAGTTTCTTACATTCCTTACAGTACTGTGGAGGGTCCTCATATACTATATTGTAATACTTGTGTTTTCTCAGGGTCCCTAGCCTAACCTTGCTTGGGAGGGGGTTTCTTAGATCAAATTCTACGCTCATTCTAACAGTGGAAGGTCGTGATAAAGTCTCAGTTGGGATATCAGCATATAGAAATTTACCTAGAGACTGACCAATTCCTTCGAGAGCATCCGGATGGAAAAAATGAGTCGGAGACAGCTCGACGTTTATCCAGATGGGCGCAAATGGGGGTTCCTCGTCAATATCAAAATCCTTTGTCCATTTAAGAACTCTCATAACAGCTCCCCCAAGATTCCAAGTGTACCTGCTCCAGCATCGATGCAGATCCTCCTCGAGGTCGAAGGTGATTCTCACGTGCCGCGCATCCAAAGCTGTAATTTTGTAATCCCCTTTGAAGACAATGATTCTTTGTTCTCACGTGCCGCACATCCAAAGCTGTATCTTTGGCAACCATAAAGACAAGTGCTCTTAGTTGTCATACACTGATTTCTAGAGAGTTGCAAAATTCTTGAGGCTAGACATTTGAAACTAGAGGCAAGTGTGAGTTTTAATGCACTCTTGTCTTTGTGATTTAAGTTCAATGCCCAAACTTCTACTTAACATACACAAGGACCATCAAATGAGCAGGGAGGGATGCCCA
Organism: Rubia yunnanensis; assembly: GCA_037428765.1. Classification (NCBI taxonomy): domain Eukaryota; kingdom Viridiplantae; phylum Streptophyta; class Magnoliopsida; order Gentianales; family Rubiaceae; genus Rubia; species Rubia yunnanensis. The sequence goes on along the minus strand of CM075064.1, from coordinate 88,806,622 downwards.
TTAGCGGAACAAAGAATCATTAAAAATGACTTGATAAGCCAAAACAATTTCATGACCAATTGTGTTGACATAGACTGCCACCTCCAAATAACACAACCATTTCTCACAAACAACAATCCCAAATAAATGGCACGCTTGAAGAACAAAGGTTAATTTAGACACGAAGCTCCATAAGTGTTTCTAGGACCCGGCATCGTCGGATCCCTGAATCACAAGCGACTCTGCCAACTTGGATGTGTTTTAACAATGGAAATGAAGCAAGGTATAACCATTAGTTGCATCAGAAGTTCATCCAGAAAAAAGTGGTAAAACAAGAATACGTGATTGATTTGAATTTTGATTAAGCCTTGTAGTATTTACGTTCCCAGTTTCTACACAATTCGATTACTATGGATTACCCGCCGCAACATCAATAATAATAATAATGATATGCAGTGCCGCAACATCTGCTACAGTGATAATTACGAACATCTTCTTTCTCTTCCATTTCTTTCCTCGCCGGTAACGGCTATTTTCCGCCGTTAACGGCTAACCCTGGCGCTAACAATTCACGACTGTGATGGCCACCGCTAAGCCGCCCGCTGTGGTGGTAAGCAACGCCAATCCATTGCCAATCCCAATTGCTACACCCAAATCCTTTGCTGCTGTTCTTCAAAATAAATCCCCCCCTCTGTCGAAATCACTGCCCAGCAACCCAGAACTGATCCCTAAATCAGAACATCTAGGTGATCCAACTTGCCTCTATTCCTACGATCAAATTGCCAAACTCTCAGCACACCATGCGAATGCTCTGGTCAGAAAGTTCACAAAAGGGAGACTCACAATGGAGCATCTGGAACTGGCCTTCAAAACGGTAAGTTTTTCCGGTAAATATCAATTAGGTTCCTTAGATTACAAACATGTTCTGATTAGGTTTGAGCAAGTCAATTATTATCAAAGATGTTGGATGAAAGGAGTCTGTAACTTCAATGGTATCCTCATTAAGATGCTTAAATGGTCTCCAGATTTCTCAACACATAGAGAATCCCCAATTGTACCCATTTGGTGTACGATTAGGGAAGTCCCTTTATATTATTACAATTCAGCATCTATTGAAGCAATTGGGAATAGTATAGGTAGTTTGATGAAGAATGATTTAGTCACTGATATGCTCACTAGGCCCTCTGCAATTAAATTTTGTGTTGAAATTGATCTTCAGAAACCTATGTGTAATTATATTAGACTGAGTTCAGTTTCTAACAATAGGAAGTATCCTATAGAGTTTGAAGATGTCCCCCTCTATTGTGATCACTGTGCTAAGTTAGGACATTCCCTAAGTCAATGTAGAGCTATCCCACAAAACATTAATGATAAATCAGTGGAAAATATCAATGGTAAATCAGTGGAAAATCACATAGCCCAGAGCCAAATCCATTCACAGTGGCAGGCTACTGGAAACAAATTTAGCAAACCTTCTCTGATCTCCTTAGGTAATCAGGTTGACTCCTCCTCCCTTCAGAATGACAATGTAGTTAGCCAGAGAGCTATAACAATCCCCACACTGAACCTTGACACCAACCACTCCCCAGGGGTTAATAGAGAGCCTGGAAATGAATGTTTACAATCACCTGCTCAATTATTTAGAATCCAATCTCAGGAAGACTATGAAAACTCCATGTCAAAGCTTTTAAATGATACGACACTGTCCAAATCTACTCCCATTGCCTATGCAAAAGATGATATCCAAATAGGCTCACTCAGGTTAAGCCTGAACCAATCCCCCACAAACAACCCCCCACTCTCTCCAGGGAAATGAAGAACTGGAAGTGCTGGATTCTGATGATGAGGTTACTGTCAATCACCTTGATATTACACCTTCAAATGCTATGAAGCTCAATGGTAAGAATTCCCAGCAAGGTAAGTCTAAGATTAAAAAGAATAATTATTTTAGTCAACTGAATAAGATGATGGTTAGATCATCTACAAAAAGTCATAAATCAAGTGAACAATGACACATAACTTAACTGTTAATTTTTTAGTCTGGAACCTGAGGGGGTATGGAATCTTCTATGCTAAGGCTAATTAATCTAATTAAGCTTAAGAAAATTCAACTCTTGTGCATAATCGAACCAATGCATGAAAACACTCAATGTCAAGCATATATGGATAAGCTTAATTTCTCTCATAAATTAGCTCTCCATAACGGTAAAATATGGCTTATGTGGACTAATTCAGTTTCTGTCACACTCATCTCTCACCATGAACAGTTTCTGCTTGTTAAGATATCACACCAGTCTCTACATTTAGATATGGAGGCAGTTTTTGTATATGCACTTAGAAACAGAAAAGGTAGGAAGAATTTATGGAAGGATCTGACTAGCATTACTAGAGGGGATACTATTTTCATAGGTGATTTTAATACCATTACCACACTTTTAGAGTATAGAGGCCTTAGCTCCCCTTCTCTAGGAAGTATTAGAGACTTCAAAAACTGGATTAGTTCCTCTGGAGTTCAGGAAATTAACACAGTGGAAAATCTTTTCACTTGGTGCGATTCGAGACTTAGGAATCCTACCTCCAAAAGATTAGATAGAGGCCCCTGCACAATTTCATGGAACTATAAATTCCCTTCATCCCTTATCCAAATCCTGAACAGGCAAACCTCAGACCACTCCCATCTTCTCCTCCAGGTGTCTACCTTGACCAATTCCCACCCTAAACCTTTTAGATTTATAAACACTTGGTTCAATAGACCAGAATTTACAAATCTAATTAAGGAAAACTGGGAAAAACCACTTCCTGAGTCTGGAATGCTTAGATTCTATCTAAAATTAATTACACTTAAGAAGGTGATAAAAATCTGGAATAGAGACTGCTTTGGGAATATTGATGCTAATGTAATTTCAGTAGAGGAGGCCTTAAGACTTCAGGAACTAGTTTTTGATTTGACCCCCTCAGATTCTGAACTTATCAAATTAAATGAGAAAAAAGCTTTACTGCTTAGAGCCCTAAAAGAGAAGGAAAAATTTTGGAAGCAAAAGGCAAGATCTAAATGGCATAAGTTAGGAGATAACAACACCCAATTTTTCCACAAAACTGTTCAAGAGAAAAACTGTAAGTTACAGATCACTAAGATTAAAAATAGGGAAGGGCAGTGGCTAAACTCAAACTCAGACATTCAAAAGGAAGCTATTGCCTATTTTTCTGATATGTTAACTGAACCTAACCAAATGGCAAATGACACCTATTATCCTCACTTTCTCAGTCAAATCCCAAGCATTATCACTGACCAGGACAATCAGGCTTTATCTATATCAGTCTCAGAAGTTGAACTGGAGTCTGTGATTAAGGGTTTGAATAAAAATAGTAGTCCAGGTCCGGATGGTTTTTCTAATAAATTCTGATGTAAGTGCTGGAATTTTATTAAAAAGGACCTAACTGAAACTGTGAATGAATTTATTTTAGGTGTAGATATGCCAAGGGGAATAGCTAGTACCTGGATTACCCTAATTCCAAAGAAGGCCACACCTTGCTCTTTTGATGATTTTAAACCAATTAGTCTATCTAATGTTATTAATAAAATATGCTCAAAGGTATTAATGGAAAGATTAAGGCCTCACATGGATAAACTAATCTCCCCAAATCAATCTGCCTTCATGAAAGATAGGGACATTTCGGATAACATACTCTATTTGTAGGAAATGATAAGATTTCTAGATAAAAAGAGTAGGGTTCCTAACTGTATCCTCAAATTGGATCTTAGGAAGGCTTTTGATAGAGTAAGCTGGGATTTTCTTAGGAATATATTGACTAGGTTTGGTTTTAGTGGTAATTTCTTAAATGCTGCTATGAACAATCTTTCACAAGCTAATTTCTCAGTCCTTATCAATGGCAATCCAGTGGGCTTCTTCAGAGCCACTAGAGGCATCAAACAAGGTGATCCCCTCTCTCCATTCCTCTTTAATATTTTCTCAGAGGATTTTTCTAGGAGCCTCTCATTCATTTTTTGGAACAATAGCCTCTCATACTATCAATTGCCTGCTTCAGTCCCAGCTGCCTCTCATTTAATGTATGCTGATGATACAATTATTTTTATGCAAGCCTCTAAGACTAACCTCATTAAGATTAAAGCTTTCCTAGAGATCTTCGAATATACCGCAGGTCAAAAATTTAATTTTGACAAATCTGATTTCTACATAAGTAAAAGGGCCACATCAGCTAAACTAAATCAGGTGAAGATGATCTTGAAAATGAAAAAAAGGATCCTTTCCTTTTATGTACTTAGGTTGCCCTATTTTCAAAGGCAGAACTTTAAATAGATACTTCCAACCGTTGATGGAAAATCTTGATAAAAAGTTACAAAACTGGAAAAATAAATGGCTAAGCTCAGGTGGTAAATTGACTCTAATCCAATCTTGTTTATACTCCATGCCACAACATTTATGGACTGTTACCAAACCCCCAAACCACATAGTAAAGACACTTGAGAAAAAAATGGCTAGATTCTTCTGGGGAGAATCAGATGGTAAAAAGAACAAGGTCTGGAAAAAATGGTCTGACTCAGCTGTACCAATAGCCCAGAATGGCCTAGGTTTCAGATCAATCCGAGCCATTATTGATTCCTGCTCCCTCAAACTGTGGTGGAAGATCCAGTTAGGTATTACAATGTGGGAAAAATTATTATGGGGCTTGCCACACTCACATAGGAAATCAATGACTTGGAGAAGAATCTGTTCAATGAACTCTTTTGCTGAAAATAATACTCTCATCATTCTTGGCAAATGTAATTGCAATCTGTGGACTGCTAACTGGTGCCCCAATGGCCCTCTTTTTAACTGTATCCCCAGCCACATCTCCTCTGCACTGCTATATTGCTCTGTGGCAGATTTTATTAGTAACAAAGCTACTATTCTAGCCCAAATTTCACCCTTCCTCGAACATGATACTCTTTCTTTTCTTCAGGAAGCTGCAATTACACAAGACAGTGATGATAGATTGATATGGAAACCAAAAAAGTCAGGGGCTTTCACCTTCAAGTCAGCTTATAAGGAACTCACACTCTCATCAGGTAATTTTCCAGCAACCAAGCTTATCTGGAACAATGCATTACAGAAAAAGGTTTCTATATTCATATGGAAAATGTTGCACTGTTTCCTACCTTTTGATGATGTGCTAATTAAGTGTGGTTTTAGTCTAGCTTCTAAATGTCCAGCATGTTATCATTCAGATTCCATTCAACATTTCTTCATATCCTGTCCTCTGGCTCAAACTGTATGGAATAACTTAGCTTCTTTAGTGGACTTTCATCTTGATCATCAACATTCCATCAATCATAGATTTTTCCTTTTCTGGAATAATCTTGATCTACCTAATGGCACCAGCTGATTTGTAAAATTCTCCCATCTCTAATTTGCTGGTCTCTTTGGAAGGCATGGAATAGATTCTTATTTGATCAGAAGTGTTTCTCTTCAGACATTATATGTAAGGAAGTTCATGATCAAATTAAACTGTCTCTCTTTGCTAAATCTTCCCACCTAGTCCCCCTTTCAGCTTCTCCAACCAGCCTTATGCATCTGGTTCCATACACTAGACCACCCCCAAAGCTAAATATTTCTACTATTTCTAGGAAAGGCCTAAGAATGGTTCCATAAAAATCAACACAGGTGCATCTTGGTACCCTAACAAAGCTACAGCAGGGCTGATTGCAAGGAATACTTCTGGAACACCGCTTCTAATTAAATCAATAACAGTTACTGCTTCTTCCCCAATCTAAGTTGAGATCTTAGCCATATTATTTGCCTGCCAAACTTTCCCACAACTGGATCATACTTTGACAATCGAATCTGACTCTATGTTGGTAGTTAAAATGGTTAAGGATCCCTATACTGCACATTGGCCCCTGTTTGATCTGACCTCGAAAGTACATTCCCTTTTAAGGAATGCTGAGCTTAAACATGTTTTTAGGGATTGCAATTCAGTGGCAAATGCAATTGCTAAACATCATTCTACTCATAATCAGAGTCTTAGCCTTTCTAATGTTCCATTACATATCAAAGGACACATTTCCTTAGATAAGGAGCATACTCTGTATATTAGAATACATAAAAATGGCTCTTCATAGGATTGATACTACTGACAAAGTGTTCTTTCTCTCTGCAGGTTCTTTGAAGGCTTCCAAGCTACTATGTTGCCACCAACACAGTTTCAAGTGGATTCTTACTATGATTTCTGGGAACATCTGATCAACTTTCCATATTGGTTTATGAGATTATCAACCATAAATTCGGTTCAAACCATGGGATATGTATTTCCTTGATTAAAGTTGCCTGGCCAAAGGAAGAATTAACACAATGGGTGGAGATATTTCTCTTTGGAATCGCAACTTTAACAACTAACCTCTTCTACTTTGGTTAGTATTAGATTAGTTGTATGCTTCGATAGGTAACTCTTTTGGAGGAAACTATGCTGCCTCAGTGCTCTTAGCAAACACTCAAACTCTTTGTATATTCCTTTTGTTTTTAAGTCTCGGGGAACCTTATATATAACCCCCCCACCTACGGGTGTTTTCATTTTAAAAAAATACTATGGATTACCCAACCCACCCCGATGAGGTAATTAAATTTTATGCTAATTTAGGACAGGATTTTAGTTACCCTAGTAGTACTATGGGCAATGGAATTGTAATGGCAATTACTGAATTCGCAATCCATGAGCTACTTGGGTGCCGTTACACAGACCCTATTCACTTATGTCCTAACAAACCCGATGGACCATATGAGGTTTACCATCAACAATCATGGTTGGGGAAGTCATAAAACAAACAAATATGCCATTTACAAATGGCTAAGACCTATTTTGAATTGAGAGGTGAAACACTGGAACAAACCGAAAACTGTGATTTGGGGCAACTAAATGTGGAGCAACATTTAGTGTTGAGTGGATTTGTATAAACGTACTACCTTTTGGTGGTCATGTGTGTGAACAAAAAATAGGCAGTATAATGTTACTCTACTGCAGTTTGGAGAAAAATACCATCAATGCGGGGTTCACAATCTTGTCGTATATTTTGAAAGCCTCATGCATAAGTAAGAACTTATTTTCATATGGAGGATTGATTACATCAATGATTAAGAAGAAAATATTTATCATTGTTGACCGACCCTTACCATTGGAATACTAGGATCAAAGTTGGATTGATCACAAACTTCTAGAACTTGACCCAGAAAGAAACAAGTACCGTCTCAAGAACGGGGTAGGTGCTAACAAGAGGCATCCACAAAGGTCTCAAGAGGGTGTGGCATGCACATCATCACCAACAAAAACTTGTAAGTATTGTTATTGATAACAATGTCTTATGAAATTTCCATTTCAAACATGATTTTGCTAATGTTAACTTGAAATATATAGGTTAGGAGAGAGGAGTTGTTCACAAAATTTTGAAGTTGTTAGATTTATTTACAGGTCAAATAGAGGCCACAAGAAAAAAGCTATAAAAAGTTCAAGATGGAGCAGTGAGCCTACTTTTGTTCTTAATGCATTCATCTTCAACCTAACACTGATGACAATGAACAATGATGACAATGGCTATGACCACAGGACAATTTTGGACTCTGTTGAATGCGATAGTCATTTAGATGAGAACCCTCCATTGCTGCTTCTACCGCCCCTCCCACACACACCGCCCCCTAGAAAAAAATATATATATACACACACACACACACATATATATTTCACTGGATTTGAATGACAATTTGTTCCACTATTCTTTACATTCAGGGTTATTTCTTTCAATGATCTTTAGCTCTCGCACAATCAATTTTAAGATTGTTTCGTGTTAAAGTTCATTGAAGATTGTGGGTTAGGTCTTGAGAATACTTATAGTTAAATAGTAGTCTAATGTGCTCAAACCCAAACTATATCCGCAGTTGGCCACATCATCTGATATATATTCCAAAATTGAAACCTTGTTCTTCAATTCGATGTACAATTGAATACAAACTATGCCCCAATTATAAACAAAATTCAGTATATATTGATTTGATATTCTCATTTTGGCCACCGTTCCTCAATTGAAGCTGATGTGGTCGTCTAGTGATACACCCAAGTTGGAAAAAGTCACACCTTGTACTGTTACTACGTGCGATCCTACGTGCGAAAAACACACACACATTACTGTTCTTCGTCTTCCCCATTTTACTCTGATAATGGTCATATTCACAACTCCCTTCTTCTGGTGGACAACGATGGCGTCTCCGATGCCTATTCCTCCTCCAGCCTCTCCCCCACCGATTAACAAAAGCTTTCTTCAAGCTCTCAATTCGAAACCCTCTCCTCTCTTATCTTCTCTCCCTGACACTCCCAATCTTCACCCTATTACGGAGTATAAGGGTAAGATCGCATATATCCTCCCTCCGGAGGAAGGCGATCTTCTGGCTTTGCATTATCAGAATGCTTTGGTCGGGAAGTTCAATAAAAGGAAACCACCAATGGAGACCCTTTTATCTGCTTTCAAATCAATAGGTTTCAATGCTAAATTTCAGCTAGGATCAATTGACTATCGTCATGTTTTAATCCGTTTTCAGGATAGCGAGGACTACCAGCGCTGCTGGATAAAGGGTCAATGGATGATACAAGGAACGATGATGAAGGTACAGAAATGGACCCCTGACTTCTCTCCGATCGCTGAATCCTCTGCAGTTCCGGCATGGGTAACAATTCATCAACTTCCAATTCATTTTTATAATACGTCGGCTATTATAGGCATCAGTAGTCAGATAGGTAGTTTTATGAAAATGGATGCTGCTACTAAATCTCTGACTAGACTCTCTGCTATTAAAGTATGTGTAGAAGTTAATCTGTTGGCTCAGCTCCCTTCTACTATTGTGGTAGGAATTGGAAACAAAGTAGCAGACTATCCTATAGAATACGACCAACTGCCATCTTACTGTACTCACTGTAGGATAATAGGCCACAGTCATCTAAACTGTAATTTCTTGCATCCTGAACTGAGAAACAACAAAGAGAGTAAGGTGAGAAAACCCCCAGTTCAGAATGAAATAAAGACAAACTTAAGCAATCTCCCTAAAGTCACATTGGAATTAGAAGGATCTTCAACCCTATCAGTTTCTCAAAAGGAAACTGATTTTCAAACTCAGGAAAAGAACTCAGCCTTTACGGTGAATAATAAGCTTAATCCTCTCAGAGTCAATCAGATGAAGAGAAATACTCCTTATTACTCACTAGATGATATTTCAAAACCAATCAAAAATTTCTTCTGGAGAAAGAAAAAACAGTCAGAGCTATCTCCTATCAAAGAAGTTTTAGGTAATAACAGTGTGGTTTCAATATCAAATGCTTTTCAATCTTTGAATGATCTAAAGGAGGATGACAATGAGGTTAAAGAGGATGATCTAAATGATGATGAAAATGAGGTTAAAGGGGAAGATTTTGTTGACATTTTCCATGAGTCTTTAGAATCACAGGAATTAGCTGAACTTCCCACAGAAGCAGATAAGGTTGTTCAGACTAATCATGAGGTACTGGTAGCTGTACTGAGCACCTCTGATGAGGGGCAAATGGATCCCTCCGAGAAACTCTCCAGATCAGTATCCGAATCTACCAGTCACCTTGTTGTTCCAGGTAGCAATGAAGAACATATCACTCTTCCGGAGGTAAATATCTCTAATTCAGGAACTAAGGAGAAAGGTAAGTTTAGTTTGATAAAAAATAGCAAGGCCACTGTAATGAAACAAAGGATCCTAAGGTCATCACAAAAAGCTACCCCAGCTAGTTTTAAATGATAAAATACACTAAATTCGGGAATATTTTAGTCTGGAATGTTAGGGGTTATGGCACTTCACTTGATAGATTAAAGGCTCTCAAAATGAAACATAAGATTGACATTTTATGTTTAATAGAACCATGGCATGATAATCATAATCTGATTAATTTGAAGCATGTTCTAGGTTTTGAAAATCTACTCCATGCCCAGAATGTAAAAATTTGGCTCCTATGGAATCATGAATTCACTGTAGTTAGTTTACAGGAGTCTGATCAATTCATAAAAACTAAAATATCTGATAAAGCCACCTCTTCATCTTAGAACTGCTTTTTCATTTATGCTAGTGTCTATAGACATTTGAGGGAAGTATTATGGTCTGACTTACAATCTACTGATTCTGACCCAGCAATTTACATAGGAGATTTTAATACTGTTGCCTCTGTATCATAATATAAAGGCAGGAAGTCCACCCCCAGAAAAAGTATGAAACAATTTAATGACTTCATATCTAATATGGATCTGCATGAAATACCCACAGTAGGAAATTCTTACACATGGAGCAATAACAGATATCTAGACAAATGTAAGGATCTACAGTTTCAGAGACTTGATAGGGGAATGAGCAATTTAGATTGGTTTGAACACTTTCCCAATAGCTCCATACATGTTCTAAATAGACTAACCTCTGATCATTCTCCCCTATTACTTTCAGTCCAATCTGTTATAGAACAGGTTCCAAGGCCTTTTAGATATCAAGAAATGTGGTCTAATAGAGAAGAATTTCAGGAAATGGTAGTCTCTAATTGGAATTTAAGTTCTCCCTTCAATGGTATGCATAATCTGGTACACAAACTAAAGAGACTAAAGACTGTAATAAAAGACTGGAACAGAACCAATTTTGGAAATGTGAATCAGAATCTTTTTAATTCTGAGACTAGAGTAAATGATCTTGAAATACTTTTTCAGCAATCTCAAGATGATGCAACACTAATAGAACTCACAAAGTCAAAAGCTGATCTTTTGAGAGTGTAGAAAGAATACAACATTTTTCTTAAACAAAAGGCTAGGCTTAATTGGATAAAACATGGAGATGCTAACACTAGTTTCTTTCACCACTCCATTAAGGAAAAGAAAGCAAGAGCAAGTTTTAGCAAAATTAAAGATGGCAATGGTAACTGGATATCGGATCCAAAATTGATTAAGGAGGAAGGAGTTAGGTTCATTCAGGAACTACTCAATCAGGATGTCTCACAAAAAGAGGGAACCTATCTTAACCATTTTCTTAATGAGATTCCTAAAGTTATCACAGATCAACAAAATCTTCTTTTGCTGAATCCCATTAATTTACAGGAACTTAAATTTGCAGTTTTTAATCTTAACAAATCTAGTGCTCCAGGCTCTGATGGTTTTCCAGGGGAATTTTACATTCATTTCTGGGAAACCATTTAAACTAGATCTTTTAGATGCTGCAAATAATTTTTTAAATAATGGCAACATTCCTAAAGCTATTTCAAGTACTTGGCTCACATTAATCCCAAAAAAGCCAATCCCTACCTCATTTGCAGATTTTAGACCTATCAGTCTATCCAACTTTGTTAATAAAGTTTTCTCTAAACTGCTGATGGAAAGGATTAAATCTCTAATGCATATACTGATCTCTCCTGAGCAAAGTTCCTTTATCAAAGGAAGGGATATTTCAGATAATGTGATTCAAACAAAGGAGATGACCAGATTATTGTCTAGGAAATCTAAAGTTACTAACCTGATAGTCAAACTAGATATGCAAAAGGCTTTTGACAGGGTCTCTTGGTCATTCCTAAATTCAATACTCCTAAATTTTGGTTTTCATGGTAAGTTTGTAGGACTTATAATGCATAACATTGCTGCTGCACATTTTTCTGTCATAGTTAACGGAGTTACATCTGGTTTTTTCTCTTCTTCTAGAGGTATCAAACAAGGGGATCCTTTGTCCCCTTTCCTGTATAATCTACTATCTGAGGCATTCTCCAGAGGTTTAAAAAAATGTTTAGTGAAGTTTTTTTGCAATATTTCAGTCTCCCCACTTCATGCTCCCCCCTCACACATCTCATGTATGCGGATGATACTGCTGTATTTTTGAACACCAGGCCAAACAATCTGAAGCGTTTTAAACAATTCATCTTAGCATATGAGCTTACATCTAGTCAAAAAGTTAACTTCTCCAAATCAGAATTTTATGTAGCTTATAACACTTCTCCTCAAACTGTTCTCACAGTCAAGAAGATTCTGGGAATGGAGAAAGGCTCATTCCCTTTCAAATATCTAGGAGTACCTATATTTGCTGGTCGCAATTTACAGGTTTATTATCTTCCAGTATTAGAAAGAATGGATAAAATGATTAATAATTGGAAGAATAGATGGTTAGCTTCAGCTGGAAAGATCATTCTGATAAATCACTGTTTCCTTTCGATTCCTATCCATATTTTTGCAGTTTTAAGACCCCCTAGGATCGTTTTAAAAAAAATGGAAAGAATGGCATCTAGCCTATTCTGGGGGAAGTGTGAAAATACTGAAAGAAAAAGGTGGAGATCTTGGAAAAAAATGTGTTTCCCTGTGGGGGAAAATGGCTTAGGCTTTAGAGACCTAAATGCAACAGTGGAAGCTTTTTTCATGTAAACTATGGTGGAAGTTGCTACAAAACAATACCCAATGGGCTTCTCTTTTATGGTCTTTACCTGACTCATATAAAAAATCCCACACATGGTCTAGGATTAGTAAAATTACTGCTAGGGCAATTAGTGTTTCTAGAGTTATTTATGGAATTGGGGACTGTTCTTTTTGGAATGCTAATTGGATTGGTAATGGAGCCTTATGCTATAAATGGCCTGAAGACCTGAATATTCCTTTTCAGGAAATATCTCTAAGGTCTTTCATTATTGACAAAGCTTCTTTTCTTCCAATCCTGGAGCCACATCTGGCTACCAACATTTTCAATACTTTGCAGGCAGTCACCTTGGATTACTCACACAAAGATAAGCTTGTCTGGACCCTCACCATGGATGGAAACTTCTCAATTAGGTCAGCTTACTCTCTGTTCAGACAAAGAAGACCTGAAATCAGAGATTTTCAAAAGGTTTGGTCTCCTTTTCTTCCTGAAAATGTCTGTTTTGTTATGGAGAGCACTAAACGGTATCTTACCATTTGATAATATCCTCAATAGGTTTGGTTTCTCCATTGCTTCTAGATGCCCTATTTGCATGAATCAACCAGATAATCTTGAACATTATTTCAATTCATGCACATCTTCAAATGCTGTTTGGCAAAAAGTCCATTCTCTCCTACAGTTACAACTAATTGGATTCAGTAGTCTAAAATATAGAGTGGAATTCTTTTTAGCATACAAAGCCGAATCCAAGATACATGCTAATTTGATTGCTATTTCCCTAGTTGCTACAATCTGGTTCTTATGGATTTATAGGAACAAAATCATTTTCGAAAACATTTCTTTTTCTGCTGAAGCATGTTTTCATGACATCAAAGGGATGATTTACCAAATTTTTACAGCTCATCAATTTTTTGGGAACAGAGAAAAGAACAAGAGATGGATCCAGGCAAAAATCATTCCACAAATTTCTAAAAAGAAGAAAAAAATAATTTCTACTGTCAATTGGAAAAAACCACTAACTGGATACAAAATTAATACGGATGCATCTTGGAAAAATGGTGGTTTTTCTTATATTGCAGTGATAGTAAGGGACTAGAGGGGGGTTTTAGTAAAAATGAGAGTTAAATCATTCCACTGTCTTGCTCCTTTACATGCCGAAATTATAGCTATTCAGAGTGCTTATGAAATCTGTTCAGAACTTTCCTTACACACCTGTGTAATTGAATCAGACTGTCTAACTGCTGTTAGGGGTATTATCAACCCCTCATGCTGTCCTTGGAAACTTTTCTCTCTCTGTAGTACACTTCACAAAGAACAGCTCACAACCCCAATCCAATATATCCCTAGGGAAGCTAACCTACCTGCAGATTTCTTGGCTAAATTTGCTATGGGAAATAATCTTCAGGGGGATGTAGATATCATGTCAACTCCAAGTTTTCTTCACGGTCTCCTTTCACTGGATAATATTGGATTCCCAGGGATTAGAATAGGAGCCTCTTAGCTCAATCGTATGCTTTCATAGGCTGATCCATTGACTCAGGAACAATTGCTAAATTTACAGCTGCCTCTATCACTTCTCCTTATCTTTTCTGGTTGCTGTACTCTCAATTCTTTTCACTATTAGTATAGATACTGCTGTTTTCTTCATGCTGATTCTCAGGTATCTAGGGGTTAGCTCGGCTAGGACAAAATGGATTCATGTAGACATTTTGCTGAAGATGATGCTGCAATGAAGTTTAATTACGCTACCAGGAAGCTGAGAGGATACTGCTGTAATCTTGCTAAAATAATGCTCGCTCTGCAGTCCAAGTGCTGCTACAAAACTCACCTAAAAAATGGTCTGCTTATCTATGTTCCTATTGTCTGAATATCATTGACAAACAGGGGTTTCGAAAACCTCGATTCCCCGACTCGTTCGTGATATTATAGTACATCGGAATAATAAGATAGACCTCTTCTGCCACTTTGACTCATTCTTAGTATTAGTTTCTTTTTGTATAGGTGTATACAACGCTTTTGTAAGCAATTTCTTAATTGATTCAAGAGCTCTTAGGGCTCTTGGATCATTAATTGGCTGATCTTTTGTAAGGAACAAACTCATGCGGCGCTATTTTGGCTTTTAATTATAACGGTTAGGGGAGCCTAATATATTTCCCCCCATCCTCGGATGGTCTTAAACTAAAAAAAAAGATGTGGTCGTCTAGTGTTCATTGTCTGAATATTGTTCCAAATTTGGAATCAAGTCCGACTTAGTTTTACGGATTAGTCCCTGCCTACAAAAAAACATCATACCCAAATCTGCCCCCATTACAGTTCAATCGCTAGCTAGCCACAATTACCATCCAATTATGAGAAACACACATCTTACATCTGAGCCCAATGGTTACAAACTCGACGCAAGTGATCACAACTTCTCGGAAGACAAATAAAAAGATGGGGAAAAGGAGTAACAATTAGTTTAAACGCTCATTGCTTTTCATCAAAGAATGCAAGGTTTGGTACAACAATTATGTTCAATCTGCTAGGATGTTAGATTGTTGCGGTGTTCAACAAATTGATATATTTAGATTATGTTTGTCTATTGTGATTTGTAAATTTTAACAACAATGTTGCAAGGAATTATTGTGTATGACATATCCAACATATTTTGATGAAGTTTGTCAATTAATCTATGCAAATTTACTGAGGGGGAAAGTGGTTCGTACACTAACAAGGTCAACAAAAAGGACATTGTAGTTATCCCTCGTACCATTAATGCATTGTTGGGTATTGACTACAAATGTCTGATGACATGTACCCGATGAATTGGGATCGCCTTCTCGATCTATACCATGACTATAAGTGGTCGGACCATGTTGACCGAAAGTTGTGGGATCCTGTTACACTAGGTCCCTTATATTTTGGTCATGGGGAGAAATATTTAGGTAAATTTGAGTCCTATAAGTTAAAATTCATGACAAGTGAAGAAAGGATAGTGTACAAGATAGTAGCAAGGAGTATTGTACCAACAGGAGGTCACATCTCGAAACCAACAGTCACAACCATTATGTTATTTTACTATGTAATCTAGGGGAGATATATTAGTCTAGGGCACGTTATATGCACATGGTGACATTGGCGTGAACTCCAAGAAGCGTGCGAAGAACTTTCCTCATAGAAGTCTCATTACTAGGATCATAAAACAACATAACCACACCATTGCGTCAAGTAGCCAGGAGGTCTATTGCAAGTTGTACGACTGTAAGTATTCCAAAACCGAGAGATGGGTACTCAACCAAGGGAAATTGGAGCAAAAAGTCAAGAACAACAACGACAAGAGGTTACGTCTAGCTGAGCCAAGTTTGCAACTGTCAACAAACTCCAGTCTATTATCGTTGATAAACTGGTAATTGAATGCAACTTACTGTTTCTTTTGTATCGTTTAGCCAGCACTAGGATGAGCGCATTAGTGAGGGTGCGTGAGGAGATGAAGGCCAAAGTGAAGGAAGTGATTCAGTTCCGGAGGACATTCATCTTGCCAAGAAGGAATTCAAATAAAATAACGAAGAATTAGGTAGTAGTTCTTCAATTGCAAAGTGAGCACACTCCTTCTAGACTTGGCCTAACATGTCTTGTAAAATTACCAATAATTTTTTCATTTGGATTTTCAAGTTTAGTTGTTTGTATCAATATTCTTTTTCTCCTACACACTTTTCTTAAAACAAATCGCTGATCATACCATTCAATGATGTTGTGTGGCCTCTAAGGAAATACTTGTTTACCAAATTTTCTTACGTAAGTTACGGATTAGGAACTTGGATCGTTCCAAACATTTTGCGTTATTTATTGAAGAATGAAAGGTTATTGCGGTTATAACTGTATTCAGGTATCGAAAGTTAATCTTCATTATCAAAACTTCCATTCTATAAGCGATATCATTTTTTTGACATCGGAAGATCTCTTCTTTTATCATAAAATTCTTGCTACACGTGGACGAATACATTGTGGCTACATTTCGCTATCTGAACCAAAACTAGAGAATGGTATCTTTGTGAATTTGAACCAATTTTCGAGATCGGAAATTATTTACAAGTTAACACCAGCCCTTGTTCTAGTGTCACTGCCAAGGTAGAACGACAATGGTGAACATTCAACATGAACGACAGTTTATTTAGAGACACCGTTGTTCTATAGTAGTTACATGGAAATTCATATATAACCGCTGCATATCAGTTTTTTGTAGCTGTCATTCCAAACAAAAGTTGTTAAAGTAAATGTTCCGATATCTGAACTATAAAATACCAGTGGTTCCAAGTTAGAAAACAAAAATTTTCGTGTAACGGCGCCATCAATAAGTACTAGAAAGTTGGAATCTTTGGTTGGGTCAGAGGGATTATATGTTATTATAAAGTCATACATTAGTAATATTGTTAAAATTTAGATACAATTATTTTTAGGTAAAATGCATTCATGCCCTTGACTTCTTTGTTTAGTGCCTATATACCTCCCAGTTTTTCGAAAGTGCACATATACCCCCCCCCCCCCCCCCAATTTTTTTTTGAAATTGTACATATATGTTCCCCTATGGTCGGAGACCGACATTGAA
Organism: Rubia yunnanensis; assembly: GCA_037428765.1. Lineage (NCBI taxonomy): Eukaryota > Viridiplantae > Streptophyta > Magnoliopsida > Gentianales > Rubiaceae > Rubia > Rubia yunnanensis. The sequence continues at coordinate 88,789,633 of CM075064.1, read as the reverse complement.
AAACTAGAGGATATATGTGTACTAAACATGGAACTGGGGATACTTGTGGACTTAAAAAAATGAGGGGTATATGTGCCCTAAACAAGGATCTGTTGAGCATGAATTCACTTTACTCATATTTTTAATATTCAATCATATTTTTTTACTACCTATTAGAGTCTACTCAACAACAGTAAAAGTTTATTCCACTCATAAACAACTTAAACATGTTAGAATCATCACTCTTGTTTTTCATCTAATAAACCTATAAAGTTTAACTTAGTCCAACTAGTCATTATTAGTATTGGTTCTCTTATTATGTTTTTTTTCTTGCTATAAAATTGTTAATATGATCTAATATGAATGAGTTAACGAATTTTAATTTTGACTCTCAAATTTAATATAATCTAAACATTTAATAGACCTTTTAAGTTATGAGATACTATTATTTTCAACTCACTACTGCGGAGGGGGTACATAGGTACCAGTGATTCACAACATAGGCATCGGTAATTTGGCCTCACGGAATACTAGTGCCTAAGTAGGGTGGTGCTGGAACATAGTTTCATAGGCACCGGTAGATCGTACCGGTGCTGAAACAAAGTTTCCACCACCGGTAACTTTTACCGGTGCTACAAATCTCCATTCCAGCGCCGCCTTACATAGGCACCGGTATTTCAAGGGATCAAAATACCGGTGCCTATGCTTTTCTGTACCAGTTCTAGTAAATAGGTGATCAATAAAATGAGCACCAGTTTTTTTGTGCTCATTTTTTATAAACAGAATAGAAATAAAAATATTGACTAAAACACAAAAAATGCACTTAAATATAGAGAAAACGGTGAATTTAATTCAATGAATACTCAGCACTACTATTCAACTAAGGTAGATAAAACTAACTCGTATCAATCTACACTAATATAAAAAAAAGGGTAATATGCAAATATAACCCTATTTGTTGGAGAAAGTGCAAATATAACCCTGAGTTATTTTTTAGTGCAAATATAACCCTAACTATTATACATATGTGCAAATATAACCCTAACTATTATACATATGTGCAAATATAACCCTAACTATTATACATATGTGCAAATATAACCCTAACTATTATACATATGTGCAAATATAACCCTAAAGCCATTATTTCCGGCATTGACTGACCAGGGTTATATTTGCACTTTCAATTATCGCAGGGTTATATATGCACTTTCATTATTGCAGGGTTATATCTGCACTTTCATCAATTATATAGGGTTATATATGCACTTTTCTCTAAAAAAAAGTGCTTCTAACCAAGGCAGCTAAATCTTATGCTAGCTCCATTTCTTCAGCTCTGAGCACGATATATTGAAATGCCTATCTAGCAGTCATATTATGCTCTTTAAGGCTGCATTATCAATTGAACATATATAAGCATAAAATCAATCACATATGCAACAACCCACCATTTTGAAGATTTAAGGAAAGAAGCAAGATGCACACTAACCTCTGTGTTTACCTCATCATCCCCCTCCCCAAATAGAAGAACTTGAATGGAAATATATATCATGCATGGCTGCTCTAAAAAATGTGTTGTTTAGGACTAAGAAGCATCTAGAAGCCATAATAAATTTGACTCGAGCATTCTATCAGCGTGAACTATGGTCACTCCAGAAAACCTTCCACATCAAATTTGCATGAGCTAGTAAAATTTAATGTTGGCTTACCTTTGAATTTGTAAGGCTTTCCTTGCCAGAGTGCTTTCACCAACAAGTTATCCATTGATTAAAACTACTCCTAGAAAATAGATAATTATTACAACAATCTATCAATTAAACTCGAGAAGAGAAAGTTTTTCATGGGAACTTCAGAGCCCATATGGCTATATAGAAGGTGTCGACGTTTCCACAACATTATCATTTAACCCAGCATCCTTCTCCAGACTTCAGAAAACTCAATAGCTCATAACATCTACTTCCGAAAATAACCAAACCAGAGGTGAAACGCATATACAAGCATACGACTATACGCCAAGCATGAAATTACATAATTTGTAAGTTAGCTCAGCTCATGCTTTTGAAGTAAATGTGGAACCCTAGTTCCAAGCAACCGTTCCTAGTAACTTTCTAAAATAGCTTATGGAGAATGCTATCACTTCTCATTCGAAGATCAACATTCCTTCCTCCTTAATAGTAGATTGCAAAGACAAACAACGACCATTTACAAACCTCATTGATGATCACCCTAGACAAACAACATCATAGGGGTATTTCATCAATGTCATTTCACCCAAAGGACCATAGGTTTGATAACAACAAGACTTTTACCAAAGACATAGTCATTTAACCGAACAAAGCATTTATTAGGTTAAACCTTTAACAAACAACATTCAAGGTTCAACATTTCTTTACATCTATGGGATAAATATGAGAAAAATCCACATAACATACTCATCCAATAAGAATTACCACACATTATACACAAGAAGTTCTAAATCCATACTTTTGAATTTCATGTCAAATAAGCTAAGAAATTTGCAACTTTCCTAACACCCTAACACTTCAATCATACAAACATTTCATATACTCAAACTACCCATGGTATAAATGAGGCAAAACACAACATTAATGGCATAATAAATGCTCTCCAATAAATGTTCATAAATGAGCAAATATAGAATCTTACTGCATAAGTTTGGAAGCTTCAATCAATTGCTCCCAAGAACTAGATTTAGCTACAAGAGTTCATACTAATTAATGCTAACAAATCAAACATACTACAAGAGAATTTAAAGGTGAAAAATGGTGAAAACTAGGGTTAGAAATAGTACCAAAATGCAGAAAGAAGGAGACGATGAATGAGAGGAAAGAGAGTGCTATTTATAGTACAAAAAGGATAAGATTAGGTCCTGGCCACCCGTTGGTCGCGACTCGCGACGAGTTTGTTGCGACTTGCGACGGGCGCTAGAACTTAACCTTGTCTTCTTTTCTTCTTCTTGTGGTAAATACTCATCTTCACAATGATTCCTCTTATTTTTCAAGTCTTCAACTCTTTGAAGAAAGTCTTCAAAAAATTGTCTTTGACAACCTCCGGTCTTCAAGTCTTCATGTTTTCAAAAAGTGATCTTCAATGGCCTACAATCTTCAAGCCTTCATGTTCTCCCTTTGTCACACAAAATCCACTTAGAAGAGGTAAAAGAGCATAAAGTTGCTCTTACCCCTCCTAAGAGAATTTCAAGGTAAAACACAAGCTCTTGATAATAAAAGAACACAAAAGTGACCCCAAAAAGTACTAAATTATGCACATAAAATGGACACATCACCTTCTCTCCAAAATACATGATTATTATCTTTCTTACATAAATATAGAAATAGAAAATAAGCAGTTTTTTTAATGAAATATTGGAATGCTTTATTACATGTACTAGAGTCACTTAGAATTGATTATTTAGAAGTAAGAAAGGGAAATCAGAAAGGATTACAGATATGTTCTTATATTGTTGATAAACATTTCTTTAAAAACTTGTAAAATACATCAAGTTCGAGCGTATTTTAATTTGGAGTTATGAGTAAAGATTTTAATTTTTGCACTTAGGTTCCTCCAAGAAAGTTAGAGTTGTCGAATCACAAAATTGGCAACACCAAAATGCACTTCAAAAATATGCATTTGCAACTTTTTGATTTGGACATTTATGGGTGAATGGAAGGGCCTCGAAAGTCAACATTAATTACTTTTACACAGTCTTGGAAAATTACACTATAGCCCAAAATTGTGTTACACCACTATCCATTGCTTCAAAATACATGAATTTTTTATTCTTACCTAAATATAGAAATATTAAATAAACAAATTTTCTGGTGAAATTTTGTAAAGCGCTAGTACAATTAGAGTTGATTACTTAGAAGTAAGAATGGGAAATCGAAAAAGGATTACACATATTTTCTTGTGCTTGATTGTTGATAAATATTCCGTTACAAACTTGGAAAATACAATAGGGATTATAGGGTAACTTCACGTGGAGATAATTTCAATTTGTAGTTACGAGTCAAGTTTTTTCCTTTCGCACTTAAGTCGCTGCAAGAAAGTTAGAGTTGTCGAATCATGAAATTCAGTAATATACGACTGCGACTTTGCGATTTGGGAATGTATGGGTGTACAAAAGGGCCTTAAAAGTCAACACTGGTTACTTTTACAAAGTCTTGAAAAATTACATTGTTGCCCAAAATTGTGTTACCCTGCCAATCATTGTTCCAAAATACATAATTTTGGTTATTTTTTCCTAAATATAGAAATATTAAATAATTTTTTTGGTGAAATGCTGTAAAGCACTATTACATGTTCTTGAGTAGCTCATACCATAAACCCATTTTCAAGAGTAACTCTACCATAAGCCCATTTCAAGAGTAACTCATACCATAAACCTATTTTTCATAAAAATTCAATGTATCGAGCACCGGTACTATTACCTGTGTCATTGGTTAACATACCGGTTCCTATACAATTATAAAGTAGCTATATGGGGTTTCTTTACAATTTTTAAATTTTTTAAAAATTAAATGCACTCCTAGCACCAGTATAGGCTATTTCCCCCCAAATTTTACCCGCTGAAATTACTATTCCGATCATAGGAACCAGTATTAGCACTAGTATATGTCATTCATCTAACACTCGTGCTAAAAAAATATTAAATTCAAACATTTTTGCTTCAAAGGCACTTGTACCCAGCACCGGTATTCAGTGAACTCCTCACCAGCATGGAGACCATCACAAGAATCCTTAGTTTTTCTCTACCATCACTCATCTTCGATCGTCCTCATCCTTTCACGGTTTATCAGCCGTTGCCACTTTATAACTATGCTGATTCTCCATCCATCTCTCATCTATGGTGGTTATGGCTCATTTGCTCGGCATGCTTTTTCAATGTAGCAGACACGGTTCTAGTTCTACGTTATGCACATGAGATTCACTTAGCGGTAGGCTATCCACACATATATTTCTTTAGCATGTGATATCCACACCCAAGTTATATTAAGAGTTGTCCAATTTATCGTAAGTGGTTCAATTTATCATGAGGACTCCAATATATAGTGGGCTTATATTGTCCTCTTTCAGTTAGCACATAGTGAGTGCCTCGTCAGCACCTAGTCATTGCCTCGTTTGTGCCAAAATTTTTCTTCCATTTTTTGTCATGATGGCTCGCTTTGATCGACCTTGGTTTCAATGGCGCGAAATTATTGGCCATAATTATTCTTCTTTCTATAAATTGCTAGGTGAATGGTACCAGTTGTAGTTTCAGTGTTGTGAAATTTGGTCACATTGCCTCGTTGTGTCCTCAGTCGTCCTCTCAAGCTTCTTCTTCTACCTCTCTATTGTGTTCTTCTCAATGTGATCGGTGCCATCACTAGATAGACAATTTTTTCATGACAAGCCACATGACTTTCTGTCAGTTGCTCTTGATCTTGGCTACTCTTTATTTTGGTAACAACCAAGTTTATGTTGAGAATGGTTTTGTCCTTAAAATTACGCATGTTGGTCATTCTCAAGTCATAGATTCCTTGTCTTTGTCTGATGTTCTGGTTGTTATACATATTAATAAAAATGTATCGTCTACTAGAAAATTGACCATGGATATGGATGCCGTTATTTACTTTGATGATTCCTCTCCCTATTGTGAACAAGTTTACTAGGGATGTTATTGGCCAAGACCATCGTGATGTAAGATTATATGTTTTGGATTATTGTGTTGTTGCTTTAGCTTATTTTGTTACCTAAAGTAAGTCTAAAGCATCTTTTGAACTTTGTCATAGTAGATTGGGTCCTGTCCCATAAAATACCATTTCTTCATTGAGCAAGTCTGGATGTTTATATGTTACTAGTTTGCTTCCAAAGCTACATCTGTGTTCTTATTGTTAGTGGAAGAAGGGAAACATCTTTCCCTTTTCTGAAATAATAAAGGTGCACTATGTTTGCTTGATTTGATTCATTGTGATCTTTAGAGGCACGTGCTTGTTTTCTTACGTGCTGGTTTTTCTTATTATTATAGTGGGATAGAGTTTATCAACTCTTGCATGGGATCTCATTTTACGGCCAGGTGCATTCATCATTAGCTTCATGCCTTTACACACTAAACCAAAATGGTCATGTTGAGCGGAAGCATTGTTATATCATGAAAATTGGCTCTCCAAGCTCTTTGATTCTAGTTAGAACCATGCAGTTTGGTTTGATGCCTGCTTTGCAGCTGCTTACACTATCAATTGGCTGCCTACTCTAATATTATATAGTCAGTCTCTACTCTCTATTATTTTTGAAACTATAACTCAATTATTCCAATCTTCATTCATTTGGTTGTCAGGTTTTTTTATTATTTATGCCTTTATACTCTTGATAAGCCAAATCCATGTAGTTTACCATGCATTTATTTTGATATAACACACAATAAAAATGCTATCAATGTTTTGATCCTATGGCGAAGAAGCAGTACATCACTAGTGGTGTAGTATTCCCGATCAACCAAAGTGAATGCAGTTCACCATATATCTTGTTGCAAAACAGATCCCGAAAGTGATTCCAAAGAAAATATTCCGATGCTCAAGCCAATAGTTTCCTTTAGAGAATTAGAATTTCTTAGTTTAGTTTCACTTACCTCAACTGGAGTTCTTATTCTTGTATTTATAGCAGATTATCATCGTGGCTCCGCATTATTAGGATTCAAGATCGTGGGTTATATCATGGTCCATATCAACCTAGTTTGTGTTTATCTTTGTGGCTAGAACCTAATAGCGGTCTCCGTCTTTCTTGGTTTGTGGCTTAGTCCATTCCGATCTAATTCCAATTTTCTCGGTTCGCATCCAAGATCAGTCTGGGGCTAGATTCTGGGATTGGCCTGAAGTCTAATTTTTTTTCGGTTCATGGGTGGTATACACCATAAGCGCCCCTAGCCATGAAGACTAGGAGACATGAAGCGATAGCATTACTTGTGGAATAAATGCAAATTTTTATTGTTTGAGTTCATTAAACTCCAACAACATGTTCGTCATTAATATTACCCGTCTCGTAATCGCAAAGTGTCATTTTCTTCTTGGCTATAATTGTGATTCTATTGATGTTTTTTATTTTGAATTTTGAATCTGGACTCCTTATCGTCAATGTTATATTTGTGATAGACTAAATTGTTGAGATTTTGTTTCATTGAACCAAGATTCTGTCCCCATTCTTCGCTATATTGTTCCAATTTTCAAGACTTCTGTTATCGTTCTATCCCTTAAAAGAAGAATTTGAATCAATTGACTTAACTCCATCATCATTTAGTGTATTGTCTAAATGTTGCTTTTGAATTGATTGAACTACTCGTTTTTTACATTTCTATGTTATAGTTTAAATACTGAAATTTATTTCTTTTAGTTCATCTCATCAATCGTTCAATTGTTCATCTTCTCTGGTTCTTCTTAATCCTTCTTGGAATCACTGTTCTTCATCCTCTATAAAAGTAAGTTTGTTTAGCTCTTTCTCTCATTTCTTTGTTGTATCTTCAAAATTTATAGAGTATGTCTTCTTCTTTTTCTGGAGGCTTGTCATTTATAGTTGAATCATATTTTTCCAATCATCTTCTCCAGCCTACACTCTTCTTTCTTCTTTAAGTTTTTCGCCAAAATACTTATATCCACTCTTTGTAGCTCTATAGGGTTTTTATTTTGAATTCTAGGACTCATTTCTATCTGAATGTCTTCTTCTAACCATATCGATAATCCCGTAGAAGATGTTCACTCTGATGAGGATTCTAGTTATGTCACCGGATCTTCCATCATTAGCAGTTTTTTGTCTGACCACTACTTGGAAGATTTAAAGAGATATTTTCCTTTTTGTCATCATTTGAACTTTGGGCTCCATGGAACTCTGAGTGTGTTCGCATTCCTTATTTTGGCTACATGTCATGTTATTTAGCATACCTCAACATTGGTAGTTAATTTTCCCTTCCTCAACATGTTGATCTTCTTTCATCATACAAAATCATTTTGTCCCAGTTTCACCCCAAGGGCATTGCTACTATTATGGAATTCCACCATGTGTGCGAAAAAGAAATTTTTCATTTTACTGTTGATGTATTTTGTAACTTTTATCATCTTTACAAAGTAAAAAATGCCATGGATGTGTTTACTCTCTACCCTATTATTCCTGGTGTTGAGCTTGTCAGCGGCTTTCCCAGCAATGTATGTACATGGCGTAAAAGTATTTTTATGTGAAAATCAATCAAGAATCCAAAGGGGTCATTCCGTCTTGGAATTATAATGTTCCTAAGTCCAAGCTTGCTAGGTCGGGAGTTTGTTTTACTGCTGATTCTGAGGTCATGGTAACACTCTGTGAACACACACATCTTTGGCATACTGATTCTAATACTAAAGATGTTTAGTTTTATTAAAGTTGTTGTTTCACCATGTCGTATATGCTTTTTTCTCTTATTTTTAAAATTACTTTATTGCTTTTGTACATTCGTCAAATCTTTACTATTTTTGTGTGTTCGTCTGATCTGTGCTATACACTCATTTTTAGATATGGATTTAGCTGGAGGTGCTCACGATAGGTTTCTTTTTGCTGATGATGATGAAGAGATGGATGAGACACTTGTCCACTCCAATGATCCTACTGCTAATGATATATTTCAAGAGGATATTAATAATGGAAACTCTCAAATAGTATCCACTAAGGGTAAATCAATTGAGGGCAAAGAAGTGGGTGGTGACTGCATTACTGGTGACTTCAAAAGGGAGAAAAAGAAGAGGGAGTGAACTGATGGGTGATCAGCTGTCTCCTTGGAAAAATGGGCATAGTATCCAGCCTCGTTCTGGGGCTCTACCACAAAATAATAACTTACTAATGAAGGGGACTATTCTTGCTACTCTCTCCAAACTTTGTCTTCCTGAAACCTTGGCTGTGGTAATTTCGCTAGAAGTGTGAAGTAATTTTTGTTATAATTTTATATTCTCTTATTTTGATGGACGACTATCCTATTCATTTGTGTATTTCTCTATAAGGTTGGTGAGAGTATTCAGCTCGTTACTGAGTGAATGGATAAATTTTCCAAGGATGACGGTTCACTCTTGGAGAAGTATAAGGCTAAGGAGAAGAGGTGCGAGGCTCTGGAAACCTCTCTTAAAGCTGGTGAGGAGCGTGCAAAGGTCACTGAAGAAGAAGCCAATACACTTTGCTCTGAGTTGAAGGAGATACATACAAATGGTCCCGCTTCTCCTATTTACCCTAAAATTCTTATTGATCGGCTTTGTAAAATGAAGTCCTTCTTCAAACTATATGTGGATATTTCCAGCTCCACTTGCAACGTTGGTCATTCTGAAGCTATGAAAGACTTGCGTGAGTTAAAACCTACTGCAAAAGTGAAGAGTTTTCCTTGTTTTTCTAAATCTAGTACAGTGCTAGCGCAACGTAAGGCTAAGCTAAATAGGGGTTTTGTAAAAAAATTTTCCGATGGTGGGCATCCTTATGTCCTACTATCGCATCTCACGAGTCTTTCTTCCTTGCCCTCCATTCTAGAGCTTCAAAGTTTCCAGGTTGATTATTGTGAAGGCCTTCCATTCACTTCTCATGAAACTACACCGACTCCTAACCCAGAGCCTGATACACAAGTGGAGAACCCTGTCTAGGATGTGAACCAAGAAGAATGTGCCCTTGCTGTCCAAAGCACCTATCCTTCTCATGACAATGTTAGTTGAATTTTAAAGATGTGATATGATTTGAAACAATATTTACTTTTGTCTGTAATATCTAATGGCATTGTTGTATATCTTCGCATTGTGTATTTTGTTTGACTACAATTTGTTTTTTCTATTCCGATTTTATACTATTGGTTTGTAATTGTTCATATGTAGGGTTTTAATATTTTCATCGACCATAAATTTTAAAATCTTCGTGGCTTGTTCGGATCTAGTAATCATTTTGGGCATCATCCTGGATCTCTGTGTTTTGGTTCTTTGTGTCCTAATGTGCTATTTGAGGATACTAGTTCTATATCCCTGGAATATGCTAGGCTATTTTCTAGTGGTCGTTTGTCTAACATTGGGATTTTGGATATAAATTATATTCCCTTATGTCTTGAATGGCATGCTTCCACTCTCTCATCGTCTCCATCTTCTTCTGGAAATTGTCTGTGTAGCAAATTTGTTCCCGGTGGTTATAACCTTGAGTCTCTTGGTAAAGATATCGTTCATACCTTAGCTAATCTTGAATCTATTGGTGCATCCATTCTCTTAAGCTACATGATTGTGTTAAAGATTGGGTAATACCACTAGGCCTCCGTTTGAAATATATGCTTCTTGGTGTGAACAATCTAGAGCTTGGGAGGAAGAAGACTCTTAATGAGAGAGTGTAGTATCTGCCTCTCGAGAGGACAGCCTCAACCTCTCGAACCCGTATCGAAACCCTCGAACCACCAGTGAAGAGGACAGTAAGTAACCCTCGAACCCTTATTACGTATCCCTCCTCTGAAATTCCTATGACTCGAGAGTGTAGTATCCACCATTCGAGAGCATACACCATCAAATCTAGCATTGGAGTTTGGACATCATCACTCGAGAATCATCCACTCGGACCACCATTCCACCCACCACTCGAACCCATTGTGCAAAATCCACCTGTCTAGAGGCCAACATTGACCTCTCAAACCCATATCATACGAACCCCACATCGAGAGAACACAAAATAGTACACCAACCACCAGTGGAGAGAATAGTAAGCAACCCTTGAACCCTTATTACGCATCCTTCCTCTCGAATCCCTATGACTCTAGAGTGTCGTATCCACCATTCGAGAGTGCACACCATCACATCTACCACTGGAGTTGGGACATTATCCACTCGAGATAGTACATCATCTGCTCAAGCCACCATTCCACTCACCACTCAAACCACCACACGACATAATGGCTCGATGGCATTGACCCAAGTCGAAACCCTAGGGACCCTCTGCCCTGTATCTTCATTCTCGGTTTTATCGACCCAGTGGTGCAGAAAAATAGCTCCATCGAATAGATCTGGGTCTCGTCTAGGAAGCATTTTTTCGGTGCCGTCGAGTGCCCAAAATCTGGGCAAAACTCAAGCCTTCATCCTCCAAATAATCCATCCATTACGAAAAATCTGCTCCTCCATTCATCTTGATCTGGGTATTATCATGAAATTTTAAAAAAATGAGGACAACACATTCGACATATCATCGTTGATGATTCTGATTAAACCAATTCACCCTGGCCTGCCGCCGTACAACTTTATTAAACCAACACATAGAAAATCATCTCCAAACATCTATCTTGAATCCAACTAATCCCAAAACTTGAACCCTATTCGACAATAACATTCAAACACCTAAAATCAAGAATTACATATGAGTGTTTACGAGACAAGAAAATAGATCTGAGTTTTGGCATAAAACATAGCAATTTGGTTGAAAATTCCAAATTAAAACAAACAACCATGACCGGAGGGTGGCCGAGATCTGAACACATGGTTTCCCTCTCATCGAGTCCATCATAAACCCTCCTAAATACTAACACTTTTATGCCTCAAGTTCATCTCTACTCCCAATCCCATATAAACATCACATTAACTATCCACCATAGACAAATATTTTACATACAAATCTGCACAGATTCATCATAAATAAACCTCTCATCCATCATCCATACTAGATCTATCAAATAAAGATGAAAACTTACTTGGGACAATGATAGATCTTTGTCAAATCCATTCCATCAACAACCCAGATTGAAGACCGAAATCTTCAACCATGCTTTGAGTCTGGGTCTAGATCTGGGTTTGTGTTCGAATCTAAATCCGTCCTCCTACGTGGTGCACAGTAATCTTCCTCCAAAAAACTCCAAGATTCAAGATTGAATATGCAGATCTTAATCCTAAAAATCCAGATTCAAATTTCAAATCTTCTAAAACAGGGACAAACCATACGTTGAAAGATGCCCAGCAAGGAATCCAACATTACTGCTAGATTCCTCACCAAAAATACAGATCCGTAGGAGAGAAAAAAGGAAGAAAAGGCTCTGGTGAATAGGAGAAGGACTTCGTCATTTTTTCTTCAGGGGAACGTTTTTCCTAGAGAGAGAAAAAATTGTCCCCCCAATTCTCCTGTAAGATTATGCACGGCGTGTTCCATGCACATGGCCATGGCCTTGATCTTGGCCATGTCCTTTATGAGGATAGCCCAGGCCTTCTGTTTAGGTCATGTGGGATAAGAAATTAGTTTCATTAGTTCCATGCACAAACCAAACAACTTAAAATTTTGTTACCCATTAGGGGGGCTGGATTAATGGTAGGGTGAACGTCCATTGTTGTGGAAGCCGATATAGTCGTCTCTGGCCTGGGTTGCGATCAATCCAAGTCTCCTCCTCCTTAACCCAATGCTTCAGCCTGAAGCAGTTTCCATCATAGTACTTAGGCTAGATCTTGGCTTTTGATTTGATGGGAACCTTCTTCTTCTCTAGAATTGTTGTGATGACGTTGTCGTAAGGGAGAGTCCAACTCTTTGTGGAGAGGCCACTTGATGCATCTCTTGGATGATGGTGTACCCGAGGTTGACTACCTTTTCTTTGCAAGGTGGTAGAACATAATTGTCCCATTGATCGTGCACTCCGTAGGATGTCCGGCCGGGATATGTACTTGTAAAATTATATTGAACATCATTCTCTCCTGAAGGTTGGGAACAATAAGCTTGATCTCCTTTATTGGGATGAGTCTATTTCCCACTTTAATTTTGAAGTAGTTCTCCACCATTTGGTTGGGGTTAAGCACCCTGGATGGGTCATTCTCATCGACCCGTTGAGGACAATTTTCCCGGAAGTACAACTGTAGAGGCTTAACCTCCGGGTGATCCTCCCCATTGATTGTGTACCCTATCACCCGATTGATGAACTCTGTCATTATCTCCATGTATATCCCGTTCACTCTTGTCTTGTAGATGGTCTTCGATTCTCTAGTGAAATTGGCGTAGAACTCCTCGACCTCTGTATCGTACGTCGGTTTATCCAAACATATCAAACATTCCATTCCTAATGGTTTGAAGGGTTTGAGGAAACCATTGAGGTGTAGTTGTTCCACATCCTAAGGTTTCATCACTCTGACCTCTTTTATCCTTCGGCCCTAGATATTTTTGAACGCTTCTTTGTCTTTTCCTTGAAGAAGCGTATTTTTCCCATGTCGGCAATGAAAGGGTGGTCATTTTCTGCACCATCTTTGTGCTCGATGGACCTTCCTACTTGTTGTCTTCCTTTTACCTCCTAGATATTTGCTTCATTCCAGCCATCTAAGAATCAAAGGGGCGTAGAACAGTCAGGGCAACAGTCAAGAACTTAATAATGTCAATGTGTTTTATCCTAGTTTGGATACATGTTGCTAACATTTTTTCTAGACCAACGTGATGCATGCAAAGTCACAGATTCATGTGTTTGAATGTGCGACATCGCCTTTCAATTGACTAAGCCAAAACAGTTAGCGATTAGAACACGAATGGTCATAAAACCCCTATAATCTCAACTAAAACATCACAAAGTAAAAAAAACTAGCATGCCACAATTGAACAACCAAGAAATAGGCAACAAAAGAAGTATAAGAAACCTGAAAAACAATCGTCAAACTTCATAAAAAAATTATTACCTTGTTAGGGTTTGTTGCTCTTTAACTTTGGAGAAATCCATCAATGCACTATGTCCAAAGCAATTGAATGCTTGTTTTGGTTCTACTAAGATATGTGACCAAACGATGACATTGGGATTTGAATGTTTTCTTACTAGTTTTTTTTCTAGGTGGGAGGTTTTTGTGCGATGTCGTCGATTAGGAATGCAAATGGGTAGGGTGGTCGGGTATTTATATACTCGCAGTGAAACGCTGCAATTTTGGTTCAACTTTGTAGGGTGTGTCACATAGGAATAATTAGACAAGGACTATAATGCAAAGTCGTGGATCATAGGTTTGGGCCCAGCAGAAGGGCCAAACAATTTTTGGATTAGGCCTGGACTACAGGTTATCAAATCGATATACAGGGATATCGCGATAATAATTGCTCTATACAAGATATTACCGAGTACAACCTAATATTGCACATAATAAACACTGGGCCGTATTAGAGTAGCAGCCCAATCCAAAAATAACAGTGGCCCTGGTTATTGGTGAACTGATATATCCATTTTATGTGCATAATTTAGTACTATTTTGGGTCACTTTGGTGCTCTTTTATTATCAAGATCTTGTGTTTTACCATGAAAAACTCTTAGGAGGGGTAAGAGCAACTTTACGCTCTTTTACCTCTTCTAAATGGATTTTGCGTGACAAGGGAAGAACACTGAGGCATGAAGATCGGAGGCCATTAAAGATCACATTTTAGAAGACTTATGAAGACTTGCTTCGAAGACATGAAGACCGGAGGCCATCAAAGACCATTTTTTGAAGAACTTGAATACTTGAAAAATGAGAGGAATTACAATGAAGATAAATGTTTACCACAAAAAGAAGAAAAGAAAACGAGGTTAAATTATGGCACTTGTCATCAGTCGCAATGGCCTCGTCGCGAGCCCGTTGCGAGTCGCGACCAATAGGTGGCCAAAATCTAACCTTATCCTTTTTTGAACTATAAATAGAACTCTTTTTCCTCTCATTCATATATTCTTCTTCTGCATTTTTGGTACTGTTCTAAACCTTATTTTCTTCCATTTTCATCTTTGAATTCTCTTGTATTATGCTTGGTTGTTTAGAATTAATTAGTATGAACTCTTGTAGCTAAATCTAGTTCTTGGGAACAATTGATTGAAGCTTCCAAACTTATGTAGTAAGATTCTATGTTTGGTCATTTATGAACATTTATTGGAGAGAATTTATTATGCCATTAATGTTGTGTTTTACCTCATTTATAACATGGGTTGTTTGAGTATATGAAATGTTTGTAAGATTGAAAGGTTAGAGTGTTAGGAAAGTTGTAAATTTCTTAACTCATTTGATTTGGAAATCCAAAAGCATGGATTTAGAACTTCTTGTGTATAATGTGTGGTAACTTGCTTGATGATTATGTTAATGTGGTTTTTTTTCATATTTTTCACATAAATGCAAAGAAAGGTTGAACCTTGAATGTTTTTTATTCTAAGTTTAACCTAATAAATTCTTTGTATGGTTAAATGACAATGTCTTTCGTAGAAGGCTTGTTGTTATCAAACCTCTGGTCCTTTGGGTGAAATGCCATTGATGAAAACCCCCCTGTGATGTTGTTTGTCTAGGGTGGTCATCAATGAGGTTTGTAAATGGTCGTTGTTTGTCTTTGCAAACTACTTTTAAGGAGGAATGAATGTTGATCTTTGAATGAAAAGTGAGAACATTTCCCATAGACAATAAATGTAATTGAATGAGTGAATGAATCAATGAGCTATATGATTGAAGTGGAAGTCAACTACCCTCAAGGCTCCGTTAAATATCATTTACATCGTATCTTTAGTTGTAGTGCATGATTAGCATAGTTCTTTTTCTTTGCTAGTTGTTGTATTTCAATTTGATAACTTAGGATAAAAAACTAACCCCCCCCCCTTTTACATGCTTTTATATGTATCTGTGTATGTATATGCATAGTATGTTTTCTCCTATATATGTTTAAACACTTGAAAAGATCCATCTTCTCGTGCACAACCCTGACTTGCCACTATCTACTTAATTGTAGATAGGAAGAACTAGGGCTTAAAAGTATTAACTTTGAGAATTTTGGTGCCACTGCTGGGGAAGAGGCATTTATTTTCAAGTGTTTGGGCTTATTATGTGAGATTATATGCTAATTGCAAATATTTGTTAGTTTGCCTTTATTTTGACTTCTTAGTTGATTTTCCATTTTCACTTGGCTTGGATATGTATTGTTTGAGTTCTTGGTGTATGGTTTTTACGCAATCTACTTCATAAGAGCCCCTACACTATGACCCCGAGTTAGAGTTGAATTTGAGATGGGCTAGGAGTCTTTCTTTGGAAAGTGTGAATAACACCCCTTCTAGTGACCATTTTGTGGATACATCTTCCTCTATGGAACATCAACTTGAGCATGAAGATGATCATCTGGGAGGGAGACCTCAACATCCTCCTCTCCAAGGGTGAGCTCCTCCTTCCTACCAAAGGGAGATTCCTTTGGGGCAAGATTTGTTAAGAGACATCATGGCCCCAAACCTCGATCAACAACCAATATTCACTAAGTATCCCATGGTTAGACCGAACGGGCACTTTGAGCTAAAAACTGGGTTCATCAACATGCTACTCATCTTCCTTGGCATGCAAGGGGAGATTGCCAACAAACACCTCACCTAATTTCACTTGTTGTGTGGTGGTATGGTCCCCCCATGGAGTGGATGAAGAATTCTATAAGTTTGTGGCATTCTCATTCACACTAAGGAATGGTGCAAGAGATTGGCTCCACTACCTACCGCCCAAGAGCATCAAGAGTTGCTCGATATGAAAATGAAGTTTCTAGCCAAATACTTCTCGGCCTCTAGATCTTCCGCCTTGAAGAAGGACATAAGAAACATCCTCCAATGGCATGAAAAATCTCTCTTCAACTATTGGGAGAGGTTCAAGAAGCTTCTTGCAAGTTGCCCTTACCATAGTTATTCAGAGGGGAATTTGGTTTATTACTTCTACAATGGCCTTATTGATGAAGATCAAAGGTTAGTAAGAAGTTCTTGTGGTGGCACCTTTGGGAACAAAACATCCCCCGAGGCTATGCAATTGTATGAGGAGCTAGAAGAAGAATCAAGAAACTTTAGCTCAAGGGCCGATTTGAGAAGGAGAAATCCAATGCCTGCAGGTAACTCTTCAAATAGTGGGAAGCTCAAGGATCAAGTCTCGACCCTTGCATCCATTGTGAAATCTTTGGTGACAAAGCCCGAAAATGCGCCACATGTTAAATCATATTAAATTTGTTACTTGGTGCATCCTATGGACACTTGCCCTACTTTACAAGAAGACTATGTTGAGGAGATAAGTGCCATGGGAAATCAAGGGAATCAATACTACCAAGGAAACAATGGATATCAAGGTGGGCAAGGCTACCAACCTCCATTTTTTAACCTTTATCCCCCCTTCACAAGATGGAAAGAGTAGTGGAGTTTCCTCCCTATGTGTCGGAGCCACCGCTCCCGGATGTTCTAAAAGACAAACAAAGGAAGGAATCCAACAAGGACATCTACGAAGTCTTTCGTAGGTGTGAGGTAAATATCCCTCTTTTGAATGCAATTGAACAAATTCCTAGCTATGTAAAAATTTTGAAGGAATTGCGTGTAGTAAATAGAAAACAAAAAATGAAGAACAAGCTTAAAAATGGGAGAAGTGAACATGTCTCTGGTTTGTGCCAAAGGGAGTTACCCCTTATATGCAGCGATCCCGGTATGTTCATAATCCCTTGCATGATAGGAAATAAACATTTTGAAAAAGAAATGCTTGACTTAGATGCATCAATAAATGTTTTTCATTATTCTTTGTATGAAAGCCTCAATCTTGGTACTTTGCACAAAACCGGGGTGGTGATCCAACTAGCCGATCGTTCTAGTGCGTACCCTAAGGGTATCGTCGAGGATGTGTTGGTTAGGGTGGATAATATTCCCTGTGGATTTTTATTTCCTGGGCATGGAGCATGATAAACGTTCCGCTCCAATCTTTTTGGGGAGGCCATTTTTGAAGACCTCTAGGACCATGATTGATGTGAATAACCGTACCCTCACTATGGAATTTTATGGGATTAAAGTAGAGTTTAGCATAAATGGCTCTATAAAGTATCCTCTTGAAGAGTATCCTTGCCATGCTATTGATTTTGTTGACAATGTTGTGCAAGATGTTTTTAAATTGAGTGGTGATGATTCCTTGTTAGTCTCTTTTGAAAATGATGTTGAAAATGCATGTCTTGTGTATTCCATAAGTACTAACTTGAAGGAAAGCATTGAGGAGTTAAGCATTCTTGAAGATGTGGTGCAAAGTCCCAACCCTCTAGTCTTAGAGGAACCTAAAGAACCAAATTTCCTCCCATCACTTGTGAAAGCTCCGGTGATTGAGCTTAAACTGTTGCCAAGTGACCTCAAGTACACATTTCTTGGGGAAGGAGAGACGCTTCCGGTCGCCATTTCAAGAAAGCTCACCAAGGAGAGCAATTGGATGGACTATTTCTGACATCAAAGGAATAAGTCCATCCACTTGCATGCATAGAATCTTGTTGGAAGAAGATGCAAGACCCATCCAGCAACCCCAACGACATTTAAACCCACCTATGATGGAGGTGGTGAAGGCAAAAATCCTCAAGTTACTCCAAGCGGGCATGATCTATCCAATCTTAGATAGCAAGTGGGTGAGTCAAACTCAAGTTGTACCCAAGAAGAGTGGGGTGATGGTGGAAAAATGAGAAGGGTTAAATTGTACCCACTCGAGTTCAAAACGGGTGGCGCATTTGCATTGACTACCAGAGGCTAAATGCGGAAACCCAAAAGGATCACTTCCCGTTGCCATTCATTGATCAAATACTTGAGAGGTTAGCAAGCCACTCCTATTTCTTTTTGGATGGGTACTCGGGATATTTTCAAGTGGCTATCACCCCGGAAGACCAAGAAAAGACCACCTTCACGTGGCCCTTTGGTACGTTTGCTTACTAGTGTATGCCTTTCGGGTTATGTAACGCCCCGCAACTTTCAAAAGGTGTATGGTAAGAATTTTCTCAGAATTTTTTGAAAATTTTGTCAAAAGTATTCATGGATGATTTCACCATTCATGGTAAATCTTTTGACAACTGTTTAGCAAATTTGGCACAAGTTCTTAAACGTTGCATTGATACTAATCTTGTGTGAAATTCTGAGAAGTGTCATTTTATGGTAGAGCAATGCATTATCTTAGGCAATGATGTCTCCTCTAAGGGTATTGAGGTTGACAAGGCAAAGATAGACACAATTCAAACTTTGCCTTATCCTACTAATGTGCGTGAAGTGCGCTCTTTTCTTGGCTGCGTGATTCTATTGCCAATTCATCAAGGACTTTTCGAAGATAGCATCTCCTTTATGCAAGTTGTTGCAAAAAGAGGTGGAATTTGTTATGGATGAGGGTTGTAAATTGGTCATCGATACATTGAAACGAAGGTTATTTTTGGCCCCTATTATACAACCCCTGGAGTGGTCATTGCATTTTGAGATTATGTGCAATTCTAGTGATTATGCCATTGGAGGGGTGCTTGGTCAAAGGGTGGGGAGGGCGCCTCACGCCATCTACTACACACCCATGTCTCTCAATGAAGCCCAAAGAAACTATTCCACCACCGAAAAAGGAGTTGCTAGCAGTGGTATTTTCTTTGGAAACTTTTTAATCTTACTTGCTTGGTACAAAAGTTATTATGTACACTGACCATGCTGTGCTTCGTCATTTAGTGACGAAGAAAGAAGCCAGGCCAAGATTGATTAGGTGGATCCTGCTCCTCAGTGAATTTGAGTTAGAGGTGCGAGATAAGAAGAGAGTGGAGAACCTCGTGGCTGATCACCTTAGCCGGTTGGCACCCTGCCAAGATAGTGGGGTAAATCTATTAATGAAGGAGTAACTACGGGAGGAGTTCCCCAATGAACAATTGTTCGCTATCAGGGACCTCTAACCATGGTATGCCGACATTGTGAACTTTCTTGTCTCTGGTAAATTTCCTCCTCACTTTTCTAAAGCACAGAAAGATAAGCTAAAGAGCGATGCTAAATATTATGTGTGGGATGATCCCTTTTTATGGAAACATTCTCCGATAATGAAGTGCACTCAATTCTCACTTTTTGTCATTCTCATGCATGCGGCGGTCATTTTGGAGCTAAAAGGACCGCTAGGAAACTCTTAGAAAGTGGTTTTTATTGGCCTACTTTGAATAAGAATGCATACATATATTGTAAGGCTTGTGACAAGTGCCAAGGAGTAGGAAATATCTCATCCAGAAATGAGATGCCCCAAAAAGCTATGCTATATTGTAAAATCTCTGATGTTTGGGGTATTGACTTCATGGGACCTTTCCCTAGTTCTTATGGCTTTACATATATTCATCTTGCCGTTGATTGTGTGTCGAAGTGGGTTGAAGAAAAACCCACTAGGACTGACGATTCAAAAGTGGTTGCAGAATTCCTGAAAGATAACATCTTCTCTAGGTTTGGGGTACCCCGAGCCTTGATTAGTTACCGTGACACCCATTTTTGCAATCGGACCATAGAGGCACTCTTAAAGAAGTATGGTGTGACTCACAAGACATCCACTTCCTATCACCCATAAACCAACAGGCAAGCCAAAGTTTTCAATTGGGAAATCAAGTCCATCCTTAAAAAATGGTTAGCCCTAACTGGAAGGATATTAGTACTCGGTTCAATGATGCCTTGTGGGCGTATAGGACGGCATACAAGACACCAATCGATATGTCACCATACTGGTTAGTGTTTGGTAAGCCCTGTCATTTACCGGTGGAAATTCAACATAAGGCTTACTGGGCGGTCAAAGAATTCAATCTTGATATAGATTAGGCCGTCTTGCATAGGAAGTTACAATTGGATGAACTGGATGAGATCCAGATGGAGTCCTTTGAGAACGCCGAAATCTATAAAGAGAAGACAAAGGTATGGCATGACAAGATGATTATTAGGAGGGAATTTGACGTTGGTCAAAAGGTCCTCCTATTCCAATCCCACCTTTGCCTATTCCCATGTAAGTTGAGGTCCTGATGGATTGGTCCTTTTTAGGTAGTTAAGGTATTCCTGCATGGTGCGGTGGAGATTCTAGATCGAGCTAAGTCCAATACATTCAAATGAAAAAATGAGGCTAAATGTGTGGAAAAAGGTGAGATGTAAGCCGAAAAAAAAACATGACGTGTGGCTAGGATGAAAATCCGAAAGGGCTCCTAGGAAAAATGAGAGAAATTGAAAAACGTTAAGTGTTCACTCAGTTGCCAGTGTTGGAGTCATAAGGTTGCGGTAGCCATACGGATAGATCGGGTAGCTTGACATCTTGAGGACCTCTTGGGAGTGGAAAATTTAGCGGGAAAAGTTGAACTGGGTTATGAAACTCTTAATCGTTGATATACTTCGTTTTTAGGTTGATAGCTTGATATAAAGTGAAGCATGTGTTTTGAACCTTGTACATCTCTTTATCTTCATCTTATACCATTGGATTTGGGATTGTCAATTCGAGATTTGGAGATTTTTTAGGGATATCAATGAATTGATGGGTTGATATGGTTTGGGTAGATTTAGGAATGGGGATTGTGGGAAACTTCTCACTTGACCTTAACATTGGGATGTGTGATATTGAGAGTTTTGTGAGGTATTAACTTGGGGGAATAGTAGTTAGGATGTGCATACGTCATTTCCTTCGTATGCTTGGATCTTTTCTTACTCAAGGGCCAGTAAGGTTTAAGTGTGGGAAGGTTTGATATGTCCATTTTATGTGCATAATTTAGTACTTTTTTGGGTCACTTTGGTACTCTTTTAGTATAAACAGCTTGTTTTTTACCTTGAAATCCTCTTAGGAGGGGTAAGGGCAACTTTACGCTATTTTACCTCATCTAAGTGGATTTTACGTGACAAGGAGTAATAATGACCGGAGGCCACTAAATGACAATGTCTTTGGTAGAAGGCTTGTTGTTATCAAACCTCTGGTCCTTTGGGTGAAATGCCATTGATGAAAAACCCCTATGATGTTGTTTGTCTAGGGTGGTCATCAATAAGGTTTGTAAATGGTCGTTGTTTGTCTTTGCAAACTACTTTTAAGGAGGAATGAATGTTGATCTTTGAATGAAAAGTGATAACATTCTCCATAAACAATAAATGTAATTGAATGAGTGAATGAATCAATGAGCTATATAAAGTTTGGAAGTGGAAGTCGACTGCCCCCAAGGCTCTGTTAATTATCATTTACATCGTATCTTTAGTTGTATTGCATGATTAGCATAGTTCTTTTGCTTTGCTAGTTATTGTATTTAAAATTGATAACTTAGGATAAAAAACCAACCAAACCCCCCCCCCCCCCCTCTTTGTTTACATGCTTTTATATCTATCTATGCATGTATATGCTTAGTATGTTTTCTCCTATATATGTTTAAACACTTGAAAAGATCCCTCTTCTCGTGGACGACCCCGACTTGCCATTATCTACTGAATTGTAGATAGGAAGCACTAGGGCTTAAAAGTATTAACTTTGAGAAGTACAACGATGACCTCCCATGAATAAAAAGCACAAAATCCCCATGTCGCTTTAATGTCTTTGCTACCGAGTCCAAAACAATGCTAGATCGACGTCGCAATAATGGATTGCAGGCTGTTTACCCCAAATTGCATACTCTACGTTGCATACTCACAGCAAAAATTATTCATGCACTGGGCATTACGAAAATCTGGGGAAATTACACTATGGCACAAACTTCCGTGGTTGTTACTGTATGTTAGAGACATTCACCCAAACAAAACAACAAATGTTTCATATGGAAATTATGCGTACTGTCTTATAGGCATGCAAACTTGGGTAATCTTCCAGTTTTTTTATAGTATTCCATTAATACTATAGCAATAAATGTTATGGGAATGAACATTTCTGCCAAATATATATGATCACATGAAATTTTATATTCTAGGTTTTTAAAAAATACAATAGTAATAAAATTCCATCCTTCAATTTTTACAATGTGCCAGTACGTGGTCTAGAGTAAATTGTAGATGATTACTTAAAAGTATACGATTGGCGGTTGCAAATTTTGTGGAAGTCTATGGGGAAATATAAGACCAGTTTCTTTATTACTATCGGTTATTATAAGTTTGACTGTATATGGATGACACTGCTTCTTTTCGGGAAAATTGGAATCGAGTTTGGGACCACACGTTGTCTTTTTTTATTTATACACTTAGGGCCCTCCAAGAAACTGGGAGATGTCAAAATGCAAATTTGGATATAAGCTTATGTAATTCCCATTGTCACTACCACCATGTTCAAATTTGGCCTTGAACCAGTCACTGGAAAGGGCCCAAATTATTCACAGACAGGGCATTACTAAACTCTGGGGAAATTACACTGCGGGCCAAACTTCCTTGGTTGTTACTGTGTGTTAAGAGACATTCACCCAAACAAAACGACAAATGTTTGATGTGGAAATTATGCGTACTGTCTTACAGGCATGCAAACCTGGGTAATCTTCTGGGTTTTTTTTATAGTATTCCATTAATATTGTAGTGAGAAACGTTATGGGAATGAACATTTCCGCCAAATATATAGAATCACATGAAATTTAACATTCTAGGTTTTTTATTTTTGAAATATAACAGTAATAAAATTCCACCCTTCAATTTTTACAAAGCACCAGTACGTGGTCTGGAGTAAATTGTAGATGATTACTTAGAAGTATACGATTATCGGTCGTATGATCTTGTGGTTGTCTATGGAGAAATATAGACCATTTTCTTTATTACTATCAGTTATTATAAGTTCGACTATATATGAATGACACAGTTTCATTTTGGAACAATCGAAATCGAGTTTGGGACCACATGTTTTTTTATTTTTTCACTTAGGTCCCTCCAAGAAACTGGGAGATGTCGAAATGAAAAATTAGATATATTTTATTATTTTATTCAATCTTTGACGACAGTGTTGTCCCAATTTATGCATAAATGGGTCGATAGAAGGGCCCGGGACCTCTAAATGGAGATTTTTATGACAAATTTCAATTATTACACTATGGCCACATATGTGGTGTCGCACACATGTCGCATGGCACGATAGATATAACGAATAGCCAGCGACATCGATCATTTTGAAATTTCTAGTGGGAACCAAAAATTTCAGACGAAAATTTGAAATAAACTTTCCCCCCAAACCTATTTTTCATTTCAATAACTATCACCACTAATACTCATTTCCATCTCCAATACATATCCCACCCACCTTATCCATTCACACCATATTGACAGAGCTCATTCAAATAGATTCCTTCAATCATCAACAAGTATCAAAGGAATGGAGCAGCTAGGTTCAAATTTATTGAGGTACTTTTCAATCTTTTACATGTTCCTTTAGCAAATTTGTTACCATATATACCTTCTATATGTTTTTTTCATCATTCATGGAGATCAAAGAATTTCATGACTGGTGAATCATTGTGTCACATGTTATATACTGTATGTTATGTTGGTTACCAATAAGATGACATGTTTATAAACAGTGAGAAAATGGCTTAGCTTCGGATGAACAGAATATGAATGTGCGACGTCAGTCATTAATCACTCAGTATGATACAATAACGAGTTAGAATTGACATTGCAGAGGTGAGGAATTGTTGATTTAGCCATTAATATCAATGAATATCTGAATTCGGTTTTAAATCGATCTCTGCGACCTTGGTATTTATGAGTCTGACATCGCTTTGATACTGATTAGTTACTATTTCCATATTGCAAATAATGTCATGTGTATTGGTAGTAAAATGATCAAATGGAGTTATCAGTGGATTCTACCATGGACGTAGTTGGCTTCTCACCGGTCGCCTTAGAAATATGAATGTCGTACAACACAGAAAATGGAAGTTAAATGCAATTATTGTTTCAATTTTATAACTACCTTATGTATTTTAAGATATTGTTACATTTATTTGTAATATACTAGTATGTCACAATTTTGTTGGTTCAAATGAACTTTTCAGTTAATGATTCCCACAATAATTGGACAACAATTGAGTGTTGTATGATGTTCAACCATTACTCGATTTATCACATTATTTATAACATGTAACATCTATCGAAGATCACTTGTTTGTGCCATCGAATATTTGTTCTTATAATATTTTAAAAGAAATTAGAGCTGACCGAATAAACCGCGACATCACATTAACTAGCTCGGAAATGGCATATTAGCAACGTCACATAGACCGGCATCAATTTTTTTGTGACGTCGGACAAACAAAACGACGTTGGTTTTTTAGCGGTCCATGTCATGATGGACAAGGTGTGGGTCCCTCACTATGTGTGATATTGCTTCTTAGCAACTCTGACATTGCCCGTACTTTGAACAACATTATAACGCACTTCCTTCACCATCGGCTGCTATATTCCATTCATCGACGTCGCAAGGTTCATGATGTCGATGTCATATTCGACAAAGTCACAACTGTGGTATCATAACATCGGCCTTCTTCCATGTTATGATGTCGGTCTCAATTCATACCGATGTTGGTCTCAAAACTGAGGTAAAAGGAACTATTTACATCGTTTTTAAACCAAGGTAAAAATTATGCTTTTTACTACACCCACATTTACCTCGATTTTTCAGGGGATGAAAACCAAGGTAAAAAGCATTGAAAAACCAAGGTAAAAAGCATTGAAAAACCAAGGTAATAGGTGTTGTCCCTTGTAATGTTACTTGAATATGAAATGGCGTTACAATAATATCATAGCTAAAGAACATCAGGCCGCGCAATCTCGTCATTGTGGTGGTTCTTCATCCTTGGGGCCTTCTCGGGCCTCGAGGCATAGATAATTTATGATATAATATTTTTTCTTTGAATTCTTCAAGTACTATATTCATTTTGTTCTAGCTTATGGAAGTTGTTGCATATTGTTTTCAATAATACGAAACATTATGCTTTATGTGTTTTCGCTTGCGTGATAATTTTTTGCTTGTGATATTTATCTCTTTTCCATTTGTTGATATCCTTCTGGACATATTTGTCCTATAGTATGCAAAATTTGATATTTTACACAGTGCGAAGTTGCAAGATTTATTGCTTGCTTCTGTCATTTTTTTGTATTGTGCAATGCTGCAAGATCTATCTCTTGCTTTTGTCTCTGTTTTGTAGGATTATTGATAGCGGGCGGTCGTCGCACCCCTATGCAAAGATAATTTATAAGCCCTTTTTGCTTACTTTCTACAACTAGGTAGATAGCGGCAAATCGGGGTCGTCCAAGGAGAAGAGGGATCTTCCTAAGCGCTTAAGCACAAATAGTTAATATTATGCTAGGAGTAGATATATATACACACACATAAAAGCAAGTAAAATGGGGGGGGGTTTGGTTGGTTGGTTGTTCCTAAGTTACGAAAGTAAAAAGACAAGATAACTAGCAAGGTCAAGTGACTATGCTAATCATCAAACAAAACTAAGAAAAGGGGTTTTAAAACTACAAAGATAAAGCCTTGGGGGCAATGGATATCCACTTCCAAACCTAATGTAGATCATTGAACCATTCACTCATCCTATCGCATTCCTTACTTGGCTTAACATTAACATACCTCTCTAGAAAGAATCACAACACGTTATGCACAAGAAGTTCTAAGTTCACATTCATAGATTTTCATGCAAAGGAGCTACGGAATTCGTCACATTCCTAACACCTAACCAATTCAATCATACAAACACTCCCTATTCTCAAACAACTCATGGCACAAATGAAGTGAAACACACCATCAAGAATACATAAATGCTAAATAACAAATGCTTCAAGGATGAATTAAAATCATCTATTCAATACTTCAACTACTTGTTGTGAAGATAAATCTTCCATCCTTCTTAGTTCGTAGTTTGCAAGAGTGAATTCGACATCTCTTGTCAAACCTCACCAATGGTAAATTCCATTGAAGGAGACTATGGCTCCCAACCTTGAGCAACAACTAATGTGCATCACCTATCTGGTGGTTGGGCCTAATGGGCATTTGAGCAAAAGTCCAGGTTGATACACTTGCTACCTTCATTTCTTGGTAGACATTGGAAGAACGCCAACAAACATCTCTCTGAATTCCACATGGTGTGTGGTGGTATGATTCCCGAAGGAGTAGATGAATACATCTACAAGTTGAAGGCTTTCCCATTCTCATTGGGATGCTACAAGGGACTAGCTCCACTGCCTACCACCCGAGAGCATCACCACTTGGCTTAAGATGAAGAAGAATTTTATCGCCAAGTACTTCTCGGTCTCAAAGTCCACCGCCTTCACATTAGCAACATCCTCCAATGGCAAGAAGAGTTATCTATGACTATTGGGAGGGGTTTAAGAAGCTTCTCTCAATTTGTCCTTATCATAGCTATTCGGAGGGAGATTTTGTGTACCACTTTTACAATGGTCTTTTTGATGAGGAGCAAAGGCTAGTGAGGGGATCTTGTGGTGGTTCTATTGGGAACAAGACTTCGGGGGAGGATATGGAGCTCTATGAGGAGTTAGCTAGGGAATCGAGGAATTTTAGAGTAAGATTCGATTTGAGAAGACAAATCCCTACAAAAGTGCTCCCTCCAACAATGGAAAGCTAAAAGAACAAGTCTCGATACTCACTTTCATGGTCAAGGCTTTGATGACACAATCTGGCTACAAACCACATGTGAAATCTTGCGAGATTTGTTCTTCACCACATCCTACGGATGCATGCCCGAGTTCGCAAGATGATCATATGGTAGATGTGAATGTCGTGGGTTTTCAAGGAGGCCAAGGATACTAAGGTGGGAAAGGCTATCAAGGAAATCAAGGGCACTAAGGTAGCCAAGGCTACCAAAATTGGCCTTACAATGTGGGTAATTGAGATTAGCCGAATCTCCGGTATGGAAATTCACATGGAGGTTAAAATACTCAACCTTATTGCCCTCCTCAACAATAATACCGGCCTTTGCAAAAAAATTTCCCAAGGCTCCAAGATAAACCCTATGATCAAGGCGAGAGTTTGGGGTTGTCAAAATATGAAGTGATGCAAGCCATTGGGAGAATGAGTATAAGTGTTGAGATGGGTGACAAACTCCAAGAGAAGGCCGAGTCAAGTATCACGAACTTGAAGACTCAAGTGAGCCAAATAGCTCAAGCCTTGAATCAAATGGAGACATGGGGAAAAGGCAAACTTCCTTCCCAACCAGAGCTCAACCCTCAACAAAATGTGAGTGGAATCTCATTGAGGAGGGGAAAGGAAGTGAAAAATCCCCAAACCAAGATTGTTGTTGAGCGGGTTATTAAAAAAGAGGAAGATATTGAGAAGGAGGACGAGGAGTTGGCCAAAGAGAAGGTGAACAAGGGAAAGGAAATTAAGGAGGGGACCATTGTGCCACGGTTGGGATCAAACCCCGAGACCTCATCCCCTCCTCACAAAAGAAAAAAAGTAGCGGAGATACCTATTTATGTGCTGGGGCCACCATTTTCATAGTCATTGAAGGATAGGAGAGCAAAGGAGGACAACTAGGACACCTATGAAGTCTTTCGTAGATGCAAGTTAAACATTCCACTCTTGAATGCTATAAATCAAATTCCTAGGTATGCTAAGTTTCTTAAGGAATTGTGTACCGTTAACAGGAAACAATAATTGAAGAGTAATAAAAATAGTGGAAAGAGTGAATATGTCTCCACCATGTTTGATGATGAATTACCTCCTAAATGTGATGTTCCGTGAATGTTTACAATCCCTTCTGTGATTGGAGGAAATGTGTTAGCAAGGCCATGCTAGATTTAGGTGCTTCCATTAATGTGATACCATATTCCTTATATGAGAGTCTAGATCTAGGCATGTTGCATAAAACCTAGATTTTTATCCAACTAGCCAATCATTCTAGCACGTACCCAAAAGGTATTGTGAATGATGTGTTGGTGAAGGTGGGCTCTTTAACATTCCCCACCAATTTTTACGTTCTTGAAATGGAGGGTGGTAATCATGCTAAACCTATTCTCTTAGGTAGGCCATTTTAAAAAACTTCAAGAACAATAACTAATGTTCATAAAGGAACCTTAACCTTGGAGTTTAATGGGGGGAAAGTAGAATTTGACTCAAACAAGTTTATTGAGCAACCTAGTAAATACCATTCTTACCAAGCTATTGATGTTGTTAATGATATAGAGCAAGATGTGTTTGAGCCCAAAGATGTTAATTCCTTGAATGTTTCCTTAGATGATGATGTGAAATATGCTTCTATTGCAAATGTTGTTAGTACTAACTTAAAGGAAAGCAACGATGATGATGACTCTCTTGGGGAGGCAACCTCCAACAACCCTCATGTATCCATGGGAAAGTTGACCAAAGTAGGTTTCCTTCTTTCTCATGAGAAGACTTTGGTGGTAGAGTGCAAACCACCACTGAAAGTTCTTAAATACTCATTGCTTAGAGGAGAAGAGAAACCGATGTTTACTCATTCAATTGAGATTACCATGGAGCAAAGAGGGGAGTTGTTGAGAATGTTAGAAGAACACGAGGAAACCCTAACCATAGTGCGCCAAGTCTTGTTTGGGGATAATGTGGATCTCAAATGTTTTTTCTAGATTGAGGAAGGAGACCGAGCACCTTGGCTCATTTTGTTAATAACTCCAAGTAGGGGAGTAAGTTATGCCGACAACATTAAACAAACTTAGTTTTGATCATTCGGATCTCTGTCGATGTTGTTTCAATTTGATTTTTCATCGTTGATTTTTGTTATTTTATCTTGTTCTTTTCACAGTTGTGTTTTTCCATGGTTTTGTAGCAAATTGAGGCACATTGCATTGGATTGATGAAGGAAGGAAGGCTTGGAGAAAGGAAGAAAGGCTTGGAAAGTGGGTAATGTTGAAATTTTTTTCTAAGTATGGGAAGCTCTGTTGTTTACGAGTTGCTAACCATGCTTTGCGAGTTACGAAGAACATGGGAACTTTTCAGTTCCCAGTCAAAGTTATTCGCGAATTGCAAAATAGGCATTGCGAGTCACGATGAGAATCAGAAATCTTTCTGAAATTTTGCAAGTCTCAATCAATGTTCTTCACGAGTCGTGAAAGTATATTCTATCGTGATCGCAATGGAATTCAAATATTTTTGACAGCATTTGAGCTCCCAGTAGCCACATTTTTGCGGGTCGCAAATTAGATGTTGCGAGTCGTGAATGTCTATTTGCGAGTCATGATGTTTTGTTCGCAATCACGATGGAAATCAGAACTTTCCTGAAAATTTTTGAAGCCCCAAATGAAGTTTTTCTTGGCTCACGAACCCTCTTCCACGAGTTTTGAAGGTAATGTTGACTTAATGGGTGATTTGACTTATGATTTTGCGAGTTGTGAATACTATTCAAAGTGTTTTAAAACAGGCAGAACCTTCCATATTCATCGGCCTTTTTCAAGTTTTACGCCGTCCTCCTCTTTGAGCCACCACATCTCCACCATTGCAACAAGCAATCAACCTCCCATAACACTGGAATCATCCCCCTACATTCCCTATCCTTCCTCAATCCACAAATCTTCACAAATCCGGCCAAATTCTACTAAGAACCTGAAACCCTTGGTTTTGGGGATTTTTAAATTTCAAGTGAATAGGGTTAGGATTCCTTGTAGGCTCAATATATCCATCATCCTACATATCTAATTGGTACATTTCTTCACCTTTGTGCTCTTGAATTGTAATATTTATGAACATGGTGATTTTTGTGATCTTATGAAGTTGTGGGATTTTTGGAATTATTTGTGAAAGTCTTGTGGTATGGATTTGAAATGTTGGCATGTTGAATATAATTTGATATTGATATCCAATTGTTGAATGATACTTAGACTAGTTTAGCTTTGGGCATGAATGTTAGAATTTTGGACTTGTTGATATTAGCTAAACATGGTGATAAGTAGAGATGATCATACTTCTAGAATATTGCATATATGATGTTTTGCTATATGATGATCTCATATTCGTTGAAAATTACAATGTATGACCTAGATTGGTGAAATAGGACATAATTATGGAATAATTTCTCTACCAATGCAATTATGTTGAAGTTTACATGTTTGAGCATTTGCGTTTTCTTGCATCCTTATAGTGGCTTTTTTATGATTGTAGTGTGTCACCTACATCATTTTTACTATGATTTCTAAATTCTATAATGGTTCTTGGATGTTGATCACTATGTGTTACATACTTTTGTAAGAGAATGTCTTGGAGATGATTGCATGATTTTTTTTCCATTTTGTGCGTTGAACATTGTTTACTGTGTTGATAGACATGCCTCCAAAGAGACCTAGAGTTACTTGAGTGGTGAGCGCATCAACTCCACCTCCACCTCCCCCACCGATTCCGAAGCCGACCCCAATTCTACTTTCATACTGCTTCATGGGTTTTCGCCACATCACTGGCGCCTATGCAGAGAGGTGGGATTGCTTGGTCATGGGGAAGATTTAGGAGACCTGCTTCATTGATAAGGGAGCATTGGAGACTATCAGGCTCAAGCAGTCGGTTCACTGCCTTCTCACAAAAGGAGTATTGGCTGGTTCATGGGAAAGAGTGCCCCAACTTACCGATGATACATGCTGGAGTTCTTCTCCACTGTTTGACTATACCGCTCAAGGAATCAGGAGCCATGTGAGCCATTCCTCTTATTCCACCTCGATGACGTCCCTTGGGAGATAACTATATCATATATTGAGGCAGCATTTGGGTGAGAGACGGTGGATATTAGGGAGAGGTTGTATCTGATAATCCCGAACCGCATCATCCAAGAGGATATCCAATTTTTATACAACATCACAAGCAGGGTTAGGGACCAAAAGGATAAGAGCAATTTCATCATCCATCTGGCTTTCTAATTTGTGCATCGATTCTTGGCGAGCATATTGTTCTGTCAGGAAAAGCCAACAAACGTGACCAATGAGGCAATCAAGCACTTATGGCAGCTGACAAGCGAGGGCATGAGTTATGGGAAGTGGGACGAGCTATGGGTTGGCAGAGTTATCAAAGTTTCCGAGAAGGTGAAGGGGGAGATCTTCATGGAAGGCATGATCAACTCCTGGCAACGCATTTAGACCTCATCGTCCTAGATAGTTTTCAGCATTTGGATAGAGGTTCGCCATACCTCATCACCATGGGGAGTATGAAGAAATTCCATCTGATTGATACTACAGCTACTCCAGGCATGTACCACAGGCTGTATGGGGAGAGGAGTGTCGCATTTATAAATCTCCCCCAAATCTAGTGAACCAAGCTAGAGTTTGATGCACCAATTGATGACTTGCGATAGACTCGGGTTCACTATACTGGAATGGCTTTGAGCGGGAGCTTCAAAACCTACCTCCACTACCAGTTCAGACTGAGGAGGACGCTCTTTTATTCACTTCGACTCAGGATAGACCACATTCTCCGCCTCAAAAGGGGTCCAAGCTAATGCACGAGAACCACGTGCACAATCAGTTTCCTCTACTGCCCTAAGATTTCTATGCATGTTTGATGCAGACAGTGGAGGTTGGCTAGCGTAAGCAGGATGAGCACAACTTGTTCGTCTAGCAGAGCTTGATGGAGATGGGTGAGAAGATCGATCATCTCTCATCCAACATATATGAGATGCAGTCCCACTTTGGTGGTGTGCCAGGCCCTGATTTCAGAGCAGCAAGGCAAAGGGAGCTGCGACAGAGGAACGAGGATCGGTTGGCCCAGTGGAGATGGCGGTTCTTCTTCCCAGGAGTAATTGTGAGCTATTTTCCACTCTTCACTTTAATTCATGTTTCTTTTTTCCTGTTTTGTCTACATTAAGGGCAATGTAGTGTTTTCAGTGTGGGAAGGGGATTTAGCATTAGACTTGCTTTGATTTCCAATGTTTTTAGTTTTGGATGTTTTTGTTTTGGGATGTTTTTTGATGCTTTTAGTAGCTTTGACATTCGGAATGCTTTTTGCTACTTTGGATTGGAAAAAAAACTTAAGATTGAATTTTTAAAAAAATTGAAAAAATAGAAAATGAAAAAGAAACAAAAATAAAAAGCAACCCGCTAAGTTGAAAACCTGAGAGGGAAATTTAGGCAACATTGGGGGCCTGGATAGGATGAAAACCCGAAAGGTCGGCCTAGGAAAAATTGAGAGGCTAAATGTGTGGGCGAGATGTGAGCCAAAGAAATATGATGTGTGGCTAGGATTAAAACCTAAAAGGGCTCCTAGGCAATATAAGAGAAAGAGCAAAATAAAAGAAAATTAAAATTTTTGTCAGTGTTGGAGTCATAAGGTTGCCATTGACATATGTATGGTTCGAATAGCCTAACATCATAGGACTTCTTGGGAATTAGTAACTTAGAGGAGAAAATGAAGTAGGATTATGAAATTCTTGACTCTTGGTATGCTTCATTTTTGGGTTGATATATTGGAATAGAGTGAAGTATGTGTTTGAACCTCCTATATGGTTTTGACTTCATTTTCTTCCATTGGCTTTGGGATTATCAGTTCGGGATTTAGACATGTTTTTATGGGTAATAGTGAATTGATAGGTGGTAGGTTTAGGTAGATGTAGGAATGGGGGTTGTGTGTGAAAAAAAAATTCTCATTTGAACTTGTATTTTGGAATTTATGATATTGAGAGTTTTGTGAAATTTTGATTGGAGGAATAATAGTTTAGGATGTGGATATGTGAATTCTTTTATATGCTTGAATCTTTTCTTACTCGAGGACGAGTTAGATTCAAGTGTGGGGAGGTTTGATGTGTCCATTTTATATGGTTATTTTAGGACCTTTTGGACTTATTTTGGTATGCTTTTGTGCTGTAGATCCTCTACTTTGCCTTGAAATTTTCTTAGGAGAGTTAAGGGTGACTTTTGCGCTGTTTTTACTTTTCAAGGGATTTTTGTGTGACAAGACAATCGAATGAAGATTTGAAGACCATGAAGATTGATTTTGAAGACCACGAAGACTTAAAGGCTTGAAGAAGAGATGGTGACGATTTAGACAAGAAGAAGAAGGCAACAAAAAGCAGCATACTCTATCTATCGCGAGTCATGAACTTATCTTCGCGAATCTTGAAGATCGGCTGCCCAAAATTACCTTTTTGACTTTTTGTACTATAAATGGCATGTTATTCTCTCTCCTTCACACAAATTTTCTTAGTTTCTTCCATTTTTCATCTTATTTCTATCTTAGATTATGTTTTAATTGCTTTTGATGTTTATTATGAATTCTAGTAGCTAAACATAGTTTTGAGAGGAATTAATTATGGTTTCCAAGGCCATGTCTTGAGAGCTATTTTTGACCTATTTAATGCTGTTTCTATTGTGCATTTATGGAGCTAATGTTGGTTGTTAATATCATTAGTGTTGTTGGAAGTTTGAGTATATGAAATGATTGTATGATTGCTTGTTAGGGTTGGGAAAAAGTAGCTAAGTTTCCCCCATTTTGATATGAAATCCAAGGGCATAAGGTAGAGCTTTTAATGGTGTTAGTGATTTGATAATTGCTAGATGAATGTGATTATGTTGAACTCTTTGTCATCTTTGTTTTAGAAAGAAAATAGGAGAAGTCTATGAGCATTGAATTTTCTTGATCAATCTCGTGTAAATGAATGAATTGGTTCAATGCTTAAACATGGTGTAGTGTTTATAATTGTTACCAAGCTTGTTGATTCTTTGCACTCAATACCATTGATGGGATATCTTTAACCATTTTTTTACAAAATAGGTCATCAGTGAGATTAGACAAGAGATGTCAAATTCACTCTTGCAAACTACTATCAAAGAAGGATAGAAGATTTATCTTCACAACAAGTAGTGAAAGTAGTGAATAGGTTGTAGATTCAAGGATAGATAAGAGGTTTGGAAGTGGAAATCAATTGCGCCCAAATTCCTATAATATGTGTTTTTTTCTCATTTTAGTAGGTTGTTGCATGATTAACATCGTTACCCCACTTTACTAGTTGTCTTTTCTTAAAATTCATAACTTAGAAAAAACCTACCAAACCCCCTCCCCCCATATGTACTTGCTTTTATATATGTATGTACATCTATATATAGGCTTATATTCACCCTTATATGCATGAACCCTTACAAAAAATCATCTTCTTCATGGACGTCTCCGATTTGTCACTATCTACTTAATTATATCTAGGAAGTATTTTAGGACTTATAAATTGTTACTTTGACAAAAATCCCACTTGCTTTTTTCGCCATTTTATAGGCATATCTACCTTATTGCAAGATCTATATCTTCCAAAATTGAAAAATTGTACTTTGCAAAGTTGCAAGATCTATAGCTTGCAAAATTGAAGAGCTGTATTGTCCGAATCGCAAGATCTATTGCTTGTTTTTGCTAGTGTTCCTAATTTTTTTAATTTCCTAATAAACAACTTTGTAGCTTGTTGCCTCGCAATTGATCAGGCTCTATTGCTTGCTATTACAAGGCTTGATATATAGTTTGCGATATGCCATAGTTGGCTATTATGCACAAGATACGAGTAAAGGATATGAAAAGTAACTTGCCACAGAAGACTATTTTTGATAATTATAACGTGCGACTGCGATAATATCGCCTTCAAAACAAAACAAGAGTACGAATATCACCAAGTTTTTTTTTCTGTCTTCCTCCTTGGATCTACTCATAAAACTTTCTCAAGTTGATCACATGCCAAGTATTGGGAACACTATTGCGATCCAATCTCTCTAACTCGTAGCAGTTAGAGCAGTGTGCCTTCGTTATCTGGTACGATCATTCCCACTTTTAGCTTAGCTTTCCTTTTTCTTCTGCAAGGCTTGCTTTTATTTTTCCTCAATATGAGATCACCAATTTGAAATTGCATCTCTTTGACTTTCTGATTGATGCTCTAGCCATCCTTTCCTTGTACTTTTCCTCTGTGATCGTTGCCCTTTTTGTTTTCTCCTCAAGTTCGTCTAAATCCAACCTCATCATTTTGGGATTATCATCCTCCTTGTATTCTTCTACTCGAAGGCTTAAGTTTCCAATTTCTACTGGTATTAACGCTTCATGACCATAGACAAGACTGTACGGTGTTTCTCCCGTAAGTTATCAAACAATTTTTCTGTACGACCACGGGGTATTGAGTATCTCATCAAACCAGCCAGTTTGCTTTCCCTCAAATTGTTTTTGGATACCCTTAACTATGGTCCAGTTTGTTACTTTCACTGGACCATTTGCTTGAGGGTGCGCTATATATGTAAAATTTTGTACAGTCCCTAACTTCCAACACTCACTCTTGCAGAACATGGGCAATATCACTGGTAAAACACCCCAATAGTAGTAGTATTTTGGCCCCCAAAAAAACCGGTGCATAAGTATAGTGGTGTAAAACGGTATGACATTTGTAACGGTAATATATACCGGTGTATAAATGTTATAAGCACCGGTACTCTCAATCGGTGAACAAATTTGAAGAAACCTTATACATCTAATAAACCAGAAATTTAAATGCCGGTGTAGAAAATATGTACCGGTGTAGAATGTTTAGAAAGATAGGGGGCACGAAATATTTGCACCGGTAGGTTGATAGATGACGGAGTAAAATATAGTATAATTTTACACCGGTATAGATCCAAAACACCTGTAACGTATGAACCGGTATTAAAATTTACACCTGTATAAGAAACCACACCAGTGTAATTTATTTTCTAGCATAAAATATATTATTTAAATTTGATTCATTTTTTACACCGGTATTTATTGGTTATACTGGTGTATGAGATGAATGAAATTCACAATGCTCAATTTGTTTTTTGGTGGTCCCTCTCGGATCATTTCCGTGGCAATGACAACCAGAAATAGTTGAATCCGAACTATTATAAATTTAAAACCTCGGAAAATGTAACAAACTTCAAACACCTATAATAATAATCGGCAAACACAAGAATTTATTGAAACGATGAATATAAAATGTATCTTCACCATGAGTGGGAATAAATTTAAAAACTACACAAGTTTAGTATGACCAAACACCAACAACACACTTCTATAATGATCAACCACAGAGAATCAACTATCAACCTACTATGTCACTTTTGGCATTGAGAAGTTGCAACAAAGTGTTTGCCTGATGCTAGTGCTCATTGAGTCAAGCCCCGAACCATCTCTCTGTAACTGCTTGAATTTCATACACATGGTAGGACCAATTTGAAACTTACAATGGTACAACAGCCCTCTGGGAAGATCTGTCAGTTTGAAACTTACAATGTTGGTGAAAAATATTGTGTGTAACAGAATTTATGAATAACTAGTTTTGAGATGTAATCTTTACCTCCAGGATATTGTTTGTCTCCGAATGATTAAAAAATTCTTCTATGAAGAGCGTGATGGATACCCGCATTGCTATGAACCATTCTGGGTTTGGTACTGCATATGAATGGTATATGTCATTACCAATTTTTAACCTAATAAATTATGTGAATGAAATGACAGAATAACTTACCTTAATGTTCTTGATTTTCCAAGTGTAGTCGGATTTTGGCTCCGTCTTACACAATGGTTTGCGGTTCAGTTAAGCACATGCTTTGGTAGCTTCTTGAATTTTTGTCTCGCTGGCGGCCGGTATTTAGTGCTCGAGTGGGATCTCTTCCTGGTATCCCCCTGTTACATGGATTCATAAATATGCAGATGTCACTACAATTTGTGTGAAATGAAAGTTAAGGTGTTACAAGAATTTACCTCATCGTTGGTGCTGCGAATCATAATCTCCTCGTCTTCATCGTCCATTTCCATGCTGACATCCTCCTCATTGATGTCACTTGGTTGCCCGTCTCCCGTGCCTAACAAAGACATAGGCCAATCCACGATGCTATTCAAGGCATTTCCAACATTATCTAACTGGTGGTCCACCGAGGGCAATCCGCCCTGGAATGGTTGACTGGCTCGCATACTCTTACATGAGCCACACTGCCATGTTGGGCATCCTGATGATGCGGTATTTTTCACGCATGCGCGACCATTTTCTTCCTACCGATAATGTCTTTCACGTACAGAGTCACTTGTTCTCCATCCTGTTTGTTAGAGAGTTAAGTAAAATGATAAGTTTCGTAACGAAGATTTCAAGATGTGTAATTCATTGTAAATAAATTGTACATAATTATGTAGGCATACCTCCTCATCACCTTCTCCATCACTGGGATCTTCACCCGATGTTGTAGCACCCGCAGCAAGGTTATCCATCGCCTTCTCGATGAACTTCTTGGGATCATCAAGGCCTGGTGGGATCTCAACACCGCCTGCAAATGTGATTCCCTTTACCAAATGCTCAAGGTACGATACCATATCTTTCACGACAGGTTGATCCTTAGATGGTCTCCTGTGTGGGGTATGCTTGCTTCAGGAATTGCTACTGCACTTGCTGTGAGAAAGATGAGGAACAACCACCGATGTGGGTCAACCCGTATGAGTTCCCCTGTACCTGCCCGGATGATTCTTCTTCTTTGTAACCTTTATGAGAATATCTTCACTCGACTGCAGTACCAATGTTCCTTTTTCCTTTAGCTTATTCATTGTCAACTGTATTAATATTGGAAAGTAATTTTCTATAAGAAGAATGTAGAAACGACGTACTAATTAATTTACGTGGGAGATATTTGTTGACTCTGTTTTCCACGTCATGGATGAACTTGTTTTCCACTCTGTCTTCCAGTTCTGATGTTGGTCTCTTTCCCTGTCCGTGCAATCCTTCTTCAACACTTCAAGTTGAGCTTCAGTCAACTTGTTTTCAATTGTGAAGCTCGCCTACAACGAAACATATGAATAGGGAAACATTAATCTTGTGTTCACTGTGACATTATTAAAAATAACATTTTGAACTTAATGTTTTAAATAGCTTACCAAAACATCCTTTCACGACTCTTCCTTTACATCTTCCGCACATCACACCAGTGTTTGTAGGTGCCAAATTTGTGACGGCACGAGAATGCATAATTTTCGTAAGTGTGCCACGTTGTCCAGTTTTTAGGGCAAATAACTTGTTTCCCATAGAACTCAAACGCCATAGGGACGTGCTTGTTCTCATTTTCCAACATTACTGACTAGTACGTACTAGTTCCACGTCTCCTCATCCAACTTTTAATCTCAAACTTTCCGAATCCCTCTCCATGTCTGCCCCCAGCCTTGGACAAGTCATTGTCATCTTTATTAACATTCGGTCCTAATTTTTGAGTGCTCTTCCCCTTTCCCTTGCCAACCGGTGGTTTGACCACAGCTTCCCCCTCATCATTTCCCTCAACATCCCCTTCATTCCCATCTCAATGAGGGGCAGGTTCTTCTACATCTGCACTAGTCGATTCATGTTTTGGAAGTGCTTCTTCCTAAAATTGTATTTGCAATGGGATCTTTTTTGGAGGTGGTTCTTGTTCAGCCACATCGACTGCACTAGCGTTAACCTCCTCCTCCTTGTTTGCTACCAGTCGCCTCCTCTTTGTGTTTAGCTTCCCTCTTTTCGGCGGCATCTAAGACAATATACCTAACAATACCTATTGAAGATCAACATTGATAGAACATGGCATAGAAATTGAACAAAGTGATAAAACTTGATAGAACATGGCACAGAAATTGAACAACAAAATGATAAAACTTGATAGAACATGGCATAGAAATTGATATAACATGGCATAGAACTTCCCTCAATGATACCTACTATAAGTTAGCAAATGATGACACTTGAACAACAAAATAAGTGGCACACAAGCAACCCTTGTGGAATGAAAAATTGGCATAGAACCGAGATGTACAATCGACTCTAATGTACAACCAATGTGATCACAAACCACCACGTCGCATAACCAAATATATTTCCCCAAAAAACATAAATCTCAAGATCCCCACATTTGTATAATCAAACCACACAAGGCTATCATTTTGGGTTTTCTTCAATTATATATTTTTGGTCATTAAGGCATTTTGTCGAACATGTGTTGGGAATATCAATATTAATGATTACTTCAAAAAATTTGATATGGAAACCCATAGAGAACTAAACAAAGATTACTAACCTTGACAAATACAACAAAAATTGGCAAACTTCATCTACTTGAATGCTAAAAAAGGCGAAATTGGTGATTGTGGAGATGTTCTTCTTTCTCTTGTACTTGGCCAAGGGTTGTGGGTTGTTCAACCTTTTATAGCAAAGATAAGGGGAAGTTATGGGATGTTATGAAGATTGATGAGGAGTTATGGTGGTTAATTGTAGTGCAAATTGAAGGGGGGAAGAGTGGATGGTGGTTTTGGTGAGAAACTAATGGGGTTTGATAAGGAGGGGGTGTTTGAATGTTCAAAAAAATTTTATATACCTGAATTTCTTATACCGGTAATATGTATAATACTGGTGTGTAAGAATAAACAATGGCAGAAATGGAGTTGTAAAAATTACTAAGTATCCAGCACCGGCAATGATACCGGTGCAAAAGGATGTGTAACAGTGCACAACTGAGATGAAAAGCAGCTGCACGTGGCTACTTTAAATCTTTTTATTTGAAACTCGAGAGTAAATGCCAAAATTTTTTCCTAAGTATCCAACACCGATTTTATTACCGGTGTGAATATTACGGTTACCAGTGTGAATGTTACGGTTACCGGTGTAAGAAAATGACAAAAGCAGCTGCAAGCATGTACTTTTAATCATTCAATTTTTTTTTAAAAAAAGTTACCTGGGAGCATGTTGGCCAATGTTTTCTAAGTATCCAGCACCGGTACATATACCGGTGCTATTGATACCGTTGCCGGTGTAAAAATTTTCCCTCCATTGATGAAGTTGAAATTTCAAATTTTTTTCACTTCGTTCCATGAAAAAATTTGAATCCTACATAGATAATGTTAAAAAAATACCGGTGTATATTCATGATGCCTATCTTACAATTTTTTGTACTCTTTCATTTCCCTCCCACATATTATCTTAGCCACTCTAATTACACAAATTCAATCATAATTTATAATTAGACATACTATTAGTTGTTCCAACCTTATTTTTTACCAAGCATGGGCCTTGTACGATGAAATGAATAAGCATTCTTATATTTTGTACAATTATCACTTTGACACCAAACATATATATTCACCCCGTCGACCACTATACCATGGATCCGAATACCATTTTATAATGTTGGATACTTAATATGGATAATTTCTGGACCTCCAAGGTAAATAAAAATTGTTGATATTCTTTTCTTGCAATTGGGTCTCCCAGATGTGATATGCGTATATGACACGTTCAAAAATGATAAAAAGTACCAAATTTAATATTCTAGGATTATATCATAGTTGCAACATAATTGTGTTCTGGTGGTGAACTGACCGAAAGTGCCAGTACATATTCTAGAGTAAACAGTAAAGGTTTTCTTCAAAGTTTCAGTGTGTAATCTGATTATCTCCCAAACTCACTACAGCGTCCGAACCCATCAATTTCCGCAATTGTTCGGCTTAGAAATACAATATGGACGTTTGGACTACCATCCAGTTCAAGCGGATTCAATTTCGATGTACGAGTAAACTTTTTACGTTTTGCACTTTAGTTCCTCCAAAAATCTTGGAAGCATCAAAATAAAAAATTGGTGGCACTAAAATGCAATTCAATACAATATGATCATGTTCACATGTTTCAGCACCCAACGGGTGCTCGGAAGGGCCTGTAAAATCAACATTGAATGTTTGCACTATATTACCAAATATTGCACTATGGCCTCAAAAATTCTATCGGGAACCTCCATAGCTCCGAATTGTACATTTTTTTTTACTCTAACGATTCATGTAATATAATGAAGCTTTCATACATGGTGATGATCTTTGTTGTAGCCCAACTATACGTTTCAGACATAATTTTTGTGTTCGGGAATAATTTTACCCAAAAAAAGACTAAATTATTTTTTTGGTCCCCGGCATAGTATCTTATACCATATTTTGGTCCCCGATTGCAAAAAAAATATTTTTCAGTACCCCACACATATAGAACAATTTTTTTGGTCCCAAAACAAATTCCAGATGGTTTTCAGGTAAACTAAATTGTTTTTTTGGTCCCTAACATATGATCTTATACCATCTTTTGGTCCCCAAACCCACCTAAAAACCACCTTAAAAACTTCCTTGGGGACCAAACAAATAATTCTAAATTTTTGGGGTACTAAACGAGGCTTATTTTTGCAATCAGGGACCAAAACAGGGTATAAGATGCAATGTCGGGGACCAAAAAAATAATTTAGTCCGAAGAGAATAAACCACAAAGATTATAAAATCTCTAACTCGACCGATCATTACCCAAGTTATTGAAACAAGAATGCATTCGATTATAATAAAAATGCAAGTGTTAGACAGTCTAAGTGAAACAAATTATGGGGGTGGTACAAAATTAAAATTTTGAACTAATACAAGTTTTCTACATATAGTAACGAGAAAATGGTTCCACATCATCATCTTCTCCTGTTGCATCCCCGCCATGGGTACTTGTACCAACCATGTCTTGCACATCGCATTTGCGTAAGGTAAGGAAATTTCCAACAGCTTCCACGGCTTCAGGAAATTTATTGTTCATAACCTTGGAAATCTGGTCAAACTAGGACGCATGCTAAGATTTTTCTTGCATATCGAGATGAAGAAGAAACATAAGCGCATAATCGAAAATCTAACTTCCTTATCCAAACAACCACGGATCGCAACAGGCAAAAGTTACTGCATAATTACATGACAATCGTGCGATTTCAAAGCCTTAAGACGCAATTCCTCATTCAAAACTGACTAACATTAGAGAAGTAACTGGACGGTACCTTCATTCCTTGTATTATCTCACACACCAATCTCCTCTCAGCAATTGACAGATTGTAAGGAGAGGGAGGCAGGTACGTTCACTTGCCTTTAACCTCTGGTGCAAGATCCAACTGAATACCTAGGTCCACTAAATTTTTCCTTGCATTTAAGCTATCCTTAGTCTTCTCGGGAATTTTTAGTAGCGCGCCAATCAAACTCTCAAAAAAATTCTTTTCAATATGCATGACATCTAAACAATGGCGAACCTCTGAATTCTCCCCGTACGGAAAATCAAAGAAAATTGACCCTTTTTTTCTACGGTCCTTCTACAGCCCCATCACCCTTTGATAACTTCTTACCTAGAACAACATTCAATTTCTTCACCTTGTTGTGAATAGCTACACTAGTCAATGGTTTAGGTGCCTTTCTCCTTTCCTTCCCACCAACAAATGCAACTGTGTTATCTAACAACTTGTGCTTCAACGGGAGGAATTTTTGGTGATC
This sequence comes from Rubia yunnanensis, assembly GCA_037428765.1. Classification (NCBI taxonomy): domain Eukaryota; kingdom Viridiplantae; phylum Streptophyta; class Magnoliopsida; order Gentianales; family Rubiaceae; genus Rubia; species Rubia yunnanensis. The sequence goes on along the minus strand of CM075064.1, from coordinate 88,746,752 downwards.
CAAATAAACAATCTTACGCCCATTTTTCAGCTGATAGTAATTGATCTCATCCCCACAAATAACGCAAGCATTGTGACCCTTGACTACATACCTGGAAAGGTTACCATATACCGGGAAATCATTTATGGTACAAAAAAACATCGCCTTCAACGTAAACTCTTCACCACAAAAACCGCCAAACATTAAGGTGCCATCCGACCGTAGCACATTCAAATCTTCTATCAAAGGGGCAAGATAAGTGTCTACATCATTTACAGGCTATTTGGTCCCATAAATCATGATGGACATCAACACATTTCTCTCTTCATGCACAAGTCAGGGAGAGATTGTAAATGGCAAGCATAACTATCCATGAACTGTATTTCGAGGAAATATTACCAAACGGGTTCATACCATCAGTACATAAATCAATTCTCAAATTTCTAGGTTCGAATGCAAACTTTGGATACACCTTATCAAATTTTTTCCACTGGTCCACATCAGTCGGGTGTCGAATCGCATCATCATCTTTACAACCTCCCATATCCATGTACCATGTTAGGTTCTCTGCATCCTTAGCATTCTTGAACAACCTTCTCAGCCTCAGAATAATCGAAAGGTACCACACACATCTGGCGGGCAGTCGCCTGCTCACCGACACAACATGCTCTCCACCAACAACCACATTTCTCTTTTTCTTATAATGCGACACATTACATACTGGACAAGCAATCTTATCCTTAAGGTCACCTATATATAAGACACAATCGTTTGGACAAGCATGTATCTTTTCATACTCCATTCCCATCAGACACAAATTTCTCTTAGCTTCGTAAAGGTTGTCCGGCACCCCATTACCAGAAGGAAGCTTCTCATTCAAAAACTTAAGCAATTTATTCATGCTACTCCATGAACCAAGACCTTTCAAATTAAACAACTTCATCAAACATGACATTACAGTGTCTTTCTTCTTGCAACCGGGATACAATGGTCTATCCTTCTCATTTAGAAAGTTAGTCAAAACCTCACGCCTCCCTCTAAATTAATTAACTACCTCCCCACACATGTCATCCGATTTAGCATCCCCAAAACACTCTCCCTCACTACTAACAATCACCTCCGATGGTGATTTTTCACCATGAAGCGTCCACACCACATAATCTTTCACAAACCCCCGACTATACAAATGGAGTTTCAGCATGACCTTGTTATCAGTAGGATTTTAATTTCTACAATCACGACAAGGACGTAAGATTCGCTTCTCACGACTAAAAACATGGTCCAAAAACTTAACCACGAAGACAATAAATTCACTGCTCACCCTACTACGTTGGCATACACATGCTTACACCTCTCAATGGCACTATCCAACCCTACATATCAATAAATGTTAAACAATCAAACTTTAACACATTTATTATAATACAACTTCATGAACACATCCAAATCATGCAATACCATCAATGCACCATATACACCAACATTCCACATTACAATTACTACATTCATAATATGTCCTACAATATAACGATCAATAACCATACCATTAACTATATCAACCTTGAGAATAAATGACAAACTAATATCAATAATTCTACCTCAATCACCACCAAATAATCAAACACACAAGATATATATGTCTACAAACCAAAACCAACAATGTGATCATTAATATCCATAAATATATTAAAAAAATGGTACCTTCAAGGGTCTTTATAGTAGATCATTCAATGCTTTAATCAACCAAAAGAAGCCATTAATGAACTCATTCTCCCCAAATTTCCTTTTTCAGCCCGCCAAAAAAGGTGGTAGTTGAACATTAAATGCACTTTTCTATACCGGTATAAAGACAAATACTGGTGCGTATGTTGTTTTTTTAGTAATCTGGATTATACACACTGGTATTATAAGGTACCGATGTAACAGTTTTGCCATTTTCTAGAAAAAAAATTTCACACCGGTAAAAAAGATAACCGGTTTAAAAATATATATTGTTGGCGCTAAAGTCAGACAACTTAACGATATTCATACACTGGTACTTTTTGTACCAGTGACATAATATACAATAGCACCGGTAGTTACCACCTCTATAGATATAACAGGTGTGAACATTACGAAAACCTACACAGGTGCGTATGTTTCCAAAGGCACCGGTACTAATTAGGTTAACATGAGTTATACCAATGCAATTGTGTACTTGTGCATAGGTATTATGTACTAATTATTTTTTACCGGTGCGTATGTACCTATTTTCGAGTAGTGACCATTCACTAAAGGTTCCACTTGTGAATTGTGTACCATTGTTTGTGACGATAGTTTGTGGCACCCCAAAGTGACAAACTATATTCTGCCAAATGAACTGTCTTGTTATTTCTGTTGTGACTCTTCCCAGTGGCTTTGCTTCCACCCACTTCGTGAATTAATTAATTGCCACAATTAAAAATATAGCATTGCCAACACCCTTTGGAAAAGGTCCAACTAGGTTGATTTCCCATTTAACAAATGGCCAATCCATATATTCTCGTTAAAGAAGCTTGTGGTTTGTGCGACATCGAGGCATTAATCTGGAAACTTTTGCAGTTGAGCACGAATTTATACACCTTGTTAAACATGGTTGGCCAATAATATTCTACTCGAATGATCTTCTTTTCAATTGTTCGAGACCCTTGATGTGTTCCACATAACTCTTCATGCACTTCCTTCAAGATTTTTCTAGCATGTGATGGTCCCACACAATTTATCCACAGAGATAAGAAACATTTCTTGTATAAGATCCTCCCTTCATAAACGTAGTTGTTAGATCGCAATTCCAACTTCCTGGCTTGTATCTTATCTGTTGGAAACTTTCCCATTGTAAAGTAATCTTTTAACGGTGTCATCCAGTTTACTTCTTTAGTTTGGACTGTTGACACAGTTGTTATAATGTACTTCTAGCTGGAATGACCTCCACTTTCACATCCTTGTGTTTGATGAATAACTTGAACCCAGTTGTTGCTAGCTTGATCAAGGTATCTACTTTCTTGTTTTCAATTCTTGGTACATGCTGAATATCGAAGTATTTGAGTTGATCGATGAGCTTACGAACCCTTCTTAAATTCTTTATCAACTGCTCTTCTCACACTTTGTAATCTCCCCGTACTTGCTAAACTACTATGTGTGAATCACTAAAGCCCCGAACGCTTTTGACCTTCATCCTGATTGTAAGATCTAAGCCACATATTAACACTTCGTATTAAAATTCAATGTTGGTGAGTGGGAAATTAAAAATAAAAGTGAATATCTATGCTCTCCACCTTCTGGATTGACCAGTAGAAGTACTGCACTGCAATCTTCTTTGTTAGATTCCCCATCTACGAACAATTTCAATGTGATGTCTTCCCACATGGATTTTCCTTTGTCGATTCCAAGATTGTATTGCACATTAGCCTCTTGTGCCTCTACACTTGTTATCTTAGCAATAAAGTCTGCTAAAGCTTGTTCCTTGATTGCAATTTACGGTTGAAATTGGATTTCATATTGCCCCAATTCATGAGCCCACTTGGTCATTCTACCAGATGATTCAGGCTTGCTCAGAATGTTCTTAATTGGGTAGTCAGTATCGACTACAATCACCTAACTGTGAAAATAGGTTAGCAATCTTCTTGCTGAATATACCAAAGCTAGATTTAATATTTCAACTGGAAAATACGTCATTTCTGCATTTTATTGTATTCCACTAATATAGTACACTAATAATTGTTTTTGGACTTCTTGTCGCACCAAAACTGAGCTTACCACATTTTTTGAAACCGCCAAGTATAAATATAGTGTTTCCCTAGGGATTGGTGGTTTCAGTGTTGGTAGTGCCTGAAGTTGATCCTTCAAGGACTCATATGCTCTTTGAATTTCCTCACTCGAGCTAAAATTTTAAATTTATTAAGGACTTCAAAGAGTGGTAAGTTTTTCTCAGCTGCTTTTGAAATAAATCTACTAAGCAATAGCAAGGATCCCATCAATATTTGCACTTCCTTAACTGTTCGCGGTTGAGGGAGGTCAACTATCACTTGTATTTTCTATAGATTAGCTTCAATCCCTTTGGAGGATACCTTGTATCCTAAGAATTTTCCTGAACCTACACCTATTATGAATTTCTTGGGATTAAGCTTCATGCCAAACACACTTAGTGTATCTAAAGTTTCCATCACGTCTTGCGCAAAGTTGCATATCCATTTGTTGTTTATAACCATGTCGTTGACGTATGCTTCCACATTTCGTCCTATTTGATTGCAAAATGCACTGTCGACCACTCTTTGACATGTTGCCCCTGTGTTTTTTAGGCCGAACAACATCTTTTCATGGAAAAATATTCTGAAGCTTGTTATGAACGCCATTTTTTCCGCGTCTTCCAGGTTAATCAGTATCTGGTGATATCCCTTATACGCATCCAAGAAAGCTAGAACTTCGTGTCCAGTAATCGCAACTAACTGATCAATTTTAGGCAAGGGATAACAATCATTTGGGCATGCCTTATTTAGATCAACGAAGTCTATACACATTCTCCACCCCGAGTATGCCTTCTTTGCCATCACTGGGTTTGCTAGCCATTTCGGGTAGATCACCTCCTTTATAATATCAGCCTACAGTAACGTTGTTACTTCTTCTTGATTGCTTTCTGTCTGTCTCTAGCGAAGCTTCGTTGCTTTTGTTTGACTAGTTCGACCGAAACACTGATATTTAGTGAATGGGTAGCAATTTCTGCATCAACTCCTCCCATGTTTTGTACACTCCATGCAAATGTATCTTTGTAATTTCGCAAGATTTGTATCACCTTTTCTTTCTCTAAGTTTGGAAGATGCTTACCTATTTTGACACACTTAGAGGTGTCTTCGTCATCCAAAGTGAAGACTTTAGTTTCTTCTCCTAGATCTATTGGAGGATTCAATTGCTCGAGTGAGTCACCATTTGTGATAGTGGTAACCAATTTTGTTTGCTCCACATTCTTTCCTATTTTCATCGTGATAACAATACATTGTCCAGCTGTTTGTTGGTTTCCTCTCACCGTTGTAATTCTTGTTCAAATTGGGAACTTCATGACCAAATGGTATGGAGACCATATTGCCTTTTCTCTATTCATCCAAGGCCTACAAATGATATTATTAAATGAACTTGGTGCATCCATGAAAATAAAGTAGCACATGATAGTAAAGTTTCTATCATTTTCACCGATTGTTACAAGCAGTTGTATGTTACCCAACAGTGTCTCTGCTCGCCCCGTAAATCCTACAAGCGAGGATGTGGAATTCTTTAGGACAATCCACTTGAATCCCAACATGTCGAAGAAATCCACAAAAAGGATTTCGACTGCGCTCCTATCATCTACAAACACTTTATGGACTTTTGCATTTCCAATCCTAGTGATAATGACCATTGGGTCATTATGAGGTGAAGCATTAGGAAATGCATCCTCTTTGCTAAAAGTGATTGTTCTGTCTACACGAAATATCTTGTCCACGGGCTCTTGTGGTGGCGAATACCAGGCCTGGCTTTCTGAGCATTATTTGATAGATCTCTGTTGATACATGTATTGATAAGACTATTGTTTCTGGTGCCTCATTCGCTATGTCTTCTTCATAATCCACCACTGCTGTTACATTTTGATTCTTGTTCTGTGTGTTTGATACAACCTAGTTCTTGGCTATAGAGCTTCCTAATTTATTAGCTGCATTGTATCGTTTCCTCCATCTTCTTTCTTGTACTGGCTCAGATAGCCATTTCTTAAATTCTCCTCTATTTTCCTTCTCAGTTCTCTGTAATATTCAATGTTATGCCCATGATCCTTGTGGAAGGTACAATAGTACACTCTGGATCTCTTGTCCAGAGGTGTTATCATTTGTGTTGATTCATGAAATAGCTCTCTGTTTGCTTGCCAGATTTCTTTTCGTGAATTTTTCAGAGGTGTTTCTTTGGACAGTGTGCCCGCCTTCCCATTTCTCTTCCTTTTAAAAGGATATTCCCTTTTCCCTTATTCACAAAACCTCTTTGTGATTCTTCCATCATTCTTTCTTAGCCTCGCTCCCGCTCTATCTTGCGTTTGATTTCCTCTTTTGTTCACACATATTATTCAATCATTTTTTTCAATTCCCTTGGGTTTGTAGGCATATTCTTTGTGAGTTCCTTGTAGAATTCTCCTGATGGCACGCCTCTTGCAAATGCACCAAAGGAAGATTGGAACGATGGATCCCAAACATACGAATTGCGTAGATGCGGTGCCAATGGTGGTTTGTCTACATCATTGCCTGCCACTATATCTCTCAACTCATCCCCATGCTTAAGATCCTCGTGCTTTTAACTTTTTTGTACTTATGTTTGGGGATTTTGGCTTTAGAGTGGCTAAGAATTGACTATAGAGTTGCTCTCTGCTCGCTTCTAGGAATGATGTAAATGCTCTCCTTTCTTTTTATTGATTTGCGTTAGAAAACTATGCTTCATCTTCATCATCTTCCGTATTTTCTTTACTGTGTTCCTATTCTCTAATAGGGACATATTCTTGATCTTGGCTGGGATGCATGCTCTTGTTCCTTCCAGCTGATTGTTCTTTTGTATGATGATTTTGGCTTCTCTCACTTCTAGTGAACACCATTGTATACTTTGAAGGGAATAAAGGATAGGGAAAAAACTCTTGTCCCCACAGACGGAAGATGGTGCCAAATGTTTTAGTATTCCCGATCAACCAATGTGACTGCAGTTCACCATCTATCCACCTGCAAAAAAATCCCAGAAGTGATTCCGGGGAAAATGCTCTGACCCTCAAGTCGGTAGTTTCCATTAAAGAATTAGAATTTCTCAGTTTAGTTTCACTTATCTCAACTGGCGTACTTATTCTTGTATTTATAGTAGGTTATCATCTTGGCTTGGCATTATTAGGATGCACGATTGTGGGTTATATCGTGGTCCCTATAAACCTTGTTTGTGTGTATCTTTGTGGTTGGAAAATGATTGTGGGCTTTGCCTTTCTCGGTTCGTGGTTTAGTCCCTTCCGACCTGATTCCACTTTTCTCAGTTTGCATCCAAGATTAGTGTGGGGCTAAGTTCTAGGTTGGGCCTGAAGTCTAACCTTATGCTGTTCATGGGCTAGGTATACACGAACTAGCCATGTTCAATGTAATAGAAATTTCTTCCATGCTTCTCACCTTTGGATGTCTGCTGCCCCTTTTCCCTTGATGTGTCAGCTTTTTGAGAACCAAATTCAGTTCCTTCAAAAGTTTTTGAACAACCCTTGTCAGACACTCATTGGATTATTCTTGACGACGACTCTGATTTGTCTTCTTCATACCTTCTTTTATTTGTCCCTCCTCCTACCACTAAACTATGCATTGCCAACTACTATCATGTGCCGATGTTTCCTCATGTGCTGCCACCAGATTCTTGTAAACCACAATCGGACACCCATGCCAACCACCGACTCCTACATCTCCTCTACCGATGACTAACCACTCTTCACCGGCGATGACTTCTTCAAGCAGCATGACTTCTTAGCCTAGCATGGTTGGGGCTCCCGACCATGCACCTCAATTGTCTGAGGCGCCTTCTAGGCCTCCTTTAACTACTCACTTGAGAACCGGCTCTCTTAGATACAATAATATTCTAATTATGGTATTTCTAGTGTTTTTAGTGTTTTCTTTGTTCAGACTGAGCCTCACAACTAATATTTGACAGTCAAAGAACCTGATTAGATTGGTGCTATGGATTTTGAAATGATTTCACTTCTCACTCAGCAGACTTGGGAGTTAGATTTGATACAACAAGCCTTCTACCAAAGACATATCCATTTAACCGAACATAGCATTCATTAGGCTAAACCTAGAACAAACCACATTCAAGATCCAACCTTTCATTGCATCTATAGGATAAATATTAGAAAAATCCACATTAACATACTTATCTAGCAAGAATCACAACACACTATGCACGAGAAGTTCTAAGTCCATGTTCTTGATTTTCATGCCAAAGAGCTAAGGAATTTGTCACTTTCCTAACACCCTAACACTTTAATTATACAAACACTTCTTATTCTCAAACACCTCATTGCATAAATGAGGTAAAACATAGCATTAAGAACACATGAATGCTAAATAACAAAAGCTTCAAGAATGAGTGAACTAATCTATTCATTGCTTTAACTACTTGTTGTGAAGATAAATCTTCTATCCTTCTTAGATAGTAGTTTGCAAGAGTAAATTCGACATCTCTCATCAAACCTCACCAATGACACCCTTAGTCAAAACACGACTAAACATATCCCATTGATGGCATTGAGCACGAAGAATCAATAAGCTTGACAATACTTATAAACACTACAACGTGTCTAAGCATTTGACCAATTCATGCATTTACAAAAGATTAGCCAAGAATGATCGACATTCATGGACTTATCTCATTTTCTACCTAAAACAAACATGATAACGAGTTCAACATCATTACATTCATCTAGAAACTATCAACACATTAACATCATTTAGAAGCTCTAACTCATGCTCTTGGATTCAACATTAAAAGAGGGGAAAATTAGCTACTTTCTCCCAACCCTAACAAGCAATCATACAAGCAATTCATATACTCAAACTTCCAACAACATTAATGCCATTAACAATCCACATTCAAAGCTCAATAGATACACAATAGAGAAAGCAATAGATAGATAGAAATAGTTCTCAAGACATTAGCAAGGAAGTCTCAATCAATTGCTCCTAAGTACAACACTAAGCTAGATAATCAAAACCCATAACATAGAACATAAATCTACAAAGAAAGAAGAAGAAATGGAAGAAAATGATGAAAAACTAGGGTTTTGAAGCCCCCAAGTCAGGCTTGGGAAAATGGGGAAGAAAATGGGCTATTTATATCCCAAGTTGGTAAAAAAGAAGGTCAAAATGCAGCAAGCATCGCCCGGGTGGAAATGGCCTCACCCAGGCGGTGGAGGATTCAGCCCAATATTCAATCCATCCACCAAGGTGATTGATGATCCATCCACCAAGGTGATTGATGATCCGCGCGGGCGAGCTACAATTCGCGGCTTCTTGTTTTGCTTCCCACAGGTGAATCGTTGATCTATTTTGGTAGTTGTTGTAGTCAATTGTATAGTGCTCGAGAAGAAGAATCCAATGACACCACCCTTGTAGGTTGATTCTTCTCGAATAATTTTATGAAATTTGTCCAAACTTCTGGGGGACAATTCATCTGCTTTTTTGCTTTCCTTCTTCGACCCTTCTATCTTCTACCATATTTTAGCACTGTCCTTCATTAAAACACTCAAAAGGGCTCATGAGATATCTACAAATGAAGCTCACAAAATAGAATCTAGATGCTCGTAAGGACCAAAAATCCATTAGACTAAACATAGGTTATAAAAGGAAGGATTTAGACATAAAAACCAAAAATGGTCATCTAAACCCCTTGTCGTGTAAACCTACCTAAATCTAGCAATCTTACAAGAAAAATATGACAAAAGAGATGTTAAATGCTTTGGAAAATACATGCATTTGACGTCTCATCAATGAGTTTGTGTGTTATGAAATAAATCAAACCATATTAATAAAATGTAAATGTAAAAATAAAAATCAATATCACAATTTATCAGCAATAGCGTTATTGTTCCTTTTATTGTGGTTTTTTTTAAAGAAACACCACCTGTTATGGTGGGGGTTGGCAGACCTCTACCTGTTTATTAATATAAAAGAAAGATACATAGATGAGGGAAACATAATAGCCTTACCTCAGGTTAAAAGCTATCGAAACCCTTTCAACTAAACATCAGCCTGAAAACTAAACCTATTAGTTCTGATAACCTGTAAATAAAATGTGGAATACAAGAGAAAAACTCAAAATTGAGCCCTATACAGCAACTATCCTGATCTATCCTGTTCTAAGATATGGAAATGATCTTGCGTCAAACTTCACTTGGCCTTCAATGTGAGGAGGCGGACCTGCAGATTAAAAAATTTTATTTACCTTTTGGATTGATGCTAGTTTAGCAAGAGAATCCACTACCGAGTTGGCATCCCTATATATATGAGATAATGTGTATTCAAAATGGTTTAGGTGCTTCCAGATCTCTCTAATTTGATATGAATTGCTTGTTATGATCTTCACCAATACTAAGGAGTGTGATTCAATATCCAGCCTTCGAATGCCTAAGTTTCTAGCCATGTCTAGTCCTTGGAGAAGAGCTTTTGCCTTAGCTTGGATGGGAGAGTTATCAAAAACTGACTTAGCTAGTGCGGAGAAAGTACTCCCAATATGATTCCCAATTATACATCCCACTCCTGCAATTTCATAACTAACAAAAGATCCATCGATGTTAAGTTTTAAAAATGCAGGCAATTTCCACTTTATTATCAGAACAGATTTTCTGATTTTCTCAGAAGAACCAGCAACCAACCTGGGGATTAAACCAGTTATATCCAACCTGAAGTTCAATTTGTATGCTAGAATAATATCATTAAGTTGGATTAAAATATTCTTAAATAACTAACTTTGATTTGGTTTTACTCATTAAAAATGGTATTTACATCTAGCATACAAAATATACCATATGACAACACATGGATAATCCTTATCAATTCAAGCATTTTTGCGTGATTATCATAGAAATTCTAGAAAAATTAGTATCTATCCCAAAGAAAATCAGAGCTGATAGTACATAGATTAAATAGAGAATGTATCTTATCCCAATTGTTTTTAATTACAGTACATTTGTTAAAGCTGTGATAAATACTATCTTCTTAGTTAAAACAGAAGCAGCATCTTGATGGGATATTAAAGCCAAAGTCTACTTAAACGTTTGGGAAAGCCAACAGTCTATTAAGAAGTTTCCAGATTATATATTTCATTTTATTCTGTATGATTGAAGATCACAGATGCTTAAAGGAATGGACTACTATTTTCTTTTCCCTGACTAACTGATATTCTGATTTTAAGCTAAAGTCACAATTTTGAGTAAATTTCCAAACCATTTTGTCATCATAATCAAGAAATAACTTGATTTCCTTTTCCAATGCAGAAGTTAAATGATTTGGTAAGTGGTGTTTTATCTATTGAATTACATTTGATTTGATTTGTACAAACTCGGAAACAAAAAATTAGGGAAGGGAAGAGCAACACCGTTATCCCATTTATCTATTAGTGGTCCAGTTTCCATCTAGCTGGATGTCAAGAATGAAACTTCACCCATTGCAAGTTTAATTTGTATGTTTTCAAAAGCTATATCATTTATTTCTTTGATTCTTATCTAGGTTTTAGGGCTTTATGATTTTCTGGCACTGACCACATTGTTTTAGCCTATAAAGAACTTCCACTTTGTAATTTTCACCAAAGTTAAAGAGAAAATATTTTAATCTGAGTGTGTAAGTTCTTAAAATAAAGTCCATTTTCATTTGTTGGATAACACATTTTAGAGTTTGTTCTCCATGTTGTTTTGTTTTCGTTTTGATCTGAATTTTAAGACCAAAAGAATTTAGCCAATATTTTATGTATCTTGTTGATTATAGATATTGTTGGCTTTAAAACTGCAATCAAATGTATTGGAATTTAAAAGATGACATGTTTTATTAAAATTGCTTTACCTGCAGGTGAAAGCAGATTGTTTTGCCATTTTTCAAGTCTGGATTTAATTGAAGAAACCATACCTTGGAAATTAATATTTTTAGGCCTTCATGTATATATAGGACAATCTAGATATTTAAAAGGTAAAGCACCCTCAATCATTTTTTTTTTCAGATTTGATAACTAAGATTATTTTTGGAGGTGTATGTTTAGAAATGAAAAAAACAGATGATTTTTCAAAATTGGTTTTCTGACCTGATGCAAGTTCAAAGGATTTTAGAAAGCTTAGAATGGTTTTCAGACTAGACTTTGAGTATTTTAGCAGAATAACAGTATCATCTGCATAAGAGATATGTGTTATTTTGTTCATCTGATTTGGGAGTTTATAGGATTCCATGTCTGAATACCTAAAACGAAAATTCATGTACCTTAACAAGGTTTCTGCCATTAAAATAAATAGCAAAGGAGAGAGAGGGTCCCCTTGCTTTAACCCGCTTGTGGTTGGGAAGAAACCGACTGATCTCCCATTAATTAAGATTGAGAAGAAAGCAGATTTTAGATTAAGAAAAATTAGCTTAATAAATTTTCCTCAAAACCCATTTGATTAAGTGTTCTAGAAATGGAGGTCCATGAATCCCTATAAAAAGCCTTCATCATATCCAGTTTTAAAATCATATTATGTCCTTTTGTTTTGGAGTGAAGAAAATTGACAAGTTCTTGTAAAAGAAGAACATTATCTACAATCTCCCTTCCAGTTACAACGATAGACTATTCTGGACTTATTATGTTTTTAAGGATTGGATTCAGCCTTGCAGAGATTATTTCAGAAAATAATTTTTAAATGAAATTACACAAACTTATGAGTCTATAATTCTTAAAGCTTGAGCAGACATATTTTTTAGGTATTAACATGATTAAAGCTGAGGAAATTGCTTTAGGAATTTCAGTCTCTTTCAAGAAATCATTAACTACTAATAGCACATCATGCTTAATAATGTGCCAGCATTGATGATAGAAGATCCATGAATAACCATCAGGCCCAGGGGCAGAGTGGATATTCATAGATTTAACTCTCTCACTTAATTCCTCTATATAGACTTGTTTCATTAGCTGAGAATTCATTTCTTGAGTAACAGACTTAGATATGTTTTCCATAAGCCAAGATGTGTTGATACAAGTAGGATCAAAATTTTCTTCAGTTAATAACTCAGTATAATAGTCTATGGCTTCTTGACCAATTCCATCTTGATCATGAATCCATATTCCATTTTTATTTTGATTGAAGTAATTGTTTGTCCTTCATGTTTTGACTTAACTGATTGATGGTAAAATTTAGTATTAGCATCACCTTCTTTTAACCATTTTAAATTTTATTTTCTTCTCTAGTAGGTTTCTTGATTAGAAATTGCTAATTTTAACTTGTCTTTTGCACTATTTTAAACTATTAAAGATTCATCATTTTCATTATTTGAAGATCTGATTCAGCTGAAAGTAGCTGATCTTCATATGCTTGTACAACATCAATTTTTTAAGCTAATACATTGTGATTCCATGTTTTTAAAGCAGATTTTAAGTATTTGAGTTTAAAAATTAATTGCCTCATTCCCGATTCATTGTATTGACTTTCCATGAATCTTCCACTAATTTCAAAAATGTTGGATGATTAATCTAGCATTCTTGAAATTTAAAAGATTTTGGACCTTTATATGGGAGATTTTCTGAAATGTACAAAATTAGAGGGGTATGGTCTGAGTTTTCCCTAGCCAAGACTTTAATATGAGAAGAACTGAACTTAGACCACTATAAATTATTTGAAAACTCCTCTATATAATCTTTTCCACACTCTTCTCTTAGGTCTCATGCATGTCCAAGTGAAAAGACTGCCTGAAGTGAGAATGTCAGATAAAGTATTAGAAACTAAAAAATTGTTAAAGTTTCTAATGTTTTTCTGGTTAGGAATGGATGGTCCCATATACTCTTTTTGCTGTGAGAATACATTAAAATCCCCTATTAAACAAAAAGCTTCTCCATTCAAAGCATTTATTTTGTTCCAACATACTTCCCTTTCTTTCGTTGTGTGTTTTGCATATGTAAAACCAATGTTACAATCTTGTGTTAGAGATTGATGATTAATTGTTGTATATACAATCTGTTCATCCGCAGATTAGATGTTGATTGTAACAGAGTCATCCCTAATAATCCATATTTTACTTAATGGATCTGAGAATTTTTTTTTAAAACCTATTGTCATAGCAATCTTTTGAGAAGAATCAGATTGTAAAATAGGTTCAATTAAGGCACAAATCTTTATTTTATGTCTTCTTTTCAAGTCTTTAATTCTATTTTGTGATGGAATATTTCCAATCCCCCTGAAATTCCAAGTACAGATATTAAGATCTATCATTGAGAGGCTTTAGAAGAGTACAACGAAGAATGGGTAAAAACCATTTAGGGGTATATGTGTAGTCTTTTTTGTTATATTTTTTAGGTCTACCTTTCTGATCATTAGCTACTATCTTAATCACAAAATGATTAATGATCTAGTTTAATTTCCATTGGTATTAATTTAAATTAGCTTTTATTTCTTCAAAGTTAAGCCTGTCATTATTCATCTTTAAATGGTTAGGAAGCTTTGAAGATTCTGTGTTAAGTCATTCAGAAAATTTTCCTTTCTTCCTATTAAATGTAAGAAGAGGAGAGTCTTCTCCATTTAGTTCAATATAACCTTCATTTGAGTTAATAGAATTGTTATCAGTAAATTGTAGCTTCTTAAGTGATCCCTCTTTTTGTTCATCTAAACTCAGATTAGTAGAATGATCAACCACATTTTGATTAGTCTTCAGGATCAAGCTATTAGAGATAAAAGAGTTATCTTGAACATTCTAATTATTAGCATATTCATTTTGAGTGTCATTAAGTTTTTCATTTGGTTGAGAGTTAAATATTATTGCTGAAGTTCGTTGTTCAGATACAAAACATTTAGAACTTTCAGCTGAAAGTTCAACAATTTGACAAGAGCTCTGAGTAATAATAGGATTCACATCAATGGGATTAGAGATCGGAGGAGTAAGAATTGGAACCTGGGACCCTTGAACAGGGGCCTAATCTTGAGAACTATGTTCCATAGTGTGAGCATCCATAGACACCTTCTACTGAGCCATCCCCTCTGATTCTATTGGTATCTGCTCGATACCATTTGAATTCAAAATATCCTTAGAAGGTACTCGAGTCAGAGTAGCAGATTTATTTTTATTTACTGGGATATAGATTTTGTCTTTGGGAGCCAGACCAGAGGAAGAAAGTCCAACCCCCTTACCATTATTTTTGCCCCGTCCTTCTTCGGGGTTGGAGAACTTACCATTGTTAGGTTTTGGTGGAGGGGATGTGGGTCTCCATGAAGTAAATTTAGCACTATTTTGATCCAACATGCATACAAAAGCCAAATGACCTAGCTTGAGGCAATTGGAGCCATATTGAGGGACTCCTTCATATTCAATATGTTCCTAAAATATAGTATCTCTAAAACTAAGTCATACTCTTTCTAAAGGAGGACCAGTGACATCTATTTCCACATATGCTCTGGCCACATGATCTCTTGTTCTGTTTAAAGTTGCCTTATCAACTCTAACAGGGTAACCTAATAGATTTCCAACAGACATTAAAGCCCAGTAATCAAAAAACTATTGAGGTGATCCATAAAGGAGCATATGGTGAATTAGCATTAGGATTGAAGTTAGAACTCATTTTGTCATTCCAATTGAATATGCTCAGAAATTCCATATTTTATGCAACTAGCAACGATAATAATCATCAGGCAATTAAAATTTAATCAAAACAGGTCGATGGTCTAGCAGAGTTATCTTAGTATGGCCCTTGAAACCTTTTGTTTGAAAGACCTTTCCCAATTTGTCTATCTGTGGTCTGCTCTTGGAGAACTTCCCAACCAATGTCCAATGAAGCAAGGCTTCCAAACCGAGGCATTCCGACTCTGTGAAGTGCATGCATGGCTTCCCAAGATGATCAATCTTTGATTCTGGATTGAAGGGAGCACTATAAGTTGCAAAATCAGAGTCTGGAGGGTTGATATGAAGTGCTTTTCTGAGTTCCTTATTGACTGCTTGATATATGATAACGATGGATTAGGGCCCCATCAGTGGCTCCGCTATAGCGACGTTGCCGGATGAAGTAGGGAGAGAAGAGGATCGAAACTAGGGTTTTGATTGGATCATCGCCGTCGCCTCAGAGAAGAAAGAGTAAATAATATTCCTTTTATTGTGGTTTTTCGGTAACTTATCCATTTAACAACAATTCTATCACCCTGCACTATAAATTCAAAACTTGTGCAAAAATGTTTTGTGCAGAATTGTTGCAAAAGAGTGCAACTTTTGGGCATTCATACACATTATAATTTTGTTACATGATATTTAACTCCTTCATATATTTATTTAAAATATATAATATCAATATAAATATATGGGTTCAAAAGAACCAAATATTTCAAAATATTTGTAGTTAACTTTTGAATTTTAGGTGTATGGTTCGATAAGGCTACAAGTATCAAAGGAACAAAATTATCCTTATTACAATCAATTCCTTCTTCTAGCAAAACCCTACAGGGAATGAGACCATGGGTTTCAAGCTAATTATAAGTCCTTTGTCCACGAAGCCTTCTACCATCAAACAAGAAGACCATGGAACTCATGTCAACTGAATGTCTCTCTTAGTAAGCATTCGTGAGTTTATTCAACTAAGCAGTGCACTTGATTATGAAGAGACATCAACACAATTTAGACCATGGGTAGAAGGATCATTGTACCCAGGCCCAGATCGACATTTTTATCCGAGATAATAAAGTTTTATTGACAAATTATTCTTTATTTAATTTTTGAACCAAAAATACAAGTAATATCATAAATTTAGTTCATCATAATCTCTAAAAAAGAGTTATACAAGTAATCTAATTTGCACAAGGGGATATATGTTTCTCTAAATTACTTATATTTTATTTTCTCATTTCACTTTAATTTTTTGCCATTTTCTAATCATAACACAATGTTAGGTTCATTCAATTTAAATATTTTCACAACTTCTTGATATTTTTTTATTTAATTTATATGTTAAATGTCTATTAATGCACTACAATTTTCAAATTTCTAGACTTGCCATTGAACCAGACCATTGAGTTTGAGATTGATGTGAATGATGGTGGAATATACATGTATCTTGTCCTCTCCGACAGTTTAACCGTTTTCAATTAGAGCAGGCATCTTTGAGACCTAAGAATTGCTCATTGAGAGTGAAAAATTAGGCTGGATGAGAATCTAAGTGAGAAAGGAAACGAAAATTTTAAAAAAATGAAATGGGGGAATTTATACATAGATTACATTAAAGTTAATATAAAATATTCAAATGTCTAAAATTATGAAAATTTTGTCATAAATTAGGAATATCCAAAATAAATTATTAGTTTTGGTACTGGGATTGTAAAGTCAGAGAGATTTGCATTGACTAATTAGTTGGCAGCATTTGTGAACATATAAGGAAACAAAAAACTTTCTATGTTGGAACACTCGACAGGAGTATATCTACGCCGATGATTTTCGTGAAAAGAAGACAGAATATTATGGTATTTGTGACTTATGGAAACTGTTATATTCTGTTATATAGTAGGCGTATGAAGCATAGTTGATTTATGGAAAATCCCTAAATATATGGAGTTGATATTTGCGAATATATGGGATATATTGTGATAAGGAAAATCCCTTTATTTATGGGATTTCGATATGGTTCAAGAAGCAGATTTGGAATAGGAATATTGTGGAGATAATCATGAAGTATTCCAATCTGTTCGTGGATATAAATTGGGACAAACACGGCTGCATACTCACGGATTTAATAGAGCAAAAATCTGCATACAGATTTTTGGAGATTTTTGAGAATTGAAAAGAGTCAGATTACTGTGTTCCAACATACCTGACCTGCTACACAAAGTTCAAAATCATAAACCTTAATTTCTCGGGAGGAGGAGATCCAGCGTCGACGGAGTTCGAGATCAGAGGGAGTCTAATCAAGGCGGATCGGTAGTTAGGGGAGCTAGCAGAATTCACACGTTATAGTTAGTAAAGATAAGTATTTTGTAAACTGCACTATGTACTATATCTTTCTAATTAGTGTATTCATTCTGAGCTGGGCCAGGCCCCGCAGATGTATGTGGATTACAACGAACTGCGTAACCAAGTAGTGCGTTCTTTATGCTTTACTTTATTATGCACTTGGTTAAATTAGTCATGTTGGAACATACTAGTAAGGACTAGAAAAATTGGGAAAACCAAATTTCATTTGGTATCAGAGCTTGGTCACTTATCATTCCCTTGGTTGTGCCAAGGAAAGTGAGATCCGGTTTTACCATGACGATAAGAGAAGGAGCTTCAGTCTCTCAACTACCCCTGCTAGAAGGCAACAACTACAACTATTGGAGGCACGCATGAGAGTCTTCATCAATTCACTGGATGAACTTGCATGGTTCTATGTTGAGAATGAATGGAATCACCCTGCAGAAGATGCTGATACAAGTTCTAAGGCGATAGAAGGAGAGTCAAGTCAAAGGAAGCAGAAACTCAAAGACAACGCTAGATGGACTCCAGATGACCTTAAAGAATCTCTAACAAATTCAAAGGCACTCAATGCAATCTTCATTGCAGTTGATGAAAATCAGTTCAAACTTATCTCTACATGTTATCAAGCAAAGAAAGCATGGGATATTCTACAAACTGTTCATGAAGGAACCAGTCGAGTTCGTGAATCTAAACTACAGATGCTGGCTACTAAGTTCGAGGAACTCAAAATGGAGGAGGATGACACTATTGCTATATTCAACGAAAAACTCAGGGACATTTCCAACATGGCATATCAACTTGGAAAGGTTTACAAAGAAACAAAGTTGGTGAAAAAGACCTTGAGATCACTTCCCAAGAGATTTGCAATGAAAGTAGCAGCAATAGAGGAAGCAAGAGACGTAGCCACCATGAGCCTAGATGAACTAATGGGTTCATTACAGACATATGAGATAACATTCCAACAAGCTACAAAAAGGGTCTCTAAGGAATTGGCGTTCGAAATGTCTTCATTAAAGGACAATCACGAGTCTGACAGTGATGATGAGATTGAAAAACTTGCACTTATCACGAAGAATTTCTCGAGAATACTAAAGAAGGTGGTCAACAAGAAATCTCAGGAAAGATTTGGCAGAAATAAACAAAGACAACAAGAATCGGGTGATAATCGTGGAATGAGATTTGAACAAGGAAATCAGCAGTTCTTGAAAAATCAAAAAAAATGAACCAAAATAGTCTGGACGAATTCAATGCAGAGAATGTGAAGGATATGGTCATATTCAGGCTAAATGTGCTAACATCCGTAAGAAACAAGGAAAATCATATGTCACCTCTTGGAGTGAAGATGAAGAAGATGATAAGGACGAAAAGGAACTTACCAGTAACTATGTAGCATTTAGAGCAAAGTTTCATGATAAATCGAAGGATGGATATTCCAACACATTGAACAAAGGTAAAGTTGTATGTTCCAACATAGATCTGGATGATACACACAGCAATGAAGATGATGATCTTTCCGTAAGCGATGAAGATATCTACAGTACCTATGAAAAAATGTATGCTATGTGGGTCCAAGTAGCTGACACAAACAAAGAGTTGAACGAAGAAAAAGGGAAGTTAATGGAAAGTGAAAGAGAATTACGATTCACGGTTGCAAAACTTGAAAAGATAAATGAAGAACTGAATGGAAAACTGATAGCAGCAGTCAAGAGGGCCGAGATGTCTGAAGCAACGATTTCTAAATTAAATTTCAGAAAGGCAAAGCTTGATGATATTCTGGATATGGGAAGAAACTTTGGTGATCGACACGGGATTGGATATGGGAATGTACACAAGACTGAATCACATAAAAATTCAGTAACCCTCAAGACTAAGATCCGAGAAGTGAAACAGAAGTTTGGTATACCTTATCAAAGAAAGCCACTCATTTGTAGATACTGTACGTATCAAGGACATTCTGAAAAGCAGTGCAGAAGACTGATCAGAGACCAAATGACAGGACGACAACCACTTTCATGTTCCAACATAGGCAATATCCAGAAAGTAAAATCAATCAGAAAGGTATGGATTGTTAAACGATCTAGCACATGTCTGGTGGCACACACTTCTCTCACAGCTTATTCCAGAGATTCGTAGTACTTTGATAGTGGCTGTTCTCGCCACATGACTGGCACTCCAGAATATCTCACAAATCTTACTCCATATGATGATGGATATGTAACCTTTGGTGATGGAAAGAAAAGCAGAGTAATTAGGAAAGGCGAATTGAGAATTGATGGTTTTCCAGTATGCACAAGTGTATTACTTGTTGAAGATCTAAAGGTAAACTTGTTAAGTATAAGCCAGCTGTGTGATGACAATATGGTAGTAGAATTTCAGAAGGACAAATGTATAGTGAAGCATGGAGAAAACAAGGTTCTTTCAGGGATAAGATCATCAGACATATGTTATCTGCTAGAGCAAGGAGTACGGTGTATGATTTCAAAGCAAGATGAAGGAGTTCTGTGGCACAGGAAGCTCGGCCACATCAATTATAAAACACTAGTGAAAATCACAAATGTGAAAGTTGTACGAGGAATGCCTACCTTTTTTTAAAAACCAAAATAAGAGGTGAATTGAGGTTTTAACAAGAGTCACTTTAGTCAGACAAGCAAAGTTTCACCTTTGTGACCAACTAATTAAATAAACATCAGTCTGATGTAACCTGCAACTTTCTGTGCAATTAACAGTACATGTAACAACCATGTTAACCTCTTTTAGCAGTTGCTGTTGACTATATCTCTTATAGACAAAGCTTCGTAGCTTGCTGCAGCGGCAATTAAATTATACTAAAGACTGTGGCTTCTACCTCATTGAAAAATCTAGAAACCTAACATGGTAATCTAAGCTAAGCTAACTATAACTAGCTCTATGTATATAAAGAGAAGGAAAAATACTCCAAATAAGTGATTCATCAGATATTTGAAAATCGCAAATGTGAAAGTTGTACGAGGAATGCCTACCTTAACCAGCAAGGAAGGAATTGTATGTGGACCATGTCAACAAGGTAAACTAATTTGATCTCCTCACTCTTCAGTTTAGTATATTACTACATCTAGAAATCTGGAATTATTGCATATGGATTTATGGGTCCGGTCAATACGCCTAGTATAGGTGGAAAGAAATATATCTTTGTATGTGTTGATGATTTCTCCAGATTTACATGGGTAGCCCTTTTGAAAGAAAAATCTGATACATTAGAAGTATTTAGAAGCCTGGTAGTGAAGTTACAAACTGAAAAGGGGAATCCAGTTGGGAAGATAATTCGAATTCGAAGTGATCATGGTGGAGAATTTGAGAATGCACAATTCAGTAACTTTTGTGATGAGCTTGGAATCCAACATGAATTTTTGGCACCCATTACCCCTCAGCAGAATGGTATTGTAGAATGTAAGAACAGAACCTTGCAGGAGATGGCTCGCGTTATGTTGGCTGAGAAAGATATTCAGAAGAAATGGTGAGCAGAAGCGGTCAATACAGCATGTTATACAATCAATCGAGTGTACCTTCGACCATTCACCAGCAAGACATCCTACGAGATTTGGAAGGGCAGGAAACCAAATGATTCATATTTTCATGTGTTCGGAAGCAAATGGTACTTTCTCAGAGGTAGAGAACAGTTGGCAAAATTTGACAATCGGAGTGATATAGGAATTTTTCTCGGGCATTCTATCAACAGCCGTGCCTATAGAGTGTTTAATCATCGAACCAACACTCTCATTCAATCCATAAATGTTATTGTGGATGATTCAGAGAAAGAACAACAACTAGATGGTGTAGAAGAAGAACCCAGCAACACTCATGTTCCAACACAGCCTCGAAAATCTGACAAGGCAGATCCATCAGTCGAATATGAACTTCACCAACGTGTTGGAACAACTGAGCAGAGTAGTCCTAACCCTGCCGAAGCTGACCATGTTGGAACATTGCCCCCCGCTAGTGAACCCCATGTTCCAACACCGGACCAACCAGAATCCACCATGAGAAGTACTCGATCGATTCCTCGAGTGGATTATCGTACGCTAGCTGGACTGCACTATTTTGTGTCTCTCATTGAACCTAAGAACTGCAAAGAAGCCTTGCTTGATGAGTATTGGATTGCTGCTATGCAAGAAGAACTGGGTCAATTTGCACGGAACGATGTGTGGTACCTTACTTCTCGCCCCAAAGGCATTAATGTCATTGGTACGAAGTGGATTTTCAAGAATAAATCTGATGTTGATGGCCAGGTTACTCGAAATAAGGCCAGATTAGTAGCTCAAGGATACACACAAGTGGAAGGAGTTGACTTTCATGAGACATTCGCACCAGTTGCCAGGTTAGAGTCCATTTGAATTTTACTTGCTATTTTCTGCTCTATGAATTTTATACTGTATCAAATGGATGTCAAAAGTGCGTTTCTAAATGGAGTGGTGAATGAAGAGGTATATGTTGAACAACCAAAAGGATTTGAGGATCTTCATTATCCACATCATGTGTATCGTCTCAAGAAGGCTTTATACGGTCTAAAACAAACACCCAGAGCATGGTATGAATGACTTACTAACTTTCTTATGAAGAAAGGCTATCGTCGAGGGGGAGTAGATCGCACTTTATTTGTGCTCGAAAAGGCTTCAAAATTTCTGATTGCTCAAATTTATGTTGATGATATTGTATTTGGCTTTACTTCATCCTCAATGGTACAGGATTTTATCACCATGATGCAATCCGAATTTGAGATGAGCATGGTTGGAGAACTCACATACTTTCTGGGATTGCAAGTCAAGTAAGGAAGGAGTGGTCTGTTCATCAATCGGAGTAAGTATGCTTTAAATCTAGTGCAGAGGTTCGGCCTAAGCAATGCTCGAGCTGTTCGAACTCCTATGGGTGTTTCTGACAAACTCATAAAGGATGAGAAAGGAGTTTCAGTTGATCAGAAACTATACAGAGGCATGATTGGAAGCTTACTATATTTAACTGCTAGTAGACCAGATATATGCTTTAGTGTTGGGATTTGTGCAAGATTTCAGGCTGATCCAAAGGAGTCTCATCTCACTGCAGTCAAATGAGTTATTCGATATGTAAGTGGGACTTCTGAATATGGTGTCTGGTATTCTAAGAGTCAAGATTCTGAATTGATTGGGTATAGTGATTCTGATTGGGCTGGCAATGCTGATGATCGAAAAAGTACCACGGGTGGATGTTTCTTTATTGGTACAAATTTGGTGTCTTGGTATAGTAAGAAACAAAATTTGATTTCCTTATCCACTGCAGAAGCTGAGTATCTTGCAGTAGGAAGCTGTTGTGCACAATTGTTGTGGATGAAACAAATGTTGAAAGATTATGGAATTCATCAAGGTCCTTTGAAGATTTTATGTGACAACACAAGTGCTATTGATATATCGAAAAATCTAGTTCAACACTCGAGAACCAAACATATTGATATAAGGCATCACTTTTTTAGAGATCTGGTTGAAAGGAAGGAAGTGGAGGTAGTCTATGTTCCAACACATGAACAATTTGCTGGTATTTTTACCAAGCCTTCGACAACACTTAGGTGTTTGTCAAATTTAAGGTAATTCTTACCTATATTTTTACTGTAAATATTCTTCTTATTTTTTGTTTAGAAAATTGAAAAAGAACAAAAAAAATAATAATTAAAAAGAATGAAAATGTACAAAAATAGAAGATGGTTTGTATGGTATGTTGGAAGTTATTTCTGGTGTAACATCTCGAGTTGACAAGAGGAGAAAGTATCATCATTATAAGCTTTGGAAATCTAAAAAGTGTTTTGCGGGAAAAGAGGTGAAAAGTTGAAGAGTTAAAGTTGGATTCAAACTTTCCCAAAATCCTTTCGTATCCCTCTACAATCGGCCATTTTTTCATTCACTTTGGCATTCTTCGAATCTTTGCCGGAAAAAAAATCTCTCCACGATCCTTCTCCACAGCAACGTCGTGCTAGAGAATGACAATCTCAAACTCTCCCACACGAGAAGAAGAGCTTCCAGCAATTTCTCAACCCTCAGAAGTCATGGAAGAGGAACAGATGACGGACAATGTGGAGTCAAATCTGTCCGACGAAGGTGAACACTGTGCAGAAGAAGTTGAGGCCAAACTCTTGCCTGAATAGAATGTCAAGGCAGAGGTGACTGATGATGGTGTGAAGAATGCAAAGACTCTGGATTCGGGTCACAATGGTGACATTCAGGAGGAACAACCCAGTGCCAAAAGAAAGGGTCGATATGGCAAGGTAACTGGCCCTGATCCCCCTCCTTTAAAACTTATAGGTATGGAGTTTAAGACGACTGATGAGATATTTGAATGGTTAGAAGCTAATAGATACTCTGTCGACTTAACCAAAATTAAGAGTATAAGAAAAGATATGGAGTTTATGCACGTTAAAGGTGAAGAAATTGTAACTGGGGATATTAAGAAGGTTTGGGATATTGAGAACTGGAATGTAAGATATCTGAGGGGGATGTATGGTAGGCTTAGGGGAAAGGGAAAGGATAAATTTCATATTTTCTGTCACATGCCCCAGCCAAGCTATGTATTTTTTAGGGAAATCAGTGAGGAGGAAGCTACCGGTATGGTAGGATGGAAGTTTGTTAAGCATACAAACAGGTTGCAGGTTGGTTTCTTTGATCCTCATGCTGCTCAGAGGATGGAAGATCTTAGGAGGCCAGTTCTAATTGAGTTATCAGATAGTGATGAAGATGAAAATCACATGGAGGTGGATTCTGATGTTGATTTGGGAGGTGAAGACCGGAATGAGAAACCTGAAGAAGATATGATTGACCCGGAGGACATGGATCAAGATGAGATGTCTGAAAGAGAATCTGAGAAGGAGAATGAAACTGGAGGTTCAGAGAGTGTTCCAACACTGGACATTCCTGATTTGGCATACTCGAGTGATGAGGTGCTCGATGAATTTTACGAAACAGCTAAAGGCAAGAGGAAGGCTATTGATGCTAAGGTATCTTCTCAAGCAAAAAGGAGTAAGAAAAGGAAGGAATGCAAGGAGAAGAAAATACTTCCTCCTCGCTTTGTAAGTAAGGCTAAGTCATTTTCTTATTTTGATTCAAAAGGAGAGGAGATGGGAGAGGTTTTTTCTGAAAGGAAATTTACTCTGGAGAGACTAGTGGATCTAAAGGCATACAAGAAGAGTGGATTTTCAGATTTCTGAGAATAGCGGGTATGACAAAGGCAGCCACAGTACAACTGCAGTACAATCGGTAGATTGTAATTGAGGTATACTCTAACCTCGTGACTGGAAATTTGGAGACTGATTCCCCTTGGTATGGAAGAGTTTATGTGAGGGGAAAGATAATTGACTTGTCTGCAGCTAGAATTAACAAAGTTTTTGGTCTTGAGACGCCAGAAATAGATGGAGTTTTTCCTGAAGATTTGGGAGTTTCTGATGATCAAATTTTAGCTACTATCTCTGGTGGGTATAAGGTTGAATGGCCAGCAACGGGGGTATTCACAAGCATCTTGCTTGTCCTCAAGATTTTTTGGTTTATATCAGATTGCTGTTCATTGTTGGATGCCTTCAACAAACACCACTGCATTGACAAGAGAGATGGCCAGATTGTTGTACTGTGTTGGAACACAGAAACCTATCAACCTTGGGTTATTCATTCAGTAAAATTTGGCCAGACAAGCTACTGCCCCCAAGGTCAATGATGCACTCATCTATCCTACATTGATTTCTACCCTAGCCAAGAGTGCCAAAGTGAAAGGAAAGGAAACTAATGTTGTGATTGACATAGAGTTGTTGAGGCCAAATAAGAAGACTTTTGGTTTAAGGCACATTCATGATCTACCGTGGAAATCAGAAGGTTCTACATCAGCTGAAGCAGAAAAGAAGGGCAAGTTACTTTCTCTGAATGCAAGATTGGGAGCCATTTCTATTCAAGTGGCAGCGCTGGAGGCAGAGAAGGCCATTCTGGAGGTAGAGAAAGCTAAATTGGAGGCTTAAATTCAAAAGGAGTCTCAGGATGCTTGGTTATTGCCTCTGGCATATGTTCTTTTTGTCTTTGGCATATGTGTGATCCCAAGGGTAATGAATTATAAATATGTGACTGACGATAAATATAAACCATACAAATTCCATGAGAAGAATATCACCAGTTGGTTACTTTCTCCCAACGACCGCACTACATACTTCATTGGTGCCTTGATCAAGCTACAATGCTTGATCAAGCTACAATGGCACTTGGAAAGTACAGTGAAACCAATCCAATGATTCTTTTGAAGTATATAATGTATTGTGAACTAGTTGGTTTACTCCGTCCTTGTATATAACTACAACATACCGTAGCTTCATTTATTTATTTTTACTCCAATATTTGCCTAACTAGCCTTTATACTTCACACTGTAAGATGGAGGGCAGCGGCGGAACTAGGGGGGTGCTAGCACCACCCCTAAGATCCGGTGGCCCAGAATTTAAGCCTAGAGCCACCGGAAGCCACCGGATTCCGCCCCCTTGAGCTACCGGCGGCAGGATGCCTTCAGTTTTGCCGTTGCAAAGGCTGAACGAAGAAGATGACCAATTTTGTTTTCTTTTTTTTTCTTTTCTAACTAAAAAAAATGATGTCATTTTGGCTTACGTGAAACGACGTCGTTTTGTTAAGCTGAAAGGAAAAAACCTAATATACTCCATCCAAGCCCAAACAGCCAAACCTAATATACTCTTCTTCCTCCAAGCTCTAGCCAAAACGCAGCAGATCCACCACGGTACCGCCGCCTGCCGTACCACCTATCGTACCGCCTTCTGCAGCCTGCCGCCTGCCGCCGTCCCCTTCCTCAACCACAATCAGCGACTGTGTGGTCCGCGTCCAAGCCAAACCAAGGGCAAGGTATCAAGGAGCCAATATATTTTTGTTGTGTAATTTGTGTTGAATAACTTGAATTGAATTGCTTATCTGTGTGAAATTGTGAATACTGAATATAGATATGAATAATTTAGTGGTTGTGTTGAAATTGTGAAATTGTGCTAAATATAGATATATTTAATTTGACATATTTTTGACATATCTAATTTGACATATTTAATTAGACATATTTAATTAGACACATTTAATTAGACATATTTAATTAGACATATTTAATTAGACATATTTAATTAGACATATTTAATTAGACATATTTTTGAGAAATTGTGAATACTGAATAGCATATACATATTTAATTTGACATATTTTTCTTATTTTATGTCAAATAGGATATGGATAAATTCTTAATTCGAAGTAGTGGACAATCTATTTTTAAGAGACCGAGTGAACCAAATGAAGAAAGTATTAATGAAGAGAGTAGTAGTCAAAAGCATTCTCGTATTGAGTTCAATTCGGATGATGTTATAAATGATCCCGGGAAACGTAAACCTATTAAGGATTTTGATGTTTCTATTAGAGATCAAGTGATGAGAGAATATGTGTTAAGAGGTCCTTGCCAACTTAAGGGTCATTCTTTTCCAAAGACAAAGCATGGAAATGACTAGATGTTTTCAATCTTCTTGGTATGAAAAATTTGATTGGTTGGAGTATAGTGCGTCAAAGGATTGCAACATTTTGCTTTTGTTGCTATCTCTTTAGGAATTCACATAAGGGATGTCGAGAAGGAGAGGATGCATTTACTGTGAGTGGGGTTAACAATTGGAAGAAAGCGCTTGATATCTATAAGAAACATGTTGGCGTAGCGGGTAGTTCTCATAATGATGCAGCTGAACAATTGTATGCATTTAAGCGTCAAAGACAGAGTATCCTTCATTCTTATCAGGCACATGGGCGGGAATTGGAGATTGCATATCGCGCGCGTTTGACAGCTGCTTTGGATGTGACATGGTTCTTGCTAAATCAAGGTATGACTTTTCGTGGCCCCTAGTATACACCTCCCCTAGTCATGTGAAGTCCAAAGTAAACAAAGCGCATCAAGCCTAACAAACTAGAGATGCAGGGTCTCCCTTAACCATGCAAAGCCCAAGGTTATAATAGCACCTCGTATGTATCGAACCAAATAAGTGAACCTAAGTAAAAGGATGATTATCACTCACAAACGTCAAAATGAGACCACAACTCAGAATCACATAAACCACGATTATTGAAGATTGTAATGATCACCAACTATAAATAGATTAACTAAACGACATGACATATAATGGAATTTTTCCAGATTCTATTCATACTTTGATCACACGTTAATTTAGGCATCAGAGGAAGATCTCGGAGACTCCCCAAGACCTTGTTTTGCAGGTGTCATGAAGCTAGTATGGAACATTGCACTGTTTTTCGATATTATGGTGGTCCGTAAGGAATCTCCCTTATCACCATGCATTGGCAACTACTATTATGCATTGATATCTCTTCATACACTGCCGCAAAAGTCTTATGCGCCACAATTAGACGCTCATGTGCTACTGCCAACAATTACATCTCCTCTGTTGATGGCTTGATGTGTCCATTTTATGTGCATAATTTTGTACTTTTTGGGATCACTTTTGTGCTCTTTTATTATCAAGAGCTTATTTTTTACCTTGAAATTCTCTTAGGAGGGGTAAGAGAAACTCTACGCTTTTTTACCTCTTCTTAGTGGATTTTACATGTCAAAGGAAGAACATAGAGGCTTGAAGACCGGAGGCCATTGAATATCACTTTTCAAAGACTTTGAAGACTTGCTTCAAAAATTTAAAGACTTGAAGATCGGAGGCCATTGAATACCATCTTTTAAAGACTTTGAAAACTTTCTTCAAAGAGTTGAAGATTGAAAAATGAGAGAAATCATTGTGAAGATGAGTGCTTACCACAAGAAGAAGAAAAGAAGACAAGGTTAAGTTCTGGTACCCGTCGTGAGTCGCGGCGAACGGGTGGCGAGAACCTAACCTTATCCTTTTTGTACTATCAATAGTACTCTCTTTCCTCTCATTCACAACTTCTTCTTCCTGCATTTTGGTACTATTCAAACCCTAGTTTTTCACCATTTTTCACCTTTGAATTCTCTTGTGTTATGTTTGGTTTGTTAGCATTAATTAGTGTGAACCCTTGTAGCTAAATCTAGTTCTTGGGAGCAATTGATTAAAGCTTCCAAACTTATGTAGTAAGATTTTATATTTGCTCATTTATAAAAATTCTTTGGAGAGCATTTATTATGTCATTAATGTTGTGTTTTACCTCATTTATACCGTGGGATATTTGAGTATATGAAATGTTTGTATGATTGAAGTATTTTTTTTTTAAGTTTAACCATCCGAGGATGGGGGGATATATATTAGGCTCCCCAAACCAATATGAATTAAAGTAAAAAAAGACGCAACATGAATTTGTTCCTTACAAAAGATCGTCCAGTTTATGATCCAGAAGCGGTGTATACACCTAATCAAAGCAGCTAGAAGTAAATAAGAGATCATCAGTGCTCTAAAAGCAGGACAATCTAAATATTCCAATAGACTTATATATCACGAACAGGTCGGGGAATCGAAAGCTCGAAACCCCTGTTTGACAATGATATATAATCGAAAAGGAATAAAGAGTGGCAGACTATTGTGTATCATGAAATATAGCAGAAGAGAGTCCAGCAGAGAGTTAGGTGATGGAGAGCAGAACGAGCAACTAGCAGAGAGTCCAAATAAACTCCATTTGCAGCAGCATAACAGAAGAGGGTCCAAATAAACTCCATGAGCAGCATCATCTCAGCATCATCGCCACATGAATCCTGCCAAGCATAGAAGAGCAGACAACAGTAACTATTCTAATGGGAAGTAAGATAATTATAAGATTAACTATAGTAAGCCTCATAGCAGAAAGAAAAAGCAGCAGATTAAAATCCTAGCCACAAAACCTAAGTCCTTATACTGTCCGAATGAGAGCCAATTCTTACCCCTGGTATACCATTATTATCTAGAAGTAAAAGACCCCTAAGAAATAAGGGAACATTATCAATGTGTAAATCGCCCCGTACATTATTTTCCAAGGCAAATCTTGCCAAGAAATCAGCAGCCGTATTAGCTTCCCCGGGAGTGTGTTGGATTGGGTGCACTAAATGTCTTAAATTTAGACTGCTGCAAATGGAGAAAGTTCTCCACTGGCTTGTCATTGGATTCTGAATTCCTTTAACAGCCATTAGACAGTCCGACTCTATCACACAGCAATTCAGATCCAATTCTAAGCACAATTCATAGCCATATTGAATGGATAAAAGTTCAGCATGTAATGGTGAGGGGGAATGGAAAGTGTTAACTCTCATTTTAAAAACTACCCCTTTCCAATCCCTAACTATGAAAACAGATGAAGATTGACCACCAAGATTCCATGTAGCATCTGTATTTATCTTATATCCTGTTAGTGGTTTACTCCAAATAACCACCTTAAACAATTTTTTCTTTTTTGGAAGGATTTTGGGGATGATTTTCTGTTGGATCAGATGCTTATGTTTATCTATATTACCTTTCAGATTATGAGCTGAGAAAATTAAGTATATCAAATCCTTAATGTCCTGAAAACATGCATCAGCTGAGAAAGATTTGTTTTCAAAAATGATTTTATTTCTGTTTATCCAAAGAGACCATATTGTGACTAATAGAGCAGCAGTGATCATATTTGATTCTATCTTTGTATCAGTCCTGAATGAAAGATAGAATTCTACTCTGCTCTTGAGGCTTCTAAAAACAGTTTGTGGAAAATGTAAGAGATTATTAACTCTTTGCCATATATCAACAGAGGTGAAACAGGAGTTAAAAAAATGATCCAAAGAATCGGAGTTATTCTTGCATAAAGGACATTTGGATGCTAGAGAAAAACCAGATCTACAAAGAATATTATCAAATGGAAGGATTCCATTGAGTGCTCTCCACAGAAGAACTGACATCTTTTTAGGAATGAAAGGGGACCAAACCTTGATTATATGTCTGATAGTTGATTTTTTTTGTCTGAAAATTTTGTATGCAGAGCTAATAGAGAAAATCCCATTTGATGTTAGAGTCCAGACTAGCCTATCTGCATGAGAGTGGACCAGATTTACTTCCTGCAAAATGTTAATAGTATTGGTAGCCAGATGAGGCTCCAGATTTGGAAGGATTGAGGCTTTGATAGTTATAAATGACCTAAGTGAAATATCCCCGAAGGGAATATCCAAATCTTGAGGCCATTCATAACACAGAGCTCCATCACCTTTCCAGTTAGCATTCCAGAAAGAGCATTCTCCAATTCCAAAAATGACTCTAGATAGGTTGTTAGCCTTGGTAGTAATTTTACAGATTCTAATCCAGGTGTGAGATTTTTTGTAAGATGCAGGGAGTGACCATAAATGAGCAGACCATTGAGTGTTGTTCAATTGAAGTTTCCACCACAATTTACAAGAAAAAGAATCAACTATAGCATTTAGATCTTTAAAGCCTATACCATTTTCATCTTCAGGGAAGCTCATTTTTTTCCAGGATCTCCACTTTTTTCTATCTATGTTATCACAGTTTCCCCAAAAAAAGCTAGAAGCAAGTTTTTCCATTTTTCTTAAAACTACTTTTGGGGGACTTAAAACTGCAAACATATGTGTGGGAATTGAAAGGAAACAGTGGTTAATCAATATGATCTTGCCTGCAGTGCTTAGCCATCTATTCTTCCAATTATTAATAGATTTCTCCATTCTTTCCAAGATAGGATGATAATGAATCTGTAAATTACGACCTAGAAAAATAGGAGCTCCTAGATACTTAAAAGGGAAGGAGCCTTTCACCATTCTTAAAATCCTACACACAGATTGAACAATAGTAGTGGATGTATTTAGAGCAACAAAAAATTCTGATTTAGCAAAATTTACCTTTTGTCCTGATGTTTGCTCATATGCTGCCAAGAAATTTTTAAATCTTTTCAAATTGATTGAATTAGTGTTCGGAAAGACAGCTGTATCATCTGCATACATCAGGTGTATGATTGAAGTATTAGGGTGTTAGGAAAGTTGAAAATTTCCTAGCTCATTTGACATGAAATCCAAAAGCATGGATTTATAACTTCTTATGTATATTGTGTGGTGATTCTGCTACATGAGTATGTTAATGTGGATTTTTCTCATATTTATCACATAGATGCAAAGAAAGGTTGAACCTTGAATGTGGTTTGTTCTAGGTTTAACCTAATAAATGCTTTTTTTGGTTAAATGACTATGTCTTTGTTAAAAAGCTTGTTGCTATCAAACCTATGGTCTTTTTGGTGAAATGCCATTGATGAAATATCTCTATGGTGTTGTTTGCCTAGGGTGATCACCAATGAGGTTTGCAAATGGTTGTTGCTTGTCTTCGTAAACTACTATTAAGAAGGAATGAATTTTGATCTTTAAATGGGAAGTGATAGCATTCCACATAGACAATAAATGTAATTGAATGAGCAAATGAATCAATGAGCTATAGGAAGTTTGGAAGTGGAAATCGATTGCCCCCAAGGCTCCGTTAATTATTGTCTTAATCATCTATTTAGTTGTTGTTACATGATTAGCATAGTTCTCTTGATTTGCTAATTGTTGTCTTTCAATTTGATAATTTAGGACCAAAACCAACCAAACACCCCCCTCCCCATTTTACATGCTTTTATATGTGACTATATATGCTTTTATCTAGTATGTTTTCTCCTATATATGTTTAAACACTTGGAAAGAACCCTCTTGTCATGGATGACCCCGACTTGCCATTATCTACTTAATTGTAGATACGAAGCATTAGGGCTTATAAATATTAACTTTGAGAGGTACGACGACGACCTCCCAAATTTTGGCATTGTTGCCGGGGAAGAGGAGTTTATTTCTAAGTGTTTGGGCATATTATGTGTGATTGTGTGCTAGTTGTAAATATTTGTTAGTTTATTTTCGTTTTGATTTCTTAGTTGACTTACCATTTTTTCTTGGCTTGGAGACATATTGTTCGAGTTCTTGGTGTATGGTTCATACGCGATCCTCTTCAAGAGAACCCCTACACTACGACCTCGAGTTAGAGTTGAATTTGAGACGGGCTAGGAGACTTTCTTTGGAAAGTGTGAATAACACCCCTCCTAGTGACCATTTTATGGATACCTCTACTTCTATGGAGCATCAACAAGAGCATGACAGTAAGCATCCGAGAGGAGGACCTCAACATCCTTCTCTTCAGGGGAGAGCTCCTCCACTCCACGGAAGGGAGATCCCTTTGGGGCAAGCATTTTTAAGAGATATTACTACCCCCAACCTCGATCAACAACCGATATCCATTGAGTATCCCTTGGTTGGATCAAATGAGCACTTCGAGCTAAAGATCAGATTCATAAACATGATACCCATCTTTCTTGGTAGGCAAGGGGAGAATGTAAACAAGCACCTCACCGAGTTCCACTCTTTTTGTGGTGGCACGGTCCCCCATGGAGTAGATGAGGACTTTTATAAGTTGAAGGTATTCCCGTTCACACTAAGGGACGGTGCAAGAGATTGGCTCCACTACCTACCACCCAAGAGCATCAAGAGTTGGCTTGACATGAAGACGAAGTTTCTAGCCAAATACTTCCCAACCTCGAAATTTGCTTCCTTAAAGAAGGACATACGTAACATCCTCCAATGGCCCAAAGAATCTCTCTTTGACTATTGGGAGAGTTTCAAAAAGCTTCTCGCAAGTTGTCCTTACTGTGGTTATTCAGAGGGGGATTTGGTCTATTACTTCTACAATGGTCTTCTTGATGAGGATCAAAGATTAGTGAGGATTTCTTGTGGTGGTACCCTTGGAAACCAGACTTCATCCAAGGCTATGCAATTGTATGAAGATTTAGCAGAGGAGTTTAGAAACTTTAGCTTAAGGGCTGATTTGAGGAGAAGAAATCCAATGCCCGCACGTGACCTCTCTAATAGTGGAAAGCTCGAGGACCAAGTCTATTCCCTTGCCTCTATGGTGAAATCATTGATGACAAAGCCCAGAAATGCGCCACATGTCAAATTGTACAAAATTTGTTACTTGGCGTATCCTACAGATACTTGCCCTACTTTGCAAGAGGACTATGTTGATGAGGTGAGTGTCATGGGATATTAAGGCTACCAAGGCAACCAAAACTACCAAGGTGTGCAAGGACATCAAAGGAATGAAGGGTACCAAGGTGGCCAAGGCTACCAAAACCAGTCGTACTATACGGGTAATCGTGATAACTCAAACCTCCGATATGGGAACCCTCAAGGAAATCAAAACCCTCAACCGTATTGGCCTCTTCAACAAAAATATAGGCCACCTCAACAGTAATTTCAAAGTCTCTAAGACAAACCCTGAGACCAAGGGGAGATCTCGGGGTTAACAAAGATGAGGTAATGCAAGCCATTCACCGATTAAGCATGTGCACGGAAAATGGTAAAAAATTCCAATATGAAGCCAAGGAAAATATCAAAAACTTGGAAACTCAAGTGAGCAAAATAGCTCAATTGGTGAATCAGATGGAGGCCCAGGAAAAAAGAAAACTTCCCTCCCAACCGGAGATCAATTCCCACCAAAATGCTAGTGCTATCACTTTTAGAAGTGTTAAAGAGGTTAGCTCTCCCCCGGTTGGTGAAGTTGTTGGAGGCGAACCTAGAAGACTTGAAATTTTTGAGAAAGAAGTTGAGGAAGAGAACGAGGATGTGGCCAAGGAGCAAGCAAGGAAGGGAAAGGAGAAGGAAGAGGAGATCACCGTTGAGAAATCAACCTCTATTCCCAACCTCCATCCCCTCTTCACAAGAAGGCAAGAGTGGTGGAAATTCCCCCATATGTGCCAGAACCACCATTCCGAGAAGCTTTAAAGGATAGACGGAGGAAGGAGTCCAACAAAGACATCTATGAAGTCTTTCGTAGGTGTGAGGTAAACATCCCTCTTTTGAATGCTATTGAACAAATTCCTAGCTATGCAAAATTTTAAAGGAGTTATGTATGGTAAATAAGAAACAAAGAACAAAGAACAAGCTTAAAAATGGGAAAAGTGAACATGTCTCCGCTTTGTGCCGAAGAGAGTTACCCCCTAAATGTAGCGATCCCAGCATGTTTACAATCCCTTGCATGATAGGGAATACACATTTTGAAAAAGAAATGCTTGACTTAGGTGCATCAATAAATGTGATTCCTTAATCTTTGTATGAAAGCCTCAATTTTGGTACTTTGCACAAAACTGGGGTGGTGATCCAACTAGCTGATCGTTCTAGTGCATACCCTAAGGGTATCATCAAGGATGTATTGGTTAGGGTGGATTCCTTAATATTCCATGTGGATTTTTATGTCCTAGACATGGAGAATGATAAAAATGCCACCCCAATCTTATTGGGAAGGCCATTTTTTAAGACCTCTAGGATCATCATTGATGTGCATAATGGTACCCTCACCATGGAATTTGATGGGATTAAAGTAGAGTTTAACATAAATGACTCTATGAAGTATCCTCTTGAAGAGTACTCTTGCCATGCTATTGATATTGTTGACAATGTTGTGCAAGATATTTTTGAATTGAGTGGTGATGATTCCTTGTTAGATGCTTTGGAAAATGATGTTGAAAATTCATGTCTTGTATATTCAATGAGTACTAACTTCAAGGAAATAATTGAGGAGTTAAGCATTCTTGAGGAAGTGGTACCAAGTTCTACCCCTCTAGTCTTAGTGGAACCCGATGAACTGGAATTCCTTCCATCACTTATGAAAGCTCTGGTGATTGAACCTAAACCTTTGCCAAGTGACCTCAAGTATGCATTTCTTGGGAAAGGGGAGATGCTTCCGGTTATCATTCCAAGCAAACTAACCAAAGAACAAAAAGAAAAGTTGATGGTGGTGTTACGGGAGAATAAGGAAGCAATTGGATAGACTATTTCTGACATCAAATGCACACGTCCATCCACTTGCATGCATAGAATTTTATTGGAGGAAGATGCGAGACCTGTGCGACAACCTCAACGCCATTTAAGCCCGCCTATGATGGAGGTGATAAAGGCAGAAATCCTCAAGTTGCTCCAAGCGGGCATGATCTATCCAAACTCGGATAGCAAGTGGGTGATTCCAACTCAAGTGGTTCCCAAGAAGAGTGGGGTGATGGTGGTTAAAAATGAGAAGGACAAAATGGTGCCCACTCAATTTCAAAACGGGTGGCGTGTTTGCATTGACTATCGGAGGCTAAATGTGGAAACTCGGAAGGATCACTTCCCGTTGCCATTCATTGATCAAATTCTTGAGAGGTAGCAAGCCACCCTTTCTATTGCATTTTGGATGGGTACTCGGGGTATTTTAAAGTAGCTATTGCCCCGAAAAACTAAGAAAATATCACTTTCACATGCCCCTTTGGTACGTTTGCCTACCGGTAACCCCCCCTCCCCCCCGCCCCCGCCCCCCGCAACTTTCCAAAGGTGTATGGAAAGATTTTTCTCAGAATTTGTTGAAAACATTTTCGAGGTACTCATGGATGATTTCACCATTCATGGTAATTCTTTTGACAACTGTTTAGCAAATTTGGCACAAGTCCTTAAACGTTGCATTGATACTAATCTTGTGTTAAATTCTGAGAAGTGTCATTTTATGGTAGAGCAAGGCATTGTCTTAGGCCATGTTGTATCCTCTGAGGGCATTGAGGTTGACAAAGAAATAATAGACACAATTCAAACTTTGTCGTATCCTACTAATGTGCGCAAAGTGCACTCTTTTTTGGCCATGCAAGACTTTACCGCCGGTTCATCAATGAATTCTCAAATATAGCATCTCCTAATTGATAGTTGTTGCAAAAGTAGGTCAAATTTGTGATGGATGAGGGTTGTAAAGGGGCCTTCGATAAATTGAAAGGAAGGTCAGTCTCGGCCCTTATAATATAACCCTCGGATTGGTCTTTGCCTTTTGAGATCATGTGAAATGCTAGTGATTACGCCGTTGGAGCGGTACTTGGTCAAAGAGTGGGGAGATTGCCTTTCACCATCTACTACGCATCCATGTCTCTCAATAAGGCCCAAAGAAACTACTCCACCACAGAAAAGGAGTTGCTAGCAGTGGTATTTTCTTTGGAAAAATTTTAATCTTACTTTCTTGGTACAAAAGTTGTTATGTATACTGACCATGGAAATCTTTGTCACTCGATGACGAAGAGAGAGGCCTAGCTAAGATTGATTAGGTGGATCCTGCTTCTGATTGAATTTGAGTTGGAGGTGCTAAACAAGAAGGGTGCGGAGAACCTCATGGCTGATCATCTAAGCCGGTTTCCACCATGCCAAGATAGTGAGGTAAATTTACCAATGAAGGAGAAACTACGGGAGGAGTTCCCCGATGAGCAATTGTTCGCAATCAGGGACCTCCAACCGTAGTACGCCAACATTGTAAACTTTCTTGTCTCCGGTAAATTTCCTCCTCACTTTTCTAAGGCCCAGAAAGATATGCTAAAAAGCTATGCTAGATATTATGTGTGGGATGATCCCTTTTTGTGGAAACATTGTGTAGATCAAGTTGTTAGAAGATGCATCCCCGATAATGAAGTGTATTCGATTCTCACGTTTTGTCATTATTATGCATGTGACAGTCATTTTGGAGCTAAAAGGACCGCTAGGAAAGTCTTGGAAAGTGGTTTTTATTGGCCTACCTTGAATAAGGATGCATACATATTTTTTAAGGCTTGTGACAACTTCCAGAGAGTAGGAAATATCTCATCTAGAAATGAGATGCCCCAAAAAGCTATGCTATATTGTGAAATCTTTGATGTTTGGGGTATTGACTTTATGGGACCTTTCCCTAGTTCTTATGGATTTACATATATTCTTGTTGATTTTGATTATGCGTCAAAGTGGGTTGAAGCAAAACCCACTAGGACTGTTGATTCTAAAGTGGATGCAGAATTCCAGAAAGATAACATCTTCTCTAGGTTTGGGGTACCCCGAGCCTTGATTAGCGACTGTGGCACCCATTTTTGCAATCGGACCATAGAGGCACTCTTGAGGAAATATGGTGTCACTCATAAGACATCTACCGCCTATCACCCACAAACCAATGGGCAAGCCAAAGTTTTCAATCGAGAAATCAAGTCCATCCTTCAAAAAAGGGCTAACCCTAACTAGAAGGATTGGAGTTCTTGGTTGAACGATGCCTTGTGGGTGTATAGGATGGCTTACAGGACACCAATCAGTATGTCACTATACCGATTAGTGTTTGGTAAGCCCTGTCACCTACCGGTGGAAATTCAACATTAGGCTTACTGGGCGGTCAAAGAATTCAACCTTGATATAGATGAGTCCAGCTTGCATAGGAAGCTGCAATTGGAAGAACTAGATGAGATCCGGAGGGATTCCTATAAGAATGCCGAAATCTATAAGGAGAAGACAAATATGTGGCACGAAAAGATGATCATTAGGAAGGAATTTGACGTGGGTCAAAAAGTCCTCCTATTCCAATCCTGCCTTCGTTTTTTTCTCAGTAAGTTAAGGTCCCGATAGATCGGTCCTTTTGAGGTGGTAAAGGTATTCCCGCATGGAATAGTGGAGATCTTAGATCGAGCTAAGTTCAATACATTCAAAGTTAATGGACAACGTTTGAAGCCTTATCACGAGAATTTTGTGCCAGCAATGGGAGAGGGTGTTGATTTCCTCAATCCAATTTTTGAGTAGGCTCTAAAAAAAAGGGAGTGAGTTATGCTGAAGATATTAAAAATACTTGGTTTTGATCATCCAAATCGTCATTCATGACTTTCCATTGAAGTTACTTGATTTGAGTTTTTGGCATTAGTTTCATTATTTTGCTTTGTGATTTTCACAGTTTGTTTTTCCAAGCTTGTTTTTCCATGTTGTAGCAATTTGAAACCAAGGCATTGGAATGTTGAAGGGAGAAATGCTTGGAGTCAAGATGGAAAAACTTGGACAAGAGGTGAAATTGAAATATTTTTTTGCGAGTCGCGACTACCTCGTCGTGAGTCACAACGAGCGCAGAAATTTTTTGGAAATTTTAAACCCTCAGCCTCCACTTTTCATGAGCTATGATGGCCTCCTCACGAGTAGTGATGGACCATCGCAAGTCACGACAAAGTGGTCGCAAGTTGCGACCAAATCAGATTTTTAACTGAAAATTGGAGCTCTCAGGCTCCACTTTTCACGAATCGCGATGAACCATCGCGAGTCGCGATGGACCATTATGAGTCACGATAATATATTGTGCTTGGGATTTGAGTTGATGGAGATTATGTGAATACATAGTACCTATGGCTTGGTTGGTCGTGGGATAACCTTCTTCTCACTTTGAGTGTGTTGAATGTGTTATTATTGTGGCCTCGATTGAGAATTGATTGTGGCTTATACTGGATATGAGGCATATTTTCCCTTGATTAGACATGGTTCTTATTTGGATGCACTGTTATTATGCTTAGGATAGTTTGGCCACGGAACTTGAAATGTTGACGTTATGAATGTACTAATGATGGCCAAACTAGTTAGGCATGACTGCGATTATAGGATATGAAATATTAAATATTAAACTATGTGAGAACTTAATCGACTTGAGAATATGGGCATGTTGGATATCACATGGATTGTATGTGCAATTGTGTTAGGACTTCAACTAATTGGCTTTGATTTGTTTTAGCGTGTGATGATTGGCCAAACTAGTTTAAGCTTGAGTATGATTTTGTGATATTGCATGTATGTATAATCCTGTGTGTTTGACTTATTTGTCTTGGTTGTTAGATACGGCCTATACCAAGAGACCTTAGGGCTCCTCCACAAGGCGGGCGTACCACCACTCCACCTCCACCTCCACCGCCGGCTCCGGGGCCCTGTACCTCCACCTCCAGATATGTACATGGGATTGACCTGGATCAGCGGGTCCTACGCGGAGAGATGGGAGGCCCTAGCCAGCCGTCAGCTCAAGGAGACAAGCTTTGTAGATGTGCCCGCATTGGATGCTCTTGAGTTCACTTAGCCAGTCTGATATCTTCTCTCCAAAGGGGGGTTAGAAGGTTTCATGGGCAAGAGTTCCCCCTCTTACCAGCAATATACACTGGAGTTCCTATCCATAGTCAAGATATGCATCATGAGGGATGATTAACCATGCGAGAGGTACATCTCTTTCCATTTGGATGATATATCTCGATAGATGACTATCTCGTAGGTTGAGGAAGCGTTTGGATGAAACACTATGGAGATACGGGTGAGGTTAGACCCACAGGCCCAGGATTGATCGATTGACAAGGACATGCAATTTTGGAGTGCCAACAACATGAGGCTAAAGAACTCCCAAAACAAAAGTAGTGTCATTATCCATCCCGCACTTTGTTATGTTCACCAACTTTTGGCTGGCACAATACTCTGCTCGTGGAGCCGACAAATGTGCTAGACAACGACATTCACTTCCTATGGCACTTGATGAGTGAGGGACTAGGATACGGGTTATAGGCTGAGCTATGGATGAAGAGGATTGTAAAGGTGGTAGGGAAGATAAAGGGGAAGATTATGGTTGGAGGTATGATAGGCATCTTGGTGGAGTACCTAGGATTGGTTCCACCGACTGACTTCCCACACTTAGGGAGGCGTACTTCCTACCTCATCAATGCAGAGAGTTGGTCCAATTTGAGATGCTCAATGCCAAACGGGCCACGGGGGTATTCCATTGATTATATGGTGCCAGGAAGGTCAAATTCATGACACTTCCTCAGCCCATCAAGACGAAGTTGGAGTTCGATACACCCCTAGTAGACTTGGCAATCTCACCTGACTCCTCGAGCAGAGAGGACTTCTAGCGTGAGCTCCACAAACTTGGTCCAGCCCCTGTCCAACGCGATGATAGTAGCCTGCCTTTCTCTAAGTGACAGCAGCAGCACTCGCCTCAGCCTCCACTAGAGACCGAGCCTATATAGAACAATTATGTGCCACCTCACTACTCCCAGCCTCCACCAGATTTCTATGAGCGTATAATGCAGACCATGCAGGAGAGATTTTTCCACCAAGACAGCATGATACTGAAGCATAACGTGTTTGTCTCCTAGAGCTTCATCGACATGGATAAGAAGATTGAACACCTATCAGCTCGCAATTATGAGATGCAGTCCTAGGCAAGCAGTGTCTCAAGCCCTGATCTAGGAGCAGAGAGGTGGAGAGCTAGGAGGCAAAGAAGTATGGATTGGCTAGCTCGTTATCAACAACATTATTTCAGTGGTGGCCCTTCTTCCTCACAGAAGTGATTTGTGAGCATCATACCCTTACCCATTTCCATACTTCGCTATGTACACTTTTGCCCTATTTGTCTACATTGAGGGTAATGTAGTGTTCTAAATTTAGGAAGGGGTATCTACTGATTTCACGGTTTGGGTTCAAGATATTTTTGTTAGACTCACTACTCTTGGATAATCCTTATGCTGTGTTTTGTATATTTTTCCCTTTTGTTTTGGGATGCTTTTCTTTTGATATACTTGGATGATGTTAGCTTTGATATTTTCTTATGCTACTTTTTGGATTGGAGAACATGATAAAAAAGAATAAAAATAATTCCGCTAAGTTGAAAACTCGAAAGGGCGTCTTAGATAACATTGGGGGCCCGGATAGGTTGAAACCCCAAAAGGGAGACTTAGGTAAAAATGAGAGGCTAAATGTGTGGAAAAATGTGAGATGTAAGCCGAAGAAACATGATGTATGGCTACGATGAAAACTCGAAAGGGCTCCTAGGCAAAATGAGAGAAAAAGAAAAATGTTATCTGTTCACTCATTTGTCGGCACTGGAGTCATAAGGTTGCGGTGGCCACATGGATGGATTGGATAGCTTGACATCTTGAGGATCTCTTGAGAGTGGGAAATTTAGCAGGGAGGGAAAGCAAAGTAAGTTATGAAATTTATTATTGATAATATACTTCACTTTTAGGATGATATATTGGTGTACAGTGGAGCATGTGTTTGAACTTTATGAATATTTTTAGTTTCACCTTGTACCATTGGAGTTGGGTAGATTTAGGAATGAGGGTTGTGAGAAACTTCTCATTTGACCTTAACATTGGGATGTGTGATATTGAGAGTTTTGTGAGGTATTGACTTGGGGGAATAGTAGTTAGGATGTGGATACGTCAATTCCTTCGTATGCTTGGATCTTTTCTTACTCGAGGGCAAGTAAGGTTTAAGTGTGGGGAGGTTTGATGTGTCCATTTTATGTGCATAATTTAGTACTTTTTGGGATCACTTTTGTGCTCTTTTATTATTAAGAGCTTGTGTTTTACCTTGAAATTCTCTTAGGAGGGGTAAGAGCAACTTTACGCTTTTTAACCTCATCTAAGTGGATTTTGCGTTACAAAGGAAGAACATGGAGGCTTGAAGACCGGAGGCCATTGAAGATCATTTTTTGAAGACTTTGAAGACTTGCTTCGAAGATTTAAAGACTTGAAAACCATCTTTTGAAGACATTGAAAACTTTCTTCAAAGAGTTGAAAACTTGAAAAATGGGAGAAATCATTGTGAACATGAGTTCTTACCACAAGAAGAAGAAAAGAAGACAAGGTTAAGTTATGGCGCCCATCGCGAGTTGCGATGCACGGGTGGCCCGGGCCAACTGATAAATATGGAAAAAAGCTCATTCCTAGTAGCAAATAAAAAATGCTATGGATAAGCGTTTGAAAATGCCTGAAGCAAGTTTGAGGCTTGAACGATTGGCTGCTCGATGGGGGGGCTACTATGGCTCTCCATAATTAAGTCTCATTAAGTCGCAGATGAGCGGATTCGCCCGTGCTAACGTGCATGCAACCATGCATGGTACTTCTCGACCCTGTCTCCGAGGGACAGTTGAACGAGCAACTCATGAATGTTGCCGGGTCGGACGAGCCAATAACTCGAACGCGTTCGGTCTGTTTTTTGAGCAAGAATCACAGCCTTACCTTATTACCTTCACCATGATACGGACTCCAAGTTCTTATGGCGGAGCACGAGGATATTCTAAGAAAGAACCCACTCTTCCACCTATTGACCTTCTGCCCCGACACCTCTTCATAAAGGGAGAACTTCTCCATCACAGGCTTCAAAGAAGATTTTTTACCTTTTAACTAGCCAATCCAGTTGGAGTTGCTTTATAAGCAATTTGATACTATCAGGAGAGATTATGTTGTGGCTGCTTCACACCGGAAAG
This sequence comes from Rubia yunnanensis, assembly GCA_037428765.1. Lineage (NCBI taxonomy): Eukaryota > Viridiplantae > Streptophyta > Magnoliopsida > Gentianales > Rubiaceae > Rubia > Rubia yunnanensis. Next base: position 88,704,001 of record CM075064.1, on the reverse strand, counting down.
ATGCCTCCAAGCAAAAGAAGCAACACGAGACCCTAGAAGGAGACAACCACAGGAAATAAAACTTTTTAGGGAATCATTTTAGATGAATCAATCATGCCTCAATCTTCCATGGGGGCACGAAAGATCATAGCATCCCTTGGAGTGTGGGGCCTGACCTAGCATAGAGGTGTACTTTGGTACAAAAAATTGACCAAAGTGCGGACCATAGTCTATATTTTACCCATTCCTTGCTTTCTAATGGATCCGATCTGCAGGGCTGTGCACTTCAGCCCATCACATCAAGGTGACGGGATTCGAACCTATGGCCCACTGTACCCAAAACAGATGCGCTGACCAGACTGCGCTACACCTTGGTCTCTCACCACCCCAGAGCATATAGATCCACCCGATCGATGAACACTCAAACCGAACTCGCCCATCCTTTTATTTTTGGCACAGGGATGCGAGAACCAATCCGAGTAATCAACCGCTTATTCCGTTCTATTTTATTTTAGGATTCCAAGGATGAGCCGGCCAATCCTAACATCATTTATGAGGAGCCGGGCGATGAAGCCTCCTCCTCAGATAAAGATATCTCCGATGCTACTCTCCTGGCAAGAATTTTTCTATTGTGATTTTTTTGGCGAGTTCTGTTATGAGCGAGCTTTCTTTCAGTCAAAAGCAGATAGCTCCCCCCATGCTCCCACGGGCCGCTTACCGAGGAATAGAAAGGAAGGACCGAGGGCCAGAGCAAGTTGGGTTGGGGTACAATTCAAACCCTAGTTTTTCACCATTTTTCACCTTTGAATTCTCTTGTGTTATGTTTGGTTTGTTAGCATTTTTTTTGAGTTAAACCATCCAAATAGATGGGGGGAATATATTTGGCTCCCCAAACCATATAGTTACCCATGGGATAGCAAAAGAGTTCCATCTGTACAAAATCATGCCTGTGATGATCCAAAGTGGGAAGCAATATATGAAAACTACCAATTCGGCTTGTATACATGTACTATGCTATATAGAGTGTAAAGAGGGGTCATTCGGACTAAGGGACACGAACATAGTCAGGGAGATGAAATTCAAAGCCCTTATCAGTCAATGTCCCTTAGCCGTGCATTGCACCCCTATATTTCTTTGCTGAAAAGACAGACAATGTAGCCTCATGCTCTGATGTGCCCAGACCTCTCTCCTGAGCAAGAAATCTGCAAAACGGAAAGAAAAGAAAGAAAACAGCAGTCTCTGTTCCACAACAATTATATGAATTATAGGCAGAAACAAAAACCATCCTATGTGTAATCTGAGTTACCATTTGTTGTTCTTATTCTTACCCCCTGAACTCCATTTTTATCTAGCATAATCAAACCTTTAAGGAAAGAAGGGGCATTGCTAATTTTAAAAACTCCATTTAGGGATTCCTCCCTTGCAAATTTTGCCAAAAAGTCAGCAACAGTATTAGCTTCCCTTGGAGCATATTTGATTGGGTTGTCTCTATGCAGCAAATTCAGTTGACAGTTAAGAGAAAAAAGTCTCCATGAGCCAGAATAAGGATCATGGATTGCTTTAACTGCAGGTTTGCAATCTGTCTCAATAATACTACCCTTAATATCAAGTTCTAAACATGTCTGATATGCAAATAGAATGCCTTCCATCTCTGCAAGTAGAGGAGAATCTGATTTAAAAGTTTTGACTCTCATATGTTTAACATCTCCCCTCCAATCTCTAACTATTACTGCACAAGAAGAGTCTCCTCCATTTACCCATGATGCATCAGTGTTAATCTTATAAGCATTTGTTGGTTTATCCCATCTAACTGCAGTAACTGTGATTTCCTTCTTCTTATTTTTTTGAGTTATATGAGGGATGATTCCAGCCTGTATTAATTTCTTATGCTTGTCCAAATTGCCTTTCAATGGGTTTGCAGTAAAAATTATGAGAATCAGTTCCTTTATATTCTGGAAGCATACATCTACAGAAAATGAATGATTATCATAGAGTATTTTGTTCCTATAAATCCAAAGAGACCAAATTGTGGCAATGAGTGCAGCAGTATACACATGATGCAGAATCACAGAGCCTGCCCTAATGGTGAGATAGTATTCAACTAAATGACTAAAACTCCTGAATTCAGGTGTATGCAGATTCAGCATGCAGTTAACTTTATTCCATACCGCAGAAGCCTTACAACAGGAATTAAAGAAATGGTTGATAGAGTCTGAGTGATTAGAGCATATAGGGCATTTAGAGGCTAGTGAAAAACCTAACTTACACAAAACATTTTCAAAGGGCAGAATTCCATTCAAAGCTCTCCAAGTTAGTACTGACATTTTGACAGGTATGAAATTTGCCCATACCTTATGAAGATGTCTGATGCTTGTTCCCCTCAGCCTCAAGATCTTATAGGCCGAGCTGACTGAAAAGTTTCCATCCACCGAAGATGTCCATATCAGTCTGTCCTCATGTGAGTTCCTGATGGATACTTCCTGCAAAATTGAAACTATATTGGTAGCCAAATGTGGCTCCAGAATAGGAAGATTAGAGTCTTTGTTCAGGATGAAGGAGCTTAGTGTGATTTCAGGGAAAGGAATTTCCACATCATCAGGCCATTTATAGTATAAAGCTCCTTCCCCTGACCAATTTGAGTTCCAGAAGGAGCATTTTCCTTTTCCATGAATAACTCTAGTCAAACTATTAGTTTTTTCAGTTATGTTACATATTCTCTTCCATACCTGAGAATTCTTGTAAGAATCAGGTAGTGTCCAAAGATGCTGAGCCCATTGTGTAGTGTTCATTTGAAGCTTCCACCATAGCTTACAGGAGAATGAATCAACTATAGCTTGAATGTCTCTAAACCCTATCCCATTCTCTTGTACTGGAATACTCATTTTTCTCCATGCTCTCCATTTTTTCCTGGTCTCTGTACTATCAGTGGCTCCCCAAAACAATCCAGAAGCCATCCTTTCCATTTTCCTCAATACTAACTTTGGAGGCCTTAGTACAGCAAACAAGTGAGTTGGGATAGAAAGAAAACAATGGTTTATTAGAATTATTTTACCACCAGTACTCAACCACCTGTTTTTCCAGTTATTAATGCTTTTTTCCATTCTCTCCAATATGGGGTAGTAGTATCTCTGAGTGTTCCTTCCTGTAAATATTGGGATCCCTAGATATTGAAAAGGAAACACTCCTCTAACCATCCCTAAATTCCTACTCAGAATCTGAGATCTTTCTACTGAGGTGTTAGGAGATACATAGAAGTTAGATTTAGAAAATTTTACTTTTTGTCCTGATGTTTGCTCATATGCACAGAGAAATTTTTTAAATCTTTTCAGGTATTTCTTATTTCCACTAAGGAAAACTGCAGTATCATCAGCGTACATTAAATGAGTAATCTGTGGACATGTTTTAGGTAAACTGAAAAATTGCAAATAACCCAAATTAAACAGTTTTTTAAGTCCTCGGGAGAATGCCTCAGATAAGATATTGAACAGTAATGGAGAAAGGGGATCTCCCTGTTTTATTCCTCTATTTGAAGCAAAGAAACCTGATGCTACTCCATTAATTAGCACTGAGAAATGGGCTGAAGCTATGTTCTGCATAATTCGGTTAACAAATATACCATGGAAACCAAATTTAAGGAGAATTGAGTTAAGAAAAGACCATGAGACTCTATCAAAAGCCTTCTGCATATCTAATTTAATGATTAAGTTCTGCTTCTGTGATTTCCTTGTTAACATTCTGGTCATTTCTTGCATCAGAATTATGTTGTCAGAAATATCCCTCCCTTTGTTAGTATGAACTCTTGTAGGTAAATCTAGTTCTTGGGAGCAATTGATTGAAGCTTGTAAACTTTTGTAGTAAGATTCTATATTTTCTCATTTATGAAATTTTTTGGAGAGCATTTATTATGCCATTAATGTTGTGTTTTACCTCATTTATATCATGAGTTGTTTGAGTATATGAAATGTTTGTATGATTGAAGTGTTAGGGTGTTAGGAAAGTTGCAAATTTCTTAGCTCATTTGACATGAAATCCAAAAGCATGGATTTAGAACTTCTTGTGTATAATGTGTGGTGATTCTTGCTAGATGGGTATGTTAATGTGTATTGTTCTCATATTCATCCCATACATGTAAAGAAAGGTTGAACCTTGAATGTGGTTTGTTCTAGGTTTAACCTGATAAATGTTTTGTTTGGTTAAATGACTATGTCTTTGGTAGAAGGCTTGTTGTTATCAAACTTATGGTCCTTTGGGTGAAATGACATTGATGAAATATCTCTATGGTGTTGTTTTCCTAGGGTGATCACCAAGAGGTTTGCAAATGGTCGTTGCTTGTCTTTGCAAACTACTATTAAGAAGGAATGAATGTTGTTCTTCAAATGGGAAGTGATAGCATTCCCCATAGACAATAAATGTAATTGAATGAGTGAATGAATCAATAAGCTATAGGATGTTTGGAAGTGGAAATCGATTGCCCCCAAGGCTCCGTTAATTGTTTTCTTAATCATCTATTTAGTTGTTGTTGCATGATTAGCATAGGTCTCTTGCCTTGCTAATTGTTGTCTTTCAATTTGATAATTTAGGACCAAAAACCAACCAAATTCCCCCATTTTACATGCTTTTATGTGTAAATATATGCTTTTATCTAGTATGTTTTCTCCTGTATATGTTTAAGCACTTGGAAATATTCCTCTTCTCGTGGATGACCCTGACTTGCCATTATCTACTTAATTGTAGATAGGAAACATTAGGGCTTGTAAATATTAACTTTGAGAGGTACGTCGATGACCTTCCATGGCTTAACACTCTTCACCGACGACGTATCCTTTGTTCGGCATGTCTGCTTGGCCTAGCATGGATGATGCACCTTAGCGTATGCCTCTCTCATCCGAGCCAACTTCTTGGTGTCTTATGAATACTCACTCTAGAACTGCCCCTCTCAAGTACAAGGACTATTCTAATTATGATATTTATGGTGTTTTGAGTGCTTTATATGTTAATACTAAGCCTCACAGCTATCGTTCAGCAGTCAAGGATCCTAATTGGGTTACTGCCTTGAATTATGAAATAACTGCACTTTGCACTCATTAGAATTGGGAGTTGCATCGTGTCCCTCTCATGTCACCATCGTAAGTTCACAATAGGTGGTCCAATTAAAGTTTCGTGCGTATGGCTCGGTTGATCGCCATCAGGCACGTTTTATTGCTCAAGGTGTTTTACAACAACCTATTTTTGAATATGATCATACCTTCAGTTTGATGGTAAAAACTTCCATGGTGTGCAGTGTTATGTCTCTTATTGTTGAATCAACAAAAGTGTATGACCTTCTTAACATAAAAAGGAATTTCCTTTCGTCAAAGTTTTTCCTCCAAACCAATAAATTTGTATGTTAAAAAATAAATCAGACCATATCAGTAAAACCTAAGTGTAAGAACTAAAAATTATTTTCACAATTTATTAATAGTAATGTTATTTTTTTAGGTTTAATTTGATAATATGTCCATTTAAAACCTTTTCTATCATCACGCACTATGAGTTCAAACCTTGTGCAAAATTGTTTTGTGCGGAAATGTTGCAAAAGAGTGTAAATTTTGGGCATTGGTACACATTATAATTTGGGAAAGTCTCAGGAAAGACGGTATTTTCATAAGGTTATGGACAATTCTCAGGGGCATTTGACTTAAATGTTGTAATTTTTTATAAAATTTAAATATTGCATTTTATAAGTTAAAACAAGTAATAATATGTATTTGAATGTGAAAATATAAAAACATATGATATAAAAAAATATTTTTAAAAAATTTAAATTTTGTATGTAATTTAAAAAAATGCAGTGTATAAGGTAAGAAATAAATGGTCTGTCCATAAGCTTATGGACAGGCCGCCTGTCAGGAGACCCACTCTTATAATTTTATTACATGATATTCTTTAATATATTTATTAATAATATATGTTTTTTCAAGATGAATATACATCAACATATGGGATTAAAAGAAAAAAATATTTTCAACTGTTTGTAGTTAATTTTTCAATATTAGGTGTATGCCTCGTTAAAGCTTCAAGTATCAACAAAGAATTCTGTCAGACTATCAAAAAATAACCGTTGAAAATACTGTTCATGTGTGCGAACCACTGTGCGATACTGTGTGCGATTTTCCTAATCACCTTTCTTCTTCTCATCCCTAGTTATCCGTTGGTTTTTTTTCTAAAAATTGCCGGTAACGGCGTCGGGCCGGTTATCCTCTGTGCAATCAGCTGAACCTAGTTCGCCGGCCGATATGGCAGCAAATCATGTCAATCAACCTCCTCCCCCAAAATCCTTTGCAGCAGTACTTCAAAACAAATCCCGTCCTCTTTCAAAACAGCTTCCCAATAACCCAGAGCTTATTCCAAAATCAACTCATTTAGGAGACCCCGCCTGCCTATATTCCGATGACCAGATTGCAACACTATCGGCGCATTATTCTAACGCTCTGGTCGGTAAGTTCACCAAAGGAAGGTTTTCTATGGAGCAGATGGAGTTAGCTCTTAAAACAATCAGCTTTGAAGGTAAGTATCAGTTAGGCTCTCTTGATTACAAACATGTGCTAATCAGATTTGAGCAGGTTAACGACTACTAGATATGTTGGATGAAAGGCATCTAGAATTTCAATGGCATTCTCCTAAAGATGCTCAAGTGGACCTCTGAGTTCTCAACACAAAAAGAATCCCCTATTGTTCCCATTTGGTGTACAATCAGGGAAGTGCCTCTATACTATTATAATTCTGCTTCCATTGAGGCAATTGGCAATAGTATAGGCAATTTTATCAAAAACGATTTAGCTACTGGAATTCTTACTAGGCCCTCGGCAATAAAATTCTGTGATGAAATAGATCTCCAAAAACCTTTGTGTCATCATATCAGGCTTGGATCAATTTCGAATAATAGGAAGTATCTAATCGAGTTTGAAGATATTCCTTTTTATTGCGACCACTGTGCTAAACTAGGTCACTCTTTGGTCCAATGTAGAGCTATTTCTCAGTCTACTAATGCCAGAATGGAGGAAACTAACATAGCTTCGATTCAACCTCACCCCCAGTGGCAGGCAACTAGCAAAAAATTTAATATACCCCCTTTGATCACTGATACCCTTAATGATCCTTTTACCCCTGTCTCTGGAAAGGCTATTAGGAATTCAGACCTTAATGTTCACAACAATTCTCCACTGGAGGCTCTCAGAGTTTCTATTAGTGGCAAATCCCTGTCACTAGGAAATCGATCTCTGGATAGCTTAGAAAATTCTATTTCTAGGTTACTGAAGGATACTGAATCATCCAAACCTGCATTGATGACTTATGCTAAAGATGATATTCAGATTGGATTACTACGGTTACCACTAAAGGGTTCTATTAACAACCCTACACTTTCCCTTGATGGAAAGATGTCAAATAGGTTTTCTGTTTTACAGGAAGATGATATCTGCCTGCAAGGTCAAGAGGGAATTAGTGAGCCAGCTTCTGAGGATCCGGACACAACTGATCAACACAGTATCAATGTATCTCCTGTCTTGGGGCCCTCAGGTAAGAACCAAGGTAAGGCTAAGAGTAAAAAGATAACCTACCTCAGTCAACTGAATAAGATTCTACTAAGATCGGCTACAAAAAGTAATAAATCAGGTGAATTATGACATCTACGGTCAATGTTAATTTTCTGGTTTGGAATCTACGGGGTATGGAAACATCAATGCTTAGATTGATTAATTTACTCAAACTTAAGAAAATCCAGCTGTTATGCATAATTGAACCAATGCACGATAATACAAAAATTCAATCATATATGAATGCACTTAATTTCACACATAATTTATACCTTCCAAATGGGAAAATTTGGCTTCTGTGGTCTAATTCCCTTTCTGTTTCACTCCTTTCTTCTCATGAGCAGTTTATGCATGTTAATGTATCCCATCAATCCTTAAATTTCTGTATGGAAGCTGTCTTCATTTATGCATTAAGGAATAGGGAAGGTAGAAAGGCTCTATGGAATGATTTGAAGCCGATTTCAAAGGGTAATACTATATTTATAGGAGATTTTAACACAATTACTTCTGTGTCTGAATATAGAGGACCATCCTCTCCTGCCTTAGGAAGCATTAGAGATTTTAACACCTGGATTAACACCAATGGAATACAAGAAATTAATACAGTGGGAAATCTTTTTACTTGGTGTAATTCTAGGCTGAGGAACCCCACATCCAAAAGATTAGATAGATGCCTTTGTACCCTATCATGGTGCTCTAAATTCCCTTCTTCCTCAATTCAGATTCTTAATAGGCATACTTCTGATCATTCACCTCTCCTCCTCCAAATTTCCAACTTACTACCTTCTCACCCAAAGCCATTCAGATTTATTAATGCATGGTTCCAAAGAACTGAATTCTTAGGTTTAATTCAGGAAAATTGGGGAAAACCAGTTGCTGAGCAAGGCATGATTAAATTCTACTTAAAACTGATTAGGCTTAAGAAAGTGATAAAAACATGGAATAGAGAATGTTTTGGCAATATTGATTCAAATGTAATATTAGCTGAGGAGGCTGTAAGAATCTAGGAACTTGCTTTTGACTTGAATCCAACATTGCCTGAACGTGTTAAACTAAATCAGAAAAATGCCTTACTTCTTCGTGCTTTAAAGGAAAAAGAGAAGTTTTGGAAACAAAAGGCGAGACTAAAATGGCATAAGTTGGGGGACAATAACACTCAATTTTACCGTAAGGTAGTGCAGGAAAAGAATTGTAAGTTGCAAATCAGCAAAATTAGAAACCAGGCAGGTCATTGGTTAAATACACAAACAGATATTCAAAAGGAAGCAATTGCTTATTTTTCAGGTTTGTTAACTGAGCCTAATCACACTACAGCTGATACCTACTGCTCTCACTTCCTTAGTCAAATCCCCACAATCATTAATGAAAACGATAATCAAGCTTTAGCTGCTCCAGTTTCAGAATCTGAGTTAGAAGCTGTGATTAAAGGTTTAAATAATAACAGCAGTCCAGGGCCAGATGGTTTTACAGCTAAATTCTATAGTAAATGCTGGACTTTTATTAAACAAGATCTTATGGAGGCTGTTAATGATTTTATCTTAGGATCGAAAATCCCAAAAGGAATATCCAGCACTTGGATTACCCTAATTCCGAAAAAAGCCACACCATGTTCTTTTGGGGATTTTAGGCCTATTAGTTTATCTAATGTCCTTAATAAAATCTATTCTAAGGTTTTAATAGAAAGGCTGAGACCTTATATGGATAACCTGATCTCCCCAAACCAATCTTCTTTCATGAAGAAAAGAGATATATCTGATAACATTTTGTATCTACATGAAATGATCAGGTTTCTGGATAAAAAGAACATAACACCTAATTGTATATTGAAATTAGACCTAATGAAAGCATTTGATAGAGTAAACTGGGAGTTTCTTAGGATGATACTAATTAGATTTGGATTCAATGGGAATTTTTTAACTGCTGTTATGAGTAATCTCTCTCAGGCTTACTTCTAAGTTCTGGTTAATGGAAATCCAGTAGGTTTTTTTAAAGCTACTAGAGGAATTAAACAAGGTGATCCACTCTCTCCTTTTCTTTTTAATATTTTCTCTGAAGCTTTTTCTAGGAGTCTATCTTTCATATTCTCTAATAATAGTCTCTCCCATTTTCAACTTCCTGCTTCAATTCCTGCAGTATCCCATCTAATGTATGCGGATGATACGATTATCTTTATGCAAGCATCCAAGTCTAATTGTATTAAAATCAAAGCCTTCTTAGATATCTTTGAAGTTAGCTCGGGACAGAAGTTTAATTTTGATAAATCTGAATTCTATCTGAGTAAAAGGACCTCGAATTTAAAGATTAATCAAGTTTAATACGATTATCTTGGTTGTCCCATTTTTCAGGGAAGAACACTTAAAAGATACTTCCAACCATTGATGGCTAACCTGGATAATAAGTTGCAAAGTTGGAAGAATACGTGGCTTAGTGCAGGGGGCAAGATGATCCTAATTAAACATTTCTTATATTCTTTGCCTTGGCATTTATGGGCTGTAACTAATCCCCCCAAAATAATAATTCGAACATTTGAGAAAAGACTAGCAAGGTTTTTTTGGGGATAATCAGAGGGAAAAAAACAGAATTTGGAAAAGATGGTCTGACATAGCTACTTCAACCGATCTAAATGGACCTGGTTTTAGGTCTATCAAAGCCATTATTGATACCTGTTCGGCTAAACTTTGGTGGAAGAGCCAACTAGGCATTACTCTATGGTCTAAATTGCTATGGTCCCTTCCTTTATCTCATAGGAAATCAGTAACTTGGAAAAGAATCCATTTAATTAATTCCTTTGTGGAAAATAACTCTTTTATTATTCACGGCAAAGGTACCTGCAGTTTTTGGTCTGCTAATTGGTGTCCTAGGGGTCCCCTGCTTAACTACATCCCTATGCATATAGTTTCTGCTATGCCATATCTGTCTGTGGCAGATTTTATTAGTAATAAACCTACTGTTTTAGCTCAGATTAGTGCTTTCCTGGAACATGATACTCGCTCTTTCCTTCAGGAATCTGAGCTTACTATAGAGAGGGAGGATAGATTGGTATGGAAAGCTGAAATCTCAGGTAACTTCTCATCTAAGTCAACATATAAGGCTCTAACTCATGGACCAGGTAATTCCCCTGCTTGTAAATTTATATGGAATAGTGCTTTACAGAAGAAGATCTCAATTTTTACCTGGAAATTGTTGCAATCCTTTCTCCCTTTTGATGATGTGCTTACTACTTGTGGATTTAGTCTAGCTTCCAAGTGTCCTGCTTGTTGTAATACTGATTCAAGTCAGCATTTTTTTATATCGTGTCCTACTGCTCAGGCTGTCTGGAATAACATGGCTTCTATAGTTCAGTTTCATCTAGGTACTCAACATTCCATTGCAGAAAGATTTTTTATTTTCTGGAATAGCCATGATTTATCTAGATGGAATCACTTCATCTGTAAAATCCTTCCATCTCTCATATGGTGGACTCTTTCGAAAGCTAGAAACAGGTTTTATTTGATAATAAGCCTTTCTCCTCAGACCTAATTAGTAAGGAAGTGTTGGAGCTAATAAAATTGACCTTATTTGCTACTCCTCGGATATATTTCTCCCATTCTGCTATTGCATCTCCTCTCAGGCATCTGATCCCTTTCATTAAACCACATCCGAAGCCGAATATAACCTCTGTTTATTGGGAAAGGCCACAGTTTGGAATTGTTAAAATTAATATAGATGCGTCATGGTTTCCGAACAAGGCAGTGGTTGGTATGATAGCTAGAGATTGTTCTGGTATACCGATTAAAATTGTTTCTGAACATATTTCTGCTGCTTCACCACTGGAGGCTGAAATTAAGGCAGTTTTAATTGCTTGCCATAATTTTTTGGGATTGGATCAAAATTGCATACTTGAAACAGACTGTAAGCTGGCTGTACAAATAATTAGTGATCCCTATTGTGCACATTGGAATCTTTTTTATCCGGCTTTCAAAGTGAAGGCTCTATTAGGTTGTGCTCATCTTAAACATGTTTTCAGAGAAGGTAATTATGTGGCTAATGCAATTGCTAAATATCCTTCTAGCCATAACAAGAGCCTTAATCTTCACAATATCCCTCAACAAATCAAGGGTCTAATTACCTTAGACAGGATTCATACTCCGCAAATTAGAATACATAAACATGGTTCATCTTAGGATTAATAATGCTAATCAAATTTTTTTCATGCAGGTTTATGTAATGCCCCGGAAGCTACTACCAATCAACCATTGCTATGATCTAGGATGCTCAGAGATGCTGCACCTAGTCCCTTGATCAATTCTACTTGTTTGGAGAACGGATGAAGCATTCACTGATGTCTCCACTGATGCGGTCTGTGGCTGCTGATTTCCAGCTGAATACCACATGAAATTTCCAGCGCTGGCTCTGCTCCTTCAGCTCTTAGGCGTGGATGAGGTTTTGGAGTTTACACTCAATACAGTAACATTCTCAAGGACTCCCTCAGCTCAAGATTTTGCTCTTCTTCTTATCTGGAGTTGATAATTACTAATCCCCAATTGTAATTTAGTTTCAAACATTAAACTACTTTCGAGCTCTGAATCTCTTTAGTTTAGGCTATTATTTCTTGTGATTGAAGTTTCCTGGCCAAAGGAGAGAATTAACACAGGGGGTGGAGATTCTCTTTTTTGGATCGCAACTTCGTCATCTATCCTATTCTTGGATAGTTGTCTCACAAATACTAGTTATAGAATTGGTAGGACTTTTGGAGGCAACTATGTTGCTTCACCACTCATTTTGAACAAACTGCACTCTATGTACATCCTATTACCTTGAAAGAAGGCTTGGGGAACCTTTAATATACTCTCCCCCACCCTCGGGTGTTCTCATTAAAAAAAAGTATCAACAAAGAAAAATAATTCCTCATCACATTTCAATTCCTTCTTCGAGAAAAAAACCTACATGAAATGAGAAACCTTTAGTTCTTGTAAATGGTGATTTAATTGATCTTAATCCCTTTTCTACTACTAAATTCCTAGCAATATTAAAAAAAACAGCTTATAGATAACATTATAACTATAAGATGTTGATGCAGCTCCTCTTATGTGGGCAGCTTGGTGAGTTACAATTCAAAGGCCATTACAGAAATAACTTAAGTTTTCATCCAACATTTCCATTTCGTCACAATACACAAAGACTACGGACCACTTATATTCCACCGTAGTGGAATTGATAGTTAAAGCTAAGCCCTGAAAAATAATGTAAGTAAACAATAACAATGATAGTATAAAGACTTCCAGCCCCTAAAGACTTATCTTTCACTATCAATTCCACTACGGTGCAATGTACGTGTGACAATTGTACAAATTGCATAATTTTTGGTGCATTTTTGGATTCATAACAGTAAAAGTTATAAACATTCATTTGATAAAAGCCTCCAGTCTAGTATCGTGCAACACAGATCAACACCACCATCTTTTTCAAGTTAATTAACATGTCTTCTATCCATAAAGCCTTTGACCATCAAACAAGAATGCCATGGAACTTGTAACGTCCAGGAGCGTTGGACTCAGTTGTGGCATATTGTGTGAACTAGTGAAGTGGTGTTCTAACACCATCACAATTCAGGTTTCTGGACAGCAAGTATTTAGCCACGGTTTATGGAGCAAATTATGGAGGAAAATCATGCGATCAGAACAGAATATTGTGGAGATCAATGTGTGATTTCGTGGCAACCTATTTCTGGTAAACAAATATTCCTTGTAATAGTTAGGAATTAATTAAGTAGTTTATTTATGGTACAAGTCCTGTTAATAAAGGATTGTCCATTTAAAAACCAGATTAGGATTAGATCTTTCCTTAGTCTAGAAGTCTATTCTTGGTAGAGTTAGACAAGAAAAGAGTTACGCACAAGGAAGGAGTGCGTAGGTGATAAAAGCGAAGAGATACAACGCAAACGGTGACGAGGCAACCAAGTTTTCATCTCTACGTGAGATACGTTGTTGGAGCTGTTCGTCTCTGGTTTTGGAGGTTTGTCAAATCAACCGACCAAGTTCGTAAAGATCAGAAACAAGGAAGCCTTAATTCTTCGGGAGGAGGAGATCCAGAGAGACGTGTTGATCGTGAGGGTTCAACGGCGTAGGATTGGCAGTGAGGGGATCTCACAACATCCACTCAATAGGTTAGCAATGGATTAGTATTTAAGTTAAGCTTCTTGTACTAAAGACTGCTTTCTAGTGGATGGGTTTCTGATCTGGGCTAGGCCCCGCAGACGTAGGTGTATTTGCACCGAACTGCATAACCAAGTTGTGTGTGCACTGCGTATTTTATTCTGTATTTTAAACACCAAACTGTTAAACAACTTGGCATAAATATTTAGAATTTAGGTGAAACTGAAATTTAATTGGTATCAAAGCTCGGCACTTGCTGACCCCTAAACAGGGAGAGTGAGATCAGGTTTCACCATGGCACCAAAGGAGGGAACTTCGGTCACGCGACCACCGTTGCTGGAACAAGGAAATTATGCCTACTGGAAGGCACGCATGAAAGTGTTTATTGGAGCACTAGATGATCAAGCTTGGAACAATGTCATAAATTAGTACACTCCACCTACAGAAGCCGAAGCTGAGGGATCAAGCTCATTGACGGCTAAACCATTTTCTAAACATTCTACAGAGGAGCACAAAGCACATGTGTCCAACTCAAAGGCATTAAATGCCATTTTTACGGCAGTGGATGAAGATCAGTTTAAGATGATTTCAAATTGTGAGACTGCTAAAGATGCGTGGGATGTGTTACAAACTTATCATGAGGGGACAAGCTCCGTCAGAGAATCAAAGTTGCAGTATTACACGGCAAAATTTGAAGATCTAGATGAGACTATCTCTGAGTTCAATGGACGAGTCCGAGATATTGCCAACAAAGCTTTTCAGTTTGGCAAAAAGTACAAAGATCACAAGCTTGTAAGAAAGGTTTTGAGAGCACTACCTCCACGTTTCAACATGAAGGTCACAGCGATTAATGAAAATGGAAGGATAGGGACAATGACGCTTGATGAACTTATGGGATCACTGGAATCCTATGAGATGGAAATGCTGCAAACAAAAGCAGGTAAGAAAGAGATGGTTTTTTCAAGCATAACCTCTGGAAAGTCAGAAGATTATACAGATAATGAAGAGTCCGATGAAATTGCCAACATAACCAGGAACTTTTCCAGATTTATGAAGAAGATGGGCAGGAAGCCACACGAGAAGTCAAGTGGTAGCAAAAATCCAAACGCAAACTCCACTCCAAGATTTGGCCAAGCAATTGGTGTTGAAACACCAAAGTTCAAATCAACAAATCCAAACCTGAACAGGAAAATCCAGTGTAGAGAATGTGAAGGTTTCGGGCACATACAAGCTGAGTGTGTCAATACACTTAAAAGGCAAGGAAAATCGTATGCCGCAACCTGGAGTGATGATGACGGAGGAGATGATGGTAAGGATGGAGAGGAGTATACCAATCATGTTGCTTTCGGTGTGTCAGTGGTGGAGTTAGAAGAATCTTTCGAGGAAGGAGTCAGTGTGCTGAATGAAAGTGAGAGTGGTAGCTCAGATGAAGAGACTATGAGCATTAGTGATGATGACATTCGCAAGGAAAGCATGGAAATGTACAAGATGTTGTTAAAAGTGGCGGATGAAAACAAAGAGCTCAAGTCCGAGAACAAGAGATTGATTGAAAATGCTAAAATGAAGGAACTTGAAAAGGAAAAGGCGATCAGCGAACTTGAAAGAATCATGAAGGAATTTGCTGGAATGGTGCAACGAGCAGAGGTAGCAGAAAAAGCTATTAGACGTCTCAATACAGGGAAAGCTAAGCTCGAAGATTGTCTAAGAATGGGACAGACGACCAAATATGGAATTGGCTATGAAGAATCTTCACCGGTGAACTCATGGAGCAACAAGGCAGATCAAGGTGCACGAGCTCCAGGAATAATCGAGAGAAATTGCCCCACCAAAAGGATCAGACGATGCGGATACTGTGGAGCTCAAGGGCATGTGAGAAATAGGTGTTTTAAGCTACTTAGGACACTGTCCTTTAACTCAGCAGATCGATGGTTCAACACCATGCCAGGATATGATACAGGGCGTTGTTTCAACACTGGAGGCTACAGAACCAGAATTCTGAACACACGTGTCAACCCAAGGCCGCATAACATCACTCGACCTAAAAGCAAGGTATGGATTCAAAAATCTAAAGATGTTTGTTTTTCAAGTTTCGTATGTTTTGGTGCACATACAGGAAATTCCTGGTATTTCGATAGTGCTTGTTCAAGGCATATGACTGGAGTCCCTGAATTTCTGCGAAAATTCAAACCTAGATTTGGTGGATATGTTAGATTTGGTGATGGGAAACACAGTAGAATAATCGGCAAGGGTGAGTTAGCCAACAAAGGGCTCCCGGTGTTCCAAGATGTGTTACTGGTGGAAGGACTAAAAGCAAACTTGTTGAGCATTAGTCATATATGTGACAATGAAATGACAGTGTTTTTCGACAAGGAGAAATGTGTAGTAAACCATGGAACTAGAGTATTCACTGGATCTCGATCAATGGATAACTGTTATTTGCTCGATCAAGATGTCACCTACTTTAGCTCAAAAAAAGAAGTCAGTACTCTGTGGCACAGAAAATTGGGGCTCATAAATTATAAATCCTTAGCACACATTTCCAGACTGAATGCAGTTAGAGGTATTCCTAAAATCAGTGACAACAAGGAGGCTGTTTGCGGGTCTTGTAAAGAAGGAAAGCAAATCCGGATGCCACACCATGCGGTACACGATGTTTCAACGTTAAGACTTTTGGAACTCCTGCATATGGACTTAATGGGGCTGGTCAACACCCCTAGTGTGGCAGGTAAGAAGTATATTTTCGTATGTGTAGATGACTTCTCGAGGTATACGTGGGTATCATTTCTCAAAGAGAAGTCAGAGGCCGCTGATGTTTTCAAGACCTTGGCGCACAGGCTACATGTAGAAAAGGGAACCACCCAAGAAAGAATTGCATGGATCAGGAGTGATCATGGAAAAGAATTCAAAAATTCTAAGTTTCATGATATTTGCGAGACACTTGGAATACACCACGAGTTCTCTGCCCCCATAACGCCTCAACAAAATGGTATAGTAGAGAGAAAGAACAGGACGCTGCAGGAAATGGCACGAGCAATGCTAGCCGAGAGAAAAATTCATGCTAGATATTGGGTTGAGGCGGTACACACAGCATGCTACACTATCAACAGAGTATACTTGCGTCCGTTTACTGAGAAGACACCATATGAAATCTGGAAAGGGAAGAAACCAGATGTATCGTATTTTCATGTCTTTGGGAGTAAGTGCTATATTCTGAAGGACCGTGAACCTTTGGCTAAATTCGAGTCTAGAAGTGATATCGGTATATTCCTGGGTTATTCTCCTACCAGTCGAGCATTCCGAGTTCTAAACCAACGCTCTGGAGCAGTCATGGAGTCTATTAATGTGATTGTTGATGATTCAGAGGAATATAGTATGGGTGAAAGTGATATCCTCGACACAGTGAATCCTACTGGTGTTGAAACACCAGCACAGTCAACCGGTGTTGGAACATCGGAAACAGTAACACATGAATCTGAACAAAGTCCAGCCAAATACATGCAGTTACGGGATAAGCCACGGGTAAATTACAGAGAATTGGCAGGATTATCTTGTTGGCTGCAGCAACCCAGGATGTTTCAGAGGCGCATGATGGTGACGATGATGTTTCGGTTGATGCTACTGACGATGATGCTGATGATGGTGATGATGATGCAACTGCTGAGCAGTAAACAACAATTTTTTTGGCACATTAATGAATCCAGGGGGAGAAAACTGGATGGACTTATTTTTTTATGTGTGTTTGCTTGCTAAATTTTATTATTGCATTTAGTAAACCTGTATGACCTGTCATGTCTGAATTCTTGGTAGTTTTAGTGGTGTTGAATTCAGGGGGAGTTGGTAGGTCGAAATCCAGTACTGATGAATTCACAAATATGCCAAGGGGGAGATTGTAAAGTCCAGGAGCGTTGGACTCAGTTGTGGCATATTGTGTGAACTAGTGAAGTAGTGTTCTAACACCATCACAATTCAGGTTTCTGGACAACAAGTATTTAGCTACGGTTTATGGAGCAAATTATGGAGGAAAATCATGCGATCAGAATAGAATATTGTGGAGATCAATGTGTGATTTCGTGGTAACCTATTTCTGGTAAACAAATATTCCTTGTAATAGTTAGGAATTAATTAAGTAGTTTATTTATGGTACAAGTCCTGTTAATAAAGGATTGTCCATTTAAAAACCAGATTAGGATTAGATCTTTCCTTAGTCTAGAAGTCTATTCTTGGTAGAGTTAGACAAGAAAAGAGTTACGCACAAGGAAGGAGTGCGTAGGTGATAAAAGCGAAGAGATACAACGCAAACGGTGACGAGGCAACCAAGTTTTCATCTCTACGTGAGATACGTTGTTGGAGCTGTTCGTCTCTGGTTTTGGAGGTTTGTCAAATCAACCGACCAAGTTCGTAAAGATCAAAAACAAGGAAGCCTTAATTCTTCGGGAGGAGGAGATCCAGAGAGACGTGTTGATCGTGAGGGTTCAACGGCGTAGGATTGGCAGTGAGGGGATCTCACAACATCCACTCAATAGGTTAGCAATGGATTAGTATTTAAGTTAAGCTTCTTGTACTAAAGACTGCTTTCTAGTGGATGGTTTCTGATCTGGGCTAGGCCCCGCACACGTAGGTGTATTTGCACCGAACTGCATAACCAAGTTGTGTGTGCACTGCGTATTTTATTCTGCGTTTTAAACACCAAGCTGTTAAACAACTTGGCATAAATATTTAGAATTTAGGTGAAACTGAAATTCAGAACTCATGTCAACTGAATGTCATTGCGCAAGGAGGACATTGTTCACATAAATGTTCCGTGTGGAATGCAAAGAGGCTTTGACATGCAATAAGTAGAGAATTCGGAGAAAAATCACCTTGCAGACATTGCTTTCATTAATACTACCATCTTTTGATTGTATAATTGTGTTGCCAGAGCCAAATTTGAGATCAATAGGAAGAATCACTGGGTGCAGAAGAATGTGTCGAAGCATATAACTTAAATGTCATGTATGTTTCCATTGTAAAAATGTATAAGGTACTATATATTCATCTGGAGTCTCTAGTGTTGTGTGTGTTAGTCAAGAAAATAATGTACGTTGTGTGCAAAAACAATTTTCATTCATTTTTAGGATGTGCACAAATTCTTTGATAGTGAAATATAAATATATTCTTGTTGAAATGAATCAAATTTGATCCACATTTTGATCATCTACTCCATCAGTTTCAAAGATAGCCTTTCCTAACCTAGACATGGAAAAATCAAGAGGTCTCTCCCTTTTGATGAAAATTTGTTGGACTATCACGGAAAGATCATGCGAATAAGGTAGTCTTCTTAATGTTCGATAGTTCTTTGATCTATATATCTATATATTATTCTATATGAAGTGAATTTTATTGATCAACTTACTCATAGTGAAAGTTGGGTTAGGCAGTGTATTTCAACTATGAGAAGTTCTCTCTTGCGCAAATGTAGAATTGTTCGAATCTCAACAAGATGTTCATTTATGTCTTGAAGATATTCACAATGTAAATGAAACTTTTTAGTTTCATATTATCAATGTATTGTCCAATCCATGTTTGTTTTAATTAATTTCTTTTCAAACTATTCTGATTGAGTAATATAATTGCAACAACTGTAAACTAGATTGTACTTTGTGTAATTCTAAATGTCTTTGAATTTTAGTTTTACCAATTTTTCTAGTCTTCACTAGTGTGTTCCAACATGCCTAGTTTAACCAAGTGCATAATAACGTAATACATATAAGACACACGACTTGGTTACGCAGTTCGGTGTAATCCACCTACATCTGCGGGGCCTGGCCCAGTTCAGAATGAATCCACTAATTAGAAAGATACAGTACAAAGTACAGTTTACAAAATATTTATCTTTACTAACTATATCGTGTGGACTCTGCTAGCTCCCCTAGCTACCGATCCGCCTTGATCAGACTCCCTCTGATCTCGAACTCCGTCGACGCAGGATCTCCTCCTCCCGAGGAATTAAGGTTTGTGATTCTGAACTTTGTGCGGCAGGTCAGTGTGTTGGAACACATTGTTCTGACTTTTTGCAACTTCTCGAAAGTCTCAAAAACCTGTGTGCAGATTTTTGCTCTGTTAAATCCAAGAGTATGCAGCCGTGATTGTCCCCAATTTATATCCATGAATCAGATTGGAATACACCTTGATTATCTCCACAATATTCCTATTCCAAATCTAATTCTTGAACCATATCCAAATCCCATAAATAAAGGGATTTACCTTATCTCATTCTATCCCATATATTCGAATAAATCTTCTCCATATAAGTAGGGATTTTCCATAAACCAATTATGCTTCATACGCCTAAACATATAGCAGAATATACGAATTCCATTTATACCAAACTACTGCAATATTCTGACTTTGATTTCCATAAAAAAACTTTGGCATAACTCTTTTGCGTAACTCTGATGCACTACCATGTTCCAACATGGTCTGATTTGCTGTTCAAAATTAATTCACACAAAATTGCCAATAAAATATTAACTTGCAACTCCTTTGACTTTACAATCTCCCCCTTTGGCATTTTTGTGGACCTATAAAAATTTGGACATGCAATTCCCAAACAGTATTCGAAACATAAATTCCAGAATTCCAGAATTCCCTTATCCATAAATTCAAAACCCAGAAACCAAAAACCAGAATTCCAAAATAAACAAAGTACAGCCATATTGAATCAAAGTCTTAATCATCCAAATCCAAAATTTCTCCCCCTGGGACCACACATAGGCCAAAGGTACCACAGATGCATCAAACAAGATCATCAAAATTTTAAAAAAACATCAGTCTGTAGTACTCCCCCTGCATTAAACATACAAATTAAATCTTCCAATCTGGACTTCTCTGCCTCCAAACTTGCTTTCTCTGCCTGTAAAGCAGCCATCTGTATACCTAAAGACCAAGTCTGGCATTGAGAACCATCAGTCGAGCCTTCTTGTCTGCTACTGATGACGAGGTTGATCCAGAAGATTTCCACGGAAGATCATGAACCTGTCTCATCCCAAATGTCATTTTGTTGGGCCGTAGAAACTCAGTATCAATTATCACATCTGAGGCCTTTCCCTTCACTTTGGCACTCTTGGCTAGGGCAGATATTAAGGCAGGATAGATAACAGCATCATTTACTTTTGGAGCTGTAGCCTGTCTGACTAAGTGCTGCTGAATGAGAAGACCAAGGTTAACTTCTTTCTGTGTTCCAACACAGTACAGCAGTTTTGCCATCTCCCTTGTCAAGGCTGTTGTATTACTCGAGGGCAACCAACAGTGCACTGCCACCTGATATAAACCAAAAAATCTTGATGACAAGCAGGATGCTTGTGAGTACCCGACTGCTGGCCACTCCACCTTATAACCACCAGATATAGCACCTAATATCTCATTATCAAACAATTCCAAATTTTCGGGAAAAACTCCCCCTGTCTCAGGTGTTTTTAGACCAAACAGCATGTTAATCCTAGCAGCAGAGATGTCAATGACCTTCCCCCTAACATATACTCTACCAAACCATGGAGAGGTAACCTCTAAATTACCAGGCATAAGATTGGAATATACCTCTAGTACAACCTGTCTATTGTACTGTAGCTGGATTGTTGCTACTGTTGTCATGCCCGTCATCTTTAGAAAATCTGTGAAGCCGCTCTCCTAATAAGCTTTTAGATCCAATGGCCTTTCAGCTATGAATTTCTTCTCAGAGAAAAAATCCCCCATCTCTGCACCTTTTTCATCAAAATACACCGCAGAGTAGGCCTTGCTGACAGATGGAGGAGGTAAAACCTTCTTTGACTTGCTGTCGTGCCTTTTCTTGCTCCTTTTAGCTTGAGCAGAATCCATGGCTGGCCCAGCCTTCCTCTTGCCTTTTGCCTTCTGATAGAACTCATCCAGTACCTCATCACTAGAATATGTCAGATCAGGAACATCCTGTGTTGGAACACTCCCTGATCCTTCAGCTTTCTTTTTCTTCTCAGATTCTTCTTCTGACTGAGTATCCTCACCATTCTCATAATCATCACTCTGGGCAGACATGTTTTCATCAGATGCTTTATGATCCTTATTATCAAAATCATCATTATGCTCTCCTCCTAAATCAGCATCAGAGTCTAAGTTCATATACTCTGGTTCATCCGTCTGTGTTGGAACACTCTCTTCACTATCAGATAGAATAATGAAGATAGGCTTCCTCAATTCTTCCATTCTTCTTGCAGAATTCATATCAAAGAACCCCACCTGAAGTTTATCTCCATTCCTAATCACTTCTACTCCACCCACTTCACTTTCCCTAATCTCTTTCAAAGAGACACAACTTGGTATAGGAATATGCAGTGCACGTAAAACTTATCTTTTCCCCTGAACTCGGCATACCTGACCATAACAAACTTCAAAGTATGATTTTCAAGCCTTATTCCTCCAAGATTCCCAGTCACCAACTCCTTCACTTTAACTGTCAAATATTCTCCTTCAATTTTCTTGATATTCCGTAAGTCTACAGCTACTCTATTGGCCTCAAGCCATTCAAAGACTTCATCCATACTTCTACATTCAGTTCACATGAATTTAAATGGTCGAGGTTTAGGACCAGTTACCTTAGGTTTTTTCTTCTTCTTGCCTTCAGAAGCTTCTTCTTGGACATCGGGTTTACCCTCGGAATTACCAATCTTAACTTCGGATTCAACACTCAATTTGCCGTTGCCTGAACCTTCTTTCTCTTCCTCTGGTTCTTTGACTTCATCGGTCTCAAGCTCAATTCATTCCTCAGCCTCTGTGTCATCCAAGTTTCCTCCGGTCTGGGCTTGACCTTCTTCCTTATCTCTGTCCGCTCGTTCGTCATATTTTCTATACTCAGTAGCCAACACCAAGTCCAAATTTATTGAGCCTTGATCTTTCCCCATGAGTTCTGCCACCGCAGCTTCCATTATTGGAGAGTTTGGATTTGACATTCTTAGGTACAATGCCGAGATGGAGAGGAGTGTTGAGTATTAGATTTTTTCCCGGCAAGGATTTTGGGGAGAAAAATATTTGGCCGAGAGAGATGCGAAAGGTTGTATGTTAATTTGAATCCCTCTTTAACTCTTCATCTTATTCACCTCTTTTTCCGTGAAGTCCCTTTTAGATTTCCCACACATGGTAATGATGGCCCTTTCTCTACTTGTCATATCACTTTGTCTTCCTTAATTAACTTCCAACACACCATACTAACCAACTCCTATTTTTGTACACCTTTGCTCCTTCCATATTTTTTGTTCTTTTCTGATTTTGCAAAACGAAAATAACCAAAAAGACATATTTACAGGGAAAATAATTTTGGTAAAATTACCTCAAATTTGACACACACCTAGGTGTTGTCGAAGACTCTCAAAAGTGGTGGCATCCAACGGCTTTGTAAATATATCTGCAAGTTGCTCGTGTGTTGGAATATAGGCTACTTCCACTTCTTTTCTTTCAACCAGATCTCTAATAAAATGATGCCTTTTGTCAATATGTTTGGTTATCGAGTGCTGAACTGGATTCTTCGAAATATCAATTGCACTTGTGTTGTCACACAGAATCTTCAAAGGTCCTTGGTGAACTCCATAATCTTTCAACATTTGTTTCATCAATAACAATTGTGCACAACAGCTCCCTGCTGCAAGATACTCTACTTCTGCAGTAGATAGAGAGATTGAATTCTGTTTCTTGCTATACCAAGACACCAAATTTGTTCCAATAAAGAAACAGCCACCTGTGGTACTTTTTGGATCATCAGCATTACCAGCCCAATCAGAATCACTGTACCCAATCAACTCTGAATCTTGATTCTTAGAATACCAAACACCATATTCTGAAGTCCCACTTACATATCGAATAACCCTTTTCACTGCAGTAAGATGAGTTTCCTTAGGATCAGCTTGAAATCTTGCACATATTCCGACACTGAAATATATATCTAGTCTGCTTGCGGTGAGATACAATAGACTTCCAATCATGCCTCTGTATAACTTTTGATCAACCGAAACTCCTTTTTCATCCTTCACTAATTTATCAGACACTCCCATAGGTGTTCGAACCGATCGAGCACTACTGAGTCCAAATTTTTTAACCAAATTCAAGGCATACTTACTTTGATTTATGAATAGGCCATTCCGTCCTTATTTGACTTGCAGTCCAAGAAAGTAAGTTAGCTCTCCAACCATGCTCATTTCAAATTCAGATTGCATAATGGTGACAAAATCCTGTACCATTGATTGTGAGGTAGAACCAAAAACTATGTCATCAACATATATTTAAGCAATCAGAAACCTTGAAGCTTTGTCAAGCACGAACAAGGTGCGATCTACTCCCCCTCGACGATAACCTTTCTGAAGAAGAAAGGTAGTAAGTCGTTCATACCATGCCACGGGTGGTTGCTTGAGTCCGTACAACGCCTTTTTGAGATGATATACATGTTGTGGATAATGAGGATCTTCAAAGCCTTTCGGTTGTTCCACATATACTTCTTCATTCACCACTCCATTTAAAAAGGCACTCTTGACATCCATTTGATACAAAGTAAAATTCATAGAGCAAGCAATAGCTAGTAGAATTCGAATGGATTCTAACTTGGCAACTGGCGCAAAGGTTTCATCAAAATCAACACCTTCCACTTGTGTATAGCCTTGAGCAACAAGTCTTGCTTTGTTACGGGTGACTAGGCCATCTGCATCTGATTTATTCTTGAAGATCCACTTCGTACCAATAACATTAATGCCTTTGGGGCGAAGAGTAAGATACCAAACATCATTCCTTGTAAACTGACCGAGTTCATCTTGCATTGCAGCAATCCAATACTCATCAAGTAAGGCTTCTTTATAGTTCTTGGGTTCAATTAGAGAAACAAAACAGTGTGATCCAGCCAGTCATCGATACTCAACTTGAGGCACTAGTCGAGTACTTTTCATGGTGGAACCAGGTTGGTCGTGTGTTGGAACATGGTCGTCAGTAGTAGGGGACTGTGTTCCAACATGGTCAGCTTCGGCAGAGTTAGGATCCTGTTGCTCATTTGGTTCAGCATATTGGCGAAGGTCAACTGATGGCTTTTCTTTGTCTGGAGTTTGAGACTGTGTTGGAACATGTGTGTTGACAGATTCTTCCTCTACACCTTCTGGATGTTATTCCTTTTCTGAATCATCCACAATAACATTTATGGATTCCATGAGAGTGTTGGTTCGATGATTAAAAACTCTATATGCACGTCTTTTGATTGAATACCTGAGAAACGTTCCTGGATCACTTCGATTATCAAATTTTGCCAACTGTTCTCTATCTCTGAGAATATAGCAAGTGCTTCCGAACACATGAAAGTATAAGACATTTGGTTTCCTGCCTTTCCAGATCTCATAGGATGTCTTGCTTGTGAATGGTCGAAGATACACTCTATTGATTGTATAACAAGCTGTATTGATCGCTTCTACCCACCATTTCTTGTGAACATCTTTTTCTGCCAACATAACTCGAGCCATCTCTTGTAGAGTTCTGTTCTTTCTTTCGACGATGCCATTCTGTTGAGGGGTGATCGTAGCCGAGAATTCGTGTTGGATTCCTAGCTCATCACAGAAGGAACTGAACTATTCATTCTCAAATTCTCTGCCATGATCACTTCGGATTCGAATTATCTTTCCAACTGGACTCCCTTTTTCAGTTTGTAATTTTACTACAAGACTTCTAAAAACTTCTATTGTATCGGATTTCTCTTTCAAGAAGGCTACCCATGTGAATTTAGAGAAGCCATCAACACATACAAATATATATTTCTTTCCACCTATACTAGGTGTATTAACCGGACCCATCAAATCCATATGCAATAATTCCAGATTTCTAGATGTAGTAATATACTGAACTGAAGAATGAGGAGATCGAATTTGTTTACCTTGTTGATATGGTCCACATACAACTCCATCCTTGCTGGTTAAGGTAGGCATTCCTCGTACAGCTTTCACATTTGCGATTTTCACCAGTGTTTTGTAGTTGATGTGACCGAGCTTCCTGTGCCAAAGAATTCCTTCATCCTGCTTGGAAATCATACATCAAACTTCTTGTTCTAGCAGATAGCAATTGTTTGCTGATCTTGTTCCAGAAAGAACCTTGTTTTCTCCATGCTTCACTATACATTTATCCTTCTGAAATTCCACTATCATATTGTCGTCACACAGCTGGCTTATACTTAGCAAGTTTGCCTTTAGATCTTCAACAAATAATACACTTGTGAATGCTGGAAAGCCTTCAATTTTTAGTTCGCCCTTGCCAATTACTCTGCTTCTCTTTCCATCACCAAAGGTTACATATCCGCCATCATACGGAGTAATGTTCGTGAGGTATTTTAGAGTGCCAGTCATGTGGCGAGAACAACCACTATCAAAGTACCACGAATCACTGGAATAGGCTGTTAGAGAAGTGTGTGCCACCAGACACATACTGAATTTTTTAACAACCCATATCTTTCTGATCATTTTTCTCGTATGAGTATTGCCTGTGTTGGAACACAGTTGTCTTCCTGTCATTTGATCTCTGATCAGTCTTCTGCACTATTGTTCTGCATGTCCTTGGAACGTACAATATCTGAAGATGAGTGGCTTTCTTTGATACGGCATCCCATATTTCCGTTTTACTTCTCGAATCCTAGCTTTGAGAGTTACTGATTTTTCATGAAATTCAGTCTTGGATTCTTTCCTGTATCCAATCCCGTGTCTATCACCAAAGTTTCTTCCCATATCCAGAATATCATCAAGCTTTGCCTTTCCGGAATTCAATTTAAAGATAGTTGCTTCAGACATCTCGGCCCTCTTGACTGTTGCTAACAGTTTCGTGTTCAGTTCTTCATTACGTTTTTCAAGATCTGCACCCGTGGATTTTAGCTTTCTTTTCTCTTCATTCAGCTCTTTGTTTGTGTCAGCTACTTGAACCCACATGGCATACATTTGTTCATATGTGCTATAGATTTCTTCATCACTTATAGACAGGTCATCATCTTCGTCGCTGTGTGCATCGTCCAGATCTATGTTGGAACATACAGCTTTACCTTTGTCAAGTGTGTTGGGACACTGATCCTCTGACATATCATGGACTTTTGCTCCAAAGGCTACATAATTACTGGTAAGTTCCTCTTCTTCTTTTTCATCATCTTCATCTTCACTCCAAGAGGTGGCATATGATTTTCCTTGTTTCTTGCGAGTGTTAGCACATTCTGCCTGAATATGACCATATCCTTCACATTCTCTACATTGAATACGTCCAGCCTATTTTGGTTCGTTGTTCTGATTTCTCCCGAACTGCATATTCCTTTGTTCAAATCTCATTCCACGATTGTTGCTCGAATCTTGTTGTTTTTGTCCGCTTCCGCCAAACCTTTCCTGAGATTTCTTATTGACCACCTTCTTTAGCATCCTTGAGAAATTCTTTGTGATGAGTGCCAGTTTTTCAATCTCATCATCGCTGTCAGACTCGTGACTTTCCTTAGCTGGAGAAGCTTTGAACGCCAATTCCTTGGAGACTCTTTTTGTGGGTTGCTGAAATGTCATCTCATATGTCTGTAACGAACCCATTAGTTCATCTAGACTCATGGTGGCTACGTCTCTTGCCTCCTCTATTGCTGCTACTTTCATTGCAAATCTTTTGGGAAGAGATCGCAGGGTCTTTTTTACCAGCTTCGTTTCTTTGTACACCTTTCCAAGTTGGTAAGCCATGTTGGAGATATCCCTGAGCTTTCCATTGAATGTAGCAATCGTATCGTCCTCCTCCATTTTGAGTTCTTCAAATTTGGTGGCAAGCATCTGTAGTTTTGATTCACGGACACGACTGGTTCCTTCGTGAATAGTCTGTAGAATATCCCATGCTTTCTTTGCTTGATGACATGTAGATATAAGCTTGAACTGATTTTCATCAACAGCAGTGAAGATCGCATTAAGTGCCTTCGAATTTGCCAGGGATTCTTTAAGGTCATCTGGAGTCCATCTAGACTTGTTTTTGGGTTTTTGACTCCTTTGACTTGCACTCCTTCTACCGCCTTAGAACTTGTATCGGCATCTTCTGTAGGATGACTCCATTCATTCTCAACATAAAACCATGCCAGTTCATCCAGCAAATTGATGAAGACCCTCATGCGTGCCTTCCAATAGTTGTAGTTGCTGCCTTCTAGTAGGAGTGGTCGAGAGACTGAAGCTCCTTCTCTTGTCGTCATGGTAAAAATGGATCTCACTTTCCTTGAAACAACCAAAGGAACGATAAGTGAGTCAGCTCTGATACCAATTGAATTTTAGTTTTACCAATTTTTCTAGTCTTCACTAGTGTGTTCCAACATGTCTAGTTTAACCAAGTGCATAATAACGTAATACGTAAAAGACACACGACTTGGTTACGCAGTTCGGTGTAATCCACCTACATCTACGGGGCCTGGCCCAGTTCAGAATGAATCCACTAATTAGAAAGATACAGTACAAAGTACAGTTTACAAAATACTTATCTTTACTAACTATATCGTGTGGACTCTGCTAGCTCCCCTAACTACCGATCCGCCTTGATCAGACTCCCTCTGATCTCGAACTCTGTCGACGCAGGATCTCCTCCTCCCGAGGAATTAAGGTTTGTGATTCTGAACTTTGTGCGGCAGGTCAGTGTGTTGGAACACATTGTTATGAATTTTTGCAACTTCTCGAAAGTCTCAAAAACCTTTGTGCAGATTTTTGCTCTGTTAAATCCAAGAGTATGCAGCCGTGATTGTCCCCAATTTATATCCATGAATCAGATTGGAATGCACCTTGAGTATCTCCACAATATTCCTATTCCAAATCTAATTCTTGAACCATATCCAAATCCCATAAATAAAGGGATTTACCTTATCTCATTCTATCCCATATATTCGAATAAATCTTCTCCATATAAGTAGGGATTTTCCATAAACCAATTATGCTTCATACGCCTAAACATATAGCAGAATATACGAATTCCATTTATACCAAACTACTGCAATATTCTGACTTTGATTTCCATAAAAAACTTTGGCGTAACTCTGATGCACTACCATGTTCCAACATGGTCTGATTTGCTGTTCAAAATTAATTCATACAAAATTGCCAATAAAATATTTACTTGCAACTCCTTTGACTTTAAAGTATGGTTACTTGCAACTCCTCTCGCAACCCAATATGGTTACCCACTTGATATGTGCCCATTCTCAAACTTCTTCCGAGATAATTTACCAAATGATGGTTCATACGCTTGACGTCGATCCATAAATATTGACAAAGGATAACCATATGCGTCATTCAAATTCGATAGCTCATCCCCACCAAGCCCAGGATACCTTATCTTCCCATGTGGTTGTGTTTGGTGCATATAGAATTGAGAAAGTTTTGATGCCTAATATGCAGTGGCTTCTTGGTGCATCAGAATCCACAGTCTGGTCTCGTTATCCAATCCACCCATCGCTTGATAGCATATCCTTTTAACACCAATTCTATCAACTCTCACTATGAGTTCAAACATTGGTAAAAAAAATGTTGTGCATAATTGCTAAAAACAGTGCAACTTTTGGGCGTTCGTACACATTATAATTTTGTTACATGATATTTAACTCTTTAATAGATTTATTTAGAATATATTCTTTTAAAAAATATATATATATATATATATAGATATATATATATATATAGATATATATATATATAGATACATATATATATCAATAAATAGGTTTCAAAGAACAATATTTTTTGAACAATTTGTAGTTAATTTTTAAATTTTAGGTATGTACAACTCATTAAAACTACAAGTATTGGCAAAGGAACAAAAGACTCCTCATCACAATTCAATTCCTTCTTCTAGCAAAAACCCTATAAGAAATGAGAAACCTATAGTTCTTGAAAATGGTGATTTAATTGATCTTAACCCTTTTTCTGTTGCTAAATGCGTAGCAAATGGAAATAACACCTTATATATAACATTAGAACCAGAAGATGTTGATGCAACTTCTTTTCATGTTTTTTTTCAGTTTTTTGCTCATTTATACGGTTTGGGAAGGCCTAATATAATTTCCCCCATCTTCGGATGGCTTTCATGGAAAAAAAAAATGCAACTCCTCTTTTGTGGGCAGCTCAATGGGTTACAATTCCAAGGCCGGTACAGAAATAACTTAAGTTTGCATTTAACATTCAAATTTTTCATCAAACACAAAGACTATGAACCATGTACAAAATTTGAATAAATAAAAATTATCTATACATACATTTATAGATATATATATATATATATATATATATATATATATATATATATATATATTGACCATTGAAAATATATTCCAACTTACTTTTAGAGGCTGGAAGTCATTAATATTATCATTGTTATTGTTTATTTCAATTGTTTTTACAAGACCTATCTTTCACTGTCAATTTCACTATCGTGCAATATTCGTGCCGAAATTATTCAAAATACATTACTTTTTTGCATTTTGGATTCATAACAGTAAAAATAATAAATCTTCATTTGATGAATGCTTTAGTCTAATATCGTCTAATTATAGATCATCACCACAACCATCTATTTCAAGCTAAATTATAAATCTTCTATCCACTAAGCCTTCGACCATCAAACAAGAACACCATGGAACTCATGTCAACTGAATGTCTATTTCAGTAAGCATTCATGAATTTGTTTAATTGGGTGGTGCTCTTGATGCTGAAGAATACATCATCACAATTTAGGCCATGGTCGGATGTGTTATTGTGCCTAGGTGTTGCATGTGCATCGGTGTTTTTATCCTAGATAAAATAGTTTTCTTGAAAAATAATTCATATATTTTTTAATATATGAACCACATGAACAACATTGTAAATTAGTTCATACTCTAAAAAATTCATGTAATCTTAATTGTATAAGGGAATTAACTTTTTCTAAAGTCTTTATATATATATATATTCGTTTCACTTAAATTATTTGCTAGTTGCTAACCATGAAACAATGTTAGGTTCATTCATGATAATTAAAAAAAACTCATTTTTCATATATTTCTGACTCCCATGTATGTATATATATATATATATATATATATATTCTAAAGTCAAGAAATATGCATTGAATATTTATTTGGCAGTTTTTGTGAACATATTTGGAAACGAAAAGCTTTCCATGTTCGAACATGCAAAAACAACATATTTACGCCAAGGATGTTTACGGAAAAAGAAGACAGAATATTATGGTATTTGTGAGTTATGAAAAGCTGAATATTCTGCTATATATTAGGCGTATAGAAGCATAGTTGATTTATGGAAAATCCCTACAAATATGGAGTTGATATTATCGAATATATGAGATTTATTGTGATAAGGGAAATCCCTTTATTTATGGGATTTGGATATGCTTCAAGAAGCAGATATGGAATAGGAATATTATGGAGATAATCAGGGGGAATTCTGATCTGCTCATGGCTATAAAAGGGGACAACCACAGCTACATTTATTATGGATTTTAACAGAGAAAATCTACACACGGATTTTCAATCTTTCGAGAGAATTGCAAAGAGCCAGAATTCTATGTTCCAACATACTTGACCTGCTGTTCAAAGTTCATAATTATATGCCTTAATTCCTCGGAAGGAGGAGATCCAGCGTCGACGAGTTTCAAGGTCAGAGGGAGTTTGATCAAGGCGGATCGGTAGTAACAGGAGCTTGCAGAATTCACACGTTATAGTTAGTAAAGATAAGTATTTTGTATGATGTACTTTGTACTGTATCTTTCTAACTAGTGGATTCATTTTGAACTGGGTCAGGCCCCGCAGATGTAGGTGGATTTCACTGAACTGCATAACCAAGTCTTGTGTCGTTAATGCTTTAATTTATTGCATACTTTGTTAGATAGGTCATGTTGGAACATACTAATAAGAATTAGAAAATTTTGGTAAAACAAAATTTCATTTGGTATCAGAGTTTAGTCACTTATTTTTCCCTTGGTTGTGTCAAGGAAAGTGTGATCCAATTTTACCATGGCAACTAAAGAAGGAGCTTCGGTGTCTCGGCCACCTCTGCTAGAAGGTAACAACTACAACTATTGGAATGCACGCATGAGAGTTTTCATCAACTCACTGGATGAACTTGCGTGGTTCTATGTTGAGCATGAGTGGAATCACCCTATGGAAGATGCTGATACAAGCCCTAAGGCGATAGAAGGAGAGTCAAGTCAAAGGGACAAGAAACTCAAAAACAAAGCTAGTTGGACTCCTGATGACCTCAAGGCATCTCTGGCGAACTCAAAGGCACCAAATGCAATCTTCACTGCGGTTGATGAAAACTAGTTCAAACTCATCTCTACATGTCATCAAGCCAAGAAAACATGGGATATTATGCAAAATGTTCATGAAGGAACCAATAGAGTTCGAGAATCTACACTACAAATGTTGGCTACTAAGTTTGAGGAACTCAAGATGGAGGAGGATGGTACCATTTCTATATTCAATAGAAAACTCAAGGACAACTCAAATATGGCATACCAACTTGGAAAATTCTACAAAAAGGTGAAGCTGGTGAAAAAGACCTTGAGATCATTTCCTAAAAGGTCCGCGATGAAGGTTGCGGCAATAGAAGAAGTAAGAGATGTAGCCACCATGAGCTTAGATGAACTAATGGGATCATTACAGACATATGAGATGACGTTTCAACCAGCTACAAAAAGGATCCAAAAGGAGTTGGCATTCAGAACATCTTCATCAAGGACAATCATGATTCTGATAGTGATGATGAATTTGAAAAGCTTGCACTTATCACGAAGAATTTCTCAAGAATGCTGAAGAAAGTAGTAAATAAGAAATCTAAGGAGAGGTTTGGAGGAAATAGACCAAGGCCACATGATACTGGAAATAATCGTGGAACAAGATTTGAGCAAGGAAACCAGCAGTTCTTCAGAAATCAAAGTAGTGAACCAAAACAGCCTGGACGAATTCAATGCAGGGAATGTGAAGGATATGGTCATATTCAGGCTGAATGTGAGAACACTCGGAAGAAACAGGGAAAATCTTATGTCACCTCATGGAGTGAAGATGAAGAAGAAGAGAAAGACAAAGAGGAGCTTGTAAGCAACTATGTGGCATTTGGAGCAAAAACCTATGATGCATCGGAGAATGGATGTTCCAACACACTAGATAAAGTTGAAGTTGTATGTTTCAACATCGATCCATATGAAACATCCAGTGGTGAAGATAATGGTCTTGCTGTTAGTGATGAATAAATCTACAACACTTATGAAAAGATGTATGCTATGTGGCTTCAAGTGGTTGATACTATCTAAGAACTGAAGGAAGTAAAAGTGCAGTTGATGGAAACAGAAAGAGAACTGCATATAAAATTTGTTGAACTCAGAAAGGAAATTGAAGAATTATATGAAAAGTTGATCTTAGCAACCAAGAGAGCTAAGACTTCTAAAGCAGTCATTTCTAAACTGAAATCTGGAAAAGCTAAGCTTGATGATATTTTAGATTTGGGAAAGAATTTTGGATATCGACACGGAATTGGGTATAACACAAAGACACTCAAGTCGGAGGCACTCGAGTTAATCCAGAATCCACCGAATCTCAAGACAAAGCTTCGAGAGGTAAGGAGAAAGTTTGGCAAGCCTTATCAAAGGAAACCTCTCATCTGCAGCTACTGTTTCTACCAAGGTAACTCTGAGGATAGATGTCAAAAATTGTTCAGAGATCAAATGGTAGGACGTTAACTCGCTATATGTTCCAACATAGGCGAAGTCTAGAAAACCAGAATGGTCTGTAAGGTATGGGTTGTCAAAAGATCAGGTATATGTCTTGTTGCACATACATCACTTATATCATATTCCAGAGATTCGTGGTACTTTGATAGTGGATGCTCTCGCCATATGACTGGAATTCAAGAATTCCTTTCAAATATCACACCTTTTGATGGTGGTTATGTTATGTTTAGTGATGGAAAGAAGAGTCGAGTGGTTGGAAAAGGTGAACTACATATTGAAGGATTTCCAGTATTCACTAGTGTACTATTCGTGGAAGACCTGAAGGCCAATCTACTGAGAATAAGTCAATTGTGTGATGATGCTATGATTGTGGAATTTAAGAAAGATAAATGCCTAGTGAAACATGGAGAAGTCAAGTTTCTTTCATGCATACGATCATCAGATAATTGCTATCTGTCGGAACAAGAAGTACGATGTATGATCTCGAAGCAAGATGAAGGAATTCTATGGCACAGAAAGCTCGGTCACATCAATTACAAAACCTTGGTGAAAATTGCAAATGCAAAAGTTGTACGAGGTATGCCTACCTTAACAAGCAAGGACAAAATGTGTGCGGACCATGTCAACAAGGTAAACATATTCGATCTCCCCACTCATCAGTTCAATATATAACCACCTCAAGAAATCTAGAATTATTGTATATGGATTTGATAGGTTCAGTCAATACACCAAGTATAA
Organism: Rubia yunnanensis; assembly: GCA_037428765.1. NCBI lineage: Eukaryota > Viridiplantae > Streptophyta > Magnoliopsida > Gentianales > Rubiaceae > Rubia > Rubia yunnanensis. The sequence continues at coordinate 88,669,854 of CM075064.1, read as the reverse complement.
GTGGAAAGAAATATATCTTTGTATATGTTGATGATTTCTCCAGACATACATGGGTAGCTTTTCTTAAAGAAAAATCTGATACGGTGGATGTCTTTAGAAGTCTGGTGATAAAGTTACATACTGAAAAAGGAAGTCCAATTAGAAAGATTGTTCGAATTTGTAGTGATCTTGGTAAAGAATTTGAAAATTCTCAATTTAGTGATTTCTGTGATGAGCTTCGTATTCAACATGAGTTTTCTACACCCGTAACGCCTTAGCAGAATGGTCTTGTAGAATGGAAAAACAAAACCTTGCAGGAGATGGCTCGAGTTATGTTAGCCAAGAAAAAAATTCACAAAAAATGGTGGGCAGAAGCCATTAACACAGCTTGCTACACGATTAATCGAGTATACCTGCATTCGTTCACCAGTAAAACTTCTTAAAAGATTTGGAAGGGTAGGAAACCTAATGTGTCATACTTTTATGTGTTCGGAAGCAAGTGTTATATCCTCAGAGACAGAGAGCAATTGGCAAAATTCGATAATCTTAGTGATACTGGAATTTTTCTTGTATATTCTGTCAACAGTTATGCTTATCGTGTTTATAACAATTGGACCAACACATTTATGGAGTCTATCAATGTTATTGTGGATGATTCTAAAGAAGGACAAAACTCAGATGTCGGAGAAGAAGAACCTAGTAACACTCATGTTCCAACACAGCCTTGTCAACCTGACAAGGAAGATTCATTACATATTAGAACATCTGAGCAGACTGCTGTTGAACCAGTTGATACTGAGCATGTTGGAACATTATTCCCCACCGCTGCATCCTATGTTCCAACATAGGATCAACCTGAATCAATGGCACAAAGTACTCGACCAGTTCCTCAGGTGGATTGCAGGAAGTTAGCTGGATTACAATGTTTCATCTCCCTCATTGAAGCTAAGAATTACAAGGAGGCATTACTTGATGAATACTGGATTGCTACAATACAAGAAGAACTAGGTCAGTTTGCGAGAAACGATGTATGGTATCTCACTCCTTGTCCTAAAGGTGTTAATGTCATTGGCACAAAGTGGATTTTCAAGAATAAATCTGATGCTAATGGCTATGTTACTTGAAACAAAGCTAGACTTGTTGCTCAAGGATACACATAAGTTGAAGGTGTTGACTTTGATGAGACGTTCGCACCAGTTGCCAAGTTAGAGTCAATTCAAATTTTACTTGATATTGCCTGCTCTATGAATTTTACACTATATCAAATGGATGTCAAGAGTGCGTTTCTAAATGGTGTGGTAAATGAAGAAGTTTATGTTGAACAACCTAAAGGATTTGAGGATCCTCATTACCCTTATCATGTATATCGCCTCAAGAGAGCCTTATATGGTTTAAAGCAAGCACCCAGGGCATGGTATGAATGACTTACTAACTTTCTTCTTAAGAAAGGTTATCATCGAGGGGGAGTAGATCGCACTTTATTTGTGCTAGATAAGTCATCAAAAATTCTGATTGCTCAAATTAATGTGGATGATATAGTATTCGGTTCTACTTCACCATCTATGGTACAGGATTTTGTCACGGTAATACAGGCTGAGTTTGAAATGAGCATGGTTGGAGAGCTCACATACTTTCTAGGATTGCAAGTTAAGCAAGGAAAACATGGCTTGTTCATAAATCAAAGCAAGTATGCATTGAATCTCATGAAGAGATTTGGGTTAAGCAATGCCCGAGCAGTTCGAACACCTATGGGAGTTTCTGACAAACTTGTCAATGATGAGAAAGGAGTTGCAGTTGATCAAAAGTTATACAGGGGAATTATTGGGAGTCTATTTCATTTAACAGCAAGTAGACCAGATATGTCTCAGTGTTGGGATATGTGCAAGATTTCAAGCTGATCCAAAAGAGTCTCATCTCACGACAGTCAAAAGAGTTATTTGATATCACTACAGGTGGATGTTTCTTTATTGGCACGAATCTGGTGTCTTGGTATAGTAAGAAACAGAATTCAATCTCTTTATCCACCGCAGAAGCTGAGTATCTTGCTGCTGGAAGTTGTTGTGCACAATTGTTATGGATGAAGCAAATGATGAACAATTATGGAATTCATCAAGGCCCCTTGAAGATTTTATGTGACAACACAAGTGCTATTGATATCTCAAAAAATCCAGTTCTGCACTCAAGAACCAAACATATTGACATAAGGCATCACTTTATTAGAGATCTTGTTGAAAGGAAGGAAGTGGAGGTAGTCTATGTTCCAACACACGAGCAATTTGCTGATATCTTTACCAAGCCGTTGGACACTACCACTTTTGAAAGTCTCAGACAACACTTAGGTGTTTATCAAATTTGAGGTAATTCTTGCATTTAGTCAAATGTAAATATTTTATTTTGTTTTATTATTTTCTGTCAAAAATTCAGGAAAAAAAATACGAAAAGAAGAAAAGGTGTGCAAAAATAGAAGAAGAATAGTTGGATAATTAGAAGTTATGATATGTTGGAAGTTGTTTTTGATGTGATGTCTTGAGTTGACAAGAGGGAAAAGAGTCATCATCACTCATCTTGGAAAACCAAAAAGGGTTTCACAGCAAAAGAGGAGAAGAGTTGAAGAGTTTGTGTTGGATTCAAAACTGTCCATATCCTTTCGAACCCCTCTCTTTTCGGCCACTCTCTCATTCTTCTTGGCATTCTTTGAAGTCTAGCTGCAAACTCTCCCCACGATCCTTCTCCCACAACAGCTTCTTGCCAAAAATGTCTTCATCCATAAACTCTCCCTCAGCCGAATCTGAAAACCAAGAATCTCTACAACATCGAGCGGATGCAAACAAGGAACAAATGGAGGATAATGCTGAGAAATTCTTGCCCGAAGATAACAGTCAATGTAAAGAGAATATTGAGGTTGATATTAGTGTTAAGCAGAATGAAGAATTATATAAGCGATTGTACTAATTCGCTTCTTTTCAGACAAATGTTTTCTCTATTCTCCCTCCTAACCATCCCCCACTTCTGAACTTCTCGCATATGTCAGAAACGGCTTCCTTTTGCCGGTAATGGCTTTCCTTTCACCGGTAACGGGTCGTCCTCGGCCGATCACTATGGCGGACAACAACTCTTTGGATAATCCAAAATCCTTCCTTGCTGCCCTACAATCGAAATCCCCTCCCCCCAGTTCATCCCTACCAAACAACCCTGAGCTTACCCCAAAATCTGAAAACCAAGGGGAACCGGCATGCCTTTACTTAGATGAAGAAATCACTAAGCTCTCTACTCACTATGCCAATGCCCTAGTTGGAAAATTCACCAAAGGCAGGCTCACTATGGATCAACTAGAGGTGGCGTTCAAGACAGTAGGGTTTGCTAGGAAGTACCAACTGGGCTCACTGGATTACAAGCATGTACTGATAAGGTTCGACCTAGTAAACGATTATCAACGATGCTGGATTAAGGGCCTATGGAGCTTCAATGGTATCCAAATGAAGGTGCTCAAGTGGTCACCTGACTTCTCCACACATAGGGGATCGCCAATTGCCCCAATCTAGTGCACAATCAAGGAAGTTCCATTTTAATATTATAATACTTCATCGATTGAGGCTATTGGTAATAGTATAGGAAACTTCATTAAGAAAGAGCTAGCTACTGAAATGTTAACTAGACCCTCTGCTATTAAACTATGTGTGGAAATTGACCTTCAGAAACCACTTAACAATTTCATCAGATTAGGTTCGGTATCTAATAATAGGAAATACTTCATTGAATATGAGAACATTCCCTTGTATTGTGATCATTGTGCTAAGCTAGGCCATTCACTCACCCAATGTAGAGCTATCCCCCAGAACCACACCCTGCCACAGTGGCAAGCCACTGGGAATAAGTTCTATAAGGCACCAAATATGATTACAGAAATCCAGTCCCTTAACAATTCCTATAATAAAGGCCAACTAGAACACCAGCTAGACACAACAAACCCTACCCTAAATCCCTCTTTATATCTACCCTAGCATTTAGAAGTAGGGTCTGGCAAAAATACCCCACAATCATCCCAATCCCCTCCAACCATGAATCTAACAAACTCACCCCCTGCAGACCCCCAATCACCACTCACAAAACTGTTAAATGCAGCAGCTCTAACTACCCCAAACATGGCTCATATGCTCTATGCAAAAGATGATAAACAGATAGGTTCCCACAAGCTTACTCTCCATCAGATTTCATCTACTAACCCTTCACTTTCTCAACAAAGAAAGATGGAAAATAGATTCTCTTTATTGCAGGATATGGAACCCCTATCACAAACAGAAGACTGCCTTGATCAGGAACTGCAAGATAGGAAGGAGGAAGATAGACCATACACAGATAATCCCCACCATCACTCAGCACTATTTTCTGGTCAAACACAAACAACAGGTAACAAAGACTCCCAAGGTAAGTCTAAACATAAAAAGAATAATTATCTAAGCCATCTGAACAAGATGATGTTAAGATTAGCTACTAAAAGTCATAAATTATGTGAACAATGATACACACCATTACCATTAATTTTTTAGTTTTGCACCTAAGAGGTAAGGAATCTTCAATGCTCAGATTGAAACATCTAATCAAACAAAAGAAAATTCAACTCTTATGTATCATTGAACCTATGCATGATAACAGCCAATGTCATTCCTATATGGAAAAGCTTAATTACTCACATAATCTCCCTCTACACAATGGAAAATTTTGGCTTATGTGGAATGACTCTCTATCTGTCTCTCTGATTTCCCACCATGACCAGTTTCTATATGTTAAAGTCATTCACCCCTGCTCAAATACTGACATGGAAGCTGTTTTTGTTTATGGCCTTAGAACTATGGAAGGTAGGAAAGCATTATGGAATGACCTTAGTCTCCGACCAAACAATGATACTATTTACATAGGAGATTTTAACACAATCACCTAACTTACAGAGTATAAAGGCCCTAGCTCCCCTAATTTAGGTAATACCAGGGATTTCAATAACTGGATTAACTCTAAAGGAATTCAGGAAATTAACACTGTGGGGAATTTATTCACATGGATAAACTCTAGGCTAACAAACCCCACCTCTAAGAGATTAGATAGAGGACCATGCAATATAAAGTGGAGCACTAAATTCCCAGCATCCTCTATCCAAATCCTCAACAGGCAATCCTCAGATCATTGCCCTCTTTTCCTACAGGTTTCAACCTCAGTCCCCTCTCATCCTAATCCTTTCAGGTTTATAAACACCGGGTTTAATAAACCAGAGTTCATAAACCTAATAAAAGACAGTTGGTCCACCCCTACTTCTCACTCAGGAATGCTAGGACTATATCTGAAATTGATTAGACTTAAGAAAACAATTAAGACTTGGAATAAGGATTGTTTTGGTAATATTGACTCTAATGTACTCACTGCTGAGGAAAATCTGAGAGTACAGGAAATTACCTATGATTCCACCCACTCAGAATCAGACCTAATCAAACTTAATGAGAAAAGGGCCTTATTAATTCGAGCTTTAAAGGAACAAGAAAAATTCTGGAAACAAAATTCAAGGACTAATTGGATTAAACTTGGAGATAAAAATACACATTTTTTTCATAAAACTGTAAAGGAAAAAAACTGCAAGCTACATATCTCAAAAATTAAAAACAGACAGGGACAATGGCAAAATAATTACTCAGAAATCCAAAAAGAAGCCATTGCCTACTTTTCTGAACTCCTATCTGAGCCTAACCTACCAGTTAACAACACCTACTACCCTCATTTTCTTAGCCAAATACCTACCATAATCTCTGAACATGATAATTTATCCCTGTCTAAACCAGTTTCAGAAGAAGAACTTAGACTAGTGGTTATGAGCTTGAATAAAAACAGTTGCCCAGGTCCTGATGGTTTCTCATGTAAATTCTATACCAAATGCTGGGATTTCATTAAAGAGGATCTGAAATCTGCAGTTAATGATTTCCTCTTAGGCTCAGATATGCCAAGAGGCATCACCAGCACTTGGATAGCCTTAATCCCAAAAAAACAAACCCCCTTCTCTTTTGATGATTATCGGCCAAATAGTCTTTCAAATGTAGCAAACAAGATATGCTCTAAGGTGCTAATGGAAAGGTTGAAACCCTATATGGAAAAATTAATTTCACCAAATCAAACTACTTTCATGAAGAACAGGGACATTTCTGACAATATACTCTATCTTCAGGAAATTATAAGGTTTTTAGATAAAGGAAAACAAAATCCCCAACTGTATGCTTAAACTGGACCTTAGGAAAGCTTTTGATAGGGTTAATTGGAACTTCTTAAAAGCATACTTTGTAGATTTTGTTTTGCAGGTAACTTTTGAATGCTATGATGAATAATCTCTCTCAGGCACATTTCTCAGTGCTTATGAATGGTAACCCGGTTGGCTTTTTTAAAGCTACCCGAAGCATCAAACAAGGTGATTCCTTATCTCCCTTTCTCTTTAACATTTTCTCTAAAACTTTCTCTAGAAGTCTATCTTTCATCTTCATGAACAACAGGCTTAAGTACTATCAGCTCCCCTCTTCCATCACACTAGCCTCACATTTAAGTTATGCTGATGACACCATTATTTTTATGCAGGCCTCAAAATCCAGCATAATAAGGATCAAAGGTTTTTTAGAAACTTTTAAATTTACCTTTGGTCAAAAAATTAATTATGAAAAGTCTGATTTCTATATTAGTAAAAGAGCTACACCTGCAAGGATAAATCAGCTTAGGACAATCCTAGGAATGAAAAAAGGGTATTTTCTATTTAAATACCTAGGTTGCCCAATTTTTAAGGGAAGAACACTTAACACATATTTTCAACCACTGCTGGAACTTATAGATAAGAAGTTCATGAATTGGAAAAATGGGTGGTTAAGTCCAGGAGGTAAACTGGTTCTCATTCAATCATGCATATATTCCCTTCCACAACATATATGGCCTGTCCTAAAACCCCCTAAACATATAAATAAGACACTGGAAAGGAAAATGTCCAGATTCTTTTGGGGAGAAACTGAAGGAAAAATGAACAAAGTTTGGAGAAAGTGGTCTGACCTAGGTGCACATATATTTCAGAATGGTTTAGGTTTCAGATCAATCCAAGCAATAATTGACTCATGTTCCCTCAAACTATGGTGGAAAAGCCAACAGGGCACCACTATGTGGGCTAAACTGATATGGTCATTACATCAAACATATAGAAAATCCCAAACTTGGAAGAGAATCTGCACTGTTAACTCTTTTGTCGAGAATAATTCTTTGGTTATCCATGACCAAGGTAACTGTACCTTCTGGACTACTAATTGGTGCCCAAATGGACCACTCATTAACCGTGTCCCTTCCACTGCCCTATCTACACTTTCCTCTTGCACAATAGTTGATTTCATCAATGATAAAAAACATATCTTAACTCAGATTTCTCCTTTTTAGAACATGTTACTCTGATCTTCTTGCAGGAGGAAGATATTAATAAGGAAAGAGAGGATAAACTGTTCTGGGAATCGGAGGAGACTGGAGTTTTTACCTTCAGATCAGCATATAAGACACTCACACAATTACCAAGTTGCAGAAAAAAAATTCAATTTTCACCTGGAAAATGCTAAACTCCTTTTTTCCTGTTGATGATGTTTTAATCAAATGTGGATTTAGCGTAACTTCTAAATGCCCATCATGCAACCAAGCTGATTCTCTTGAACATTTTTTCATTTCATGTCACCCGGCTCAAACTATATGGCGTGATACTTCTGTTATCATGGGACATAACTTACTTACCCTAGACAAATTAGCTGATAGATTCTTTGCATACTGGAACAACAATGATCTATCTAGAGTGCATAGAGTCATTTGTAGATTGCTTCCCTCTCTGATTTGTTGGTCTCTATGGAAAGCCAGAAATGTATTCTATTTTGATAACAAAAAATTTTCAACCGCACATATCTGTAAAGAAGTAAGAGAGCTAATCTTTCTATCCCTTTCAGCCAAGTCTTGCTTCTCAAACAAACACCCCAATATGAGCCTTCCCATCTCCTCACTGATCCCACCCCTCAGACCACCTCCAAAACCTTCCATCTCCATTGTCTACTGGGAAAGGCCGGAACCTAATACTATAAAAGTCAATGTAGATGCTTCCTGGTCTTCTACAAACTCAACACTTGGCCTTATAGCCAGAGACAGTAATGGAAAACCATGCCTTATCAAGTTCACAAACATCTCTACCAAATCATCACTAGAAGCTGAAATGAAAGCCATTCAATTTGCATGTCTGGTTTTCCCATCTCTAGATTGCAATTGCAATTTCATAATTAAATCAGACTCAATGCTTGCAGTGAATATGATTAACAATTCAAAAAAAAACTAAATGGTCCCTCTATACACTAGCTTTTCAAGTCCACTCCTTATTAAAATATTCCACCCTCAAACATGTTTTCAGAGAGTGCAACTCGGTTGCTGATGCAATTGCTAAGCACAAATCCACTCACCTTGTGGATTTTAGCTTGAACCTGTCTAACATCCCTGCAAACATCAGAGACCTTATTAATCTAGATAGGGATCATACCCCCTACATTAGAACTCATATGCATGCTTCTAAGGACGATTGATACTGCTGATTTCTATTTTCCTCTTCCTTTTATACTTTGTCTCAGGAACCTCTGCAGTTTCTACACTCCTAGGAAGCAAATATGGCATGGTATGTGATGCTCCAGTGCTCCAGCATCTCCTATTGATTAAACAAAAGGCCGTCCAATTTTTATAGTGTTGCAGTTCTTCACACCTGGGTTACTGATTGCAATACTCCTCACTCAGTATCATCCATCAGACTACCGCATTTGTTTCTCCCATATTTTATGTCTATTTTGAAATAGCAGAATGGTAGTTGCCTGGCCAAAGTAAAGAATTAACACATGGGGTGGAGATTTCTTACTTTGTAAATGCAACTACTATCTCTTTCTCTTTATCACATATGTAATTCCTACAACAAGCTATAGGCTCTAGATGCTAGCTATTCTTTTGGAGGCAACGAGGTTGCCTCAGTAGAAAGTCCGCAAAACTATCTCTCTGTAAATATCTCTTCTTTTCAAAGGTTTGGGGATCCTTATACATAACCCCCCACCCGAGGGTGTTTTTAATTTAAAAAAAGAGTAGAATGAAGAAGGTCATGACTCTGTTGAGGATAATGCTGAAGAAGGCCGTGATGGAGATCAGGATGGACACCCCAGTACCAAAGGGAAGGGTCCGTTTCAAAAGGTAATTAAACCCGATCCTTCAATTATTAAAATCCATAGGATGGAATTCAAGACTGTGGATGATATATTTGAATGGTTAGAAGCTAATAGATTGACAGTAGACTTGACAAAGATTAAAAGTGTAAGGGTGAATTTCTGAGTGCCAAGGTCAAGAAATTTGTGACCGGGAATATTGGAGAGCTGTGGAATGTAGAAAATTACAAGGTGAAGTTCTTGAGGGGGAGATATGATGAGTACAGAGGAAAGGACAAATTTCATATTTATTCTTCGATCTCTTGTCCGAGCTTTGTTGTTTTTAGAGAAATCAATGATGAGGATGCTACAGGACTAGAAGTGATTCGGTCTACTGATAGATTTTCTGTAGGATTTTGTGATTTGAGAGCAGCTCAGAGAATGGAAGAGCTGAGGAAACCAATATTTATTGACCTCTCTGACAGTGAGGAAGATGAACATGGTGCCTATGTTCCAACACAGCAGGTTGAGGATGAAAACAGTGAAGAGATGGATGTTGATGATGATATGGGAGGAGAAGACCATGTTAATCTAACTGGAGATGTACATGATGACAAGGAAGGAGCTCACAGTGAAGAACCAGTAGTAGAATCAAGTGAATCAGAAGTGCAGTATGTTCCAACACAGACTGCTGAAACTGAAGAAGCGGAGAAAACTCAGTATGCTCCAACATAGGAATGCTTTGAGATGAATTATTCAAGTGATGAAGTGCTAGATGAATTCTTACAGTCAGTCAAGGGAAAGAGAAAGATGGCTTCACCAGAAGATTCTCCACCAACAAAAAAGGTCAAGAAGAGTCAGGAATCTACCAAGAGGAAAGTTCTGCCTCCCCTCCCTGTAAGCGATGCACTTTCTTTCTCATATTTTATTTAAAATGTGAAGAAATGAGAGAATTTTTTGCTAAGAGGAAGTTTATTCCCGAGAGACCTATAAATCTTGAGGCATACAGGAAGAATGGTTTTTCAATTTTTATGAATTTGATAAGGATGAAGAGGGCAACCACTATTCAACTGCAATATAATAGGCAAGTTGTTATTGAGGTGTATGCCAACTTGATGGTTGAAAATCTGGATGTTGAATCTCCCTGGTTTGGAAGAGTGTATGTGTAAGGGAAGATTATGGATCTCTCAGCTGTCAGGATAAATAAGGTTTTCGGGTTGCAAACACCAGAGTTTGAAGGGGTGTTTCCTAAGGATTTAGGGGTATTAGATGATCAAGTACTGGAGACAATCTCAAGAGGGTACAAGGCTAAGTGGCCTGAAGCAGGGTATTCACAAGCTTCATGCTTGTCATCAAGGTTCTTTGGCCTATACCAGATAGCAGTTAACTGCTGGATGCCATCTTCAAACATGAATGCTTTGACGAGAGAAATGGCCAAGCTACTATTCTGTGTTGGAACACAGAAGTCAGTCAATCTTGGACTATTTATTCAGCAGAACCTGGTAAGATAAGCCACAGCTCCCAAAGCAAAACATGCCATTGTCTATCCTGGTTTGATTTCAGCACAGGCTAAGAGCACGAAGGTAAAGGGGAAGGCTAAAGACATGGTTATTGACACGGAATTCCTGAGGCCGAACAAGAAGACATTCGGGTTGAGGCATGTGCATGATCTACCATGGAGTCCTTCTGGGTCTACTTCTTCATCGGCTGGAAAAAAAAGGCTAGTCTACTGGTTCTGAATGCAAGACTAGGTGTAATAGTCATTCAAATGGCAGTGCTAGAGGAAGAAAAGGAAAAACTGGAGGAAGAGAAAGCGTGGTTGGAGGCCTGCTCCTGAACGGAATTTCTTCTCTATGTTCCAACATAGATGTCGAAGTCAGGGGGGGTCTACTTGTTGCTTATGTTTTTTTTGTTTTTGATTGCCATTGGCATGTTTCTGGCCCCAGGTGGAAATTTTTGGATTTTGGATTGAATTTAGCTGTAATCTGAAGTTTATTTTTGATGGAATTCCTGGATTCCTGGTATTCGGTTTTCGGTATTCATGTTTTGATGGAATTCTGGTATTCAATTTTTGTTCAGATTTAGTATTGTGCATATGTTCCAACATAGGTGGAGTTGGGAAGACCTATGTGTATGATGACAAGTTTTTCGGTCAAAAGGTTTTGAGTCCATAAAATGCCAAAGGGGGAGATTGTAGAGTCAAGAGATATGCATTGAATATTTATTTGGCAGTTTTTGTGAATATATTTGGAAACAAAAAATTTTCCATGTTGGAACATGCAAAAACAGCATATTTACGCCAATATGTTTACGGAAAAAGAAGACAGAATATTATGGTACTTGTGAGTTATGAAAATCTAAATATTCTGCTATATATTAAGCGTATAGAAGCATAGTTGATCTATGGAAAATTCCTACAAATATGGAGTTGATATTATTGAATATATGGGATATATTGTGATAAGGAAAATCCCTTTATTTATGGGATTTTTTTTCCTTAAAAACACCCTACAGTGGGGGATTATATATAAGGATCCCCAAACCTTTGAAAAGAAGAGTTAGTTACAGAGAGTTATTTATGGGATTTGGATATGCTTCAGAAAGAAGATATAGAATAGGAATATTATGGAGATAATCAGGGAGAATTCTGATCTACTCATGGCTATAAAAGGGGACAATCACGGGTGTATTGATTACGGATTTTAACAGAGAAAATATACACACAGATTTTCAATCTTTCGAGAGAATTGCAAAGAGCCAGAATTCTATGTTCCAACATACTTGACCTGCTGTTCAAAGTTCAGGATCATATGCCTTAATTCCTCGGGAGGAGGAGATCTAGCGTCGACGAGTTTCGAGGTCATAGGGAGTCTGATCAAGGCGGATCGGTAGCCAGGGGAGCTTGCAGAATTCACACGTTATAGTTAGTAAAGATAGGTATTTTGTATGATGTACTTTGTACTGTATCTTTTTAATTAGTGGATTCATTCTGAACTGGGCCAGGCCCCACAGATGTAGGTGGATTTCACCGAACTGTGTAACCAAGTCTTGTGTCGTTAATGCTTTATTTTATTGTATACTTGGTTAGATAAGTCATGTTGGAATATACTAATAAGAAATTGAAAAATTCGGTAAAACCAAATTTCACACACACACATATATATATATATATATTCAATATGGTTGTCCTGGAATTATTGTTGTCGTGGAATTCGAGTGATATTTGAAATTTCTTTTGATAATGAGAATAGTAGTAACAAAATATAATGTTTTTAGATTACAAAGATTCAATTTCAAGATTTTTAGAACTTTTTGATATTTTTTCATTTATTTTCTTATGTTAAAAGTCAATCATTGTACCATATTTTTCAAATTTCTAAACTCACCATTAATCTAGACCATTGAGTTTGAGATTGATTTGAACGCCGGTGGAATCCACATGTAATTTGTCCTCCTCTTTGATGGTTTTATCATTGTTGATTAGAGCAGACTTCTTTGAGACCCGTTAATTGTTCACTAAGAATGAAAAATTAGGCGAAACGAGAATACAAGTGAGAAAGGAAAAAAGAGACAAAATGAAAATTTATATTTAGAGTATATTATGGTTCATAAAGAATATTAAAATATCTAAAATTATGAAAAAATAGGCATTAAATTAAGGATATTCAAAGAGATTATTACTTTTGGTACTTGCATAATCCTCTTTCAATATCATCATTTGGTTCTATGAAACTTAAGATATAATTTAATTGATTTTATATGATTTTATGGATTGAATAGTGGTAAATAGACATATATGTAACTCTATCAATTTAATGCAAAATTTTAAATTTAAAGCTTCATTGGTGTCATACACTATTCACAAAAATGTTCCGTGTGGACAGCAAAGAGGCCTTTGACATGCAATAGGTAGAGAATTCTGAGGAAAAATCACTATGCATCATTTTCATTAATACTATCATATTTTGATAAAATATGATTGTGTTGCCAAAGAAAAATGTGGGATCAACGGGAAGAATCATTGGGTGCAGAAGAATGTGTTAGAGAATATAACTTGCATGTCATATATGTATCCTTTGTGATATAAATCACGTAGTATATCTTCATATGGAATCTCTATTTATCTGCGTCTTAGTCAAGAAATTAATGTACGTTGTGTGCAAAAACAATCTTCATTCATTTTTAGGATGCGCACAAATTCTCTGACATTGAAATACTAATTCCTTCTTGTTGAAGGAAACCAACTTTGGTTGAAGTGAGTTTTTTCCGATCAACTTACTCATAGTGAAAGTTGGGTTAGGTAGCGTATTTCGACTATTAGAAGTTGTACTGCTTCCGCAAACGTAGTTGATTGTTCGAATCTCAACAAGATATTCATTTAGGTCTTGAAGATAATCACAACGGAATGGAAATTGTAAGTTTAACATTATGAATATTATTTTCCATATTCCATTTTTATTTTGATTAATTACTTTTCAAATTAGTTCTGATTGAGTATTATAGTAGTCGATTGAGTATTATAATTGCAACAATTGTAAACTAGATTGTACTTTGTATATTTCCACATATCTTTTTCGGAGTGTAACTTATGTACATCGACTTCATTATATTTAAAGTTCATTTAAGGTGCACTGAAAATATTGATTTTGTCTCTTAAATAATTTTATATTATCATTATATCGAAGATTCAAACTTTTTTTTTTAAAAAAAAATTGATAGTAATATAACAGTACAATTTTTATTTTGAACCCAATGTTGTTTTTTTTCCAAACTATAAAAAGAATTTCCTTTTTAAGGAATAAATATCTAATGTCAGTAAACACTTAGTGGAGAATAGACATATTCATAGCTCTCTCAATATTTGAAGTATAACCTAAATTTGGTAACATTAGTGTCATCAATGAGCAGTCGTTATACTGGATTAGTAAATAAGACCTGGTCATGTTCGTCACATTTTCAAGAGGACTTTCTGTTAATGATATAGATGTGAGGATTTTATCACTATTTTGCAGATAAATTTTGCATGGAGACATTTCACATATAAAAGGTACAGACTAACAAGCAAGCAAGCTATGCACACGTTACTTTCATCAACCCTGCCATTGTAGACATGATTTCATATGGTGTTTCCCAAACAATTTTTTTGATTGGTGGGCGAGATCACTTGGTGCAAAAGTATATGTAGAAATGCTACACATCCCAACCATTGGTATTGTGTCATTTATTCAATCCCGTCTTAAATTTTGGCTTTTAGCCTTTGTGTAATTGTGTGTTAATCCAAAATTAATTGTAGATGAATCTTTATTGAACTAGGTATTATCATGGGCATATATATTTAAGAACACTTTTTAATGATAGAATGAAAATTTAGGGCTCACGCAGAAACAAAATCAATCAATTGTGCTTTGATTCTCATGCTTGAACTGAGTGTCCAATACAACAACAAAGTCTATATATTCTTCATTGATTAATAAATGGATGATTTCCTAACAAAATCTATCACATTAGATACTTTCTAAAGGCCAATTGTTGGTCACAGTTAAAGGTATTATGTATTTACCCTACATGCAGTATTTCTTTTGTGTTAAGGAAGTGAGTCCTCTTTTAATTTCCGAAGGATTCTCTATGCATGATAAAATTTCTAAGATTCGTGTAACTCTTAAAACAAATATAAATGCAGTTTCATTAGTTATAAGGTTTTGTACACATAATAAAACATTAAATAAAAAAAATGCATGGTGCATACATTAACTTTTTAAGTTTGCTATGTCAAATGTATTGTCACTGATGAGACGGGAAATGCATGTTTTCTTGGAGTATTTAGCCTTTCTTTTTCTATGCTTTTGTTGGTGAATGATTAGGGTTATAGGTTTTTTTCATGATAGAGGGTCAAAACCATCTTGTTAGGTTTTCTGTGTTAACTTCACTATTTTTTAAAGTATTTGTAGAATTAGGGAAATTTTCCTCCATACAATGACCTGAATGTGTTTTTGTGAGTTTAGATGGAATATCTTCATGAGAAAAGGCCATTCGAAATAATGGTAGTATATTGAAGGGCAATCGCAAGATTGGTAGAAACCTGAAGGCCATTGAACCTAATGGTAGTAGAATGGAAGAAGTGGAATAAGAAAGAAGGCAAGAGGAGCAAAATCCTTCAAGGAAATCAGAAATGTTTATCGGGCACAAGCTGTGCAACAAGAACAGCCAGAAACGAAGGTCTAGTTAGCAAACCGTGCAAATTTGCATAGTATGTGCCAGCTCAAAAAACTTGGAAGACGTCCTAGAAAATGGCCCATGTAATTTTACATGGCATGTCCCTGCTCAGAAGACCCAAACCAAGGCTCGGGGAATGGACCGTATAATTCTGCATGGTTCATCCCTGAAGTCATTTGCACGGTTCGTGCTTACCTATTGACGAGGGTGTTGACCAACATGTTTTTAGCTTTATCTCTCTTCCCACTACATAAAGTGGTTATTATCCATTAGTTCAAGGGTGGAGGAAAATCCGAATAGCTCTCAAACACATTTCTCTCTCTTTCTCTCTTTCTCTCTCTCTGTCTCATCATTTATATCATCTCACTTATGGAATTTAAACCCATTAATGTCATGGCCAAGAAGAAGGTTGAGGTGGACAATGAAGATATTCGAGAAGTCTTCAAACAGTGTGAGGTTAGTATTCCCTTGCTAGATGTTATTAAGCTAATTCTTAGTTATGCCAAATTGGTTGAAAAATACTTGTACTAGGATGAGTATTAAACCTATTATGTAAGTAGGAAAATTGAAAATTCTGGGGGGTGTCCACTTTGCGTTACAAACGTTTACCTTAAAATGTGGTGACCCTGACGTGTTTTCCGTTCCTATTAGCCTAGGAGGAAAGTTAGTGAAGAATGTCATGATAGACTTAGGGGTTTCTATTAACATCAAACAAATTTCCCTATAAAAATATATTAACCTTTGCGGATTACAAGAAATAGGGTAATAATCCAACTAACTGATCATTCCCAAACTAGTCTTAAGGGAGTCGTTAAGGATGTCTTGGTTAGGGTAGGAAAGTTAGTGTTTCCAGCAAACTTTTACGTTCTTCATTACGCACGATGGAGGTGCACCCCCAATTCTATTGGAGAGACCATTTCTCAAAATGTCAAGAACAAAGATTGATGTCCACAATGGAACACTCACCCTAGAGGATGAGGAAGATAAAGTTGGTTTTGAGATCTATAAGTCTAAAATGGTTCTACCTCTTCTTACTCTTGAAATGGAATATATGTAATGGAATATAAAAAAAAGTGTGTTATAAAGATTATTTTGAGCCTTTAGATCATATGGAGACATTATATGTTCTTAAATTTATTGAGGGAAACATAGTTGAAAACTAGGATGAAAAGCATATTGCTAGTGTTCTTATGCTTAAGGATAATTCTTGTTCTAATATTATAAACACTAACATGCAGCAGTTTGGGGACCAAGTGAAGGAGTTTAAACCTCCTCCTAAACCCAAGAGAGGTCCAAAGTCTTCAACAATGATTAAAGGTGGACATGTATGGTTCACTGAAATCAAATTGAGAGGTAAGGCGAAACAAATGTGGAAGCCCATCCATAAGGATGTGGTCGTGGGTGGAGTTGCGGATGGTGACTCCGAAGACCCGAGGGTAAGTTTGATGTACTTAACTGATAAGTGTTAAAATAAGTCATGAGGACAACAATCAAGAAGGAGTGTTGTTTTTTATTTCATGTTAGTATAATTGAAGTGGTGTTATGGCACTGTTGTTTTGGTGTGTTTTTAGGAAATATAGTCATCAAATTTATTTTCTTGAACATTTTTAAGTCGGGAGTTACTTTTTTTGGATGAAGGTTTAGGTTTGGGCCAAGAAGTGGAGCCAAGTGGGCTTTTCAGTCCAGGAATGAATGAGAAAGGACAGACCATTCCAGATGAACATGCATTAGGAAAGGTCAGTGTCGGACAAACTTGCACAGACCCTACAAGTTACACAACTCGTGTG
The DNA here is from genome assembly GCA_037428765.1 of Rubia yunnanensis. Lineage (NCBI taxonomy): Eukaryota > Viridiplantae > Streptophyta > Magnoliopsida > Gentianales > Rubiaceae > Rubia > Rubia yunnanensis. The sequence continues at coordinate 88,652,669 of CM075064.1, read as the reverse complement.
AGAGGTAATTCAATCGCCTTAGCCACCCAATTCGGTCAGTGCCACCTGGCACAGACCAACTTTTATAAATCCACCCTGATCCTTCTCCCCCTCATTTTGTGGAAAAAAAACCCCAGCCGCTCTAAAACCATCCTAACATCCCCAATTCTTAACCCAAATCAACCCAAATTTGTTCCTAACCACTCCCCTACTCCACGCGCACAAAACCCATTATCCACTCCAAAAACACACAAGAATCGGCCAAATTTGTGAATTTCCAAGTTTGGTTTTTGTATGAGTTTTCTCCTAAAAACTCAAAAATTTAGGCATCTTGGGAAGAATTGGGCATCAAAGAGCGTTGGACTTTGATCCTAGCTTAGTTTTTGCACACTTTCTATGGATCAATTCGTGTATTGCACACATCTTATCTCTCCAAGGTAAATTGGCCGATCGTTGGACTCAAATAGATACACTTAGGTGTTTAGTTTGTGGATTTATTATTTTTCTTGTGGATTTGTGGTTGGTATCTGTGTAGAGATTGATTGGAATGGGTTAGTTTGGATTTTTTGGTGACAAACAATTTTTGGGGTGTTTCTTGCGATACTTTGACCTGTTTGGCCCTTTTTGCCTCTCTAGATTGTTAGTACTTGGTTGGCTCATCTGCTTTGGTTGTTATTGGATGTTGGTGTTCTTGTTGGATTCTTTCTATTGTTTGTTATGGATCCTAGAAGGCAAGGCGTATCTAGCTCTACTACACTAGTCTTCCCTTACATAGAGCCGCAAAGCTTCAGGGATTTGCATAAGGTACGGTGGGAGAAGCTATAAGGTCAAGCCTTGGTTGAGACCATGTTTGTAGACAGGGAGATTCTAAAATACCTGAAGTTGTGAATAAAGCCCTGCTACTGCGGAGAACGAACCCAATGACTGAGTGAGATGGTCATCTATTTTCACTTTGGTGACATCATGAGGACCCTTACCTACCACAAAGTAGCCGAGTACTTTGGGTGTCACTACTTTGACCAGGTTAGGGGTCACGAGATCGAGTCTGGGGCATTTGATTTTAATGCATTTAGGCATGCCATCACTAGGAGACTGGGGGAGAATAAGAGCAAGAACTCAAATATTATCCATCTCGCTCTGAGATACATAGTCCGCGTACTTGTGATGATTGATTTCTGCCATAAGAAGGGCACACAGTGTAATCTAGATGATTGTCGGCTCATTTGGTCCATGGTATCCAGCACTAGTTACTCTGATACTATCTCCACATTCATCGATCAGTGTTGCGGGGTGACAATGAGACTCGCTGAAAGTATTTTTATGGGAGGCAAGATCACCCCTGTTGTGTGATTGGGTCTCTGGGCAGATGACATGGATCGGGCAGCCCCAGTGGCCAGTTATACCATCACTAAAGGTTTCTTGGTTGAAACCAAGATACTGAAGATGGATGGAGAGCAGTGTATATATCTTTATGGTGGGTTGGTACCCACTTAATGAATCTCCCAGGGGAGTATCAGACACACCTTGGGAAGAGGTTCACAGGGGATCCATTGTTCATTGACTTGGATGCTTACCAACATGTTGGGTTCTACAGGAAGTTGGGTGCACCACTTGAGCAGCGAGAGCAGGATAAGGATCAGCCTCAGGGACAGGGTCAGGGTCCCGATCCTACGGATGCAGAGCTGACTTAGCCTCAGCCACTCATTCTTGAGGACCATTTCAGTGTTCAACCACCACCACAGCAAACCTCACCATGGTCTTATTAGGGAGATTCTTTGAGACTAGGTTCACTTATCCATAGGGAATGGTTTGCTCTCTCTTCTTAGCAGAAACTTCCACAATAAGCTCCATCACAGTTTCCGTAGCGACACCCATGTGAGCACTTCCTGTACAGTCTTTTCCATATGTATATGTTGCCACAAGGTTATGTCATTCATAAGAACCACTTCGGCTCTCGTAACAGCCACCACCATTTCCAGAGTAGGGATCCTATGAATATAGTTCTCAGCCACCACCAGCACAGGATCATGAGCGGCTCATCGGTGTAGTCGGCACTATCTTTGGTGTCGGACAATATTCTGGATACTTAACCTATGTTATGGGTGAGTATGGCTATTGTGTGTCTTGTGTTGAGGATTAGATTCACCTCCTAGACCCCGACATGAGACATGAGTGGCGAGATCAAGGTAAGGACCACAAGGAAATCATAGCTGAGATGTGGGCTACAATCATTGAAGGTGGGGTGCAACTTAGGTAAACATTTGGAAGCCCAGATAGGTTGAAAACCCGAAAGGGTAACCTATGCAAAAATCAGAGGCCAAAAGGAGCAGAAAAGGGTGAGATGTGAGGCTTGGAATAAAAGAGAGGCTAAAAAAATGAATACCCAAGAGGTCTCCCAGGAAAAATGAGAGAAAATGAAAAGTTTCGTATGCTTCCCTTGTTATGCATTTTTAGTAGTCTTTGAGGTACAGTAAGCTATCATCTTGTTTTCCTTGGAGATTTATACCTCACTCTTATTATTGACATGAATTAGTTGGTTCAGGACATTTTAGTTAAAGATATAAGAGTTTTGATATTCATATGTTCTAGGTTAGGATTGTCCTAGGAATAAAGTGTTAGTGCTATGTGGGAAAATATTTGCTTAGCTATACCCATAGATCTTTGATTGTTCTTATTTACTCTAAGACAAGTAAAGGTTTAAGTGTGAGGGATTTGGAGTGCTTAGTTGGATGATGCTCTCTGGGCCTACCGCACTGCATACAAAACCCCAATAGGCATGTCACCTTACAAGATCCTTTTTGGAAAGAGGTTCCACCTCTCCATTGAGCTTGAATTCAAGACACATTGGGTAGTCAAATGCCTTAACTTTGAATAGAATAAAGCTAGGAAGCATAGGAAGTCGCAGTTACTGGAACTTGAAGAACATAGGTGCAACTTCGATGACACTGTATTGATCTTTAAAGAGAAAATGAAAGCTAGACATGATGAGGGTATAATGAAGAAAGAATTATTTGTGGGACAAAGAGTTCCCATTTACCAGTCTAAGCTCTGCCTCTTTTCGAGCAAACTAAGATCAAGATGGGAAGGACCATATGAAGTGACAAAGGTACTCGATCAAGGAGCTATTGAGTTTAGAAATGAAAAAGATGGCACAAAGCTGGTGGTTAATGGGAAAAGATTGAAGCCTTATTTCGAGTGGGGAGCTTTAAGCATGACCAAGGAGAGTGACCCTCTCCTTGGTGAACCAAATTCATGAAAACTTAATTTTAGTAAAATAAGTTGTAAGGACAACAGTAAAAATGCGGTGTTTGTTTTTATTTCTTTTTTTGTATTAAGAATTAGATAGTTTTTGCATGAATCTATGTTTTTCTATGTGAATTTTTGGAATGAAACTCTTGTTGTTTTGAAAATTTGAGTATGAGACTCATGCTTTTGTTTTAAATGGAATTAAATTGGAATGGTGACATATTCTTTCAAAAAAAGAGGGAAAAAACCGAGGATTAGGAAAAGTTGGGTGAATGCCTCACACCAAGTACGCCGACGCAAGGCTAACCTTCATGTTGGGGCTGGAACGGTGCGAAGCTATGCCTCGTGCCAGAAGGTTTGGTGTGAAGCTATGCCTTGTGCCAGAAGGTTTGGTGCGAGGCCATGCCTCGTGCCTGGTGGTTTGGCATTAGGCTATGCTTCAGGCTAGGCACCTTGTGCACCAAAAACCAATTTTTCAATTTTATTCGCTCTAATAATGCAAATTTTTTTAAAACCCTGATTCTCATATTCAAAAATACATTTTTGGTTCAAGAATTTTGGAATTCCCTAATTCCTTAGGATTTTATATTTCCAAATCTCTTGTAATTAATTTTTTCACCCTATTGTCCTATAAATTGAGAATTCTAAATCCCATTCCTATCTTGAACATTCTTCCTTGTCAATAAACACTCATTCTCACACACTCTAGGTAACACCCAAAAAGTGAAGCTCCATTCAAAAAACTAGCAATTTTTTCTTCATTTGAGTGAGTCTTACAAATCATAGCTTTACATTTTGGGGGAACCAGTGAATGATTTGTCTATATGTACTCTATTTGACTTTGTGGTAGTGTTATTTAAAGCAGAATTCTTAAATGAATGTGTTTTGGAAATTTTTTTTGGAATGGAATTACGCTTGGGTTTCATGTTTTTGGATGCAGGATTTCTCAATTTCATTGGAAATGGATTCAATAAGTACCATTATTCTCCCTACCTCGCCTATGTTTTGATATGATTTTTTGTGCATTGGACACTTTGCATGGGCAAAGTGTGGGGAGGGAGTAGTGCGCACTTAGGGAGTTTTTCATGCATGGAATTCCTCGGTGCATTTCATGATTTGATTTGGTAGTTTTTATTGTTAGTTTGTGATGTTGATTTTTGTTTGTTGAGGGATGACTTTGGATGAACATTTGGTGGTATGATATTTTATGCTAGGGATTTCTAGTTTGCCTGGGATAGGATGTTTTAGGGAATTGGTGGTGTATTTTTTTTATGTCTGACTATCTTTTGTAGTTTGAAACCCACTTTTGGGGCATTTTTGTGCTCCACCAAAAAAATTGAAAAATGAAAAAAAATACAAAAACATGGACAAGTCGAAAACCCAAAAGGGCGACTTGGGTAACATTAGGAAAATCCCAGGCCTAGGTAAAACTGAGAGGCTAGGCCCAGTTTGGCTTACGAGCTTAGGCAAAAATGAGAGGTCGTGTGGAAAAAGGTGAGAAGTGAGTACCCTTTATATCTTAAAGCTATGATGAAAACCTGAAAGGGCTCCTCGGCAAAATGAGATAACTTGAGAGAAAACAAAAAAACTAGGTTGAAATCATGCTTCCGTGGTGGATTGTTGTTTAATACTACTCTTTGATTGCTTTTGGATCATTTCGAGAAAAGTAAGCTAGCTTGAAACTTAACTTTTTGGCTTACCTTCTTCCACACTTTACTTTTGGGTGGTTTGATTACTTATGTCTTTCAGGGAGTGTTAGGATTGTGAGATTCTTACTTTCTTGGGGGAAACAGGGTAATATTGGAATAAGTTGAATGCCTCGATTAACTTAATTTTGCCCGCTAAATTTCGCTTGATTCTTTTTCTTGACTTTTATTTACTCAAGAACGAGTAAAGGGTTAAATGTGGGGATTCTGATCTGCTTCATTTTACGTGCATTAACCGATGCATTTGACATACTTTTTAGTTACTTTTACTTGGTGGATTGTTACTATTAGTTCAGTTTACGTGACATGGGGTTTAGACGGCCATGTTTGGTTTTCTTGTCTAAATCCCGCATTTTGTAGACTAAATTGGTACTAATGGACATCTTGTATCCACGGGCTCCTTGATCTTCCTTGTGATCATCTTTAGTAGGTTGCTTGTGGGTACTTTTTGTTTACATTCTATGTGAAGGCCGTTCGTAAGGGCGGTAGAAGATATAAAAGGTCATTCGTAACGATAGTAGAGATAAAGGTGATTCACATTAGAATGGCAGTAGATAAAAGCCACAATCACCAATGCATGGTAGAAGGAGATTGAAGCTGAAGATAGGCGGCTACGGAGTTCATAACGGGCAACGATGAAATGGGGAATCGTGGTCTGATGATTTATTCCTTAGTCCAAGAAATATCAAAGAAGAATTAGCCTTCAAGGCTAGTTTCATTGGATTTTTCTTCTTGAGTACTATAAAATCGACTACTAAAACTCTCAAATTTCACTAACAGTTCTCTCGTAGCAAAGGAAACTAGTTCAGATAGCTGAAGCACCAGCGGGACGGTGCGGGCCGTGCATGGTTTAGCACCAATGGCCCGTGCCAGAGGAGACACCTCGATTCAAGGAAACCGACATGAGGTAATGGTACGGCCTACGCGAGACACGATAGGCCACCAAGCACGAAGGAAGAGCCCATCATGCGGCTAAGTAGAAGAGTGGGATGTCACATTTTAGGCGTCTCGTGCCATTCCAAGTCATTATGTCGAGACCAGCACGCAAGATAAGGGAATTTACATGGCTCACGCTAAGTTTTCTGAGAAAAACACCAAGTCTGACCACGGCCCATGCCAACGACCACGGGCGCGGATCAGAAGCTCAAGATTCAGCACTCTGATGATGCCCCGTGGGAGATAATGCAGCACGCCAGTGCCAGACGCAACCCGCGCCAACCCTTGCACCCTGCACAACGTTGAAGATCTGCACCACACTCAAGAACTGGCGCCCTAGGCCCATAAAGCGGCTTGACCTGCACCAGGCCTCGTATCCCACCCCAAATACAGCCACAGGCCGCGTCATCTATGATTCCCCACGTCGGGTGGTGGCTAGGCTAGGTTTTACCCTATTATAGAATCTTAGTCTACTAGGTGTATATGCTTAATACTCATACTTAGACTTTACTTCATTTTTAGATTGCACTTTCAAGTGTAGGGGAGATTCTCTCCTTAGGAAACTTTTTCTTCTTTTTATTTTCTTTGATCCTAAGATTTGGAATTCATCTATATTTGAATTCCATGTCCAGGGAGTAGTTTCTATAGCTTGGGGATAAATTGATGTGACTTGGTTATATCTTTATGCTTTTTGAGATTCTATCGTTCCTCCTAATTTTTTGTTCATAATATTATTGTGATTTTCTTTTAAGTTTGAATGCATGAATATTATACCATATATAAGCACACACTTTAGGCTATATTCATACTAGGTGCACATATCGATGCCCCTATGGGAAGGGAAACCTGGATGTTTGTATAGGTGGAGGGGAACAAATCTGCGGGAGTGTGTGCATGGGAGATTCGAGGTCACCCTGATCCACTTACCATAGTACTAGTCTTAGCCGACTTCGTAAAGTTTTCCAATGGGTTTTGGGTAGAGATAGCTTAATTAGTAGCAAACTAGGGTTACAAGAAACCTTAGTATCAGAGATAAGGTGGCTATGATCCTTGGGCCTAATTGATAGGACTCGAGGGGAGTAGCTGCATTCGTGGTGGAATCCCAGGACATAATCGTATGAGGGATAATCAGACCTACAACAATGGTCAGACCTTTTTGTGCTCCCCTAATTACGATGGCGGTGTTGATGGAGGGTTGCGAGAGCACCCGCCGTGACAAGGACATGGAAGTGTATGTCATCGGCCACACCATGTGTTATAGACACACTATTAGGTTTGCTTAGATCTTTATGTGAAAAAATCAAGGATAGAAGCATTAGATTTACCAAGTCACTCAAGGATTTCCACAAGTGCTAGCTTTAAATTGTAGTTGTGTTCTTTTACTTTGTATGTTTTGTAGTTGCTAGATAGAAAATCCAATCCCCCACCCCCTTTGCATGTTTTCTTTACTAATTATTTCTTTCACTCGTACGGATTGACGACCGTTATGAGGTTTTGTTTTAGGTTGGTACATTAGACCTAGCATCTCTATGGACAAACCCAGGGCTTGCCGCTAACTACCCTCTAGGTAGTATAGCAGTGAGATTGGGGCGCAGAACTATAATATTTATCTTTGACCACTGCCCTCAACTCAGGTTAATTAGCTACAATTAATGACGATGGGTCAAGGTGGGTCAATGGAAGTGCACCCCACAATACTTTTGGGGAGACCTTAAAACGTCTAGGACTAAAATCGATTCCACCTGGGAACTTTACCTCTATAATATGACATTGATAAAGAGGAATTTGATATCTATAAGTCTATGCATGATTCAACAAAGTCGTCTTGATGTACAAAGGTGTAACCTTATGTGATGAGCATGATGAGTCTTCTTGTGTGACAAACGAGCATGAATGTTTGAGTGAGTCCCATGTTGATAATAATGATGATGGTTCTGATGAATTGCATGATGCAATGGATAATATGTATGTGCTAGATTGTTTTTCTATACTAACAAAGTCGCAGCGGGAAAGGGAGATGGTCAAGAGTTTAAAACCTCCTCGACCTCCCTTAATCCCCAAAATGACATTCACAGACTCAATGATGGCAAGACATAGAGATTCATTCCTATTGGCAGACAAAAGGTCTAAAGGTAAGCATGGCTCGTTATGGAGACCTCTCCACGACGATGTAATCGTTGGTGCAGTCGCTGATGGCGATTCTGGAGACCCACCAGTAAGTGTTTCTAACTAGGATGCATGAAAAAGAAAATAATTCATGAGAACGACAATAAATATACAGTGTTTTTTTGCTTTCATGTTTTGATTAGTGAGTACATAGTTTTTGCTTGAATCTTGTTTTGCTATGTGGATTTTGAGATGAAACTCTTGTTGGTTTGGAAATTTGAGTTCGAGACTCGTGATTGTGTTTTAAACGGAATTAAATTGGACAGGTGACATAGTCTTTTGAAAAAGAGGGAAAATCAAGGATTAGGAAAAGGCTGGTGGATGCCTCGTGCCAAGTAGGCCGGCACGAGGCTATGCTTCGTGTCGGGACTGGAACGGCACCAGGCTATGTCTCATGCCAGAGGTTTGGCGTGAGGTTATGCCTCATGCCAGGTGGTTTAGTGCTAAGCTATGCCTCATGCCAGGTGGTTTGGTGCTAGGCTATGCCTCATGCCAGGTGGTTTGGTGCGAGGCTATGATTCGTTCCAGTCACCCTTTTTTGCGCACTACGCCAATTTTTCAATTTTCTTTGCACTAATAATAAAAATTTCCAAAATTTTTTATTCTCAAATTAAAAAATTCACTTTTTGGTTCAAAGATTTTTGAATTCCCTAATTCCTTAGGATTTTTGAGATGCTTCCAATATCCCTCGGAAATTGATTGTTTCATCCTATTGTCCTATAGAATGAGAATTCTAAATCCCATCCCTATCTTAAACATTCTTCATTCTCAAGAAACACTCATTCTCACACACTCTAGGTAAAACCCAAAAAGTGAAGCTCTCTTCCAAAAAACTAGCAATTTTTGCTTCTTTTGAGTGAGTCGTACAAGTCATAGCTTCACATTTTGGGAGAACCATTGAATGATTTGTTTATATGTGCTCTATTTGAAATTGCGGTGGTATTATTTAATGCATAAATGAGTGTGTGTTTTTGAGAAAATTTTTTGGAATGGAATTACGCTTGGATTTCATTTTTATGGATGCGGGATTTTTACTTTGCATTTGAAATAGATTAAGGAGTACCACTATTCTCCCTACCTCACCTATGTTTTGATATGATTTTTGTGCATTGGACACTTTGCATGGGCAATGTGTGGGGAGTGAGTAGTGAGAACTTAGGGAGGCTTCCTTCTTGGATTTCCTCGGTGCATTTCATGATTTGCTTTGGTAGTTATTTTTCTTGTTAGTTTGTAATGTTGATTTTTATTTTGGATGAACATTTGGTGGTATGACATGTTATTCTAGGGATTTCTAGTTTGCATGGGGTAGGATGTTTTAGGAAATCGGTGGTGTATTTTTATGTGTGACTATCTTTTGTAGTATGAAGCCCACTTTTGGGGCATATTTGTACTATGCCAAAAAATTGGAAAACTTGAAAAATGAAAAAAAAATACAAAAACCTGGACAAGTCGAAAACCCGAAAGGGCGACTTCAGTAACATGAGGAAAAGCCTGGATAGGTCGAAAGACCTAGGTAAAAATGAGATGCTAGGCTCAGCTAGGCTTACGAGCCTAGAAGAAAAAGAGGCCATGTGAGAAAAGGTGAGAAGTGAGTACCCTTTGTGTGTTAAAGCTAGGATGAAAATCCGAAAGGGCTCCAAGGAAAAATGAGAGAAAACATAAAAACTAGTTTGAATGCATGCTTCCCCGGTAAATTGTTTTTTAAGAAGACTCTTTGATTTTTTTTGGGATCATTTCGGGAAGAGTAAGCTAGCTTGACACTTATCTTTTTTAGGTTTCCTTTTTTCACACTTTACTTTTGGGTGGTTTGATTACTTATGCCTTTCAGGGAGTGTTAGAGTTGTGAGATTCTTACTTTCTTGGGGGAAACAAGGTAATATTGGAATAAGTTGAATGCCTCGGTTAACTTACTTTTGCCCGCTACATTTCACTTGATTCTTTTTCTTGTCTTCTATTTACTCGAGGACGAGTAAAGGGTTAAGTGTGGGAATTTTTTATCTGCTTCATTTTGCATGCATTAACCGATGCATTTGACATACTTTTTAGTTACATTTACTTGGGGATAGCTACTATTAATTGAGTTTATGTGACAAGGGGTTTAGAAGGTCATGTTTGGTTTTCTTGTCTAAATCCCGCATTTTGTAGACTTAATTGGTACTAATGGACATCTTGTATCCACGGGCTCCTTGATCTTCCTTGTGATCATCTTAAGTAGGTCTCTTGTGCGTACTTTTTGTTTACATTCTATGTGAAGGCCGTTCATAAGGGCGGTAGAACATATTGAAGGTCGTTCGCAAGGACGGTAGTAGAGATGAAGGTCATTCACATTAGAATGGTAGTAGACAAAGGCCATGATCAACAATCTGTGGTAGAAGGATATTGAAGCCAAAGATTGGCGGCTACGGAGTTTAAAACGGCCAACGAAGAAACAGGGAATTGTGGTCCGTTGAGTTATGCTTCGGTCTGAGAAAGATCCAAGAACATTAAGCCTTCAAGGCTGGTCCCATTGGATTCTTCTTCTCGGGTACTATAAAATCGACTACTAAAACTCTCAAATCGGACTAATGGTTCTCCTGTAGCAAAGGAAACTAGTTCAGCAGGCTGAGGCACCAACTGGGTCGGCGTAGGTCGTGCATTGTTTGGCACCAACAGACTGCGCAAGAGGAGATGCCCTATGCCAAGGAGATCACTATGAGGCCATGGTGCTACCCGCGCCAGACACAACAAGCCGTCAAGAACAAACAAATAACCCCTCCACGCGGCTAAGTATGGGTGTGGGATATCCCATTTACGGCATCCAGCACCATCCCAAGTACATTTTGACAAGACCAGCCGGTGGGGTATGGGAATTTACACGAACTGCACTAAGTTTATGAAAAAAAACCTAGCCTGACCACGGCCCATGCCAACGGCCATGGGTGCGGATCAGAACATTAAGTTTTAATGCCTTAATAGTGCCTCGCAACTAGCGGCACGGCCTGCTCTAGGAGACGACACGACCCGCGCCAACCATTATGGCCCGCGCCAATATGAAGATCCATGCCATGCTCAAGTACATATGCCCCGTGCCCATGAAATGACACGACCCATGCCAGGCCTCATGCCCACGCCAAGTACATGCCACGGGCTGCATCATCTGTGATGCCCTGCGCTGGGCGGCGGCTGAGCTAGGGTTCACCCTATTTTTTCCCATTTTGGGCCTATTTTTAGGTCAAATCTCCTACTACTATATATAGAAACTTAATCTACTAGGTTTTCATATCCTACATACCTTAATCATATTTAGAAGAGTAGTTTGGAGTTTCTCTCCCTAGGAAACTTTATCTTTTCATATTTTATTTTTCTTTGATCCTAAGATGTGGAATTCAAATCGTTATTTGAATTCCATTTCAAGGGAGTAGTTTCCATTGCTTGGGGATAATTGTAGTGACTTGGTTTTATCTATATACTTTTTGAGATTCTATAGTTCTTCCTAATTTTGTGATCATAATATCATTGTGATTTTCTTTTGAGTTTGAATGCATGAATATTACACACATGTAAGCAAACACTTTGGGTTGTATTCATGCTAGGTGCAAATATCGATGCCCCATTGGGAAGAGAAACCTGGATGTTTGTATGGGTGGAGGAGAACACGTTTGCGTGGGTGTGTGCACGAGAGATTCGAGGTCACTCTGATCCACTTACCACCACACCAGTCTTAGTTAACTTCGTAAAGTCATCTGAGAGGTTCTCGGTAGAGATAGTTTGATAGTAGCAAGCTAGGGTTACAAGAAACCCTAGTATCATAGATAAGGTGCCTACAACCCTTGGGCCTAACTGATAGGACCCGAGAGAAGTAATTGTATTCTTGGTGGAATACAGGGACATAGTTGCATGGGGGAGAAAAAGACCTACAACAATGGTCGGACTTTATTTTACTCCCCTAATTATGATGGCAGTGTTGATGGAGGGCTGCGAGAGCACCCGCCGTGAAAGGGACGGGGAAGTGCATGCCATCGGCCTCACCACATGTAATAGACACTCTATTAGGTTTGTTTAGATATTTATGTGAAAGAATCGGGGATAAAAGCATTAGATTGACCAAGTCACTCAATGATTTCCCTAGTGCTAGATTAATATTTTAGTTGCGTTATTACTTTTATATGTATTAGTTGTTAGTTTGAAAAGCAACCCCCCTCTTAGTTGCATGTACCGTACGAGGTTGTGTTTTGATTCGGTAAATTAGACCTAGAATCTCTATGGACAAACCCAGGGCTTACCACTAACTACCCTATAGGTAGCGTAGCAGTAGGAACGGGTACAGAACCATAAATTCTATCTTCTGACCGCTCTGCCTCTAACCGGGTTAGAGCTACGGTTTTAACCACCCTAGGGGGAGGTAGGTTAATAATTACTCTAATTCTAATTTAAATCAAGATAGAAAATTCTTTAGAAAAGAGGCCGCAAGAAATGACGATCTTCAATAAGCTCACAAAAACATCTATAAGTTTACCAAATCATAGAAGCAGAACGCACTAGACATTACAAGCTTACAAAAAGGAAAATTAGGATGAATAACCACACAAGGTGATTGATGACATGGGAAATTCATGTTTTCTTAGATCATTTAACACCAATTTTTAGATGCTTTTGTTGGTGGATAGTTAGATTATTAGGTGTTTAACATGATAGGGGGTAAGAATCACCTTGTGTGGTAATTTGCACTAATTTTTGTAGTTTGTAAGAATTTAGTGTCTAACATGCTTACCTCTATGATTTGGTCTATTTCTACTTGTTTTGTGAGCTTATTTAGAGACCAATATTGAGAAGTCCATTTGCAAGAATGGTAGAAGATTTAATAAGGTCATTCACAAGAATGGTAGAAGAAGTAAAGTCTCTAACAAAGTGGTAGAAGTTCGAGTGAAGAAGGAAAGCAAAGCAGTAGGTGAAAGTTGATTATAGCTTTAAAGCCAAGTTATGGGAATTATCCAAGAAGAATTGATGTCCATGAATAGCATCACTACATTATTCTTTGCGTGTACTATAAAATCAACTACAAAACTCCCAAAATGGATCAACAGTTAACCTGTAATGACGAAAACAAGTTAGGGTTGAAACTGAAGAATAGTCAGTGCAAAAAAACATAGTCTGCTCCTTGGGCATATATCTGTGTTGTTCAATAGCCCGGACCATGAAATTTTGTACGGTCCGTCTCCCGTGAACCATAAAACCACAGGTTTAAATGGCACAGACCGAGCCAAAATTACACGGTATGTGCCATGCACCATTAAAACACGTTTTTCTTTGTTTTTCCCCCTTCTCCCTCACTTCCACCTATAAAAAGCCTCCTTCTTCCTCCCTTTCACCTTCAGCCCTACTTGGGCCTCCAAAACCCTCGGGTTTCTTCATCTTTTCATAGTTTTTACATATTTTTCATGGGTTCTTATGGATCTATGATGGGTTTTATTACCTTGCTTAGATTTGTGCTTAGAAGTTTGGATCGATGGGTAGAGGGCAGATTTTCACATTGTTACTTTTCACTCCTCTCTTCATTCAGTTCATCTCATTTGTATCTTTTGAACCCAAATTTGTTATGGTCTTTGTTAGATTAGCTTAGATTTATGACTTGGGATAATTTGTAATAATGTATTTACTATTCATTTGGGAGTTCTCTTAGATTCATGTCTCTTTTTATGCTATTATTAACATGCTTAATTTGTTCTCGTGCTTCTTGCTATTACTATGTGAAGATTGAGATTAGGATGTACACTTGGTTGAATTCCTTGCATGATTTAGTGCTAGGCGCGGGAATGAACCAAGAGTATTAAGTTTGTTTGTCAATTTGGTTGAGAGATGTAACCATGAGGTTGTTGAAGACATATATGCCCAATATTAAATTAAAGGTAGTCTCATGTTGGGTTATTTTGTGGACGATAAGCGGGGTCATCTGGAAAATGGCTCGAATGATGTCATTGACACGATTGAGGTAGTAGGATAATGCGTGAAGTTCATAGCTTGAGTTTTTAGCATCTAGGCGGGGAATGCCCCTAGAGTTATCTTGGGGTACTAATATTGTAAGTGGCACAAGATAAACTTAGATGGGTATGCACGATGTAGGTCGGTGACCCATGCTACTTCTGGGTTGAATTTACTGCATGTATTCACGGGTTTATTAACCCCAGAAGTGATGGCTAGAGGTGGTAGTGAAAGAATACTCCTAGCTATACATGGAGGATGTGAGATTTTGAGGAGGGGGCAGAATCGACATGGTGTGATAGACTGAGGGAGTTCCCGGGGAATCAATGTATCTACATCATGTGATATAGCATCAAATAGAATTATATGTCATATATGAAAATGGGAGTTGAGGATCAAATCTAATAGTTAATCATGCGATGCAAATGTGCCTAAGGTCCGTTTATATTATCTTTGTCTCGTATTTGTTGTCTGTTAGCTTAACTTTTTTAAAAACAACCCCCCCCCAACCCCCCATTTTTTTCTATTCCCAAAACACACACTTGGTGACACTTGTGTGTGAACTTTGTAAAGCTATCTCTTAAACCTCTAAGTCTTTGCGGATGACACCCGAGCTTACCGCTATCTACTTTCTACTAGTTAGAAGTGAGTAAGGGAGCAACACTTATAAATCTCTATCTTTTGTTGGCTAGCTCCTGTGAGTTATCTAACGATGCTTGTGGGTTCTCCACCAGTAATTCTAACCCCTTATTTGGTAAAACGCCTAATATTCTAGCTAGCCATTAACAATTCATGCTAAAAAGCGGCATTAATTGTGTTAAGAAAATCACAAATTACATTATCATCAAATCGCCCACACTAAGACCCTTACTCATCCTCGAGAAATAACAAATAAAGGCCCAGGGTGGTTCCTAAGCTCTATTCCCCAAACACAATGAACGCCCTTATTCCTAGAACTGCCCTAAATCAAAACATAAAGGCTAACCAACCCTCACATCCCGACCTAAAGATTTCTAAACACCAAAACAACAAAAATTCATGTCATATAAGAATGAAGTATAAAAATTCAAAGAAAACAAGAAGCAAGCTTACTCTATCTGGAAGTTCACAACTAGGCAAAAATAAGAGAAATATATATATTCAAATATTTTAATTTCTTTCAACTTTTATCATTTTTACTAGGGTCCTTCTTGGGTTTTCATCCTAGCCTCTTTTTTCTTTCAAGCCTCACACCTCACATTTTTTACCCCTTTGGCCTCTCATTTTTGCATAGGTTTCCCTTACGGGTTTTCGACCTACCCCCCACACCCACTATTACCTAAGTTAACCTCTCTGGTTTTCAATTTAGCAAATTCTTTTTGTTTTTTTCTTCATTTTTCACTTTTTTCAAAAATTTTCATGATAAAAATGCTCCCTAAAGTGCTCCTTATTACAACATAAAACAAAGAAACTTAAGTATCCTAATCTCCTCCACCCCCCCCCCCCACCCACACACACACATACACACCACACACTTAAACTATCCATTGTCCCCAATGCATTCGAATCATAAAGAATAAAGGGGAAGTAAGGGAAAAGGATATCCACACTAGGTGCCACAAGTTACTCGCTCTGTCGGGCACTTTCGGCGTCTCTTCTCTCGTGTTTCTTGTCGTTGCACCTGCCTCTCTGTGGGATCAATGTTCTAAAAGCCTTTAGTGTTCAATGCTCACATCCTTGACATGAACTGCTCCATGATTTTCTCCGCCGTTGGCCCTTTAGTCCATGAATCAAAATCATGGAGGACCACCCCTTCTAGAGAGATAACTCTCTGTCCTCAACCTCTCATCTCTTGGCCATATTCATTAAGTTATTTCCCATATCCCCTTAGTTGATGGCTCTAACCATCAACTGCTTGACTAATCATGTGAATTTGTTGGACATAGTCTTGAAGTTGTTGACCAAAAAACTAAAACTTCTCCAAGAAGTCAAGTGGTGGGATCAGTTGTGGCTGAGTAGGCTACTGGGGTTGCTCGTGTACCACCTCAAATGCATCTGGAGTATGCAACACAACATATAATTCTTCTACCTACTTGGATTTTGAGGCCATTAATAGGCTCTCTATTGGGGTGTGATCTAAGGTTGTTGTTTGGTCGCGATGTGGGAGATCCATGAAGCAGTATACCATACTGCTACCGTATAATCATATGAAGCAATCACCAGATGTGGTAGGAGTGAGCATCTTGGATTCTTCCAATTTCTCAATTGTGTAAAAAATCACAGACTAATTGCGCCCTACAACTCTAAGACCATCAGGGAAAGCGCATCCTAGGCGTCGAGCCAAAAATCCAACCATTCCCCCCATGGGGATTCTCCCAGCTCTCTTTTCGACCGCTTGCAAAAAAACCTTGTACAAAATAATCCACGAGATTCTGGTACTTTCATACTTCTAGAAACATTGATCATAACACTCTCAATCAAAGTTTCTACATTAGGCAGTCTCTCCATGACAGAAGATGGTCATGGAAAGGAGGCGGTGGACATATCTCATCGCAGGATGAACTATCAAGGTGATCCTTCATCTACTGCTTCAATCTATTCATGTTATATGGCACCAAAATCCATTCAAGGAATAATCCAACCCTCATTTGTCCACCCTTGGAAGATCACTTGCATATATCCATTTTAATGTTGATGATACCTTATAATATGTCCTTGAGAACTTCGCCATCCAAGTGAAACTTGATATAGTGTGTACCATCACCGTCAACCTTTTGCATCAACGTGACTAAGAACTCAAACACTCAACGCCTATAAGTTTGGGAGTGGCACTCCAAGAGTCCCCCAATCCAATCTTGCTTAGGAAATACCGAAGTGGTTCAAAAGGTCAAGTTTCCTAAGTGTCGCTTTGCATGCGAACTTGGTTTCTAGTATTGTTCTTCCTCCTTAGGGGACATTCTTCCCCTTTTAATCGCATCTCCAGTGATATTCCTAAGCCCCATATGGTCGGTTTTGGGTTGGGGACGATTGCAAGAGCTCGAGACAAGCTACCATTTTCCACTCAACTTCTTTTAGGCCCTCAATGACAAAAACAACCAAGGTTTATAGCAACAACAACTATGCTCAATGAATAGATCCAAAACTACACCTACGTACTAAGTTCTCCCCTTATGATAATACTATCTCACAACCCCCCCCCCCTCCCATTTAAACTCACAAGTGTACACAACTATGTTTAACATCACCAACATTTAATCATATATAACAATCCTCTTCAAAAAAATTCAACAAACCAATCACACGCAATGCAAAGAAGCTTATAATTGTGAAAATTTATGGTATTAACCTTATAATGGACTTTGGAGAGTTAAAGATTGATGAGAGATATGAACTTACTCTACCAATTTCTTCACATGAGAGAGGATGGGATCTTTAAATCAATGGAGTTAAAACCCTGAAATTCTAGGGTTCTCGATGTTTTGATAATTTTGGGAGGATTCTTGGTATTTTGGAATTGGGTTGATGGGAGTTTTGTGAAAAGGGATATGAAGGAGTGGCTTGGTTGGAGGAGGTAGGAAGATTTTGGAAATTTGAGTAGTTTTGGCTGAGAGAGGTGATGGCTATGTTGAGGAGAAAGGAAGAAGAAGAGAAAATCCTGCCTTGTCCGCTGGATAAAATTTGAGTGGGGCAGTTTGTGCCAATGCTAACGTGGCACAGGCAGGTGGCATGGGCATGGATGACTGCTATTACTCGTAGGGTACAGACCCTTTCTGGATCATGAGGCATATATCGTGTCATTTGAGCTCAATCATTTGGGCTTTTCAGCCCATTGGCTCTTCTCCTCGGCCTAAAACCTTCTCCTACACATGCATATACACAAAAATCGGTGTAAATCCATTCCACCATCAAAATTTCAAAAAAATAAAATCCTAAAAACACATCAAAAGAAAGAAACTAAACTAAACACAAAACAAGAAGGAAAAATAGAAAATCATATTTTTTTTATCATTGCGACTTAATTTCGAACTTCTTCAAGTTTAATTTAACCTCACCTTAGGGTCTCCAAAATTACCATCCTCGATTCCACCCTCTATTACCTTATTGTGGATGGTTCTCCACATTTTCCTAGCCTTGAACCTTACCTTTGAGGCTATGTAACAATTGTTGATACTTTCAAGTGCTTAGGGAAGAGGTGGAGGCGAAGGAGGTATTAGCCCCTTCACTCCTTTCTCTTCCCACTGCATATTAGTGTTCACAATTATAGAACAAGAATAATCCTTAGACAACGGCACACTAACATTAAACATAACATACCCACTAACATACCCAATTAGTTCAATGGCATTGCAAGACTCAATATGATAACATGGTTCATTCAACTCACATGCTAAGCTTAGTTCATTCAATTTACATGTTAAGCTCTTACAATTACAAAATTAGATGAAATATAAGAATGATTGGGCTTATAAATATAAAATACTACTCTTTCCTCGTCATTTTCTAAAGTCATGGTATCATTGCAGACATCGATCTTTGACCTTGCTGTTTTAAAAAACGATCCCCCCAATAGGATTGGGGATGCATCTTTGCCAAGAAACATGTCAAGGCAAAGAAATTAGTCGGGAATACAAGTTTTTCAACTCTAACCAAAACATCCTCAACTATCCCCTTAGGACTACTTTGGGAATGGTTGGCCAATTGGATTATGACTTGTATTCCAGGGAGGCCGTTTAGGAATGGTCTCTTGTAATTCACCCAGTTTAAGACTCTTTAAAAGATAAAATGGGATAACATTTATAGAAGCCTCTACATCAATCATTGTTTCCTTCACCAAAGTACATCCTATGTTAATGGGAATTGAAAACACATCGAGGTTAATACATTTCTTAGGTAATTTCCTATAGAACAATGCTGACACGTGTCCCTCAATTTTCACCTTTCCCTCTTTCCTAAGGGTCTTTGTTCTTTTCTTATTACAATCCACTTTCAAGAACTTAGCATAGCAAGGAATTTGAGCAATTGCATTAAGGGAATGTTTACCTCGCACCGTTCAAAAAACTCAATCAGGTCCTTGTTATCAATTTCCTTGATTTGTTTTTGCCCTTAATGCCGCTAAAATTGGCGTTGGAGTTGTGACCTATCCAAGTTTGGTCTTGGTGGGTGCTCGTGAAAGCACTATGGATTCAGCTTCCTTTTCCAAAGTCTCTAACTCTTCCTTGGCATTGCCTTCAACCAATATCTCCTCGTCAGTTTCAACCTTGGTGGTCTTCATAACTCAATCATCTTCTTGCTCGATTTCTCTCTTGGCCTCTTTGACCTCTTTGTCATTCCTCAATGTGATGGCACTCACATTTTTCCTTAGGTTAACTTCTGGTTGAGACGGAAGTATACCCGCTTCTCTTGGTTCAAGTTGTTTCACAGAGTTGGCTAGTTGACTAACGTGGAATTCCAAGTTTTTATACTCAAAAGTTCCCTCGAACCCAACGCCCAAAGGTCTTTTGTTGTTTGGATTGCATAGAGTTCATTACCCTTAGTCACTTGAGCTATAGCTTCCATCAACTCCTCCCAATTTGACTTTGTATTCTTTCCTTGAGGGTTCAAAGTGCCTTCATCTCAAAGGTAAGGTTGTTGAGATCCTAGGTTGAATCATTTACCTCCATTATAGTTAGGTCAATAATCGCGGTCATCCCTCCATCTAAAGTTAGGATGGTCTCTCCACTCGGGGTTATATGTTTTTGAGTACAGTTTGTACTTCTTCAAAAATCCTTGGTTCTATTTAAGCCCTTGACCTTGACCTCCTCCATAGCCCTAGTTGGCTTGGAAATCTTTCCCTTGGTACCTTACAACCTTAACTTCCTCAAATGAGTCATCTTGCAATTGAGGGCACATATTGGTAAGGTGCTCTAGTAAACATATCCTGCAAGCTTTCACTTGTTAGAGCCTCTCCTTAATCAATTCCTTTATCATATAAGTAAGAGCTTGGACTTTCTCCTCTAATTTATGGAAGGTGGAATTCATTAAATCACATGTCTTCACCCTTGACCTAGTCCCAAATTGCCTTGTACCATTGTCCATTTCCTCAAACAAAGTCGTTGCATCCTCGGAGCTCTTGTTAGTTATAGAACTGTTTCAAGTTGCATTCACCATAAGCATGTCCTTGTTCATGAAGCCCTCTAAGATATAGTAAACTAGATCTTCGTCCTTGACTGGGTGATACGGGAAACTTGCAAGCAATTTCTTGAACCTTTACCAATACTCATATAAGGTCTTACTGGAGCGTTGAGAGATGTTGGACAATTGTTTCTTCAAACCCGCCAACTTAGACACCGGGAAAAAATTTTCAAGCAACTTACTTTTCATGTATCATCCCCAACTTGAGCTCGCATTTCACATCCATTGGAATTGGTAGGAAAATGATACATAGAGGTTGGCTTTCCAAGTTAGGATCCATTAGCTCCCTCAAATCTTTCTTATCCTCGCCATGATGTCTTCTTCAGTAACGGGGGGTTAGCGGAATTTTGGTGTTTTCTCTTGGCATTCTCATTGGTCTCTTGCAAAATCCTAAGAGGTTGGGTGTGTAGTGCAAGGGCTCTAAGTTGTTTTCAGTGGTACGTACCATAAACTAAGAGCCAAAGCAATACAAACTGTCAACAAACAACAAACAAAACAAAAAAAAAAGTGATAGCAATAACAACCAACCAATATCTTAACTCAACTAAAACAAACAAAAACTAGACTAAAAACTAACTACACATAATTCCCCGGCAGCATCGCCAAAATTTTACGGGCATGTTAGCATCGTTATAATTAAAGTATAAATCAAAGATAACTTTTATAAGTTGCTTTCCTATTACTACCGAATACTAAAAATTAAATAGTGGTAAGTCAGGGTCGTCAATAGAGAAAGGGGGGTTTAAAGAATGGTTTCACGTAGTAAGATACGTAAGTGTCACCAAGTGTGTGCTAGTCACCAAAACAGAGGGGTAGTTGTTTGAGTAATTAATCTAAAATCTACAAGTGTGGAAATAAATAATAAAATAGCATACAAATCTAGCTACAAGTATAAGTACAATAATAAAGAGCCTAGGGGGCATGTGCTTCACATGTTTGATAATAGAATTCGATCCTCGATTCCCATTCACATAATAAAAGTGTATCCGATTCTATGATCAAACACACGATGTAGAGAGACTGATTCCTTGGGAACTCCCAAGGATTGTCACTCGACGATTATGCCCCCTCATCATCTCTCACCTCTTTCGGATAAAGCTAGAGGTGCAATTTACACTACCACTACTAGCCCTAACTCTGAGGTTAATAAACCCGATATTGTCGGGACCCACATTGAACAACCACTCCTGAAATGCATAACGTACATCCCAAAGCATCAGTATCTCATTATTACCCTCTAAGGTACTGAACTTGCCTAGTTTGCGTGATGTACATCTCAGAGCATCAGTAGCTCACTATTACCTTCTGCCATTTCTAAGTGACGGACCATGTAGTTGTACGCGACCTATTCCTTGGGACCATTATTGAGCCTTTTGCAACTTCTGAGTGGCTCGGTTCGTGCCACATATCACAGTCTGTGTCATATGCATTTTTTCCCTTCTTGCTTCAAAACTTGGCCCTTTCTTTTCCTCTTCTCTTATAAAAAAGGAAACCTTCTACCACTTTGATAAGTGACCTTCAATCTACTACCACTCTTGCGAATGGCCATAAGCACACAAAAGCATCTAGAAATTGACCAATTCACGGAGGCAAAACTCAATAGACATTAAATGCTTACAAAATAGAAAGATTAGGTTGAATAACCACACAAGGTGATTCTAACCCCCCCCCCCCTCCCCCCCTCCCCCCCTCCCCCCCCCCCCCATTTGGTAAAATACATAATATTCTAGCTAACCATCAACAAAACATGCTACAAAGGCCATTAATTGTGTTAAGAAAATAGCAAATTACCGTCTCATCAACCATCTCAACATTTATTCCATTCTCAAGCCAATCAAGCATAAGAGATAAGATTTTGTATGGAGAGGATGGAAGATATTAAGGAGTTGTTGAAGATGTTGAATGTTGATATAATCGAAGGGATGCTTTATCTGGAGTGGTTAGAAAATACGATAATGGTAATAAATCACGATGGTGGGTGGAGAATGTGCATCGACTTCAGCAATCTGAATAAGCGTTGCCCCAAATATAGCCACCCCTTACCACAAATCGATCAGTTGTTAAAGCTATCACCAAATAAGAGGTTCTAACATTCTTTGACACACATAAAGGATATTGCCAAATCTTGATGGCGGATGAAGACAAGAGAAAACCTCTTTCATTAGGGATGCTCGTACCTTTTGTTACAAGAAGATAACCTTTCGTCTGAAGAATGCAGGAGCCACTTACCAAATGTTGGTAGACAAATTGTTCAATATTTAGATGGATATAAATGTTGAGATCTATGTGGATGACATGGTAATGAAAAGTAGATGGGAGGTCATCGACGTACCTCTCAAAGTTAATACTTTTAAGCCCTAAATGCTTCCTATCTACAATTAAGTAGATAATGGCAAGTCGGGGTCGTCCACGAGAAGAGGGATCTTTTCAAGTGTTTCAAACATATATAGGAGAAAACACACTTAGCATTTACATACATAGATACATATAAAAATATGTAAACAAGGGGGGGTTTGGTTGTTTTATCCTAAGTTAAAAAATTAAAGTACAACAACTAGCAAAGCAAGAGAACGATGCTAATCATCCAATACAACTAAAGATAAGATGAAAATAACAATTTACGGAACCTTGGGCGCAATTGACTTCCACTTCCAAACCTCTTATCCATCATTGAACATGCAACCTATTTACTACTTTCACTACTTGTTGTGAAGGCTAAACTCCTATCCTTCTTAGATAGTAGTTTGCAAGAGTGAATTCGACATCTCTTGTCAAACCTCACCAATGACTCCCGTAGTCGAAACACGACTCAAGGTATCCCATTGATGGCATTTAGCACGAAGAATCAACAAGCTTGGCAACACTTATAAACACTACACCGTGTCTAAGCATTTAACCGATTTATGCATTTACACAAGATTGGTCAAGAACGATCAACATTCATAGACTTCTCTCATTTGCTACAAGCGACAAACATGACAAAGAGTTCAACATTATCATATTCACCTAGCATTTATCAATCCATCAACACAATCAAAAACTCTAAATCATACTCATAGATTCCTATCAAGAAAGGGGGGAAATCAACCCACTTCCCCCAAACCCTAGTAAGCAATTCATACAAGTGTTTCATATACTCAAGCTTTCAACAACATTAATGATATCAACAAACACATTCAATGCTCCATAAATGCATAATAGTAAGAGCAATAAATAAGCTACAAATTGTTCTTAAGATATGGGCTTGGAAGCCTTAGTCAATTGCTCCCAAGAGATAGATTAGCTACAAGAGTTCATGCTAATCAATGCTAAACAACTAATCATAAAAACAAGAGAATTCAAAGATGAAAAAATGGAAAGAAAAGGGTTTGGAACAGTACCGAAATTGCAGATGCAAAAAAGTTAGAATGAGAGGAAAGAGAGTGCTATTTATAGTACAAAGAAGATAAGATGAAATTCTGGCCACCCGTTGGTCACGACTCGCGACGGCTCATCGCGACTCGCGATAGCTCATCACGACTCGCGACGGTCTCGCGACGAGGCCATCGCGACTCACGACGGGTGCCAAAATTTTGCATTGTGTCTTTTTCTTCTTCTTGTGGTATATAATCATCTTCATAGAAATTCCTCTCACTTTTCAAGTAACCAATGGCTACAAAAATGGTCTTCAATGGCCTCCGGTCTTTATGTCTTCGAAGGAAGTCTTCAAAAGTCTTGAAAAGTCTTCGAAAGTGTGATCTTCAATGGCCTCCGGTCTTCATTGCCTCCGTGTATTTCCCTTGTCACACAAAATTCACTTAGAAGAGGTAAAAGAGCGTAAAGTTGCTATTACCCCTCCTTCAAGGTAAAACACAAGCTCTCGATAATAAAATAGCACAAAAGTAACCCAAAATAGTACTAAATTATGCATATAAAATGGACACATCAAGCCTCCCCACACATAAACCTTACTCGCCCTCGAGTAAGAAAAGATCCAAGCATACGAAGGAAATGACATATCCTCATCCTAACTACTAATCCCCCAAGTCAATACCTCATAAAACTCTCAATATCACACATCCCAATGTTAAAGTCAAATGAGAAGTTTCCCACAACCCCTATTCCTAAATCTACCCAAACCATATCAACCCATCAATTCATCGATATCCCAGAAACATCTCCAAATCCCAAATTAATAATCCCAAATCTAATGATAAAAAGGTGAAGCTAAAGGTATGTATAAGGTTCAAAACACATGCTCCACTTTATATCAATATGTCAACCTAAAAATGAAGCATATCAATGATCAAGAATTTCATAACTTACTCCGTCTTCTCCCGCTAAATTTTCCACTCCCAAAAGGTCCTTAAAATGTCGAGCTACCCGATCCATCCGTGTGGTCACCGCAACCTTATGACTCCAACACCGGCAAATGAGTAAACACTTAACGTTTTTCAATTTCTCCCATTTTCTCTCATTTTGCCTAGGAGCCCTTTCGGGTTTTCATCCTAGCCACACATCATGTTTCTTTGACTCACATCTCACCTTTTTTCGTACATTTAGCCTCTCATTTTTGCCTAGGTTGCCCTTTCAGGTTTTTGACCTATTCGGGCCCCCAATGTTGCCTAAAGTTGCCCTCTCGGGTTTTCAACTTAGCGGGATTCTTTTTTTTCTTTTTAATTTTTTTTTCATGTCTCCAATCCAAAGAAAAAGAAAACTGCTTTCCAAATTTCATGGTTAAGAAAGGTATCAAAACCAACATTATCCAAGTACATCAAAAGGAAAACATCCCAAAACAAAAGGGAGCAAATATCCAAAACAAAACATAGGATTTAAGCAAAAGTGTCTCTAACCCTAATCACCTCAGAATAGTATATACCCCTCCCCATACTTAGAACACTACATTGCCCTCAATGTAGACAATAGGGCAAAACCATACAAAGAGAAGTATGGAAAAGGTAAAGATGTGGTGCTTACACAATCAATGCTGTGATGAAGAAGGGCCACCGCCGAAGTAGCACTGCTGATACTGTGTCAGCCACTCTGTGCTCTTCTGCCTCCTTGCTCTCCGCCTCTCGGCTCTCGGATTAGGGCCTGAAACACTGCCTGACTGGGACTGCAACTCATGGATGCGAGCTGACAAGTGGTCAATCTCCTCGTCCATATCAATCAAAGCCTGGGAGACAAATACATTGTGCTCCAAAATCATGATGTCCTGTCGGTGGAAACCATCATGCGTGGTCTGCATCATCCGCTCATAAAAATCCAGCGGAGGCTGGGAATAATGAGGTGGAGCGTCATCCTCCTGCATAGGTTCCGTCACTGGTGGAGGCTGCGCGGAGTGGTGCTGCTACTGTCGCTCAGAGGAAGGTAAAGTGTTTTCATCACACTGGACAGGAGCTGGGTCGAGGTCGCGGAGCTCTCGCTAGAAATTATCTATGCATGAGGAGTCTGGCGAGATCGCCAAATCTACCAGAGGTGTGTCGAACTCCAGCTTCGTCTTGCTCTGTTGAGGAAGTGCCATGAATGTGACCTTCCTTGCACCATACAACCAATGGAAGAGCCCCGTGGTCCGTGTGACACTGAGCATCTCAAATCTAACCAGCCTCTCAATGGTTATCAGATAGGACGTCCGCATCCCTAAGCGTGAAAAGTTAGGTGGGGGAACCAATCTCAAGTGCTCTGCTAAAAGGCCTATCATCCCTCCGACCATGATTTTCTCTTTGGGCTTTCCTGCCACCTCCACGAATCTCTTCATCCATAACTCTGCCCACAGCCCGTATCCCAGTCCCTCACTCATCAAGTGCCATAAGAAGTGAATGTCGTTGTCTGGCACATTCGTCGGCTCCACTGAGCAAAGTACTGTGCCAGCCAATAACCGGTGCACATAACGAAGTGCATGGTGGATAATGGCGCTACTCTTATCGTGGGAGTTCTTCGGCCTCAAGTTGATGACATTCAAAAAGATCATGTCATCCTCAACTGATCGCTCCTAGGCCTGTGGATCCAGCTTGGCTCGTATCTCCGAAGTGTCAAATCCAAAGGCTTCCTCAATCTGCGAGATGGTCATTTGCCTAGATATATCATCTAAGTGAAAAGCAATGTACCTCTCGCACGGTTGGTCACCTCTCATACAGTTGGTCACCTCTCATGCTGCTTATACGGACTGTGGACAAGAACTCCAACGTCTACCTCTGGTAGGAGGGCGCGTTCTTACGCATGAACCCTTACATTCCCCCTTTTGCGAGGAGGCAACTCACAGGCTAAGTGAGGCCGAGGGCATCTAAGGTGGGCACATCGACAAAGCTCATCTCCTTGAGTTGGTGCTTCTCCAGGGCCTCCCACCTCTCCGCATAGAACCCGGTGATCCGGGTCAAACCCATGTACCTATCCGTAGGGGGAGGTACAGGGCTCGATTCCAGAGCCGGTGGAGGAGGTGGAGGTGGAGCAGCGGTGCACTCGCCTCGTGTGGGGGCTCTAGATCTCTTCGTGGGGGATATATCTATCAATCATAGCAAATAGGTCAAACGCAAAGGAATATGTGTATATACAGTATTGAAAATCCATGATCAACCTTAAACTAGTTCATCATCACAAGCCAAATCAAAATCAAGTCAACTAGTTCAAGTCCTAATCGCAATTGCATATACAATCCACATTATGTCCAACAAGCCCATATCCTTAAATCCATGAAGTTTTCACATAGTTGAAATCAATATGCTATCTTTCAAAATCACAGTAATGCTTAACTAGTTTAGCCATCATTGGTACATTCACAATGTCAACATCTACATCACATGGCCAAACTACTCTAAACAAAATAACATTGTGAAGCACAATAACACTTTATCCCAATAACAACTATGTTTAATCAAGGGCCAACATGTCTCAAATCTAGTATAAGTCACCATCTACTCTCAGCTAAAGCAACACAAATGCACACATTCCAGAATCAAGCAGGCATAATAAGTCCAAACTGCAACAGTCCACACCGCAATTGCAAAATATGCACACAATACCCATCAAATTAAATTGTAAGCACAAAATATTCACCACAATCAACCAAGGTCCAACGATTTAATTTCCTAAGGCATAACACACAATCTACACAATATCCAATAACTAGAATATACATTCATAATCACAATTGAGGCTCAATAGAGTGAAGAAGTGTACCACTAAGATGCTTAGGAAGAAGAAAAACGGAAGCCCACAATCAATTCAAGTTTCGAATTGCCAAAGTCACAAAACCCCCAAATTCTAGGGTTTGTGTTCTTCAAAGTATTTAAGATGATTTTTGGGTGGAGATTGGGAAGAAAACGGAAGAGGTATAGGGCGGTGGCAGCTACGCTTTGTGGGGGAAGACGGAAGAGCAGAGGAGAAAAATAAAACGAAGGGGCAGAATTTCTGTGGCAAAATGGGTTTGGCCCACTTTTTAAAAATAGTTTTGCACGACCGTCGCGATTCGCGATGGGTCATCTAGGTCATCGCGACTCACGGAAAGTTGAACCCAAGGGCTCAATTTTGGCCCAAAATTTCTGAGCCCATCGCGACTCGCGACGATGTGGTCGTGACTCACGACGAGGCCTCGCGAGGTCATCGCGACTCGCGAAAAGTTGGATCCGAGGGCTCAATTTTTGCCCAAAATTTTTGAGCCCATCGCGACTCACGACGATGTGGTCTCGAGGTCATCGTGACTCACAGAAAGTTGGATCCAAAACCCAAAATTTGACAAAAAGTTTCTGAGCTCGTCGCGACCGTGACTCACGCCACTTACCTGGTACTTAGAAAATTTTTCTGCTTCCTTCTCTTGTCCAAGTCCTTCCTTCTCGAATCCAAGTATTTCCCCCTTCCAAAGTCCAATGTCTTGGCTTCAAAATTGCTACAAAATCATGGAGAAAACAACCCGTGAAAAGCATAAAGCAAAATAATGAAGCTTAATGATAAAAGCTCAAAACTAAACAACATCAACAGAAAGTCACGAATGATGATCCGGATGATCAAAACTAAGCTTATTTAATGTCGTCGTCATGACTTACTCCCCTCCTTAGAGCTTACTCACAAACCGGATCGAGGAGATCAACGTCCTCTCCTTTTTTTGGCACAAAAGTCTCATGGTAAGGTTTCAAACGTTGTCCATTAACCTTGAAAGTATTGGACTTAGCTCGATCTAGAATCTCCACCGCACCATGCGGGAATACCTTAACCACCTCAAAAGGACCGATCCATCGGGACCTCAACTTACCTGGGAATAGGCGAAGGCGAGATTGAAATAGGAGAACCTTTTGACCAACGTCAAAGTCCTTCCTGGTGATCACCTTGTCGTGCCACGCCTTTGTCTTCTCTTTGTAGATCTCGGCACTCTCATAGGACTCCCTTCGGATCTCATCCAGTTCATCCAATTGTAACTTCCTATGCAAGCCAGCCTCATCTACATCGAGATTAAATTCTTTGACCGCCCAGTAAGCCTTGTGCTGAATTTCCACCTGTAGATGACAGGGCTTACCAAACACTAACCGGTATGGGAACATACCGATTTGTGTCTTGTAAGCCACCCTATATGCCCACAAGGCATCATTCAACCGAGAACTCCAATCCTTCCAGTTAGGGTTAACCATTTTTTGAAGGATGGACTTGATTTCCCAATTGGAAACTTTGGCTTGCCCGTTGGCTTGTGGGTGATAGGCGGTGGATGTCTTGTGAGTGACGCCATACTTTTTCAAGAGTGCCGCTATGGTCCGATTGCAAAAATGGGTGCCACGGTCACTAATCAAGGCTCGGGGTACCCCAAACCTAGAAAAGATGTTATCTTTCAAGAATTCTACAACCACTTTAGAATCGTCAGTCCTAGTGGGTTTTGCTTCAACCCACTTCGACACATAATCAACAGCAAGAGGAATGTATGTAAAGCCATAAGAACTAGAGAAAGGTCCCATAAAGTCAATACCCCAAACATCAAAGATTTCACAATACAAAATAGGTCTTTGGGGCATTTCATTCCTAGTGGAGATATTTCCTACTCTCTGGCATTCATCACAATATTTGCAAAAGGTGTAAGCATGCTTATTCAACGTAGGCCAATAAAACCCACTCTCTAAAACTTTCCTAGCGGTTCTCTTTGCTCCAAAATGACTGCCGTGCATGAGAATGACAAAATTCAAGAATTGAGTGTACTTCACTATCAGGGATATATCTCCTAACAACTTGATCCACACAATGTTTTCACAAAAAGGGATCATCCCACACATAATACTTAGCATCACTCTAATTTATCCTTTTGGGCCTTAGAAAATTGAGGAGGGAACTTACCGGCGATAAGAAAGTTTACAATGTCGGCATGCCACGGTTCGATATCCCTAATGGTGAACAATTGTTCATCAGGGAATTCCTCCCGTAGTTGCTCCTTCACTGCAGGATTTACCTCATTATCTTCGCATAGAGTCAACCAGCTCAAATGATCGGCTACAAGGTTTTCCGCGCCCTTCTTGTCTCGCACCTCCAACTCAAACTCGCTCAAAAGTAGGATCCACCTAATCAATCTCGGCTTGGCATCTTTTTTCGTCATTAAATGACGAAGCGCTGCATGGTCAGTGTACACAATAACTTTTGTACTAAGCAAGTAAGATCGAAATTTTTCTAAAGAGAATACCACTGCTAGCAATACCTTTTCGGTGGTGGAATAGTTTCTAAGGGCCTCATTGAGAGGCATTGATACATAGTAGATGGTGTGAGGTGCTCTCCCCACCCTTTGACCAAGAACCGCTCCGACGGCGTAATCGCTAGCATCATACATAATCTCAAAAGGCAATAACCAATCCGGGGGTTGTATGATAGGGGCCGAGACTAACCTTCTTTTCAATGTATTGAAGGCCCCTTTACACCCCACATCCATCACAAATTCCACTTCCTTTTGCAATAATTTGCATAGAGGAGATGCTATCATCGAGAAATCCTTGATGAACTGGCGATAGAATCCTACATGGCCAAGAAAAGGGCGCACTTCGCGCACATTAGTAGGATAAGGCAAAGTTTGAATTTTTTTCTATCTTTGCCTTGTCAACCTCAATACCCTTATAGGAGACAACATGGCCTAATACAATGCCTCTCTCTACTATAAAATGACATTTCTCATAATTTAGCACAAGATTAGAATAAATGCAACGTTTAAGAACTTGTGCTAAATTTGCTAAACATTTGTCAAAAGAATTACCATGAATGGTGAAATCATCCATGTATACCTCAACAAAATTTTCAAAAAATTTTGAGAAAATGCTTACCATACACCTTTGGAAAGTTGCGGGGGCATTACATAACCCGAACGGCATGCGTCGGTAAGCAAATGTACCAAAGGGGCACATGAAGGTGGTCTTTTCTTGGTCTTCTGGGGCAATAGCCACTTGAAAGTACCCCGAGTATCCATCCAAAAAGCAATAGAAGGGGTGGCTTGCTAACCTCTCAAGCATTTGATCAATGAATGGCAACGGGAAGTGATCCTTCCGGGTTTTCGCATTTAGCTTCTGGTAGTCGATGCAAATGCGCCACCCGTTTTGAATTCGGGTGGGCACCATTTCACCCTTCTCATTTTCGACTACCATCATCCTGCTTCTTGGGTACCACCTGAGTTGGGCTCGCCCACTTGCTATCCAAGGTTGGATAGATCATGCCCGCTTGAAGTAACTTGAGGATTTCCGCCTTCACCACGTCCATCATAGGTGGGTTCAAACGGCGTTGGGGTTGTCAGACGGGTCTCGCATCTTCTTCCAACAAGATTCTGTGCATACAAGTGGATGGACTTATGCCTTTGATGTTGGCAATAGTCCATCCAATTGCTTCCTCGTTCTCCCGTAACACCACCATCAACTTTTCTTCTTGCTCCTTGGTGAGCTTGCTCGAAATGATAACCGAAAGCGTCTCCCTTTCCCCAAGAAATGCATACTTGAGGTCATTTGGCAAAGGTTTAAGGTCAAGCACCGGGGCTTTCACAAGTGAGGGCAGGAATTCCGGTTCCTCTAAGAGTAGAGGAGGAGGTTTTAAGACACTCGGTCTCATTTCTTCAAGCAGGTTCAAATCCTTAAGGTTTTCCTTCAAGTTAGTGCTCATAGAGTATACATTGTGGCCATTATTAACATCACATTGCAAAGCAACTAACAAAGAATCTTCACCACTTAGTTCAAAAACATCTTGCACAACTTATTCAACAACATCTAGGGCATGGCAAGCATGTTCTTCACTAGGATACTTCATAGAGTCATTTATGTTAAACTCTACTTTCATTCCATCAAACTCCATGGTGAGGGTACCTTTATGCACATCAATCATTGTCCTAGATGTTTTCGAAAATTGCCTCCCCAACAAAATCGGGGCGGCATGTTTATCATGATCCATGTCAAGGACATAAAAATCCGCGGGGAAAACTAAGGAATCCACCTTAACCAACACATCCTTGACAATACCCTTAGGGTATCCACTAGAACGATCGGCCAATTGGATTACCACCCCGGTTTTGTGCAATGTACCCAAGTTGAGATTTTCATACAAAGAGTAAGGAATCACATTTATTGATGCACCTAAATCAAGCATAGCTTTTTCAAAATGTGTATTTCCTATTATGCACGGGATCATGAACATGCCGGGATCACTACATTTAGGAGGTAGCTCTTTTTGACACAAGGCGGAAACATGCTAACTTTTTCCATTTTTCAACTTATTCTTGGCCCTTTGTTTTCTATTCACAACACACAATTCCTTAAGAAATTTAGCATATCTAGGAATTTTTTCAATGGCATTCAAGAGTGGAATGTTTACCTCACATCTACGAAAGACTTCGTAGATGTCCTTGTTGTCCTCCTTCCTCCTTTTGTCTTTCAAGGCTTCGGGAAATGGGGGTTCCGGCACATATGAAGGGACCTCCACCATCTTTTCTCTTTTATGAGGGGGAGATGAAGGTTCTAAAATGGAGGTTGACTTCGGTCTTGGCACCAATGTCTCCACCTCGCTTTCTTCTTCCTTGCTCTTTTTGGCTAACTCTTCGGTCTTCTTCTCGTGGGTTTCTTCCTTCTCAACTCCTTTTTCAAACACCTCAATCATCTTGGGCTCCTCTTCAACAATTTCATTACCCAGTGAAGTGCCGACCTCTCTACCACTTGTCAGAGCGATAGCACTTGCATTTTATCTAGGATTGATTTCCGGTTAGGAGGGTAGTTTACCCTTTTCCCGGGCTTCCATCAGGTTCACCATTTAAGCTATTTGGCTCACTTGGGTTTCCAAGTTCTTGATGCTTGCTTTGGCTTCATCTTGGAATTTCTCGCTTTTTCCGCGCTCATGCCCAACCGATGAATGGCTTGCAGCACCTCATCCTTGGATAGCCCTGAGCCCTCCCCTTGGTCTCGGGGTTTGTCTTGGAGCCTTTGGAATTGTTGTTAAGGTGGCCTATATTGTTGTTGATGAGGCCGGTATGGTTGAAAGTTTTGGCTTCCTTGAGGGTTTCCATACCGGAGGTTCGGGTTATCACAATTTCCCAAATTCTATGGCCAGTTTTTGTACCCTTGATACCCTTGGTAGCCTTGGTGACCTTGGTAGCCTTGGTGACCTTGGTAGCCTTGACCACCTTGATACCCTTGGTTGCCTTAGTATCCTTGATTCCCGTGATACCCCATGGCACTCACCTCTTTGACGTGGTCTTCTTGCAAAGTGGGGCAAGTGTCCGTAGGATGCACCGAGTAACCAATTTCACATGATTTAACATGTGGCGCATTTCCGAGCATTGTCATCAAAGATTTCACCATGGATGCAAGGGCCGAGACTTAATCCTCTAGCTTCCCACTATTGGAATAGTCACTCGAGGGCATTGGGTTTCTCCTTCTCAAATCGGCCCTTGACCTAAAGTTTCGTGATTCTTTCGCTAGCTCTTTGTACAATTGCATGGCCTCAGCGGATGTTTTGTTCCCAAGGGTGCCACCACAAGAACTTCTCACCAACCTTTGATCCTTATCAAGAAGACCATTGTAGAAGTAATACACCAAATCCCCCTCCGAATAACCATGGTAGGGGCAACTTGCAAGAAGCTTCTTGAACTTCTCCCAATAGTCGAAGAGAGACTCTTCATGCCACTGAAGAATGTTGCTTATGTCCTTCTTCAAGGCGGCGGACCTCGAGGCCAGGAAGTACTTGGCTAGAAACTTTGTTTCCATATCAAGCCAACTCTTGATGCTCTTGGGCGGTAGGTAGTGGAGCCAATCTCTTGCACCATCCCTCAGTGTGAACGGGAATACCTTCAATTTATAAAAATCTTCATCCACTCCATGGGGGCCATAACACCACACAAGAATTGAAACTCGGTGAGGTGCTTGTTAGCATTCTCCCCTTGCCTACCAAGGAAGGCAGGTAGCATGTTGATGAACCCGATCTTTAGCTCAAAATGCCCATTTGGTCCAACCACGGGGTACTCGATACACATCGGTTGTTGGTCAAGGTTGGGAGCCATGACGTCTCTCAACAAGGGTTGCCCCAAGTGGATCTCTCTTTGGTGAAGAAGATGATGGTGAGGTTTCTCTCTTGGATGCTCATCTTCGTGCTCGATTCGATGTTCCATTGATGAAGATGTATCCGCAAAATGGTCACTAGGAGGGGTGTTATTCACACTTTCCAAAGAAAGCTAGCCCGTCTCAAATTCAACTCCAACTCGGGGTCGTAGTGTAGAGGTT
Organism: Rubia yunnanensis; assembly: GCA_037428765.1. Lineage (NCBI taxonomy): Eukaryota > Viridiplantae > Streptophyta > Magnoliopsida > Gentianales > Rubiaceae > Rubia > Rubia yunnanensis. The sequence goes on along the minus strand of CM075064.1, from coordinate 88,618,846 downwards.
CTTGTAAAGACGATCGCGTGCGAACCATACACCAAGAACTCGAACAATACGTCTCCAAGCCAAGTGAAAATGGCAAATCAACTAAGAAATCAAAATAAAAACCAAACAAACAAATATTTACAAATAGCATATAATCACACATAATATGCCCAAACACTTAAAAATAAACGCCTCTTCCCCTGCAGCGGCGCCAAAATTTGGGAGGTCATCGTCGTACCTCTCAAAGTTAATACTTTTAATCCCTAAATGCTTCCTATCTACAATTAAGTAGATAATGGCAAGTCGGGGTCGTCCACGAGAAGAGGGATCTTTTCAAGTGTTTTAAACATATATAGGAGAAAATATACTAAGCATTTACATAGATAGATACATATAAAAGCATGTAAACAAGGGGGGGTTTGGTTGGTTTGATCCTAAGTTAACAAATTAAAGTACAACTAGCAAAGCAAGAGAACGATGCTAATCATGCAATACAACTAAAGATAAGATGAAAATAACAATTTACGGAACCTTGGGCGCAATTGACTTCCACTTCCAAACCTCTTATCCATCATTGAACATGCAACCTATTTACTACTTTCACTACTTATTGTGAAGGCTAAACTTCTATCCTTCTTAGATAGTAGTTTGCAAGAGTGAATTCGACATCTCTTGTCAAACCTCACCAATGACTCATGTATTCGAAACACGACTCAAGGTATCCCACTGATGGCATTTAGCACAAAGAATCAACAAGCTCGGTAACACTTATAAACACTACACCGTATCTAAGCATTTAACTGATTTGTGCATTTACACAAGATTGGTCAAGAACGATCAACATTCATAGACTTCTCTCATTTGCTACAAGCAATAAACATGATAAAGAGTTCAACATTATTATATTCACCTAGCAATTATCAATCCATCAACACAATCAAAAGCTCTAAATTATACTCATAGATTCCTATCAAGAAAGGGGGGAAATCAACCCACTTCCCTCAAACCCTAGCAAGCAATTCATACAAGTATTTCATATACTCAAGCTTTCAATAACATTAATGATATCAACAAACACATTCAATGCTCCATAAATGCATAATAGTAAGAGCAATAAATAGGCTACAAATTGTTCTTAAGACATGGGCTTGGAAGCCTTAGTCAACTGCTCCCAAGAGATAGATTAGCTACAAGAGTTCATGCTAATCAATGCTAAAAAACTAATCATAAAAACAAGAGAATTCAAAGATGAAAAATGGAAAAGAAAAGGGTTTGGAACAGTACTGAAATTGCAGATGCAAAAAAGTTAGAATGAGAGGAAAGAGAATGCTATTTATAGTACAAAGAAGATAAGATGAAATTCTGGCCACCCGTTGGTCGCGACTCGTGACGGCTCGTTGCGACTTGCAACGGTCTCGCGACGAGGCCATCGTGACTTGCAACGGTCTCGCGACGAGGCCATCGCGACTCACAACGGGTGCCAGAATTTTGCATTGTGTCTTTTTCTTCTTCTTGTGGTATATAGTCATCTTCATAGTAATTTCTCTCACTTTTCAAGTCTTCAATGGCTACAAAAATGGTTCTTCAATGGCCTCCGGTCTTCATATCTTCGAAGCAAGTCTTCAATAGTCTTCGAAAGTGTGATCTTCAATGGCCTCCGGTCTTCATTGCCTTCGTGCTCTTCCCTTGTCACACAAAATTCACTTAGAAGAGGTAAAAGAACATAAAGTTGCTCTTACCCCTCCTAAGAGAATTTCAAGGTAAAACACAAGCTCTCGATAATAAAAGAGCACAAAAGTGACCCAAAATAGTACTAAATTATGCATATAAAATGGACACATCGGTAGATGTTACATAGACTTTCTGGCCGACCTAAAGGAAACGTTTGATGAACTTAGAATTGCCAACTTGAAGCCCAAACCGTCAAAGTGTGACTTCACCGTGGGGGTTGAGAAATTCCTCGGTGGTATCAAACGAGGGAATCGATGTTAACCTGGAGAAAGTTAATGCAATTGTTAAAATGCAGTCTCTATAGTTTGCCAAAGATGTCCAGTGTCTACAGGATCTTTGGAATCCTTAAGCAGGTTTTTGTTGAATGCAGCGAAGAAACATCTCTCTTGTTTCAAATACTGATGTAGGCAAAGAAGTTCAATTGATTAGAAGAGTGTGGGAAGTCTTCCTGATAGCTGAAGCGGGACCTTTACGCCTTACCAACCCTAATAAAACTAGAGATGGGGGAAGTCTTGTATTTATACATATTGGCTTCACCTCAGTCAAGCAGTGTTGTTTTAATGAAGGAGAATGATCGGTAGAAGCACCCAATTTGTTTTGTTAGGAAGGTTTTTACAGGGCCAAAGATACGCTACATGACTCTTGAATAACTTATCCTGGCCATGGTGCACGCAACTCGAAGAATACAACCCTACTTCCAAACCCACACAATTGTTCAATTGACTAATCATCTGATCCGCCATGTACCCATTAAACCCGAATCTTCTGGTAGAATGGTGAAATGGGTTGTTGACTTAGATGAACATTATATTAAATTTAGTCTTAGAATAGCTATCAAGAGGTAGGCCCTTGCTGATTTCATAGTTGAGACAATGGAGGATATCCTGGTTAATCATTCTAAGGATGACAGTCAGAGATGGAAACTGTACATCAATGGATCATCTCACCCTGGTGGTAGTGAAGCTGAAGTGCTCCTTACCAATCTAGAAGGCCAATATCTTCCATACACTTTAAATTTTGACTTCAATACCAATAAAAATGAGGCAAATTATGGGGTTTTGATCATAGGCCTTCAACTAGCTAGAGATCTCGATGTTCAACACTTACACATCTTTGGAGGTAAATATGGTAAATAGGATTAGCGGTGGAATGCCACGGTAGGGCCCCATAAAAGTACTGGCAACCCTACCAAATACAAAATAGTGCAAACCCTAGGCTAAATGATGAAACCTAGGGAAAAACTGAGATGCGGGGGGGATACCCTAATGGGTACCCCCCCCCCCCCAATTTTTTTAAAGAGCTGCTAACCCTAAGCTAGATAGTGCTAAGCCTAGGGAAAAATAACTGCAAGTCCAGATGTATGTGGGAATCTGGACCTATACATAGCAACCAGAAATGTGTACTAGCTATTCATATAAGAACCTTATCGCAGCCGAGACTTGGGTCTCGGGTCTTAAAGAAAGAATGATGAAGAAGCCACCAGTGGTAGACAAAAAAAAGTGCAGCCGAGTGTGGTGTACTCAGATCTTGAATGGTTGCCATGGTGTGCTGGTGGTGCTGAATCCGAATGAAGCTAGGACCGCCAATGGAGGAGCAGCTTCTACCATATACACCCCTGAGGTGAAGAAAGAGGGGTGTTATTGGCCTTCAAACGTTCTTGTGGTATGAACCGAGGCTATTTTAGAGGGCAAGAGTGTTCGTAGGCAGTGCCAATAGCTCTTGTGGATCCCTCTAAAGATAGCCCCCCTAGTGATGGATAGAACGAACACAACTTATACGGCATGCATCAAGCCTGGCGATTATGTAATCACCCACTCCATTTTAAGCAAATGGACAGTTGTATGTTAATTTAACACAAAAAAGTGTAGCGCGGCCATAGATTGCGTAATGACCGTCAAGTCTTGGTAACGACTAGCAGTGGGTTAATTAATTTCACGTACGCTAATTAATTAACCCACTACCCAACTCCTATGGCCGTGCAACCAAATGAAGAAAGACTACTCTCCCACCCTCATCGGCCATAGTGCACAAGTATTTCCAAGGGGAACATGTGCAATTAAAGCATGGAAAAACTCATACATCCGCCCAAATTTATTTACCAAAATCACGGGTCAAAGAGGAGCAAAGTTGGGTCAAATCCGGGTCAAACAAGCATTCAAGAATGCTGAATATTTTTAGGCCCAATGCTCCTTGTAATCAACCCACCCGTTTGGTAAAACTCAGCCCATTATACCATCAACCGGGTCTCAACCGGGTTATAAGAGAACCCAGTCCTCTTTTAGTTCTCCGGCCCAGCAGTGAAAAGAAATAGCCCAGTGGCCTTGGCCCAGCAGCTAGGGTTTAAACCCTTGACCCGTTCCCCTCCATGAGCGGGTCATATGACCCGGCCGCCTGGAATCGGGCCGAAACCCTAACAAGCCTCTGCCCCATTTTTTCCAGCTCGGGTACACTGACCTGGTGGGGCACAAAAATGGGTCGAGCACCCAGATCCACTTTCTTGCCAGATTCACGGTTTTCTTACACCATTAAGACACCGAAAACTAGGTAAACAAGCCGGAATCTACAAAAAATACCACAAAAAAAATCTCTTGAATATGGGCACTCTTCCAAAGCGCGATTTCGACCGAATTTAACACCGAGAATGTTGAATGTTATTCCCACAAACCTTGGCATGTGTAACCCGGCCAAAAATTGCAAAACTTCTTGCCGAATTCACGTTTTTTGGTGAGCAAAAACAACCATATCAGCACTCCTTTATTCTCTTTTCCAGCCGTGAGAAGCATCTCAAGCATGAAACAATAGGAATCTGAGTCTAGGGACAAAGAATCAAGTCTATTTCATGCATTACCGGTGCCGGAATAGCATTACCGGTGCCGGAATAGCATTTTTCCGGCGACTTCCGATCCGAAACTCCAACCTCCAAATTAAACTTGAATCCGTAATTTCTCAATTGCTTTTCCAATCGGGTAATGCATAAAAAAACAAAATCTGAATCCTTCGAGGCATAATAAGCATTATAACTTGCTGGAAAAAACATTTTTCCGGCGAACCCGGTAGGAAAATTCTAACCATCATCATCCAAATAATCAATCCTTTATGAAAAATCTGCTCCTCCATTCATCTAGATCTAAACATTGTCATGAGATTGAAACAACAAGAAAAATACCTTGGGCCAATCGTCGTTGATGATTCCAATTAAACTAATTATCTCCAAACATCTGTCTTGAATCCGACGAATCCCAAACCATCAACCCCATGTAACAATAACATTCAAACACCCAAAATATTAAAATTCCACATGAGTGTTCATCAGTCAAGAAAATAAATTTGAATTCTTGGCATAAAACATAACAATCCGGTCAAAAATTCCAATTAAAACAAACAACCATGGCCGAACTGGGCACCGGGATCTGATCACATGATTTCTCTCTCATCGAATCCATCATGAACTCTTCCAAATACTAAAAAAATTATGCCTCAAATTCATCTCTACTCCCAATCCAACATAAACATCACATTAACTATCCACCATAAACAAATAATCTTCCATACAAATTCACACAGATTCATCATAAATAAACCCCTCATCAATCATCCAGATTAGATCTATCAACGAAGGATTAAAACTTACTTGAAACAATGATAGATCTTCATCTAATCCACGCCATCAACAAATTCAAGATCGAAAAGGCTGATCTTCATCCAAAAATCCAAGATCCAAAGATCAAATCTTCAAATTCAAGAACAAATCATACACCGAAATATGCCCGGCGAGGAATCCGACATTAATGTTGGATTCCTCTCCGGAAACTCGGAATCGTAGGAGAGAAACTGGAAGAAAAATGGCTCCGGTGTTCAAGAGAAGGATTGCGTCCTTTTTTTCTCCGGAGAGAATTTTCTCTATTATACTTACACATCTTTGGCAATTCATAGATAGTGGCTCAACAAGTCATAGGGGAGTACGAGGCTAGGTAAAGGAATTTTCAAATATACTTGGAGGTGGTACAATTGATGCTTAGGATATTTAATAGCTACACCTTAGCCTAACTACTATGAGAGCAAAACCAGAAGACCGATGCCTTGAGAAAGTTAGCCTCGACGGACTTAAGCCTGTATTCCCCGAGGTAGGTTTTAATTAAGACAGTGAAGTTCCACAACTATGAGGAATACATTTTCATGGATATAGATGAAGCCAAAAGTTGGATGACTTCCATCAAGAGGTATTTGATAGACGGTACACTGCCTGAAGATAGGGTTGAAGTAAGGAAGATCAAGGTGAAAGCCCTGAGATTCACAAGACAAAATGATACTCTACATAGAAGAGGGTACCTAATGACTCTTTAACGATGTGTGGCCCCCGATAAAGTGGATTAACTTATCAGAGAAGTATATGAGGGAGTCTGTTGCAGCCACCGAGGGGCAAGATTGATTGCTAACAGGCTACTTTGAGCAAGGGACTGTTGGACGAAGATGTTGGGTGATGATTTTGAATAAATTATGAAATGCACACAGTATCAGAAACATGCTCTGGAAAAAAAATTCCGCAGCAGAGATGATAAAAATCCATGGATCATGGCAATTTGAGAAGTGGGGCATAGATTTGGTAGGACCGTTCCTCGAAGTTGCTAGCGGAATAAAATATGTGATTGTAGCCATCAACTACTTCACTAAGTAGATCGAAGTCAACACACTAACTAATATGAAAGGGGTAAGTTGTTATTTCTGTTGGAGGAATATGCTTTGCATATATGACATCCCTAGCATGATCATCACAAATAATGGCAAGCATTTTGCTCACAATCCCTTCAAAAAGTGATGCAAAGATTTCAATATTCAGCAGAAACTCACTCCAGTCTATCACCACTCGGTCAATGGTCATGTTGAGGTCACCAACATGATGATCGTCAACAACATAAGGTTCTGATTAGTTGGGGGCAGAAGGTAAGTGGGTAAATGAACTATCTAGCATGGTATTGTCAAATCAAACGGCTACGAAAACACCCACGAAACACCATTCACCTTCGTATATGGAATGGAAGTTGTAATCCCACTTAGATCGGATTGCCTAGCCTTTGGAAGGAAAAGTCGGACATGGGAGGTAACAAAGAGCAAGTTAGAACAAACTTGAACTTGTTGGATAGAAAGAGACAAAAAAAATCAGGATGCACTATGCTAAGGTGAAGGACAACATGAAAAAGTATTAGGACCAATAAGGGAGAAAGACACATCTAGTACCTTGTGAACTTGTGGTGAGAAGAAATAAAAAAAAAGAGCCGCCAAGAGAATGAGGGAAACTTGAAAGCCAACTAGGAATGGTCGTACAAAGTCGTTGAGGCACATATTGGGGGAAGAAATGTTTGGAAGACATGGCGGGAACTAGAGTACCAAGAAGGTGGAATATTGTCAGCCTCAAAAGATATTACCAGTAGGCTGATGCTTATCATGTAGTCCAGTGAGACTACAGGTGAGGCAAAGCTCAGCCTGACTCCAAGGATATAATTGTTGTGTTGAAGCTCACAATGAAGATGTTTTTGTGTTTCATAGCCAGATCATAGCTTACCCTTGACCCTTGAAGAAGAGATATAAGTTTAAAACACTTTCTTCTTGGTAATTTGATACCAACATAGTAATTCACCTAAAAAGTAACCATAGGGCCACATATCTTTTATTAATAAAGTTTATGTTCAGATTTCATTCAATGATAATGTCAAAATAGGTGAATTACTTACGAAAATCATAAGTTGGATGAATAAATAACACCACGTGTGATGAAAAATACATGACCGACGATGATATTGAAATATAAATAAAACTCCAATTATAGAACAAAAATTACAAGGCTAATCGGGATGATGTCCCCTACGCTGAAATCTAGCCCTACAGCTAGTTGAAGCTTAGCTACTAGACACTACGCTGCTTGAAAGATGAAATGCAAGGGCATGCCTAATAATATCGCACTCTATCTCACCTAGTTTAGGGACCAATGAAATCGTTGACCCTTAAACTTATGCTCACTGAAAATATCGGTAATGATGAATTTTAACTTTCTCACCTTCCTTTTAGAAATAGTTTTTCAAAACTGATAATTTGATTTTATTCTAAACTGATATTTGATTTTAGAGGATGATCAAATCTGGATCCGCCAATGCATAGTTTGCTATATCGTTGATAAAGTGTGTTGAGGAAAAGAGTCGAAAGACACGGAGTTGTTCCATTAAAAACGGTCATCAAATTAATCAAATTAATCAAATTATCCGACAAAAAGAAGGAAGTTCTGAACCATGATATTACTGTCTTATTTTAAATTACTGTCTAGTACAGTACAAAAATTCACGATTATTTTCGTCAAGATAAACTGATAAGTAAATTGAAGCAGCAGAGGACATTTAACCAGTAGCGGGAGACACAAGAAGATTAGTAATTTCTGTATGCGAGCTCCTTCACTACATCTGCAAGTCCTTTCTCGTTTTGAATGCTCTCAACCCATTTAGCATTGATATGAACTCTCTCTAGGCTCTGTTTCAGGGTCCTGGCGATGAAAGGCTTCATTCGGCTTCCGAAGAACTCCTTAACTTCCTTGGCCTTCTCATAAGAGGCAAACTGCAAGCAAGTAAAGAAATATGGAGAAACGGGCAATGTTACAAACTGATATAACAGCAGTGTATTGAGATGCATGGCAGAGGAAATCATCGAAGACTCACGGGTGAAACAATTGAGCTGATGAAACGAGTCACTAGAAATCCAGCACCATAAGTTTTAGCAATCTGGTCCCAGTGTTCCTATGATGTGTAAGAAAAGACCACAATCAGATGAAGTTCATTCCAGCTAAAAATCAAGTCTATCAAAAGAGAGAAACTCGGATTAGGAAGAGTTCTCTATCTTCTGCTGCCACATGACCCACCCTATTTACAAGGTGTACCTCTATTTGGTATTGCTTCTTTATTAAAAGGCAACACATGGCAGTTGGGCATACTTACTTTCAACCATTTCCAAGCAGTGTCGCGTCCTTCTCTACTAACAGAAAGTCCATGAACAGCATCCTGACTTCGAACCTGAGGTGAACGTAAAATGTGGAGCAAAGAAAAGAATTACCAAGCGTATTTTAGGCTTCTAGCAGCACTGAGCATATATAACTTATAAAGAAAGAAATATAATGTCTACCGAATTCATACAGTAAGCGATACAAAACCAACCATACCTCAGAGGATAATAAGAAATTCAGAACTTCATTAGTGATTTCAGGATCCTTACAAGATCCCAAGGACCCTACACAAAAGGCAAAAACAGGTTTGGTTTTCAAGAAGTGCACTCCCAACTAATCCACATTATCTGTGCATGATTAGTAAAAGAAGTCACCTAGTATCCGAGTTTTTTCCTGGCTGAGATCAGTCTCTCTATAAATTCTCAGAAGAGAATCATATCCTGACCGATTTGATCTATCGACCTTCAACATTGCAGCAACATATACAGCCTGCAACAGTTGGAAAACATGAGATTAATTACTCCTAGAAAATTACATAATCCAATATAAAAGACATAATATTTATTAATTATATCTCAGTACCCTTCTCAAATCCGGTGGAAGAACAGGTGTATGTCTGTCTTCCACATACTTATGGAAGCGACTGCTTGCTTCAGTTAAGGTCTCTTTGTGTCCAAAGATAGCAAGTGCACTCAGGAGTTCACCTCTCAGCATCGCATCTAGATGGCTCTCACCTGGCTTAGGATCCCAACCAAGTCTCCTGAAAAGAGATTCAGCAACAAAGAATAAGTGTTACAGAGTTATAAATTGAGCCCCATCTTGACACAGAATATCTTATTTCTATATAACGAATATATAGTAGCTATGTAAACACCAAGATATCAACATGCAATCTTGCTGATCCATTGAATCTTAAGTGATGGGCTTAAGGGAAGACAACACTACTAGAAAGCAACTATATGATAGAAATTGTCGAATTCAGGATTGATTTAACCAAAACTTTGCTGGTTTCGGAACATGATTCATTATTATACCTAGCAATTATATACTCTATAACCATGTATTTCCATCATAGCCCGTTACAGTTCAAAAGCATACACAGCAGATGCACCAACTTAAATATGTTCACTTTCCAGAAAATGATAATAAAACTCAAGTTGTCCCACTATTGTTGTCCTACTTTTTATAAGTCCCGCTATTTTTGTCTTACTTTGCTTTATTCTAATTTTGAAAAGTAATCATTTAAGTTACTTTCCTTACATCAGCTTTTATATCCTTCTCTACTTTTTCTCCACACATTCACTCCCTCATTAATTACCGTGTCTATTAGTTATATTTGGACGGAGAAGTGATACTATTGCTTGCAAATGCTGGAAGATGAATGAGTGTAGTAATAAAGAAGTATACTCTGCAGAATATTGGAAAAGGTTGATGAAAAATAGTTTGATCTCATCCAGTATTTCAGGAACTGCATCCGCAGCAATCCTCACAACCCTGCAACTTATCTGTAGCAACAAAAATAAAGAAAAACCAGAATTATAACTTGCATAATTCAAGAACACTAGTAACACAAGATCAGGAACATACACTAATCAGGTTGGATGAAACAGTGTAATCAGATTCCTCCTTGAAAGACCCCATCAAAGCGAGTAGAGAAGCTAAGGACTGGTGACTAGCCACGGATAAGGCATATGAGTCATCCAAAATACCTGATAAGGTAAGTTAATGGTTCTCAGCAGCCCATTCTGTTTGATGAAATTAAAGCAAAACAGGATATAAGGTAGTACAAAATTACCATATCTATCCATTGTTGACAAGAATTTCTTCTCGATTGCATATCTTAGTCTCACTGAGAGATCCTCGTCATACTTCACCCTGTAGAAACCAGCTTGGTCCACATTAATTTTCACCCAAGAACTGCTTTTAGATGTCGAGGAACCAAGCAAGTCCTTGATGTCATGAGTTGCAGATTTGGCTCGTAGTAAAAAGCTTTTACTTGCATCGTAGGTTCCACAGCAGAGAGTAATTGGAACAATCCATTGCCCGTCTCCAGGAGAGCCACTCAATAAAAAGTGAGACTGCACTTAAATAACAAATTAGTGAAAACTGGAAGTCTCTAAATGTAAAAAAAATCACACACTAAAATCATATTCAAGGAGAAACCTGCTCGAATTCCAAATTCTGGTTATTCAACTTGACAGAGACAACCGGATAACCTTTTTGTTTTGTCCAGGAATTCATTAGCTGGTTGACAGGTTCACCAGACCCTTCTTCAAGGACTGACCACAAATCTTCTGTCTTGGCATTCATTCCAGCATATTTTTTTATGTATGCCGCCAGAGCTCTCTGAGAGAATTTAACAGAAAAATACTTGTCATAACTGGAAAGATCTTTTTCTTGGGGCAAATTATGAAAAAATTTGGCACTCTTTGAAATACAATAAATGTCCTTTTAACAAAGAAAAGACGAAGAAAAAGAAGCTCTCTAAAAAGGGGTAATTTAATCAATGAAGGTTTGGCTTACAAAGAGAATTATTGGGAGAAGACTGTAAAGAAAAAAAAGGTCTAGTGAATTTTTAAGACAATCACATTATTTAATTCCTCAAATTTTATAATACTTCTTGTCAAAAAATATGAAGGAGAAAAGAGGAGATGATAACAAGGAGATATTGGAGCTAAAGGCAAAGTGGAAGTTGTTCAACTCTTGGTCGATAAGCATGATTCAAAAAGGTCAAAAAAAAATAGATGGACCGGTAAAAGAATAGGAGAGATATCCACCTGAAAACATTCAGCCCCCAGATAGCTCTGCAACATACGAATTACAGATGCACCCTTTCTGTAACTTATAGCATCAAAGATCTCATCGATCTCACTGGCATGGTTAATATCGACCTGAATAGGATGAAGACCAACTGTAAAAATAGGGAAACCAAAAGGGTGATAAAGTAGAAAAAAAAAGTAAAGAGAGATTGTTGCCTCAATAGCATGTGATTCCAAAAGCCCATCTAGACGAAGTCCCTCCGTACTTTCTTCGAGAAATTGAGTCCAAATTTGCCATTCAGGGAACAGACTATCAGCTGCTAAATAGCTAACCTAAATAGCAAAAGATGACAAGTATCAATAGGGAGAATAAAAGACAAGAAATATCTTTATTAAGTTATCTGGGATGAACACGATCGTTTTGCATTGGCACAATTGACTCACCCATGTAGCAAATCCTTCATTTAGCCATAAATGTGTCCACCATTCCATTGTTACAAGATTTCCGAACCATTGATGAGCAAGTTCATGAGCCACAACCGTTGCAACCTGATGTATACCAGCAATATCTTAGTGGCATAATGGAAGAAAACATCCCTCATACAGAATAGATTAAACATGAAAGAAACTTTCAAATTTATTCGTGGTACCCTTTGCTTGTTAGCAGCTGCAGAGTGTTTCTCATCATACAGCAAAGCCATCTCTCTATATGTTACTAGGCCGTAGTTCTCCATGGCTCCAGCAGCAAAATCAGGGATTGCAATCATATCTAATTTGGGTAGTATATAAGGCACAGCAAAATACCTATAGGTGTTCAATGTATATCAGAAACCGAATTCGTCCAAAATCTGAACATGTCTTATAAGCAAAATGATATCACCAAATTATCATTCACCACTGTCAAGTTGCTTCATGCTCAAAGGGTAAAGAAACTAAGATATGATTCTCACTCATCACGTAAAAAAAGCAAGAAACTTTGGGACATACTCTTTGTATATTCCTAGTGTTTTGACTGCAACATCTAGAGCGAATTTCCCTTGGTCTGACTTACCAACCTTGCAGTACACACGAACAGTGATTCCTGTAGGATGTGCTATCTCTTTACGGTAACACAAAGGATGATGGAACATTTCATACTTAAAAGGGGAAAGAGGTGTAATTAGAGATGAAAGATTACCATCAGGCGTCTTATCTTCAATATAATCAAACAAACCAACAACAACTGCCACCAAGTAAGTTGACATAATTGGTGATTCTTGATAACTAACTATCTTTGTTTTGCCATTTGTTTTCTCCTCAACCACGGGCATATTAGAGAGAGCAATGACTTCGTATGGCACCTCCAGTGTAATCTTGAACGTAGCCTGGAAAAATGGACCACATTAGCAACCGTGGCTAGTCAATAGAATCAAGTAGACTATGTTTGAAATATCTTCAATGAAACTATAAACACCTTCTGTATCAGACGAAGATGAAGATGAAGACGAAGACGACTGCGAGTGGCCACAAAAATGTGAGTGGCCACAAAATACCAAAACAATTACATAGCATTAAATTTTAAAAGTTGATGAAATATCTAATAGGCTGGTTGAAAGCTCAATAAATAAAATTTGCAAGCTTGAAGAAATAGAGTAGCAGCATTCTTAAAATGGAAGAGTAGGGAGTCGCAAATTATTTATTGCAATGGTTGTTGTACGCCTAACTGCCTAAGATCAGAGTTTCTAAACAAAACCTAAACACAGTTGAGAACTACCTAAATCTGCAAATGAGAGTACCTTGCAAGCTGGTTCATCCCAACAAGGAAAGCAACGCCTTGCATCTGCCGGTTCAAATTGCGTTACAGCCATGTTCTTCATCACCCCATCATGTTCGTAGGAACTGTACCAGAAATTTAATTACACCATTAATGTGATCCAAGAACGAACAAAACATATTGCAAGCTGGTTCATCCTCAAACCTTTTATCAGTTTTATATTGCAAACACTAGCAACCAGAATCAAGCCGACTGTTTTTCTGAACACCATGTTAATCTTTAAAAATAAACCAAACCAAAAGCATTGATGCATGTCCCCGTACACCTTGAAAACTAATCTGAATAACATACAAAAGTGTGATAAAACCTGAACATAACCTGTAATGCACACAACAATGTCATGCTTGATACTCCCTCCGCCCAAGAGTTTTTTTCCCACTTTAATTATTCCTCTTTTGGCAAATTTCAATTCATTCACAACCACTCATTCATTTATGTTACTTTATTTCTTTTCATTCTTTCAACTCTTTGTCTATACACACATTCAATTCTACCTCAATACGCGTAAATTCCAAGTTGATGAAGTAAACTCTAGGACAGAGCGACTAGGTGATAGTGTAACTTCTTAAAACCTATAAAAAGCAAAAAACTTTCTTGATAATTTTCCACTAGCAGCAATCTACCTTCTGTAGAATCCTTTCATCCTATCATTCAAGGTTCCTTCAAAAGCAATACTCAAAACCCCTTTCCCAACAGGCAAGCTCTCCTCAAACTCCACCACCATAATCTCGTCCTCTTCGCACATCTCCACCACCGCCGCCTCCAAAATCTGCAATTCCAACACGTTAAACAGTTACCAAAAATGGGAAAAAAAATCCCAATCATTTCGTAATTTAAACGAATGCATCCAAACAAGTATTACCTTGTTCGGAGATTTGAACTGCACGGACTTGGAGTCAACAGACAGCTCGGCGGCATTAAGGACGAGGAACTTCGTGGCGGAAACGACAGCGACGGTGATTTGGGCGGCGCCGGAGAACTTGCAGGCGTCGAGGTCGGGTTTCAGGGATAGATCGTAGCGCCGGGGGACCGCGAATTTCGGTAACCTGGGTTGACCTCGGAAATCCTGGTACTTGATTGGCTCCATTCCGGCAACTTTATGCTCCTACAACCTTAATCCGACGAAACCAAGTAGTCTGAGAATCGGGTGGGAGTGTATGCGCTATTTATAGATTGTGTTGTCGACTTTATTCAGCTATTTTTTGTATCTGAATCGGCATCTGCATTGGGAAAAAAAAAAGATAATATTGAGTACATGAAAAAGTCTTTAGACCGGGTAAATTTAGGCTAGGTTTGTTTTATAAAAAAAATTCATTTAAAATATGCTAATAAATTTAGGGACTTATCGTGTAATTATCAAATTATTATATATATCACAAAAATAATAGAATATATATTTTTCTTTTTTCCCTCCTCCTTCCATCGGAAACATGCAACCGTCGAAACCACCTTCGATCAACAGTTACCGTCGGATTCCGCCGCCTCCACCAAAATCTCGCTCAACCGCACACAACCGCCATAATTCTTCTTCCGCCGACAAGATTCAATCGACTCCGGCTAGATCACTGCGGCGTCGTGCCCTAGCTCTGCCGCTGCAATTCCTCTGTGATTTGCACCTCTCCACTGCGATTTGCACCTCTTCACTGCGACGTCGACCCTATTGTTATTCGCTCCACTGCGACAGCAACGTTCCTGGCGGCGCTGCAATGGCGACGGCCACGAGCTCCACTTCTCTTTATTCACTCCACATTGAGTGTTGCAATCAACAAGCTCGCAGTGGAGGAGCGCGACACCGGCGGAATATAAGCAGATCGGGCTAAAGTATGAGGCGTGTGAGATGCACAAGCCCAGAGAAAAAAGACGTGTATGACTTCACACGCGACTTGAGGTGACGGTGATGCGGGCGAGGGCGACTGAGCTTCGACCTCTGAGAGGTGAGGTTTAATTTTGTGTTTTATTTTTTTCAAAAACATGCTGAGGTTTATATATATTTGACTGAGAGAATGTTCAGTAATGATTTTTTGGTGTAAAATGGTTAGAATTTAGACTTTGAGGTTATTGGCCTGGGTTAGAATCCCACCAGGACCTTATTTTTTATGAATTTATGTTCTTAAGATACTTGATGAGATTTAATATTATTTGACTGATTGTATGCTCAGTAATGAGTCTCTGGTGTAGTGGTTATTACTCTTGACCTTTTATTTATAGAAATTATACTCTTGAGGTACTATAGGTTTATTGTTGATGTTTTTCATTATTCGGGTGAGGTTGAGTTGATGTTTTGTAGTTTTTTTGGGTGATGTGGATTGATATTTGTATTTTTTTTAAAATTATATTCTCATGTTGATGTTTTTCATTTTCCGGCTGAGGTTTAGGTCATAGGAGTTGATGCTTGTAGTGTCTTTTTTCTCATGTTGATATTTTTCATTTTTCGGATGAGGTTTAGATGTTAGGAGTTGATGTTTGTAGCTTTTGGGTGATATAGGTTGATATTTGTAGTTTTTTTATAAAAAATTGTTTATGTTTTATGATTCTCAGAGTGAAAAAAATTATACTCTTGAGGTACCGTAGTTTTTTTGTTGATGTTTTTAATTTTTTTTTTCCTCTCATGTTGATGTTTTTCATTTTTCACATGAGTTTTAGTTGATATGAGTCGATGTTTTGTAATTTTTTTTTTGGGTTATACTGGTTGATATTTTAAGCTTTTTTTTCTCTTATGTTGATATTTTTCATTTTCTATGTGAGTTTTAGATGATAGGAGTTGATGTTTGTAACTTTTTGGATGATATGGTTGATGCTTTGTAGTAGGGATGGTCATGCCAACCCATGGGTCAGGGTGGGTCAACTATCCTGATCCAAATGGGTCGGGTCAAAATGGGTTGGGTCGAATCGGGCAATTTGAACACCCCTACTTAGAAGTATTTTCCCTTATGTTGATGGTTTTCATTTTCCAGGTGAAGTTTAGGTGATAGAAATTGATGTTTTTAGCCTTTGGGAGATATATGTTGATGTTTCTAATTTTTTATTAAAAAATGATAATTTAATATTTGTTGACGTTTTCATGATTTTCAGTTTATGATGTTTATGATTTTCAGTTTTGTTAGTTGTAGTCGATAATTTTTTAATTTTATGTTGATTTTTATTTGATTTTTTATGTTAACTTTTATTTGATTTGTTGTGTAGTTGCCGCATTGGCACGCAGGTGAGCGAGAATAGGTGGTGGTACTACTGTAGAGGTTCCAATTGTTGTTGTTCCTAAAGAGGCAAAGAAGAAAAGGCTGAAGGTTACTTTAAAGAAGTTAAAGGATGCTGAAGGTGGATCAACTCAAATTTTAATGATTTTGACTATGACACTTTGCTGAGTGATGATGTTCGAATGAGTAGAGAGTTAGCTAGTGTTGATAACAATGTTGAAGGTGGGGCTTCACAGGTTGGTGAGGGTTCTAAAGGTGTTGAGGGCGGGGATTCATTGGATTATCAGGTGGCTGGTGAGGATGAGGGTTCTTTGGTAGTTGGGGTAGTGAAGGAGGTTGTTAACGAGATTTTAGGTTCGATGTTGAAAATGTTACTGCTGGTGGTGAAGGGGTTGGAGAAGCTGATGAAGTCGGTGTAGGCTTAGTTGGTGTTGAAGGTGGTTCCATTGGTATTGAGGGTGCTGAGGTTGTTGAGGGTGTTGTGGAGAAAGATTCTTCAGAAGAAGATGATGTTGCAGTTGATGCTTTTTTTTTAGCAATGTTTTGGTGATTTGAGTGATTTATATAGGAATAAGAGTGAGAATGTTGTAGCTGGTGTGGTCATTTCTATTGAAGGACATAAGGGAATGTCCCCGGCTGGTAAGAAAAAGAAGGGAGTGTCTGCAAGTCCGAAGCAGAAGTTCCCAACTGGTAAGTCGAACAAGGGACTGTCTGTAAGTCCGAAGCAGAAGTCCCCACTGGTAAGTCAAACAAGAAGGGAAAGGAAGTTGTTGGTAAGTCCCCGGCTGGTTAGTTAAAGAGGAAGGTGAATAAAGTAGTTGTTAAGTACCCCTGCTAGAGTGGTGAAGAAGACAAAAAAGCTAGTTAGTGGTAAGTCTAGTGACAAACTGAAGGTGAAGTCGAAGAAACCTGATTTTGAAGTTGGTAAAACATCTGGTGTGAAGAGGAAACTGGATAGTATGGTTGGTGGAGCATCGACTTCTGGAAAAATGGTTGCTGTTGAGGGAGGTGTTGTTGCTGAGGGAAGACCTGCCAAACAACCATGTAATCGTCCGAAGAAGCAGGTTGTTGAACATGTTGATGAGGAGGGTAACACGTAAGTTTTTTTCTTTTTTGTTTACAGTATTCTTTAAATATCTTACAATCTATATTTGTTTCATAAAATATTGCATTTGTTAATATTCAGGGTTTATTTGTTATTTATACTTTGTATATCTTCAGTTTTATTTTCTTACACGTTGATAAGAAACTATTGTAAAATATGAGCGTGTGTTTTCATTGATGGTACATGTGTACAATATATAAACAATATTTACAGAGTCATAAATGGAAAAAGATTCTATCTAGGGTACAATAATATTGCAAAAGATATTCACAAAATATCTCCTACACTCCTCCTCAAGTTGGAGTATGTGAATCTCGAATTCTCAACTTGCCAAGCAAAGTTTGAAACGTCTGTCGTCCAAGCGCCTTCGTAAACAAATCTGCTGGCTAACTAGCAGTACGAATATGATAAGTAACCGCTGCACCAGACTGAATCAAATCACGAACAATATGACAGTCAATCTCAATGTGCTTCATTCTCTCATGAAACTTTAGATTGTCTGCAATATGAAGAGCTGCCTAACTATCACAATACAAATGCATAGGAGTAGAATGCGCCACCCCCAAGGAAAGAAGAAAGGAGTGGAGCCACAACAATTCACAACACGTGACTGTCATAGCTCGATATTCTGCTTCAGCCGAAGAACGAGAAATAGTGGGTTGTTTCTTCGTCTTCCATGAAACTGGAGATTCACCAATCATCACAAAATATCTAGTCAAAGATATCCTAGTAATTAGGCAATCTGCCCAATCTTAATCACAAAATGTCATAAGCTGAAGAGAACTCTTAACCGATAGAAATAAGCCATGACCAAGATGACTATTCAAATAATGCAGAACTCGCAGAGCTGTATGCCAATGCGCCAAACGCTCCATGAACTGAGCCAAGGTATAAACTGAATAGCTAAGCTCGGGACGAGTGGTGGTGAGATAAATAAGCTTCCCAACTAGTTTTCGATACTGTGTAGAATCGTCGAACAAAGGACCATCATCTCGCGCCCAATTGTGCTGTTTTTCCATGAGAAAATCTGTAGGTTGAGCTTCCAATAACCCAGTATCAGAAAACATATCTAAGGCATATTTCCATTGCCACAGAAACACCCATCAAGCCGATGAGCTATCATAATGCCTAAGAAATACTTCAGGGCACCAAGATCCTTCATATGAAAACAAGAGAACAAATACTTCTTAAACTTGGTCATCATCTCAGGAGAAGAACTAACAAGAATAAGATCAGCAACATATACCAATACATGAAGAGAAACACCATCCTTCAAGTAAGAAAACAAAGAGTAATATGCCTTAGTTTGAACAAACCCAAAGAAGCGAAGAGCAGCAAATAGATTAGCAAACCAATTTTGTGGAGCTTGTCGTAGACCGTAAAGATCCCAACCATGAATAGCAGCAACAACCAAGAAAAGACGAACTGAACTCATCTTGGTGACAGGAGCAAATGTCTCAGTGAAGTAAGTCCCCCCAATCTAACGATTATCAAGAACAGCCAAACGAGCCTTGTATCGCTCAACAGAACCATCAGACTTAAACTTAGTTCGATAAATCCACTTACAGTCAATCGCTTTCTTGCCAGGAGGAAGAGGAGCAAGGACCCATGTATTATTCCGCTCAAGTGCACGCCAATGATCATGGTGATAAGCATTAGAAAAGGTAACCAGATCATCGGCATCTGTAACTATAGCTAAAAGTCTAGAATGCAAAATTGAAAAAATTACTATATGAAATATAATCAGCAATAGGGTAACGCGTACCTAAGGACAGTGAGTCAGATGATGCAGGATCAGTAAACGGGAGGGGGGGTTTATGGAGTGAGTAGCAGTGTAGATGTAATCTTTCAATTTAACTGAAGGCTGACGAAGACAAGTGCTAAGAGGATGAACTGGTCGACTTGACTCAGTAGAAGATGATGTCAGCTCAGAAAGTGGCCGAATGACTGATGGAGCTAGTAGGGGTGAGGTGGGCGGCGGCTGGCTGAGCTCGGAAGGAGGCGACCATGGGTTAGGCATCGCTGGCGGCAGCCGACGTGACTCGGCGATAAGCGGTGGAAGCTCGAGATGAGCTAGTTGCAGACCAATCATGGACGGCTGAGTCGACGAATGATCTAGCTACGGCTGATCAGAACTGGATGGCTCCACCCGGTTGGACGGCACAGTAATGGAGTTGTCAAAAGTGGCAGGTGGCGGAGATGGAAATGTATCAGTAGGTGGCGTCTTTGTAGAAATAGGTGCAAAAGGGAAACAATCTTCATAAAATATCACATCTCAGATGTCAAATACAATTCAAGACTTTAATTCATAAACACAACAAGCTTTCTTGTCAACAGGGTAGCCAAGAAAAATGCACTTCCAACTTCTAGATGCAAACTTATCACACGGTCGTGGAAGCTAAGAAGCAAAGCACAAAGAACCTGACACACGGAGATGGCTGTAAACTAGTGTGCGACCGTACATGAAATGATGAGGCTTTTGGCCATCTAACACCGGTGTTGCCATGCAATTGATGAGGCAAGCCGATGTAAGAATGTATTCTCCCCAAAAGTGGATAGGCATATGAGCTTGGAAACAAAGAGCACGAGCAATATTAAGAATATGTATATGCTTCCATTCCACACACGCATTTTGCTGAGGTGTGTAGAATGTGAAGGTCTCAAAATGAACACATTTCTAAAAAAATGATCTGAGAGGTAGGAATTTGGTTTCGTTGTCTGCCCAAACCCACTGAATGGGATGGCGGAACTGTGTCTCAACAAACGCAAAGAACTCCTTCATCTTTAATGGTACTTGAGACTTAGAAACTAATAAATAAACCCTAACAGCTCGAGAATAACCATTAACTATGGTCAAAATTAAAAATGCTCCACTAGAAGAGGGCAAACCATAAGGCCCCCAAACATCACAATGAATAAGTTCAAACCAAATACTAGCCTTAGCTAAACTAACAGGGAAACTATTTCTAGACTGTTTTACGCGATGACATACCGAGCAGGGAACAAATTTATTAAAATCACTATTATGTAAAGGAATGGTTGGGATAGAAGACAACACCGATAAGGATGGATGCCCAAAATGTTGATGCCACAAAACAGACGAAGACACTGAAGCAACAACGGACAAGGGCGACTGTGTAGATTTGGAAGCTCCCAAACTGTGCAACCAATAAACTCCTCCTCATTGTTCACCTGCGCCAGTCACTATCCTTCTGCTGATATCCTGTAGTACACAAGAAAAACTAGACATTTTAAAGCAACAATTAACTTGGCAAACGATAGCAAATTGCATCGTAATGCCGGAATAAAAGAACATGAGTCACGACAACATCTCCGAAAAACCTTTTGGCATGTTCAACAACAGTTGAAATAGAACCATCAGGGAGGGCAACATCAACATTTACAGCATGCTTAGTATCATAAAGAAGATCCTTGTCGTCAGTCATATGATACGAAGCACCGGTATTAAGAATCCAAGGTAAAACAATCTTACCTGATATATTTTCATAAGTATTTAACTTAGAGAACATGTTTAACAATGTACTCTATTGCTCCTTGGACAGTGTTGGGCTAAAGGTGGATCGATCAGAGTCTGAGACAACGGTGGTGGCGGTGGTTCCCGTTGGTATAGTGGCGGCAGCCACTGGCTGAGCAGCTCCAGTGAATGGCGCACTAGGTGGGGCGTGGGTCTTAGGGTTTGCGATAGCCTTCGGGGCTGATGCAGGTGGACAATTCTCAGTGGGCCAATCCGGATAACCAATATGCGAAAGCAAGTAGAAATATTATGACCCTTTTGGCCACAATGACTGTAGGTAAGACTCAAACGATCAACGATGGTGCCTGGGGTGGATCCCGGAGCAGAGGTTTGCGCCTGACGACTAGCAGTATAGGTCATAATGTCTATCAGGGTGACAGAATCACAAGCTGAGATGACATTCTTCTAGTGTTCCTCCTGAGAAACAAGGGAGTAAACCTTGTGGATCGACAACAATGGATCATGTGAAAGAATATATGAGCAAAGAGTAGCATAGCGATCATCCACACTGATGAGAAATTAATGAACCATCTCCTTCTCACGTTCAACCTGCACGATAGCTGCATCGAGATATGAAATACAAGTACGTGGATACATGTAAGCAAATAGGGCATTCCACAGCTTCTTGGAGTGGCCAAAGTAGAAATTGACAGCCTGGCCATTCTGATGACTATTGTAAATGTCTGCACGAATTTGACCCTACGTGGGCCATTCCCAACTGAGAAACGTTGATAAAGATCATCCCAAAGCTCCTTAACCGAGTCATAATAAGTAACATCAAAATGAACAAATGGATCTAGTGTATGAACTATCCAACTAATAAGCATAGAATTTAAACTACTCCAAATATTTTTCAAAAGATTCACCGGGTAAAGGCTTGCCTTGCTGATGGATCCATTCAAGAAACCAAGCTTATGTCTAGAATTAAAAACATGATGAATGACAGCACTCCAATCATTATAATTATCACCCTTTAAGATCGTAGAGGAAATAAGAAAACCTATGTGATCTGAGAGATGAACATAGTACGAATGCGAGGGAGGTAAGGGTGCGGAATCCCCACCATAACACCGACAATTGAAAGAGGCTGAACCATCAGTGCCAAGCAGAAGCTGGAGAAGGGCTTGGCAAAGAACGTCGGCATTGTCTGGCTGTGACGGAGCTTCCAGCTGGCGCGGCTAATCCGCGGCAGGGACGATGGGAATGGAATGAATGACGGGTGCTTCGATCTCAGCATCAAGATTTTCAATCAAAACCTGGTTCAACAGATCCATTGGACAAACTTGGTGGCGTGTGGGTGAATATTGTTGCAGTGCGTGAAAGCAATACAGACAGAACGCGGCGGTGCGTGAACAAAGCGGCGGCGGCGACTCTGGCTTCTCTACAGCAGCGGCGGTGACAGGCACGACGACGGCAGATGGCGGTGACAGGCACCACGACGACGGACAGAGCAGTGGCGGTTGCGACCTTTTTATAAGTAAGGGAAAATTTTAGGGTTATTATGATTTAGGCTCTAATATCATATAAAATATGAACGTGTGTTTTCATTGATGGTACAAGGGTACAATATATTACAGAGTCATAAATGGAAAAGGATAGGTACAATAATATTGCAGAAGATATTCACAAAATATCTCCTACAACTTTATTTAATTTTTCACATGTTGCATATTTTAATATTCATAGTGTATTTGTTATTTATGCTTATCTAAATGTTCTTTTAAAACTTTTTTGTCTTGATTGTTATTTTAGAAAATATATTTATTTGCTTAAATGTTGCATATGTTAGTATTGATGATGTCTTAGGTAAATACATTATGTGTGACTGGTTATTGTTTAAATTTTGGTTTTTGTTTATTAGATTTAAACTTACATTTTGCATATATTACTATCCTGAATTTATTAGTAATTTTTGAAATTTTGTATGCTTACTATATTCATATTCAATTTTGTTTTTTTAGGTTTGCTAACTAATTTTCTAGTTGTCATTGTCCTTTGAAACTGAAGTCCGTAATCAGCTCCCTCATTCCCGAGCAGAAGATTGGTTAAAGAAATAGTTGGTGGGCTTCTTCAGTTTGACATTTTATCTCTCCCTGGTGGAATCATTCCTTGGCCGGTTGACAGGCTTGATCATATGGGTTGTGATCAAGAAATAGCCAGCTGCAGGTACATTATTAGCCATGATGATGTGTATGATATATTTTGCATTTCTAGGATTCCAGGGTGTCCTGTAGATTTGGTTAAGAACAATGGAAGGGGTGTGTTTAAGGATGTTGATGTTAGGGATAGATGGAGGGCTGAGTTAGGTGCTGATAAATAGGGAAATATCACTCAAATTATTCTTTTTGGGGAGATGATAAAACTGAGGAGTGGTGGTGATCTGTTTAAAGGATACTTTGTTATGTATGTGATGTGTACTTTCATGGTACAAGGTGAAGCTAAAAGCATGCATAAAGTTCAAACACATACTCCACTTTATACCAATATATCATCCTAAAAATGAAGTATATTAACTATTAAGAATTTCATAACTTACTTCGTTTTCCCCGCTAAATTTTCCAATCCCAAGAGGTCTCAAGATGTCAATCTACCCGATCCATCCATATGGCTACCGCAACCTTATGACTCCAACGCTGAAAAATGAGTGAGTACATAACTTTTTTTTCTTTTTTTTTTCTCTCTTTCTCTCATTTTGCTTAGGAGCCTCTTCGAATTTTCATCCTAGCCACACATCATATATTTTCAACTAACATCTCACCTTTTTCCCGCACATTTAGCCTCTCAGTTTTACCTAGGTCGCCCTTTTGGGTTTTCAACCTATCCGGGCCCCTAATGTTGCCTAAGATGCCCTCTCGGGTTTTCAACTTAGCGGGATTCTTTTTATTTGTTTATTTTTTCATTTTCTATTTTCTTTCAAATTTTTTCATGTTTTTCCAATCAAAAAGTAGCAAAGTGTTTTTCAAATGTTAAGGCTAACAAAAATATCAAAGCTAACATCATCCAAGTACATGAAAAGGAAAGCATCCCCAAAACAAAAGGGGGGGGGGTGAATATCCAAAACAAAGCTAAAAAATTATCCCAAAAGTAGCAAGTCCTGAAAAACATCCCCAAACCAAGCAGTGAAATCAGTAAATACCCCTCTCCACACTTAAAGCGCTACATTGACCTCAATTTAGACAAAGGGCAAAAGCGTACAAAGCAGAGTATGGAAAGGGTAAGAATATAATGCTCACAATCACTGATGTGAGGAAGAATGACCACCACCAAAATAACACTGCTGATAACAAGCCAGCCAATCTGTGTTCCTCTGCCTCCTAGCTCTACGCCTTCTGCTCCAGGATCAGGGCCTGAGACACCACCTGCTTGGGACTGGATCTCAAGGATGTGAGCTGGCAGATAGTCAATCTCTTCATCTATGTCGATCAAGCTCTAGGAGACAAAAAAATTGTGCTCCAATATCATGCTGTCCTGGCGGCGGAATCCATCCTGCATAGTCTACATCATACGCTCATAGAAATCAGGCGGAGGCTGGGAGTAGTGAGGTGGCACATAATCCTCCTGCATAGGCTCAGTTTCTGGTGGAGGTTGTGGAGAGTGCTGCTATTGTTGCTCAGTGAAAGGCAAGCTACTATCATCATGGTGAACAGGGGCTGGACCAATGTCATTGAGCTCACATTGAAATTCCTCTCTGCACGAGGAGTCAGGTGGAATCGCCAAGTCTGCCAAGGGTGTATCAAACTCTGACTTTGTCTTGTTGGGCTGAGGAAGTGACATGAAGGTGACCTTCCTATCACCATATAACCAATGAAACACCCTCGTGGTCTGCATGGTGCCAAGCATCTCAAATTGCACCAACCTCTTTGCAGTGATGAGGTAGGAAGTGCACCTCTCCAAGTGCGAAAAATCATTTGGTGGGACCAATCCTAGGTACTCCACTAAGAGGCCGATCATGCCTCCAACCATAATCTTCCCCTTTGGTTTCCCAGCCACCTCTACAATCCTCTTCATCCATAGCTTGGCCCATAAACTGTATCTCAACCCCTCACTCGTTAAGTGTCATAAGAAGTGAATATCGTTGTCTGGCACATTTGTCGCTCTGCTAAACAAACCACTGTGCCGGCCAAAAGTCTGTGCACATGACGGAGTGTGGGATGGATAGTGACACTGCTCTTATCGTGGGAGTTCTTTTCCCTCATGTTGATGGCACTCCAGAAATGCATGTCGTTCCCAATCGGTCGGTCCTGGGCCTGTGGGTCCAGCCTCACCCGGATCTCAGTTGTGTCTCATCCAAAGGATTCCTCAACCTACAAGACGATTATCTCTCGGGGTATATTATCTAAGTTGAAAGTGATGTACCTCTCACATGGTTGATCATCCCTCATGCTGCATATCCTGACCAGGATAGGAATTCCAGTGTGTATCGCCGGTAGGAGGGGGGCACTCTTGCCCATGAAACCCTCCAACCCTCCTTTGGCGAAGAGGCATCGAACTGGCTGGGTTAGCCCAAGAGCGTGCAGTGTGGGCACGTCAACAAAACTTATCTCCTTGAGCTGACGGTTGACCAAGGCATCTCACCTCTCCACATAGGGCCTGGTGATCTGGGTTAAACCTATGTACCTATCAGCAGGAGGAGGAGGTTCCAGAGCCAGCGGCGGAGGTGGAGGTGGAGGTGGAGCTGTGGTGCACCCACCTCGTGGAGAAGCCCTAGGTCTCTTGGTAGGGGGATCTAACAACCACAACAAGCAAGTCAAAAGCATAAGAATATACATACATGCAATGTCACAAAATCACACCCAATCTCAAACTAGTTTAGCCAATCATCACAAACCAAATCAAATCCAAGCCAACTAGTTCAAGTTCTAACCACAATTGCATATACAATCCTTGTCACATTCAACATACCCATAATTTCAAGTCCATTTGGTTGTCACCTAATTAAACATCCAGTATGTTATATCCTATAATCACAGTCACATCTAACAAGTTTAGCTCTCATTAGTACGTTCATAACGTTAACATTCAAATGCTATGGCTAAACTACCTTAAGCATGATAACATTGCATACAAATATCAACTATGTTTGATTAAGCCAGTGTGTTTAATCTCTAGTACAAGCTACAACCAAATTCTCAACCAAAGCAATAATATAAACACAATGCAAGCACAACACCAACATGAGCCAATCAACACAATCAAAATGAGCACAATGCTATATCACATTGAAAATTCCAAATGAATATAATCAATTCAATCCACCATGTATTAATCAATACTCTATAGCTAAGGTCTCCATCAAACCAAATTATAGGCACAATATGCACAAGTCCCAGTCAATGCTAAACTACAAAAAATCACCCACATTTACAATTGAAAATATCCAACATAATGATCTATACACGATATTTTCAATTCAAAGCACAAATTGTGAAGAACTATTATAACATACACAATATATCATCATTCACAAAATGCACAATTTTCACCAAAATTAAACTACACACAATTCAAAATTCAAATGTTCAAAAGTAAGGAATCGTACCACTAGTGTGTGTAGGAGGATGAAACAGTGAAGCCCACAACTAATTTGAGCATAATTCGCCCAAATTTGAGAAATCCCCAAAAACTAGGTTTCGAAATTTTCAAAATTTTGGTTGATTTGGGGGTGTTTTTGGAGGATTGAGAGGGTAGGGATGATGGGTTATGGGTGTGTAATGGATTTGCAGTGGTTTGGTGGTTGGGATTGATGGAAATAGGTGGAGAGGATGGAGAAGATGATGGGAAGAAGAAGTGGTTTTGATGGGAAGAAGAAGGGGATGGAGGAAAAATGAGCTTCTACCCATTTTTTAAAACAGGTATGTATGCCCATCGCGACTTGCGATGTGTTCATCGCAACTCGCAACGGGTAGGTCAAAAGGTACCTCCAGTTAAATCTTTCTAGGCAACTCACGACCAATTCGTCATGGCTCACGATAGTCCGTCGCAACTCACGAAAAGTGGACCTGGGAGTTCATTTTTTTAGCAAAAATCTTTCTGATTTGGTCGCGATCACAACCAAACCATCGTGACTCACAATGGTCCATTGCGACTTGCAACACGGTCATTGTGGATCGCAAAAAGTGGGGCCTGAGGGCTCCAAAATTGACAAAATTTTCTGATTCTGTCACGACTCACGACGGGCAGCCAACCTGGTACTTAGAAACAATTTTCAAGCTCATCCATTGCCCAAGATTTTCCTTCTTGACTCGAAGTATTTCTTTCTTCATCCATCCAATGCCTTGGGTTCAAATTGCTACAAAATCATGGAAAAACAAACTGTGAAAATAAGAAAGCAAAATAGTGAAACTAATCGACAAAAAATCAAAACCAAACAACATCAACAGAGAGACACGAATGACGATCAGGATGATCAAAACCAAGTATATTTAACATCGCCGGCATGACTTACTCCCCTTCTTGGAGCTTACTCATAAAATGAACCGAGATGATCGGTCCCCTTTCCCCTGTCCGGGTCAAAATAATCGGGATTCATATTATCCCCCCAGCAAAAGCTTCTTCAAATAGTTTGGGTATCTTCATTTTCCCTCAACATTTCCAACAACTCACCTTTTTGTTCCATGGTGATCTCAAGCACGTGAGGATTTGGTGGTTTCTTTCCTTCTCCAAGGGGTGAACATTTAAGAGTTTTCGGTGGTGGTTTACACTCTTCTACCGAATTCTTCTCAAGAGAAGGGGGAAACCACCATTATTGGCTTAACCGTGGACACACAAAAAGTGTTGGACGTTGCTTTCCCAAGAGTGTATTCGCTATTGTTGTTTTCCTTCAAGTTATTACTAACAACATTTGGAATCAAAGCATCACTCAAAACATAATCTACCATCTTTGGGCTCAATTACATCTTGCTATTGATCATCAATAACATGAATAGCTTGGTAAGAATGGTATTTACTACGATGATCAATAGAATTATTAGTGTCAAATTCTACCTTCCGCCCATTAAATTCCATGGTCAATGTTCCTTTATACACGTCAATTATGGTCCCTGAAGTCTTTAGAAATGGCCTTCTTAAAAGAATAGGTTTAGCACTATTGTCACCTCCCATTTCAAGAACATAAAAGTTCACGGGGAATGTCAAAGATTCCACTTTCACTAACACATCCTTCACAATACCTTTTGGGTATGTGCTAGAGTGATCGGCTAGTTAGATAACAACCTCATTTTTGTGCAAAGTGCCTAGATGTATATTTTCATACAAGAAATATAGGATCACATTGATTGAAGCACTTAAGTCTAACATGGCCTTGTTAACACATTTTCCTCATATCTCACAAGGGATTGTAAACATTCCCGGATCATCACATTTAGGGGGCATTTCATCATCAAACATGGCAGAGACATATTCACTCTTCGCACTCTTTTTCTTACTTTTCAATTGTTGTTTCCTATTGACGGTACACAATTACTTAATAAATTTAGCATATATAGGAACTTGATTTAGAGCATTTAAGAGTGGAATATATACCTCGCATCTAGGAAAGACTTCGTAGATGTCCTTGGTGTCTTCCTTGGTCCTCCCATCATTTAATGCTTTTGGAAATGGTGGTTCTAGTGCATAGATAGGGATCTCCACCCCTCTTGACTTCTTGTGCGGTGGGGATGAGGTTTCGAGATTTGGTCCTTGTCTTGGCACAAATGCCTCCACCTCATTTTTTTCTTCTTTGCTATCTTTGGCCAACTCTTCTCGGCCTTCTTTGAGCTCTCCTCTTGGTCTCAGAGCTTGTCTTGGAGCCTTTGAAATTTTTTTTGAGGTTTCCTATTTGTTGTTGAGAAGGCCGATATGGTTATGGATTTTAGCCCCCTTGAGGATTTCCATATCGGAGGTTCGGGTTATCACAATTGCCCAAATTGTATGACCGGTTTTGGTACCCTTGATAACCTTGGTAGCCTTGGTTTCCTTGATGGCCTTTCCTACCTTGATACCCCATGGCACTCACCTCCTCGACATAATCATGTTGCAAAGTAGGGAAAGCGTTTGTAGGATGCGCTGAGTAACAAATTTCACATGATTTAACATATGGCACATTTCTGGGCTTGGTCATCAAGGACTTCACCATAGAAACAAGGGCCGAGACTTGGTCCTCAAGCTTTCCACTATTGGAAATTTCACTTGTGGGTATTGAGTTTCTCCTTCTCAAATCGGCCCTTGAGCTAAAGTTCCTTGACTCCTCCGCTAGCTCCTCGTATAATTGCATAGCCTTTGTTGAAGTTTTTTTTCCAAAGGGTACCACCACAAGAACTCCTCACTAATATTTGGTCCTCATCAAGAAGACCATTGTAGAAATAGTAGACCAGCTATCCCTCTGAATATCAGTGGTAATGACAACTCGCGAGAAGCTTCTTGAACCTCTCCCAATAGTCGAAGAGAGATTATTCATGCCACTGGAAGATGTTTCTTAAGTCCTTCTTCAAAGCGGAGGACTTTGAGGCTGGGAAGTACTTGGCTAGAAATTTTGTCTTCATGCCAAGCCAACTTTTGATGCTCTTGGGTGGTAGGTAGAGGAGCCTATCTCTTGCACCATCCCTCAATGTGAATGATATTGCCTTCAACTTGTAAAAGTCTTCATCTACCTCGTGAGAGACTGTACCACCACACAAAAAGTGGAACTCGGTGAGATATTTGTTGGCATTCTCCCCTTGCCTACCAAGAAAGATAGGTAGTATGTTTATAAACCCAGTCTTGAGCTCGAAGTGCCCATTCGGTTCAACCAAAGGATACTCAATGCACATTGGTTATTGATCAAGGTTGGGAGCCATAATGTCCCTCAACAAAGCTTGCCCCAAAGGAATCTCCCTTCCTTGGATAGGATAAGCTCTTCCTTGGAGAGGAGGATGTTGAGGCTCTCCTCCCGGATGCTCATCTTCTTACTCATGTTGATGCTCCATAGAAGTAGAAGTATCCACAAAATGGTCACTAGAAGGGGTGTTATTCACACTTTCCAAAGCCTCCTAACCCATCTCAAATTCAACTCTAACTTGGGGTCATAGTGTAGGGATTCTTGTGAAGAGGATCACGTACAAACCATACACCAAGAACTCAAACAATACGTCTCCAAGCCAAGTGAAAATGGCAAGTCAACTAAGAAATCAAAACAAAAGAAAACTAACAAATATTTACAAATAGCACATAATCACACATAATATGCACGAACACTTAAAAATAAATGCCTCTTCCCTGACTGCGGCACCAAAATTTGAGAGGTTGCCGTCGTATCTCTCAAAGTTAAATTTTTAAGCCCTAACACTTCCTATCTATAATTAAGTAGATAAAGGCAAGTTGGGGTCGTCCACGAGAAGATGGATCTTTCCAAGTGTTTAAACATATATAGGAGAAAACATACTAGATATAAGCATATATATATGTAAGCATTTAAATGGGGAGGGGGGGGGGAGGTTGTTTGGTTTTGGTCCTAAATTATGAATTAAAAAATAAGTTAACTAATCAAGCAAGTTAAATATGAAAAGTATGCAACAACAACTAAAAGGTGATTAAACCAATAATTAACAAAACCTTGGGCGCAATTGATTTCCACTTCCAAGCCTCTTATCCATCTTTGAACATGCAACATATTTACTACTTTCACTACTTGTTGTGAATACTAAACTTCTATCCTTCTTAGATAGAAGTTTGCAAGAGTGAATTCGACATCTCTTATGAAACCTCACCAATGACTCCCTTAGTCGAAACATGACTAAAAGTATCCCATTTATGACATTGAACACGAAGAATCAATAAGCTTGGAAACACTTATAAACACTACATCGTGTCTAAGCATTTAACCAATCTATTTGTTTACACAAGATTAGTTAAGAAGGTTCAATGTTCATAGAATTCTTTCATTTGCTATAAGCAACAAACACGACAAAGAGTTCAACATTATCATATTTATCTAGCAATTATCAATCCATCAACACAATCAAAAGCTCTAAATCATAATCTTGGATTCCCTATCAAGAAAAGTGGAAATCAACCATTTTCCCAAACCCTAACAAGCATATCATACAAGTAATTCTTATACTCAATCTTTCAAGAACATTAATGACATTAACAAACACATTCAATGCTCCATAAATGCATAATAGTAAGAGTATTAAATAGGCTACAAATTATTCTTAAGACATGGGCTTGGAAGCCATGGTCAATTGCTCCCAAGAACTAGATTTAGCTACTAGAGTTCATACTAATTAATGCTAACAAACCAAACATAAAACAAGAGAAATCAAAGATGAAAATGGTGGAAAACTAGGGTTACAATAGTACCAAAATTGGTTGGGCGAAGAGATATGAAAGAGAGGAAAGAGAATGCAATTTATAGTACAAAGAGATAAGGTTGTGTTCTAGCCGCCTGTGCGTTGTGACTCGCGACGGGTGCCAGACCATGACCATGTCTTCTTTTCTGCTTCTTGTAGTAAGCACTCTTCTTCACAATAATTCATCTCATTCTTCAAGTCTTCAAATCTTTGAAGCAAGTCTTCAAGTCTTCAAATCTTTTAAGAAAGTCTTCAAAGTGTTCAAAGTGTGATCTTCAATGGCCTCTGGTCTTCAAGTCTTCATGTTCTTCCTTTGTCACGCAAAATCCACTTAGAAAAGGTAAAGGAGCGTAAAGTCTCTCTTACCTCTCCTAAGAGAATTTCAAGGTAAAAATACAAGCTCTTGATAACAAAAGAGCACAAAAGTGATCCCAAAAAGTACTAATTTATGCACATAAAATGGACACATCACATACATTTATAGGGTTCTCTTTAGAGGTCATTCTGACCTTATTAGGATGCCATTGTATATGCATTGGGCAAACAAATATTTGTTGAAGAGGGTTCATTTTCTTGAAAATATGGGGTATAATAAACGAGTTATGGTTAAGGGTGGGTATCCTTTGAGCAAGGATGGAAGGCTCGGAGAGAAAAGCAGGAATCAGGAATCTGAAAGAATTTGTAATGTGAATGTTGGTTCTGAAGGGTTTCATAATATGACTATTGCATCTGATGGCCTTGCTCAGGAGCCAAGAATCATTTCATATAGCATTCCAAGTGGTATGATGATTAATGAGGCTATTGATAAAGCTGCCAATAATGTAAGTATTTCTTTTGTCATTTTTTTTGTTTCTGATACTTATTTCAAACTAGTGCATGTTGTTTAAACTTACGACAATTTTAATTAAACTGATGCAGTTTTTAGTTATTATTGTTTTTTTACAAGTTTCTGATTGTTTGTTGGACTGATCTTTGTGCTTTTTTTCTCAGCATTTTCATAGAGCCTGTCTCGTTGTGTAACCACAACCAAAACCTCAACCACAACCACAACCACAACCACAACAAAAAGGTGAAAATGAAGATCATGAGCATGTTATGGCCACACATGAAGTTTTGGAAGACTCAAGGACACATGAGCTGGTTGATAGGATGGTTGAAGAATTCATGAGAAAAACCCATTCCTCGATTCCTTAATTATCCCTTGGAATTGATGGACTTGATGATATGTAGCTTTGAAGTGGATGTCTTTTAATTGTTTTTGGATGATTTGTAATCAACTTATTTTGAGACTGATTTGTTTATGGCTAATCGGTTAGGCGACTTTGAAACGTTGTTTTAAGATTATTATGGCTGAAGGTGGTATGAAACAAATACATGTTGAATGTTAAGAAGTACTATTTGTATACTTATGAATACTAAGTTACATTTTAGTTATGTTATATCACTACAAGAAACCGAACCTATTACTTCGCCCTTTTACCTCGGTTAAAAAACTGAGGCAAATAATAGTTTTTTTTACCATGGTTCTACAATAACTGGAGTAAATATTCTTGAAAACTGAAGTAAAAAGTGTTGCCGACGTAGGTGCAAAGTCAGAAATATGAGTACAACCTAGCAGTAATAGTCAATGATGAGAAGATTGACTTCGCAACTGTAATCAATTTGGCCAAAATCCTCTCGATGTTAGGGAGCGAGGTTGCATTTTACAGAATGCGAAGTTACAATTTCCAGAATGCAAAGTCGCAATAATTGTTTGTCCAAACCTGTGCTTAAATCAATTAACATAAATTAATTCATGCGATGTTGCACAGTAATCGATGACATGTCGGTAAACTCGTAATCATGTAGTGCGAATGAAGTGCATTGTCGCACTTATATATCATACCTAATAAATCAACAATAGTTAACCAATACAGCTAGAACTTGGAATGTACCATCTAAAGGTTCCATTCCAAATTCACAACAACCGGTCTCAAATTTATCAAGTTACATTGGTAAGACTAAAGTTGGGTACGTACGTATGTCCAAAACACATAATGCTACATACCATATAACATCTCA
The DNA here is from genome assembly GCA_037428765.1 of Rubia yunnanensis. Lineage (NCBI taxonomy): Eukaryota > Viridiplantae > Streptophyta > Magnoliopsida > Gentianales > Rubiaceae > Rubia > Rubia yunnanensis. Next base: position 88,585,380 of record CM075064.1, on the reverse strand, counting down.
TCAAATTGAAAATTAAATAAAAGACATAGAATTCCAATAAATCCAAACAAACATTCTTCATCTTCTATGAAAAACTAACATATGATTCATGTAAATCAATGGGGTGGTGACTCGGGTGGGATAACATCGTCTGCCGAAGAACTACTTCCACCGTCTTGAGAAATAGCCTCTCTTTTTGGGGGATAATAGACCATACTTCATCATCTATGGTATCCAGTCCATTCTCATCAACCAAAAACCTCTCATTCCCAGGTTCATTGATCGCATAGGCAATTATAGACTTCAGCCCCGCTAAGTCTTCCATAAGCTTATGCACATTGTGTTCTCTGCACTGCACCAGGGCCTTGGTCTCAGCAATGTCCTTTAGAAGGATGCCATGGGCCTTTTCAGTAAGTCCCGTGGGATAAGAAATGAGTTACATTAAATTAAAATGTTAAAATTTTAATTAATAATAATTTGGAATCCAAAAAACCTAACATCTTTTATACCCGTTCATTGGGAAGAATTAATGGTGGGGGAAGCTTCCATAGATGTGGAAGCCGATGGAGTTACCTCGGGCCTGGGTGTGGGAGGCACATCCATATCCCTCTTGGGGATATAGAGATCAATTCACATCTCCGCCTCCCTAATCCAATGATTTGGCCCGACTCTTTGTGGCGAGGACCACTTGGTGCATCTCCTGGATGATGATATACCCAGGGTCGACTACCTTTTTCTCCACAAGGTGGTAGTACATGACGGTCTCGTTGATTGTGTACTCCGAGGATGTCCGGCTGGGATAAGTACTTGTACAATTATATTGAACATCATTCTCTCTTTAAGGTTGAAAACACCAAGCTTGATTTGCTTTATTGGAATGAGCCCATCCCCCACTTAAATTTTGAAGTACTTCTCCACCATTCGATTGGGGTCAAATGCCCTGCATAGGTCATTCTCATCGAGCAGTGAAGGCCAATTGTCCTGGCAGTACAGCTGTAGAGGCTCACCTACGACTGATCTTCCCCCACCGATTATGCACCCAATCACCTGATTGATGAACTATGTTATCATCTCCACGTCTATCCCATTCACTCTTGTCTTGTAAATGGTCTTCGACTCCCTAGTGAAGTTGGCGTAGAACTCCCTAATCTTTGTATCATACATCGGTTTATCCAAGTATATCAAACCCTCCATTCCTGATGGTTTGAAGAGTTTGAGGTAAACATCGAGGTGAAGTCGCTCCATGTCCTTGGGCTTCATCACCCTGAAATCCTTTATCCTTTGGCCCCAGATCTTTTTGAAATGCTTCTCTGCTTTCTCTTTGACGAAGCGTATTTTGTCCCATGCTGGCAATGGAGGGGTGGCCATTGTCTTCTCCTTGTTAGTGTGCGATGGACATGCTCCCGTGGTGTCTTCCCTTTTCTTCCTGGCCTTCTTCTTTATTCGAGCCATCTAAGAAACAAAGAAACATATAACAGTGAGTGCAACGGTCAAGAACCCAATGATGTCAATGTGACCTATACAAAGTCACAGATTTATGTGTTTGAATGTGCAGTATCGCAGGCCAGTCGACTAAGCCGAAATAGTAAGCAACTGGAACACAAATGGACCTAAAACACCTATAATCTCAACTAAAGTAAACAGCTAACATGCCACAATTGTAAAACCAAGATATGGGCAACAAAAGAAGTATATGAAACCCAAAAACCAACATCAAGCTTGATAAGAAAATCTTTACCTTAGTTAGGGTTTCTTGCTCTCATACTTTGATCTGTCAATGTACTACGCCCAAAGTAATTGAATGTGGGTTTTAGGGCCATAGTGGTATGCGACTAAGGTTTTACGTTGAGATTTGAATGTTTTCTGACCAATTTTCAAGTGGGAGGTTTTGGTGCAACATCACCGTTTGGGAATGTGAAGAGAGAAGGCGATTGGCTATTTATATACCCACATTGAAAGGCTATCGTTTAATCACAAGTGCGACGTCGCAGGCTATATCGCAAAGAAAGACTAAAATAGAAAATATAGTGCGACATCTTTGGTCGTAGGTTTGGGCCCACATATATGATTGGTTCCAAACATTATAAATTTGGGCCTGGACTAGAGGTAATCGAATTGACATAAGTCGATGTCGCAAAACAAATCAATCAATCCGACAGGGTTCTGAAGCATGCCCGCCATCGCTTATAACAAACACTGGGCCGTATTAGAGCAGCGGCCCCAACCCAAAATAACTATGGCCCTGGTTAGTGGTGGACTGAAACCACAAATGCACGATGTCGCATCAATGTCGCCGTGACTGATTATTAACCGACAACAGAGCGATGTGGCAACAATGGATTGCAGGTCGTTTAGCCCAAATTTCATGGTCTAGGTTTTAATGAAATATATAAGTAAAAAATCCAGTCAGTAAAATTCCATCACCATGTTCGAATTTGTCCATGAATGCATCATCAGAATGGGCAACAATTATTCATGGACAGTACATTACGAAACTCTGGAGAAATTACACTATGGCCCAAACTTCCTTGCATGTCACTACGCTTAAAAGATATGCACCTGAACAAAAAGACAAAATGTTTCAAATGGAAATTATGTGTACTGTCTTATAGGCACGTGAACCTAGGTATTCGTCCAGTTTTTTAATAGTATTCCATTAATCCAGCTACGATAAGCGTTATGGGAACGATAATTTCCGCCACATAAAATCACATGAAACTTCATATTCTAGGTTTTCTTATGAAATATAAAAGTAATAAAATGCTGTCCTTTAAATTTTACAAAGCGCCAGTACATAGTCTAGAGTAAATTGTAGATGATTACTTAAAAGAATACGAGTGTTAGTCGTAACAACTTGTGGAAGTTTATGTGGAATAAGACCAGTTTCTTTATTACTCTCAGCTATCATAAGTTCGACTATATATGGATGACAAACTTCTTTTCGGGACGATCGGAAGCGAGTTTGGGACAACCAGTTCTCTTTTATATTTTTGCATTTAGGTCTCTCCAAGAAAATGCGAGATGTCAAAATGCAAAAATTGGAGATACGCTTATGTAATTCACATTGTCATGACCACCATGTTCGAATTTGGCCATGAACCCGTCACCAGAACGGGCACAAATTATTCATGAATAGTACATAACGAAACTCTCGGGAAGTTACACTATGGCCCAAACTTCCTTGCATGTCACTAGTCTTAAGAGACATGAACCTGAACAAAACGACAAATATTTCATATGGAAATTATGCGTACTGTCTAACAGGAACGCGAACCTGGGTAATTGTCTAGTTTTTTTATAGTATTCTATTAATGTACTTACAATAAGCGCTATGGAAACGATAATTTCCACCACATAAAATCACATGAAATTTCATATTCTAGGTTTTTTTATGAAATATAAAAGTAATAAAATTCCGTCCTTCAAATTTTACAAAGTGCCAGTATATGGTCTAGAGTAAATTGTAGATGATTACTTAAAAGTATACGAGTGTCATTCGTAAGAACTTGTGGAAGTCTATGTGGAATAAGACCAGTTTCTTTATTATTCTCGGTTATTATAAGTTCAACTATGTATGGATTACAAAGCTTCTTTTCGGGACGATCGGAATCGAGTTTTAGACAACAAGTTCATTTTTGCACTAAGGTCCCTCCAAAAACGTAAGAGATGTCAAAAACAAAAGGTGAAGATATGCTTATGTAATTCACATTGTCACGACCACCATGTTTGAATTTGGCCATGAATGCGTCACTGGATCGACACAAATTATTCACGGACAGTACATTACGAAACTTTGGGAAAATTACACTATGGTCCAAACTTCCTTGCTTGTCACTACGCTTAAGAGACATGCACCTGAACAAAAAGACAAATGTTTCATACGGAAATTATGCGTATGGTTTTATAGGCACGCGAACCTGGGTAATCGTCCAATTTTTTTATAGTATTCCATTAATACACTTACAATAAGCGTTATGGGAACAATAATTTCCGTCACATAAAATCACATGAAATTTCGTATTCTAGTTTTTTAATGAAATTTAAAAGTAATAAAATTCTGTCTTTCAAATTTTACAAAGCGCCAGTACGTGGTCTAGAGTAAATTGTAGATGATTACTTAAAAGTATATGAGCGTCAGTTGTAAGAACTTGTGGAAGTCTATGTGGAATAAGACCAGTTTCTTTATTACTCTCGGTTATTATAAGTTCGACTATATATGAATGACAAAGCCTCCTTTCCGGATGATCGAAATCGAATTTGGGACAACCAGTTCTCTTTTTTTATTTTTTCACTTAGGTCTTTCCAAGAAAGTGGGAGATGTCGAAATGAAAAATTAGAGATACGCTTATGTAATTCACACTATCACAACCACCATGTTTGATTTTGGCCAAGAACGCGTCACCACAATGGGCACAAATTATTCACGAGCTGTACATTACAAAACTCTGGATTATTACTCGATGGCCCAAACTTCCTTGCATGTCACTGCGCTTAAGAGACATGCACCTGAACAAAATGACAAATTATTCATATGGAAATTATGCGTACTGTCTTACTGGCACGTAAACCTGGGTAATCATCCGATTTTTTATAGTATTCAATTAATACACTTAGGATAAGTGTTATGGGAATGATAATTTTCGCCACATAAAATCACAAGAAATTATTCTAGGTTTTTTATGAAATATAAAAGTAATAAAATTCCATCCTTCAAATTTTACAAAGCGCTAGTACATGGTATAAAGTAAATTGTAAATTATTACTTAAAAGTATACGAGTGTCAGTCATAAGAACTTGTGGAAGTCTATGTGGAATAAGACCAGTTTCTTTATTACTCTTGATTATTATAAGTTTGACTATATATGGATGACAAAGCTTATTTTCAGGACGATCGGAATCGAGTTTGGGACAACCTGTTCTCTTTTTTATTTTTTCACTTTAGTTCCTCCAAGAAAGTGCGAGATGTCAAAATGCAAAATTGGATATAACATTTTTTATTCAAATTTTGACGACAATGTTGTTCCGATTTGGGCATAAACAGATCAACAGAAGGGCCCAGAACCTTTAAATGGAGAATTTTAAGACAATTTTTTAATATTAGATTATGGCCACATATGCATCATCGCACACATGTCGCATGCAATGAAGCATGTACTGAATATTGAGTGACGTCTCTCAATCTAAAATTTCAAGCAAGAACCAAAAATTTCAGACAAAATTTTGAAATAAAAATCCCCCCCCCCCCCCAACCCTATTTCACATCAATTACTATTAGCACTAGCACCCATTTCCATCTCCAATACAAATCCTACAAACCTACCCTATCCATTCACACCATCACAACAATGAAATGTCTCAATCAAATTGTTTCCCTCAACCATCAACAAGTATCCAAGGATGGAGCATTTCTAGACCAAATTAATTGAGGTACTTTTCCATATTTTCCATGTTCATTTAGCAATTTTTTACCAAATACCTTCTATATGTTTTTTTCCTCATTCATCAAAGATCAAAGGTTTTCATGAAGGATGAATCAATGTGTTACATGTTATATGTTGTATGTTGTTGTTGTTTCCAACACGATGCCATGTTTGTAAAGAGTGAGAAAAAAGGCTTAGATTTGGATGAACACAAAATGAATGTGCGACATTGGTCATAGTTAATCGCTCTATACAATATGGTACCAAATAAGGATCGACGTCTCATGGGTCATGGAAGTGTTGGGTTTTGCAATATCTATGAATATCCAAAATCACTTTTAACTCGGTCTTTGTAACATCGGTATTTCTGAGTTTGACGTCGCTTTCATTGAGATTATTTACTATTCCCATATTGAGAAAATGTTGTCTACGTATGACTATATTTTGTGTATTTTTAGGTACTTCCCAACTGTGACATAAATTTTGTTTCATGTGTATTGGTTGTAATAGGATCAAAGGGAGTTATCAATAAACTTCTTAGCATTTAGATGGATGGAGTTGTGTTTTCACTAATCGCCCTGAAAATCTGAACGCCGTACAATGTAGAAAATGGAGGTTAAATACAATTAACATTTCAATTTTATATCATCCTTATGTATTTAATTATATTGTTACATTTATTTGTAATATATGTCATAATTTTGTTGGTTTTAATTAACAAGTTAATCATTCCCACAATAATTGAATAACAATTGAGTGTTGTATAATGTTTGACCATTTATCGATTTATCACATTTTAAATAACATGTAACGGCTATCGAAGACCGATTGTTTGCATCATCGAATATTTAATATTATAATATTTTAAAAGAAATGAGAGCTGACCGACTAAATCGCGACGTCGCATAAATCGATTCCAAAATGACAAATTAACGACGTCAGATATACCAGCATCATTTTTTTGTGATGTCGGCCACTCAAAACAACGTTATTTTTGTCAGCGTTCCACATCAGCTGGCACAAAAGTGTGTCCCTCACTACGTGCGATATCGCTTATCATCGCCCGTTGTATCGCTTGTATTATGAACGACATTGTCACTTGCGACTTCTCTACGCTTTCTCTTTTATCGTCTAACATCCTCCTATGGTCGAAAATGCATGCTTTATTATGAGCTTCATTATGCATGTGTTAACCGTTGCATTCGGCATAATATTTAGCACGTTTTATATGTTGGATTACTAGTATTAGGTTGTTTTCCTGACAAGGGGTTTAGACAACCATGTTTGATTTTCTTGTCTAAATTCTGCATTTTGTAGACTTAATTGGTACTAATGGACACCTTGTATCCACGGGCACCTAGATCTTCCTTTGTGATAATCCTTATTAGGTCTTTCATCACATTCTATGTTGAAGGCCGTTCACCAGGATAGTAGAAGATGTCAAAGCCCATTCAAATTAGAATGGTAGTAGATGAAGGCCACAGACATAAAATCATGGTAGTAGATGGATGGAGCCAAAGATAGGCAGCATTGAAGTTCAAAATGGCCAAGGAAGAAATGGAGAATCGTGGTTCAAGAGTTGCGCCAAGACCTAGGAACGATCCAAGAAGATTCAGCCTTTGAGTTTGAATCCATTGGATCCTACAAGAACTCTCAAAACGGACCAACAATTCATCCGTAGCTAAGAAAAGAAGCTCAATCGGCCAAAGCATCAACGGGGCGGCACAGACTGCTCATGGTCAGCACCAAACAAGGCACCAGCAGCCTGCACCACTCCACGTGGCCCACACCAGGGGTCTGTAGCACGAGCCATGCCAAGTAGCATGAGCCGTGCCAAAACCCGACACGGGCGTGCCAATCTTTACTGCCCGCATGCTCAAGTGCCCCTTTTCACTCCAAAATAGCTAAGTATGGGCACAGACCATCCCATTTTACATGGAGCATGCCATTCCAAGTGTAAAATGTCAAGACCAGCCAGCAGGATGTAAGAATTGAGCGGCCCATACCAAACGACACAGACCGCGGATTAGAAGTGAAAAAATGAAAAATGATAACATAAAAACATGTTGTACAAACTTACCAGCTGAATCTCTAGTTCGCTTCTGGGACTTGGAGTGACGTTAAGAATGGTGTTTGTTCGAGTTGTTAATTTCCACACCATGTTTTTCTTATTTATCATAAGAATCTTCATCATGTATGAGTTTTCCAACTCCCTTCTTGTCGCAAGAATCTAATCTTAGTAAACCCACGTAAAATACATGACCCCCATCATATCGAAATAAAAGAATATATCCTGCCTCCACAAAGTTTTTTTGACAAATTTTGACCAACCATAGACAAAAAATGTTTGACTTTAAATATTTACGACCTTCACAATCCAAATGTTACCGTATCGATCCTTGAGCAACACCTCTTTTGGTAATTTTCCATTCACATACCTTGTAAAGGAATAAGGAAGCATCTGTTATCATATAAACTAATAATCTCATTTGGACCAATGCAGGTGTCATATACTCTTTTAAACATTTATAATTAGTAATATTTTATCTTTTATATAGATTAAAATGTATTAAAAATAATAGTCTGAAAAATAACTATAGGGAAAAAATGAGATGGATCATAATTGTTGAAAATTTTCTCTTTAAGGTGATTCCCAACTTTTAGGATCTCCAATCAACGCTCCTTACTCCGACCATCATTCTCACCCCGATCTCCTCTGTGGGGACGCCACTATGGCGATGCTTGACACTGGTCCTAAGCCTCCATTTTCATATGTCCAAGCTCTCAACACATAAAACGTTAAACCCTTATCCGCTCACATTGCTTCCCAAATACCTAGAGCCCCCTTCAATCCAAAATAGAAAATTGAGCATCTATGGGAGCTAGGCCTGCACTTCAATGATGAAGAGTGTGATAGACTTTGAGAACCACTGAGATGGATGTTGGTTGGGAAATTTGTCCGAAGTCGACCACAAATGGAGAAACACGGGAAAGACTTCCAAACCGCTGGATTCAAGGGGCATACTGAAATTAACCTGTTAGACAACAAACAAGTTCTTATTAATTTTGCAATTTCGGATGATTATTATAGGTGCTGGTTACATAAATTTTGGAATTTAGGATCTTACTCTATTAGGATGACCAAAATGGAAGCCTAATTTTATTCCTAATACCGATTCCCAAATAGTTCCAGTATGGCTAGCCCTATATGGTTTACCCCAACAATTCTTTGACTTTAGTGCTATGATGTCAATTGGTAACTTGGTTGGATCCCCTGTCAGAGTTGATAAAGCTACGCTACATAGGACCAGACTATATGTTGCTCGAGTATGTGTTGAAATAGATGTGTCAAAACCATTACTGGAAAGAATATGGCTTAGTCTCAGAAATATTGGATTTTGGCAATATGAGGGTCTTCCAAATTATTGCTCTAACTGCCTCAAACTAGGGCATTTAGCTTTTGAATGAAAATTTGATCCTAACAATGCCAAATTCACAACTTGAGGGACTAAGGAAATTATCAATTCAGGTAAAAAGACCAACCACAATGGTGAACAGATTCCTGAGAAAGGTGATGTGGTTGGCACTTCTTCTGGTGTTTTATCAAAAGATAAGACATATATTCCAATCCAGATAAATAAAGACCACTTTTTTGTTGCTAATCACTCCTTTAAGCAGGTCCTCACTAACCTCTCTATCTTAGTTGCTTCTGATCAGGTAGTGGAAGATAGGCCCAAAACTAGCAATATAAGCAAGGAGACTCAAATGGAGATCATTTATATAAGCAGTGAAACAAGTTCAAAAGGTTTTATCCTTGTTCAGGGACCTCAGGTTCTTCATTCATCTCCTCTGAAAGTGCATCAATATGTTATTAATCAAAATGTTAATACAATCCCTGCCACCACTCTAATCCCACAAACCACTGCTAACCTCTCTACTAATGCTAATGCTAATCTCTCTGCTGATAATTCTGATATTCCTAACCACCTTGTCACATCTCAGCAAAAAGGAAAATCATCTAACTTTGAAACCATTCCCCCAACAGCAAACAGCAAACTGAGAGCTATAATAGCTCTAATCAGTTTGAAATTTTGCAAACAGAGAGATATGTCAGAAACCTTGTTAAAAGCTTATCAACCCAAGTAAAGAGGATAACTCAGAGTTAAGGAACAATTCATCTAAATTCATTGAGATAAGTGCATGGGACTCCCCCCCCCCCTACCTCATCTAAGACCAAAACTAAAAGACTAGATTGGTTAAACAATGAGCAACTTCAAACTACTAATCATGACTTAATCCATGAAAAAATAGCAACCTTGGGAGAAATTAAAGAAAACCTTATGGAATCCCCCAAAAATATTTGACTCTATCTTAAAAGACACCAAAAACTTGGAGTGTTTAGTGCCTAACTCCCAGGATGAAGAGACCTTGGTCCTCCAAGATCATCCTAAGACAACCACTAACCCTAGGAAGTATAATAAAAAAAATATTATACTTCAACTCCAAAAACCATTTCCACAAGATCCACATTGAACTCTAACAAAAAAATTTAAATGATTAATTTTAATATTTTATCTTGGAATGCAAGGGGAATTGGTAACAATCCCACACAAATAAGAATTAAAGATATTAAGAAGAGATTCAAAACTGAAATAATAGCTATTATGGAGCCTATGTTACATAATGAAGCCATTCAGTAGATAGCTAAAAAGATAGGTTCTAAGTCCTATTTTAACAGTCCTCTCAATAAGATCTGGATATTCTGGCAGTATTCAGTTAACCTTAACATTATCCAGAGTGAAGATCGGCTCATACTTTGTGAAATAAACCATACATATCTAGCCCAGAGCTATCTTATAGGTTTCATATATGCTAAATAAACAATTAAACATAGAAAGGTTTTGTGGAATTCAATACTGAATGTAACTCACAAGCCTTTATGTTTAATTGGTGATTTTAACATCATTGAAACACAAGAGGAATACATTTGTCCCTCAGTCCCTAGCCAAAGAGTTATAACCAATTTCCAAAACTTCACATCTCAGGCCAAACTAACCACAGTCAACACATTAGGTAATCTCTTCACCTGGACATGCATGAGACCCAAAGGGAGGGTATGAGAAAGGTTAGATAGAGCTCTTACAAACCAAATACGGGATGCCTCTTTCCCCATCTCTTATGCTTAGACCTTAGCAAGGAATCAGGCAGACCATTCACCCTTAATACCGACCCTCTCTAATAATCTGATCCCAACAAAGCCAAAACCATTCAGGTTTCAAAATTGTTGGCTCTCTCACCCAGAGTTCTTAATTTAAAATGCATGTAATATACATTCTAATTCTTCAGGAATTAAGAAATTCATCTTCAAATTGGAAAATACCAAACAATTTTTTTTTAAAATGGAATAAAGATGTTTTTGGTAACATCTTTGAAAGGGGTTAAGGAAGCCGGAGAACTCTTTTCCATTGCAGAAATAAATCTGCAACAAGCTGAAACCTCTGGAACTCTAGCTGAGTACAACAGAGCAAAAACTGATATAACCTTAGCCTTAAAGAACCAAGAAACCTATTGAAAACAAAAATCAAGGGTCAAGTGGCTAAAAGATGGTGACTTAAATAGTAAGTTCTTCCATCAACAGGTTAAATCAAAACATAAAAGGTAAATTATTTCTTCAATAGTCTAAAAATACCTAACAAGCTTTAAAACAATGGAATAAAAGTGTTTTTTTGTAGCATCTTTGAAAGGATTAAGGAAGCAGAAGAACTCTTCTCCATTGCAGAAATAAATCTGCAACAAGTTGAAACCTCTGGAACTCTAGTTGAGTACAACAGAGCCAAAGCTGAAATAACCTTAGCCTTAAAGAACCAAGAAACCTATTGGAAACAAAAATCAAGGGTCAAGTGGCTAAAAGATGGTGACTTAAATACTAAGTTCTTCCATCAACAGGTTAAATCAAAACATAAAAGGAAAACTATTTCTTTAATTAAAAATGACTCAGGGGACTAATTATATGATCATAATTCTATTGGAAATGAAGCAGTAAATTTCTACTTAAGACTTCTAACAGATGATCATCAAGACCCCTCGGGGATCAAAATAGCATTAATGCTGGAAAATGTATCTAACCTAATTAATGAAGAAACTAATAAAAAACTAATTAAACTCACCCCGATTGAAGAAATTTCAAACATTCTTAAAGAAATGGATTCTGAATCCGCACCAGGACCAGATGGTTTCCCTGGTACATTTTATAAACACTGTTGGAACATAATTAAAATGATATAATTGAAGCCATTAATGATTTTTTCAATTTAAGACCTATTCCAAAAGAAATTTAAGCTACCTTAGTTACTCTGATTCCAAAAAAGGATGTTTGTGCTTCTTTTAAAGATTTTAGGCCTATAAGCTTATGTAGTTTTATCAATAAAATCTTTACTAAACTCATAGCTCACATATTTAAACCCATCCTAAATGATCTGATTTCCAAAGAACAAACAGCTTTTGTGAGTGATAGAGAACTGGAAGATATTCTGCTTCTCATGAAAGAAATGAGTAATTATATACATTCCAAACAACCAAGATTCAATATAATTATAAAACTTGACATGATGAAAGCTTTGATAGGGTTTCTTGGGATTGTCTCTCAAAACTCTTTAAAATTTTTGGTTTCTCTGACCATATCAATAAAATTATCATAGGTAATGTGAGAGCCGCATTCTTCTCCATCTTGATAAATGGAGAACCATTTGGCTTCTTTCAATCTTCAAGAGGTTTAAAAGCAAGGGGACCCACTATCCCCCTTACTTTTCATTCTCATGGCAGATGCCTTTTCAAGAAGCTTGAACTTCCTTTTCCAATATGTCAACATTAGAGTGTACAAGCAACTGGGTTTAATGAAACCTGTAACACATCTCTCCTTTGCCTATGGTAGTGCAATATTTTTAAGATACTATAAACAAGACATCAAAAAGTTAATGGGATTTCTTAAAATCTATGAAAGAGCATCTGGTCAGAAGATTAATTTTGAAAAATACTCTTTCTATATTTCTAAACATGCCCCATTAAGAATCAAGTATGTAATAAAAACTGAATCTAACATGATATCTAGTTCCTTGCCCTTCAAATATTCGAGTTGCGCTATCTTTACAGGTAGAAATAAAAACATTGATTATCAAGCCCTGTTTGACTCAATCAACTCCAAAATCAACACTTGGCAGAATAAGAATCTTAACCAAGCTAGAAGGTTAATATTAATCAGACGTGTTCTTGCCACAATACCCTTTCATATTCTAACTGTTTTAAAGCCTACACAACACACCATTGATAAGCTACATAAGGTGTTTGCCAAATGTTTTTGGTATAACCAAGACATAATTAATAACAAAAGAAAATTTTGGAGAAGTTATACAAAATTAACTCTTCCAAAAGAAGAAAATGAACTAAACCTAAAAGACTTAAATAATATGACCAAAGGTTTTTTCTTAAAGCTTTTTCGAAACTTCAACAAGGAAAATCACTCTGATGTGGTCAACTCCTGACAACAAGAAAACATCTAAGTCATGGAAAAGAATCATAGAAGTTCAGGACTTAGCTATTAACATTTCCTATGTCCAAATTGGCAATGGTGAATCATAATTTTGGCATGCAATCTGGACTAAGTTAGGTCCCCTAACAAAGTACTGGTCCCCAGATACTGACCTCTTCCAACCAGACTTGTCCATTGCTGATTTCCTGAACCAGCAGGATTTCCCATTTCCAAAACTTTTTTCCAATTACAGTCATCCTCCAACTCCAAATTGAACGTATTCTATTCCCAACAAGAAGGATGAATGGATTTGGACAAAAACTGAGCATGGAGATTTTACACTCAGTTCTGCTTATAAGCTTCTTAGGCATAGAAAACTTAATGTTCCATCATTTCAGTTTCTATGGTCTCCTATCATGCCACATAAAATAAGCTTATGCAACTAGAAGCTTATAAATAAACTAATCCCAATGCTTGATATATTGGAAGATTTTAATCTTCACCTTGATATGTTTCTTTGAGTGTTCTAATTTTCACAAATTCAAATGCAACCATGTTGATTTTAAAATTTTGGACACATATGTGGAGGACACATTCAGAGAATGCGTGCTCTATGTGTATAATTTTTTTACCTGGTTGATGAGGACACATTCAGATAATGCGTCCTCTATGTGTATTTTTTTTATTAGTTTAACATAACATGACAATTGTTAGTTTTATAATATTGGATGATATATATTATTAAAATAATTTTAAACTATTTTATTAGTAAAATAATATTAGATAGAATTCGAGTAATTAAGAGATCAAATCCATTTTTACTGTATATATAGTTTATAATTATGTAATTTTTTTAAAAAAAATACATAGAATAATATATTACTATGCTATTCGAGTTTACGTTTAAAATCATAATTTACTTTATTTAACTTTATCTTCAATAATTCTATTTTAAAAAATTTAAATATCCAAAAAACTTGACTAACACATAATATAATATATTTATTTTACATGGCATCTATCAATTTTATAAACTAAATAATATTTGCTAAATATTTTTGTGGCTATATATTTTTTAATTTATGAATGAGAAATTTACCTTTTCGGTTATTTGTATTGTAAAGAAAGGTTTGAAAAAATTAATGAGTTCTGTCATTTGTAGATGTTATATTATATGATGTGTTTAAAATTAATAGTGGTGATGAAACATTTCGTTGGTGTGTAGATTCATTTACCATTTATTCTTATGCATTCAATTTTTAAACTTCTTTTTTCTTTTCCAAAGTATAATTGACGATTGTGATGGATGGTGTTCGAAGAAGTTTATGGTAGTTGAATTCTGGAAAAAAAATGATGAGGACGCATTACTCCATTTTCCCAAAAAAAATATGATGAGCAAATGTGCCCTCTATTTTTCCGAAACTCTATTTTTCCAAAATTAAAAAATAATAATAATGAAGAGGACACATTCGCTGAATGCGTCCTCCTTAATTGCATCCACATGGCATTACTGTAGTCCCAAATATAGAATTTTCTCCTTCACCTTCCATCTAAGTGTTGTTTCTGTAACAACAACTCAGATGATTTACATCATGTCTTCAATACTTGTGCTTTCTCAGATATGGCAAATGGTGAATAAAGTTTTTAACATTCAGCATACTACCCATGCCATACTCTAAAACAAATTTTCTTACTACTAGACTGTGAATGTAAAATGCATGCAAGCCACTGCAATTATCATATCCTTACCCTATATTGTTACCTGGGTTTTATGGTGTGCTAGAAACAGGTTCTTTTTTTAGGACTACCAAATCAGAAATATGATTGCATTACAATCATGAACCTGTTAAATGATATGCTTTTAGCTCACAAAATATATGCTCATTGGGATTCGTCTGCTACATATCCTATCCTCCATATAAGTAGAACCATAAGGAGAAAAAAGGGACCAATGGTTGTTTCCTAGTCCCCAGCACATACTTTTGAACTTAATGTGGATGGTTCAGTTCTACTAAATGGAACAGCAGGCATTGGAATGGTTCTTAGGGATCATCACGGAAAACATATCAGATCCTCTGCTATGACCATTCCAGACTGGACTATTTTAGAAGCTGAAATGAAAGCAATCCTCCAAGGGCTCAAAATGGTTGAGTAACAAAATATCACAACTCGGATCATTGAATCAGATTCTTTGATAGCAGTGAAGATACTAAGGAGAAAATGAAAAGTTCCTTGGAGATGTTTGATAACATGAAGATGCATCTAGCAAGGTATAGACAAGATTGAGTGTTCTTTCATTCATATTCTGAAAGAGGGAAACAAGGCGGTTGGTTCCTTAGCCAAACTGGCTACATTTAAT
Organism: Rubia yunnanensis; assembly: GCA_037428765.1. Taxonomy (NCBI): domain Eukaryota; kingdom Viridiplantae; phylum Streptophyta; class Magnoliopsida; order Gentianales; family Rubiaceae; genus Rubia; species Rubia yunnanensis. The sequence goes on along the minus strand of CM075064.1, from coordinate 88,570,097 downwards.
CAGGTAACTCAAGTTTTTAGATTTTCTGATCTACCACATGATATTCAGGGCAAGATTAATCTTGATAAGATCAACCTGCCTTATACCAAAACTGGATAAAATGCTTTCTTATAGAGCAGTGTTGTTCTTGCTGGTGATTATAGAATCTTTAGTAGAACTGCGTATTGCTGGTCTCTTTTTTGTTTTGACAGGTACACTAAAGAAGCAAGCTATAGCACCACCTTATTTTGAACCAGCCCATGGAGGTACCAGAACTGATGTAAGGATCAGAAACACCAAGGAAGTTTCAGAACATATGGAAAATGAAGGACTTCTCTTCTTCAACCATGCTGATCAGTCAATAACTCTTTTCTGGGGAAAAGAGTTGCAATGGGCTATTATGGGAGGCCACCTCTTCTTGTTGACACATGGGTGTGGAGGCAAGAAAATGGAAGGCCATAATACGCCTCGACTCGGGTTTAGGGCCTTATTTTGCATTGAGTTAGGGGGTTTAGATGAAGGATATGGAATACAGCTTCTTGTATTGAGTTTTCCCACGATTAGCTTGCTGTAAATTTGAAATAATCAACTTGATCTCTTTATTTTATGGTTTGGGTAGCCAAATATATACCCCTCACTTAGGTGAGTTTTCATTTTTTTAAAATGAGATTAGCTATAAAAAAAAAAAGAGCCCCTGTTGAATAAACGATTCTTTGTAATCGTTTTTGAAACATAGCTCTCTTAAGAAAAAATATTTTTATTTGACAATGAACCTTAAAAAAATGAAATCAACAACTAATATATTCAGTTCCTTTCTCCGCATGTGAAGATTGAAAGAAATGAGGATTAAGTAGTCGCCCTATATATCCTTAAGTAGAGGTTTTGGGGACTTGTTTCCTATAAAAATTACAAGGGATTATAAAGTTAATTTTTCAAAAATAAAATCATGAAGTTTCACTCATACCAGAAATCACCATGGCACACATTTTGAATAAGTTATCAAAGAAGGAGCAGTGAACATACCAGAATTTCACGATTAATTTGAGGAATGTACGACACCTTACAAGATGGGTGAAAGTTTTTTCTAGCCTTGCTTCCCCCAAAATTCTGAATCAAAGTCCCTTCTGGTCATATTATTATTGAATTTAAAGAAAATAATCCAAATTAGTGATTACATGAGCCGTGTATATATATATATAGGGAGGGGTTCTATGCACTCCCTTATATTAACTCAGATCTACACTCAAAATCCTGACCGTAGGATCACATCAGATCAAACCAATGGAATAAATAAAAGAGGTTTGATCTGATGTGATCCTACGGTCAGGATTTTTGAGTGTAGATTTGAGTTAATATAAGGGAGTGCATAGAACCCCTCCCATATATATATATATATATATATATATATATATATATATATAACTCTTCAAAACATTTCTTTAATTCTAAAAAAATTTATTTTCTAGACTAAAAATTAAATTAAATTAATGATTCAATCATCGAACATATCGAAAATATTTATGGTAAAAAAAATATATTAAGAGAATCAGTGCTAATAATGACTAATTCGACTAAGTTAAACGTTAAAAAGTGAAGTATCTGTGAAAGGGTATCCAATTTTAACTGGTGATAACTAATTTTTTTTCTTTAAAATTAAATTATTATTTGGTGGAGATTTATTAACACCTTAAACTAAGTCCTAATGAGTAAACCACATCATCAATGAGATTGATTTAGTAGTTACAATTTTTCATTTACAAAATTAGATATATAATTCAAGATTTTGTTTTGTAATTCCTATGGTATGAAAACCTTTTATAAAGCTTTTCATATCCAATTACAAACTGATTTATAAATTGTATTGTCTCTCTAGCATAAAATATTTCTTTGATTTTTTTATATAATTAAAATACTGTGTAAAAAATACCCAATACTATATGTGTGCTTTTAAAAGTAAAAAATAAAAGTATTTCACAAGTATAAATGGGGTTAAATATTGATATTAGGGTCAAATTTCTAGAGTCAAAAGTGAAATCTATTTCTTGATTCAATAAAGCGTATCAAAAACATTTATTGTAGGAATACGATAGCAAGGGAATAAATACTAATAATGACTAGTTGGATTAAGTTTAAACATATAGGCCGTGTATTCTAGTAAGGGTCCTCAAATTTGAATCAGTCATAGTTACTTAGTTTCTTTAAAGTTAAAATCCTATTTGGTGGAGATTTATTAAAAACTCAAAACACGTCTCAATTGGTTAATAACATCATTGATGTGATCAATGTGATAATTACAATTTCTCTTTTGCAGTTACAAGGAAATTTCGTAAATAAAATTCAAGTTTTTATTTAGTTATGCATACTATTGTTTAAAAACTGTTTATGAAGCTTTTCATATCCAATTTCATTGTAACTATTAAAGTTTACTTTCTATCTAAAAATTTTAAAAAATTACTTTAAAAAATGTTCACATTTATAAATTAAATGCATTAAATATTTAAAAAAAAAAGAAACCTATTGCTTCATTTATTAGAATGTATCAAAAAAAGTTATGTAGAATAAAAGATGATAAGAAAATAAATGTTAATAATGACTAGTTGGACTAAATTCAACGTTACAAGTTGAGTGTTCTCGGAAGGATCATCAAATTTGAATAGTTTATAATATTCTATTAATATTAAATAATTATTCGGTGGATATTCGTTGAAATTTCAAATTGTGTCTCACTAGGTAAACCACATCATTTATGTGATCAACGTGATAAATTATAATTTCTCGTTTGCAGTTAAAGGGATATTACATGAATACATTTCAAGATTTTCGTTAGCTATTCCTATTATGGTATAAAAAGCTATTTGTAGATGTAAGATAAAAAAATTACAGTTGAAAATGTATTCACATACAAAAAATAAAAGGTATTAAATTTCGAGTACTACATTTATGTTATCTAATAGTCACTAATGGAAAAAAGGTACATAAGTGTTGATATGTCAGTGTTGGGAGAGCAATACCGGTGTTACCAATATCATAGGCACCAGTAATCTGGAAAATGAACCAAGATACCGGTGCCTATGAATAAATTCAGCATCGAACACCGAAAAATGACCAAGGAGAGAGCCAGAGATGAGTGACACTAGGAAGGGTGGTGATCAACAATCGGAAAGAGAGAGAGGTGATAAAAAAAGATAGAGAGGCGACTAAAATAAGTATAGGGTTTTGAAAATATTGGATGCAAGAATCTTAGGGTTTAGATAAACTTGTCTGATACCATGATAAAATGTAAAGTCCACAATGATTGGATATGTGTGTATTGATATTTATATGTGAATAAAAAGGGGTATTACAACCATATAAATAATACAATAATAAAATCACAGCAGGAAAGGAATCAATTTTCTTACTCCCTCCATCCCAAATTTCATAGAATCTTTTTTACGGTTATCAAGAAACATATTTGATCGTTAATATGTTTAATTACGTATAACAACGACAAACAAAAAGTTGATATTTAGATACTACTAGTTACAATGAATCCAACCATATCATATAAGATACTATTATTATTTATATACTTATTCAAATATGTGGTCAACATTGAATAGTGAACAGTGACATAAAGTGAAGTGTAAAGTTTGAGATGGGACAAATGGAGTATCCTTTTTCTATTATTTTAGAATCAAAGTTTTTACTCTCGTTTGACAGTGGCTTGTAATTTTCTCCAATTTTTTAGAGAAATTATATGGAAAATAATCATTTTAATTATCCATTATATTCCTTGTAGCTTGATTATTAGCACTCATATATCCATTAACATGTTTTTCTAAAGATTCTCTTTTGTTCCAACTCTTAAATGTCCACTTATGAAATCATATGATTTTATGGTGTCATTCTTCAGGGATCGTTTGGTTGAAGTTAATCAATAAGGGAATAGAGGATTTAACCTTATGTTTATGTTAGTTATGTTTGGTTAATGTGTTTTGATTTTTTTTCATTTTACCAGATTTCTTTTTAGAGTTCCCTTCTTTGATTCGTTGACAACCCCCCTCTCCTAGGTCCCCTCCAAAAACCTGGATTCCCTCATTTGATGTTTCAACCTCACTCCTGTCATCCAAAATGACATTCATTGCATTGCTCATTGTATAGAATATTGAGAATAATTGTGGCTTATCCAATTGGTAGTCGCAACACTCTTTATATGAATTGTATTTACATGGAATTTTCCCTAATACACTCCCTCAATATTTATTGGGTGCAATAACGGATTGATTGGAACGATGTTTACTAATAACTCACTAGAAAGACCTTTAGTAAAAATATCACCAACCTTTAGCAGGGTAGGAACATGTCTAACATGAAAACCTCCATGTACAACCATTTCACAAATAAAGTGGTAGTCTACATCATTATGCTTGCCATGATGATGATAAATTGGATTGGCAAAAAAATGTATTTTAGAAAAATTATCAAAGTAGAGAGTAACGGGATAGCGAAGAAAATATTCCAAATTTACAAGAAGCTGATGAAACCAAATTGTATCAACCAAAGTGTATGTAACACCCTATGTTCAGTTTCAGTTGAGGATTTTGACACAGTTGGTTGCTTCATATTCTTCCCAAGAAAAACAACATAGCCAGTGGTAGAACAACAAATGTAAGAACAACTAGCCCAATTTGCATCCAAATATGCTACCACGAACGTAAGAGAGCTCGCCGAGTGGTGAAAAAAGACCAAACTCCAAGGTACCCTGCAAATACTTGATAATTCTCTTCACATCATGAAGATGAGTAGTGCGAGAACCATGCATAAAATGATAAACCATTTCAACAACATAAGAAATCTCCCGACGAGTCGTAGTCAACTATTGCAAAGCACCAACCCTACTAGGATATTATGTGGGATCAGAAAGAAGGTCCACATCAAAAGAGAACAATGTAATTCTAGAAACAATGGGTTTGGGTATAGATTTAATAGTACGATGAAATTTCTTAAATAACTCGGACACATATTTTTGTTGAGACAAAAACAGACCAAAAGGAGTATGTGGCACCCGAATTACTAGAAAATAATGGAGATCCTCTGGATCCTTTATATCAAACTGAGACAAAAGCATACAAAAAATAATTTGAACTAGAATGGAAGTACAACCTGTATTTAAAATAAAATATAGAGGTGTTACAAGTACTATATTTGAAACCAATGGATAATATACTTTCTTAAACGAGAAAATGAGGCTCGCAGAACCTGTTTCAAACCATAGATGGCCTTACGTAAACGAGAGATGTAATTTGGCTTTGAGGAATGCACGAAACCCTTAAGCTGACGCACATAAACTTCCTTAGTTAAAAACCATGCGAAAAGACAATTTTAACATATAATTGTCGAATAATCCAATTAAGAGAGACATTAATGGTAAGAGCTAAATGCACAATAGTATGTTTCACAACAAGACTAAATGTTTCAAAGTAATCAAAACCTGTATGTTGGTAATTTCCATTTATTAGGGTAAATGCTATAAGATACTTTTCTTGTATTTACATGGAAAAGTCTATTTTATCCTTTTACCCAAATAATCTCAAAAAACTAAACAATTTTGCAATTAAAAATCATTCTTTCCTTTCTTGTGATTTTCATGATTCTTTTCTATTTCCTCTACTTCAACCAAATGGCTCTCCTAAATAACTATAGATAACAAGAAATAAGTTCCATCTTTTTTTCAAAAATATACTCACAATAAGCCCTAAATTTTCGATATCATTTAGGGTTAATTATGCAGTTTGTCATCACATTGGATGTAAAAGGAAATTCATAACTTCTTAGTTGACAAAGGCCTTTAGATATACTCTTGTAATTAGATCTTTGGTGACAGTCCCAAAATATTTAAAGTAGTCTCATCTTCTTCTTTTTCATCGGAAATTGAAGATTTCATTAATACAGAGAAATCAAACTACATTAAGCAAGATTATGAGCTTGTTTGACCAAATGTCTATTGACCTTCTTAACAGAAATAAAAGTGAAAGTACTCATAAGTGCTCTTATATTTGAGATCTCAGTGCCGGCGTCTGGAGAGGATGATATTTTCCCCTAAACCATCTAGACTTCTAGGATCGAATCTGTCCATAAGTATATGTTGTCCAGCTGAAGCCTCTTCAACATTTCTAAGCAATCGATAACTGTCATTAACGCAGCCTACAAAGAAGAGAAGAATGCTTGTATCCTATAGGTAGGAGTGAAATCCTCAACACCACTAGATTGTGGAGTAATTCTTGTTAGTAGAGCCCAAGCCCCAACCTCCACCATTTTCTGTTTATGGAAAGCTGCATCAGTGACGACCACTCTAGCCGGCGGATTTAGCAATGGAAAACTCTTTGACTCCTGACCAGTTGCAATAGCTCTCAAAATATGTTAAATTACATCATTATAGTTTATGAAATTGTATACTCTTTCCATCCTCTATGATTTTCCCAAATTTGAATAAGATCTGATTGTGGCACGGGAATCTGACTATTCCACACCACTTCATTCTTGTATATCCAGATTTCCCTAAAGAGACTAAAGGAGAGTCCAATGCCTTCATCTATTGGAGCTGACATTATCCATTCACTCAACCAAAATGATAAAGAAACCACCTAGCTAAAGTTGAAACCGAAGTTGCTGCAGTGCCAAGCTCTGAAACAAATGTCTCATCTTCTTGATTTTGAATAATTTATGTAGTTCTTGAAATAAAAGAGTACCATGTTGTGAATAAATATGTAAAGCTTGTTAGGATATAGAAACAACATTTGTTGAAAAGGAATGTTTTTGGCTTTATTTATTGATTTGGAGGAAGACTAAACTATCCCCTCCATCTATTCATGAAAATATTTAAAAGAAAAGAAAAAATAAAAAATACTCCCTTCTTTCTTTCTCTTCTCTTCATGAATGTGAAGCATAGTACTCAATCAAAATGGCAATGGTAGCCACTCCAACAAGAACAAAACCAACCTAACCCTTAGAGAATAACCCTATAATGAGGAAACCACCTAGCAATCATTACATAACCAACCAAATGATAGATAAAAAAGGAAAGATCGTAAAGTACATTTGAAAAACCACTTGCAAATTCCAATTAACCAAAAAGGAAAGTTTTCTTTCTCATTTGCAAAGGCAGCATAGCTCTCAAGTCATACAAAAGTTGAATTACCTCACAGAGACTTTCAACTCGGAGGCTAAACTACCTGTTACATTTGATTTTTATGATTTCACTGTTACCAATTCCTATGTCTATATAGAGCTAAGATTTACATAGGATCAACTTTGAAAGCGATAAAACACAACAGACTACTGAGTTTTCTACATAACAACCCCAAGTCAAGATGTCAGTAGAAGCCAAAGGGCCATAGTAAAAGTAAAGGACATGACAAGCTACAACTATATTGCTTAAGTTTCCTGCACATTTACGAATGAAGGAACAAACTAAAGGTACCAATATGAGTCTTTCTAGGATAGATGAGCTCTAAGGCTTGGTCTTAAACTTCCTCTGGGTCTTCAAGTCGACCACGACAACAGTAATTTTGTCCTTTCTTCCCTTCTGGCTTGCACGATTAACAAGGCACTCCGCTGCTTCCTGAGCTATAGAATCAATACCCTCACCTTAATTATGATCAATTAAGATTTAGGACTATGTCCTCTTTGCTGAATGTGATCGTCTCTGCTGTTGGCTTTCTCTTCTCTATGGGATCTTGTGGAGGTAAGTACTGGCTTGTGCCTTCCATGCATTATTAGACATGGCTTCTGTGATTCAATGAATATCAAATATCACTCTATGTAGGATGTTGTTATCTATAATTTCCCCCTGCTCCACAACTCTTATCATTTTATGTCTCAACTTGGCCTGGTTTTGGGTTGTGGCAATATTTCTCTCATAATTGTATTCTTCGGATCTTCCAGCTAGTTGGATGGGTGCATCACGAAACCTCATGTTAGTCTTCTAAGAGTGCAGAAACTCCTTTAAGTTGGTAGTTCTGCCGTATGCTTTGGGTTGAGTTGGTAACTTGAATCCTTTTAGCAGCGTGAAATTTTTTAATCCTTCTACCAAAGGAGAGAGCTCTATTTCATGTGCGACTTCATAGTTCTTTGTTCATGTTGACTATTGTCAATAACTTGCTTCTCTAGTCTCCTCTTTTCCTCTTGCATGAGCCTGACTTTTGGTTTTTTGTGAGTGGACAAATTTCTTGTATACCTGCTCTTAGTTTTCCTCTAAGAAGACTACGAAAGCATATTTATCATTTTTTCCTGGTAGAAGGGAATGTGCTTCTTGATCATCTAAGACTCTCGAGTCTCTTCTACCCTAGCGGATGGTTGTTTCTGAGTGGTTGCCTCAGGTGAAGGTTGTGGTACTGCACCTATCACACTTTTTTAATGACTTCTGGTTCTTGTCACTATGGCTCAGGAAGAAGGATATTTACCTAATAGACTCGGTCCCCACATATGGCGTTACTGATTTGGTATGAACTCTGTGAACTAAAGTGGCAACTTCTAGTTTTTCCTTCAAGAATGTCCAGGATTGGATCCGGGATTATGCTCAGATTCTTAACTTAGTACTTTGGGATTGAATGATTTATTTTACTTTTCGTTACTTACCTTGGCTCTTTCACCCTTTTTCGATTTACAGGTTTTGTTTACCTACATTCATGGTAATATATGATCATGAAAGGCACGTTCACCAATGCAGCCTTTGTGGCTGTAATGGGCCACGATCTTTAGGCCATAGATGTTGGAAGGGTATCTTGAAATCATGGCTTGTTGTGTGTTTCATAGGTTGTTTATTCGACTGGTATAACGAGGTGACACCCTTGGTTCATTGGTGTGGACACCTCGCTCGTTCATCTCTCCATCGTACTTGCCTTTCTTATACCACTAATGAGCCCAAATAGTTGTAGCTAAGTAGATAGAATGACAACTAGGGTGTGATGCCTTCACTTCTTTTGGGATACGATCCTAAATGGACCTTTTGAATCTAGAACTTAACTTAGAACCTCTTACTTGTATTTACCTTTAATCATTTAAAAATATTATTATAAGACTTTCATTGTAATATAAGAAAGGTTTTGAATTATAAAATCGCTTCTGCGGAATCTATACTGCTTGTTACCACATAAGTAATCCTAAGAGTTGGATCCTTAGTAACACACCCGGGTCTGACCTAGTACTTATGACAAAAAGGTGATCATAGTTTGTGGGAAAGACAGAGGGCTAGGCTTACGATACGATCATTTACTTAGTTCGTCAGGGGTCAACCTGAATACTGGGCACATGTACGTTCTCTCAAACCATAATGAAGTTTGTCCATATGTGGACATCCACAAGGCTGAGATTATGTCACTAATTAGCACATTCGATGGCACGTGGGTCCTTGACCACCACACGAGGGGATATGCATCTTGGTTAAGGGACTTTGTTCGAAGCAGGGACCACACCAAAAAAGTAGAGTGGTTGTCTCGACGGCCATTAAACGTTGCCAAATCCTTCGATGTTTTGACATTAGCGGATATACTTTTGGAACTAGGAAGCGAGATGCTAAAGAGTATTTTAGAATACCAGAGTGTCACTAATATCTGAGGCGCTACATGTACCGAACAAAAATGACCCTAATAGTAATATTGGATACGCTTGAACGAGTTAATTTGGAACTATTACAGACATATCAGAGTTGAATTATGTGACATTGAAAGTTTTTATTTTCAAGTGTGATTGGGTGATTAGGTGAATAAGACAACTAGAACTAGGTTAAAACCCATAAGCCTTACGTTGGTGGGACGTATGAGATGGGGATTTTACGCGTACCCATTCATAATTGCTAAATAGGTGTATCAGGTATTTTACATGATGGATCCTACAGACATGAAATGGGAGATTATGGTGGAGGGAAAGCAAACTTTTGTGGACGATAAATCCATAGAACATTTCATTGTGGGTAATGAACATGTTCTGCTCCAATATATCAGTTGTGATTATCAATTACCCAAGGGTGATTCAAGTTAGAAATAATTTCTTACAACAGGTGACCACCAGAAAGGGCTATGGTTTGATTCTCATGGAAATTCTTTTAAAAGGAGGTTGAAATGAAAGATCAAGAGGGATCATCCACGGAAATATTAGGTAGGACAATATGAATTATTTTTCTACCAGCATGAATCAATATTAATGTTATCTATTTTCTAGACTTTAACATGTTCAACCCCAATCTAAATAGCTAGTCCACTAAAATTTCTCATAATTTCCATTGTATTTTTTTAGATTGGAATGTGAAATCTCTATCATATCTCATGAATTTTCGAGAGCGGGAACCTCCCTAGACAATGTTCTGGTAGTAGAACCTACTCCACATACGCAGGGATGAAAATCAAAAGAATCATGATCTTTGATATGACACACTAAAGCTAGTTCCAATTAACGTGTGAAATAAGAAGTACTTGTACCCTCATAATAATATTAAAAAATCTGATACTAGAAAACCGAATGGTATCTTTAGAAGGCATAAGAAACACATTCCGATTTTGGAATTTATATCGTCTTATCAGTAGATCATTAGATTCTTCGCCATCCATATTGTATTCAAGTCTTTTAATTTACAAATGCATCTGAGCTAATTAATTGTTGACCAGTTTAGATTTCCAAAATCAGAAGCACATACACCACATTAAAAACTAGTAAGTTGTGTGGCGGTTGAACCACCTTCTACTAGTTCTTATCCCCCGGAGAGAAAAAAGAGTGATTTTCAAAATTGGAATATCAACCATCAAATTAAAAACTTGTCAGTTGTGTGGCAATTGAACCACCTTGTATTAGTTCTTATCCCCTCGGCTACATAAAGAGTGAATAAAAGTATACAGATAACATATTTCACACACACCTAGCTTCTCCAAAAACTCTCCTTCTTCTGTTACAGATTAAACCTTAGTGGCCTTACTATATCAATCATTCTTACAAATCCTAGTAAATATCAGCGCAATATACACAATTCTAACTATTATACTTTTAGGAATCTCATATCTGGTGTTGGGTTCTTCATTCATTACAAGATAGGGTATCAAGTATGGCACAATGTCTTCTTTAAAATACATCTACACCTATGACATCATTCTCAAGGTAAACTACCATTGCTAGAACATAGTTAGAGATGGAATCTACTACATCAGGTTGTCCTTGTATATCAGAATGTAATGGAGATAGCTAGGATGAAAATTTATATTAGAGGGGATGTGATTTGATTATATGCTATGACTTGTTTTTTAATACAAATACAACTGGTGTTATTAAGAGATATTGATATGGGCTGTTGTAATATGGTTAGATCCCTCATTTTGTGTTCCTGGTTGGAAGATAACACACCGGCCAAAACTATTAATAGTATTTGGCCAGAGGATGTGTGTATGCACCACTGCTCAATAGCATTAGCTGATGTGCCCTCTTCCATTCTACGAATAAAAAAATGAAAGATCAAAAATTACCAGAACCCCATATCAAGCTCTCCTAACAACACCTTTTGTAGAAGCATTGGCTAGGACATCTATTGTTATCATTGCTCGATAGTATTGGCCGATGTGCCCTACTCCAACTAAAATACAAGGTAATGCAAGGTACTTATTTATACTAATATTTGTCGTACTTTTGGTCGAACACTATATGCCAATGTGTAACCTCTCTATAATATCATTTCATGACCTAATAAGTTAATGTTTCATGGAAAGGTAATACAGAGAAGTGGTGAGAACATACGTCCTTCGGATAATGCTTCCACAAAAGTTGTACATATAGTGTGTACAAGAGCTCAAACATAAATGGGCTTTATTAAAGGAACACAATTTATAGGTAATATCAAGGCAATGATTTATAATAGTGTTTGTTGTACTTTTGTTCAAAAACTATATGTGAGGTACTTATGGTCTACTTATTTTCTAAACAAACTATTGAAATTGTGTCACCATAATGGTTTCAGATCTTATCCGTTGAGAAAAAAACACCATACACACCCGAGGAATTGAATTTAGCGAGGGGCATCTCAACTTGTAACATTGTTAAATTCCATACACGCAGCATATTCATAGATATCCTCTAACCGAGTATGTGACATTATGTGTGTTTCGAAGACCCACAGTAGTTCTAGTGCATTTTCAAGGGATAGTGGATTTTACCTTAGACTAAATTGTTTTTTTGGTCCCCTACAAAGTATCTTTTACTATCTTTTGGTCCCCATTTGCAAAACAACCCTTAGACGGTACCCAACAAATTCAAAATGATATGTTTTGGTCCCCAAAGGTGGTTTTCCGGTAGGATTAAATGGTTTTCCTGTATAACCAGGGTATAATGGTAATTTTACTAGTTTAAAAACATTTTCAATAAAAAAATCCTATTTTTCTAATTTTCTTTTTCTTTATACGCTGCCTTCCGCCGCCGCCGCCTTCCACTGCCCCGCCGCCGCCGCCTTCCACTGCCCCGCCGCCGCTGCCAATTTCCACCGCTTTCTTCGCCGTGCCTCCATCGCCTCCGTCTTCCTGCTTCTCTGTCCGTCGATCTTCGAACTTTGCATCTTCAACAGGCGAGAGGTCATCGCTAAACCTTAACCTCAAGCCACTGTGCGAATTTGTTGCCGGGGTTCGGATTATCGCTGAAGAACCTGGCCAAGTTTAACCACTGGTCACTGCAGAATGGATTTCGAAGTCCAATTTCCCTTCCAAAGTTTGAATTATTGAGACGAATCTGGCAGCATTGAATTATATGGCATCGAATTATATGGCAGTTTGGAAATTTCCTAGCTTTGACGTAGCGAGTCTAGCGACATCGGACATAGCATGGAGGATTTGGTTCATAAAGTCCAGTTTAAAACATAAAGTCTGGGAAAAGTCCAGTTTCACTTTGCCGGTGGCGCAGGGCGGAGATGACCAAGAGAAGAACGAAGAAGAAGATGAAGTTTTTTCCCTTTCATATTTTTTCTAATCTAGGGGTAAAATAGTCATTTTATAAAATTTGACCAATTTTACCGTTGACCTCACCTGAAAATCACCTTTGGGGACCAAAACATATCATTTTGAATTTGTTGGGTACCGTCTAAGGTTTGTTTTGCAAATGGGGACCAAAAGATAGTAAAAGATAGTTTGTAGGGGACCAAAAAAAATAATTTAGTCTTAACCTTATGTTTATGTTAGTTGATGTTTGGTGGATGAGTACTGAAGATTCCATTTTACCATATTTCTTTTTAGGGTTCCCTTCTTTGATTCGTTGACAACCCCCCCCCCCCCCCTCTCCAAAAACATGGATTCCCTCATTTGATGTTTCAACCTCACCCCCATTTTCCAAAATGACATTCATTGCATTGATCATTGTATAGAATATTGAGAATAATTGTGTCTTATCCAATTGGTAGTTGTAACACTCTTAATATGAATTGTATTTACATGGAATTTTCCCTAATACACCCCCTCAATATTTATTCGGTGCAATAACGGATAGATTGGAATGATGTTTACAAATAACTCACTAGAAAGACCTTCAGTAAAAATATCACCAACCTTTAGCCGCGTAGAAATATGTCTAACATGAAAACCTCCATGTGCACCTCCATGTTCAACCATTTCACGAACAAAGTGGTAGTCTACATCAATATGCTTCCTACGATCATGATGAATTGGATTGGCAGCAAAATGTGTTTTAGAAACATTATCACAGTAGAGAGTTACGGGATAATGAAGAAAATTTCCAAAATTTTCAAGAACCTAACGAAACCAAATTGTATCAACCAAAGTGTATGCAACACCCTATATTTAGTTTCAGTTGAGGATTTTGACACAGTTGGTTGCTTCATATTCTTCCCAAGAAAAACAACATAGCCGGTGGTAGAACAACGAATGTCAGAACAACTAGCCCAATCTTCATCCAAATATGCTACCACGAATGCAAAAGAGCTCGCCGAGTGGTGAAAAAGACCAAACTCCAAGGTACCCTACAAATACCTGAAAATTATGTTCACGTCATGAAGCTGAATAATGCGAGCAATATGCATAAAATGATAAACCATATTAACAACATAAGAAATATCCCGACGAGTCGTAGTAAAATATTGCAAAGCACCAACCATACTAGGATATTCTGTGGGATCAACAAGAAGGTCCACATCAACAGAGGATAGCGTAATTCTAGAAACAATGGGTTTGGGTATAGATTTAATAGTATGATCAAATTTCTTAAATAACTCAGACACATATTTTTGTTGGGACAAAAACAGACCAAAAGGAGTGTGTGGCACCCGAATTCCTAGAAAATATTGGAGATCTTCTGGATCCTTCATAACAAACTGAGATAAAAGCATACAAAAAAATTGAACTAGAATGGAAGTACAACCTGTATTTAAAATCAAATATAAAGGTGTTACGAGTGTTGCATTTAAAACCAATGGATAGTATAATTTGTGAAACGAGAAAATGAGGCTCGCGGAACCTGTTTCAAACCATAGATGGACTTACATAAATGAGAGATGTAATTTGCCTTTAAGGGATGCATGAAACCCTTAGATTGACGCATATAAACTTCCTTAGTTAAAAACCATGCAAAAAGACAATTTTAACATCTAATTGATGAATAATCCAATTAAGAGAGACAAAATGGTAAGAACTAAACGCACAATAGTATGTTTCACAAGAAGACTAAATGTTTCAAAGTAATTAATGCGGCATGTTGGCAATTTCCATCGAGCGTAAAAGCAATAATATATGTTTCTTGTATTTACATGGAAAAGTCTCTTCTATCCTTTTACCCAAATAATCACAATAAACTAAACAAGTTTGCAATTAAAAATCATTCTTTCCTTTCTTGTAATTTTCATAATTCTTTTCTCTTTCCTATACTTCACCCAAATGGCTCTCCTAAATATATATTGATAACAAAAAATAAGTTCAATCTTTTTCAACAATATACTCACAATAAGGCCTAAATTTTCCATACCATTTAGGGTTAATTATGCAGTTTTTCATCACATTGGATGTAAACAAAAAATCATAAATTCTTAGCTGACAAAGGCCTTTAGATATACTCTTCTAATTAGATCTTTGGTGACAATCCCAAAATATTTAACGTAGTCTCATATTTTTCTTTTTCATCATAAATTGAAGATTTTATTAATACAGAGAAATCAAAATACATTAACCAAGGTCATGAGCCAATTTGACCAACAGTCTATTGACCTTCTTAACAGAAACAAAAGTGAAAGTACTCATAAGTGCTCTTATATCTGAGATCTTAGTACTGACGTCTGGAGAGATTGAGATTTTCCCCTGAATCATCCAGACTTCTAGGATCAAATATGTCCATTAGTATATGTTATCAGCTGAAGCCTCTTCAAGATTTCTAAGCAATCGATAATTGCCATTAGCTCAGCCAGCACAGAAAAGGAGGATGCTCATATCCTATAGGTAGGATTGAAATCCTCAACACTACTAGATTGTGGATTAATTCATGTTAATAGAGCCCAAGCCCCTACTGCCACCATTTTCTATTTATGGAGATAGACTAAACTGTCCCCTCCATCTATTCCTGTAATTTTTTAAAAGAAAAGAAAAACTAAAAAAGCCCCATTCTTTTTTTCTCTTCTCTTTATGAATGTGAAACATAGTACTCACTCAAAATCATGAGGAAACCAACCTAACCCTTAAAGAATAACACTAATCATGAGGAAACCACCTAGAAATCCTTACATAACAAACCAAATGATATCTAGAAAAGGCAAGAGCATAAAGCATGTTTGCAAAAACCACTTGCACATTCTGATTAACTAAAAAGGAAAGTTTTCATTCTCATTTTCAAATTCAGCATAGCTTCCAAGTCATACAAAAGTTGAGTTACCTTACAGAGACTTTAGAATCGGAGGCAAAACTACCTGTTACATTTGGTTTGTATCATCTCAGTGCTACCAATGCTTATGTCTATATGGAGCTAAGATTTACATAGGATCCACTTTGAAAGTGATAAAACACAACAGACTACTGAGTTTTCTACATAGCAACCGCAATTAAGGATACCAGTAGAAGCCACGAGGTCAAAGTACAACCATATTGCTTAAGTTTCCAGCACATCTAGGAACGAAGGAACGAACTAGAGGTACCGCTATAAGTCTTGTTAGGATAGATAAGCTCTAATGCTTTTTCTTAAACATAATCTGGGCCTTCAAGTTTACCAAGACAATAGTAATGTTTTCCTTGCTTCCCTTCTGGCTAGCACAGTTGACAAGGAACCATGTTGTTGCCTGAGCTACAGGATCAATGCTCTCACCTTAATTATAATCAAATGAGATTTGGGACTGCATCATCCTTGCTGAATGTGATCGCCTCTGCTGCTGGCTTGATATTCTCTACAGGATCTTGTAGAGGTAAGTACCTTCCTTGCACCTTCCATGCCTTGTTAGACATGGTTTCTATGATTCTATGAATATCAAAAATCACTCTATTTGGAATGTTGTTATCTATACTTTACCCCTGCTTCACTGCTCCTGTCATTTTATGTCTCGGTTAGGTCTAGTTTTAGGTCGTGGGAATGTTCCTCTCACAATTGTTTGCTTTGGATCTTCTAGATAGGCGATTTTCCTTCTATTAATGCATGAGTCACTCTTGGCGTAAGAGGTCCACAATTTGTCTCCTAAGAACTTTTAGATATTCGTGTCATGATCATAATCTCTGTGGAAATAAAAATAATAATCTTTGGATCTTTTGTCCATTAGGGATGGCATGGGGATAGGGTCCCTGAACAACTCCTTGTAATATTTCCAAATTTCTATCCTTGATTTAATAAAGGAAGGGTGGTTTGTCTGTGGTTGCTTCTCTTCCTCTTGGGAGTGGAGCGTTTCTCGCCTTTTTTATTGCTTCCATGCCTTGGAAGCTTTATCTGTCTCTCTTTTCTCCTTACTCAATTTCGAAGTTTTTGTTGTTTGCTTCTTCCATACATATGAATATTTTCATGGCTTTCTGAAGATCTCTCGAGTTACCTGGCATGTACACTATGGGCATCTTGTAGAATTTTTCTGATCTCATGTTATTCGTGAAAGCTCTAACCGGCATTTGGTGTGTGAGGTCTCTGACTTCTAGGATCTCTGTCACAAAGCGATTGTGGTAATCCGCAATGCTTTTTTTGCTTCATTACGCAATGTTCATTAGGTCCATGAAAGTCTTTGTTAATTTCTGTTTCTGGTATAACCTTCCCATGAAATGGTCTGCAAGTTCAGCCAACCCTCATATGCTTCACCTGGGTAGGCAATGGTACTAGGTTATTGCGAATTATGGGAGAAATATAGAGAAAGACTTATACTAGCTAGATGGGTGCATCACAGAACCTCATGTTAGTCTTGTAAGAGTGCAGAAACTCCTTTAAGTTAGTAGTTATGTTGTACGCTTTGAGTTGAGTTGGTAACTTGAATCCTTTTAGCATTGGGAAATTTTTTTTAATCCTTCTACCAATGGAGAGTGCTTTATTTCATCATCAACTTCATAGTCCTTAGCTTCATGTTGATTATCTTCAATAACTTTCTTCTCTAGTCTCCTATGTTCCTCTTGTACGAGCCTGAATTTTGGTTCTTTGTGAGTGGACAAATTTCTTGTACAATTGTTCTCTGTTTGCCTCTAAGAAGCCTGCAAAAGCCCATTTATCATTTTTTCCTGGTAGAAGGGAATGTGCTTCTCAATCGTCTACAAACTCACAAGTCTCTTCTACCCTAGCAGATGTTTGTCTCTGAGTGGTTGGCTCAGGTGGAGGTTGTGGTACTGCACCTATAACACTTTTTTAATGACTTCTAGTTCTTATCACTATAGCTCAGGAAGAACGATATCTACCTAATAGACTTGGTACCCACAGACTTCATCACTGATGTGATATGAACTCTGTGAACTATAGCTGAAACTTCTAGTTGTTCCTTCAAGAATGTCCCGGATTGGATCCGAGATTATGCCCAGATTCTTTACTCTGCAATTTTGGATTGAATGGTTTATTTTACTTGTCGTTACTTAGCTTGGCTCTTTCACCCCTTTTTGATTTATATGTTTTGTTTACCTACATTCATGGTAATTCATGCTCACATAAGGAACGTTCATGAATGCCACCTTGGTGGCTTTAATAGGCCACGATCTTTGGTCATTTTTGTTGGAATGACCTCTTGAAGTCACTGCTTGTTGCGTGTTTCACAGGTTGTTTGTTTGACTGATATTGCAAGGTGACAGCATTGGTTCATTGGTGTGGGAACCTCTCTTATTCATCTCGCCATCGTACTTGCCTTTCCTATATCACTAATGAACTCAAGCAGTTGTATCTAAGTAGATAGGGTGAGAGCTAGGGCGTGACGCCTTCACTTCTTTTGAGATACGATCCTAGATGGACCTTTTGAATCTAGAACTTAATTTAGAACCACTAACTTGTATTTACCTTTAATCATGTAAAATTATTGTTATAAGTTTCTTTATAATAGTAAGATAGATTCTGAATTCTAAAATCACTTCCGCAGAATTTGTATTGCTCGTTACCACATAAGTAATCCTACCAGTTAATTCTTAGTAACACGCCCAAGTATAACCCAGTACTTGTGCCAAAAAGGTGAACATAGTTTGTGGGAAAGACAGAGGGATAGGGTTACGACACGATCATTTACTTAGTTCGTCAGGGGTCAACCTGAATACTGGGCACATGTACGTTCTCTGTAACTATAATGAAGTATGGCTATATGTTCACATCCACATGGCTAAGATTATGCCACTAACTAGCACATTCGATGGCACGCGGGTCCTCGACCATCACACGAAGAGATACACATCTTGGTTAAGGGACTTTGTTTGGAGCAGGGACCACACCAAAAAATGTAAAGTGATTGTCTCAATGGCCATTAACCATTGTCACCTCCTTTGATGGTTTTAACATTAGCGGATATACTTTTGGAACTAAGAAGCGGGATGCTAAAGAGTTTTTTAGAACAGTAGAGTGTCACTAATATCTGATGTGCTACATGTACCTAACAATAATGACCCTAATGGTGAATACACTTGAACGAGTTAATTTGGAACTACTACAGACATATCAAAGTTGAATTATGTGATGTTGAAATTTTATATTTTCAAGTGTGATTGGGTGATTAGGTGAATGAGACAACTAGAACTAGGTTGAAACCCTTATGCCTTACTTTGGTGGGCCGTATGAGATGGGGATTTTGCGCGTACCTATTCAAAATTGCTAAACATGCGCATCAGGTATTTTACGTGATGGATCCTACAGACACGAAATGGGAGATTGTGGTGAAGGGAAAGTAAAATTTCGTGGACGATGAATCCATAGAACATTGCATTGTGGGTAACGAACATGTTCTGCTCCAATATATCAGTGGTGATTATCAATTACCCAAGGGAGATTCAAGTTAGAAATAATTTCTTACAACAGGTGACCACCAGAAAGGGCTTTGGTTGGATTCTCATGGAAACCCTTTTAAAAGGAGGTCGAAACAAAATATCAAGAGGGATCATCCACGGAAAACTTAGGTAGGAAAACATTAATTATAGTTCTACCAACATGAATCAATATTAATGTAATCTATTTTCTGGACTATAAAATGTTCAACCCCAATTTAAATAGAAAGTCCACTAAAATTTCTCCCAATTTCCATTCTATTTTTCGATATTGGAAGTGAAATCGATATCGTATCTCAATAATTTCTAAGATTGGGAACCTCCCCAGACAATGTTCTGGTAGCAGAACCAGCTCCACGTACGTGTGGGTGAAAATTAAAAGAGTCATAATCTTTGATACGACACACTAGTGCCAGTTTCGATTAATGCGTTAATCCTAGAAATGAGTACTTGTACCAACATAATAATAAAAAAAATATTCTGATACTGGAACACCCAATGGTATCTTTAGAAGGCATAAGAAACACATTCCAATTTTGGAATTTATATTAGCTTATCAGTAGGTCATGAGATTCTTCATCAGCTAATTGCATTCAAGTCTTTTCATTCAAAAATACAAATTGGTTAATTAATTGTTGAACGGTTTAGATTTCAAAAATTAGAAGCACATACACCGCATTAAAAACTAGTAAGTTGAATGGCGGTTCAACCACCTTCTGCTAGTTCTTATCCCCCGAGAAGAAAAAAGAGTGATTTTCAAAATTGGAATATCAACCATCAAATTAAAAACTTGTCAGTTGTGAGGCAACTGAACCACCTTGTATTAGTTCTTATCCCCTCATCTACATAAAAATTGAATAAAAATATACAGATAATATATTTCACACACACCTAGCTTCTCCCAAAACTCTCCTTCTTCTGTTACAGATCAAACCTCGGTGGCCTTACTGTATTAATCATTCTTACAAATCCTAGTAAATATTAGCGCAATATACACAATTCTAACTATTATACTTTTAGGAATCTCATATCTAGTGTTGGGTTCTTCATTCATTACAAGATAGGGTATCAAGTATGACACAATGTGTTCTTCAAAACAAATCTACACCTATGACATCATTCTCAAGGTACACAACCATTGCTAGAACATAATCAGAGATGGAATCTACTACATCAGGTTGTCCTTGTATATCAGAATGTAATGGAGATAGCTAGGATGAAAAATTATATTAGAATATATGCTTTGTTTATATGCTATGACTTATTGTTTCTAAATCCAAATACAACTGGTGTTTTTAGGAGACCTTGATTAGGGTCATTTTAATAAGGTTAGATCCCTCAATTTTGTGCACTTGGTTGGAAGGTAACACACCGGCCTAAGCTATCAATAGTATTTGGCCGGAGGATGTGTGTATGCACCACTGCTCGATAGCATTGGCTGAAGAGTACTCTTCCTTCTGGGAATAAAAAAAATGAAAGATCAAACATTATTACCAAAATCCCATATCAAGCTCTCCTAACACCACCTTTTGTAGAAGCATTGTCTAGAGGACATATGTTGTTACCGTTGCTTGATAGCATTGGCCGATGCGCCCTACTCTTCCTGAAATACAAGGTAATGCAAGGTACTTATTTATACTAATCTTCATCGTACTTTTGGTCTAACACTATATTCCAATGTATAACCTCTCCATAATATCATTTCCAGCTAATACGTTAACGTTTCATGGAAAGGTAATGCAAAGAAGTGGTGAGAACACACGTCTTCCAGCTAATTCTTCTACAACAGTTGTTCATATAGTGTGTACAAGAACTAGAACATAAATGGGCTTCATTAAAGGAACACAATTTAGAGGTAATAACAAGGCACTTATTTATAATAGTTTTTATCGTACTTTTGTTCAAAAATGATATGTGAGGTACTTATGTTCTATTCATTTTCTAAACAAACTATTGACATTGTGCCACCGCTTTGGTTTCAAACCTTATCCGTTGACAAAAAAATACCATACACACCTGAGGAATTGAATTTTGTGAGGGGCATCTCAACTTGCAACATTGCTAAATTCCATACGCCCAGCATATAAATAGATATCTTCTAACCGGGTATGTGACATTATGTGTGTTTCGAAGACCCACAGTATTTCTAATGCATTTTCATTAAGGTTTAGGGATATCGTAGTTATCTAGCAGAATGATAGAACCACAAATAGAAATAGTTATCGTACAACTTTTTTGCTTTTGTAGGAAGCTAGGGGTGTTCGTTGGTCTAAGATCGGACCGGAACCGGAAACATAAAAAAGCTTAGACCGAGAACCAGACTAGTTAGTGATTATTTCGGACCGGAACCAGACCGGAATTATTCCAGTTTTGGAGCAGTACAGACTTGATTTCAATAAACTTTATTCTTTTACAAATAAAATTTGGTGGTGGAAAAATTTTAATTAAATTTTTGTCCTTAAAAGAATGTAAACTAGAAGTTATTAGAAAAAATTTACCTCTAAATATGGAAGAATACTAGCACATCGGATATAAATCTAAACTAGTATATAAACTTAAATTATAAATACATAAATATATATATATACACATCAGAGTAAGTTACCTATCTATCCGGTTCGGACCGGAAAAATCCGGTCTTGCACCAGACCAGATCGGAAGCCCAGAATCCTAAAAACGATTAGACTGAAGACCGGGTCGGAATTCTATATATTCGGTTCCTGTCTTAATATTCCGATCCAGTTCGGTCCATTTTATCGGTCAGCACTGGTTCATGAAAACCCCTTCATGAAACTACTTGTATTGTTGTATGATGCTTAATAATTTGATAAAGTGTATATAAGGAAAAATAATATTCAACTAGACCCACAATTTCATACGAAAAATCCTCTGTCGGATGTTAGTCTGCAAATAATGTTGATTCCTGTTTCAAAATCGAAACTACGTTCTTAGTGCCATATTACTTAATGTCAACTATTCTGAATTGACAACCGAAATAGGAACAAGCCAACAAAAGTATATCTCATTCAATTCCTGATATAAACACATCCGACGGTATTCCGACTTTAGTTCCGGCATCGGAAAATGTTCCTTACCTATCACTCATATTCCGGTATCGACAATATTCCAGATTCAGTTCTAATATCAAAAAAACTAGATGACCTTATAAGCTTGCCCATTCATGGAGCACAATTCTAATTTTGGAATTATAGATTGAGCATCATGGTCCGCAACTATTCTGATTTTGGAAAGGTTACATGGCGGTTAATAAATAACAACCCACATTGGTTTGAAAATTTGTGGATAATTATTTCCCAATTGGTTTAATTCTGGCGCCCAACAATAAGCATGATGTGCGGTGGTGCCAGAGACGATAAACAAATATCGCTGTCAAAACAATAATTTTACTACTGCAAACAACCCCTTCCCGCACTAGTATTTTATGTAGAAAGCATAGGTGTATGAGCATCATTTCAAAATAATAAACAAATGAAATTAGTACAAAAATTAGCTAAGACATGTATGGAATTGAAGATGGACTTCTATTACGTTGAAAAACTTTTTACATATACATTTAATTAGTATAATTATAAAATTTATAATAAGAATCGAATGTATAAATTTATAAGGAAGAAAATAAAATAAAATAATGGAATTGAATCTACCATATCATGAAATGAAAACTAATTTATTATCACGAATCATAAAAGGACATGAAAAATAATCTAGATCACTGTTATAACAAAAAAAAATCTTACATGATAGCCATACTAAAAAATTTAAGATAATAATACGTAAGCTAAAAATTCAATTATTGAGCAGTTCTAAAGTTGGGAAAGTCGATGAAACAATCATATGATCATGCAAAATTCATTCCACGAACAACTTTCACCCGTATGCAAAGATCTTTGTATGCACTCTTCACGATTTCACAAATACAAAAATCATCTTCCTTTATGAGGTTTAGGTGACAAAGATGCTTCCAACCCCCAATATAGAAGCGACGACCATCAGCCCATGAACTTTGCTCTGCCTCCCACTCCCTCCCGGCAGAGTCACGAAGTACAATAACATTGGGAAGATTAAGTGTATAGGCTCTAATAGTTTTAGCTGGAATAAACTGGACAATATTGATTTCTTATCAGTATTGATTCTCGGATATAATAATTTCATTAGATAATATAAAAATAACTAACCAATGAACAAAAGTTTAACTTGAAAGGGTTCCCGCTCAATGTATGGTAATAATTTTAATTCCAAATAATTAAAAATGTAAATAGAAAAGTCAATGTTGATAGATTACATACCAATTCATCTTGCCTCTTCTTTCTTAGTTGCGTGACAAAATAAGGATTCTTTGGAAGTCGAGCTCTTCCAGAGTAGAAAAGATTCATACCAAAAGGATCAACTGATTTTTTTCCCTCTTTCTTAGATGATGTTTACCCTCTTTTGCAACTTTCTCCTCCTTATCTGAACACAATATCCGTTACATTTTTAAAAACATTATATGTGAAAATAGGAATCTTGATTTGATCACATGACAAGTTCAACATTTCTCATTATATAAGTGGTCCCTTCTAGTGTGCACGGTTGACAAGGCACTCTGTTGCTGCCTGAGCTGCATGATCAATGCCCTCACCTTAATTATGATCAAATGGGATTTGGGACTTCGTCATCTTTTCTGAATGTGATCGCCTCTGCTGCAGGTTTTATATTCTCTACAGGATCTTGTAGAGGTAAGTACCTTGCTTGCGTCCTCCATGCCTTGTTAGACATGGTTTCTGTGATTCGGTGAATATCCAATATCACTCTATTTGGGATGTTGTTATCTATACTTTACCCCTGCTCCACCACTCCTGTCATTTTATGTCTCGGCTTTGTCTGGTTTTAGGTCGTGGGAATGTTCCTCTCACAATTGTATGCTTCGGATCTTCTAGATAGGTGATCTTCCTTCTTATGATGCGTGAGTCTCTCTTGGCGTAAGAGGTCCACAGTTTGTCTCCTAAGAACTTGTAGCTATTCGTGTCACGATCATAATCTCTGGAAAAATAAAAATAATAATCTTTGGATCTTTTGTCCATTAGAGATGTCATAGGGATAGGGTCCCTGAACAACTCCTTGTAATATTTCCAAATTTCTATCCTTGATTTAATAAAAGAAGGGTGGTTTGTGTGTGGTTACTTCTCTTCTTCTTGGGAGTGGGGCGCTTCTCGCCTTTTTCAATGCTTCCATTCCTTGGGGGATTTCTCTGTCTCTCTTTTCTCCTCACTCAATTTTGAGGTTTTTGTTGTTTGCTTCTTCTATGCAGATGAATATTTCCACGGATTTCTAAAGATCTCTCGGGCTATCTGGCATGTACACTATAGGCTTCTAATATAATTTTTCTGATCTCTTGTTATTCATGAAAGCTCCAACCGATATTTTGTGTGTGAGGTCTCTGACTTCTAGGAACTCTGTCACAAAGCGATTGTGGAAATTTGCAATGCTTTCTTTGCTTCATTGTGCAATGTTCATTAGGTCAATGAAAGTCTTTGTTAATTTTTGTTTCTGGTATAACCTTCCCATAAAATGGTCTGCAAGTTGAGCCAACCCCCGTATGCTTCACCTGGGTAGGCAATTGTAAGAGATTATTGTGAATAATGGGAGAAACAAAGAGAAAGACTTGCATACTAGCTGGATGGGTACGTTACGGAACCTCATGTAAGTCTTGTAAGAGTGCAGAAACTCCTTTAA
Source organism: Rubia yunnanensis (assembly GCA_037428765.1). Taxonomy (NCBI): domain Eukaryota; kingdom Viridiplantae; phylum Streptophyta; class Magnoliopsida; order Gentianales; family Rubiaceae; genus Rubia; species Rubia yunnanensis. The sequence goes on along the minus strand of CM075064.1, from coordinate 88,544,982 downwards.
GTTTGTAGTTATGTCGTATGTTTTGAGTTGAGTTGGTAACTTGAATCCTTTTAGCATCGTGAAATTTTTTTTTAATCCTTCTTCCAACGGAGAGTGCTCGGTTTCATCTTCAACTTCATAGTCCTTAGCTTCATTTTGATTATCTTCAATAACTTGCTTCTCTAGTCTCCTCTTTTCCTCTTGCACAAGCCTGACTTTTGGTTCTTTGTAAGTGGACAAATTTCTTGTACAACTGTTCTAAGTTTGCCTCTAAGAAGGCTGTGAAGGCCCATTTATCATTTTTTTCCTGGTAGAAGGGAATGTGCTTCTTGATCATCTACAGATTCTCAGGTCTCTTCTACCCTGGCAGATTTTGTTTTTGAGTGGTTGGCTCAGGTGGAGGTTGAGGTACTGCACCTATCACACTTTTTTACTGACTTCTAGTTCTTGTCACTATGGCTCAGGAAGAACAATATTTACCTAATAGACTTTGTCCCCACTGATGTGGTATAAACTATGTGAACTATAGCGGCAACTTCAAGTTGTTCCTTCAAGGATGTCCTACATTGGATCCGGGATTATTCCCAGATTCTTTACACTGTACTTTGAGATTGAATGATTTATTTTACTTGTCATTTCTTACCTTGGCTCTTTCACCCCTTTTCAATTTATAGGTTGTGTTTACCTACATTCATGGTAATTCATGCTCACGTAAGGAACGTTCACGAATACCGTGTGAGAGGATTTAATAGGCCACGATCTTTGGGTCGTGGTTGTTGGAATGATCTCTGAAGTCACTGCTTGTTGCGTATTTCACAGGTTGTTTGTTTGACTGATATTGCAAGGTGACACCATTGGTTCATTGGTGTGGGCACTTTGCTCATTCATCTCGCCATCATACTTGCCTTTCCTATGCCACTAATGAACCCAAACAATTGTATCTAAGCAGGTAGAGTGAGGGCTAGGGCGTGATGCCTTCACTTCTTTTGGGATATGATCCTAGATGGACCTTTTGAATCTAGAACTTAATTTAGAACCTATTACTTTTATTTACCTTTAATCATGTAAAATTATTGTTATAAGACTTTCTTTGTAATATAAAGATAGATTTTTTATTTCTAAAATCGCTTCCGCAGAATCTGTATTGCTCATTACCACATAAGTAATCCTGCCAATTGGATTCTTAGTAACACGCCCAAGTCTCACCTAGTACTTGTGACAAAAAGGTGATCACGGTTTGTGGAAAAGACGGAGGGTTAGGCTTACGACACGATTATTTGCTTAGTTCGGCAGGGGTAAACCTGAATACTGGGCACATGTACGTTCTCTGTAACCATAATGAATTCTGGCCATATGTGGACATCCACACAGCTGAGATTATGTCACCAACTAGCACATTTGATAGCAAGCGGGTCCTCGACCATCACACGAGGGGATACGCATCTTGGTTAAGGGACTTTGTTCGGAGCAGGAACCACACCAAAAAAAAGTAAAGTGGTTGTCTCGACGGCCATTAACCGTTGTCACCTCCTTCGATGGTTTTGACATTAGTAGATATACTTTTGGAACTAAGAAGCGGGACGCTAAAGAGTATTTTAGAGTACCGGAGTGTCACAAATATTTGAGGCGCTACATGTACCAAACAAGAATGACCCTAATGGTGGATACACTTGAACGAGTTAATTTGGAACTACTACAGACATATCAGAGTTGAATTATGTGACGTTGAAAGTTTATATTTTCAAGTGTGATTGGGTGATTAGGTGAATGAGACAACTAAAGCTAGGTTGAAACCCATATGCCTTAGTTTGGTGGGTTGTATGAGATGGGGATTTTGCATATACCCATTCATAATTGCTAAACAGGCGCATCAGGTATTTTACATGATAGATCCTACAGACAAGAAATGGGAGATTGTGGTGGAGGGAAAGCAAAACTTTGTGGATGATGAATCCATAAAACATTTCATTGTGGGTAACAAACATGTTCTGCTCCAATATATCAGTGGTGATTATCAATTACCCAAGGGCGATTCAAGTTAGAAATAATTCTTACAACAGGTGATCACCAGAAAGGCCTTCGGTTGGATTCTCATGGAAATCCTTTTAAAATGAGGTGGAAACGAAAGATCAAGAGGGATCATCCACGGAAAACTTAGGTTGGACAACATGCATTATGGTTCTACCAACATTTATCAATATTAATGTTATCTATTTTCTAGACTATAAAATGTTCAACCCCAATCTAAATAGCTAGTCCACTAAAATTTCTCCCTGTTTCCATTTTATTTTTTGATATTAGAACATGAAATAGATATCATATCTCAAGAATTTCCGAGATCAGGAACTTTCCCAGATAACATTCTGGTAGCAGAACCAACTCCACGTGTGCGGGGATGAAAATTAAAAGAATCATGATCTTTGATACGACACGCTTGTGCCAGTTCCGATTAACGCGTTGATCCCAGAAATAAGAAGTATGTGTACCCTCATAATAATATACAGCCATTTAGATACTAGAACACCCAATGGTATCATTAGAAGGCATAAGAAACACATTTCAATTTTGGAATTTATATTGGCTTATCAATAGGTCATAAGATTCTTCGTCAGCTATATTGCATTCAAGTCTTTTCATTTACAAATGCAAATTGGCTAATTAATTGTTGACCGGTTTAGATTTCAAAAATTGGAAGCATATACACCGCATTAGAAACTAGTAAGTAAGTTGTGTGGCGGTTTAACCACCTTCTGCTAGTTCTTATCCCCCGAGAACAAAAAAGAGTGATTTTTAATATTGGAATATAAACCATCAAATTAAAAACTTGTCAATTGTGTGGCAATCGAACCACCTTGTATTAGTTCTTATCCCCTCGGCTACATATAGAGTGAATAAAAATATACAGATAATATATTTCACACCTAGCTTCTCCCAAAACTCTCCTTCTTCAGTTACAGATCAAACCTCAGTGGCCTTACTATATTAATCATTCTTACAAATCCTAGTAAATATCAGCGCAATATACACAATTCTAACTATTTTACTTTTAAGAATTTCATATCTGGTGTTGGGTTCTTCATTCATTACAAGATAGGGTATCAAGTATGACACAATTTCTTCTTCAAAATACATCAACACCTATGACACCATTCTCAAGGTACACAACCATTGCTAGAACATAGTCGGAGATGGGATCTACTACATTGGGTTGTCCTTGTATATCATAATGTAATGGAGATAGCTAGGATGAAAAATTATATTAAAGGGGATGTGATTTGTTTATATTATATGACTTGTTGTTTCTGAATCCAAATACAACTGGTGTTTTTAGGTGAGCTTGATATGGGGTTGTTGTAATAATGTTAAATCCCTCATTTTTGTGCTCTTGTTGGAAGATAACACACCAGACAAAGCTATCAATAGTATTTGGCTGGGGGATGTATGTATGCACCACTGTTCGATAGCATTGGCCGATGTGTCCTCTTCCTTCTACGAATAAAAAATGAAAGATCAAACATTATTACCAGAATCTCATATCAAGCTCTCCTAACAACACCTTTTGTAGAAGCATTGGCTGGAGGACATGTGTTGTTACCGTTGCTCGATAGCATTGGCCGATGAGCCCTACTCCTCCTGAAATGCAAGGTAATGCAAGGTACTTATTTATACTAATATTCGTCTTACTTTGGGTTAAACACTATATGCCAACGTGTAACCTCTCTATAATATCATTTCAGGAGCTAATACGTTAACATTTTTATGGAAAGGTAATACAGAGAAGTGGTGAGAACACACGTCCTCCAGCTAATGCTTCTACAACAGTTGTACATATAGTGTGTACATGAGCTAGAACATGAATGGGCTTCATTAAAGGAACACAATTTAGAGGTAATAATAAGGCACTTATTTGTAATAGTTTTTGTCGTAATTTTGTTCAAAAATTATAGGTGATGTACTTATGTTCTATTCATTTTTTTTAACAAACTATTGACATTGTGCCACCGCTTTGGTTTTAAACCTTATCCATTGACAAAACAACATCATACACACCTGAGGAATTGAATTCAGTGAGGGGCATCTCAACTCGCAACATTATTAAATTCCATACCCACATCATATTCATAGATATCCTCTAACCGGGTAGGTGACATTATGTGTGTTTCGAAGACCCATAGTAGTTCTACTGCATTTTCATTAAGGTTTAGGGATGCCGTAGTTATCTAGTAGAATGGTAGAACTGCATATAGAAATAGTTATCGTACAATTTTTGTGCTTTTGTAGGAAACTAGGGGTGTTCGTTGGTCCAAGATCGGACCAGAACCGGAATCATAAAAAAACTTAGATTAAGGACTAGATTGGTTAGTGATTATTTAGGATCGAAACCGGGCAAGAATTATTCCGGTTTTGGAGTAGTACACACCTGATTTCAATAAAATTTATTCTTTTACAAATAAAATTTGGTGGTTGAAAATTTTAAATTAAATTTTTTTCCTTAAAATAAAGTAAAGTAGAAGTTATTAGAAAAAATTTATCTCTAAATATGGAAAAATGCTAGCACATCGTATATAAATCTAAACTAGTATATAAACTTAAATTATAAATACATAAAAAATATATATATACATCGGAGTAAGTTACCTATCCATCCGGTCTGGACTGAAAAAATCCGGTCTTGGACCGAACCAGATCGGAACCCAAAATCCTAAAAATGATTAGACTGAAGACCGAACCGGAATGCTGTATATTCGGTTCCCGTCTTAATATTCCAATCCAGTTCGGTCCATTTTACCAGTCAGCACCGGTTCATGAACACCCCTTCATGAAACTACTTGTATTGTTGTATGATGCTTAATAATTTAATAAAGAGTATATAAGGAAAAATATTTTCCAACTAAAACCACAATTTCATACGACAATTCCTCTGTCGGATGTTAGTTTGCAAATAATGTTGATTCCTATTTCAAAATTGGAACTACGTTCTTAGTGCCATATTACTTAATGTCAACTATTCCGAATTGACAACCAAAATATGAATAAGCCAATAAAAGTATTTCTCATTCAATTCCTGATATAGACAAATTCGACTGTATTCTGACTTTAGTTCCGGTGTCGGAAAATGTTCATTACCTGTCACTCAGATTACGGTATCGACATTATTCCGGATACAATTCTGATATCGAAAAAAACTAGATGACCTTATTAGCTTGCCCATTAATGGAGCATAATTCTTATTTTGGAATTATAGATTGAGCATCATGGTCTGCAACTCTTCAGATCTCGGAAAGGAAACGGCGGTTAATAGATAACAACCAACATTGGTTTGAAACATTGTGGATAGTTATTTCCGAATCGGTTTAATTCCGACGCCCAATGATGAGCATGATGCGCGGCGGTGCTAGAGACGATAGACAAATATAACTGTCCAAACACTAATTTTACTACCGCAAACAACCCCTTCCCGCACCAGTATTTTATATAGAAGGTATAGGTGTATGAACATCATTTCAAAATCACAAACAAATGAAATAAGTACAAAAATTAGCTAAGACATGTCTGGAATTGAAGATGGACTTCTATTAGTTTGAAAAACTTGTTACATATGCATTTAATTAGTATAATTATAAAATTTATAATAAGAATCGAATGTATAAATTTACAAAGAAGAAAATAAAATAAAATAATGGAATTGAATTGAATCTAACATATCATGAAATGACAACTAATTTATTATCACGAATCATAAAAGGACATGAAAAATAAATCTAGATCACCGTTATAACAAAAAAAAACCTTACATGATAGCCATATCAAAAATTTTAAGAGAATAATACATAAGCTAAAAATTCAATTATTGAGCAGTTCTAAGGCTGGGATAGTCGATGAAACAATCATATGATCATGCAAAATTCATTCCACGAACAACTTTCACCCGTATGCAAAGATCTTTGTCTGCACTCTTCACGATTTCACAAATGCAAAAATCATCTTCCTTTATGAGGTTTACGTGACAAAGATGCTTCCAACCCCCAATATAGAGGCGACGACCATCGGCCCATGAACTTTGCTCTGCCTCCCACTCCCTCCCAGCAGAGTCACGAAGTACAATAACATTGGGAAGATTAAGTTTATAGGCTTTAATAGTTTTTGCTGGAATAAACTGGACAATATTAATTTCTTATCAGTATTGATTCTCAAATATAATAATTTCATTAGATAATATAAAATAACTAATCAATGAACAAAATTTGAACTTGAAAGGTTCCCGCTCAATGTATGGTAATAATTTTAATTCTAACTAATTAAAAATGTAAATAGAAAAGTCAATGTTGACAGATTACATACCAATTCATCTTGCCTCTTCTTTCTTAGTTGCGTAACAAAATATGGATTCTTTGGCAGCCGAGCTCTTCCAGAGTTGAAAAGATCCATACCAAAAGGATCAACTGATTTTTTCCTCTTTCTTAGATGATGTTTACCCTCTTTTGCAATTTTCTCCTTCTTATCTGAACACAATATTCGTTATATTTTTAAAATATTATATATGAAAATAGGAGTCTTGATCTGTTTTATTTGATCCCATGACAAGTTCAAAATTTCTCATTATATAACTGGTGCATATATATATATATATATATATATATATATAATTTACACACATAATCAATTACAACCAATTAAGACATTTTGACAAAAAGAATAAAATCTTTTCTGGTGTCATCTAAAGGGACATATTGTTAACGGTTTTTCTTATAAAATCAAACCACGATAAATATTGTGAATTTTTCAATACCCCTCGTTTAAAAAATAATAATGACATAAATTTGGATACAAATGCATTCGCTGGTCATACTAGATATTTGCCGCTTTCCAAGAACAAAAAAAGATATAATTAGCACTTACAACATAGAACCCACCACATGTCAAACGAAAGGTCCAATATGACACACACACAAGAAGTTAATTTGCATAAAAATTAGGAGAAATGAAGATGGAATATTAACACAAAACATGCGCATTCAGTTTTATTCATGCGATATAGCGAATTTAAATTTTCACATCATTGAAAATAAGATTCCCTTATTTATATTAAATCTACAAGAGTGACACAAAACAATAGATTTAATAGTGACACATAATTCAATACATATCTTCTATGAAATTGAAAAAATCACAGTAAGCATTTAATTTTTAAAATGATGAAACAAAAATATGTTGTACAAACTTACCCGCTGAATCTCTGGTTCGCTTGAGGGACTTGGAATGACGTGAAGAATGGTGTTTGTTCGAGTTGTTAATTTCCACACCATCTTCATATTTATCATAAGAATCTTCATCCTTCACTTCATGGATGAGTTTTCCAGCTCCCTTCTTGTCGCAAGAGTCTAATCCTAGTAAACTCACGTAAAATACATGACCCCCGTCATATCGAAATAAAAGAATATCTCCAGCCTCCATAAAGTTTTGTTTGACGAATTTTGACCAACCATCGACAAAAAATATTTGACTTTCAATCTCTATGACCTTCACATTCCAAATGTTACCGTATCGATCATTGAGCAACACCTCATTCGGTAATTTTCCATTCACATACCTTGTAAAGGCATAAGGAAGCATCTGCCATCAAGAAAATTAATAATCACATTTTGACCAATGCAGGTTTTATATACTCTTTTAAAAATTTATAATTAGTAATATTTTATCTTTTATATAGATTAAATTTATTAAAAATAATAGTCTGAAAAATAATTATAGGAAAAAAATGAGATTAGCTATTAAAAAAAAGAGCCCCCTTTGAAAAAATGATTCCTTGTAATCGTGTTTGAAATATAGCTCTCTTAAGAAAAAATATTTTGATTTGACAGTGAACCTTAAGAACAAAAACAAAAATGAAATCAACAACTAATATATTCAGTTCCTTTCTCCGCGTGTGAAGATTTAAAGAAATGAGGATTAAGTAGTCGCCCTATATATCCTTAAGTAGAGATTTTGGGGACTTGTTTACTATAAAAATTCAAGGGATTATAAGCTTAATTTTTCAAAAATTAAATCATGAAGTTTCACTCATACCAGAAATCACCATGGCACACATTTTGAATAAGTTATCAAAGAAGGAGTAGTGAACGTACCAGAATTTCACGATTAGTTTGAGGAATGTACGACACCTTACAAGTTGGGGAAAAGTTTTTTCTGGCCTTGCTTCCCCAAGAGTCTGAATCAAAGTCCCTTCTGCTCATATTATTATTGAATTTAAAGAAAATTTAACCCAAATTAGTGATTACATGAGCCATATATATAGCTCTTCAAAACATTTCTTAAAATCTAAAAAAAAAATTTATTCTAGACTAAAAATTAAATTAAATTAATGATTCATTCATCAAACATATCGAAAACTTTTATGGTAGAAAAAATATGGTAATAGAATCAGTGCTAATGATGACTAATTTGACTAAGTTAAACGTTATGAGTGGAGTATTTATGAAAGGGTATCCAATTTTAATTGGTGATAACTACTTTTTCTTCTTTAAAGTTAAATTATTATTTGGCTGAGTTTCATTAACACCTTAAACTAAGTTCTAATGAGTAAACCACATCATCGATGAGATCAATGTAGTAGTTACAATTTCTCATTTACAAATTAGATATATAATGCAAGATTTTTTTTTGTAATGCCTATGGTATGAAAACATTTTATAAAGCTTTTTATATCCAATTACAATCTGATTAATAAATTGTATTGTCTCTCTAGCATAAAATATTTCTTTATTTTTTTTAATAATTAAAATACAGTGCAAAAAATACCCAATACTATATGTATGCTTTTAAAAGTAAAAAATAAAAGTATTTCACAAGTATAAATGGGGTTAAATATTGATATTAGGGTCAAATTTCTAGAGTCAAAAGTGAAATCTGTTTATTGATTCAATAAAGCGTATCAAAAACATTCATTGTAGGAAAACGATAACAAGGGAATAAATACTAATAATGACTAGTTGGACTATGTTCAAGTTTACAGGCAGAGTATTTTAGTAAGGGTCCTCAAATTTGAATCGATCATAGTTACTTAGTTTCTTTAAAGTTAAAATCCTATTTTGTGGAGTTTTATTAAAAACTCAAAAAAAAATGTCTCAATGGGTTAATAACATCATTAATGTGATCGATGTGATAATTACAATTTCTCTTTCGCAGGTTCAAGGAAATTTCATAAATAAAATTCAAGTTTTTATTTAGTTATGCATACTATTGTTTAAAAACTATTTATAAAGCTTTACATATACAATTTCTTTGTAACTATTAAAGTTTACTTTCTATCTAAAAATTAAAAAATTACTTTAAAAAATGTTCACATTTATACATTAAATGAATTAAATATCCAAAACTATATCTATGTTTTCTAAAAGTTAAAAAAATAAATTTACAAGTATAAATGGAAGTTAAAGATTGAAATTATAGTCAAATTTTTGGAGTCAAAAGAGAAACCTACTGCTTCATTTATTAGAATGTATCAAAAAAGTTATGTAGAATAAAAGATGATAAGAAAATAAATGTTAATAATGACTAGTTGGACTAAATTCAACGTTACAAGTTGAGTGTTCTCGGAAGGATCATCAAATTTGAATCGTTTATAATATTGTATTAATATTAAATAATTATTCGGTGGATATTCGTTGAAATTTCAAACCACATCTCAATACATCATTTATGTGATCAACGTGATAAATTTTCTCCTTTGCAGTTACAGGGATATTACATGAATACATTTCAATATTTTCTTTAGTTATTCCTATTATGGTATAAAAACTATTTGTAAATGTAAGATTAAAAAAATTGCATTTGAAAATGTTTTCATATACAAAAAATAAAAGGTATTAAATTTCAAGTGCTATATTTATGTTATCTAATAGTCACTAATGGAAAACATGTACATATGCCCCAGTATGTCACTGTTGGGAGAGAAATACCGGTGCAACAAATTTCTAGGCAACAGTAATCTGGAAAATGAACCAAAATACCGGTGCCTATGAATAAATTCAGCACTAGACACCGAAAAACGACCGAGGAGGGAGCCAAAGATGAGTGGCACAAGGAAGGGTGGTGATCAACAATCGGAAAAGAGAGAGAGGTGATCGAAAAAGATAGAGAGGCGGCTAAAATAAGTATAGGGTTTCAAAAATATTGGATGCAAGAATCTTAGGGTTTAGATAAACTTGTCTGATACAATGATAAAATGTAAAATCCACAATTATTCGACATGTGTGTAATGATATTTATATGCGAGTAAAAAGGGGTATCACAATCATACAAAGAATACAATATTACAATCACAGCAGGAAAGGAATCAATTTTCTTACTCCCTCCGTCCCACCTCAAAGTTCATAGAATTTTTTACGATTATCAAGAAACATGTTTGACCATTAATATGTTTAATTACGTATAATAACGACAAATAAAAAGGTTGATGTTTAGAAACTACTAGTTACAATGAATCTAACCATATCATATAAGATACTATTGTTATTTATGTATCTATTCAAATATGTGGCAAAAATTAAGCAGTGAACAGTAACATAAATTGAAATGTGAAGTTTGATTTGGGACAAAGGGAGTATCCATTTTCTATTATTTTAGAACCAAAGTTTTCACTCTCGTTTTACAGTGACCTGTAATTTTCTCCAATGTTTTAGAGAAATTATATGGAAAATAATCCTTTTAATTGTCCATTATATTCATGTAGCTTGATTGTTAGCACTCATATATCCATTAACATATTTTTTCTAAAGTTCCAACTATTAAAATGTCCACTTATGAAAGCATATGATCTTATGGTGTCATTCTTCAAGGGTCGTTTGGTTGAAATTAATCAATAAAGGGATAGAGGATTTAACCTTATGTTTATGTTAGTTTATGTTTGGTTGGTGAGTTTTGATGATTCCATTTAAACATATTTCTTTTTAGAGTTCCCTTATTTTATAAGTTGATAGCCTACCCCCCTCTCCCCGGTCCCCTCCAAAAACATGGAATCCCTCATTTGATGTTTCAACCTCACTCCCATCTTCCAAAATGACATTCATTGCATTGATCACTGTAAAGAATATTGAGAATAATTGTGGCTTAATCAATTGGTAGTTGTAACACTCTTTATATGAATTGTATTTACATGGCATTTTCCCTAATACACCCCCCTCAATATTTATTGGGTGAAATAACAAATAGATTGGAATGATGTTTACAAATAACTCACTAGAAAGACTTTAAGTAAAAATATCACCAACCTTTAGTCGTGTAGGAACATGTCTAACATGAAAACCTCCATGTAAAACCATTTCAAGAACAAAGTGGTAGTCTACATCAATATGCTTGCTACGATCATGATGAATCAGATTGGCAGCAAAATGCATTATAGAAACATTATTATAGTAGAGAGTGACGAGATAACGGAGAAATTATCCCAAATTTGCAAGAACCTGACGAAACCAAATTGTATCAACCACGGTGTATGCAACACCCTATATTCAGTTTCAGTTGAGGATTTTGACACAGTTGGTTGCTTCATATTCTTCCCAAGAAAAACAACATAGCCAATGGTAGAACAAGCCGTCTGGACAACTAGCCCAACCAGCATCCGAATATGCTACCACGAACGCAAGAGAGCTCGTCGAGTGGTGAAAAAGACCAAACTCCAAGGTACCCTGCAAATACCTGAGAATTCTCTTCACATCATGAAGGTGAGTAGTGCGAGCACCATGCATAAAATGATAAACTATATTAACAACATAAAAAATATCCTGACGAGTCGTAGTTAAATGTTGCAAAGCACCAACCATACTAGGATGTTCTGTGGGATCAGCTAAAAGGTCCACATCAACAAAGGATAGCATAACTCTAGAAACAATGGGTTTGGGTATAGATTAATAGTATGAAGATGAAATTTCTTAAATAACTCTGGCACATATTTTTGTTCGGACAAAAACAGAACAAAAGGAGTATGTGGCACCCGAAGTCCTAGAAAATAATGGAGATCCTCTGGATCCTTCATATCAAACTGAGACGAAAGCGTACAAAAAAATTGAACTAGAATGGAAATACAACATGTATTTAAAAACAAATGTAGAGATGTTACAAGTGTTGCAGTTAAAACCAATAGATAATATAAATTTCTGAAACGAGAAAACGAGGCTCGCAGAGCCTGTTTCAAACTATAAATGGACTTATGTAAACGAGAGATGTAATTTGGTTTTGAGGGATGCACGAAACCCTTAGGTTGACGCATATAAACTTCCTTGGTTAAAAACCATGCAAAAAGACAATTTTAACATATAATTGACGAATAATCCAATTAAGAGAGACAATAATGGTAAGAACAAAACGCACAATAGTATGTTTCACAGCAAGACTAAATGTTTCAAAGTAATCAATACCTACAGTAATTTCCATCTATTAGGGTAAATGCTATAATATACTTTTCTTGTATTTACATGGAAAAGTCTATTCTATCCTTTTATCCAAATAATCACAATAAACAAAACAAGTTTGCAATTAAAAATCATTCTTTCCTTTCTTGTGATTTTCGTGATTCTTTTCTCTTTCCTCTACTTCAACCAAATGGCTCTCCTAAAGAAGTATAGGTAACAAAAAATTTCCACCTTTTTCAAAAATATACTCACAATAAGGCCTAATTTTTCCATATCATTTAGGGTTAATTATGCAGTTTTTCATTACATTGAATGTAAAAGGAAATTCATAACTTCTTAGTTGACAAAGGCCTTTAGATATACTCTTCTAATTAGATCTTTGGTGACAATCCCAAAATATTTAAAGCAATCTCATCTTCTTCTTTTTCATCGGAAATTGAAGATTTTATTAATACATAGAAATCAAAATACATTTAGGAAGGTCGTGAGCCTGTTTGACCAACAGTCTATTGACCTTCTTAACAGAAACAAAAGTGAAAGTACTCATAAGTGCTCTTATATCTGAGATCTCAGTACTGGCGTCTGGAGAGATTGAGATTTTCCCCTGAATCATCTAGACTTCTAGGATCGAATATGTCCATAAGTATATGTTGTCCAGCTGAAGCCTCTTTAGGATTTCTATGCAATCAATAATTGCCATTAGCTCAGCCTGCAGAGAAGAGAAGGATGCTCGTATCCTATAGGTAGGAGTGAAATCCTCAACACCACTAGATTGTGGAGTAATTCTTGTTAGTAGAGCCCAAGCCCTACTGCCACCATTTTCTGTTTATGGAAAGCTGCATCAATGACGACCACTCTAGCCGGCGAATTTGGCGATGGAACTCAGTGGCTCTAGTATTGACTCCTAACCAGTTGAATAGTTCTCATCGTATCTTGAATTCCATCATTATAGTTTATGAAATTGTATACTATTGCCATCCTCTGTACTTTTTCCCAAATTTGAATAGGATTTGTTTGTGGCACATGAATCTAACTATTCCACACCACTTCATTCTTGTATATCCAGATTTCTAAAAAGACACAAAAGGAGAATCCAATGTCCTCATCTCTTGGAGCTGACATTATCCATTCACTCAACCAAAATGATAAAGAAACTGTCTGGCTAAAGTTGAAACCGAAGTTGCTGCAGTGCCAAGCTCTGGAACTAATGTCCCATATTCTTGATTTCGAAGAATTTACATAGTCCTTGAGATATAAGAGTATCATGTTGTGAATAAATATGTAATGCTTGTTAGGATAAAGAAACAACATTTGTTGAAAAGGAATTTTGTTGCCGTTATTTAATGATTTGGAGGAAGATTAAACTGTTCCCTCCATTATTCATATGATTTTTTTAAAAGAAAAGAAAAACTAAAAACACCACCCCCTTCTTTTTTTTCTCTTCTCTTCGTGAATGTGAAACATAGTACTTACTCAAAATTGCAATGGTAGCTACTCCAACAAGAACAAAACCAACCTAACCCTTAGAGCATAACCCTAATCATGAGGAAACCACCTAGCAATCATTACATAACCAACCAAATGATATCTAGAAAAGGAAAGAGCATAAAGCACATTTGCAAAAATCACTTGCACATTCCGATTAACTAAAAGGGAAAGTTTTCTTTCTCATTTGCAAAGGCAGCATAGCTCCCAAGTCATACAAAAGTTGACTTACCTCACAGAGACTTTTGACTCGGAGGCAAAACTACCTGTTACAGTTGATTTTTATCATCTCACTGCTACCGATGCCTATGTCTACATGGAGCTAAGATTTACATAGGCTCAACTTTGAAAGCGATAAAACACAACAGACTACTGAGTTTTCTGCATAGCAACCTCAAGTCAAGATGCCAGTAGAAGCCACAGGGTCATAGTAAAAGTAAAGGACAGGACAAGCTACAACTATATTGCTTAAGTTTCCAGCACATCTAGGAACGAAGGAACGAACTAGAGGTACCGCTATGAGCCTTGTTAGGATAGATAAGCAGCTCTAAGGCTTGGTCTTGAACTTCCTCTGGGCCTTCAAGTCGACCACGACAACAGTAATGTTGTCCTTGCTTCCCTTCTGGCTTGCACGGTTGACAAGGCACTCCGCTGCTGCCTGAGCTGCAGGATCAATGCCCTCACCTCTTCCCATAACTGGTGTGCCAGCATTCTTTTTGTGCCACATAAGTATCCTCTTCCGGGCAATGTCACAGACTTCCTCATTAGTCATAACGTCCCACAGCCCATCACTTGCCAAAACTAGGACCTCATCATCCTTGGTTCGAGGAATAAACATCACTTCCGGATCTGGTATTATCCAGGGCTTCAAGTACTTATCCCCTGTAAATGAGAATTCTGTCAGGCTCATTCAACATTGGATTACAAATTGTTGACATTTAAACTAGATAATACCCCATATAGACAGCGGTTACAGAAGAAAGCAGGTACACTCATGCCATGTGATTCGTAGGCTTCAAAGAACAATTGTTCAGTTATCTTCATGCTTGACAAAAGTATAAAGATGATAGAGTAGTAAGGGCCATCCATGACAAAGAACACCATTAGGGTTAGTATGGCCAAGCTGTTGAATGCATGCATGCATTTACGTACAACTGTGAGACTTCTCCTAGGACACCCCTATATTATCCGAGTTTGATACTTATGAGAAGAATCAATTTATAGTCTAGGGCACCCCTACCACCCACAGCCACACATCCAAGAAAGAAAGAACCCCTTCCATCACTTCCAAACCCCACGTGTTAATTCTTCACTCCTCCAATTTAACCCAGACATCATTAAAACCCGGAGACTTGACAGATTATGCATAAACGTAAGATCTATCATCCATGTCAACTGTTAGGCAGCTTGATTTGCATCCCTAAACCCAACTAATGAACTAAATTTGGTATACATAGGTTTTCATGTGTTACAACATAGTAACTAAAGGAAATATAGGATTAAAAGTAATCACTTAACCAACCAGGAAACTACTAAATGCCAGGCCAGTGTAAAATTTTAAATCAAAGCTTGCAATATGCATATAATTTCCCCTAGTTTCATGTGTATCATAAGATGTAGCAACACCAAAATGAGAAGTTCGTAACTGAAAAGCAGTTGATACCTGTCAATAATGTTTGAAAAATTATTGCAAGACAAAGCTCCAATAATCCCCCTATTTAAATACCATACAAACTAAAAGGAATTGAAGACGCCAGGGCAAAATTTACATACCAAGAGATCTGGACATTGCAAGGACACCAAATACACGATGTCCATTCCACTGTATCACCTTGCCTCCAGCAGCTTCAATCCTTCTGTATTCATCATCTCGGTTTGGCTAAGAAAGACCAGAGATATCAGCCCATAATGGTCAATAATGATAAAATATTTGCTGAAAAAAACATTTAATTTCCTTACCTTATGATCAACAGATAATGGCATAGGTTCCTTCCCACGATAAAGGACTGCCCTTGAATCACCACAATTTGCCACTATGATGTGAGATGAACAAACAAGGGCAACGACAGCAGTAGACCCTACGGTTTCGGGAGCCATAGGACCATCTTTACCTCCAACCTCAGCATCAACCTTGAGAAAGCAGTTGGTAAATGCTCTTTTCCATAGCTCTTGGCAATTCTTCTGACCTTCGTCATGACTTCCAAACATATTAGCTTCTAGTTCCTCCATCAAAACACTGTGAAGTCGATCCTGGCAGTAATTTGCTACCTGCAAATAAGACATAGTATTGTAACAACTGGTAAAAGGGAGGCACTATTCAAAACATGCATACAAATACATCCCATGCTCAGACGAGGGGTGGGAAGAGATACCTGAAAGCCACCATGGCCATCATAGACTCCAAAGAAATGAGCAGTCAGGTGGCTGAGACATTTGCTTGCTACTTCAGGGATTTGATCTCCAATGAGCATCGGAAGAGGAACTTTCATGAACCTAGGTACAGTTGTAAAAGCATCTTCCATTTCTGGGCGCCTGCCAATAACAGAATGAGCTCCCCAGAGGGGAACACAGTCTATCTCAAAAACACTGCGGCCAGCACCCGAAACCTTCATGGAGGGAAGTCGAACAAGAGTAGATGATTTTACACCAGAACCTTCAACAGTCACTTCCTCAATGGCTTCCTCAATGGCAAGAGTAACAGCCTGAGAAACATTGACAATCTCATCAACATTTGACTGTGCCAAAACTTTGGCCTTAGCATCAAGTATAACATTGCTTAGAGTCTTGCCAACTTCAATAAAATTGGCAGTCCCCATCTCTGAAGTTGCATCACAAGCCATAAAACCGTCAGCACATATACTGCTAGAATCACTCACCACAGACAGAGAGCAACCACCCTCCAAGGACAGGGAATCATCTTCCTCGCCCTCCCGGACAATGGAATCACTGGCAATCCCATTGGTTAAGGCCTCAGAAGTCAAATCAACATGGGAAGGTTCTCCACTTCTGTTCCCTCCAGGAACAGAAGATACGAGACTCACTTCACTTTCGATCTTACCAAGATTGACATCCACCATAGTTTCAGTATCAGTTCCTGAACCAAAGCTCGTTTTGTCATCCATCAACCTTAAACCGATGGCACCAACAGAACTTCCTATCGTTAGACTTCCAAAGAAATAATCACCTAACCTAGATGGAATTGCTGCTACCGTAGAAACCTCTTCCATCAAGATTCCAATTTAAATAGCAGTAAACTGTCATTGATAAACTAGCACATCACCTACCTCTTCTACCAAATACAAAGTAGAGCAGCCAACAATCAGGGTAGACAAACTTGAAACGAAAAATGTTGCTATATCTGGTTAGACCAAAAAAACAAAGCTGAGCATCAACAAACTTCAATGGAGAAACATGTACACACACATATATATACAGGTTGGACAAGAAAAAAATGTTTGGACCTTATCTCGGCGCTTCTCAGTCGCTTTCGGCCATCCCAAACAGTGAGAGTTAGGTAGGTCCTGAAATTCCAGCCAATCACTCTGGACAAGGGAAACACACAAGAATGAATACATAAAGTACAATCAAATTAAAAGCACAGCCCTTTGTCACCAAACACAGGAAAGGAAGGGTAAAAGGGGTCCAAGTTCACAGGGAAACCCTGAAAAGAGAGCACCCCTTTTCAGCATAACAGCCATTGAGTACCCTGGATCTGAGGAAACCCTTAACAGGCAAGAGCCTCTCTCTCTAGCTATCTCTCTCAAAAAATCAAAACATTAAAACAAAACACTCATTTTCCATCCCCACTCTCCCTTTCAATCAATTATGAGGACCCTTTTGGGTGCAGTAAAGAGAGGGTCTAAAAGGAGCAGAAATGGAAGAGAAGCAAGAATGGAACTCACAGTGAGGGTGGTTATGGAGAGGAAAGGGAGTGCATTTGCAAGTGATGAAAAAGAAGGGGTCCGGGCACATGTATTTATACAAAAAAACTAGGAACTCTCATCCCAAGACTTGATTCTAGGTGGAAACGCATATCTCTTGATGGAGTGAAGTCACAGAGACACAGGGGTGATGAAAAGCATGAAGGAGGCACCAGAAAAAAACAAGAAAAAAAGGAGGGGGGTGGCCTCTATCTGCCTTACTAATTTAGTAAACTCAACTGATCACCGTCATGGACTCCCCCTGCTTTCCTGCACCTCCATTTTCTTTTCGAAAATTCCGTTTTCTTTCCAATTCAAGAAAGATTTAACATTTACCCTCCTTTTTTTTAAGGATCTGGGCTCTCTTTTTTTCCTTTTCTGAGAATTCCTGAAAGGGTAAAAATGCGTCCTAGGTGAAAATTAGATTGTCTGTGTGAGAAAGGGGAAAGGCAGAGGACGCATGTCAAATCGGGAAGATGAGGGTAATAACTGATGTAAATTTAAGCATCTCCACCCATTCTTTTGCGTGCTCCATCCAAGATGACGCACCAAACCGCCGATTCTTACTGTTTTTCCTTCTTTTAATTTTCACTCCGTTTGGTAATCGGCGGTGGTCGGTTGGGGTGTGACTGTTTCGGTTTAACCAGCTGGTTATTATTAATTGCTACTAAAATTAATCATATCAAAACTTATTTCATTTTTTTTTATAACTATTTGTCATTAATATTGTCTATTTTACAATTATAATTTTTAATATTGTTTATTAGCTTATTTCAAATATTTTGATATTGATATCATTATTATAAATATCAATTGTACAGTTAACTTCATGCAAACTGTTAAAATATGAATTAATGTTCACTTTTATTTCTTAGCTACATACTTGTAACGTCAGCTACGCTAAATTAAAGTTAAATTAAAAGGGTGTAAACAGCTAGTTTCATTTCTCAAAGAGAGCAAAAGTCCCATTGATTTATACTTTTCACATTGAAGTGGCTACTCATGCCAATCTATGTTTAGAATTCACTGTTTATATCAAATTTTACAGTAATAAATAAATTTAAATTATAAGATAAAAGATTATGTTTGATGAATATTCTGAAACATACGTCAAATAGTAAGTTTATTTTATTTTATTGCCAATATATGGTACTTTCTCTTTTTTTTTACCATCTTCATTTTGTTATCAAAGGATAATACTACTTTCATTTATCTTAAGATAGAGTGAACTTTAATATTTACTCATAAATTCTATGGGTGTCATTGTGGTCGGTTTTCGGTTGGCAGATTGATGAGTCAACGAATCTCAATCTTTATTTGATCATTTAATTGTATAGATCATTTTAATTTTTCTTTTTAACTAGCAGACACGTTTAATCTTAAATTCCTTAATCTTTACCTATAGATTTTTAAATCTAAAGGAATGTGTCCGCAAGTTGACAATTTTAAGTTATAGGCCACTCATGCAATAACTCCTAAGCACAATCCAATTCAACTAAATAAGATAAAGTTTCAAGTAGGATTGTAATGGAGCGACTGAGAAATAAAGTGTAATTATTAAAAATAAGAATAGATTTAATTTTTTAAAAAAATTATCCAAACTTCTTACTACATGAACTTTTTCAGAATTGTTGAAACTTTATGTGAAGTCAATTTTAAAAAATTTAAACAGTGTTGCCCATGACTTGAGTTTTAAAAATCGGGTGGTGGATTTGTGAGATTAAAACTTGGGTTTCTCAAAGTATAAACTCGCGCTATAACCATAAGACAACCATTGTATGCTTGTTTCTTCCTAATTAATAAATTACTTTTATTATTTTTCCTAATCATTTTTGACAAAATATTATTTTTCCTATAGTGCAATGTCACTATTAAATATAAAATTTCACACTTTCATAATTTGTTTAGCATAAAATTTGATTTTTTTTTAAACCTCATTTTAGCATTAAAAACTTACTAGTCATGATTTTGATATCATGGGTTTAAAAACTTACTGCAATGTCTATATTTAGTGATTTGAAGATATTTCAAAAATATTTAGGAAAATTTTGAAATATATTTTATTTTGATTAAAATTTATGTTTTAAAAATAATTTCTAAAGTTAAAATATCTTATATGTAACGTTTCAGTTCACGTCTTAAGACATTATTTTTAGTTCCTTTAATAAAAATATTTATTTTCCATCCAGACAATAATAGTTTTAAGATCATATTTCAAGTAATATTTTAGTTCTTAATTTTTAATGCTTAAATAACTATTTTAAAGTACTAGTGGAATACCATCGTTTGTTGTGCATTATCATTAATTAAAATATTACAATTAAATTATATTTAAATTTTAAATTTAGTTGGAAACCGTTAAATATTGAATACAATAAAAATT
This sequence comes from Rubia yunnanensis, assembly GCA_037428765.1. Lineage (NCBI taxonomy): Eukaryota > Viridiplantae > Streptophyta > Magnoliopsida > Gentianales > Rubiaceae > Rubia > Rubia yunnanensis. The sequence goes on along the minus strand of CM075064.1, from coordinate 88,524,805 downwards.
GATTAATTTATAATATTTCATTCAAATTATTTAAAAATTAACTGTTTATATGTTGACATTCATTTTAAAAGGTTATCATGAGGTCTAGCGGTTAAAAATACTATATGTATACATATTTATATCAAAAATACTCTATCATTGTATAAAAAATCAGAACATTTTATTATTTTAAATTATGTGTTTCTTTGGATTTTCTTCAATATATATATATTATAATGAGATATTTATGATTTTAAATATATCTTCAGAAGTTATATATTTTAACAAGTTATGATTGATTATATATTAAAAAGTTTAAATCAGTAACATATTAGAATATTTGCATGTTAATAAGTTATTATTGATTATACACAGTAGAGAATTAAAATCAATAACATATTATAATATTGGTGTATATGTTATTTTTAGACAATTTTTTTGGGTTTAGGGTAGTCAAAATGAATCAAATCAGTGGCGGTGCTAGATTTCAACGGAAGATTTTGGCCAACGGAAGATTTTGACTGTTACCCCATCATTTCTCATCCGTATTTTTTTATTTTCCCAATTTTAATTATTGTTTAATTCCCTATCTTGGAAAATATTTGTTTATGAATATTGTCGTGAATGATTTTGTTGCTAAATTTCAAAATATGAAAACTTAAAATGAGCATATTTAATAAATTAATTGTATGACAGTATTTTTCAATTACTTGTATTATTTATTTATGTTAATATTAAATCATTCTCCACTGGAAAAAAATTATAAATTCGCCCATGAATCAAATACACCCAATTGACAGACATAACGTAAACAATATCTAATTATATTGTACTTGCGATAACTTATGATTGTAAAAAAATATTTGGTCGTGTAAGAAATTGTGTTATGTTCAAAGTGCTCAAGTTAAAATTGTATGGCATTGGTCCCCTGTTATTAAAACCGTAATTTTAAGTAGTAAAATGAATAGTGTGACTATTTGTTTAAGTGTCTAGATAATTGTTTTAAAGCAGTAGCTCATTTATAAAATAAACATTTCGCTAATGCAAGGCATTGTGCTTTGGTGTGAATTTTGAGATTGACAAATTTTATGAGCTTAGACCTTTGATTAGTGTTTATAAAATAAAAAAATTCAATAATAGATGAAAATTTATGATTGATATTAATTTTAGTAAATTCACATTTTGAAATGCTTATATCACAATTTTAAATCACTAGCGTGTTGTTATAAATTAAATTTTCAGTAATGGATAAAATTGTGTGATTAATATGACACTGATGGATTTGTTTTCCACCACCTGAATCAATGTCGCTCCTTCCCCAGTTTACCATGGCTGAATCGAAGTCGTCCTTCGCGGCTTGAAATTCGGCGCCTGTGGATGCAAAGTTATGATGGAGCGAGCGAGCCACCACCAGTAGCTTCCTCACATCTTCACCGCTGTACATCGATCATGTCTGAAATCCATGCACCAGTAATTCTTCTTCGACGGTGCACTATTCGGTTGTGTTATCACCATTGACGACCTCCTCTTTGGGGTCATGAATACTTTGTACGATGAATTACAACACAAAGACGTCGTCAGGTCAGGTCTTCTTCGTTGGAGTTAGGTTTCAACCACAATCAGGTGCTCGAAATGTGATTGGTGAATTTGGTGGTGCTCCCATGACTCCTACACGATGGAGATTGTCAGGGTTCATTGACTAATTTAGTTCTAACGTAATTCGCCAACAAATAGGCAAATTCGGTTCCAACACACTTCGTCATTGCACGAATTTGGTTCAAGAGTGTGAATTTCATATTCATACACATTGTTTTAATTTATATTGAAGTGATAAATTGTTCTTCCTATATTTTTTGTAGTATTCCATATTTCCTTTGTGATAAGCACCATAAATAACTGTGTTTTCAAAGCCAGGGATTGATATTGTTGGTTCCCTCTTAATAATGGCAATGATCAGAGGTCTGCATCCACCAATACTTCTCTCCCTGAATCCTGCAAACAAAGTCCTGGATAGGATCCGAGGTAGAGGTTTCGATGCATAAGTTAGTGTTCTCCTTCTTTTGAATATAATATCATGAATTTTCATGTTACTTACCTTGTCTTCTCAACTTCTTCTCTATTTATAGGCCCTTCGAGTCGTAGTTACCACAGTAACATTTGGCAAGAGGGTCGTGTTGATCGTGGTCATCGCGGGGGTTGCATGATTGCCCTATAGGTATATAGGGTTGGTCACAATCTCTTGGTCGTGGCTTTTGAGGTGGTCATGTGCTACGTGATTCTCGCTTTGAGTTTGATGTTCGCTTGAGATATAACTTTGCAGGTTTTGTCAATTTTTTTAGCATGGTTTGTGCCTACCGTTCGGGCCTCATATACACCATAAACCCCAAAGCCACAAAATATTGAGGGGTAAGCATAGAGATGTTATGTTCACGCGACAGTTAGAGCAATCAAATAAGACCTGGTTTACTTAGTGATGTAAACTTTTGTAGTGGGTAGTCCTATAGCGCGATGTGTAGTGGTGGCTCTAGAGGGTTCGTGGGTAGTGAAAATTTATACTTCTTCAACGATTTTAGTGTTCAAATGATGAGCACTATCTTTATGTTCGTCGGTGTAAGGAATAGAATTTTTTTTATTTCAAAATCCTATATTCCACGCCTCAGTTTAGGCACTCTTGATTCATCTATTGTAGGTTAGGATAGCGAGGAGGCTCAATACAAGAAACATAATCATTACGTGTGACCCGCTCATCGAAATGTTTTCCATTTTTGTAGCGCCGTCTCTTTTCCATCTCCTTGATTTAGAAGAATAGCTTGATGGATTGACGACTGTATCGTTTGGGAGTCTCAGTAACTGGGACTTGAATGTATGGGGGATTGAATCTATAAATAGTTAATATTAATGGAGTGCTCTTCTCTTTGCCTTTCTTCTCAGTAAACCACATTCCAAAAATTAATTTATTTCGTGTAATTTTTGTTCCATGTTTCCGTGTAAGCCTTCTCTTTATTCTGCTTTTGTAATCTTGAGTATGGAGTCTTTGAGTGCACCTATTAATAATAATTTAGCCAGCGGGTTTTGGGGTCGGTCTTCTGAGTTTAGGATCGCTTGGAATTACAGAATTTCCTATATGTTTCTTAGAGATTACATTTTTTAGTATAGTCATCATTTCAGTGAAGAGAGTTCCCATGATGTGAGTCCAGTTTGCCTGAGCATGATGATGAAGGGGTAGGATATTTGACAACCAAAAATAGGCCAATAAAGAACATTTGTTGTTTGATTAGCCACATTCATGTCGATATATTGTAAGTTGTTTATATGTGCTTGAGTCATAGGCATATTAGGGTTTCACTTCCCTCAGAGGTTGGCTGCAAGGATGGGTTTTTCTGATACTATTTTCCTACCCCCTGGCATCCTATTGAGGAGGTGGATGTACGAGATTTGGATGAGAATATTGAAACTGATGACGAGGTTCCCGTAATCGAGGATACTAGCATAAGTACTAAAGAACAGAAAAAGCACAGCCATAGTGGTATGCCAAGGCATAAGAATAACAAGGGTGAGGGTTCATCTTCAAAGAAGCATAGGCACGACAACGCTGAGGATGTGGACGAGTAAGCTGCTCAATCCAAGAAGCTAAGATTATCCTGTGGGGAGTCTACTCCGTGAAGGGATGTTTCCATGTAAGATATTGTGCCATCCTCCCTTAGTGAGGTGAATGTGAATGAATACCTCTCAGTGGTACGTATTTTTGCTATATTTAAGCTTAGTAATTTGTCCATGTTTGAAGGGAAGGTTGTTAACCTATCTTTGTTTGAATGTAGGTTGTTCAAGGGTTGCTCCATTTGAGCCAGTGGCTTAGCGGGGTGCAGATTCCCAATCCTAAAGCGATTGAAGAGTCTAAGAGTTTGAAGTTGCACCTGAATACTGCCCATGATAAGAACACTAAGCTTCGTGATGAGGATACTTTGTTAAGAAGTTCTGATCCCAATTCACCACAGTATGCCAGCTTTGGTGAATTAGCTTGTGATTACCAAGGAATTTTACAAGTTGTTTAAGGAAATCACCATTACTGCTCGTATACTAAGGTGGAGTAGCTATTGGGAGGCCATGCGGGAGGACAATCATGTAGGTGTGACAAAACTCCCAACTGTGTCAAATTCATAAGGATATTGGTGTTTGTGGACAAGATTTGGATGAACTATTTATCAATAAGGTGCAGAAAGGCGATCACCCATATCCTTTGATTGATCATCTCGAGGCTTTGATCGAACCACTCAACCTAGATGCCCTCCAGTCATGCCAATTTGATTATATTTACGAGTCGTTGTTTAGGGCTGAGGGGACAGCCAAGGAGCGAATTGTAGGCCCATGGTTGGGGGAGGAATTAACGTCGCAGCAGGCTCAGATTGAGGAATTCTGTAACTAAGTTTTTAACTGTAACCAATGATGTATGAATTTGTTGGCTTGATGTATGTGAAAAATATTTGAATCAATGTGAAAGTTTCCATGATATACGTCCTGATTTTGTACACTGTGTTATTATTCAACCTCTCTAATGGCTTGATGTTAGAGGTCAGTTGAGTTTTCAAGGCTTAGGGTTTGGCTACTTGTGTATTGGAAGCACGTGCGGAGGTGCGACGACACCAATTTGTGACCTTCTGTGAAGTGTTATGCTTTTTTCCCGAACCAGGTTAGGATGTGTTCACGTGTCCAGTATTTTACATTTTCTTTAACTCGGAAGTAGAGTTATAGACAATGAGTGGATATTTCTAATGTTTTTTCCACCTTAGAGGAGTTACTAGGAGCCTCATCCACCTTGGCAATAAACGAATTAAGATTTAGGGATTTTTTTGTATGCCTTACATTTTTGTTCAACTTACATGGATCATTAAGGAACTCTGGAGCAATCGGTGAGCATTGAGGTTTAATTTGAAGATTAGACTGTTCTTTTAAAATCCCGGATTGATTCCTAGGACAGATATTTTGAGTATATAGATGCACTTTTAACTTTTTAATGTTGTCATTAACTATATCCATATTTATATGAACTTATAGGAGCAAATGATGATGAAAAAACAATGATGGGATCCTTTGATGATCCAAGGCTAATAAACTCTATCCAATCTTGAATTTTCTTAAGTTTATCTGTCTTTTGAATGTTTATACTGCAGGTGAAATATGGCTGAGAAGGAGGATTCAAGGGGTTGTTGCTCTATCGAATATGAGGATGTTTCTCAATATATATTTGATTGTGTTCATTTTGTTCATGTATGTGTTGTAGACTGGTTGGATTTGATGATTTAGGTTTATAAACAAATAAGGCTTCATTTTGTAATAATTAGGGATGGTTGGAGAGTATGCATACTTGATATATTAATTAGGAGGTAGTAATTGTAACCTTTTGTTGTTCCCAGAATTATATTTATAATGTCATGGATTCTACCATTGTTTATGCTTTCAATATTAATTGGAGGCCAATTCCAGTTATATTGGCTCAGTAAATTTCGACCCTTTAAAACTTGCCTTTGTTATGGCATTGCATTAATATGGAAGTATTATTCATGTTACTTTTTTTTTCTTTTTTAGGAATTCAATTTTCCACTCTTAAGAAAAAAAATTGCTACTTGGACACTCCTACTTCCTTGCAAGGACTCTTATTGATTTTGGATTTTGTAGCATCTTTAATTTTTCTTCTTTTAGATAACATGTTGCGTAGTGGGATAAATCACGTGTCTAAGTTATACTTTGTTTTTAGCGAACATTGAAGTTTAGTGTTGAGTTTATTAGTGAATTGTTCTTAAAATATTTATGAATATATTACCTATTTTACTTCCTAGCTCTTGTGTTTTGAAGAGCAAAAGATGCAACTGACTTTTCACTAGTGGAGAACATGCCTATTAAAGGAGGTTATATTGAACCAAAGAAGTCCCTTTTTGGCTGACTTCTTTGGCTACCTAAAGGCGGTTTAAAAATCGCCTTTAATAGGGATCTCAAGTTGTTCCAAATTCGAAACCTGAATCGGAGGACATAAAAAAAAGTTACCGAAAACCAATAGGTTTTCGACAGCCTTCAAGTGAAACAAAATTATAATTTACTTATTTCCTGCGCCGTGAATTCGATCTACAAACATAAAAATGATACAAATCTACATTATATTGAAATGAGGTCATTTCCCTATCAAACAAATCTACAAAATGATATAAACATACTGTACAAATCTACAATTCCCTACCACAAACACTACCTTTTTATTCCTCTTCTCACATATCATATTGAAATGGAGTCTCTTCTTTCTACAAAAGAAGTGAGTCGGCAATGAGTGAAGCGAAGGCAACGTGCGCTGGCGGTAGGTGAATGACGTGCGATGACTTAACGGTGGAGGGAAATTATGAGAGAGATGGAAAGGAATTATGAGAGGGTTGGGAATTATGCACAGAAAGAAGGAGATAAGAAAAAGAGAAAGAAATATACAACCAGTTAAGAGAAAGAAAAGAATAAAAAAAGGAAAGTTGCGGCCGACCAAGAGAAACGAAAGAAGGGGAAAAAAAGAGAAAAAAAAAGAATGAGATGAAATCCCTGAGGCTTAAATAGTTGGGCCAAAATTAAAACAAAGGCATCCTATTAAAGGTGGTTCTACAAAAGAATCGCTTTTAATTGATATCTATTAAAGGAAGACCCGTCTTTAATCAAGTTTGAACCTCCTTTAAAATAAGGAAGAGCCTAAATGAAAGGGTTCCGAATTGGGAACTCCTTTTTAAAGGTTGTTTTTTAAAAATTTGAAGGAATCGCCTATGATTGCTGCATTTAATGAACGACTCTCTACTAGTGTTTAAAACTCGTTTTAGTGCATGATCCGGGTGGATTCATATTCATTGGTAAAATTTTGAATTCTTCTCCGCAAGTACTGTAAAAATGACTACTCGAATCTCAAAACGGATCAGTGGTTCACTTCTATTGATGGGTTTACTTCGCGGACCGCACCGACTTTTTCGATGACAAAAAATTGGGTTTTTGGACGGTTGAATAAGGTAATAAAAAATGATTGTCCGTTGGTAACCGGCACAGGCTACTCATTCCTAACTACTAGAAAGTAGATAGTGATAAGTTAGGGTGTCATCCACATAGATTTAGGGGTTTAAAATATGTTTTACGTAATCCATGCACCAGTGCCACCAAGTGTGTGTGTCGGGAATAGAGAAATGAGGGTTTTTGGTTTGAGATAATTAAGCCAACTAAGAACATGCAAATCTAAAAATACAAGATAAGGATAGTAGTAAAGGCCCTGGGGCATTTGCATCATGTAGTTGTACGCAGACTTGATCCTCGACTAGTATTCACATAACAAAATTTTGACTATTTAATGTCTTATCACCCGATGTGAAGAAATTGATTCACTAGGAACTCCCATGATGACTAATATCCCAGTTCTGCCCCTTCGTCAAACTCTCACCTCCACCTATTATAGCTAGAGGGGCATTATCATTGACCCCATCTAGCCTCACTCCCATGGTTAATAAATCTGGCATCACGCAGTAAATTAAACATGGGAGTAGCATGATTTACAGGGAACACCCACTACAATGGTTTATGCTTTTACGATCGAGAGCATTAGTGTCTCCTTAATTGCCCAGTAGAATTTTTGTTGGACTAGTTTACTACAAACACGTGATAAGGTATTGGACCATATATATTTATATTGTCCGCTACTGGACCTCCGTTTATGGGTAGTTCTTATGGCATGTAGCATGTAAGTTGGCACGGTCCATGCCCGGCGAACACTTCTGAATTGCCTTGGAAGTTTCTTTTTCTTGCATTCTCTTTCTCCCAACTTCTTCTATCTTCTACCATTATGTCCAATGATCTCAATTCTTCTGCCAACCTTGCGATTGACCTTCTATATACTACTATTCTTGCTAAGGGCCTTCCCCAATGACGATCTTCATTCTAAGCTCACACAAATACATATAAACCACTCATGGAGAGAAAATATCATCAGGTTACAAATATCTTACAATATAGAGAAGTTAATGTAAATAACCAAACAAGGTGGTTTTAACTCTCTATCATGAAAAACACCTATATTCTAAATATCCACCAATATAAACATCTAAAAAGTTGTGCTAAATGCTTTAAGACGACATGCATTTCCCATCTCATCACATGGAAATTTGTAATTAACAAGACCAAAGATTGCTTAACTTATAAATAAAGCAACTATAAACACTGTCAAACACATATTAACCAACATTTTTCTAAGTGTTAAAATTTTTATTATGAATTTTATCATAAAAGTGCCTTTATAACCCTATATAATTGACATAAGTATCAATATAACCCTCCAGTGTTTACTAGTGTCAATATGACCCTAGATAATAAGTGAAAATGAAAAACTAACCATTCCGGTAATTTTTTGCCAAAATTTTATGAAATGTATTTTTTGCCCCTTTGAAAAAAACAAAAAACACAATAAAAATTACTATTATTCCCCCCAATAAACCTCACTTTCTTCTTCCAAACTAATAGAGAACATCTGCCCGGTCAATCACCGGTGCTCCGACAAACATTGACTCTGCCACTCCGACAATTACCCCCACTCAATATCCCTTCCCTCGCCGGTCAAATCCCCTCTCTCGCCTTCCACAATAAGTACCAGTTTCGCGATGCCTTCTTGATGCATCATGTCCCATCCCTGTTCTAGCTCGATCGTGATATGGATTGAAATTCAGTAAACAAAATCCTACTCATCATTTTTGGAATAGGATATCTTAGGAAGGCTTCCTAATATGTTTGGTAGAACATTTCCTTTTATTTAAAGAAATCTAGTAGTTCTTTTTCATAAACACCAGATATGGGGTTTGATTTTGGGGGTTCACAGGATTTGGTGGTTCATGGTTGGCGATTTGGTGTGGTGGCAGGGCGGGGACGGGGTGAAAGGTTAAGCGGTGATGGGGCGAGGGATTTGAGCAGCGAGGGAGGGGATTTGAGCGACTGATGTGTGTTAAATTGGATTGATTTTACGAGTCTGTTTCAATCGCAATTTTTCAGCAACCTTCAACACTGGACGCCAAAAAATGGCAGCAATATGGTTGAAATTTTTTGCCTAGTTTCTTTTTGAGTTTCTATGCCCAAATCTAATGGGAATGGCATATCGTGCAAGGTGGCTTTGGTTTATTTTTCCGAGATTGATTAGATTGTGTCTTCTCCACGATGCTCGTTTCTCTCAAAAAGTTTGGGCTTCACCAATGGAGGATAAAGAATTGTTAGAAAGTTATTGGTGGCACAACGGTGGGGGCAAGGGATTTAAGTGGTGGGGAAGGGGATTTAAGTGGTGACGGGGTGTTTTCTGATGGCGCAACGATTGGGGAAGGATTTCAGTGGCGATGGGTTTTTCTGGCGGTGGAGCAACAGTGCTGGCGGAACAACGCTGGTGGTGGAGGTGGATAAGGTTATATTGTCTACACACATTTAGCTTGTGACCCGAGGGGCTATTTAATCATTTCAGGTGTGGTCACATCCAGAATGTCGAGGTCAATGTCGAAAGTGTCACCTGAGGGTTATATTAGCACTTTCACCAACTAGTTAGGGCTGTTTTATTTTACTTTCAAACAATTAAGAGTTATATTAGTACTTTCGCAACTATATAGGGTTATATTGGAATATTTCCCTAAATATAATTAACAACGAGAATGAATTGTGACTTTTGATATATATTTTAGAGCCCGTCTCTTGAAAGATGATCTTTCCATAAGTTATTGAAAGACCAAGGTTTAAACGACAAATTAGAAGAAAATAAGATAAAATTTTTTATTTGCGTTAATCGGGTCATAAACTTATAGCTATTATACGTTGCATAGTAAATTTTAATTTTGTAACTCAAACATTTTACCCTTCTATAGTTTTAATTCAACCACGTCTTTCCATAGGCATATAGAAAGACGGTCTTTCCCAAGAGTTACCAATATTTTACACCCAATAAAATAAATTGTTTAATTAATTACGTATTAAATATTTAAAAATAAAATTGAGAATATACTCATAAATTATGAGTATAAATAATAGTGAATATGAAGTTAATATTTAATCAAACTTTTCAATATTATTTTAATTTTTGAAAATAAAATGAAATTAAGGATAATCAAAATGATCTTTCGTTTTTTAAGTTGAGCGTTTGGAGTGAAATAAATTTTAGTTTAGCATTTAATTTTTTTTATAATTTTAAAACACTTCACGGATACTATCATGTACAATTAGTAATAGTGAACGTATCCTGCTGCACCATATAACAGTTAGATTAATTATTGAAAATTTTCACTTTTATAACATTTAAAATTAAATTATAACTATTTATATATAAATATCTCATTACAATAAATGAAAATATATATCAACTCACCACATTAATCTTGTTAATTATAAAATGATCTCATCTAACACTAAAACGATCTTAAATAAAACTTTGTGTTCGTAATAATATGTTTGTATAATAAAATATGAAAACTAATGTTTGAATGATGAGTGTGTCTCTTGAAAGACGGTCTTTCCATAAGTCATGGAAAGACCAAGGTTTAAAGTGTAAATTAGAAGAAATTAAGATAAAATTTTCGGGTTGTATGAACCGGATTATAAATTTTATAACTACTGCATGTTGCATACTAAATTTTTAATGTTGCAACTGAGACCTTTTACCTTTTATTATTCGAATTAAACTCCGTTTTTCTATAAGCCTATGAAAAGACCGTCTTTTCCAAGACTTTGCCTTGAATAATTGATAGAAATAGAAAAACTTGCAAATGCGGAACTCGAAATACGTCATACCGCACATTCTCTTTCTCCCTCTCAAAATCCTACTTTTTTTTTTTTCTCTTTAATCTCACTTTCCTTATCTTTCCATCACATGGAGATAGGAAATAATAATTTTTTAATTGATATTCTTTGAGCATTAATGTTATTGAATAAGTATAAATTTATATTCATAAATTAGTATTGTACTTTGACCAGATATTTTAGATTATTGTTTTCACGATGACCACTCAAATTCATCGCATCGATATTTTGTTCTCAATCTGGTTGAGCAGATCGTGTTTTCGTAATTTAGCATTAGAATTTCCATTAAACTAGATTTATCAAATTTGTGTTTCTTGAATATCCTTGTTTGGAGAAGTGATTGATGCGTGATACGCTCATCTCTACCAAGTGGTCATGATTTTGCGGGAAACAAGTTAATTAATGGCGATATTATAGTTTTTATTGAATCTCTAATACGTAGTAGGACAAATAATCAGTTTGACTGACATGTAATTTAGATATCTTTACAATTAATTATTGTTATAGGCTAGTTGGGTTTTCATTTATTGTAATAGTTTCGTTTTTCTCATCACCTAATTATTTTCAAGAAAAAAAAAAGTCATATCCCAACTGCATAAATTTGATATTTGTATCCACGATATATAGAGTAGATCCTGCTCTAACATTAGCAGCTTTTTGGTTTGGGATAATACGTACTTGTTTATTCCATAATTAATTTTTCATCTTTCTATTTTCTCAATTTATTTTTACATTTTATTAATATTTAAACGATTAACCCACTCTCTATTTTCTCTAAAAAAATTAAGGCAAAGTTTTGGAAAAAACGGTCTTTCTACAAACTTATGGAAAGTTGGGATTTAACTAGAATAATAAAGATAAAATGTTTTAGCAGTAATATTAAAAGTTTATTATGCAACGTGCAATAATTATAAAGTTTATGACCCGATTAATGCAACATTAAATTTTAGACTAAACTTTTTTTTGTCCCCTAAATAGCATCTTTTAATTTGTTTGGTCCCCAAAGCCAATACCGCATTTGTTCAGCAACAAACAACCCTTAAGGCAGCTTTCAGATAAAGTCAATGGTAAAATTGGTCAAAATATGTAAAATGATCATTGTACCATTGAAATTAAAAAATCTAAAAAAAGAAAAGGGTGAGGGTTTCTGCTCTGCTCACCGGCGGTCTGACTGCACTAACGCCGATCTGACTACACCGTCGGCAAACTCCATCTGACTCCACCGTCGCCGCCGGTGGAGTGCTCTGTTTTGTTCGATTTGGGTTTGGCGGTGGAGTGTCATTCACTTCGTTGGGTTTGGTGGTGGAGTATCCTCCACCTCCAGCTATTCGCCCCGCTCGTGAAGCTCAGTGGTGATGGCCTCATCGGTGAGCTCACCCCGGCAGGGACTGTCGGTCTCATCGGAGGGGGATTTCGACGGCGATGCTGAACCAGATAAAGTTAGACGGAGGCAAGCATGACAAGGACATCAAGACGAGCAGGCCAACGTGAGATCAAATCGAGCACTCCAGTTGAACGAGGACATCAAGACGAGCATCGCCAGTCAAACGTGAGACGAGCGGCGCCAACGGAGGCAAAGCATCGGAGTCAAATCAGAGCGTCTGCATCTCATGTGTGGCAGAGGAAGATCAAAACGCGTGATCTGACTCCGATGCTTCGACTCCCATTGGATCAAGCGCGTTTTAAGGATTAATATTTTACGTGCGTGAATAGGCCAAAATTTTTATTTTTCATGTTTTTATTTAGTGAAATTACAAAAATACCCTTGGTATAGCGGAAAATAATTCCAATTTTCCTGAAAACCTTCGTTGGGGACCAAACAAATCATTTTGTATTTGTTGGTTGCTGAACAAATGCGGTATTGGTCTTGGGGACCAAAGGATGATATTGCATTATATTTAGGGGACAAAAAAATTAGTCAAAATTTTATCTTCATTTCTTCTAATTTTCATTTTAAATTTTGGTATTTCTATGGCTTATAGAAAGACCGTCTTTCAATAGACAAACTAAAAAATTAACACATAATAATGCAACTTTAAGGTGGAGGACGTACCAAAATTAATTTTTCATCCTTTTATTTTCTCAATTTATTTTACATTTTCTTAATATTTAAACGATAAACCACCCTATATTTTTACATTTTCTTAATATTTAACCGATAAAACCACGAGTGCGTCTCTCGAAAGACGGTCTTTCCATAAGTCATGGAAAGACCAAAGTTTAAAGTGTAAATTAGAAGAAATTAAGATAAAATTTTCGGGTTGCATGAACTGAGTTATAAATTTTATAACTACTACATGTTGCATACTAAATTTTTAATGTTGCAACTAAGACCTTTTACCTTTTATTATTCGAATTAAACCCCATCTTTCCATAAGCCTATGGAAAGACCGTCTTTCCCAAGACTTTGCCTGAAACCACTCCCTTTTCTTGTAAAAAAATTTAAGCCATAATAATGAAAGGAGTCCTTCTCTTGAAAGACGGACTTTTTATTAAGTCATGGAAAGATCAAGATTTAAAGTGTAAATTAAAAAAAATAATGATAAATTTTTTGGGTTGCATGATTCGAGTTATAAATTTTAAAACTACTACATGTTAAATAATAAATTTTTAATATTGCTACTAAAACCTTTTATCTTTTATTATTCTGATTAAACTACGCATTTTCATAAGCATTCATAAGCATATGAAAAGATGATTTTTCCCAACACTTTGCATAAAAGTTGGAATGGGAAATTTGAACCTCTCATTTGCAAGTTTTTTTACTCGCGATAATTAAGATGACTCAAATTTAATTTTCTTTACCAAAAATTTTCTTGTCTTCGCGTGATTAACACTAAGGCAAAGTCTTGGGAAAGACGGTCTTTCCATAGGCTTATGGAAAGACGGGGTTTGATTAGAATAATAAAAGGTAAAAGGTCTTAGTTGCAATATTAAAGTTTTAGTATGAAACATGTAGTAGTTATAAAATTTACAACCCGGTTCATGCAACCCGAAAATTTTGTCTTAATTTCTTCTAATTTACACTTTAAACCTTGGTCTTTCCATAACTTATGGAAAGACCGTCTTTCAAGAGACATTTTAATAAAAAATCATACTAATAATATCATTTTAGTTTAATTAAAAATTTTAATTTAATTTATCATTATTATATAATCAAATTAAAAATATTAAGAAAAATTAGTGTAATTTTTATTTTAATATAAATCATATTAACGATATCAGTTTATTTAATTAAAATTTTCAAATTTAATTTATGAGTAAGCAACAATTCTACTAAAAAAATACATAAAAATTTACTATTATTTGTGTTTGCTTTAAATTTTTTCTCTTCAAAATTACCCATAATAATGCAACTGGGTGATTGAACTCTGTTTACACTAGATGTTATTGATAAATTAACTTTTTTACCAATGTTATTTAAACAGACATAATGATTTTTCATGGTTTGAGAAATTATAAATATATTTGAGTTGTACAATAATAATAATAATGAAAATTTCAGGAGAGACCGCATGTCAATAAATTTATGGACAGTCACTGTATTTTTTATCTTAATGTTGTAACTTTTTGTAAAATTTAAAATTTGTGTTATATAAGTTAAAACAAGTAATAACTAATAATGTGTATGTGAATTTGTAAAAATGAAAATATATCATATAAAAAATATTTTAATATTTAGTATATAATTAACACATGTAGTGTACTCCATTCGTCCCAACTCATTTTGCTTAATTTGACTTTTTACTGTCAATTTTTTCAATTTTTAAATATTAAAATCTTTATTTATACGTGTAAATTTTTTGAGCGCGTCTCTTGAAAGACGGTCTTTCCATAAGCCATGGAAAGACCAAGGTTTAAAGTGTAAATTAGATAAAATTAAGATAAAATTTTCGGGTTGGATGAACCGGGTTATAAATTTTATAACTACTACATGTTGCATACAAAATTTTTAATGTTGCAACTAACACCTTTTACCTTTTATTATTCGAATTAAACCCGTCTTTTCATAAGCCTATGGAAAGACCGTCTTTCCCAAGACTTTGCCAAAATTTTTTTGAAAAAATAACAACTTAAAAATATACGTTAGGATGAATCCAACAACATAAAACTATTTGATTATGGACAGACCCATTGTCAGTATACCTACTCATAATAATATTATATATATATTAATTATTGACATATATGGTTTATATTTTTTTTTTCAATTTTATTAAATTAAGCATATTACGTTTACACAATCTTATTTTAGACCGACTAATTATAAAATTGGGTTATTTATAATTAATTTTACTAACATGGTGATTGATGTTTATTTTTATTTATCACACTAACATTGATATAATTTTGAAAAACTTTTAATTGTATGAATAATTATAATTACCCTAAAAGTTATTGATGCAATAATTTTTCATGATTGATCTAACGGTTAATCTGTCTAGCATAAGACTTTCTCTATTAACTTATATACCGTGCTTGTTTAAAAATTATACTTCATCATAGGAAACTAAAATAATTAATTTAAAGTAGAAAGTAGAATGAGATAATGGAATTGAATAAATGATGCTAAAATAAAAGTGTGTAAATAGAAAAACTATATATATATATATATATATATATATATATTAGGTAAAATGAATAGATTAATTTACGAGTGATAAAACGTTCAGAAGTGTATATTATTTATCTGCTTATGTTTTACCTCAAAGGTAAATGTATAAAGGTAAAATTTTGAAAACACATCCATCAAAACCTAACCATACATATTATACTAACATTGAATGAATTAAACTACTTAACCAACAATAAATTAATGCAATAAATTAAAAAATTAATGCAATTTTTGGCTAAACTAACGTTTTTCTTTTTGAGATGGACTACACGTAAGTTAATGTTGATAAATGAACCAGTTCAATACTTTTGGTGGTATGTTTTTCATCAATATATCTAGTGCTTTATTTTCACAATGTAAATTTGAATTTCAACGCTATGACTCCATCCACAACTGCAATTGGATGCAAAATTCCAATTAACGCTTAATGGCTTGATCAACTACTATACAAATGCAGTTACCTAGATTTTTAATGGCTGATCAACTATTATACAAATACAGTTACCTAAAATTTTTAAACAGCAAGCGAGTAAGATTAAATACATTGTTTCTGGCCATACAATTCTAATTAAATATAAATAGATATTATGATTCTGTTAGCATCGAGTCATGGAAGGGAACAAAGGTCCGTGATGTTGCAGTCTCGTTGCAGAGTAAATAATAGGATATTTATGAGTAGATAAACATCAACAGTTCTCGTGAACGCAGATAGGATCATGGTTGCAACTGGCATGGTCGCAAATGGGAGGAAAGAATGGACGGGAGTGGCGGAAACAAAATTGATTATAAACTATATTTAGAAGTAAAAAATATAATTATAAATATTTTTTGTTTTGCAACAATTATAAAATGAGTATTTACTATGGTGGGCTTTTATATTCACTTATCTCCATCTTGCTCTGAATCTAAAATGGTGTGAATACTTGTCCACAAATGCTTGTGTCAGGAGTAACGATGCTTGTGTTAGGAGTAACGAATTTGAGTGCAGGTGGAAATTAGCTTGTAGTCCTTGCAAATCTCACGGTTAACCCCAACCATGTGATCTGTGACCATAAGTATGCTTCCTCCGCCCGCTTTAAATTTATAAATTGTATTTTGCACTACTTTAATACAAGTCTATAAGACATCTTTTTAATGATTGATGAGAGCGGATATACATAAATCAAATGAAAGAAAGAGTTGTGACCACATATTTATAGCTAAATGTAGAAAGTTTGGAATTAGGAAATTTAAAATGGAACATCACAAAAAGCTAAATGTAGAAAGTTTGGAATTAGGAAATTTACAATGGAACATCACAAAAAGGAAAGTTGGAAGTTTATTGTGGGAAATAGGGAATATTATTTTATAATTAATATAACTAGAGAGTGATTTGATAATTGTTTCTATTTATTGCAATCAGATTTTCATAATTATAAAACTTTTAGAAATAGAGTGGATGACCTGGGGCCTTTCCATAAGATTATGTACGTGCCACTTATTTTTTAATACACTGCATTTGTTAAATTACATACTAAATTTAGAAAAAAAAAATTTTATATGATATTTTTTTATATTTTCACATTCAAATACACATTATTACTTATTGGCAAAGTCTTGGGAAAGACAATCTTTCCATAGACTTATGGAAAGACGAGGTTTAATTAGAATAATAAAAGGTAAAAGGTCTTAGTTGCAATATTAAAAATCTATTATGCAATGTGTAGTACTTATAAAGATTATAACTCAATTCATGCAACTCAAAAATTTAATTTTCATTTATTCTAATTTTTACTTTTTTTTAATTGAACCATTCATAGATGGGGGAAAATATATTAGGCCTTCCCTAGCCGTGAAATAAACAAGAAAACATAAAACAAAAGGAAAGATGAAGCCATGGCTTAGTTGAGATATACAGGAGTGAGCCATAGGCTCTTGAAGCAACAATTGTTGCTTCCAAAAGAATGAAGGAAATGTAGATAATAGTTAAAGGATTACAAAAACTATTAGTCTATAGGAGAGATCATCGAACTGTTTAGTGAGTCGAATTAACGAAACACAAGGCAGTCAGAATCACCCCAAATAGGCTAAAGAGCTTATCCTCTACTAATAGAAAAGGCAATGAGTGTGCAAAAAATGTTGCAGCTAGAGGAGCAATACAACAGTGAAGTCCCTCGATCAGTATGTCATCCAGAGCATGGAGACCAACAGTTTGATCCAGCCACAAACCTGCAAATCACAGCTCAAATCAGTAGCATCCATTCATTGAACCATCCTTAATGAAGGTGTACCTATTGATCTAGCCTAATTAGACCTTGAATATTATTAGATAGCATTTGAAATCTAGTCAGGGAGGAGCTGGACTGAGCTCGGAGACAAGCTTTAGCCAGTGAATTCGCAACCAAATTAGCTTGTCTCTGAATATGCACTAAATTGATATCACGCAGAAGTTGGTGAATATCATCAGCCAATTGGAACAATTTCCAGTGTGCATGTAGGGGATCGACAACACATTTAACTGCATTTAAACAATCTGATTCCATGTAAACAGGGGAAGAGTATCCTACACACATATCTGAAGCAAACTTAATTGCTTTCAACTCAGCTTTCAAAGGGGAATTAGCCTGTGTGTACTTAGTATGTGCAGCAATGAAGCTACCCCTAGTATCTCTGATAATCATTCCAAGTCCACACATGTTAGAGTAACAACACCATGCAGCATCAACATTAATTTTGTAACCCTTACATGGCCTTTTCCAAGCAATTTTGGAAATTTTTGGCTTTGGAATAGATTTGATCAAAGGTAAAAAGGAGTGATCAGCAATGCTTAAGTCAATAGCAGAGGCAATGAAAACAGGTTTGGCACAAAAGGTATAGAAAATTTGTTCCCTTATTCGATTAAGCACTAAACCCGTAATTGGCAAGGCAGAGTCATATAAGCATTTGTTTCTCATCTTCCACATATTCCAGCATGTAATTAGGGAGGCAGTTCGAATTATTATTGAATGCAAAGAGCTCAAACCAGGATAAGTAAGATAGCATGATAGTCTTTCCCATATAGATGGGAAAGATCTGTCCCTAATTCCCATGAATTGATGTACAATACACCAACTTGTACAGCAAAAGTGCAGGAATTGAAGAAGTGATCTAGGGAGTCCTCATGATTACTACACATACAACATTTAGAAGGCAAACAAAATCTCAGTTTTTGCAGGACATTATCAAAAGGTAGATACGAGTTAATCAGTTTCCACATGAAAATTGAGATTTTCTTTTCAATTCTCGAGTTCCAAAAATGTTGAGTAAAAGCAGAAGTACCTGACTGGGAGCTGAGCAAGAGATAAGTGGATTTAAATGTGAAATCACCTTTAATTCCAGGTTTCCATATGAGCCTATCACACCTGTGAGTTGAGAGCTTTGATTCCTGTAAAAGAGAGATAGCATGAGAGGGAAGTAGAGGAGAAATTTTCTGAATCAAAATTGGTTTATTTGAGATGAACTCTGAGACTGTACAGGCAGCCGAGATATTAACAAGATTTTGATCACAAAGATCCATAATTGGGCCTATATCTAACTAATTCGAAGTCCAGAAATTACAGTCACCTCTACCAACTATTACTCTAGAGTTTGATTCTGCCCAAGCATTAAAATAACAGATCCTCTTCCAGTTAGGAGAAGATCTAGATGAGGGTGGCAGGGATGCAACAAGATGAGTCCATAAAGCCTCAGCCTTTTGATATTTCCACCATAGCTTAACTGAGCATGTATCTATTATGGTGGTTACTGATCTGAAACCTAGACCATTTTGGTTAATAGGAAAGCACAGAGCCTCCCATTTCCTCCATGTTCTTTTAGGTTTAAGATCAATAGACCCCCAAAAAAATCTGCTGAGGTTTTTTTCTATGATGGTAATAATCTCCTTGCTAGGTTTTAGAACTGACCATATATGCTGAGGAATAGAATAAATGCATGACTGTATCAGTGTAATTTTTCCCCCAGTAGAGAGCCACTTATTTTTCCAGCTACCTATCCTACTATCAATCTGTTCAAGTAGTGGTTGGAAATAGATTTTTTTTGCAAACCCAGTAAAAATAGGAACTCCCAGATATGTGAACGGAAAACTCCCAATTTTCATACCTAGAATCCTCTTTATACTGTTAACTGTGTGAGCAGAGGCACGTTTTCCAATGAAAATGTCACTTTTACTGTAATTTATCTTTTGACCAGAGACATCTTCAAATTTAGACAAAAAAGCTTTAAATCTAATCAATGTTTTATTGTCAGCTTTTAAAAAGACCACAGTGTCATCAGCATAAGATAAATGGGAGATTTGGAGAGAATTACCTGGAAGGTCATAGTAGGCCAACTTACCATTTTGAAAAATAAAAGCTAAACTCCTGGTAAATGCCTCAGAAAAAATGTTAAAAAGAAAAGGAGAGAGGGGGTCTCCCTGTTTGATACCCCTTGTAGATTGAAAGAATCCAACTGGCTTACCATTGATCAAGATAGAGAACCATGCCTGTGATAGATTTTTCATGATGGAAAAAATGAATCTGGCATGAAAACCAAATTTAGCAAGGACACTATATAGAAAAGACCACTTAACCCTATCAAAGGCCTTCTTAAGATCTAATTTGACAATGCAATTGGGTTCTCTTTGCTTCCTATTCAGAAATCTTACCATTTCTTGTAGGTAGATGACATTATCCGAGATGTCTCTACCTTTAAGGAAAGCTGTTTGGTGAGGAGAAATGAGTTTTGGCATTAGAGGTTTAAGTCTTTCCATTAATACTTTTGAACAGATCTTATTAACTACATTGGAAAGACTAATTGGCTTGTAGTCATTAAAAGAAATAGGGGTTTTCTTTTTAGGAATGATTGTAATCCAGGTGTTACCAATACCCCTAGGAATGTTATTCCCAGCAAGAAAATCATGGACCGCATTAAGTAGATCAGTTGAAATTATATCCCAAGATTTAATGTAAAACTTAGCTGTGAATTCGTCAGGCCCAGGACTACTATTTTTATTGAGACTAAGAACAATGTCCCTGAGTTCAGACAGTGTAACAGGTTGCATGAGTCTATCATTATCTTGTTGAGTAATCAAATTAGGTATCTGACTCAGGAAGTGAGATTGGAAAAGGCTACTATCAGGAGTGCTATCATCTGTTAAAAGATCTTGGTAGTAGTGAATGGCTTCATTCTCAATGTCCTGTATATTATCTAGCCATTGACCTTTACTACTCTTGATTTTTGTGATCTTTAGTCTACATTTTCTTTCCTTAACAGAGTTATGGAAAAAACTGGTGTTATTGTCTCCTTCCTTTAACCATTTAATCTTGGCCTTGTGTTTCCAGAAGCTTTTCTGTTCTGCTAGAGCCCTAACTAACTTAGCCTTAGCTTCCTTAAGTTTAACCAGATTATCCACAGAAGCATTAAAGTCGTATATATGTTCCTGAGCTTCTAGAGCAGTTTCAGCCAGCACCACATTATCATGAATATTACCAAAATGTTCCTTATTCCAGATTTTGAGTTCTTTTTTCAATCTTATGAGTTTAAGATAGAAACCAAGCATTCCTGATTTATTGAGAGGAAGACCCCAGTTTTGCATAATTACATCATTGAAATCTTTCCTTTTATACCAGGTGTTCAAAAATCTAAATGGCCTAGGATTAGATGAGATATCACTACCAATAGTAAGAAGCATAGGATTATGATCAGAAGAAATCCTATTCAAAACTTGAACAGAAGAGGCAGGAAAAGTAGATGACCAAGAAGGATTACAGAGACCTCTATCTAATCTTTGGATAGTAGGGTTCCTCAGCCTGTTGTTACTCCAAGTAAATAAGTTACCCACTGTATTAATTTCTTCCAAAGCCATTACATTAATAAAATCATTAAAATCCTCCATACTACCCAGTTTGGGAGTAGATGGACCTTTATATTCATTTATAGATGTAATGACATTGAAATCCCCAATAAAGATAGCATCTGAGTGAGTAATGGACTTGAGATCAGACCAAAGATATTTCCTACCATTTCTAGTTCTGAGGCCATACACAAAAAATGCATCCATGATTTTGTTCAGAGTGAGACTATTCAAAGTAACAGCTAAGAATTGTAAATTATCACATTTAACTGTTAGGGATATACTAGAATTCCAAAAGAGCCAGATCTGACAATTCATTGCATACATACAATTGTCATAATGTAACTGTTGTCTATAAGAATCACATTGCATATTATCATGTTTAGGCTCAATTAAACAGATAAGCTCAAACCTATGCCTAGTGATCAAGTTTTGAAGTCTTAGCATAGATGTATTCCCCTAAGATTCCAAACTAGAAACTTAATCTTAAGTGTAGTGTTATTCATAGGGAAACATTATTAGCACTTTTTGATCCATTCCCCTATGAATTATGGAATGACCATTTTTCAAGAGACGGACTCCTACTTATTTTAACTTTTAAAATACAATATTTAAATTTTATAAAAAAAAGTATAACATTTAATGTGAAAGTCACTGTGGACTGTTCATAAGTTTAAGAAAATGTCGTCTCATCCGAAACTCTCTCTTAGAAATATGCCTTAAAAATGATAGGAACGAGGTTTATTATGATTGGCCTAACCATTAAAGATATGTTTGGCAGAGCTAAGTTTATAGGCAAATCTGGCTTATTTTGAAAGTAGGCGGAGACCAGCTTCTGTTTTTTCCCCAAAAATAGCTTTTGCTTTTAAAATAAACTGTTTTAAGCACTTTTCCAAACATTAAAAGTGTTTCGCTAATAAGAAAAGCAGGTTATAAGCTCTGCCAAACAAAACATAAGTGGTCTAACATGTGACGTTCTCTTTTATTTCAATAAAAATTTTGAAATATTAAAATTGTGCGGTGAATATTAATTTTTCTTATATATTTAATTTACATTTCTTATACTTTATAATCAATTATAATATAAGATATATATATATAGCTGTAGACACATATTTATATATTATTTGCATTCATTTTAGTTAATAGAGTCAATTTAAACGTACCATAGTTAGAATACTATTCCAGACACTAGACCTTCTCTGGTAACTCACTCGATGTAATAGCCTCCACAACTACATGGTCAATGTAATTACTATAAAACTTTTAGCGCCAAATTCGGCTATCAAAACGGCAAGGGGAGCCTAATAAACACCACCCATCCTCGGATAGTTTAAAATTTAAAAAAAATTAAACGTACCAATTTGAACTAAATTGAGTTGGATTAAACTCTCTATAATTTAATTTTTCAAAAATAGTGCTACCATTTATTTATAACTAATATTTAAATTAAATTGATTTCAATTAAAATATACCAAAATTATGTTCTAAAAATGAGAAATTAAGAGTAAGTCAAACATATTATGATAATAGGGATTCTTATTAATTTTACATGTTTTTTTAAGTCCACAAATTTCTTGTTTCATTTTTTAAAATGGGTATTCTGATTAGAGGGGATTTGTTTTTGGGATAAATACATTTATAATCCTAACTTTAGGCTAAAAGTGCCAATATAACTCTGCAAACTCAGAAAGTGTTAATTTAACCCTAACTAATTATTGTATGTGCCAATTCAACCCTAACTTTTAAAAACTTTGTGCCGATATAGCTAAACTCCCTAATTTCAGCAATGACAAGAAATGAAATGATGGAAATACCCTTAACTAAAAAGCTAAAAAATTGATACCTAAAATACCCTCCTTCTTCTTCGTCTTCTTCACTGCTGCTGCTGATCCGCTAGAATCGCGGTTGCGCCGCCGCCGCTGCAGGAAATTTCCGTCGCTCCGATATCTTTTCTCCGTCGTTTCCTTTTCTCCTCTGCCACCGCCTGCAACCCTAGCCACAGCCTCGCCTTCGTACCTCACCCCCCTCCCTTCTGCCTCCGCCATCAATTCTCCTTCCCCTAGCCGCTGCCTTCCCCCTTCCCTGACCTCCGCCACCAACCCTAGCACAGATCATTCCGCCGTTGTACCCCACCACCTTGGCTACCATCTCCCCTCCTCCACGTCACTGCACTCCTCCTTCTCCGACCTTTGCCACCGCATGAAACCCTAGTCGCTCGCCACCACCCCACACCCCCCGCCGTCGGTTTGATTTCCCGCTTGATTTCCCACTCTCTGCTTGACACCCCCTTATCCCCCTTTGCCAGTTTGATTTCCCAGACCGGCATTTTGAAGGGCTTCTAGACCGCAGCGGCGGCAAGGGTTTGACACTCATCGAACGATGAGGCGTATAAGGTGGCTGAGCTTCCGGATCTGATAAAACGATGGGGGGAGAGTGGCTACATACACTCTGATGTTTAAGACGGTGTACACTTCAACGAGGAAGTTTGGAAGTGAGGAAGGAAGGGTTCGCTGGTTTTTCATCTTTTTTTATTTTTTCTTTTTAAATTCAAGGGCAAATTGGTCTCTTTAGCAAAATCAGCTATTAAATGGTTGACCAAAGAGTCAGCAGAGTCAGGGGTCATTTTGGCATTTTCTGAGATTGCAAGGTTATATTGACACTTTTAGCCTAAAGTAAGGGTTATTTTAGCCCTTTACTCTAGTTTTTTCTTATATTTGTAGAGAGAAAAAGAATATGCAGAATCAAAGTTTAGTGCAATCGCATTAATTTAGAACATTGTTAATGTTATATATTAAAATAAGGGTTATTAAGTCTTTTCTTATTAGTCTTTAGGGTTATATCATTTATGGATTTACTCTCTTAGACTTCTAAACACACTCTGACATAATGAAATTCTCTCTTGAAGTTCCTAATCCCCAAGTCATCATGGTACCATAGACTATTTCTTCCTATTAATTTGGTGGTTGTTTGAAGAAAATTATTTCAACAATTTTTACTGATCTCAAAATTTTTGGGTTGTTTATTTTGTCAAAGTATTTTTGCTTCCTAATATTGATTTTGGGATGACTGTGTTGGTTATTCATAGTTTTGGGTTGTTCGGATGTGTTATTACTTTTCGCAATTTTGATTTGGGGTTTTTTGGATGTGTCAGTAATTGTGATTGTTTGGAGTTGAATTTGGTGGTTTCACATGTTTTTATTCGATTGGGATTGTTTATGCTTTCGTCATGGTGGGTAGCGAAGATGATTCTCTTCAGTCCATTGTGTTTAATTGATTGGTATATTTACTTATAAGGAATTTTCTTATATGGGAAGTCTTTGTGGAGTTATGTCACTATTGCCCGTGTCAAGCCTAAGATTGAAGTTGCAAATTTTTGACAAGTTGTTTGAGACTTGGGAAGCTGAGAATGCGAAGATTTTCACTTCGATCAACAACTTGATTACTTATTCTACTGATGCTCAATTGGAAAAGTATGAGGATGAAATAGAGGCATGAGATCATTTGGAAAGAATATATACATAGTTAAACTTTATCAAGAAGTATCAATTAGAGATTGATATTCGAGTGATTAGACAAAAAGATATAAGTACCAAGAATTTTACTCTAATGTGTCCTCATTGTGGGATCACTTGACATTAACTGAATCGTCTGAATTGTGGCATTGGCACCTTACATTGCAAGGCATGAGGAACAACATATGGTTTAATTTTTTATGCCCCTTCATCATAATTTTGAGGGATTGCATGGGGAGATAGTTCATCGTAGCCCTATTTCGATGTCGACTATGTGGTTAACGAGCTGCTAGCTGAAGAGATTCATCTCAAATATAATATAAACAAGGAGACTTCACTACTCCCTACTCCCTCTGTTCTGCTACCTCATAGTGATCGATGAGTGGCAAACTAAATGCAAAGATTCCATTCGATGGATGGAGTGCTAGATCTTGATTTTCTAATTTCGTTTCAGAAGAAATCCATTTGATATTAAGTGCATTAGTTTGAATTTTAAATTTATGACTTCCTGAAAACATGATGAATAAGATGAGCGATAGACGAAATAGGTGCTTGAATTGTTTCATTTCTGGTTACAGATAAAGGAATTTTTTTAGTTGAGTCGGGTTATTCATGTTTTGTTTGAGTTGGATGATCTAGTACAAATTAAATTATTTTATTTAGTTTGAGTTAGTTCGGTTCAGTTCGGTTCAAGTGGTCTGGTTCAGGTCTTTAAGTTATGCAATGAAGTCCAATTCAACTTTTTGTTCATCATATAGACTTTAAAGGGATGGATCCCAAAAACCTTTGTTACAATTTCAATTTTATAAAACAATTATTTAGAGCCCCTCTTAATTAAGTGCTTCTAAAGATAACTTCTAGAAAAAAACTACAATTTTGTGTGGAGAGTGTTGCACAATGCATTGTCGACTGCTCAAAATTTACATTGAAGAGGACTGCTAGAATCTCCGACCTGTCCACCGTGCCAATCGGGCATAGACAAAAGTGTAGAACATTTAGTCATGGATCGTGTGGCATGGAAACATATATGGAGAGCCTTTGTCCTAGGTTTTGATTTTCACCAAGGCATATCCACGGAGTTTCGTATGTGGTTCTAGAATTGGATATCTACGACACCAAATATGGAGGCCACATGATATGCAGCCACAACGTTGTCCATGCATATCATGTGGCAAATTTGGATGCAGAGGAACATGAAGGTTTTTGATGACAAAAAAAAAGAGCCAATGTTCTGGATAAATATGGCATACACCGCCAGTTCATTGGACCGCCGACGTGAGTATTACTCCAATATAGAAGATGTTGAGCTCGATAATCCGGTCAACAAAAGGCAGCAGGAGACCTTGCGTCAACCAAAAGTCTCTCCGACATTAAAACTGGATGGAGCTTTTTGGATGTCACAATATCATAGCACTGTAGCATAGACTATCACCCATAGTCTACAGAACCAGGGCTTAACGGAATGAGTGCATTTACCAGTGTTCTTAGCCGTTGTAGCTGAAGCAACAACTTGCCTCAAAGGAATTTAACAAGCGATCCGGTTACGAATATCGGAACTGCGGGTTTGGTCTGATTCAAAAACACACATCAGATTATTGGAAAATTTGGGGATTACACCACCAAAGGAAGTTGCATCACTAATCCTTGATCTTCGACAATAGTTTAAGAGCTTATGTAGAATTGGTTTCAGGAAGGTCCTTAGGGATATTTTGTCTAATGAGCATAACTACACCAACTGGTTAAATTGTTGGGTAATTGGTTGTAACCTTGGGCACCGGCTTTAATCTTAAATAAAATGCCTTTTCAAATAAAAAGGAAAAAAAAACTACAAAAAAGTGCTTCTTAAGATGGTTTAGTTGGTCAGACTGTCTTTAAATCAATTTAGAGTAAAGTGCTAAAATGACCCCGAGTTTAGGCTGAAAATGCCAATATAACTCTGCAATCTCAGAAAGTGCCAAAATAACCCTTGACTCCGCTGACCTTTTAGTCAACCATTTATGGCCCGATTTTGTTAAAAACCATTTTTCCATTGTTTAAAAAAAATCAAATTATGTTTTTCCATGTTTTCTTCCTACGTTTCAATTTTCGCCCGTGTCCATTTTTCTTCCTCTTTCGCCACTGCTGAGAGATCCTCATTCTTCCTTTTTTCTTTATGTGCGGTAGAGAAACTCTACAAACTCTTCACAATAATTTCTCTAACCTCACAAACTCTTCGCAATAACTCGCGGTAGAGAAGCTCGACAAACTCTTCCTCCGTTTCCTTTCCAGTGGTGGGGCTGAGCGATGATAGGGCGAACGGGGAGAGGGATAAGGAGGGCGGGTTCTGGGAGCAATGAGGCGAGGCAGTTTTGAGAGAGACTGGGTGGGTCTGGGCAATGGTTTGGGAAAGGCGGTGGGGAAGGGTGAGTCTGGGCGTGGGTCTCCGGGCAGCAGCGGGTAAGGGTGGGGCAGCGGCAATTTGGCTGAGGGAAGGCGGCGGTGGGAGGCGGGGTGTGGTGGTTGTCAGCGGCGTCGAACTGGAGGTGCTTTCGAACCCCACCTCATATGAGCATCCTCCACTGTGAGTCTTCTCCGAACAGCGGCCGGCCCCTGGGGTGGACATCACTATTGGAGAGCTGCTGGTGCAATTCAACGAGGATTCTATCATTGTTTTCTCAGATTTTGATCACTCTGACGATGATGACTTTGACGTCATACTCTGAAGAAGAAAACAGAGATTTGACTCTATTTTTAGGGTTGATTAGCATGTTGTGCTGTAGGAAATTTAAGATTTTTCGTGGGAGAGACGTGCAGTGAAGGACGACTATGTGGTGGGGTCCGGAGTTTTGACTCAGATTTTTGACTCGGGTCGTTCCTTGGGTATGCCTAATTTTGACTTCCTCTCTAACTAGTCCTCTGGATCAGATTACAAGGTTTATTGATACTTAAATAGCCTTCGGGGTTAAGCAACAATGGAATAGTTTGCAAACAAAGAGTATGAACTCAAAATGTTGTATATTTGATTGATAAAAGTGTTGTGAAATTCGTTCAAAAGGCCTCCCTATTTATAGGGTTACAATATCGCCCCAAACCCTAATCACAACTGAAAACTGAATAGACTTTTGGAAGATTTAAGAATCTAAAACCCCATCTAACCAAAACACCTAAAATAAATGGTAATTTGGTTGAATTCTTCAAGAAGTAATCTTAAAGAATATTACCTTATATAATCTTCCCAAATCTAATTCTAATCAGAATAAAACTAAATATACTAAACCTTAATGGACATTATTTTTGAAATTTAGCTCTTCAAAGCCCACATGGCCGAGCTATCAGTCCAATAAACCCAAAATGAAATAATTTGAAAATATTTTACAGTGATCACACAACCTCATTAAAAACCCAATGGGAAAAAAGAGTATAGTGTTCTTCATATATCTTCAGTTCTTCGACAGTCTTGAACAATAAATCCCAGATGTTGATGATGGCTCCTTCATTTCTTCATCATAAAGTTGATCCATCAAAGCATTTAAAATACCATCAAAACATTTGATTTTCATATCATTCCCTCCCAGATCAAAATGTGTCGTCCTCGAAACGGGAAACATATAACCTATAAAGACATCCTTGAATTCCTGTAACAACTTAACAAACTGTTGAGGAACATGGATAGGAATATCATCACTAGCAAAATAGCTCTCTTTAAAATGCATGATAAGCACATAAGAATGACTAGCAAAAGCATGATTCACATCCCTAATCGATGCATAAAATGATATACCAAAATCAATAGGAAATTCATGTCTCATCATGTAAATCGACGGCAAAGGACTGAAATGTGAAGATAGGATTTTACGCGACTTATCCAAATCTTTCTTAGACTTACTTGGCTTATCTAGAACGACCACTCTTGATTTTTTGTAAAAATTATCAAGGTTTTTGCCTCTATTTTTGACCTTGTGGCCGAGCTCCCTCAAACCCTGGCTAGTGTTTTGGTTGGCCACATGTACTTCAGTCGCAAACTTCTCTTTATCGACATCCGTCTCTGTGCCTCTAAGACTTCCACTAGAGATAATGGAACCAAAGTATACCTTGTACTATCCTTAATCACAGTAATTTTGCTAGTGTAACCATTATGCATAGATTTACGATCAAACTGCCAAGGTCTCCCTAACAAATTATGACTAGCTTCCATATATATAACATCACATAAGATAGAATCATGGTATTTTCTAATTTTAAAGTTAATCATGCATTGTTTGTTAACCCTAATTTCACCACTACCATTTAACCAAATAAGTTTACATGGTGATAGATGAGTATTCACAGGCAAAGACAATGATTTAACAAGAAGATAAGACATAGTCCTAGCACAAGAATCACCATCAATAATCATTAAACAATTCTTATCTTTCAAAAGGCAACGAGTATGAAAAATATTAATCCTTTGTACCTGTGTTTTGGCCATTTGAGAGTTTAGGACTCTTAATGCACGAAGTTACCTTGTGTTTCCAGACCTTGTTCACCATGATCATTTATGATGATCTCTTCATCTACCTGTTCTTCACCACTTTCAAATAATGGTATCATATCAACATATTCATCTTCTTCATCTTCTTCCTCAATGGTTGTTAATATTCGATCATGAGAACAGTTATTACAGACATGTCCTCTTTCTTTGCAATGGAAACAAGTAGGAGTATTAACGAAAACCGAATTTGATGAAGAAGTAGTGGTTTTACTTGGAATTTTTGAAGTCTGTTGGGTTGCTGGAGCCGCCCTCCTTTTAGTGGTATTATAAGTCGGATTTGAATAGGTTTGAACCGATCCTCGTCCTACTATGGGCGTGCCCCTACTGCGGCTATAACTAGGGTTTCCGGAGCCAGATTTGATTGGAAAATCTGGACCATGGCCTCCTTGGTCGCAGAGTACTCTCAACCAACCTTGCTTTCACCAATAAATCATTGATAGATATATGATGTTGAAGCTTGTCTGGAATTTGAAGGTTTTCATGAAGCCTTCAATGAATCGATTTTTGATGAATGCGTCGTCTTCTTCCATTCCAACCCTTCTCATGGTCAACTCAAGGTCTTGCCAGTATTCATCAATTGTGTGATTTCCTTGCTTCATGTTGGACAAATAAGAGTGTTATTCCATCAAGTAAGTAGGCGGAACATGATATTGGCAAAGCTCGGATCTCAATCTCTCTCAGGTGGAGATAGGCTTCTTTCTGGCAAGATATCGTGATTCTTTTTTATTTTTCCACCATTCAACTGCATAGTGAGTGAAGGAATACTGGGCCACTTTGACTTTATCTTTCTCCCGATAATTGTTGAGACCTAACATATTCTCAATTTGTCGCTCCCAATCAATATGCTTCGCCGGATCGTGTTGAACATCAAATTGAGGAATGTCACACTTCAATCCCTTGATGTCCCGAGCATCATCTTAACCCAAAACAGATCCCGAGTTACACTTCACTCTCCTTCGGGAATGATGTTTACTGTGGTGATGGCTTCTAGAAGATCTGCGGTGTGATTGCCTTTTCGAACCATCATTAGAATAGTTATCTGAACTGCCAGAACCATTGAATTGGCGGATATATTCTTAGTTTCTTCCCCCTTGGCTGATGATGTAGGTGTAGGCAGTGCCATGCTATCAACTTTTCTCACCAATCTCTGCACCTCACTCATAAGTGTATTTATTGCGACAGTAAACCAAATCCGGATCATTGGCTTTACTAGGATTAATTTGATGTCGCTCCCAACTATCTAGAGCCTCATCTTATGGTTGATTACAACACCTACCATCAGAGGTGTTCGTCAATGGAAAATTGTTAGGATTGCTAACAAAAGGCAGGACGAATGGATTACCGTCCTCTATCTACGCTCTGATACCAACTGATATGAATCCCCTTGCGAAGAAGCTGGATTGCAGAATTAAGATCTTTGACAAAACAAGGAAACTCGCAAACCCTTAGTGTGCCGAACGAAAGTCAGGTGTCTAGCCCTCGAGGTACGCCTAATTTTGACTTGCTCTCTAACTAGCCCTCATGATCATATTACAAGGTTTATTGATACTTAACTAGCCCTTGGGGTTAAGAAACAATGTAATAGCTCGCAAGCAAAGAGTATGAACTCAAAAGGTTGTATATTTGATTGATAAAAGTGTTGTGAAATTTGTCCAAACGGCCTCCCTATTTATAGAGTTGCAATCTTGCCCCAAACCCTAATTTCAACTGGAAACTGAATCGACTTATGACAGTTTTAAGAAGCTAAAACCATATCTAACTAAAATACCTAAAATAAATGGTAATATGGTCTAATTCTTCAAGAAGTAACCTTGAAAAATATTACCTTATCTAATCTTACAAAATCTAATTCCTATCAGAATAAAATTGAATATACTAAACCCTAATGGACTGTATTATCAAATTTTAGCTCTTCAAAGCCCACATGGCTGAGCTATCAGTCCAATAAATCCAAAATGAAATAATTTGACAATATTTTACAATGATCACACTGCCTCATTAAAAACCCAATGGGAAAAAAGAGTATAGTGTTCTTCATGATGTCTTCAGTTCTTCGACAGTCTTGAACAATAAATCCAAGATGTGGATGATGACTCCTTCTTCAATTCTTCATCATAAAGTTGATCCATCAAAGCATTTGATATATGTATCATTAGGGTTATAAAAGTATTTATCCCATCAATTTATTTCAATTTGTTCAACCTGGTCCAAATTAGAGGTTTTCGTATGCACAAAAGATGATTCTTAAACACCAAAGGAAATGCTAAAGTATTATACTTTCACAAGGGATCTTTAATTTATTGGAGACTGTACGAATTTTTAGTAGAGGTGCCGTTAATTTTCATTTGAAATTGCCTTAATGCCGATTTGAAAAATGTAGTTAGATCAAATTTTGAGTGGTTACGTAGCTTTCTAGCAAGTCTGCAAATTTTTATGGAGAAATGTCAAGTACGGTACTTGCTACTGTGAGCGATTTAAGGCGGAACGTTGTTTTAAATTGGTGGAATTTGCTCGGCAAGTTTAGTCAGAGCTTGATGGACAGATTCACGGTAGGAGAGAACCACTTCAACTCTGTTTGACAGGCTTATAAGATGCTTTGCTTGTTGGACAGATTCACGGTAGAAGAGAACCACTTTGACTCTGTTTGACAGAGCTTATAAGATACTTTGTTTATAAGCAAAACACTTTTTAGTGTTTGATAATGTGCTAAAAAGAAGTTTATTTTGAAAACATAAGCTATTTTGTGGGAAAAAGTAGAAACTGGTCTCTCCCTGCTTTCAAAATAAGCCAATTATGCTTATAAACGCAGCTCTGTCAAGCACACCATTTATCATCTTATACACCTTTCGTTAAGCCACATATACCATCATTTAAAATTTTATCTTTAATATATTTGTGTAAAGGTGACTATCCCATATCAAATTGCAAGGTGATTCAAATATATCCATTTAACCATTCCAATTAATGTAAAATAAAATATTGAATTCTCAAATATTCGGATCAAAGAAGCCTAGGAGAAAAAGTGGTTCTAGAGCTTATGGATGGTGTGACAATTAACAAAACTCAAAGGGGGGGCGGATGTAATTTAGAAAACAACCGAAGAAGGCTCAAGAAGCCCGTGTTTTGGGGCCCCTTAACCGTAAGGCGTAAACCCTAGTCACTCTTCAATAATTTTCTATTCCCTCTCCCCCAGATTTTGCGCCCGGGGTTCCTCTCTTACACATTCACGCTCCACCTTTCGGTTACTCTAGAAGTCAATTTGGGATTAATGGAGGATAAGCCAGCTGTGACGCCCACGCTAGTCAAGCCCGAGGATGAGGAGGATGTTGATTCCGCCGCCGCCGCCGCCGATGAGGACACCGGAGCGCAGGTGGCCCCCATTGTCAAGCTCCAGGAAGTCGCCGTCACCACTGGCGAGGAGGACGAGGAGGCCCTCTTTGAGCGGTAAAAACGCTTGCTTGCCCTAATTCACTTCATTTTTTTTTAGTATTACTGCCTTGTGATTTAACTGTCTGTAAAAAATCGATAGGAAGGCGAAATTGTACAGATTTGACAATGGCCAGTGGAAAGAGAGGGGTGTTGGTGTTGTGAAGCTTCTGAAGCACAAGGAGACTGGGATTGTTAGGATCGTGATGAGGCAGGCTAAGACCCTTAAGATTTGTGCCAATCATCGTGGTATGATTGATTTGTTAGATTATTTGTTGTTTGATATCGGTTTTAATTGGATTGTTGTTGTGGCATTGTGCAGTGCTCCCCACAATCTCTCTTCAAGAGCATGCTGGAAATGAGAAATCTTGCGTCTGGCATGCTGCTGATTTTGCTGATGGGGAGTTGAAGGATGAGACTTTCGCAATGCGGTTCCCTAGTTTGGAGGGTGAGTCTCCTGTTGTTTTCCCTCCTTGGATTAATTCTTAGTTTTATTGACTTCTTGATGAGTTGTATCTAAATGGGAAGAGCCTGTACAATAAACTATGTATATGCATGTATTTGGTTTTGTTGGATTCTTGATTCGATGCCCTGAATTGCTATTTTGATGATCAATGGAAGCCTATAGTGTAGAAGATGAAAAGAGTTACTAGGGCGAAACCTTTAGTCCTACCGTTTTTGTTTCTAAACACCCTAGGTTTTCATCTTCGTTGCTCTTGTGCAGTTGAACAATGTATTTGGACTGGAATGGTCTGCTTTGAATCTTATTGTGTTAACTTAGAGAAAACTCGAGCTAGTTCAGAGAAAAATTACTGCGATGCTTATGGTAGGGTGTTTCTTTTTATTTTTTGTATTTTCAGATTGCAATGCCTTCAAGGAGAAGGTGGAAGAGGTTGCTGAGTCACTAGAGCGCAAGGGCAATGATAGTGAGGATGCTGAGGTTAGCAACCTTATCCACAAGTTGAACGTCTCTGGAGATGATAAGGATGAGAAGAAGACCGAAGGTGAAAAGGAACATGCAAAGCCTGAAAGTCCTGCTTGATGACGCGTGAGAATTGTCTGGTTTCGACATTCAGATCCTGGAATTAGGGGAATAAAGAAGAAACAAACCGCATTGTACTGATCAGGTCTCATGGTTTAAAAATCAAATACCAGAAATATGACGTGTGTAGTCTATTAATGAATGTGTTCAGCTCATCTTTCAGTTTGCTTTTGGGTTGCTTTTGGTTTGAGTCAAACGTTATACGGAGTGCAGTTAGAACTTAGAAGTGCTATATAGCCAGTTTACTGTCTTGACTTCCGGAGTTTGCGTTTTATTCTCATCTTTTTGTGTTAAATGGTCTTGCCGCAGTGTGAACCAATTCCCCCCATCCCTGGTAGGCTTTTGAATGGAGAAGCAAAATAAAAAGGACGTGACAGTTAAAATAGCATTCTAAGCAATGACTTGGAGATTATAATGCCTTGGTTGAAACGAACTGGACTTGACTTGACATGAAAAATCCTGAGAAATTAACGAGGATAGGTTTAATTTTGTGATACGTGGTTTAGTCAAGTTTAACAGAGTATAAATGAATATTGATTTAAGGTTCATTGTATACTGTTTCTACCCATAGGTTATAGGTCTTCCTACGTGATGGAAGGAATAATATTATTATCGTTAAGGTCTTCATACAACTCTCCATCTCGCCATTTGATAACATATTTTTATTAAACAAAATACCGGCTTACAAACTCAAGCTATTACGTGAGGTTTCTTGGTTTAATTATGTGATTCGGTTACATAGTCCCGATCCAATGTCTTAGTAATATAGGACTTGAATTTCATAGATATCAGCTGTCTAAAAAATTAAGCTTTTTTAATTTGTCATGATGGGTCTGTTTCTTTATCATTGAGTTGTTAAATTAGTGCGGGATATATCACACTATGTACTTTACTTAAAACATGTCATGTATTTATACTTTTTAAAATTAAATCTTTGCATATTGATAAATGGAAGTTGAAAGTGAAAAAAATAGGATTTTCTTGTTGGGAATATTTTGATTGAGTCCTACGATTTTTTGGCAAATAATTTCGTGGAAAACAGTGGTGGTGGGTGAAATTTCTTTCTAAAATGATTGTGACCACAGTGGTTTTAATTGTCCGATGGTGGTAGGAGAAGGAGGCAGTGGTTAACAAACTATTTTACCAAACAAACTATCGACTAACAAACTCTAAGCTATTACGTGAGTTTCCTTGGTTCAATTATTACATAGTCCTGATCCACTGTCCTAGTAATATAGGACTTGAATTCGCTAGATACCAGCTGTCTCAGCAACTAAGCCTTTAATTTGTTATGATGGGTCAATTTCTTCATCATTGAGTTGTTAAACTAGTACTGGATAAATCACGCTCTATATTTTCTTAAAGCATGTCATGTATTTAAATCTTTTTTGATTATATCTTTGCACTTTGATAAATGAAAGTTGAAAGTGAAAAAATTGGAATTTTCTTTTGGCAAATAATTTTGTCGAAAACAGTGGTGGGGGGTGAAACTTCTTTAGCTAAAATGATTGTGACTGCAGTGGTTTTAATTGTTTGGTGGTGGTGGGAGAATGACACAGTGATTATCAAACTATTTTACTAAACAAAGTATCAGCTAACAAACTCTAAGCTATTACGCGAGTTTCCTTGGTTTAATTATGCGATTCAGTTACATAGTCCCGATCCACCGTCCTAATAATATAGGACTTGAATTTGCTAGATACCATCTGTCTCAGCAACTAATCCTTTAATTTGCTGTGATGGGTCATTTTCTTTATTACTGAGTTGTTAAACTAGTATCCGACACCCATTTATTTACTTAATTTGCTATAATGGGTCAATTTCTTTATTATTGAGCTGTTAAACTAGTATAAGATAAATCACGCCCTATATTTTACTTAAAAATATCATGTGTTTATACTTTTTTTTATTATATCTTTGCATTTTGATAAATGAAAGTTGAACGTGGAAAATTTGGGATTTTCTTGTTGGAAAATGTTCAATTGAGTCCCACAACTTGTGGAAAATAATTCGAGCAAAAATAGTGGTGACAGGCGTAACTTCGGCTAAAATGACTATGTCTGTGGTGGTTTGAATTGTCTGACGGTGGTGGAAGAAGGAGACTGGTTGTGGGAGAAATTGGATGGGCTAAAATTACCGTGGTAATTTTTAATATCTGGTGGTGGTGTGAGAAGGAGGTTCCCGTGGGGGACGGTTGGGAGAAGGCGGCGGGGTGGGTGGGAAAAAATTCTTTGCCACAGTGAGAGAAGGATGAGGTTGCAACGGTGGGAGAGAAGACTGTAACAGTGTTGGGCGAAAGACATGGCTCCTTAGTACGTGTTTTGGATGGAAAACAAAAAATTTCACCGTCGATTCCCCTCCAAATGCGGACCACAAGTGGCACATATGCGGAGTTTGCAAACCTACGGTGAAATTTTGGGATTGTTAACAAACTCCGACAATATAGGGTTTCGCGGGTTGAAGTGGATTTTGTCCTAATGGAATTTTGGCTAACTCAAGTGATGGTGGGTTTTGGTGGTGGTAGGGGCAACAATGTGAGTTTTAGTGGGCTTATTCGCTGTCGGGAGAGAGGTGGTGATGGGCTTCTTTGCGGCTAGGGATGTGGTGGTGGTGGTGGTGGGCTTCGTGGTAGTGTAAAAGGCAATGGTGATATCAGGTAAGGTGGGTGGGTTGATATTTTTTTAATAAAGAACTTAGAAATTGTGAAAGTATCAAGACGTGAGGTAGTAAAATGTAGGGAAAATACAAATATGACCCTATGTTTTGGTCATAAGTGCCAATATGACCCTGTGAAGTTAGAAAGTGCTATTATAACCCTATATTTTGCATTAGAAGTGCCGATATAACCTTTTGGTACTATTTCGACATTGACTTGGCATTTTCTGGCATTGACCATAATTAAAAGACTAAAATAACCCTAGCCCTAATACTAAAACTGTAAAGATAAAAATGCCCATCGTTCTTCTTCTTCTCCATAACACAACCACTGCTGCTCCACCGCCCCGCCTCCGCCATCACCTCCACCGCTGTTATCCCTCCACCGCCTTATCCCTACACCATTATCCTTCCACCATTATCCCGCTGCCACCATTACCCTAAACATTCTCCTTTCGATTGACAACGCCATTACCCCTCCGTCGAAACCACCACCACCCCTATCCCCACTGCCGCAAACCCTAACTCAGCCTCATCACCGCTCACTGCAAACCCTAGCTCAGCCTTAACGTTGGCATCGAGAGACGTTTCCACACGAGAAGGAGAGGACGAAGAAAAGCCCTCAACGCTGAAGGCACCACCAACAAAGTCCTCAGGTTTCCACACGAGAAGGCACCATTCAATCTATAACCCTCTGACAACTTCGACGAATTCATCGTGCAGAGGGTCTTCAGCCACAGCGCTCCGTTGACCGAGCTGCAGAAGCAGGTGACCCCATAGCCCCACACCACCATCCATCTGCCACCATTTTCCGGCACCGCTCAACTAAGCGCCAAAAAATGGAGACCTTCGATATGGAGAACAGAGTCAAATTTAAGGTCTTCTTATGGTTCGGAATTTAAGAAAATGGATAACGGTGGAAGGAATCGGCGAAGATGATTCTCGGCTCCATTGAAGAAAACTGAGAGGGATAATTTTGATGATAATTCTCGGCTCCATTGAAGAAAATGGAGAGGGATAATTCCGATGATAATTCTCAGCTCCATTGAAGAAAACAGATAGGGATTATTCCAATCAAATTTGACCTTTTCAGAACATCGACTATTCCAAAACTGAGGTAGTTGTATCAGATGGGACCATGGACTACTTGAAGAGCGAAGCGAGTCCAGATGATGAATATGTGATCAGTTCCGTGGCTATGGTTCATGAAGAAAAAGGGAGGATTGCTAAAGAGGCTATTGCGGAGAAAAAACAAAGGTGGTTGCTGATACACACAGTTCTTAAGAGAGTAGATTATGTAGGGGTGAGGAATTGTTTGGTTTTTAGTTTTGGTCTTTGAGTAAT
Organism: Rubia yunnanensis; assembly: GCA_037428765.1. Lineage (NCBI taxonomy): Eukaryota > Viridiplantae > Streptophyta > Magnoliopsida > Gentianales > Rubiaceae > Rubia > Rubia yunnanensis. Next base: position 88,487,050 of record CM075064.1, on the reverse strand, counting down.
GCCACAATGTATATAAGGTTTCCCTTGTTAGGGTATATAAGCAAACTTGATGAGGGTATAAACGTCTTTATTTATTTTATTAAAAGGATATAATCGCCATTTCAAGTTTTTCCAGCCAAATTCAGGCCTCCAGAGTTATATTGGTACTTTCAAGCAAAACATAGAGTTATAATAACACTTTCTAACTTCACATGGTCATATTGACATTTTTTATCAAAACATAGGGTTATATGGGTACTTACCTCTAAAATGTAAGGTGTGATTTAGCAATGCCCTTGTAAAAAAAGGTATGTAGAATTTTTAATTTTATTTTTGTGCATAATGAGATAGGTGGATCAAAACCCTTTAGCTACCCAAAATGATTGGTTTAACTTTGCTAATTTAGTTAAAGGAGTTTAAGGGAAAACAGAAAGTGACAAGATTTTTAGTATATGAGCTATAATTTTTTTTCTTAGATAGTTTTTTATTCATTAGGAAATGTATTTGGACCAAAGTTTGTGTGATTGGCATGTCTCTCGAGGAATGCCAAGTCTGATGCTCAATACTGTGACCCATTTGGGTCGAGACACTGAGTTCAATCGATAGATTTAGTTCGGTGAGTTTTGGGTCGAGTTTCCTAGACCACAACAGACGACCAATATATCTAGTGATAGACCACTCATGTTGCCACATAAGCTTTTGATTATAATTTTATAAGTAATATTATACTTTTGTGTAAATGATCATTTTTAAGATCACATATGATGTAATCGCATTTGTACAAAATTAATTTTAATGGAACATGATTGAAGACACTATAAATTCTTTTAGGAAAAAAACAGTTTGGTTGATTAGCTCATGAATGTAAATTGTTAGCTTCATGGTTGGAATGTAGACGCTATGCCACTCCAAACTATAAAATTTAAAATTTAGGTTTGTTTTATTTTCAACCTTCATAAAGATCCAACGTGGTTACAAAATTCTTATTATAAACAATTGGCTCCATCGGGCTGATTTTATATGGTTATCGAAAATGCATTTTCTATGGTAAAAAAAGAAGAAGCATTTTCCATGAAAAACCCAGTCTCAAACGAACAAATTTAGTACAACCTCTACCTCGGCAAAAGCCATTCACTAGTTTTTGGTGAGTAGGTCACTATTTTGAGAGATTATTCCATTCCCAGTGAATGTACCATGTAATATAACATTACCTGAATTAAACGATAAATTTTTTTGACTATTTTAGATATTCCTATGACAAATATCAACTCCTTCGGCTAGTACTGTGGAATTTAAGTTTGTGATTTTAATCCAATAATATGCTCGGCTAGTAAAATTCTCTAAATATGTGGAATAAAAGTAACAAGACAATGAAGGGAGGTCTTATAATGTACACACATATGCAGATTTTGGACCAAGTCATTAAAGGAGCTACAGTTTGGCTTATCAAATACTCAACAATGAGTCCCGATTATATTCAGGCTCGGAGGCCCATCGGCTAAGCCCCTCGATCGCTGGATCCTTCCAAGATTAACCGATCAGGAAAGCTTCAATCGCCGGAGTTCATACAACTCTTCCAATATTAACCTTAGTTCGAGAAAGCAAGGGCATAGATCGGGTTGATAAAGTTTCGAATGCTGGTCCAATTTGAATTTAACAAGTTAAATTCAATGGGATCAGGGAAGTCATTGGTCGCCCAAGGGCATAAATTATGTTTAATAGAGTTATGGTTATAAATAAAACTAACTATCAAAATAAGGAAATTTTACCTTCCATTTTTTCTCGAAAAATGCCTTTTAATTTTAATAGAATTAGCCCTTTTTTAAAATAAATATAATCAGCCTTTTAATTTGACAGTTTGTCATGCTTCTTATAAGCCCTGCTAAACACAGTCATATTCATCCGATGCTTAAAAACTGTAAGAGACATCCCATTTGAATATATTCTGTGGTTGAGGAATATGGTCATTTCATGTTTGATAAATATCTCATTTTGTAGGGACATCTAAACTACTATTTCAAGACATATTAAAAGACATACCAAAACTGGCATATGAAAAAATAAAAGCACAGGTATGATAAACAGTCAAAAGGGTTTCTATACTGAATGTCACATCACAACCAAAACTGCCACAAGAGAAAGCAAAGGTTTCAATTCCATTGCCAACCTGGGTAGCGAGGACAGAAGCACCCTACCCCCCTAAATCTGCACTCCCCTTAATTTAAAGACCTTAATAATGGAGTTTCACAACCATTACTGTACACTGAATACGGAGACGAGTCCTCGGAGAAAAACCCGATTGTGGGCGAGCAACCTGGTCAAATACGATGGGCATGTTTCGCTCCATCAATGCAGCATGCTCTCCTGGTTATCGAGGAGTTATTAGGGTGACATTGTATCGTCTGCTGAAGTCATCATTTGCGCGTCTGATTCCCCAGCAGGTCCTTTCCTGATGTGATCTCCTCCTTTAGACTCACCTGTTGATTACCATCTTACATTATGCATAGTCCAGCGATCCAGCCTGATGAAGCTTAAATGCTTAACCAAGGATTTGATTATCTTACCAACAACTGAATCAATTGATGGCCGTCCTGATGATGTGCTTCTCATAAAATCTGCAAGAATAAAGGAATAACATGCATTGAATTAAAGAGTAACTTTGACAAGTTGGACAACCATATTTATTCCGAGGAGAAAATGCTTTAAAATAAAAGATCAATTTTACTCACCAGAGGATTTCAGGAGTGACTTGACTGCATCAAAGTTCTTGTATGTGTACCCCACAAAGCTCAAATCATTCGGATCAATTTGCTACAATGATACGTAACATTAGAATCATCGAGACAGTTTTGATTGATTTAGGGCATTGGGCAAGAAGGAAAAATTTTCAAATTTAATCAGTAACACTGCAGAAACTGAAATCAGGGTGAACAAGTTCACAATATATACACAATAACTGAGTATCAAATTATCAATTGTCCTAGATGGATCAACAAGTTACGTTGACAATAGAAAGCTTTAAGGAACCAAAAAATTCTTGTCAAGCAGCCACAGTTGTTCCAAAAAGATATACCATCCCAATCTCAGTAGTTGTCACTCCAAAACTTAAAACAGTTTCTTAGATGCATAAATTCTCATGATCCATGCATAAAACAAATTGCAATAGACGAAAAAAATCAAAAGACAAGCCGTAGCATCAAAATCTAATCTACAGATACCTTGCGTGATGGACCAGAGCCAGTTCTAGCAGGAGTTGGAGCACCAACCTGATGTGAGCAAAACCCTTGGATTACATAACCCCACATATTCATCAAGCTTATATCTAAGGCACATAGTTTGAGAAAAGCAGGCAACCCAAATAAACAAACAAATAAATAAAATGAAGCGTAATTTCATTAAAATAATCGTCTAGTGAAGCATTAAAAGACAGTAGTTGTCTAATTGATAAAGTGTTGATTTCAGCTCTATTTGGAGCCTTGCAAAAGAAGAATCACCGCATCATAAATCAAGATAAGATAATCAATAGTAAGCCATGGGCAGAATAGCTAGTGGTGGTAGTTCCATTTGTTAATGGAAGCTCATGTTACTCATCTAATTTTTGGAAATATCAATTTTTTTACAGCAAGACATGTGATGAAATAGTTTAGGAATAAGGCTTCAGAAAATAAACAAACGAAGGAAAGACGAGGAGTTGAGCATTACCTCATCAAACTTCATAAAGTTTTGGGTGTCCAGCTCCCCGGTCACCTCTGGTTTGTAAGCAGCCTCCATTTCATATAGTTTATCCCATTGAACGTCCTTAAACCAGGGATGAGTCTGATAAAGAAATCTATGAGTAACAAGATTTGGAAAATTAGAATAAAATGCCACAACATTGTTAATGCAGAACACACCTTAATTTGATCTGCCCCTCCAGTACCAAGCCTATGTTCAACATCACATAGTAAACGGCAGATAAGATCTTTAGCCTCAGGTGACAATTTGGCTTCTTGCGGAAATTTTAGGTGATTTCTCCAGTGAACAATCTGAAATCGTTGGTAGCATGTCTCAGAAATTTTTGTAGCCAGCAGTAGAACTTGGGAAACTCACGAAAAGAAGAAAAGGCAGTAACATAAAATAACATAGAGCCTTATAGTCATAATACATACAATGCGATAAAAATATCATATAATAATAACAGTGATTGACCCACAACATGCTATAAACCAATAATTTATATCACTAGGTAATGGTTTATTTTTGAAACATATTATTCCATTCAAATCTCCGAGACATGCATTCCTCAATCAGAGACACTGAGTCCTAACAAACATTTAAATGATATTCTCTACATCAAACAAACAAGGTACTAATTAGCTAAAGGTAAAATTGTCCATATTCCAGCACATTTCAGTGCATCATCATCATAATGGCACACCAAGACAGAACACCCAATTCTGGAAATTTAGAGACTTATATGGAAATATAAACAAGATGTTCAGTCAGGATAGATGAATCCAGTCTACCTTTCTGCAAGCGGTTAGGGGATCATCTGAATAGAATGGAGGGTAACCCATAAGCATTTCATACATAATTGCACCCAGTGACCACCTGCAAGGAGTGTAAATTTTGAGGACTTAGAAAGTACTTTAAAGAAAATTATTAATAAAATACACCATAATTACATGTAAACTAACTGGTCCATACTTATTACACTATGTATATGATAGAGACGACACTAACCAGTCACACTCCATGCCATATCCTTTCTTCAGTAGTACCTCTGGAGCAATATAGTCAGGTGTACCCACTGTTGAGAATGCCTTTACAAAGGAAAAGGAAAAAAGTTAAGATTTCTAATACCATAAAAGGATAGATACAATGAGAGATATACATGGTGTGCTATTTTTACACTCGTATGATGATTCAATTACAGTAACAATTTTATGGAAGATCTACAGAAATGACTAATAAATCTTATAAAGCTAGTAAGCCACTTAATGCAGAACCATTTTGTGAATTGGGCTGTACTACTAAATGAACTTATTCCGCAGTTGTATTGGAATGGAAACTATGATGTTGAACAAATGCAGATGGAAAAAAGGCAACCTTAGCATAAAAGAAAGACAATGACATACCAACTTCCTCCGATTCATCTGCCAATGCTGAAGTTGCTCCTGAGGGCTTTTCCAGTTGCTACCAGTCCTAGTATCTGGAAACGAGCTGTCAACGTCCATAGGATCTCTCACATTCTCATCATCCATGGCTTCATTTTCATTGAGAGTAGACAAAGTTCTACAATCAAGAGGCTTACAAAGACCAAAGTCTGAAAGCTTCATGTGACCATCTTTGTCCAGGAGAAGATTATCAGGTTTGATATCTCTATAAAAAAAATCCAAATATAGTTAGCTGAATACCAGCAATTGAGAAGCTGATTTGCCGATTCATATGTAATATAGCAGCAAGCGTTCTCATCATGCAGACCTGTGAATGTAGTTATGTCTGTGAATTGATTCTATGGCCAAGACACTCTGTGCAATATAGAACTTAGCCACACTTTCAGACAGCGTGTCTGCTCTCATCAACAAAGTCATCATATCTCCTCCAGGCAGATATTCCATTATAAGATACAGATACTCAGCATCTTGAAATGAGTAGTACAGTTTCACTATGTAGTGACTAGCAACTTCAGCAAGCAAGTTCCTTTCTGCTCTAACGTGCTCCACCTGTAAATAAAAGCTATTAGAGAGAGACAGACAGCAAGCATTGAGAGCTGGTCAAGATGGCAAAAACAGTTGAAAGAAGATTAAATTACTTGAAACTAGTATTTCATGATTTTATGCTTTTAAATGTCTGTCTAGATCGTGTAACAGTATATTTCACAGTTGGAATAATGTCATTTTTGTAGAGATACATATCATAAATAAATTCCCATCTATTAAAGAATGTCCTTAAATTTATTACAATGTAGAACATTTCAAATCATTATAATTTGGAAGAACATGACTGTAAAATTTGAAAAAATGCAGCAACCTACAAATAACTGAGTTTCTATCAAAACACGTGCAAAAGAATAAATGAGGCAGGTGATATTAGTATAAACTCAAAATCCCGAAGTGGCCATAATTCAAAGTGATTAGGTATTAGAACATATTTGAAATTCGTCAACCTACCAGTTAAGCTCTTACCCATTTCCGTTTAAAGCAACCCACAATTCACCACCCTTAGAGAAGAGAAGAGAATGTAGAAACAAAAATTGAGATCCACATTTGGGCCCCCATAGAGAGGCACTTTGATTATGGTATTATGCGTGAACAATAACACAATGGAGAGATAAGCCATTGGTATAGAGATGTTAGAACCTTGAGAAATAAGATTAGTAAATTTTCTTTTCACCTGTCCTCTCATGACCATTTCAGATTTTTTCAGTTTCTTCATTGCATAAATATTGCCAGATTTTTTCTCCCGACAGAGTCGCACCTACAAAAGAAGAAATGCATACTTATTCAGCTTCAAACAAGCCATAAATCTGCTGACATAAAACAGAGAGGGTTGTCATGTATCAACCGACGACCTGAAGCAGATATACATATACTAAACATGAGAATATCTATGTAAGGTACATGTTGTCATGGTTGTCTACAGCACACAACTAACCTCCCCAAAGGCACCCCTTCCGATGATGGTCAGAAGCTCAAAATCATCAACTGATATCTTGTTCCTTTTCAATCTCATGAACTCTGTCTCCTTCCTTTCTAAGTCTTTAATTCGATTGAGCTGTTCTTCCTTGGGCACATCCGAAGCTGCTAGCTGCCTCTCTAGAATCCATCGCCTACAACATGACACCAGATGAACATCATTAGGACCAGAGTTAGACTCAAAAATTGAAACCCATTCCACAGCTCTACAAAGCAAACAAATGAAGTAACATTGAGCACATTGCACCTTGTTATCTAGTTTGTTGGCGAAGTGCATGGATTTGTTTAAACTATTCAAATAGCATTGGATGCTTTCAGACAAAACCCAAAATATCTTACATTAGGATATTTCAGGTTGCATAACCCTTCCCCTGAGATCCCTCAATAATGATAAGTGCCACATAAGAAATACAAACTAGACGTAAATACGTCTTTTTTTTTTTTAAAGTTAAGCAACCATGGCAAGAGCATAAGGTACATTTACTGCCAAAAGTACAAGAAAATCTTATGAATCTCATATATGCTAGTCAACCAGCATTCTGCCCCTTCTCCAATTCAGAATGTTAGAATCTAAACCAAATTTTGGTGCAACTCCAACACAAATTCAATCCTAATAAAGTTACAAACTGCCCAACCAAGAAACCAAGCTAAAATCAACATAATCAGTACCACCACTAGATCTCACAGCAACTGAATTTAGACCCTTTTAACAGAAATCAACAACACACTCCACTTCACATTCTATATGCATGAAAACATCATTAAGCAATCAATCCCAGAAAACACAAATTAACATTAAATAAATAAAAAAAGCACCTTTCTTTGCGCTCCTGAATGCTCTTCATCTGGGTTTTGTAGTGATTCTCAATAAACTTCTTGGCAGCAGCAACTTTCTCCATGGTCAAGCTGGACCCCAGTATTTCATCTCCACTGTCATCAGCAGCATTGGCGCCAAGAATCCCTTCCTCCTCCATTTCCCAAGTCGATATGCACAACTTCCTCTTCCTAATTGTGCTCCCAAAACTCTACCATGTAAGACCAAATTACAAGAAACAGACTAAGGAAACTTCAAAAACCAAAACCCACTTGGATTACTCACCAAAATCACTTCTTTTGAGCAAGAATCAATCTGGGGCACCAACTAATTGAAGTAGAATTACCATGGAAGTATACTAGAGACTTATATGGTACAGCAGTATTTTTATTGTATTTATACAGGAAGGAAGTGTTTAGTTTAGTGGGTAAATGGGTTTGGATCTGATGCCAGGTTGCCATCTACATGACAGCTGGTTGTGTTTCGAGCATGTTTGGTTGGATTTGGAGTTCCCAGAATTGCTTTTCCCCGTTTTATTTTTGGTTTTTTCTCATTCTGAGGCACCACTTTTTCCAGTTTTTCTGCTTCAACAGTGCGAGCCTCGTGAAGAGTAGAATGATTTTGTTTTTCAATTCAGCTGTTTCTATATTTTGCCTTTGTTTCACACTTTTTATCATCTAAAACAAAGGCATTTATCAGTTATCATGCATTTTCACATAAACTACATGTTTCTTGAAACCTATGTGCTTGTTCTAGCATAAGAAAAGAATGTGCACATTTCATCATCATCGTAGTACACAAAAAATGTTGAGCTTGTGTGATTTGGTTTGGTTTGAGATAGTAGGATATCCTTAAATGTCGAGTTTCACATATTCTTTTACACCATCCATTGATTAGTTATGTGTTAAAATCGGGTGAATTACATGTTGGGAATTCCTAATTGCAGGTAAACTTAATAAACGATTACTACAGAGATAAATGTCAATGTTTTTTATTTTTTTATTTTTATGTAAATGTCAATGTAACCTTATCTATTTGAGTACGTGCCAATATACCTTATGAAATTTTTTATTGCAAATATAACCCTAACTAGTTATTGAAAGTGACAATATAACTCTTAGACCCCATTTTTGGCATTGACCTCAATTTTTCAGCATTGACTCTATGTAAATTGACCAAAATATCCTTTAGGCTAACTCTAAAATTAGGTGGACAATTTTACCCTCATAGTTCGCCGGACCGCCGCCGGAACATGTAGGCTTATATCACCACATTATGAAATTGTTTTGGGTTATATCAACACATTCCTAATGTTTGTAGGGTTATATCAGCACATTCTTAAAACTTATAGCGTTATATCAGCACATATTATAAATATTAAGTGTGTGGTACTCGGCTGGCCTTAACGGGCGACCACATCATCATATAAACCATTATAAATCATAACAATATCGTATATAACATAAAATTTGACATCATGATACCATCATTAATATTAAACACCATTATTACATATCATATCTTCATTTCAAAACTTATGAACATTAAAAACACTAGGTCGAAAAACACAACAAAATAACAATCACACAAACCAAAAGTCATCCAAGCATCAATCCAGACTAAACACAACAAATTAAACAAAATATCATTAAAACCCATATATTCTATAGTATGGCTGATATGACCCTACATTTTTTTACTAATGTGCTGATATAACCCTATGAATTTTAGGAATGTGCTGATTTAACCCTACCAGTTTCCATATTGTGCTGATATAACCCTACCTAATATGGCGGCAGTCCAACGGTGGAGTATTGATGAGTCTAAGGGTGATAACGTCATTTCTTTTTTTGTATTTTAATTTTTTTCCAGAAGGGTAAATATGTAATTTTATAAAATTCCGGTTAAAAGTTGCCAAAGACGGTTATATTGGCACTTCACTAACTAGATAGGGTTATATTGACACTTTCGAATATTTGAAAGGTTATATTGACACTTATGTCAACTAAGTAAAGTTATAAAAGCACTTTTTTTTATTACTATATTATCCCAATTACTTGCATTTATAAAATATTTTTAACTTTTTAATTTTAATTCTAAACAAACTCTAATTCTTAAAATATTCCTCTATAATGTCAATAAATTTTATCAACTATCTCACAATTTTAATTTTAATTTGTGGTTTATCCAATGTACCTCTCTGAAAATAAGAGTTTGATCTCCCGGGGAGGCGCGTAGAACCAAGTGTACTGATGCTATGTTTGTTGTTTTTCTTGCATGGAAGCTAATTGCAATGCCCCAAAATTTGAGCTTTGTTTTCATTATATGCCGCTAATTAGTCAGCTGATGGACGAATTTTTTTTTTTTTAAGAACTGTACAATATTATAACAGGGTACTTTGATCTCAATGTACACGGCTGATAATCTGAGAAAACTGCCTCAGTCACAGTATACCGTGTGTACCTAGGACTAACTGACCACAAAAAATGTCTACTGTTAACCATTAATGGTACATACATCTCAAATATTCCTCATAGGATCTGTAGGACTCGCCACGGACGTTTTAAAAGACCTTGTCCATTTTGATCAACCACTTTGGAGTAATCCATAACATATGTACAGTCCCTCTGTTGTATGTTTTTTTTTTTTATGGGGGAATTTATTAGGCTCCCCTAACCGAATAGATTAAGCCAAATTAGGCGCTAAAAGTATTGGAACATTACAAATTACAAATAGATCATCCAATTGGTGATCCAAGAGCCAAAATAAGCTCTTGAAGCAAAACAGCACTTCCTTCCAAAAGCGGTGTTTCCACCTGGTCAATGCTAAAAGGAAACTAGAGTTCATCAATGTACTGACAATGTTCTTGTCTAGGAAAACCAACTAAACTGATATACCGCGAACAGGTCGGCGAATTGAGAATTCGAGACTCCTATTTGTCAACGGTATGCCAGCCGAGAGGCAAGATAAGATCATGTGTGATGGGGAATTCCGGAATACTAAACTTTATTGCTAAGCCAAAAACTTTGCAGCTCACAAACCGAAATAGGCATCTTGCAATAAGTTCCTGGAATTCCAAGAGCATAGTAAGCAGCAGCAGAGGGAGAGGCGGCTGCTTCAGTAGACATCTAAATCCTATCCATGCATACAGTCGAAAAACCTGAAAATACAAGAGGAGAGAAACTAGCAGTATTTGTACTAAGAGCAGATATCCCCACTTCAAAATTAGTGAGTAAAACAGTAAAAGATATCCATAATAGCAAATTGAAAATTCCATCTCTATTTCGTGCTGTTATCAAAAGGAGACCCAATTCTAATCGCTGGATAACCAATATTATCGAGTGACAGTAAACCCCTAAGGAAGAAAGGAGTAGACCTAGTGTCTAAGTCACCTTGTAAGAGATTTCCCCTAGCAAATTTTGCTAAGAAATCAACAGCCAAATTTGCTTCTCTAGGTGTATGCTGGATTGGGTGTGAGAAGTGTTCTACATTAAGTGTACTGCAGATAGAGAAACATCTCCAAGGGCAGCATAATGGGTTTTGAATACCCTTAACAGCAATTAAGCAAGCAGATTCGATCACACAATTACCTAAAGCCAGTTCTGAACAGATGTCATATCCACATTGAATAGATAACAATTCGGCATGTAAGGGAGTTGGACTGTAAAAAATTTTAACTCTCATTTTAACCACATTTCCTTTCCAATCCCTGACAATAACTGCAGTTGAGGAGAGACCACTAGTGATCCATGATGCATCAGTATTAATTTTGTAACCAGTTAGTGGTTTTTTCCAATGCACAACAGTAATATCCTTTTTCTTCTTTTGAAAGATTTGTGGAATGATTTTAGCCTGAATCCATTTCATATGCTTTACTCGATTACCTTTCAATTTGTGAGCTGTGAATATTTGATAGATCATTTCTTTGATTTCATGAACACAAGCATCACTTGAGAAGGGTTTATTATCAAAAAGGAGTTGGTTCCTATTAGTCCAGAGAGTCCAAATTGTAACCATTAAAGCAGCAGTTATCAAGTTTGCATGAATCTTAGATTCAGCCTTGAATGATAAATAAAATTCCACCCTGGCTTTTTAAATTCCTAAATCCAATATGATTTATCTGTAAAAATGAGTGAACACTTTGCCAGACAGCACAGGAAGAGGGGCATGAATTGAAAAAATGATCCAAATTATCCAAATTGTTCAGGCATATAGGGCATTTTGAAGCCAAAGAGAAACCCATCCTACATAGAATATTATCAAAAGGTAGGATACTATTTAGAGCTCTCCAAAGAAGTACTGACATCTTTCTAGGTATGAAAGGGGACCAAACCTTTTTAAGATGTTGGATTTCAGGTCCTTTTTGTCTGAATATAGTGTAGGCCGATCTTACTGAGAAATTCCCATCATATGTTGGAGTCCAAACTAGCTTGTCCTCGTGAGAGTAATCCAACTTCACTTCTTGCAAAATATGAATGGTATTGGTAGCCAAATGAGGCTCCAGATTTGGTAAGAAAGCAGTTTTGTTGTTAATGAAAGTCCTGAGAGAGATATCCTCGAAAGGAATATCCATTTCCTCAGGCCATTTATAACACAGAGCACCATCTCCTATCCAATTTGCATTCCAAAATGAGCAATCCCCATTACCAAACATAATTCTAGATAAACTGTTTGCCTTAGCAGTTATTCTGCTGATTCTACCCCAAATGTGGGATTTTTTGTAAGAGACAGGTAGTGACCATAAAAGAGTTGACCATTGGGTCCTGTTAGTTTGGAGCTTCCACCATAATTTACATGAAAAAGCCTCTACTATAGCATTTAGGTCCCTAAAACCTATACCATTTTCATCCACAGGGAAACTCATTTTTTTCCAAGATCTCCACCTTTTTCTTTCAGAATATTCACTTTTTCCCCAGAATAGGCTAGATGCAATTTTTTCCATTGTTTTTAGAACTATGCTTGGGGGTTTTAAAACTGCAAAAATATGTGTTGGAATTGAAAGAAAGCAATGGTTAATCAAAATGATCTTACCAGCTGAACTCAACCATCTATTCTTCCAATTATTTATTAATTTCTCCATTCTTTCAATTACAGGTAAATAATGCACCTTTAAATTTCGACCTGAAAAGATTGGGACTCCAAGGTATTTAAAAGGAAAGGAGCCCTTCTCCATCCCCAGTATTCTCCTAACAGACTGGACATGATGTAGAGGTGTGTTATGAGTTACAAAAAATTCGAATTTTGCAAAGTTTACCTTTTGACCTGATGTATTCTTATATGCAATCAAAAATTGTTTAAATCGCCTCAAATTTTTGGTCTCAGTATTCAAAAAAATAGCAGTGTCATCGGCATACATAAGATGAGTAAGGGGAGAACAGGAATTGGGGAGACTATAGTACTGTAAATATCCAATGGTAAACATTTTCTTTAGACCTCTAGAGAAAGCCTCTGATAAAATATTGTACAGAAAAGGGGAGAGAGGATCCCCTTGTTTAATACCCCTAGAGGAAGAAAAGAAACCGGATGTTACTCCATTAACTAGTACAGAAAAGTGAGCTGAAGCAATGTTATGCATAATGAGTCTAACAAATTTACCATGGAAACCAACATGTAGGAGAATGGAATTTAGGAATGACCAAGATACCCTATCAAAAGCCTTTTGCATATCAAGTTTAACTATCAGATTTGGAACCCTAGATTTCCTAAACAGCAATCTGGTCATTTCATGCATTAGAATCACATTATCTGAAATATCCCTTCCTTTAATGAAGGCACTTTGCTCAGGGGAAATCAGTAAGTGCATCAGTGGTTTGATCCTTTCCATTAACAATTTTTAAAAAACTTTATTAACAAAGTTTGATAAGCTAATTGGTCTGAAATCTGCAAATGTAATTGGAATAGATTTTTTGGGAATTAATGTGAGCCAAGTACTAGACATGGCTTTAGGGATGTTGCCATTATTTAACAATTCATTTGCTGCTTCTAATAGGTCTTCCTTAATGGTTTCCCAAAAAGAGGTGTAGAAATCACCTGAGAAGCCATCAGAGCCCGGGGCACTAGATTTGTTAAGGTCAAAAACTGCAAATTTCAGTTCCTCTATATTAAAAGGGTTAAGCAGAAGGAGGTTCTGTTGATCTGTTAGTACTCTAGGAATTTCTTGCAGAAAATAATTAAGATAAATTCCTTGTTTTTGTGAGACATCCTCATTAAGCAATTCCTGGAAAAATCTAACACCCTCTTCTTTGATCAGTTTTGGATCAGTTATCCAATTCCCTTTTCCATCTTTAATTTTACCAATTCTAGATCTTGCTTTCTTCTCCCTAATGGTGTGATGAAAGTAGCTAGTATTTGCATCTCCATGTTTTAACCAATTTAACCTAGCCTTTTGCTTCAGAAATATATTGTGTTCCTTCTGAGCTATCAGAAGCATGGCTTTTGACTTCATAAGTTCAATTAAAACTGATTCATCTTGAGACTGCTGGAACAGTATTTCCAATTCATTGACTTTTGATTCAGATTGTAAAAGATTATGCTTTACATTGCCAAATATGTTTTTGTTCCAGTCTTTAATTACAATCTTAAGCCTCTTTAGTTTGTGAACAAACCTATGCATCCCTGTGAGAGGGGATATAAATTTCCAGTTAGAGACCACTAAATCTTTAAAATCTTGTCTATTTGACCACATTTCTTGATATCTAAAAGGCCTTGGAACCTGTATCAGCAGATTGAATAGATAGTAATAGAGGGGAATGATCAGAGGTCATTCTATTTAGTACTTGTATAGAACTGTTTGGAAAAAGTTCCAGCCAGTCTAAATTAGTCAATCCCCTGTCTAATCTTTGAAACTGAAGGTCCTTACATTTATCCCTAAATCTATTATTACTCCAGGTAAATGAGTTGCCTACAGTAGGGATATCATGCAGGTCTATGTTAGTTAAGAAATCATTAAATTGTTTCATGCTTTTTCTAGGTGTTGATTTCCTACCTTTTATATTCAGAAACTGAGGCTACAGTATTGAAATCCCCTATATATATATGGTTGGTTCAGATGTTGGGGATTGTAAATCAGACCATAAAACTTCCCTCGACTGTCTATGGACACTAGCATAAATGAAGAAAACATTCCAATTAACAGAAGTGGCATTGTCAGTTACTCTAGCCTGTAAGTACTGATCAGATTCATTTAAAATAGCTAAACTAAAGGCATGATTCCATAAAATCCAAATTTTAGCATTCTGGGCATGGAGGGCATTATTGTAACCAAGATCATGCATCAGAGTGTTTAAATTCTGTTTATCATGCCATGGTTCAATTAAACATAGAATGTCAATCTTGTGTTTCAACTTAAGAGCCTTTAATCTATCCAGTGAAGTGCCATAACCCCTAACATTCCAGACTAATATATTCCCTATTTTTGTGTATTTTATCATTTAAAGATTGGGGGTGTTGCTTTTTGTGAAGATCTTAGTTTCCTCAGTTTAGTTACTGGGGCATTACTATTTTTACCCTTCTTGCCTTCACTATTACCCAAATTAATTGGTGTAGAAATACTTACCTCCGGTTGAGTAATAGTTTCTTCAACTCTGTTGTGTTCTGCGGAGATGATTGGGTCTTTGATTGCATTACTGTGAGCTTGCTCTGTTGGATCACTCTGCTCTGTTGGATCACTCTGCTCTATGTCAGCAGTAGACAAACATATAACCATAGTGTCTACCTTTTCTGCACCTATCTGGAGTACCACTACTTCCTGTGATTCCAATGACTCATGGAAAATGTCAAACCCTTCATCCTCATGAGCAACATGATCATCATCCTGTAAGTCAGTTAAAGTGTGGAAAGCATTTGATATAGTAACCATATCCTTCTTAAGTGATTCTTCCTGAATAGGAGGGAGTACTGGCTGTTGATTCTTTTTTCTCCAAAAGAAATTAGTGATAGGTTTTGAGATATCATCCAATGAATAGAAAGGAGCATTTATTTTCATGTGACTAACTCTGAGAGTGTTGAAGTTATTTTCCACAAGAGGAACTGAGTTCATATTTTGAAATTGGAAATCAGTTTCTTTTTGGGAAACTGATGGAGTAGATGATCCTTCAACATCAATTGTTACATTAGGGGGATTTCCTAAGTTTTTCTGATTATCAGGTTGGACTGGAGCTTGTCTAAACTTGTTCTCTTTGGTTTCAGCTATGATATTTCTATTGTTTCTCAGTTCTGGATGCAGGAAGTTACAGTTATCCTGACTGTGTCCAATTATCCTACAGTGAGTACAATACGAAGGCAATTGATCATATTCAATAGGGTAATTTGCTACTTTATTGCCAATTCCTACCACTATAGTAGAAGGGAGTTGAGTCAAGAGGTCCACTTCTACACAAACTTTAATAGCAGAGGGTCTAGTTAGAGCATTTGTAGCTGCATCCATTTTGAGAAATCTTCCTATCTGGCTGCTAATGCCTATAATAGCCGAGGTATTGTAAAAATGTATAGGCAGTTGGTGAATGGTTACCCATGTTGGAACAACGGAGGATTCAGCTGCAGGGGAGAAGTCCGGAGACCACTTCTGAACCTTCATTATCGATCCTTGAATCATCCATTGGCCCTTCATCCAACATCGCTGATAATCCTCGCTGTCCTGAAATTGAATAAGAACGTGGAAATAGTCAATAGATCCCAATTGAAATTTAGCTTTGAAGCCAATTGATTTAAAAGCAGATACTAATTTCTCCATAGGAGGTTTCCCTCTATTGAATTTCCCGACCAAAGCATTCTGGTAATGTGAAGCCAGAAGCTTGCCTTCCTCCGGGGGAGGATATAAGCAATCTTTCCCTTATACTCAGTAATAGTGTGCAGATTGGGCGTGTTTGGAAGGGAGGATAGAAGTGGTGAAGGTTTCATGTTCAAAGCTTGAAGGAAGCTTTTGTTAGTGGAAGGGGTGGAATCAGAGTTTTGTTTAGGCGTCGGAGACGCCATGGTCTGCAACCAGTATCAGTAAAAGAGCCGTTAACAGAGAAAAGTTAGAGGAGGGAGAAGAACAATGACGGTTGTGTGTTTCGCACTGTCAATCGCACGTAGTAACAGTAAAGTGTTCAACTTTGTTAGCTCGTATTCCTAACAACCATGTCCCTCTGTTGTATGTGAGTCATCCTCTTAATTTTATTATGAATTTTTAAGATAATCTAATTTAATATGTTTATGTAATTATAATTTTTATTGTGAATTGATCTTGAATAATGATTATTGATGAGGGCTGAAGTTAAATAATTAACATTTTATTAAGATTAATACTAATAAAATTAATTAAGGATAATATAGTAATTCTTCGTTAAATTTACTTGTATTTAGAAATTTCCCAAATTGTATTTAAATTTTGTGTTCATCGTAACTATAATTGGATCTCAACCTATAGGTTTTTAAAGTGGAAATGCTATGCATTTCAGCAAACTTATTGCTTTATCTTGTTTGGGTCATATTTGTACACCAAGTTAAAAAGAAGTGTTTTGGTAAATTCTAGATATTCTATATTTTTTTAAAACAAGTTTTGCACAAAGTCGAGGGGGTTATAAAAATGATTGTTCTTACATTTGGGTTCAAGTATTACTTGAACCTTTCGGTACAAAAGAATAATATATGAGCTAACATTATGGGTATGATTTTAAAACGATGTTTCCTCGTAAACTATCTCCACCCCCTGTGTTAATAGTTTAGAAGCCTGATTATTTAAAAATGTACCCCAATTTGCAAAATTAGATCTGCTAAATAAGTTAAAAAAAGGGTTGTGGTTTCTCGTATGTGGAACTATTATCCTTTTTTCTTTTGTGTCGAAAGTTGCCTGAGATCCATCCAGCAAACAAGTTCTCCATCCGAGTTCTCCATCCAGCATTTGACTTCTCCATCTGCAAATGCTTCCAAGTTTTACCAAATTTGATCTTCTTTGGTCGTGGCTTCCGTTTGATCTTCTCTGTATATAGCTTCCAAGTAGCATCTCTTTGAACCTGGAAATATGATAAAGAAAACAAACTGAGTAGCATCTCATTCAATCTGCTATCTGAATCATAGGAATTTCGCATTGATCAAGTTTAATCAGCTCTTTGGTAGTGGAGTCTAACAGATCCCAGAAATCAAATTTCCTTGCCTGAAAGTGTGGGATAGACTAATGTCTTTAGTTCTCAATTTGATTGAATCAGTGAGATTATAAAGAGACCATGGCGCCTTAATGAGATCTGCAATGCATTCTATTGTAGTCTTGCAATCAGATTCCATGGTGAAGTTCTGGATTTCCATCTGTCTAGCAAAGAAATATCCCCAATAGATTGCTAAAAGCTCAACATGAAGGCTAGAAATAGCCGTGACAGTCTTAATGAAAGCTGATGTAAAATGGCCTTTACAATATCTTCTACCTAATCCAACTTTATTAAGTTGATTAGACCAAGATGCATCCACATAAACTTTTTTGGCTGGTTGCAGGTTTCATCAAGCTTACTGTTATGATCTTTGGTTTAGGAGGAAGCCTAGGTTTGGGAATTAAACCTATTGTAAACCAGTATAAGTCATCTGATTTGGAGCTCTAAACAGACTTATTATGGAAAACTAGGAATATTTCTTGTTTGATCAACTGAATCATGACAGTAGGCTGTGGATTCAGGTTATCAAACGGAAATTTGTTCCTAGCTTTCCATAGATGCCTACATATTAAGGATGGAATCAGTCTCATAATCTTAGTGTGCACATTAGTAAAACCAGATGAGGTCCAATAAAAAACTTAGTCTATACCATATAGAGCTAAAACCAGGCCAATTCAGACTTAGTAAACCCTGTAACTGATTCCATATCTCAAATGTAATTCTACAATCATTAAAAAAATGTGAGATGGAATCAGAGTTACAACACCATGGACATTTTGATGCAATTTATATGTTTGAAAAAAATGATTATATCATCAAATGGTAGAATAACATTTGAAAGCTTCCACATAAACATAGCAATCTTCTTAAGGTAGTTTAGGGTTCCAAATCTGCTTAAGAGATCTGAGTGTAGTTCTCACCTCATCCACTGCTTTGTATGCAGATTTTAATGTGAAGCATCTAATAGTAGAAGGAATCCATACAAGCTTGTCTTCTGTGGAAGGTTTAATCTTAGCCATCTGTAGAAAATTCAGTATGTTAGATGGTAAAAGTGAGAGTTTAGAGATAAACTGATTTTTCTCTTGGATAAAATCAAAAATGGATAAAGAATATTCAAAGGATATATCCTGATTCTGAAGATAGTCTTGTAGTGGACCACATCTAGTCTAGTTTGAAGTAAAAGCATTGGCAGATCCCATTCCATGTATCGCCCTTGAGTTATGTTCAACAATGGTATTAACTGAGACTATTCTTTTCTAATTTGGAGAATTTCTTTTGGACTGAGGAATAGACCATAACAGTTTGGACCACAAGACTTTCCCTTGTTGACATTTCCACCAGAGTTTGAGGGAGTATGCAGTTATAGTTTTCCTGAAATCTTTAATTCCTAATCCATTTTCAAGTTTAGGGCAACACACTTTTTCCCAACTCTTCCAAACTTTTTTATATCCCAATTCTTCCCCCCAGGAGAAATGATTTAGCTTTTTGATTAGTTTTCTGATAACCCGATCAGGGGATTTGAAAACAGCCCATAGGTGTTGAGAGATGGAAAACATGACAGATTGGATAAGGATCATTTTCCCAGCCATGCTAATCCACTTATTTTTTCCAGCTTTCCAGTTTGTTATCATACAACTCAAAAAAAGGTCTAAAGCGGGAAGACTTTAATCTACCAGTGAAAATAGGACAACCAAGGTATGTAAAAGGAAAATTACCTTGAATCATTCCTAACTTGGTTTTGAGCATATGAATATGAGACATCTTAGCCTTATTACTAATATAGAAACAACTTTTCTCATAATTAATTTTCTGCCCTGAAGTAGCTTCAAACAATGACAGAATTGCTTTCGGTCTAGTGATTGTTAGCTTGTAAAAAAAAATGACAGTATCATCAACATAGGTAAGATGAGAAACAGGTTGTGCACCTAGTGGAAGTTTAAAACCTGAGAGTTTACCACTAGAGAGAATGTATTTTAGGCTTCTTGAGAAAGCTTATGAAAAGATGTTAAATAAACAAGGAAATAGAGGATCTCCTTGTTTAATTCTTCTTGAAGCTTTGAAGAAACCTGCGGGTCTTCCATTAATTAGTATGGAAAAGCACGCATCAGACATATTGTTTAAAATGAATTAAGTAAGTTTTAAATCAAAACCAAATTTGTCTAGTACAGCAGTTAAAAAATCCCAGATTACCCTATCAAATGCCTTGGCTAAGTCCAGTTTGATTATACAGTTAGAGTTGCCCTGTTTGGTCTTCACAAGTCTAGTCATTTCTTGAAGGTAAATGACATTATCTAATAACTCCATGTCTTTCATAAATGCAGATTGATTTTCAGAGATTATTTTTGGCATAAGTGTCAATAGTCTTTCATTTATCAGTTTGGAAAACACTCTATTCATGAAATTTGATTAACTAATTGGTCTATAATCACCAAAAGAGATATGTATACCTTTTTGGGGATTAGGACAATCCAAGTACTAGAGATACCAGGTGGTATTCTTTTTCCTTTCATAAAGTCTATGACATCATCTAATAAATCAAGTCCAATAATAGACCAATTATTTCTAAAAAAAGCAGCTGTATACCCATCTGGTCCTGGAGCTCCATTTATGTTTAATGAGAAAACAATTTTTTTATTTCTTCCAAATTAGGTGTTTGCAGTAGCATCTAATTATCCTCACCTGTTATCACCTTTGGAATGTGGTTTAAAAAATGCTTTTTAAAAAGCAATGAAGAAGAGTTTGAGTCACCCCTTAATAGGTAAGCAAAAATGCCAACAACTTCAATTTCAATGTCATTGGGGTTATCAAGCCAAATTCCATTCGAAGATGTAATCTTCGTAATGTTTTGCTTTTCTCTCCTTTCTCTAATAGAGGCATGAAAGAATTTCGTATTTTCATCACTATTTTTTAGCCATTTTAAATTTGCTTTTTGTTTCCAAAACAAAATTTCTCATAAAGGGCTTTAGAAACCGAAGCTTTCCTTTTGTTTAGTTCAATTAAATCAGTGGAGGAGTTGAATATTTCATAAATCAATTCCCGAGTCCTTACATCCTCCTCAGTCCTTTTTATATTACCATTTATGTCTCAAAACACTTGCCATTCCATGTTTTCAGAGCCGATTTTAGTTTCTTTAACTTAAGAAGTAATCTAATCATACCTGTTTCATTTAGTGGTGTTTCCTAGTTCTGTTTAATTACCTTAGTTAATTCAGTTCTTGTTAGCCAGACATTAAGAAACCTAAAAGGTTTGGCGTAAGATTATATATGGCTTCCTATGGTGAGTAATAATGGGCTATGGTCTGAGGTGTGCTTGTTAAGGGTGAGGATAGATCTTTTTGGGAAATTTGTTAGCCAATTGTTACAACAGAGACCCCTATCTAATCTTTCTAAAGTAGGTTTCTTCCTAAGGTTTATCCATATGAAAGTGTTCCCTACAGTAAAAATTTCATTAAGCTGGTTCCTGTTGATGAAGTTAGAAACATATTTAATGATATTACTGTTAGGAGAGTGAGGTCCTTTATATTTAGTAACAGAGGCCATATTATTAAAATCTCATATATACATATTTCTATCATTTACATCAGGAGACATGTTTTTCCACAACTGTTTCCTTTCAGCTATAGAATTTGATGCATGTAAAAAGATTGCTTGCATTTCCTTTTCAAAACATGATATCTTAATTTTTGCATGAATTAGGTGCTCAGATTCATGAATAATGTCCAGATCTATGTCAGAATTCCAAAAAATCCAAATGTTAGTGACTAAGGAGCTGTGACAGAATTGGAAGTTTAGTTTCAATCTATAATCATCACCTTGTCCAACTTCCTGTTTAGGCTCAATTATGCCAAAGAAGAGATATGGCATGCATTTTGATTAATTTTTTAAGTCTAAGCATGGATGTGTCAAGACCTCTTACATTCCAAATAAGCCACTTTAGATTTTGGGTCTTATTAGACATTAGAAATACTGTTTTTGCTTTTTCCTGATGAACTTAAATTCATGGAGTTAACTTTATTAAGAAGTGTTCTCTTCCTAGATGGTACTGTGTTAATATTTTTTAGAGGCTTCAGAACACTTACTTGGTCAGAACTTACCTGAGGTTGTAGCATATAAGTGTCATCCTTCGAATTGCTTTCAATCTCAAGTTCGGCCAGTGCTACGAATCTATTTTCAGCAATAGAGCTGCTCCTGAAAGATAGATTATGTGGGCTACTCCTGAGGGCTGCTCCATATCTTCTTAATAAACATCTTTTTTATGATCATTGAAATTAATACAAAGTTAAATTCTTACCAAATCAAACAATCAAACACTTTATAATAAGTTATGCACACATGTTAAATCTCATGTACACCAAAATGGTAATTATCCATTAAAGTTAAATACATCATAAAAAAAATAATTAAACATATACTATTGGTGGATGAAGATGGTTATTAGGCTCCTCAGAATATAATCAAATTACAAAAGAAAATGTTTTTGTTCGATAAGCTATTAGAGGAGTTTACTTAAAGTTTTTTAGTTAGTTTACATGACTGGTATACTGATGATTTTTTTAAATCCGGGTTGATAGATGATTATTTTGAATGTATTTTGTGTAATTTGCCTCCACCCTTGTGTTAGAACGAGCAAGACCAGATATCCAATGAAATCACCAAATATTTGCTAAGAATAAATAGATTTATCTATGTGGTGCTGGTGAATATAAAAAACTGTAGCTGTGTCTTATCTTCAGTTGATGCATATAATCTCCCTATTGATTAGCTACGGATTTTTTTATGTGGGGGAATTGTATGCGGGGAGGTGAGAGACCAGTTAAATACTAACACGTGGCAAGTGGGTGGGGTCATAATTTAGTTTTATGCTTTTATAGTTTTTTTTAATTCATCCACTTGCCAGGTGTCAATATTTAATTGGCCACTCACCTCCCCACATAAAAAAATTTCTTGATGAAATGGGTTGTTGAATCTCAACTAAAGTATTTAATCTGGTAATATTCATAAAACATTCCTCTTTTAACCATTTTAACATTGAAAACATTTAATCATCCAACATAAAAACACGCTAAAAACGCAGCCAGGACACTTTAAAATTAGGAATGCTTTTTGATACTATCTCTCATTTATTTAATTCTTGTCACAATGCCTTGGGGTAATTGAATTGGATGCACTAATTTTTAAATTTACAGCATCATAATTTTCATAGCATATGTGATATACTCTCATGTCACTTCAATGCATATTTTTCATCATCAATCAAGACATGGATAGTTAACTCTCTGCCTATCTATATCTAGTGGGAGGTTTGGAAAGAAAGAAACAAATTCATCTTTAAAAATTCTTAACCTTTGATCCGCACC
The DNA here is from genome assembly GCA_037428765.1 of Rubia yunnanensis. NCBI lineage: Eukaryota > Viridiplantae > Streptophyta > Magnoliopsida > Gentianales > Rubiaceae > Rubia > Rubia yunnanensis. The sequence goes on along the minus strand of CM075064.1, from coordinate 88,464,100 downwards.
TACGTAGTCGTACAGAACCTTGTGGAAGAGCTTAACTCGCTGCCATTTCACAAAGATAAATTTGTAAAGTTGCTTTCATGCTCGCTACTAACTACTACATAGTAGTTAGTGGCAAGTTTGGGATCGTCCCATAGAGATACTAGAATATAAAAGTTAACTACACACAACCCACAACCGGGAATCCCTCCGATTGTGTGTCGGGAATAGCTAGTGCGGTAAACCTATGATTGGGGGTGATTAGGGACGATTGGGGGTGATTGGGGGTGATTGGGAGGGGGGGAGTTGTCTAACAACTAATGAACATGCAACAAGATGGATTAAACTAGAATTAAATAGCCTTGGGAATATTTGCTTAACATGACTGATAGAATACTTTGATCCTAGTTTCTATCATATGTAAGACATATAAACCTATCTCATGCCTATGTCACATAATGTGGAGATAATTAGGAATTCCCAATGTCTGTCACACAAAGGTTCGTCTCCACATAAAAGCTACCACACCGCCTTTGTAGTTAGGGAAATTGGGTCGATCGAACTGTGGATTCGCTCCTCTTTCCCGGTAAATCTCACTCCCAACCTTGAGTAGGTCGCAACTGAGAGATATGAGAGTGAGGACAATATGTCTAAGACACTCCACTATGGCACCAATCCCTAGGCCTAGAGTGGCAAAGGAATTGGCATCTCATGATGACTCTAGGGTTGACAAGACCCTAGTCACTACACAAAAACCCTAGTCGCTACAAATTATTATGCTCATTTGATTGGGGTAAACAAGGGTTTCCCCTTGTTAGGGATTAGTCTAGTGCCTCTAACATGCACTTTACTACATAACTAGCCAATTATAATTAGAGTCTAACGATCAGGACGGTACTCTCGAGATAGCATGAATGCACCCATCTCTCTGGTACTCTCAAACCTACAATAGCTCTAATCTAACACCCCCAAGATAACATTTTAAGCCTAGAATGATATTATACTACACATGGATAGATGGTGGCATCATAAAACATGATATGGAATAAATCTTACAAGAATGTAAAGCATAAATCAAGCACAAATATTCATAGGACATAAAGATAGGGAAATCTAAGAATCTCACAAAGTCAACATCAAGTCATGAATACAAATATTTCCTCAAGGAATTAAAACACTCTAGAGACAATGAGTCCAAAGCAATCATCGGATTCAATGCCATGGGCAAAATAGGAAAATAAATAAAGAGAGGAGAAAGATCCTCCCTCTTCCTACCTACTCTTAGATCTAGAATTAATGACAAAAACTTCAACACTAGTAGGCTAGTAGCTACTTACATAGTAGGTGGAATTAGGCCTTAGAAAAGCCCAAAAAGAGTAGAAACCATAGCAGCCACGTCAGGACGGGCCGTGCAATAGTGCACAACCCTCGATGCATGACCCGCACAAAAACACATAGGCAGCGGATTAAAGGTCCTTCTTGTGCAAACTCATCACGCGACCTGCGTAAAAGAGCACAACCCACAGACTGGAGAGCATCCTTGAACAGTCTGAGTGCGGGGCTTGTGCAAAAGCACGGGGGTCGCGAACCGGAGTCTTCATTTTCTGAGCGCGCGATCGTGCAAAATCTCGCAGGTCATGGACTGGAGTCCCAGATCTTTAACCCATGAATGCGTGGGGCGTGCAAAAGCACTCGACCCATGCTGGGACTTAGTCTCCTCATCACTTGGCTTGACATGGGCCATGCAAAACTACACGGGTCATGTCAGTCTTCATTTCTTCCGAACTTGATTCCTTTTCTTCGGTGCATTCACCTACTACCACGCTTTTAGCTCGTGGCCTTCAGTCTACTACCATCCTTGCGAATGGCCTTCTACAATCTACTACCATTCTTGGTAATGGGCTTCTAAATAGTCCAAAGAGCCTATGAGTAATCTACAAATAAAAGCTCGCAAAAACATATCTAGACGCAAGTAGGGACATATATACCATTAGATATAAAGTAAGCTAGAAAATGAGGGATTTAGATATGAAAACTACAAACGGTCATCTAAATCCATTGTAATGTAAACTCACCTAAATCTAGCAATCTACCACAGAAAAGATAACAAAAGAGATGTTAAACGCCTTAGTAAATACATGCATTTGACGTCTCATCAATCTTCTATTCAGATTATAACAAAGAGAGTTGTAAACCTATGCATGTTAAGCCATGCGGTAAACCCAATCAAATCACACTAGGAATAATTCTTTTGTTAAAATCCAAAAAGAGAGTAACAGTTTCCATCTTATTATGGACACCACAAAGTATTGGTTATAAACTAAACTATGATGCCTCATTCATTTATTGCACTAAGTTCAGTTTGGTTGCATTTCTAATTAAGTTTTTTGTAGGTAATCTAGTCAAAAGAAGGGTTATAAAAACCGAGGCCAGTTAATGGAGATTCCAAGATGATTACCACCATAAATGAATACATTCCATGTCTTGATTAAACATTTAAAGGTTATATTCGGGATCCTTTAAGTGACATGGCGGGACCTATGACTAGGTCAAGAACTAAGCTTAGGGATGCTGCTTAAAATGCTTTGATTAATCGCCTTTATGATGAAGAATTGAAGAAGGAGTCACCATCGACATCTTGGACTCATTATCCAAGATTGTTGACGAACTGAAGACATCATGAAAAACACTATACTCTTTTTTCCCACTAGGTTTTTAATGAGGTAGTGTGATCACTGTAAAATAGTGTAAAATTATTTCATTTTGGATCTTAGACTATATAGCTCGCCCATGTGGGCTTTGAAGAGCTGATCTTCAAACTAGTCCATTAGGGTTTCAAAAATATTGAGTTTTATTCTTATCATAATTATTTTTGGTAAGTTTAGATAAGACAATATTCATCCAAGTTGTAATCTGGATGAATTTCGGCCATAGACAGTTTATTTTAGGTATTTTAGTTAAATATGGTTTTAGATTCTGAAAGCTGCCATAATTCTATTCAATTTTTGACAGGAATTACCAAATCCCGTCTTGATTAGGACTAGGGTTTTGGACGAATTCATCCCTATAAATAGGGGTTGAATTTTTGATATTTGCACCACTTTTATCAATCAAATATACAACCTTTTGAGTTCATGCTCTTTGCTTGCGAGCTATTCCATTGTTGCTTAACCCCGAGGGCTAGTTAAGTATCAATAAACCTTGTAATCTGATCCCGAGGGCTAGTTAGAGAGCAAGTCAAAATTGAGTGTACCATGAGGGCTAGACCTTGCATATCGGGCGAGATAGTGAGGGTTTGCAGATCCCTTCACTAGATCAAAGATATTAATTCTGGAATCGTGAGTCTTTGCAAGGAGATTCATTTAGTATGTACCTGAGCAAAGCGAAAGATCAACTGGAGGCCGAGAAAAATAAAAAAATTAGGGGTTTCGAGTTTCTTGCTTTATTTATTTTCAAAATTTTTTATTTACAAATTCTTTTGTGTCATATTTTAACTGTTTTTGTTTGATCTTTCTTATCAGGAGGATTGAATCTAGAGTCGAAGGATGTTGAAGGGTTCGAGAGTTAGAATAGTTTGGTATTACTATCTGCCTTGACCTTTTATCAATTGAGTCAGGAGGACGTTGAAGGGTCTGAGCATTAACAAGTATTATCCGCCTTCACCTCCCGGTCAGTTTTGTAGTTTTTATGTAACTTAAACAGTTTATGTGTTTGAGATATTTTCGTCATCTATTCTGAAAATTATTGCATGCTCATAATCCTATTTGTTTTCTTTATCGTTCTTTGATTCCGTGATCTTGAATTGTTCTTTGATACTTGATTACACCTTATCAATAAAATAGAGTCTTGTGTCATTTTCCATATATATAGTGTCATATTCTTGATCCTTACAATCTTGAATACCGCAATGTTCATTTGAATCAAGAGGAAATTGTCACCGTTTTCTTATTCCAAGTTTTGTATCGGTGATTTTTGTTCCAAAACTTTTCAAAAATCTAAAACAAAAGGTAGCGTATTTTTGGGTTTCAAATTTAGAATTTAGGGTTTGACATCGGAAATTTGTGGTAGATTTGCAATTTTTGAAAGTTTGGGATTTGTGTTGCAATTTTCAAAACTTTGGGAATTGTTCACGGTTTTGAATTTCTTGGGGAATAAGATTCTGATTGTGATTGTTATATTGAGTGAAAAAAAAATTAAATTTGTGGCTGAAAAAGAAAGAAAGAAAAAGGAAATCCGATTTTAAAAAGGAAAAGAAAAGTCAAAATTCTAATCGGAAGAAGATAAGGAAATAAAAGCAATTTGAGAGAGGGGTTTTGCCATAAATTTTCAATTTGGGGGACAAGTAAGTCATTAAAATCCTTTACCACAAGGAATTTGGGATTTGAGTTCCTATTCCAATTTTTTTTTGGAAAAGTTTCTTGAACTTTTGGAACCTATTTGTCGCCTATATAAAGCTGTAGAAGATATTTTGTGAATATCTTCTGCAATATTATTAAACCTTAGATAGAATATTTTTCCTTTCTTGACTCTGTAAATGCTGTCTATATATTGTACCCTTGTACCATAAATGAAAACATACATTCATATTTTACATAGTATTAGAGCTTAAACCCTGGGACCCTAAATTTTCCTTACTCATAAAAGACCATCACGGCCGCTGCCCTCCCTTCTCTGTCCGCCACCTCCGCCGAGAAGCTAGCACCGCCGTTGAATTTTGTCTCCTTCCAGGACCGACGCTCGTCGCTCCAGCCCATCACCCCATCCCGCCACGCTCCGGACCGCTGCTCCAGACCACGCCATCGCTCCGCCCTCTATCTCGCCATGCTTCGGACCGCCGCTCCTTCTCGGATCGTCGCTCTAGACCACTTTGGCGCTCCATTCCACCACACGCTGCCGCTCCGCACCTCCACATGCCATCACCTCTGGTGTTTAACTGGATACGATTAATCAAGTCCTGATTGAAAATCTTGATGTCGAGACCGAGGCTCCTATCATTCCCGTCAATCCTACGGCCGACCAGCCACCCCGACAGGATGGTCCGCAGCAGCCAGACAATGCTAACCTCCTCCACCGAGCCCTTTGCCAGTTCCTGCTTGACACCGATGGTTCGGCCTCTTCCAGTTCTCGGTGTTATGTTGGGGATTCCGCCTCCCTTCCTCTCTCCTATCCGTACTACGTTCACCCCTCAGATTATACAGGTTTTCTTATTTCCTCTACGATCTTGAAGGGTACTGATAATTATAATGATTGGAGTGCTGCCATTCATCATGGTTTTAATTCTAGACATAAGCTTGGTTTCTTGGATGGTTCCTTCACAAAGCCTTTACACGGTGAACCTTTTGCTGATATTTGGAGTAGTTTAAATTCCATGCTTATTGGTTGGATTGTTCACACACTCGATCCATCTGTTCGTTTTACTGTTACTTATTTTGACTCGGTTTTAGAACTTTGGGATGATCTGCATCTCTGTTACTCAGTTGGGAATAACCCATGCACGTGTCAGATTCGTGCGGACATTTATAACTATCATCATAATGGTCAGGCTGTTAATGCCTATTTTAGTCATTCCCAAAAGTTGTGGAATGATCTTCTTGCTTACATGCCTCCCCGTACTTGTATATCATGCCCCGATACCACCATTACTTAGAGTGATCGTGAGAAGGAGATGGTTCATCAATTTCTCATCGGTCTGGATAATGGTTATGCTACTCATCGCTCATATATTTATGCATAGGAACCATTGCCTTCGCTCGGCAAGGTTTACTCCCTTGTCTCTCAGGAGAAGTGTCAGAAGATTATCATCTCAGCTCATGTTTTTGTCACTTCGACAGACACCATGGCCTTTGCTGCTCGTTGCAGGCGCAATCCTCCACTTCAAAGTCTACTACCGCCACTTTGGGATCCACTCTAGCCACCATCGTTGATCATCGGAGTCTTACTTGCACTCATTATGGCTAAAAGGGTCATGATATCACTACTTGCTTCCGTATTATTGGTTATCCAGAATGGTTCACTGAGAATCGTCCCCTAGCATCAGGCCCGAAGGCTACCGCAAAACCCAGGACACGTTCCCCACCCAGTGCACCATTCATCGGATCTACTCAACCAGTGGCCGCTGCCACTCCTCCTCATCATGCGGGCGCTGGCGCTGCCATAGTCTTGGACTCTGATCGATCCACTTTGGCTCGACACTATCCAAGGAGCAATGGGGTATGGTTTTAAACATGTTCTCTGAGTTAAATTCTTCTGACAATCTATCAGGTAAGACTACTTTACCTTGGATTCTTGATACCGGTGCATCACATCATATGACCTGCGACAGGGATCTTCTTCATGATATTGAGCATGCTACAAATGTTGATGTTATCCTGCCTGATGGTTCTATTTCAACTGCTGTTGAACATGGAAAGATTTTTTTTGGAAATATTGTCGTGAATCATGTTCTTTTTTTATTCTAGCATTACGATACAATTGTCTATCGTTTGCCAAGTTAACAACTTCTTTAAAATGTCTAGTTTTGCTTACCGAAAAATTATGTGTACTACAGGATATCAGCACGAGGACAGTGATTGGCATGGGTGAACAACGAGGAGGGGTTTATTGGTTGTGCAGATTGGGAGTTTCTGAGTCTACACAACCGTCCTTGTCTGTTGCTGCTTCAATGTCTTTGTCTGCATTAAGGCATGAGCATTTTGGGCATCCGTCCTCATCGGTGTTATCTTCTATCCCAATCATTTCTTTACATGATAGTGATTTTAATAAATCTGTTCCCTGCTCGGTATTTCATCATGCAAAATAGTCTAGAAATAGTTTCGCTGTTAATTCTGCTAAGGCTATTCATTTGTTTGAACTTATTCATTGTGATGTTTAGGGGCCTTATGGTTCACCCTCTTCTAGTGGAGCATTTTTATTTTTGACCATAGTTGATGACTATTCCCAAACTGCTTGAGTTTATTTATTTGTTTCTATGTCTCAAGTACCATTGAAGATGAAGGAGTTCTTTGCGTTTGTTCAGATACAGTTCCGCCGTCCCATTCAACGAGTTCGCGCAGATAATGGAACTGAATTCCTACCTCTTTGATCATTTTTTTGGAGAAAGGTGTTCGTTTTGAGACCTCCACAGTGTACACACCTCAGCAAAATAGGCTTGTGGAATGGAAGCACAAACATATCCTTAATGTTGCTCGTGCTCTTCGTTTTCAAACTCATTTGCTTATCAACTTTTGGGGATAATGCATTCTTATAGCGGCCTAATTTATCAATTGCATGCCAACACCCGTGGTAGATGGCTGAACACATCATCACTTCCTGTATGGTCGCGCACCAGATTACAACCATCCATGTGTTCGGTTCATTGTGCTTTGCCTCTCAGCTTCCATGGCCGTGTGATAAGTTTGCATCTAGAAGTTGGAAGTGCATCTTTATTGGATACCTTGTTGACAAGAAAGCTTGGTGTGTTTACGACTTGGAGTCTTGAACTGTGTTTGACAGCTGAGATGTAATTTTTTATGAAGATTGTTTCCCTTCTGCACCTGTTTTCTTGAATTCATCATCAGTTAGTCCCTTATTATATCCATCACCTGCCATTTTATGACTCCGTGCTTGAGCCCTTCAACCCGGAGGAGTTGCTCAGTCCAGATGCAACGCAACCGGTAAAGCTGAGCTCGCTCGTGGCCAACTGAGGCCACTCGTCTGGGGTCGTCTGTGATCGCTTGCCCGGGGCCGTCCGTGGCTGCTTGCCCGGAGCCGTTCGTGCCCGCTCATCCAGGGCCATCTGTGGCCACTCGCTCGGGGCCGCTCACCCGGGGCCGACCAAGGTTGCTCCCCCGGGGCTATCTGAGGCCGGTCGCCCGGGGCCATCCAAGGTCGCTTGCCCGGGGCCGTCCGAGGCGGCTAACGAATGCTTTCTCGGGGTCGACCGAGGTCGCTCGCCCGGGGACAACTGAGGCTGCTCGCCCGGGGCCAACTGAAGCCGCTTGCTTGAGGCTGTCCGTGGCTGCTCGTACAAGGCCAATTGAGGCCGCTCGCCGGGGCCATCTGTAGCTGCTCGCCCGGGGCAGTCTGTGGCCACTCACCCAAGGCCATTCGAGACTGTTTGCCTGGAACTGCGACCAGCTCTTCTCGAGCTTCATCTGTGGCCATCCATGGCCGCTCAGTCGTTGTTGTTCATTCCGCCTCCTATCGAAACAGTGCCTTCTTCACCTCCAGCTGCTCCATTTGCTGTACGTCTTCCGAGCACCCGTCTTCGTCAGCCTCCAACTAAATTTAAAGATGATATCTACATTGCTACCCGCTCCATAAAACCCCATCTACTGATCCTGCATCCTCGGATTCATTGTCCTTAGGCACGCGTTACCCTATTGCTTATTATGTTTCTTGTAGTAAATTTTCAGTTTTACATTCTAGACTTTTGGCTGCAGCGACAAATGCTGCTGATCCGGTTGCTTTTTATGATGCTTATTGCCATGCTCATTGGCGTGCGGCTATGTCTGATGAGATTAATGCCCTAGAGCGTAATATTTCATGGGTTCTTGCCCCTCTTTCTCATGGCAAGAAGGCTATTGGTTGTAAGTGGGTTTATTGGACTAAGTTTAAGTCTGATGGTTCTATTTAGCATTACATGGCTCAATTGGTTGTTCTTGGTACTCGTCAGATTGAGGGGAATGACTTTACTGAGACATTTGCTCATGTTGCCAAGATGAGTTATGTTTGTCTTTTATTGGCTGTTGCTGCTATTCGTGGTTGGGATCTTCATCAGATGAACGTTCACAATGCATTTTTGCATGGTGATCTTGAGGAGGATGTGTACATGTGTCCGCCTCCTAGTTATATACTTCTAGCACCTGGGTTGGTTTGCAAGCTTTGCAAATCTCTTTACGGTTTATGCCAGGCTCCGCTGAATTAGTTTGCTAAACTTGCAGCAGCTCTTCGCTTCTTTGGGTTTGTTCAGAGTAAGGTGGATTACTCCTTATTTTCTTACTTGAAGGATGGTGTTTCTCTTCAGGTATTGGTTTATGTTGATGATCTTATCATTGCTGGTTCCTCTCCTGAGATGATGGCCAAGTTCAAAATGTATTTGTGCTCTTGTTTTCATATGAAGTATCTTGGTGCTCAGAAGTATTTCTTGGGTATTGAGATAGCTCATCGGCCTGATGGGATGTTTCTGTCTCAGTGGAAATATGCCTTGGATATTTTGTTTGATATTGTGCAGTATCACAAACTTGTTGGGAAGCTCATTTACCTTACCATCACTCATCCCGAGCTTAGCTATTCAGTCCATACCTTGGCCCAATTCATGGAGAAACCGTGTTTGGCACATTGGCATGCAACTTTGTGTGTTCTGCATTACTTGAAGAGTCATCCTTGTCAAGGTTTGCTTTTATCTGCTAAGAGTTCTCTTCAGCTTACAATATTTTATGATTCCGATTGGGCCGCTTGCTTAATTACTAGGAGATCTTTGACTGGATATTTTGTGATGATTGGTGAATCTCCAGTTTCGTGGAAGACGAAGAAACAACCCACTGTTTCTCAGTCATTGGTTGAAGCAGAATACCTGGCAATGGCAGTCGCATTTTGTGAATTGTTATAGCTCAAGTCCTTTCTTCTTTCATTGGGAGTGGCGGATCCTACTCTGATGCATTTTTACTACGATAGTTAGGCTATTTTTCATATTCCCGCCAATTCAGTTTTTCATGAGAGGACGAAGCATACTGAGATTGATTGTCATTTTGTTCGTGATTTGATACAGTTTAGTGCTATTGTTACTTATCATATTCGTTCTGCTAGTCAGCCAGAAAATTTGTTTACGAAGGCACTTGGATGACAGGCATTTCAGACTTTGCTTGGCAAGTTGGGCATTTTAGATCCACATGCTCCAACTTGAGGAGGGGTGTATGAGATATTTATTGAATATCTTCTGTAATATTATTATATCTTAGATAGAATCCTTTTCCTTTCTTGACTCTGTAAATGCTGTCTATATATTGTACCCTTGTACCATCAATGAAAACATACGTTCATATTTTACAAAAGCCTTCTTATTTTAATCACAACTTCTTCATTACAGCTCCAATTCATGCCATTCAAATTGCATTTTCCCCTTATTCTTTGTATATTTGGAATTCCGGACCGTAGAGCCCAATTTTGAGTTTATATATTTTTAAATTTCGAAATAAGTTTTGCAATACTCATCTCCATAGTTTTCTTTGAATTGCATTGAATTGATCAATTACCCTCGCATTAGCCTTCACCTTGTGAGTTGTGAGTGCTATACACTTGGTGAGCAACCTTACTAAACAAAGGGAAGTGGGGGGGGGCAATTTTTAAACTAACCATTTGATTTTCTTAACAGTTTAGCGAAGATGGAGGACGGAAACCCATTCCACCTGCCTTTTGTTAGCAATCCTAACAATTTTCCATTAACGAAAACCTCTAATGGAAGGTATGGTAATCATCCACATGAAAAGGCTCCAGATAATTGGGAGTGACATCGAATTAATCCAAATGAAGCCAATGATCTTGATCGGTTTACTGTCGCAATGAGTGCACTCATGAGTAAGGTGCAAAGGTTGACGAGAAAAGTTGACAGGATGGCGCCGCTTACACCCACATCATTGATCAAGAGGGAGGAAAACAAGAAATATTTCTATAAATTCAACGGTTCTGGAAGTTCAGATGACTATTCTGATAATGGTTCGGAAAGGCGATCACACCAAGGATCTTCTAGAAGGCATCGCCACAGTAAACCTCATTCCCAAAGGAGAGTGAAGAGCTATTTGGGATTTGAGTTGGGTGCTGATGAAGCTCGAGACATCAAGGGATTTAAGTATGGCATCCCTCGATTTGATGGTTAACATAATTCAGTGAAGTATCTTGATTGGGAGCTACAGATTGAGAATCTGTTTGATATCAACACTTTTCGGGAGAAGGAAAAAGTCAAAGTGGTGCAGTATTCTTTCACTCACTATGCAGCTAAATTGTGGAAAAATAAAAATGAGTCACGATATCTTTCCGGAAAGAAGCCTATCTCCACATGGGAGAGATTGAGATCCGAGATTCGCCAATATCATGTGCCGCCTACTTACTTGATGAACAACATTCTTATCTGTCCAACATGAAGTAAGAAAATCATACAATTGATGAATACTGGAAAGATCTTGAATTGACCATGAGAAGAGTTGGACTGAAAGAAGATGACACATTCATCAAAAATTGATTCATTGAAGGCTTGCGTGAAAACCTTCAAACGCCAGTCAAGCTTCAACATCACATATCTATGAACGATTTATTTGTGAAAGCAAGGTTGGTTGAGAGTACCCTGCAACCAAGGAGGCTACAACCCAGATTTTCCAGTCAACGACCCGCATTTGACTCTGAAAACCCTAGTTATGGCCGCAGTAGGAGAACACCAAAAGGAGGACGAGGATCAGTTTGGACCTATTCAAATCTAAATTATAATCTTACTAAAAGGAGGGCAGTATCACCAACCCCACAGTCTTTGAAAATTCTAGGTAAAACCCCTACCTCTTCAACAAATTAGGTTTATGTTAACTCTCCTGTGTGTTTTCATTGTAAAGAGAGAGGGCATGCCCGTAGTAATTGTCCTCATGCACGAGTGTTAACAACAATTAAGGAAGGAGATGAAGAAGATGAATATGCTGATATGCCACCATTGTATGAAAGTGGTGAAGAATATGTAGATGCAGAGATCATCATAAATGATCATGGTGAACAAGGTCCGGAAACACAAGGTAAATTTGTGTCGTTAAGAGTTCTAAACTCTCAAATGGCCTAAACACATGTACAATGGATTAACATTTGTCATACTTGTTGCCTTGTGAAATATAAGAATTGTTTACTGATCATTGATGGTGATTCTTTTGCTAATACTGTGTCTAATCTTCTCGTTTACTCATTGTCTTTGCCTGTGACCCATCACCTTATAAACTTATTTGGTTAAATGGTAGTGGTTAAATTAGGGTTAACAAATAATGCATGAATAACTTTAATATTGGAAAATACCACGATTCTATCTTATGTGATGTTATACCTATGGAAGCTAGTTATATATTTGTAGGGAGACCTTGGAAGTTTGATCATAAATCTATGCATGATGGTTACACTAAAAAAATTATTGTGGTTAAGGATAGAAGGAGGTATAATTTGGTTCCACTATCCCCAGTGGAAGTTTTAGACGCAAAGAGATGCATGAAAGTCGACAAAGAGAAGTTTGCAACTAAGGAGAAAGTGGCCAAACAAAACCTTAGCCAGGTTTTGAAGGAGATTGGACACAAGGTAAAAATAGGAGGTAAAAACCTTGAGATTTTCAACCAAAACTCAAGGGAGTCTGATTCAGGTAAGCTATGTAAGTCTAAGAATGATTTTGATAAGCCACGTAAAATTTTATCTTCACATCTTAGTTCTTTGACATCGGTTTACATGATGAGACATGAACTTCCTAATGAGTCTGGTAGATCATTTTATGCATTAATTAGGGATGTGAATTGTGCTTTAGCTAATAATTCTTATGTGCTTATCATGCATTTTAAAGAGAGCTACTTTGACAGTGATGATGTTCCTATGCATGTTCCTCCACAGTTTGTTGAGATGTTACAGGAATTTGAGGATGTTTTTTCGGAAGTCTTACCTGCGGGTTTACCACATTTGTGAGGGAACATCAAGAAGTGCACATTTTGCCCTTCGGAAGTGGTGTTTCTCAATTTTATAGTCTCTAAGGAGGGCATAAAAGTTGATGAAACCAAAATTGAGGCCATCAAGACCTGGCCAAGACCTACTAATGCCAACCAGGTACGTTCTTTTCATGGTTAAGCTAGTTTTTATAGAAGGTTTGTGCGTAATTTATCATCTATTGATGCACCTCTTAATGAACTAGTTAAAAATGATGTGAAATTTGTTTGGACTGAGAGTCAAGAGAACGCATTTAATGAATTGAAAGTACGATTATGTAATGCTCATATTCTTGCTTTACCTAATTTTAATTGTACTTTTGAGATTCATTGTGATGCTTCTAGTGTTGGTATTGGTGCTATTTTCATGTAAGAGAATCGACCTATAGCTTACTTCAGTGAAAAGCAAAAGGGCGGCGCTCTAAACTATCTTGTGTATGATAAAGAATTTTATGCAATTGCACATGCATTAGAAACTTGGCAACATTATTTATTTCATAAAATTTTTTTTCATTCATAGTGATCATGAATCCTTGAAATTTTTGAAGAGTCAGATGAAGTTGAATAAGCATCATGCTAAATGGTCCAGTTTCATTGAATCTTTTCCTTATGTGTTGCATTACAAAAAGGGGAAGGAAAATGTTGTTGCTGATACTTTGAGTCGTAGATATGTTTTATTTACACGATTGGAATGCATTATGTTAGGATTTTCATTTGTGCGAGAATTATATGCGACTGATTCAGATTTTTCATCTATTTATGCTGCATGCAAAAATGGTGCTTATGAAAAGTTTTTTTTGGCATGATAGGTTATGTATTTCTCAATGTTCTATGCGTGAATTACTTGTTCAAGAAGCTTATTCAGGTGGTTTAATGGGACATTTTGGTGCATTTAAAAATTATAATTTGTTGCGGGAACACTTCTATTGGCCAAAAATGGCACTTGCAATTGACATGGTTTGTTGGAATTGTTTTGATTGCTTGAAGGCTAAGTCTAAAACTAAGCCTCATGGTCTTTATACTCCATTACCCGCTCCTACACATCCTTGGGTTGATATTTCCATGGATTATGTACTAGGTTTACCACGATCTCAGTCGGGTTGATTCTATCTTTGTTGCTGTGGATAGATTTTCAAAAATAGCACATTTTATTCCTTGTAGGAGGACAGATGATGCAAAGCATGTTGCAGATCTATTTTTAAAGGAAGTAGTTCAGTTACATGGCATTTCCACGTCCATTGTCTCTGATCGCAATGTAAAATTTTTATCTTACTTTCGGAATACCTTGTGGTGTAAGTTATGGACAAAGCTGCTGTTTTTTATTGCCAGTCATCCTCAAATTGATGGATAAACAGAAGTGTCAAACCGAATCCTAACGGCTCTCCTGCGTGCCCTAGTTCAGAAGAACTTAAAGAATTGGGAAAAATGCATTCTGATTGTAGAGTTTGCTTATAATTGCAATATTCATTCTACTACTTCTTTACCTCCATTTGAGATTGGGTTTCTACCTACTACACCTCTTGACTTACTTCCTTTAAATTTTAAACAGGTTAAAAATCTTGATGGAGAAAAGAAAACTGATTTTGTGAAGATAATTCATGAGAAGGCGCGCATGAAAATTGAATGGACAAATGCACATAATGTTGTTAAAACTAATCAAAGCCACAAGTTGATAAGGTTCAACGTGGGAGATTATGTTTGGGTTCATCTGCGGAAAGAGAGGTTTCCAAATTCTTGGAAATCTAAGTTGAGTCCACATGGAGATGGTCATTTTAAAGTGTTGGATCGTGTGAACAACAATGCTTACAAGATTGAATTACTAGATCATTATGGTGTTAGTGCGACCTTCAATGTTGCTGATTTATCTCCATTTACCTTTGAAGACAATTCAGTTTCGAGGGCAAAACCTTTCAACCACGGAGGGAATGATGGAGATGCCAAGATGACTACCACCATAAATGAATACATTCCACGTCTTGATCAAACATTTAAAGGTTATATTCGGGATCCTCTAAGTGACTGGCGAGACCTATGACTAGATCAAGGACTAAGCTTAGGGATGCTTCTTTAAATGCTTTGATTGATCGCCTTTATGATGAAGAATTGAAGAAGGAGTCACCATCGACAACTTGGATTCATTATTCAAGATTGTCGACGAAATGAAGACATCATGAAGAACACTATACTCTTTTTTTCCACTGGGTTTTTAATGAGGTAGTGTGATCACTGTAAAATGGTGTAAAATTATTTCATTTTTTATCTTAGATTGTTGAGCTTGGCCATGTGGGCTTTGAAGAGCTAATTTTCGTTCCAGTCCATTAGGGCTTCGAAAATATTGAGTTTTATTCCGATTAGAATTAGTTTTGGTAAATGTAGATAAGGAAATATTCATCCAAGTTGTAATCTGGATAAATTTCAGCCTTAGACAATTTATTTTAGGTGTTTTAGTTAGATATGGTTAAAGCTTCTTAAAATTACTATAATTCTATTCCATTTCTGATAGGTATTACCAACTCCTGTCTTGATTAGGACTAGGGTTTTGGATGAATTCAACCCAATAAACCGGGGTTGAATTTTTGAAATTTGCACCACTTTTATTAATCAAATATACAACATTTTGAGTTCATACTCTTTGCTTGCGAGCTATTCCATTGTTACTTAACCCCGAGAGCTAGTTAAGTATCAATAAACCTTATAATCTGATCCTGATGGATAGTTAGAGAGCAAGTCGAAATTGAGCGTACCCTGAGGGCTAGACCTTGAATTTCGTGCGAGATAGTGAGGGTTTGCAGATCGCTTCACTAGATCAAAAATATTAAATCAGCAATCGTGAGTGTTCGCAAGTAAATTCATATCACCAGTGAATAACGCACAAAAGAAATCATGGCCATACAACTTGCAGCAACAAGCGAAGCAATTTCAGTCGGCTATAATCGAATTAGATTCCAAAATCAGAGTGGAGATGCAGATGGGAACCAGAAACATACCATGGGCTTTAAAGGACACATTATAATCAATCTCTCAAGAAATCACCAGTACTAGACAACCTTGTAACACACTCTCAGAGAAACCAACCTGGCGCCAGATTGACTTGCGAAACGTAGAGCACAAATCCATCAAGACTTAGTATTATATTCGGGCTCAGTTCCCCATAATCTAGATGGAATTCTTTCAACAAAAAAATGGGGATTAAGATTGTGAGAACAAATGGCATAAATTAGACATTAATGACTAATTTTTTTTTTTTTTTTTAGATTAAACCATCCTGAGATGGAGGAAAGTTGTATTAGGCTTCCCAAACCCTTAAAAAACAATAAAGAAGCCGAGGCTTAGTTTGTTTACAATGTGAGAGCATATTGCTCTTAAAGCAACACCTTGTTGCTCCCAAAAATAGTTGAAGATACCTTGAGTAGAAACTAGAGGATTACAAATACTAATGGCTAGGTAGTTGGCGCTCGAACTTGTTAGTGAATCGAAAGACAAGACACAAGTCAGTCAGAGACAACCTTAACCTAAGCCATAAGCCTATCCTCTAAGTCTTTGTGAAACCTTTGCCGATGCTATATGATAGCTTTTATTTTGGAAAATCCTTTGAGGGTGGCCAGCCACTTAGCTTCCTGAGTTGTTCTCCATTTCGTCCGATCTTTACTGCCATGTGTCACCGTACATTCCAATGTGTCACCGTTCTTCCAATGGTCATACTCTGGGTAACCCTCTTCCTCCTGAGCCTATTAATCTGCAATGAAGGAAACAAGAAAGAAGCAGTCTCTGTTCCTCTAGAATACATGTGCCCGAGAAACATATTATGTGTGGATTATGTTACCACTTGCTGTTCCTATTCTGACCCCATGAACTCCATTTTTATCTAGCATAATCAAGCCTTTTAGGAAAGATGGAGTATTGCTTGAGTTTAAATCTCCATTTATGGAATTCTCCCTAGCATATTTTGCCAAAAAATCAGCCACCGTGTTTGCTTCCCTAGGGACATATTGGATTTGGTTTTCTGTGTGCAGCTCATGCAGATGATAGTAAAGAGAAAATAGTCTCCATGAGCCAGAATAAGGATCATGTATTGCTCTTATTGCATGCTGACAATCAGACTCAAGTATACTACCTCTAATATCCATTTCTAAGCAGATCTGATATGCAAAAATAATACCTTCCAGCTCTGCGTGCAGAGGGGAATCTGATTTAAAGGTTTTGACTCTCATTAGTTTCACATCTCCCCTCCAATCTCTAATTATTACAGCACAAGAAGAGTCTCCCCCATTTACCCATGAAGCATCCGTGTTCAACTTAAGACCACTTGTTGGTTTTTCCCATTTAACTGCTGAAATTGAGATTTCTTTCTTCCTTTTTAGAGTTATACTAGGAATGATTCCTGCCTGGATTAGTTTCTTATGTTTGTCAGGATTTCCTTTCAACGGATTTGCAGTGAAAATTATGAACAACAGGTCCTTAATATTCTGAAAACATGCATCTACTGAAAAAGCAAGATTTTCATATAATAGTTTGTTCCTATGCGTCCAAAGAGACCATGTTGTAACAATGAGTGCAGCTATGTATACATGATTCAGATTCTTAGAACCTACCTTAATGGAGAGATAGTGATCAACTAAATGACTGAAACTCCTAAAACCAGGTGGATGTAAATTCAGAAGGCTATTAACTTTTTTCCACACTGCAGTTGCCTGATGGCATGAGTTAAAAAAGTGGTTGATTGAATCCGAGTGGTTCGGGCACATGGGGCATTTAGAGGCTAGTGAAAAACCAAGCTTACATAGAACATTTTCAAAAGGCAAAATTCCATTCAAAGCTCTCCAAATTAATATAGACATTTTAACTGGTATGAAATTTGACCATACCTTGTGTAAACTTCTGATGCTTGTACCCCTCTGCCTCAGAATCTTGTAAGCTGAGCTGACTGAAAAATTCCCATCCGTTGAAGGTTCCCAAATCAATCTGTCCTCATGTGAATTCTTGATGGCTACCTCCTGCAGTATTGTAACTATATTGGTAGCCAAATGTGGCTCCAGAGAAGGAAGATTAGTGTCTTTGTTCAGGATGAAGGTGCTTAAGGTGATATCAGGGAAGGGAAGTTCCACATCCTCAGGCCATTCATAATATAAAGCACCTTCTCCTGACCAATTTGAGTTCCAGAAGGAGCATTCCCCTTTTCCATGAATTACTCTAGTCAATCTATTTGTTTTTTCAGTAATGGAGCAGATTCTCTTCCATACCTGAGATGTCTTATAGGAGACAAGTAGTGACCACAGATGGTGAGACCATTGAGTGGTGTTCTTTTGGAGCTTCCACCATAACTTACAGGAGAATGAGTCAACTGTGGCTTGAAGGTCTCTAAACCCTATCCCATTCTCTTGTATTGGCATACTCATTTTACTCCAAGCTCTCCATTTTTTCCTTGCCTCTGAACTATCAGTTGCACCCCAGAACAAGCCAGATGCCATCCTTTCCATCTTCCTC
Source organism: Rubia yunnanensis (assembly GCA_037428765.1). NCBI lineage: Eukaryota > Viridiplantae > Streptophyta > Magnoliopsida > Gentianales > Rubiaceae > Rubia > Rubia yunnanensis. The sequence continues at coordinate 88,445,954 of CM075064.1, read as the reverse complement.
AAAACTACCTTAGGAGGTCTTAGTATAGCAAACAAGTGAGTTGGGATTGAAAGAAAGCAATGGTTTATTAATATGATCTTCCCCCCTGTACTAAGCCACTTATTTTTCCAGTTATTTATGCTTTTTTCCAATCTCTCCAGTATAGGGTAGTAATATCTCTGAGTGTTCCTTCCTGTGAATATGGGAATACCTAGGTATTGAAAAGGAAACTCTCCTGTAGTCATCCCTAATGCCCTTCTTATGGTCTGAATTCTATCTGCTGGGGTGGCAGGAGCAACATAGAAGTTGGATTTAGAAAAATTAACTATCCTTTCGTGAGCACCTCGCTTTGTAAGGACTCCATTTTTTTGTAGAGGACCTGCAAGGAAATATTCTCTCTTTTGTATTGAACCTTGTTAGAAATATTATCTCAAAGATATTTTGTTTTATTTTACTTATGCATCATTTTCGTAAAGTCAATTTAAATATCCATGTCCTTATTTTCTTAAAATTATTGAATCTGTCTCTTGAAAGACGGTCTTTCCATAAGTTATGGAAAGACCAAGGTTTAATGTGTAAATTAAAAGAAATGAAGATAAAATTTTTGGGGTGCATGAACCGGGTTATAAGTTTTATAACTACTATATGTTGCATACTAAAAGTTTAATATTGCAACTAAGACCTTTTACCTTTTATTATTCTAATCAAACCCCGTCTTTCCATAAGCCTATGAAAAGACCGTCTTTCCCAAGATTTTGCCAAAATTATTATGTAACATTTAAATAAAAATAAACGGAATTCCATCACCTTATCATCTAACTACCACTACTAGAAACAGGGTCGGGTGTACCAGTGCAAATATGGAAATCTACACGGGGTACCGGTTGTGGGTTGGTACAAGTTCTAATAAATAGGTGTTCGATAAAAAAAAATCCAGCAAGTGAAAGTAAACTCAACAGCGAGAATATGAAACCCAGAAATCCATAAAGAACAATAGGAAAAATAAAACACAAGAAAAAAAATTCATGTAAAAAATTGGAAAATTCATAACCACAACTTAGAAGTTCATTACATATATCTAAAAATAAATAACAACCCACAATTCATGAAACAAACTGGACCTAAACATAGATTAACAACATCAATTATCATAAAAACAAGAACTGAATCCCCACAAACCCAGAAATAACGTCGACAAACTAGAACCGTTAAGGTGAGGTCGGACGTAAGGGCGGAGGCGCGGTCGAACATGGTGGAGGAGCTGAGAGCTGAAGCATGACTGGTCTGAGCTGAGCCGGTGTTTATGGTGGAGCTCGCGACTTCCACCAACAACCAGAGCTCGTACATGAAACCCACTGTTTCTGGTATGAGAGATGGCGTCGGGGCCAGTGTGCCTGGGAGGCCGTCGCCGTACCTCTCAAAGCTAATATTTATAAGCCCAAAATGCTTACTATCTATAACTAAGTAGATATAGGCAAGTCAGGGTCGTCCATGAAGAAGGGGAATTTTCTCAAGCGATTAAGCACAAAAGGTTTTTATTGGGCTAGGAATAGATATATATACACATATAAAAGCAAGTAAACAAGGGGGGTTTGTTTTTTTAGTGGTCCTAAGTTATGAAAGTTAAAAGACAAGGCAACTCGCAAAGTCAAGCAACTATACTAAGTCATCAAACAAAACTAAGAAAAAGGGTTTTAAAACTACAAAAGACAAAGCCTTGGGGGCAATTGATATCCACTTCCAAATCTAATGTAGATCATTGAACCATACATTCATCCTATCACAATTGTTATCTGTGGGGAATGCCAATGGAATATCAACATTCATTCCTTCTTAAGAGTAGTTTGCAAAGACAAACAACGACCATTTGCAAACCTCATTGGTGATCACCCTAGACAAACAATGACCATAGAGGTATTTCATCAATGGCATTATACACGAAGGACCATAGATTTGATAAGCCTTCTACCAAAGACATAGCCATTTAACCAAACATAGCATTCATTAGACTAAACCTAGAACAAACCACATTCAAGGTTCAACTTTCATTGCATCTATAGGATAAATATGAGAACAATCCACATTAACATATTTATCTAGCAAGAATCACAACACATTATGCATAAGAAGTTCTAAGTTCATGTTCCTAGATTTTCATGCAAAGGAGCTAAGGAATTCGTCACTTTCCTAACACCCTAACACTTCAATCATACAAACACTTCCTATTCTCAAACAACACATGGCATAAATGAAGTGAAACATAGCATTAAGAACACATGAATGCTAAATAACAAAGGTTTCAAGAACGAATGACGAAATCTATTCACTACTTCCACTAATCATGCATTTACATAAGATTAGCCAAGAACAATCGACATTCATTGACTTCTCTCATTTGCTACCTAAAACAAACATGACAACAAATTCAACATCATTACATTCATCTAGCAATAATCAACACATCAACATCATTAAGAAGCTCTAACTCATGCTCTTGGATTCCACGTTAAAAGAGGGAATAATTAGGTACTTTCTCCCAACCCTAACAAGTAATCATACAAGCAATTCATATACTCAAGCTTCCAACAACATCAATGCCATTAACAATTCACATTCAAAGCTCAATAAATGCACAATAGCAAAAGCACTAAATATATATATATATATATATGGTTCTTACTACATAGAAATGGAAGCTTCAATCCATTGCTCACAAGATAAAACTAAGCTAGACAATTAAAAGACATGATTAACCTACAAAAACTAAGAAAAGAAAGAAAGAAAAAACTAGGGTTTGAACCAAAAAAAAATGCAGGAAGAAGAGGCTGGAAAAAGCTGCTGAAGAGGAGATGATAAGGTGAGTATTTATAGTGCAAAAAGCAAGAAGGGTTTCTGTCCCCTCGCCCATTGCGAGTTGCGATGTGCTCGCGACAACCTCGCGACGGACTCCAAGTCCAACACCATTTCTTCTTTCTCCTTTTTATTTTATATCCTCTTCTCCTCTTCACTTCTTCAATTCTTCAAATCTTCAAAAGCTCAATTACAAGTCTTCAAATCTTCAAAGGTATTCTTCAGAGCTTTCAAACAAATTACCTTGTCACACAAACTTCTCTAGAAAAGTAATAAAAGCGTAAAAGTTGCTTTTAACCCTCCTTAGAGAATTTCAAGGCAAAATGTCACATTTAGAGCACAAAAGTGTACAAAAGTGAATCTTAAAAGTCCTAATATAACCGTATAAAATGGGCACATCAGTGCCACGATAGCGGAGAAAACGACCAGAGTGTGGTGGCAGAGACCACGTCTGAGAAGAAGAAGAAGGGCTTGAAGGTGAAGTGGCAGAAAGAAAGCACTCGAAGGTGTTCTACCAGAGCGCCGCGATGGCAGCAGAGAAGCGTCGGAGACAACGGGGATGTATCTGGAGGAACCACTGTGGATTTTCAGAGAGGAGGAAGTGAGGGTTATCAAGGGGAATGTTTTATATGAATAGGGTTTTAGTGCTCTAACTTGGGCCAAGGGATTTTATTAAAGTACTTAGCACCAGTATGGAAACCGTTGCCTAGGGTGCTCATACTTGTGCTAGGTACTTTAAACGCAATTGGATGACGCCGCTTGAAATGGGCATTTTAATTTTTTCCTTCCAAAGAACAAAGAGAAGAAAAATATTCTAAGTACCTAGCACTAGTGTGGAAACCGGTGCCTATAGTGATCATACCAGTGCCTATGTATCTCAAAAGCAGCTGGGTGGTGTTGATTTAAATGGGTTTCAATTTTTCCCCACTTGAGTGCAAAGAGGAGAAAATATATTTTAAGCACCTAGCACCGGTAGTCTGACCGGTGCCTATGATGGTGCTACCGGTGCTTATAAAAAATCCCTCAAAAATATTGGACGAAAATTCAAAATTCTCATTTCCAGCTACACAGTAACACCAGTATGACTTTAGCACAATGTCGATACTAGTATATTTTTCCCTCTAAGTTAATGTTTTTTTCATTTTTACAATTATGTCCATGAGAAGAAATATGGAGGAGGTGAATCACAAAATTGGAGAAATCAAAATGCAATTGAATAAGAGACAATTACTTATTGAAATTTGGGCTACAATGGGTGAGCGAAAGTGCCTGTAACATAATTCTTGGAAATTACACTGTGGCCCAAAATTGTGTTACCCAATTACCCATTGCACCAAATTACACGATTTTTGTTATTCTTGCCTATAAATAGAAATATAAGATACATGTGTTTTGGGTGAAATAATGAAAAGCGCTAGTACATGTTCTAAAGTAACTTATGGTTTATTACTTAGAAATTACTAAGTGAAATAAGAAAGGATTATTGATACATTTTTGTGCCCAATTCTTGATATATTCCCTTACGGACATGGAAAATACATTGGGGTGTATGTGGTAGGATCATGTTCGAGCGAATTTCAAGTTGGAGTTACGAGTAAATGTTTTTACTTTTTGAACTTAGGTCCCTCCAAGAAAGCTGAAGTCGTCAAATCATAAAATTGGCGGCAGCAAAATGCAATTCAATAATATACGATCGCAACTCTAAAATTTGGGCATATATGGGTGAACAGAACGACCTCGAAAGTCAACATTGATTACATGTATAAATTATTGGAAAATTACACTCTGCCCCAAAATTGTGTTACCCCATTATCCATTGCTCCAAGTACATGATTTTTGTTATTCTTGCCTAAATATAGAAATATAAAATAAATGATTTTTTTAGTGAAATATTGAAAAGGGCTAGTAGATGTTCTAGAGTAACTCAAGGTTGATTACTTAGAAGTTACAAAGTGAAATCGAAAAGGACTAGGGATATTTTCTTGTGCCCGACTTTTGATAAATATTCCATGTATGAAAAATACATTGGGGGTGTATATGGTAGGATCACGTTTGAGCGAGTAAACTTTTTACTTTTTGCGCTTAAGTCCCTCCGAGAAAGTTGAACACGCCAAATAACAAAATTGGCAACACCAAGATTTACCAAGAAACGATTGGGACTTGCTGATTTGGGCCTGAACGGGGGAAAAGAGGGGTCATAATTCAAAACAATGATTATTTCTACACATTTTTTGTAAATTGCACTGTGACCCCAAATATTACAAACACACCCTTGTACACATTTAATGAACCATCTCTCCCAAAAATTACTTTTTACCCTAAAAAAGGTAGGTGAGCGTTAAATGTACTCCTAGCACTGGTATATTATAACCTATATTGGTACTAGCTATTTTCTCTCCACAATTTTACCTGCCAAAATTACAGTCCCGATCATAGGCACTAGTATTCTCACCGGTATATGTCATTAAGCCAGAATCAATATTGGAAAATATCAAATTCAGACATTTTTTTCAAAGGCACCGGTTTCTAGCACTGGTACTCGGTGAACTGGTGTTGTATTTATTCATAGGCACCCATTTTTTGGTTAATTTTCCAGATTAACGGTGCCTATGAAATTCCTAGCATCGGTATTGCTCTCCCAATACTGACATATTAATGCCTATGTACCTGTTTTCTAGTAGTGTATTACTTTCACTTCATTCAAAATTTTTTTACTACATTCACTCAAAAAATATTGCTTCCTTATGAACACAAAATATGATAAATGATCTTTTTGGTTCTGTTCAAAGGAATTACCGTCAACATGTTACATTATTACATTTTTATAAAGAATTAAGAAGGAACTATGGTAAGATGAACCCCTTGTTATGTTTTTTTTAAAAATATAATATTTGTTGCTCTTATTCAGCGACGAAGGGAGTTGGTGATGGTAGTGAACCATTTTTTGTTTTTACTATAGTCAATATTGTGTATAGTTTTCTGTTAATAAAATATGAATATTTTCTTTTAGACATATGCCATCCACACAATTTAATTAATTTATAACCATAAGTAAGCTTCGTTAAATTTTGTGTTTCAAATACACTAATCCACTTCATCCTTTCAGTTTTGGATTTTATTTGTAAAGACACTTAACAAAAGTTTTAAACCACATAGTTCATAAAAAACTGAAAAATTGCAGATGAAAATATTTCCATTGAAAAAAACGAATTGGTATGATATAATGTTTGGTAATTTAGATTCTCTCTCGTGAAAGACAGTGTTCCCATAAGCCATGGAAAGACCAATGGTTAAAATGCAAATTAGAAGAAATAAGATAAAATTTTTGCGTTGCATTAATCGGGTCATAAACTTATAACTACTGCACATTGTCTAATAAATTTTTTGTATCGCAACTAAAAATTTTTACTTTTTTTTATTATTTTAATTAAACACCGTCTTTCCATAAACCGGTATTTCCTAAAACTTTGTCGGTAACTTAATGCTTTTGTACTCCCTCTGGTCATCTATTTATGTCCTCCTTTTTTCTGACATTTTTTCAAGCCATGTTTGACCATCAATAACTTTTGTTACGTACGATAATAGATTATAAAATTTTACTTTTAAAAACTACATGTTACGGAGAATTAAAAGACATCTCACATAATATCCTATATACAATAAAAGTTATCGATGATCAAACATGCCATGAAAAAATGACTGGTCAAAGGGGGTCATAAATAGAGGACCGAAGGGAGTATATCCTTTTATAATAAGTGTCCTCTAGCATGTTAGTGGGATCTTCCTCCACCATCCTCAAAACAGACTTGATTTATAAAATTTTGAAAATAAACTGACGTTATCTTCACTGCATAAGCAAACAATTTTTTTAAATCCTTTAACTAAATACATATTGTACACAACTATAACATTTAATATTTTTTAATAAATGAATAAATTTGGCAACATCTATGATAAAGAAAAATTTGCATTTATAGTAAAATCCAAAATTAAAATTTGAAATAACTTGATAATGGTGTTCATCGGTCCAAGACCGGACCGGACCGGACCGGAACCGGTTAGGACCGGAACCGGAATTACCAAAAATCTTGGACCGAAGACCGGACCGGTTAGTGGGTATTTTGGACCGGAACCGGACCGGAATAATTCCGTTCTTAGACCGATCCGGACCGGTTGGACCGGATTTTAGTATTCTTTATTTTTTTTACTTTACATTTTGCTATAAAAATGCCAAATCAATATTTTTTTCCCCTTTAAAACATAGTAAAATAGAAGTTATTAGAAAAATTCACCTCAAAATAATAAAAGAATACTAGTTATCATGAATAAATCTAAACTAGTATTTTAAACTAATTCATTATTATTTTAAATATATATATGTAAAATACCGGTCCATCCGGTCCGGACCATAAAAAAATCTAATTTTGGACCGGACCGGACCGGAACCCGAAATCTAACAAAAACATGGACCGAGGACCGGACCGAAATTTCATCTATACAATTCCGGTCCTTACATTTCCGGTCCGGTCCATTTTACCGGTCCGGACCGGATCATGCACACCCCTACTTGATATAGGTTTTAAAACCTTTAATGGAGTTACCTAGGAATTATAACTAGAGTGGTTGACAACAAAAAGAAAAATAAGTGCTTTTACGGCTGACCATTCCCCTTACTCAGCGTGAATCCTTCTTAACTATTATTATGTCCCTTTGCTATTTTTAAAAGTACTACATAATTAATTATTAAGACAACTAAATCATATATATAATACAGGGATCACTATGACTGATAATCACATTCCTTTTTTGCTTTTTGAGATACATAGAACTTAAACAAAAGAAATACAAAGAAGAATGTCAATCTCGGGCTCTCGTCATCAGGTTCACAAGTTTCTTTAGACACTTTTTATTACTATTTTTTATTACTCGGGTGTCATTGTTGTTGATGTGATTAACTTTTTAATGGAAGATTAGATGAATGTTTATAACCAACAATGAATGATAGGTAATGAATTCCCATTTTTTTTCTAATATAATGTAACGTTGTGATATTAATTAGAAACGAATTTAGTCCTCATTGGGAAAGTATTCTATCATCAATTCATTAGTCTAACTTTCTATTTTGTCATTTTTGCCTTTTTAGAATTCATTATTTGAGCAGTTCATTTCATAAATGTACTAAATCATATAATGAAACAAACTATATGATTGTTTATTAATTAGTCGGAATGAACAAGGCATCTTGAATGAGGGATTGATTTGTTGATACCAGGTTATTTTATACTTTAAATTTAGAATCAGATAAAGATTCATGCATAGTTTCAAATATATTTTTTAAAAAATTACTACAAAGCAACCGAGAAAAATCATTGATGCTATATTTATAAATTTAATAGTTTAGTTTTATGCGGCTAAGGTGTTTAATTAATTAATTTAAAAACTCTTCGTGATTTCTCTTCGTGAACAGTAAAAAGCGATTTTAATTTCTCTTCTTCTCCCCCTTCCGCCGGTAACGGCTCTTCCGCCGGCAACGGCTATTGATCGGTTTGGTACAGCTACGGGGTACCAATTGGGGATACCAACTGAGATGGCGCTCCCTCCGGCCACTCAATTTCCCACCAAAACTTTCGCCACAGTACTTCAAGCCAAAGCTCCTCCTCTATCGAAAACCTTACCAAACAACCCAGAGCTCATTCCCAAATCCCAGCACTTAGGGGAGCCCTCGTGCCTATATTCAGATGATCAGATAGCAACCCTCTCTGCCCATTATGCGAATGCACTGGTTGGGAAGTTCACAAGGGGCAGGCTTACAATGGAACAATTGGAACTGGCATTTAAAACTGTGGGCTTCGAAGGTAAGTACCAACTTGGTTCCCTTGATTACAAACATGTTTTGATTCGTTTTGAACATATAAATGACTATCAAAGATGCTGGATGAAATGTGTTTGGAACTTCAATGGGATCTCCCTGAAAATGCTAAAATGGACCCCTGAATTCTCTACTCGTAAAGAATCACCAATAGTTCCTATCTGGTGTACGATTAAGGAGCCCCCCTATACTACTATAATACAGCTTCGATTGAAGCTATTGGGAATATCATAGGCAGTTTCATTAAAAATGATCAAGCAACTGATATGTTAACAAGACCATCTGCAATAAAATTCTGCGTCGAAATTGATCTCCAAAAACCCCTGAGTAGTTTCATAAGGCTGGGTTCTGTGACCAATAATAAGAAATACCCGATTGAATATGAGGACATTCCTCTTTACTGTGGTCATTGCTCGAAATTAGGTCATTCTCTGGCTCAGTGTAAAGCTAACTCACAGAATGATAATGTCAGAACTCAGGAGCCTAATTTGAATCATAGTTTACCTCAGTACCTGTGGCAGGCAACGGGTAAGAAATTTGATAAACCACCACTATTGGAAGACCAAGCTCTCCCTGAGAATGACTATGAGGTTATGATGGAATCCCCTAAAAATTTGAATAATACAGTTTTCCCTGTGGTGGTAAATCAGGAAAAATTGGGTACTTCCAGCAATAACACTCAATCTCCGGCAATTTCTGATAACTCTATTTTGAGGTTGATTGAGGATACTTCACTTACTAAGCCAACAATTACTGCTTATGCTAAAGATGATATGCAAGTTGGCTCTGGTTCATTATCTATGTACAGCCCTTACCACAAAAACTCTTTCTCCCAACCTGGGAAAACGGGGAATAGATTTTCAGTTTTGCAGGTTGCTGAAAGCTCTAAAGAAAAGGAATTGCAAACTGAGACATCGGAGCCTCAATAGGAGATCATATCTACACATCAAGAAACCTCCTGTTCTTCCCTTCCAGGTAATGTCCAAGGTAAGATTAAGTCTAAGAAAAATAATTACCTAAGTCAGTTAAATAAGATGATGCTTAGGTCATCTACAAAAAGTTCTAAATCAAGTGAACAATGATGACACACCTTAATGTTAATTTTCTAGTGTGGAATCTAAGAGGAATGGACACTTCAATGCTTAGGCTAACTAATTTGTGCAGGATCAAGAAAATTCAATTGTTGTGTATTATTGAGCCTATGCACGATAATTCCCAATGTGAAGATTACATGAAAAAACTTTCATTCACTTATAATTTGACACTGCCTAATGGGAAGATTTGGCTTATGTGGTCTAATTTGTTAGCTATCTCTCTGAATTCCTTTCATGATCAGTTTATGCATGTTACTATTTTGCATCATTCTGTGAATCTGTATATGGAGGCAGTTTTCATATATGCTTCAAGAGATAGAGATGGTAGGAAGGTTCTCTGGTCTGACCTTCAATCAATTCCAAAGGGTGACACTATCTTCATAGGTGATTTTAATTCAATAACTTCTTTAGATGAATATAGAGGGCCCTGTTCTCCTGCCTTAGGTAGTATAAGAGACTTTAACTCCTGGATCTCCTCTAATGGAATCCAAGAAATTAATACGGTAGGAAACATGTTTACTTGGTGTAATTCTAGGCTTAGGAATCCTACTTCGAAAAGACTAGATAGAGGCCTATGTTCAATCTCTTGGATCACTAAGTTTCCATCTTCTTCAATTCAGATTTTAAATAAACAAACATCGGATCATGCACCTCTTCTCCTACAAGTTTCAAATCTTACCTCTTCTAATCCTAAGCCATTTCGATTCATCGATGCCTGGTTTCTAAGAGATGATTTTATGAGTGTGGTAAGAGACAGTTGGGAATCACCTTTGTCAGGAACTGGAATGCTAAAGTTTTACCTTAAGCTTATCAGACTTAAAAAAGTTTTAAAATCATGGAATAGGGATAAATTTGGAAACATTGATCTAAATGTGACAAAAGCTGAGGAAGACTTAAGAACTCAGGAAGCTATCTATGATTTGAACCCTTCACCCTCTGAGCGAGTTAAACTCAATGAAAAAAATGCTCCGCTGCTAAAAGTCTTAAAGGAAAAAGAGAAATACTGGAAACAAAAAGCAAGATTGAAGTGGCATAAGCTAGGTGATAATAACACTTCTTTTTTTCACAAGGTTGTGCAAGAAAGAAACTGTGAACTCCACATAACCAAACTAAAAAATAGATCAGGTCAATGGATTAATTCTCAGTCAGACATACAAGAGGAAGCAGTTGAATATTTTACTGATTTGCTGAGTGAACCTGATTTAGTCTTGGATGATACTTTTGACACTCATTTTCTAAGTCAGATTCCGGGTATCATAACTGATAATGATAATCATGAACTAGCAATGCCAATAACTGAGGTAGAACTGGAAAAGGTAATTAAAAGCTTAAACAAGAACAGTAGCCCTGGGCCAGATGGATACTCTCCAAAATTTTACACCAAATGTTGGCAGATTATCAAACAAGACTTGATAGAAGTGGTAAATGAGTTCATTTCTGGTGCTGAAATTCCAAGGGGGATTTCCAGTACCTGGATAACTCTGATACCAAAAAAACCAACCCCAAGTTCATTTGATGACTTTAGACCTATTAGTTTATCTAATGTGTTGAATAAGATTTGCTCTAAAGTCCTTCTGGAGAGAATGAAGCCTCATATGGAGAATCTGATATCCTTGAACCAAACAGCATTTATGAAACATAGGAATATATCTGATAACATTCTATATTTACAAGAGATGATTAGATTCTTGGATAAGAAACATAGAATCCCTAACTGCATCCTCAAGCTTGATCTGAGGAAAGCTTTTGATAGAGTTAGATGGAGTTTTCTCAAACAGATTTTGTCTAAGTTTGGTTTCAATGGGAATTTTTTAACAGCTATTATGAATAATTTGTCTCAAGCCTACTTTTCAGTCATTATCAATGGAAATCCAGTAGGATTTTTCAGTGCAACAAGAGGAATCAAACAAGGTGACCCTCTATCCCCCTCTCTTTTTAATCTATTCTCAGAGGCTTTCTCTAGGAGTTTAACCTTTATTTTCGGGAATAAATGTTTGGCTTCATATCAGATTCCTGGTTCAATTCCTGCAGTTTCTCATTTGATGTATGCGGATGATACCATAATATTTATGAAAGCTTCTAAACCGAACCTAATTAAGATCAAGGCCTTTCTTGAAATCTTTGAACATTGCTCAGGTCAAAAGTTTAATTTTGAGAAATCAGATTTTTATTTAAGTAGAAAGGCTACAGTGGCAAGAATGATTCAGGTGAAAGCAATTTTAAAAATGAAAAAAGGGACTTTTCCCTTTAAATACCTAGGTTGCCCTATTTTCAGAGGAAGAACTTTGAATAGATATTTCTTCCCACTGCTGGCCAATGTAGATGCTAAGCTACAAAATTGGAAAAACAATTGGTTAAGTTCAGGGGGGAAAATGATCCTCATTAAATCATTTCTGTACTCAATTCCTCAGCATACATGGATGGTTACAAATCCCCCAAAAGGTATAATTAAAACATTTGAGAAAAAATTGGCTCAATTTTTTTGGGGAAAGACTGAAGGAAAACAGAATAAGATTTGGAAAAAATGGGCAAACATTGCAATACCTACTAGCATGGATGGGTTGGGTTTTAGATCGGATAAAGCCATTGTCGATTCTTGTTCGGCCAAACTATGGTGGAAGAGCCAATTGGGAACTTCATTGTGGTCTAAACTTCTACGGTCTCTTCCACCATCATACAGGAAATCAGTGACTTGGAGGAGAATTTGTTACATTAATGAATTTGCTGTTAACAATTCTTCAATTATACATGGAAACGGAAGATGTAATTTTCTGAATGCCAACTGGTGTCCTCACGAACCTCTACTTTCTAAAATTCCTGAAATTCCATTCTGAATCAAATTGCATCTTTTCTTGAACATGATACGGTTCTTTTTCTCCAGGATGCAGTACTTACAAATTCTAGGGAGGACAGAATCATCTGGAAGCCAGAATCGTCGGGTAAATTTACATTTAAGTCAGCCTATAGATCTCTAGTTCAACCAAGAGGTAATTCTCCGGTCTCTAAGTTTTTATGGAATCCACTGTTACTGAAAAAGATCTCAATCTTTATCTGGAAACTACTACATGCTTTTCTCCCCTTTGATGATGTTCTTATTACATGCGGTTTTAGCCTAGCTTCAAAGTGCCCTGCTTGTTTTCAATCTGATTCTATCCAACATTATTTTATTTCTTGTCCCCTGGCCCATTCAGTCTGGTTGAAACTGACTCCTTCAATACTTTTTAATCTTAATACACTACATTCGATACCTCAAAGATTTTATCTGTTTTGGAACTGTCAAGACCTACCTAAGTTTTATCAGATATATTGCATGATTCTCCCATCTGTGGTGTGTTGGAGTCTATGGAAAGCTAGAAATAACTATCTATATGACCACAAGCCCTTTTCCATATATTCTATATGTACTGAGGTGGATGATTTGATTAAATTGACACTTAGTGTTTGTCCTCCGACGATTTTATCTACGGTCTCAGTTCCACCATCTTTTCAGCATCTCATTTCTTTGCTAAGGCCTCCCCCTAAACCTAACTTAAGGACTGTTTTTTGGGAAAGGCCTAAGCATGGAGTCATAAAAATCAATGTAGATGCAGCTTGGTGTCCTAACAAAGCCTCTGTGGGTCTTATAGCTAGGAACAGTCTTGGCTTACCTGTTAGAATTAGTTCGGCAAGTGCTACATCTGCATCCCCCCTACATGCCGAAATTGAAGCAATATTACATGCTTGCTATTCTTTTGACCATCTGGAGTGTAATATTATTGTGGAATCAGATTGTAAGCTTGCTATTGATATGATTCATAATCCTTATGAGGCACAGTGGCATGTTTTTGATTTGGTATATAAAGCAAAATCTTTACTTGGTAATGCTGAACTGATACACACATATAGGGAGTGTAACTCTGTAGCTCATGCCATAGCTAAACATCATTTTGAACTGAACCAAGGGCTGGGTATGACTAATGTTTCATCAAAAATTCAGGGTCTTATAGCTATGGATAGAGGTTGTGTTCCTCATATTCGAGTTTCTAAAACTTCTAGGTTTTAAGAATTGATGCTGTGAATTTGATTTTTGCAGATCAAGGGATTTCTGGCACTACTATGATTGGTGAGGATGTTGCTCAGATGACAGGAAGTTTGAGCTCCCTTCTTTCGAAGATATTCTTAGCTTGAAAGCTACAATGCTTAGCTTACTCATGGATCAAGGGATTTCTGGCACTACTATGATTGGTGAGGATGTTGCTCAGATGACAGGGAGTTTGTGCTCCCTTCTTTCGAAGATAATCTCAGCTTGAAAGCTACAATGCTTAGCATACTCATGGGTATTTTTCTCATTTCGTGTTTGAAGTTGCCTGGCCATTACAGAGGATTAACACGTGGGGTGGAGATCCTCTTGTTTTGGATCGCAACTTCGACACCTATTCATCCACTTGGGATAGCTGTATTCACTAATTTAGCAATCACTTTTAGGACTTTTGGAGATAACCCTGTGGTTTCATCTCTTACTCTCACAAACCAACTCTTATCTGTATATTCGATCAATTGGGTATCAAGGCTTGGGGAATCTATAATAAAATATCCCTAACCCTCGGGTGTTCTCATTAAAAAAAAATTAATTAATTTAATTTATAGGATGAAGTGAAATTTGAAGAACTTGGTGATGGATACCTACCTCAATGGATTGATCCCCTCCTTAATACAACCTTTTTTGGAACCATGCTTACTTCATGGGGTGAAGAAAAACAAACTTGTATAGTAATGTGTATCTTGTACTAAGAGCATTTGCAAGTATTGTGTATCCTGATATTCACACAAAGATCACGAACTCCTCAAAACCCATCGCCATGTATATTAAGATGTTGTACCTATGAAAGATATGGAAGATCATATCAATTGTGATGAATAATTCCATGAATATAGGAAATGGAATAGACTAATATTTTTGTTGTGTATATCTCGTAAGCAATACTACCATTCTTTTTTTCACCAACAAGAATGGTAAAAGTATATAGAATATGTTTTCATATACCAAATACATATATAAATTAGTATTCATTCGTATATTTAAATAGAAGTTTATTCAATATATATTTATGTTTTAAATAAACATAAACACATCATTAAAGAATAAGAAAATAATTCACGGAGTAATCAGAATTAAAACTAGTTTGATTAATTTGTGAAAGCTAGATTTGTAGTTATAAATATAATAATACACTTTCAATAATATTTTTTTTTCATTGATACAATTTTTTCATTAGAATATGTTATATATGGAGTACTTATCTTTATAGTGTATTTTACACAATCTTTATGAATTTTACAAAATTTTACAAAATATTTTAAATATATTTAGTTCTATAATGTTACACACCATAAATTTAAATTACTCATTCATATCAATTTTTTGTTATAGATGACACGCGACAAAAATATTATATAGGAAAGATAAAATGTCATGATAATTATAATCCGGAATAGAAAATATCTAAAACCATGTAATAATCCCAAAATCTTGCTCCAAGAATTATTTGTATGTTAATCCTATATTTATTATTTTTCTCTGATTATGCAGTCATTCAAGTGTAATGGAAAAATGATTATATCACTAAATCCCCTACCACATTTGGGATCTGTTGAACTATTTCCTGTTGATTCATCGTGCCGTGTTTTTAAGAGAAAATTGCGTGAGACAAAACAATATAGGTTTTGCTCCATCGCATGCAGGGTTAGAGATGAATTTGATTTAGTGTTACAATCATAACCAAAAATATAATGTTAAAATCTGTTACGGACATTTGCATCCTCATGTATTTTATTGTGACAATTTACCTTACAGATTAATTTAGAAGATTTATAACTTTCTAGTCCAAAAATGATTACATTATCAATCCATACATACATTTATGAGAGAAACATGTATTTGATTTTTTTCACAACAGCCTAAGATGTACTTTTTCAGGTGAATGCACATAAAATCAAATCATACCCAACTTCTTTTGTGCCAGTGAAACAATCGAAGAAGGGTTACGGGGTGGCTGAAAGTTCATAGAAGAGGAAACATAGGTGAAAAGGAATTCCTCGTAGATCTCCTTTATATTAATTAATCAAATTATTCCCCTTTTGGAACAAGCTTGTTAAAAAATTTTAGTCACAGCATATCATTTGAGTAAGAAATTCCTCCATTTGGTTAAGTGACAAGAACACTATGATTAAGGACTGTTTATGCTTTTGATAGTTAGACTCATGAGACTCTTATTTAAAATTATGGTTTGTTAGTTTTGAAACCTGTTTGTTAATTATAATTATCATCTAGACAGATTCGAAATAGTTTCTTCCCTTTATAGTAGTGATTTTATTTTATGGAAATAGTAGTATTACTAGTGAAAGATTGTTTCTCGTTCAATACCCATTGGCACGGTGATAGTTGATTGATATAGAAAGCATTTAATTGGATATAATTTGCATTAAAATTTTTTTTCTACTTGATTAATATATTTTTTATTTCTTTTTTACTTGAATAGAATATTGACATAAAAACTCCATAATCAAATACTTATAATAAAAACATTCATTGTATACTTAAATTTACGCAAAATTTTGATGCTCTATTGTTATATTTAGATATATGCATCTAATTTCAAACAAAAGAATTGATTAGAGTGAAAGTCTCAGGAGAGATGCCACTTTACCTTTTAACTAAAATAATTATATTTTTAAAATTCAAACATTATATTTTATGAATTAAAACATGTAATATGGTAACGTATGTTTAAATGTGGAAATATAAAACATATTGAATAAAAAAATACAATATTTGACTTAAAAATACTTCATTTAAATTTAAATTTTAGTGTTTAATTTAACAAATGCTGTGTATAAGTGAAAAAATACAGCGGACTATTCATAATTTTTAAGGGCATGCCACCTATCAGGAGACATTCTTTTAATAAAATGCGTATCAAGTTTAAAGTATTTTTTTCTTGAAACTGGATTGTTTATTTAAACATGATACGTAAATGAAAAACACAGGAGTCATAGGATATTTCTTGTACAAACTTTGGTTGAACTACTTTTCATTTGAAAAATGTTGTCGATTTATGTTTTTTTACTAGCCTTTCTGATATTCTCTAAAATCATCTAAACAACATAAAACTTATAAATTTTACATTAACAAAATAAATTCTAGGAATTTGATTTCTAATTTTATTCAGTGCAGAGTGGAGAGAAATTGTAGTCCAACGGCCAAAATAATGTAATTAATATTGTTCATTGCCATTTGATTTGAAGGTTTAAGGTCATATTTAGTTTTTTTTGTGAATTCCCACCTTACCCAAGCTATTTTAAATCATTTTGATTAGTTTTGCCAGACAAAAGTGTAAAATGAGTTACACATTTCTCAGCGAGCTAGAAGAAAGAACTTTGAAGTGTTTTTGTATGACATTGATATTCTTCACATGATTTCTCTAGAATACGTGCTGTGAAAAATTTAATGTTTTACATAATTGGGAAAAAAAATGAAGCCAAAGAGAACATGGCTGCAAAGCCAATAACGACATCTGGAGATGAAGAAAAATTCCGGATTTCAAGTGAATCCATGTTGTATTTAAATAGAAGAAAGCTAAGAAAACCCGAACTTCATAAATGGACTCTACCTATAACTAATTTCAAAATCAATGTGGATGCCTCCTGGACTAAAAATCAACTTAATACTGGTATCTCAGCAATAACCTGAGATATACTTAATAAAAATATATCTGCATATACTGAAAATCAACCAGCCACTTCCCCTCTCCATATGGAACTTCTAGCTATACACCTTGGACTGAAACAAGTTACTCCATTTGTCCCTCTATAAGTGTCTTAAGTGCCTTATTTGGTGTCCCTTTATTAGTTTCTTACTTCTATTTCTAGCAAAAAAGTTGAATTTGAAAAATAAAGATGAAATAATTTTTAGTCCAACACCATGAAGCAGCAGGTTCAATATGTGTTTAGACCGCAGGGATTGTATGGTCATCTTGATGGTTCTAGTCCCTGCCCAAATTTCCCAGTGATGCAGACACCGGTTTCCTCCCCCTCTTCTCCGCCTGATGATGCTGCGTTTCTCAAAGCTAAAGAGGTCTTTGATAAGACCAAGACTGTCTATGATGATTGGGTTGCTGATGATCAACGAGTCTGCAGTGTGCTTTATTCTTCTCTCTCTTCCGATGCCAAGAACGAAATCTCGCAGTGCACCACCGCAAAGGAGATGTGGGATGCCTTCGCCACGGCATATCAACACAGTACTACGATTGCAGCCTTCAGTCTCCGCCAACAGGCCGGCATTATCCGAAAAAATGGTACTGTTCATGAGCTTCACCTTTCCTTCATGAAAATTTTTGATCAATTATCTGTCATGGGAGAACCAGCTAGTAATCGTGAGAAATTGATTTGGTTTCTTAATGCTTTGGGGGCTGACTTTAAGCACTTTAGTGCACCTATTGCTGCCCGTAAGCCTCTTCCTGATTATATGACTGTGGTTAATGAGGCTAAGGGATATGAATCTTTTATTGTTAATGTGGAGAAAACACAGTTGAATAGTGTCCAGGGGCAAGTCAATTCTGGTCCAATTGCTTTTGTGGCTTCTGTACAGCAGCAGGGAGAAGCTGGTTCAGACCAGCAGCCAGTCGTGGGCGGCACGTGGCCTCACGTGCCGGCGGAACCCGCGCGTGGTAGTGGCACATGGGCCCCAAACGCGGCTGAAAATGGCCGTCCCGGTGGCCGACGTGGTGGAAGAGGCTCCTGGAAGGGTTCTGGCCGTGGGTCCTGGTCCAGATCTACTGCATATGGGTCACCAATTCAGTGTTATACCTGTGAGGGTTTCGGTCACATTGTTAGTCAGTGTCCTTTGGCCAATCCTCGCCCTATGGCTTCGGCTCCTCAGCCTTATGTTCAGCAGCAGTACTCGCCTTATGTTGGTCATGCTCCTCAGGCAGTTCAGGCTCATCTTGTTCAGCACTATCCGTAGTATGCTCCTCCGATGCTTCAGGTGCTTCCCACACCACCAGGTTTTGCAGCACCTCAGTATTCTGCTCCTTCAGCATATCCCACTCAGCCATCTATTGCTTCTGCCCCGAGTGTTGCTTCATCGATCCCTGATTGGTATATGGATTCAGGAGCGACTAATCATATGAGCTCTTCTGCTTCCAAGCTATCGAGTGTCACTCCGTACAATGGTAACACTCTTGTCTCTGTTGGTAATGGTGCGTCTATTGCTATTGCTGGTATTGGTAATGCTCGTATTAGTTCTACCTTACATTTATCTGATGTGCTGCTTGTGCCTGCAGTTACTAAGAATCTCTTATCAATTAGCAAGCTTACTCGTGATCTGTGTGCTATTATTACCTTTGATGATCAGTCTTTTGTCATTCAGCACAAGGTCACCAGGGCAATTCTGGGGCGGGGACACGTTGAGGATGGCCTATATATGCTAGACCGTGGTAAAGAAGCACTTCTTTCATTTGTTAGACAAAACAATAATAGAGCATCTTTTGAGATTTGGCATGCTCGATTAGGACATGTGTCCTCTAGCACTGTTTCTTTGTTGAACAAGAATGGTTATTTATCTCTTACTTCTGTGCTTCCTAAACCTGGTATTTGTGAGTCTTGTGCTATGGCAAAGGGTCAGAAATTGTCTTTTGTTGAGAATTCTAAGCGCTGCTCATGTTCTTGACTTAATTCATTGTGATTTATGGGGGCCTTCTCCAGCCTTATCTGGAAGTGGTTTTGCTTATTATGCTGTGTTTGTGGATGATTACTCGCGATTTACCTGGTTTTATCCTCTTCGTCGCAAATCAGACTTTGTTGACATTTATTTTCAATTCGAAGCATTCGTGGAGAATTAGTTTTCATCTCGCATCAAAGTTTTTCAAAGCGTGGTGGCACCGAGTTTATCAATAACAGGTTGCAGTCACACTTTGGGGCTCGTGGAATTCATCATCAGGTGTCATGCCCATACACTCCAGAGCAGAATGGTAGGGCTGAACGGAAGCATCGACACATAACGGAAATGGGGCTGTCCATGCTTCTCCACTCTCACATACCTATCTCATACTGGGATGATGCTTTTAGTGCTGCAGTTTTCACTATTAACCGCCTACCCACTCCTGTTCTTGATAACATCTCTCCTTTTGAGGTTCTATTTGGTCGGCCCCCGGAATACTCCAACTTTCATCCTTTCGGGTGTCGTGTGTTTCCATATGTTCGACCGACTGCAGCTCACAAACTTGCCCCTCGCAGTCTTCCATGTGTCTTCATTGGCTACAGTGCACATTATAAGGGGTTCAAATGCTTGGATACGACCTCCGGATGTACTTATATGACTCGACATGCCCGATTTGATGAGTCTCACTTTCCCTTTTCCACTGTATCTTCGGAGGTTCAGTTTTCTTCCCTGGATGTTTCATCTTTTTTGGACCCCACTGATTAAGACTTGTCTATCACCATCCCTGATCCTGCTTCGGCTTCCCCGACTTTGCCTTGTTCGGTGTGTCCAGATTCCTCGTCCACATCTGAAACTGCAGCACCGATGATTGCCCCTGCTGAGGATGTGTTGTTACACCACCACGATCTCCTACTTCTTTGACCACACTGACTGATCCCTCTAGTGGTTTGACTGTCCTCTCCAGCATCAGTTCCAGTTCAGCATCGGCCAGTTCCTCGGACGGTTCCTCTGGAAGTGTTTCTCCGACTCCTCAGGTGCCCCGTCCGCATCCCATGACCACTCGTTTACAGGATGGAACACGTGTTGCCCGTAATCTTGGCCCAGATTTTGTGGCAACAGGATTGGTTGCAGAACTTTTGGAGCAGAAGGAACCATGTCATTTTCGAGCCGCGGCGAAAGATTTAAGATGGGTTGCTGCTATGGATGAGGAAATGGCTGCTCTTCTCCGTCAGCAGACATGTGAGTTGGTGCCTTGTCCTCTGAATGTTAATATTGTTGGCTCTAAGTGGATTTATCGGCTAAAGTACCGTCAGGATGGCTCTATTGATCGTTATAAGGCCCGTCTGGTGGCCCAAGGATATTCTCAGATATCGGGGTTTAACTTTGATCATACTTTCAGTCCGGTGATTAAGGCTGCCACTGTTCGTACTGTCCTTGCCATTGCCACCATGAGGAAGTGGCCTTTACATCAGTTGGACGTCAAGAATGCCTTTCTTAATGGTGTTCTTGATACTCCTGTTTTCATGGCTCATCCGGCTGGTTATCAGGATCCTGCTCGCCCTCATCATGTCTATCGCTTACGGAAGGCCATTTATGGACTCAAATAGGCACCCAGGGCGTGGTTTGACCGGTTCAGTTTGTTCGTCAGGCAGTTGGGTTTTGTTGGCAGTCTTTCAGATCCTTCACTGTTTGTCTTCTCTCAGGGCACTATTGTTCTTTATCTTCTGGTCTATGTTGATGATATCATTCTCACTGGGAACAACAGTGTTGCTATTCGGCAGTTCATTGCCCGTGCTGATCGTGAATTTTCTGTCAAAGACTTGGGTTCTCTCAGCTATTTTCTTGGTTTAGAGGTTACCTCTACCTCTACAGGGTTGTTCTTGGGCCAAGCCAAGTATGCTAGGGATATTCTTCAGCGAGCTGGGATGTTGGATTCTTCTCCGGTCTCTACTCCGTTCTTGCCGCTGTCCCAGCTTCATAGCAGTACGAGTGGACCATTTCACAATCCTAAGTTGTATCGTTCCCTTGTTGGCGCCCTTCAGTACCTTACCATTACTTGACCTGACTTGTCCTTTGCGGTCAATTCAGTGAGTCAGTTTCTTCAGGATCCACGTGATGATCATTTTTCTGCTGTCACTAGGATCCTACGATATGTTCGGGGCACGTTACATTGTGGTCTAAGCTTTGGAGTTGGTGGCGTTTCGGAGGTTATTGCTTATTCGGATGCTGATTGGGCGCGTTGCTTGGAGACCCGTCGGTCCACCTATGGCTATGCGGTCTTTCTTGGTGGAAACTTGGTCTCGTGGAGTGCCAAGAAGCAACCTACAGTCTCTCGCTCGAGCTCAGAATCTGAATATCGAGCTCTTGCTAACACAGCCTCGGAGGTGGTTTGGTTGTTGCATATTCTTCGCGATCTTCAGTTTCCGCTACAGGGCTCGCCTCTGCTTCTATGTGACAATAACAGTGCTATCTTTCTTGCTGAGAATCCTATTGCTCACAAACAGGCCAAGCATATTGATATTGACTATCATTTTGTACGGGAATTGGTGGCTGCTGGAAAACTTCGTGTTGGTCATGTCTCCACTTCACTGCAAGTTGCGGACATTTTCACCAAAGGGCTTAATCGTGCATTGTTTGACTTCTTCAGGTCCAAGCTTTGCGTCTCAGTCAACCCGACGCTTCGCTTGAGGGGGGGTGTGACAATAGAAGATCGTGATTGATCGTGATTGATTGTGATTGATTGATTGTGATTGATTGTGATTGATCTTGATTAATTTCTAATTAATCAAGATTTATCTTGTCTATATTTAGAACTAGTCCAGATTCATTGTATCATTTATATGTAAACACCTATATATTACTTTGTAAATAGTAATAGAAAATGAAGTTGGAAAATTCCTTTCAGACATTTTGGTCAACAAAGTCTAGGGTTAGATTTGCACTTTCAGATTTTACAAGGTTATATTTGCACTTTCGAACAAAACATAAAGTTAAAAACACATTTTTCTCTACAGAATATGTATGTGTCTTTATAACAAAATTCTTGCCACAAGGCAAAATAATTTATCTTGGAACATTTATTTCTTAAAACTCAATAACTTGGTTGTATTACAAAACTTTAGTTATTCTTATCATTAACAATCATGTACAATGTCTTAAACATAGTCATTTATAAGTGAATGTTGATTGTTTGAGTTTTCGATGGGTACATTGCACCGTTTCAAAATTTCAGATACCATATATATACTTCGTCAAATTAATTTAAATAAATATTTACCCAATAAATTTTTGAACAATTGATGTCTATTTAAATAAAAAAGAGTATTACACACACGTATTTTTCACATAAAATTATAGTTTCAATTATTTTACTTGTTAATACTTGTTTAAAATTTATTTATTAATCAATATATATTTTATTTAAGTGAATTTCATTTTTGACCACTATATTTTTCAAAAGTTACATGTAAAATTGCTTTTTGTTACTCACTCCATTTCACTAAGAGTGACACACTTGCTTTATTGTGATTTTTTTTAAATGACACACTTTGCATTTTTGGCAAGATTCCTACAATTTCATCCACTCATTCTACTTTTAACCTTTTACACTCAATTTCAAACTCTCATTTTCTTCACATTAATCCAAGAGCCTAAACTTAATGTATCACTCTTAGTGAAACGGAGGGGTATTAAGGATTACTTGTGCGGATAACATGCAGTGCATTGTAGGTGCACATTACATGTAATTTTTTGTTTTGAAAAGTACAATTTCTGCCTAAACTTTAAGCAGGTATCATTATATAATTATTACATATTTTAACTGGTTGTTATATATATAGTGTCCGTCTCTTGAAAGACGGTATTTCCATGAAGCATGGAAAGATCAAAGTGTAAAGTGTAAATTAGAAGAAATGAAGATAAAATTTACTGGTTGCATCAACCGTGTTATAAATTTTATTACTACTACATGTTGCATACTAAAATTTTAATATTGCAACTAAGAACTTTTACCTTTTATTATTCTAATTAAACCTCATTTTTCCATAAACCTATGTAAAGACTGTCTTTCCCAAGACTTTGCCATATATATATATATATATATATATATATATATAGATATTTATTGTATTTTTTAATTTCTTCTATTCTCACTGCAACTGGAAACCTCGATCTCGGTGGAAAAAGCCGCTGGAAACATCGATCTTGTTGGAAGGCCGCCTACTCCAGATATGCGTCGCCGTAAGGCTGAAGGCGCTGGAGCTGGAGAAAACAACTTGTATATTGCACTAAGCTGTTTCGAAGAAGCTAATAGAGCACTTGGTGGAGGTTCTAATTTTTCAGGGGATCTTCCATCTGTCAGAAAGAAGAAAGGATGGGTTTTCAATGAATTAGGTCGACGTAAGTTGGATAGAGGGGAATTAGATGGTGCAGAAATTGCTTTTTGCTTATGCAATAAAGTCATTCAAAGAAAACACAATAGGCGAGGGAGTATCTACAACGCCTTATTCTCCGCCACCGTAATCGCCGTAACAACAAACATTGCTCTTCTTTTCCTTCGTCTTTAGGTATTCCGGGAGTTTCTATGTGAATACTGTTAATACAAGTTGTGCGAACTCGTGCAATAATAGTGACGATGAAGAATGGGTATGGTAGTTTCAACGGGGTTCTTCATTAACATTACTCACTATTGGAAGACAAGTACATAGATATCAATATTTTGCCCCATAAGCACAGGTATTTTGAACCCCTGAAATACCTATGCCTAATTGATCCGGTGCTAGAATGTAGTTTTTCAGCACTAGTAATCAATACCCGGTGGGTGTACCACTTCAAATAAAAGTGAACCGGTGCTGGAAATCTACATGGGGCACCAGTTGTGCAGTTGCTACTGCTAGTGCTAGTAAATAGGTGATCAACAAAAAATTCGGCAATTGAGAGAAAACTCATCGGCCAGAATACAAAACCCATAAATCCATAAAGAACAATAAGAAGAACAAAAAACACAAAAAAAAAAAACAGAAGTTCATGTAAAAAAACTGGATGATTTATAATCACAACTCAGAAGTTCATTATATATATATTTGAAAATACATAACAACCCACAATTCATGAAACAAACTAGACCCAAACATAGATTAACAACATCAATTATCACAAAAACTAAAACCCTATCTCCATAAACCCAGAAATAACATCGATGAACCAGAACCGTTAAGGTGAGGTCAAACACAAGGGCGGAGGCACGGTTGAACACGGTGGTGGCGCGGTTGTACACGGTGGTGGCGCTGAGAGCTGAGAAGTGGTAGATTTGAGCAGAGCTCAGAGTTTTGGTGGAGCTCGCGATTCCCACCAGCAACCGAAGCTCGTATGTGAACCTGGCATTTCTGGTTTGGGAGATGGCATCGGGGTCGATGCGCCGCGGCGGCGGAGATAGCGACTGGAGTGCAGTGGCAAGACAACATCAAAGAAGAAGAAGGGCTTGAAGGTGAAGCGGCGGAAAAAACATGCTCAAAGATGTGTGACCAGAGTGCGGCGGTGGCAGAGAAGTGTCGGAGACAGCGGCGACGGATATGGAGGAACCGCTATGAATTATTAGAGAGGAGGGAGTGAGGGTTATCAAGAGAGGAAAGTTTTATATAATTAGTGTCTGGGTGCTCTAACTTGGGCCAACTTGGAATTTTTTTAAAAGTACTTAGCACTAGTATGGAAATCAGTGCCTATGGTGCTCATACCAATTCCAGGTACTTTAAATTGCAACTGTGTGACACTGCTTTAAATGGGTGTTTTAAATTTTTTTCCACCAGAGAATAAAGAGAAGAAAAATATTCTAAGTACCTAGCACTTGTATGGAAACCGGAGCCTATAGTGATTATAACGATGCCTATGTATCTCAAAAAGAGCTGGGCGGTGCTGATTTAAATGGGCATTTTAATTTTTTTTCCACTCGAGTGCAAAGAGGAGAAAAATAATTTAAGCACCCAATAGTGGTAGTCTGACCAGTGCCTATGATGGTGCTACCGGTGCTGATAAAAAATACCTAATAAATATTGGACAAAAAATCAAAATTTTCATTTTCCTGCTACACAGTAGCACCTGTATGACTGAAAAACAATGTCGGTACTAGTATATTTTACCCTCTAAGTTAAATTTATTCATTTTTACAATGAGTGGGTCTCTTGACATGCGGCTTGTCTATAAGCTTATGGACATGTATGAACATGTTTGCAAATAATGTAAACTTAATAAAATCACGTGATCCATTAAACAAAACAATGGATCCAGTTCATAACAACCAAATCTTTCACGCACAAACCCCCACTAAACAGTTTCTTCCTTTGTTCCTTTCTCCGATTCCTCTCAACTAATCCTTCCACACCGAGTAATTCCTCCTCACCAACTGGTGCATTTCCAATTCCTCTCAACCAATCCGACACCTTTCCAATATTTTCTGATGGAATTGAGGAAGAAAATCGTGACACTTTCAATATATTTGATTGCAAAAACTACTGCAATTGAATCGGAATCCGTTGGAGAAAACACGATCGTAGCCGGTGAGATTCAACTCCAAACAAATGAAATTTAGTTGCAAGAAGCTGAAATACAACTGAATTCCATTAATGGTATGATTTTCTCTCATCAGATTGAAATTATAGTGTTGAATTGCAATCAATATGAATATAGCTATTTTTGAAACTTCTGGACACTGAAATTTGACTGCTATGAAAATTTGCAAACATTAGTACTATAAACTACATGCTGCACAAATTTTTGTATACTTTATGCATCTATTAAATTAAATCATGTATAGTTTACAATAAAACATGCATTAGATTAAAATGTACAAAACACATAGAAATCATTTATCAATTTCAACTTTTGACAAACTTGTGCATTGTTCAGATTATAACATGTACAAAATACACTACCCCTTGAATATGTTACCTTACAATTAGTATTTGTTATGCTTATCAAAACAGAGCTTCTATAATTTTCTAATTTCAAGTAACGTCCTAGAGAATTTGCAAATTATATTAGAACATGTATATCTTGCATTAGAAATTGTATTCATTATTGTTATAGGTATAGGTTTTCCAGATTTAAATGAAATTGATGCCACTGAAAATCTTACCAGCATAAAAGCAAAAAATTTGGAAGCAATACATGCTTTGTATAAGAAGCATGCAAATCCTATTGGTTTCAGCTACATGAAAGACTGTCAGCTTCTAAACAGCAAAAGATAGGTTCG
The DNA here is from genome assembly GCA_037428765.1 of Rubia yunnanensis. NCBI lineage: Eukaryota > Viridiplantae > Streptophyta > Magnoliopsida > Gentianales > Rubiaceae > Rubia > Rubia yunnanensis. The sequence goes on along the minus strand of CM075064.1, from coordinate 88,419,219 downwards.
CGAAAAGTACTACAAGTGCTCTTCTATAGGTCAACCAATAAGATTAAAAACCACCATTATCATACATGTTCCTTGTGTGGATAATGAAAATCATTTTGAAAAGAAGAAGAAGAGGAAGCGAAATGACCTGATTACAAAAACAGGATGCCTAGTTTAAATTAGAGTGAAGCTTGAGCAGGATTATTACATCGTCGCTCACCACATCACCGTACAATAATGAGTTAACAAGACCAGCCAGGTAGTATCTCAACAAGAGTGAACAGAGGATTACAAAAGACAAAGGAATGTCAATTACAACAATGGAATCAGCAGGTTTAAGGCCTACTGTATGATATAAATACATGTCTCTTAAAGCTGGCGGAGAAGAAAATCTAGGCAGACAATGAAAGACCACCTCAACTTTGTGAGTCGACTTTGAATGAAAGAAATAGAAAGAGTAAATGTTCAAAAACTTGTTGATACACTCATGGAAAACAATGACAAGGACAAAGATTTCTTCTTCAAAGTCAAGTTTGACTTGGAAACAAAACTATCAGCAAATTTTTGGAGAGATTCAATGATGCGGGAGGACTACAAACTCTACGGAGATGTCACCATGTTTGACAATACATACAAAACAAACAAGTATAACTTGATCTGTAAGCCAATAGTTGGAATCAACAATCACTGGAACATAACTATGTTTGCTTGTGCTTGTATTGCAAATGAGTTGGCTGATACTTTTATGTGGCTCCTAAACACTTTCAAGAAATCAATGGAAGGGAAAGAACCTATCACAATATTCACAGATCAAGATCCTGCAATGGGCAAAGCAATAAATGAGGTATGTTATGAAAATTTTTACTTACAGATCTTAACACTGAATATGGTCTGTTAGAAACTGCAACTATTATCTTACAATATGTATTAAATAGGTTATAAGCGTCACTTGTTAGTTTAAAAAATAAGTTTCTTGAAAATGATAAAACTTCAGAAATTTTATTACTTACAAACCTGAAATTGAATAGGGAATGTTAGCTTTTGCACCTATTATCTTATAGTATGTATAACTTATGTTATATGAAAAATTAGTTACTAGTAAATTCATATACTAATCAACTTTCATTTCTTGGTACAACTTTCAGGTATTCCAAAATACAAAACACAGGTTGTGCTTATGGCTCATAAAACAGAATGCAATACAACATTATGGGAGATTAAAGAAAGATCAATCGTTTAAAAGCAATTTAGACTACTGTATGAAAAGATGGGGTGATCCAGCAGAATTTGAAATAAAATGGACCTCGATGATCACCACTTACAAGCCGAAAAATAGCACCTGGTTTCAATACCTATACATTGTCTGTGAAAAATGGAGCACGACATTCAGCAAGGATATTTTCTCAGTAGGCATTTTATCATCATAGCAAAGTGAAAACACCAACCACGCCCTATGCTTCAGTGCAAACAAAACAACTACACTCACTCACTTCTATGAGCTCTTCAACCAAACAATCAAAAAGTGGAGGAGAGATGAAGTAGAAAAGGAAAATACATGTTCAAAAGAAAAAAAAATATTGAAAACAAAGCAGGTACGTTTACATTAAGAATATGTATTAATTATCCTAGAACCAAAAATTGTTAACTTACAGAGTGCATTTGTTTCCCAACTACTGGGCCTGTACAAGTTTGGTTAAACATGCTTTTCATGTTTACACACTTGCATTGTACAAAGGATTCAAAAAGGAATTTTCTCTAGCAATGGCAACTAAGGTCAAGGAAGTTTTCTCAGAACCACCGTCAAGAATATATGAAGTCAGCCTAGAACATGATGAATCTATATACGAGGCAGTCGAGTACAAAAATAAAGATGGGCTAGTTGAAGTACAATGCAAAAGCAAATGCTTTAAGGTGTCAGGTATGCTGTGCTTTCACATTCTTAGAGTATTACACCTCCACTCTATCACAGATATACCAGAGAAGTACATCCTCAAAAGATGGAAAAAGCCCAAAACAGAAGTATGTGACAAGGTTTTTGGCCAAGGAAAACAACAATCAGAAAATATCAATGGTGCAGTTTCATGGAGGAATCATATGTCCAACAAATGGTACACTTTAGTTCTAAAAAGTGAAGGAAACTCAGAAGCTAGAAGAGCCCTTAAAGACATGTTCGAAACGTGTTCAGCAAGAATAGAAGAATTGTTGGTTTCAAACACCAATGCCATTGAACAATCGGCCACAAGTAGCCAATGCAACTCAACCATAACAAGTCCACCTAAGGCACTGGATCTAGCCCAAGTGAGACAAAAGGAAGAGGAAAAAGGCTGAAGTCAGGCATGGAAAAGAAAAAAACCAAGGAAGAAAACTATTGAATTTTGCACAAAAACACTAGATGTAAAGACACTGTAAAAGTAGCATTGTTTAGGATATATGTTGAATTTATTTTCCTATATATTGTATTTGTTTTTCATTAACTTAAAAGATTGTATTACACTGAATTAAATAATGTATGTTTTAGCTTACAACTATAACTTATCAAATTATAACTTGCATATGTTTTGCTTGCCCAAGAACCAACCTTTGTTTCACAAAATTTTGGTTATATGAAATCACTGAATACCAATTAACTGATGTACAATTACTTAGCTTACACCTGTAGTTTATTAACCTATCATTTACATTTATTTTCCTATAAGCTCAGGAAATCAACACAATAAACCACATAACATAACTAAAATGGAACTTGGTAATAATAAGCATACAAATAGTACTTCTTAACATTCAACATGCACTTGTTTCCTACAAGCGACTTGCATTATATTTCACATAATTTTAATGATATGAAAACCATTGAATACATGTAGAATTACTTAGCTTATACCTGTAATTTATTAACCTATAAATTGCATTTGTTTTCCTATAAGCTCAGCAAATCAACACAATGAACCACATGAATTAATTGAAATGCAACTTAGTATTAATAAGCATACAAATAGTACTTCTTAACATTCAACATGCATTTGTTTCACATAACCTTCGACCATAAAAATAAATCCTAAAATAGTGTCTCAAATTCGCTTAACATATCAGCCACAAACCAATCAGTCACAAAATAAGTTGATTACAAATTATCCCAAAAAAATTCAAAGATGCTAAGCCTATAGATCTTCAATACACAGATTTTCCTCATGCATTCTTCAACAATCATATCAACCCACTCACGTGTCCTTAGGTCTTCCATAACTTCATGTGTGGTCTTGACATGCTTAGGATCTTCATTTGCGCCTTCTTGTTGTGGTTGGGGCCGCGGTTGTGGTTGCACAATGGGAATGACATTTGTCTCTCAATATTTTGCACCAAAGCTCTTGTAATAACCTCCATGTCTCATTTGAAAATAAGAGAGGCCCTATGTATAGGCTGAGAGAAAAGCACAAAGTACAGTCCAACAAAAAATTAGAAACTGTTTAAAAAACAATATGAACTACAAACTGCATTATTTTAACTAAAACCTGCATTCGTTTTAAAACAACATGCACTAGTTTTAAATAAGTGTGAAAAAAAAAGATTAAAAAAACTTACATTACTGGAAGCTTTCTCAATAGCCTTATTGGTCATCACACCACTTGGAATGTGATACGAAATGATTCCTGGCTCCTGAGCAAGACCATCAAATGCAATAGTTGGAGTACGAAGCCCGTCGCAACAAATATTATCATACGAATTCCCTCAGATTGCTGGCTGCTACTTTTCTCTTTCAGCCTACCATCCTTGGTCAAAGGATACCTAGCCTCAACTATAACTCCCTTATAATAACCCATCTTCTCAAGATAATGAGCCCTCTAGAACACAGATTTGTTTGACCAATGCATGTACAAGGGAAATCTAGCAGGGTCAGGTTGAACTCTAAAGGGAAACCTATAAATGCATGCCAGCAATTATACAAACACACAACTACTAACACAAGACACATTTTCACTAGTACCAGATTTAAAGCTACCAACACTCTAACACCGATGATCCATCACTAAACCATACCAATCAAGACTTTTAATAGTACCAACATTCTCTAAATCACTCACAAGCTTCAAACCTAACAAATTTCTCGTAGTTGGGGCCAAGAAAGTACACATGTCATACATAACAAAGTATCTTTTAAAGCGATCACCACCACTACACGGTTTTACCAACTCCTAAAAAAGATGAACATAAGAGATATTTACATAGTTATCAACACCTAACTCATCCCTCAATCTATCCTTAGTGTCCACATCCTTAGACACACCTCTCCCATTGTTCTTAACCAAACCAACATGACACCCCAGAATCCTAGGATTACAAAATATATCAAACACATCATCAGAGGTAATAATGTACCCGTAGTTGGCTATTTCTTAAACACATCCCACATGATCAAACCTAGAACAAAAACTATGAAGTCAGCATAGAACAATATGAAGTCAGTCCACCGAATCAAACTTCAACCAGCCAAGGAACAATTCTAAAAGGGAGAGATGAAATGTCAAACTGAAGAAGTCTACCAAAACCTATATCTTCAACATCAATATTTTGCTCAAGACTGAGGGCGGAAACTACAGACTTAAGCTTTGAAGGAAAGCAACTAGTATTATTAGCAAACCTAAAAAAATTGAATATGAAAAGAGTAAGCATACATACTTTCAAAAATTACTAATAAATTCAGAATACTAATTAAAAATGCAAAACGTAAGTTTAAATATAACACACAAAGATCAATTTGTAAACAATAACTAGTCACACATGATATAATTAGCTAAGATATCATGAAGATTAGCATATGCAACATTTAAACAAACAAATACAGTTTCTAAAATAATATTCAAGACAAGCAATTTTTGGATAAGAACATTTAGATAGGCATAAATAACAAATACACTATGAATGTTAATATATGCAACATTTAAACAAACAAATACAATTTGAAAAATAACATGTAGGAAAATAAAACTGAAGACATACAAACTGTGAATAAAAAGTAAACACTGAATATTAACAAATGCAATATTTTATGAAACAAATACATGTTATAATATATAAAAATAACACTGTAAACAAAAACAAAAACTTACGTGTTACCCTTTTGATCAACATGTTCAACAACCCGCTTCTTCGAACAATTGCACAGTTGTTTAGCAGGTTTTTCCTTAGCATCAAACATTTTTTCCGAGCTCGATGCTTCACCAACATTACTATTCACTTTCCTCTTCTCACTAGATTTTTTAGCAACTTCAACAAATTTCTTCAACTTTACATTCACTTTGTCACTAGACTCCTTCACAAACCCAAAAAAATTTTAAACAACAACTTTCTTTGTCTTCTTCACCACCCCATCAGGGGACTTTGAGGGTACTTCCTTCGCCTTCATCTTAAACTGTTCAGCTGGGGACTTGCTAAAAAATTCTTTCACCTTATTGTTTCTCAACTTACTAGGTGTAGACTTCTTCTCCGAACTAACTGGGGACTTCTAATTCCAAGGACTAGTAGCCACTACCTTTGTTTTCTTACCAGTGGGGGACACCTTCTTCTGTCCTTCAAAAGAGACAACCACAGCAAGTAGATCATCCTCACTCTCACACACAACCACAACGTGTTGAGCATCCTCACTCTCATTCCTATCAATTGCACCCAAATCACCAAAACATTTCTTTATAACCCATAAACCATATCATCATCTATTGAATCATTCTTATTAAAATTCTTAACATCCTCAACAATAGTGAGACCACCTTCATCAGCAACTCCAACCCTTTCAACACCAGCAGTAGCATTTTCAATCATCGCATCCAAAACCTCCCAAAAATCTTTCTTCACTGCCCCATCCACATAAACCACTGAATCCCCATCAACAACCTTAGAGCCCTCAAGAGGAAAACTTTCTATGTTGAAAACTCAAGAGGAAAACTTGAGCAACATTTGGGGGGGGACCGGACAGGTCAAAAACCCAAAAGGGTGCCCTAGGTAAAAATGAGAGGCAAAATGTGGGCGAGATGTGAGCTAAAAGAAATATGATGTGTGGTTAGGATGAAAACCTGAAGGGGCTCCTAGGCAAAATGAGAGAAAGAAAGAAAAGAAAAGAAAAGAAAATTTTCTTACTTTTCTACTCATTTGCCGGCGTTGGAGTCATAAGGTTGTTGTTAAAATATGGATAGATCAGGTAGCCTAACATCATAGGACTTTTTGGGATTGGGTAACTTAGCAGGGTATAACAAAGTATGGTTATCAAATTCTTGATTCTTTGTGTACTTTGTTTTGGTTGATATATTGGTACAGAGTGAAGAATATTTTTGAACCTCCTATATGGTTTTGACTTCATTTTGTGCCATTGGATTTTGGTTGATATATTGATGTGAAGTGAAGTATGTGCTTGAACCTCTCATATGGTTTTAACTTCATTTTGTTCCATTGGACCTTGGGAATATCAATTCGGGATTAGGATATGTTTCTATGGCTAGTAGTGAATTGATAAGTGGCAGGTTTGGTTAGATTTAGGAATTGGGGTTGTGTGTGTGAAAATTTCTCATTTGAGCTTTGATTTTGGGATTTATGATATTGAGAGTTTTTGTGAGGCTTTGATTGGGGGGAATATTAGTTTAGGATGTGGACATATGAATTCCTTTGTGTGCTTAAATCTTTTCTTACTCGAGGATGAGTAAGGTTCACGTGCGGGGAGGTTTGATGTGCCCAATTTTCATGGCTATTTTAGGACTTTTTGGATTCACCTTTGTACAAAAGCCTTTGTGCGGTGACGACCTCCCAATTACTTTCTTCTATCTTAGGTTCTTCATTTTGAATTGTATCTTCACCTCCCCCAGACACAGCCTAAAAGAATCATATACCACACGGTCAGAAACTAATGGATAGAGTATACTAATATATGCAACTTGTAATGGAAAAATGTATGCACAGTCTGACAGTAAGTAACATAATCTGAGACACACACAACATGATTAACTAATGCATAGAGTATACTAACATATGCAACTTATAATGGAAAAAAATGTCTGCATAGTCTGATAGTTAGTAAGCAACATAATCTAAGACACACAGAATATAACTAACTAATGCACATAGTATACTAATATATGCAGCTTGTAATGAAAAAATCCATGCATAGTCTGATAGTAAGCAACATATTCCGAGACACACACAGTATAACTAACTAATGCATAGAGTATATTAACATATGCAACTTGTAATGGAAAAAATACATTCTATCAAATCAGAAGAATAACAAAAAGTAGCTAACAATTAGTAAAAATAAAAAAACAGAGAAAGTAACTAATACATATGTTATACAAACATATGCAACTTCTAAGACAACAAATACACATTATAAAAATCAGTGGACTGCCTGTAATACAGTAAAAATAAAATAAAAATAGAGTAAATAACTAATACATATGTTATACTAACATATGAAACTTCTAAGACAACAAATGCACATTATACTAATCAATGGATTGGCTATCATACAGTGAAAAAAAAGATAAGTAAATAATACATATGTTATACTAACATATGCAACTTCTAAGACAACAAATGCATATTATAAAATATAGTCAAAACATGTGGACCTGACTTACAAATAAAAAAAAATTAGAATAACTAAGTAATGCATATGTTATACTAACATATGCAACTCTTAAGACAACAAATGCACATTAAAGCAATTAGTGGACTGGCTATCATACAGTAAAAATTAAAAAAACAGAGTAACAAACTAATACATATGTTATACTAACACACACAACGTCTAAAAAATCAAATGCATGATATAAAGAAGACTCAAAACATGCAAATCTGACTTAAAAATCAAAACAAATAAGCATACTCTAAAAAAGCGCAAAACTCCAAATATTCAAAATGAAAAAATGAACCAGGAGAAGGAGAAGGTTGAGTCAGCTTATCCGGTTTAGGAGAAACCTCCTTCTTTCCCTCGGTGATATCAACACCTATTTTAGGAGGAAAAACTGAACCTTTACCCTTCGCCCTACCCATAGACTACAACAAATAAACAACAAATTCATTAAATCGAAACGGCGAACGATTATCAAACAAAAATGCATAAGAATGACGATCCATTATTAAAACACATATACACACACAACAAGAAACAAAAAGCGTAAAACTCCAAATATTAAACAAAAAGAACCAGGAAAAGGAGATGGCTGAGTCAGCTTATCCGGATTAGGAGAAACCTCCTTCCTTCCCTTGGTGATATCAACACTTGATTTAGGAGGAAAACCTGAACCTTTAACCTTCGCCCTACCCATAGACTACAACAAATAAAAAACAAATTCGTTAAATCGGAATGACGAATGATTATGAAACGAAAATGCAGAAGAACGACGATCAACGATTAAAACCTAGAATCATAGAACTTATCGATTTCAATCCCTGGCAAAGACAAGGACGGGGAAAATAAGGCCGAGATTGCGTGGAAGTTGAACGGAGAATAAAATGCAGAAATCGGCGACAAATTTCGTGAAGATATAGAGAAAAATTGAAGAACAACAATGGTGGAAATCAGAGAGAACTTTTACTGTGTTGTGAAAAGTGAAAGAGAGAGAAAAACTGTGAGGAAAAATACGCGTGAGGGACAAAGCATGAGGGAGTGAAAAGTTATCAAAATAATTGTTCAAAAATCGTAGAAAAGAAAAAAGAAAAAAAGGAAAGAAATTATAATTTATACTAACTACCCAATTTCAAATTAATCACAATATGAACCCTATTTTGTAGATCAGTCTCTGGTCTGTCCATAAGCTTATGGACAGACCGCCTTTCCTGAGACTTTCCCTTTTACAATATATCCATGAGAAGACATTTTGAGGAGGCGAATCACAAAATTGGAGAAACTAAAACGTAATTAAATAAGAGACAATTACTTATTGAAAATTTGGCTACAATGGGTGAACAAAAGAGCCTGTAACATAATTCTTGAAAAATTACAGTGTGGCCCAAAATTGTATTACCCATTACTCCAAATTACACGATTTTTGTTATTCTTACGTATAAATAAGAATATAAAATACACGATTTTTTGGGTGAAATAATGAAAAACGCTAGTACATGTTCCAAAGTAACTTATGGTTGATTACTTAGAAATTACAAAGTGAAATCGAAAAGGTTTATGGATATGTTTTTGTGCCCAAATGTTGATAAATATTCCCTTCAAACATGGAAAATACATTGCGAGCAAATTTCAATTTGGAGTTATGAGTAAATTTTTTACCTTTTGCACTTAGGTTCCTCCAATAAAGTTGGAGTCGTCGAATCACAAAATTGGCGGCACCAAAATGTAATTCTTTTTTTTAAAATATTAACCATCCAAGGATGGGAGGAATTTATTAGGCTCCCCGAACCAGAATTAAATAGGCCAAATTAGGCGCATAATGACTTTAAATGTTACAAAAAGGTCATCCATTTGATGATCTAAGAGCCGAAATAAGCTCTTGAAGCAATAAATCACTTGCTACCAAAAGTGGTGTTTCCACCCATTCAAAGCTAGAAATAAAACTAATGTTCATCGATGAGCTTGCAGAGGACTATCTTAGTAAACCATCTAACTAAAATACCATGAACAAGTCGGCGAATCGAGCAATTCGAAACCCCAGTTTGTCAATGATATGCCTGCCAAATGGGATGTAAGATAATCTCTGAGTTAACCAGGGGAAGTTACGGATACCAGATCCAGAAAGCAGCTGTAATGTTTGGGAGGCGAAAAAATTTGCTCAGCATCCTAGGAGCTGGTTGAGGGGTGTTGAAGTGGAACAAGATTTCATAGAGTAGTTAGCTTGAGAAGTAGACTATTGCTGGGGGAGAAAAATGCCTCGCCCTGCATCCAGTGCATTGCCACCCTTGCTTGACATCCATATCCTATCCATGCATTCAGTCGAGATACCTGTACTAACAAGAAGAGAAAAACCAGCAGTATCTATGCTAAAAATCATGTACCCCTAATTTCAGAGTAGTGCTGGAAAAAAAAACTAAGCAAACTGAGCAATCCTTTTCTAAGTCCTACTGATATCCATAGGAGATCCAATACGAATCGCTGGATAACCCATGCTATCGAGTGACAGTAAACCCCTAAGGAAGAGGGGAATAGACCGAGGGTCTAAGTCTCCCTGTAGATGATTTTCCCTAGCAAATTTTGCCAAGAAATCTGCAGCTAAGTTTGCTTCTCTAGGGGTATGCTGGATTGGGTGTGTGAAGTGTTCTAAATTAAGTGCACTGCAAATGGAGAAAGTTCTCCAAGGGTTGCACAATGGGTTTTGAATACCCCTAACAGCAGTTAAACAATCAGATTCTATGACACAAGTACCTAAAGCTGGTTCTGTACATATTTCATATCCACATTGTATTGACAAAAGTTCAGCTTGTAAGGGGGTTGGACACTGAAACGATTTAACTCTCATTTTAACCACATTCCCTTTCCAATCCCTGACTATAACTGCAGATGAGGAAAAACCACTAGAGATCCAAGATGCATCAGTATTAATTTTATAACCAGATTGTGGTTTTTTCCAGTACTCAGCAGATATAGCAATTTTTTTCTTTTGAAAGATTTGTGGAATGAGTTTAGCCTGAATCCATTGCTTATGCCTTTCTCGATTTCCTATCACTTGGTGAGCTGTGAATATTTGATAGATCGTATCTTTAATATGATGAAAGCATGCATCTGTTGAGAAAGGTCTATTTTCAAAAAAGATTTTGTTTCTATTAGTCCAGAGATTCCATATTGTAACCAGTAAAGCAGCAGTTATCAGTTTGGCATGAATCTTTGATTCAGCCTTAAAAGATAGATAGAATTCCACTCTGCTTTTTAAACTCCTAAATCCCTTTTGTTGTAACAGTAAAAGTGAATGAACACCTTGCCATACAACACAGGAAGAGGGGCATGAATTAAAAAAATGATCCAGGTTATCTGCATGGTTCAGGCAAAGAGGGCATTTAGAAGCCAAAGAGAAACCCATCCTACTTAGAATATTATCGAAAGGTAAGATGCTGTTTAGAGCTCTCCAAAGAAGTACAGACATCTTTTTAGGAATGAAAGAGGACCAAACCTTTTTAAAATGTTTGATTTCTGGTCTTTTTTGTCTGAATAAGGTGTAGGCCGATTTAATTGAAAAGTTCCCATCATTTGTTGGAGTCCAGAATGTAATTCAATAATATACGACCGCAACTCTAAAATTTGGGCATGTATGAGTGAAAGGAACGGCCTCGAAAGTCAACATTAATTACTTCTATAAATTCTTGGAAAATTACAATGTGGCTCAATACTGTGTTACCCCATTACCAATTGCTCCAAAATACATGTATTCTGTTGTTCTTTCCTAATTATAGAATTATAAAATAAATTATTTTATTTGGTGAAATATTGGAAAGGGCTAGTACATGTTCTAGAGTAACTTATGGTTGATTACTTAGAAGTTACAAAGTGAAATCAGAAAGGACTATGGATATGTTCTTGTGCCTGACTTTTGATAAATATTCCCTTACATGCATGGAAATTACATTGGGGTGTGTATATGGTAGAATCACGTTCGAGCAGATTTCAATTTGGAGTTACGAGTAAACTTTTTTTTACTTTTTGCACTTAATTCCCTCTAAGAAAGTTGGTGCCGTCGAATCACAAAATTGGCAACACCAAAGTGTGATTCACCAAGAAACGATTGAGAATTGCCAATTTTGGCCTGAACATGGAAATAGAGTGGCCACGAATCAAAACAATGATTACTTCTACACATTTTTTGTAAATTACACTTTGGCCCCCAAATATTACAACCACACCCTTCTACACATTTAATGAACCATCTCTCCCAAAGATTTTCTTTTTACCTGCAAAAAAAGGTAGGTGAGCATTAAATGCACTCCTAGCACTTGTACATTATAACTTATACCGGTGCTAGCTATTTTCCCCTCACAATTTCACTTGTCAAAATTATAGTTCCAGTCATAGGCACCGGTATTAGCACCGGTATATGTCATTCAGCCAAAATTGGTACTGAGAAATATCAATTTGGATATTTTTTAAGAGGCACTGGTGTCTAGCACCGATATTCAGTGAACATGTGCTGGATTGATTCATAGGCACAAGTATTTTGGTTCCTTTTCAGGTCTGCTGTGGGATCTGGGATTTCAACCGCGATGCAACTCAAGAACGAACGCCTACCTCAACTTCAACTTCACAGCTCGAAGCTCTTGCTGCTACTCCTCTATCCAGGACTGATACACCAGGACTGCTACACTCTATATTGCTGCTTTTCCTGCAGATTCTCTCCTAATGTTTTCCACGGACTAATAGGAGTCTCGCTTTGGTGATTCGCCGACATGTTTATGGATTACATTTGGTAGCAATCTGTAGGAATTATCTCACTAGACTTTCATTTGTTTTGCCAGAAGATCATCACATTGATGAATTTTGTAAACCTATATACACTTTTAGGCTTATGCCAGTTCTTCCGGCCCGGGGAGCCAAATAAAATTCCCCCCATCCTTTGGATGGTTTAAATTAAAAAAAAAAAAATTTTGGTTCATTTTCCAGATTACCGATGCCTATGAAATTCCTAGCACCAGTATTACTCTCCCAGCACTGATATACTGGTGCATATGTACATGTCTCTAGTAGTGTATTACTTTCACTTCACTCAATTTTTTTTCTACATTCACTCAAAAAACATCGCTTCATTATGAACGCCAAATAGGATACATAAATAAGGATTGCGCTTGATCTTTTCAAATTAAATATAATATTTGTTGCTCTTATTCAACGATGAAGGGAATTGGTGATAGTAGTGAACCATTTTTTGTGTTATAGTCAATATTGCGTATAGTTTTCTGTTAACAAATATGAATATTTTCTTTACGACATATATCATCCATGCAATTTAAATAATTTATTACTATAAGTAAGCTTCGTTAAATTTTGTGTTTCAAATATACTGATCCACTTCATCCTTTCTGTTTTTGGATTTTATTTGTAAAGACTCGTAAGAAAAATTTTAAACCACATAGTTCGTCAAAAACTGAAAAATTGCAGATGAGATGTTTCGATAATTTTCTTCAACCATCGCATCTTCCCCTATCGTTTTCTCTCTTCTCTCTCCTCCTCCATCCCCTCTGAAATCTGATTTCTACTGTAGAGATCGGAAATGGTCACATCTCCGCCGTAAACGGCTCTCTCTCGCCTGACGAGAGAGTTGCTCCGTTTATCAGAAACCATGGCTGACAAAACAACAACCACAAATGCTAAATCTTTCATCGCATCGCTCCAATCGAAAGCCCCGCCACTCCTTTCAGCCCTACCAAACAATCCAGAGATCACCCCAAAATCTGAACATCTCGGAGAACCCGCTTGTTTATAATCTGATGATGACATATCCACACCCTCGTTGGTAAGTTCACCAAAGGGAGATTAACCATGGAGCAGCTGGAATGGGCTTTCAAGACTGTGGGTTTCTCTGGGAAATACCAATTGGGGTCGCTCGACTACAAACATATACTCATCCGCTTTGAACTCCCAAACGACTATCAATGCTGCTGGATCAAAGGTCTGTGGAGCTTCAACGGAGTTCACATGAAAATCCTCAAATGGTCGCCGGACTTCTCCACACAGAAGGAATCGCCGATCGTCCCAATCTGGTGCACAATCAGGGAAGTTCCCCTTTACTATTACAATACTTCATCTATAAAGGCTATTGGAAATAGTATTGGCAATTTCATCAAAAAATATTTAGCAACTGAAATGCTAACTAGACCATCTGCAATCAAGCTCTGTGTTGAGATAGACCTGCAAAAACCCCTAAATCATTTCATAAGATTGGGCTCTGTCTCAAACAATAGGAAATATAACATTGAATATGAGGACATACCCCTGTATTGTGAAAATTGTGCTAAGTTAGGACACTCACTGAACCAATGTAGAGGCCTAATCCAGACCAACACAGCTCCACAATGGCAACCCACAGGGAACAAGTTTGAGAAGATGCCTAAAATTGTTAATGATCCACAACCTACTAACAGCACCCATCTCAAAGACCAGCTACTGCATAAAAAAGCCACTACTAATCCTACACTGCAACCATCCTCCTACATACCCAAGCACCTGGAAACTAACCTTGCTAAGATTATTGCACTGCAAGAAGTCAGTCCTGTAAGTAACACAATACAGACACCTCATCCATCTCCAATCCTTGACCTCACAGACTCACCCAAGGCTGATCCAGAATCACCTACTACAGAGTTGATTAATGCAACAACACTACCAAGCCATAACAAAACTCACGAAGTCTATGCTCAGGATGATATACAGATAGGGTCCCAAAAAAATTTTACCCACAAATTCTCTCACACTAATCCTCCACTTTCTCAACATAGAAAGATGGCAAATAGGTTTTCTGTTCTGCAGGACACAGGTGTATCCCCAGAAGCAGAAGAAGAATTGAACCATCCACCACACCAAACATTGCTAGGAGAAATGGAGGAAGAAGGACCTTTCCTGGATGACACAACTACAATACCTTAGATGGTTAATGTTCAATCTCAATCAACAGGTAACATAAACACTACAGGTAAGTCCAAGTCTAGGAAGAACACCTACCTGAACCAGCTAAATAAGATGATGTTAAGATCCAATACTAAAAGCCACAAATCAGGTGAACAATGACATACACCACTTCAATTAATTTCCTGGTCTGGAACCTTAGGGGCTTAGAGACTTCAATGCTTAGATTAAAACACATCGTCAGGAAAAAAAGAGCGTTGTTGTGTATAATAGAGTCAATGCATGATAATAGTGAATGTCGCTCCTACATGGAGAAACTCAGTTATTCACATTTCTTACCTCTTCAAAATGGGAAAATATGGCTGTTCTGGAATGGTACACTAAATGTTGCTTTACTCTCCCAGCATGAGCAATTTTTACATGTTAAAATTACCCATATAATAACAAAGATTGAAATGGATGTTGTTTTTGTCTATGGCCTTAGGAATAGGGAAGGCAGAAAGGTTCTATGGCATGAACTGAGTCACCTTCCAATTTCAGAAACTATTTTCACAGGTGATTTTAACATAATTTCTTCACTTATAGAATACAGGGGACCTTCCAACCCAAGTCTAGGTAGTATAAGAGATTTTAATAATTGGATAACCACTAATGGAATTTAGGAAATCAATACTGTGGGAAATCTCTACACATGGACTAACTCTAGGTTGAGAAAACCCACTTTCAAAAGACTAGATAGAGGTCTTAGTACCATGCAATGGAATGCTAAATTCCCAGCATCTTCCATTCAAGTACTAAATAAACAATCCTCAGATCACTCCCCTCTTCTTCTACAAATCTCATCCACAGTCCCCTCTCAGCCAAAGCCCTTCAGATTTCTTAATACATGGTTCAACAGATCAGAATTTACAGAATTGGTTAGGAATAACTGGGCCATACCAATCCCTCACCAAGGAATGCTCAGACTTTATCTTAAACTAGTAAGGCTAAAAAAGGTAATTAAGGTCTGGAATAAAGAGTCTTTTGGAAACATTGATTCTAATGTATTAGTTGCTGAAGAAAATTTAAGACTGCAGGAGATAAATTATGACTCCATAGGCACAGTTGCAGAATTAATTAAACTTAATGAGAAAAATGCCCTTCTAATTAGAGCTTTAAAAGAAAGATAAAAATTTTGGAAGCAGAATTAAAAAACTAACTGGACCAAACTTGGAGATAATAACACAGAATTTTTTCATAAATCAGTTTAGGAAAACAACTGCAAGCTACACATCTCAAAAATAAAAAATAGACAAGGTCTCTGGTTAGAAACTCATACTGACATACAGGATGAGGCTGTGTCTTTTTATTCTGACCTGCTCTCTGAACCTAATCAGCCCAACACTACCACATATTATTCCCACTTTCTCAGCCAAATCCCAGCAATAATATCTCCCCAGGACAATCAGTCTTTGTCTAAACCGATTTCAGAAGATGAATTAAAAAAAAGTGGTAATGAGTCTGAATAGGAATAGTAGTCTAGGCCCTGATGGTTTTACCCCAAAATTTTGTGCTAAATGCTGGGATATAATCAAACAGGACCTAATAGATGCAGTAAATGATTTCCTGCTAGGCTCAGAAATACCAAGAGGAATAAGTAGCACATGGATAGCCTTAATACCCAAAAAATAGACACCCTTCTCTTTTGATGATTACAGGCCTATTAGTCTATCAAATGTTGCAAATAAAATCTGTTCTAAGGTGCTAATGGAAAGAATGAAACCATACATGGACAACTTAATTTCCCCTAACCAGACAGCTGTCATGAAAAATAGAGACATCTCTGATAATGTACTCTACCTCCAGGAAATGATTAAGTTCTTAGACAAGAAATACAGGATACCAAACTGCATCTTAAAGTTAGACCTTAGAAAAGCTTTTGATAGAGTAAATTGGCAATTTCTGGAAAGGGTTCTTAGTAAATTTGGATTCACAGGGAGTTTTTTAAAAGCTGTAATGAACAACCTTTCTCAGGCTTATTTTTCTGTTCTTATAAATGGTAATCCGGTTGGATTTTTCAGAACTACAAGGGGCATCAAACAAGGTGATCCTCTATCTCCTTTTCTCTTCAACATTTTCTCTGAAGCTTTCTCCAGAAGCTTATCTTTTATTTTCATGAATAAAAAGCTCAGTTATTATCAGCTCCCCACTGGCATCACACCTGCATCTCATCTGAGCTATGCTGATGATACTATCATTTTCATGCAAGCCTCAAAGTCTAATCTGATTAGAATAAAAGCCTTCTTAGGAACTTTTGAACTAACCTCTGGGCAAAAGATAAACTTTGATAAATCTGATTTCTATGCTAGCAAAAGAGCAACAACTGTTAAGATAAATCACATAAAATCAATTTTAGGAATGAAGAAAGGAGTCTTTCCATTTAAATACCCGGGATGTCCAATTTTCAAAGGTAGGACTTTAAATGTATACTTTGAACCTTTGTTGGAAGCTGTAGATAGAAAGCTCCTGAACTGGAAAAATAGGTGGTTAAGTTTGGGAGGAAAAATGGTGCTTATTGAATCTTGCCTATACTCCCTCCCACAGCATATTTGGTCAGTCCTAAAGCCCCCTAAACAAATAATAAAAGCACTGGAAAAGAAGATGACAAGGTTTTTCTGGGGGGAAATAGACGGAAAATTACACAAAGTGTGGAGGAAATGGACTGACCTGTGTAAACATAAATACCATAATGGTCTAGGATTTAGATCTGTAAGAGCTATAATTGACTCATGCTCAGCAAAACTGTGGTGGAAAAGCCAATTGGGTACAACCATGTGGTCAAAACTGCTATGGGCATTTCCACAGTCCCATAAGAAGTCACATACCTGGAAAAGGATATGTAGTATTAACTCCTTTGCAGAAGAAAAATGTCTTATTATACATGGTAAAGGATTGAGTAATTGCTGGAATGCAAACTGGTGCCCAAATGGTCCTCTCTCTAAATATGTTCCACTCTCAGCCCTGTCACCCTTTTACTATCACACCATTGCTGACTTCATCAGAGAAAAAAACCAGATACTGCAGTTTATCTCACCTTATCTGGAACATAATACTTTGACTTTCTTGCAGGATGCACAACCTCACACAGAAAGGGAAGATAGACTAATATGGAAACTAGAAGATACATGTATCTTCTCTTTCAAATCAGCATATAGAGGCCTTACTCAACAATCAGGTAATTTTCCAGTCACTACATACGTCTAGAACCCCAGACTACCAAAAAAGATTTCCATTTTCACATGGAAGCTGCTGAACACTCTCCTTCCTTTTGATGATGTCTTAGTCCAATGTGGTTTTAGCTTAGCCTCGAAATGTCCTGCATGCAATCATCCTGACTAAATAGAGCATTTTTTCACTTCATGCCATTTAGCTCAAGCAGTTTGGGATAATACTTCTGACATTCTGGGGATAAAAATGGATACATTAGACAGCTTAACCCTAAGGTTTTTTACATATTGGAACAATACTGAACTCTCTAAGGTGCATAGAGATATCTGTAGAATGTTGCCATATCTGATATACTGGTCATTATGGAAAGCAAGGAATTCCTTCTTTTATGACAACAAAAAATTTTCACAAGCACTAATTATTAAAGAAGTGAGGGATCTTATCTTTCTGTCATTCTTAGCTAAACTTGCTCACTCCAATGTGTATCTTACCAGAAGCTATCCTATTTTCTCCCTAATTCCGCCTCTGAGACCACCACCTAAGCCCACCACCTAAGCCTTCGATATCCATTATCTCTTGGAAAAAGCCACCACAAAATTGTATAACTATGAATGTGGATGCATCATGGTCTCCCAACATATCCATAATTGGCTTTATAGCTAGAGACTGGACTGGTAAGCCGTGCCTAATTCAATCTTTCACTACCATTACTAGTACACCTTTAGAGGCTGAAATGAAGGCCATCCAGGCAGCAGCTAGATGCTTCCCCAGTTTGGACCCCAGATGTTCTTATATAGTGGAATCAGATATGCCAAATGGTCTCTATATGTCTTAGCTTTCCAAAATCACTCTGAGCTTAACAAAGCTACTTTAAGACATGTATATAGGGAATGTAATGCAATTGCTGATGCTATCTCAAAGCATAAATCGACCCACCCTTCACAACAAAACATTAGAATCTCTAACATTCCAGCTTTCATCAGAAGTCTTATCGAACTGGACAAAAATGATTTCCCTTACATCCGAACACAGAAGCATGCTGCTAAATAATAGATACTGCTGAGTTTTTCCTTTCATTTTGTGCAGGGACACACCATTGAGCATAGACTATTTCTTCCTCGAGCCTGGAGCGTCGAACACTCGAACAGGGACCCTCGAGCCCTAGCACCCTCGAGCAATCAAGCTTTGGTGGCTTCGTGTATTGGAGCCCTCGAGCTATACAACACTCGAGAACTGGACACCTCGAAGGATATCAGTTTGAATCACGGCATTGTACATAGACTATTTTCTTGCTTGAGCCTGGAGCATCGAGCACTCGGGCCTGGAGCATCGAGCACTCGAGCCTGGAGCATCGACCATTCGAGCCTGGAGAATCGAGCACTGAGACTGGAGCATCGAGTACTCGAGACTAGAGCATCGAGCAATCGAGACTGGAGCATCGAGGACTCATGCTTGGAACATGGAGCATCGAGCCCTTGAGTCTGGAGCATCAAGCACTCGAGACTGGAGCATTGAGTACTCGAGACTGGAGCATCGACCACTCAAGACTGGAGCATCGAGCACTCATGCTAGAGCCTAGAGCATCAAGCACTCGAGCCTGGAGCATTGAGCACTCAACCTTGGAGCATCGAATACTCGAGCTAGGAGCTTTGAGCACTCGAGGCTGGAGCATCGAGCACTTGAGACTGGAGCATTGAGCACTCGAGACGGGAGCACTCGAGACTGGAGCATCGAGCACTCGAGCGAAAGCCCTCGACCCATGAAGTCCTCGAGCCCATGGAGCCCTTGAACTATGGAGCCCTCGAACACGAATGCACGAGCCTTCGAGAACTAAGGCACTTGACAACTATGGAACCCTCGAGCACGGGATACCCCGGACTTTCTAGCCCTAGACCACTCCAGCCCTCGACCACTGGATACACACAAGGCCCCGAGCTCGAGTGCACCGGAGCCCTCGAGCACTGGAGTCGTTAAGCACTCGAGTCACTGTAATCATTGAGCCTGAAGGTCTCGGGATCCTATTACCTCGAACACCCAGGCCCTCGAGCACGCTAAAGTCCTCGACCCTAAGTGGCCTTCGAACCACCGAGGCACTCAGCCGTCAAGCACTCAAACCATGGAGACTCGACCCCTCCATACCTCGACCCGGCAAGCATTACTTCCTTTACATTTCATCCACTACTCCACCACTATTAGATTATTCTTTTGAAGGCAACGAGGTTGCCTTATCGATGTAATATCCCAAACATCATTGTACATTTTTTGGTTCTACATAGGTTTGGGGAACCTAATAAATATCCTCCACCTTAGGGTGCATTAAAAAAAAGAAATATTGCAGATGAAAATATTTCCAGTTAAAAACAAGAATTGGTAAGAGATAATGTTTGGTGATTTAATGCTTTTGTATGTCCTTTTATAGTAAGTGTCCACTAGTATGTTAGTAGGGTTTTCTTCCATCACCCTCAAAACGATCTTGATTCATAAAATTTTAGAAATAAATTAATGTTATCTTCACTACATTAACAAACAAATTTTTAATAAAATCTCTTAACTAAATACAGACTGTACACAACCCTAACATTTAATATTTTTTTAAAATGAATAAATTTGGAAACATCTATGATAAAGGAAAATTTGCATTTATAGTAAATCCCAAAATTAAAATTTAAAATAACAAGATATAGGTTTCAAAACCTTTAACGGACTTAACTAGGAATCATAATTAGGGAGGTTGACAACAAAAGGAAAAAAGTGTTTTTGCAGCTGACCATACCCCTTACTCATCGTGAATCCTTTTGTACTATTATTACGTCTCTTTGCTGCTTTTAAAAGTACTACATAATTACCTATATAGACAATTAGATCATATATATAATACATGGATCACCATGAATGATACTCACATTCCTTTTTGCTTTTGAGATATAGAGAACTTAAACAAAAGGAATACAAAGAAGTTAAACAAAAGGAATACAAATACAATGGGCTGTCCATAATTTTTAATGATATGCCACATGTCAGGAGACCTTCTTTTAACTAAATGTGTATCAAGATTAAAGTATTTTTGTCTTGAAACTGGATTGTTTATTTAAACATGATACATATATTAAAAATATAGGGAGTCATATGATATTTCTTGTACAAACCTTTGGTTTAACTACTTTCCATTTGAAAAATGTGGTTGATTTTTGTTTTTTTACTAGCCTTTCTGATATTCTCTAAAATCATTTAAACAACATAAAACTTATAAATTTTACATTAACAAAAAAATTTTAGGAATTTGTTTTCTAATTTTATTTAGTGAAGAGTGGAGAGAAATTGTAGTCCAACATCCAAAATAATATAATTAATATTGTTCATTGCCATTTGATTTGAAGGATTGAAGTCATATTTAGTTTGTTGGGAATTCCCACCTTGCCCAAGCTATTTGAATTCATATTGATCAGTCCTGCCAGGTAAAAGTGTAAAATGAGTTGCACATTTCTCAGCGAGCTAGAAGAAAGAACTTTGAAGTGTTTTTGTATGACATTAATGTTCTTCACATGATTTCTCTAGAATATGTGTTGTGAAAATAAGAACGTCGTACATAAATGGGAACAAAAAAATGAAGCCAAAGAGATCACGACAGCAAAGCCAATAACGAAATCTGGAGATGAAGAACAATTCTGGATTTCAAGTGAACTCATGCTAAGAAAGCTAAGAAAAATTGAACTTCATAAATGGAATCTACCAAAAACTGATTTCAAAATCAATGTGGATGCCTCCTGGACTAAAAATCAACTTAATGTTGTCTCAACATTAACTAGGGACATACTTGATAATTTTATAACTGCATAAACTGAAAACCAACCTGCCACTTTCCCTCTCCATAAGGAACTTCTAGCCATACACCTTGGATGGAAACAAGCTACTCCATTTTTCCCTCTACAAGTGTCTTACTTACCTTATTTAGTGTCTCTTTATTAGTGTCCTTCTTCTATTTCTGGCAAAAAAGTTAAATTTGAAAAATAAAGATGAAATAATTTTTAGTCCACAAATTTTTTTATATTATTTAAACAGCTTAAAAAATGATTTTTTTGGGGAGATAGTTATAGAGGGACGGAGGGAGTAGGAAATCAGCGGACATAACAACTCAGATTGAAACGGACTGTTGTAAGGCTATCAAATCTATCTTACAACTTGAAAATGCTCCTTGGATGCTTTATAGCTTATGATGTAACATTAAAGTCATTTTTTACCATTTTCATTTAAACACGTCATTCATTAAAAGAGAAGGTGATTAGGCTGCCTATTTTCTGGCTAAAGATGCCAGTGCCTTACTAAATTAGGAGCATTCATGGACTTCGATGAAACAAAGTCTGAAAGGAATCATTTCAATGGACAAAAAATACATCCCTAATCTAAGGTTCCAAGACATAATGTTCATCGGTGTTTTAATCTTCTTAACACTTTGATTATCACCAAGGGATTGATTGATCTGTATCCTGAACTAACTACAAAGAGTCCACACATTTGGTAAGGAAGTTTGTAATAACTAACTTAGTGGTCATGGTTCATACTTTGGTGATTTAAGGCTTCAGTGCTTCAGCTTTTGAGAAAATGTTTCTTGAGCTTTCAGTGTTCTTATTAGCTTTTCGGAATATTTTTCTTTTTTTTAATTTCTTGAGTTCTGATCATCTTTGTGAACATGTTTTTATTTAAAAAATCTCATTGGGTCTGATTGAAATCTGATTCATCTATTGTTCTTAAAATATACTTTTCTAATCTGTCAAGCTCATGATTCTCTCCTTGATTTGGCATGTATTATGTGAATGTGATTTCTCTTATCTTCAGTTCTAATTTATCAAACTTATGGCATTCTTTAAATATGAATATGCGTTTAGGTGTGGCATTGAGGTCAACTTGTGGCTTCAGTTTGGTTCAGCTTGACTTGTGTCTTTAGTTTGGCTTGTGCATTTTATTTGTCTTATGCCTGCATTTTTTTTCTTTTATCTTTAGTTATGATTTTCACTAGTAGAGGAAGAGGCCATTAAAGGCGGTTCTATCGAACCAGAGAAGGCAATTTAGAACCGCCTGCTCTAGCTCTGCCTTTGATTGATTTCGATCAAAGGATGTTCAAATAACCACCTTTGATAGGATCAAAAATAGTTTCTCAACATGGAAACTATTTCTTACCTTCTAAAAAAATAGTTTTCGAAGAACTGAGATTTTCGACAGCCATACAACATGGATTGAGAAACAAAAGAAACCTAGCAGCACAAATTTACAACAACAAACTTTAATTATAGAAAACAAATCCAATTTAAGCAAAAGGAAAATGACAACGGGTTAGCCTAATGGAGAAAAAATAGCGGCATGGATGGGAGGCGGGAGCCAGGGGCAGGGAGCATGATCTAGGGTTTTCGAAAATCAACAACACAGTGGAGGCGGAGGGACTCCAGTCAGGGGTGAGAGCAAGAGAAGGTAGAGGAACTCCTGGCATTGGCAAGAGATAGAGGAGGTAGAGGGATGTGCCGGCAAGACTCTAGGTGGAGACAGAGCGAGAACAGGTTGAAGATTGTGGCGACGAAGCTCCAGACAGTGACAAGAGCTAGAAGAGGGTGGAGGGACGCATCAGTGAGTCTCTAGGCGGTGGCGAGAGTGAGAGCGGGCCGAGGGATGCGATGGCGAAGCTCTAGGCGGCAGTGATGAGAGAGGGAGAGTCACCAATCAAAGGGAGAGGCACCGATCGAAAATGGAAGGGGCTCTACAGCGACATGAATAAAAAGAGGAAGAAATTAAGTCTGCGTGTAAGTAGGGTTTGACATCCAAAAATACAAGTTTTGTTTATATACATTGGGCCAACAAAGGCCCATTAAATGATACTATACTTAGAACTGCCTTTAAAATAAATTGGGACTTGCGATAGCATTTCTGAGTGCGAAAATACTTCCGGACCTCTATTAAAAGCGTTCTAAAGGTGGAACTACTCGATCACCATTAAAGGTGGAACACCCTTTTAATAATTTGAACTGTCTTTAAAATGACTTGGGAGGGACTTCCAAACTCGGAAATGCTTCTGGACCTCAATTAAAGGCGGTTCACATGGAACCACCTTCTAACGCTGCCTTTAATAGGTCTTTCTCTAGTAGTGTGTGTTGGCCAATGCTAATCATAACTGAGGCTCTGTTATAACTATTTTAAAACAAAGTGTGTCTTCAGTTTGGCTCTCACAAATGCGGCACTGATTATGTGTTGAAAATTCAAAGAAACCGAGAATATCTATTTATGTTTTGGACTTTAAGACTTAAATATCTCATGACTTACATGATTATAGGAGCTTATCTACACAATGATGGGATTATTCTCCATGCAGATTGAAGTTTTTCAAGAGTTAATTTGGAAAAAAATTAAATTGATGTTGAAGGACTTCAACTGATGTTGAAACTCCAACTGCTGCGCTTACATTTAAATTGTTGTAGAACACAAGACCTTAAGCATTTTTCACTTAGCGATTAGATTTCGCTGCTGGTAATCCCTTTTATTTCGAGAAGACTCCTTGCTAATACCCAGCTAATTCCCGGCCTTAGTTATTACATACCTTGTTGGCCTTTTGTATCTAGTTCATTATCTTGTAAAATATACACTAAAGTAACCTTTTGAAAGATCCCATTGGATATCCATCCTGGAAATGACTAACGGGGGGGGGGGGGGGGTGGAGGTCCTTGATGGGAAACTGATGAGGGTTCAAATGCATGTATTTTCCAAAGCATTTAACATCTCTTTTTTCATATTTTTTTGTAAGATTTCTAGATTTAGGTGGGTTTACATGATAAGGGGTTTAGATAGTCATTTTTGGTTTTTATACCTAAATCCTTCATTTTGTAACCTATGTTTAGTCTAATGGACTTTTGGTCTTTATGCCTAAATCCTTCATTTTGTAACCTATGTTTAGTCTAATGGACTTTTGGTCCTTATAAGCATCTAGATTCCTTTTTGTAAGCTTAATTTGTAGATTGCTCATGAGCCCTTAGGAGTGTTTTAGTGAAGGCCATTCGAAAGGAGGGTAGAAGATGAAGGCCACTCACAAAGTGGTAGAAGATAAAGTGAAGAAAGGAGAGCAAAGCAAAGGGTGAAGAATGATCTATGTTTTATGAGAATTTTCCAAAAACAATCAGCCTCCAAGGGTGGTACCATTGGATTCCTCTTCTTGAGTACCATAAAATTGACTATAATAATTCCCAAAACGGATCAACGGTTCACCCGAAGGAACCAAAACAAAATGGGAATTTTTTCCGTTGCGACTCGCGACAAGTGTGTCGTGACTTGAAAAATGTTGACATGAGAGCTCACAATTTCCTGATCTGGTCGCGATTCGTGATAATTGCCCTGCAACTTACTTTTGCTCCCTTTTTTCTTGTGCTATAAATAGCTTTTCACCCCATTCTTCCCCAACTCTCTAAGCCCGACTTGGGGGCTCCAAAACCCTAGTTTTTCACCATTTTCTTCCATTTCTTCTTCTTTCTTTGTAGATATTTGTTCTATGTTACGGGTTTTGATTATCTAGCATAGTTTTGTACTTGGGAGAAAATGATTGAAGCTTCCACACCTATGTAGTAAGAACATCTATTTCACTCTTTCTTGAAGCATTTGTTATTTAGCATGCATGTGTTTAAATGTGATGTTTTACTTCATTTATGCTATTGGTTGTTTAAGTATATGAAGTGTTTGTATGATTGAAGTGTTAGGGTGTTAGGAAAGTTGCAAATTTCTTAGTTCTTTGACATGAAATCCAAGAACATGGAATTAGAATTTCTTGTGCATAATGTGTTGTGATTCTTCCTAGATAAATATGTTAATGTTGATTGTTCTCATGTTTATCCTATAAATGGCTTTGTCTTTGGTAGAAGGCTTGTTGTTATCAAATCTATGGTCCTTCGTGTATAATGCAGTTGATGAAATACCTTTATGGTGTGGTTTACCTAGAGTGATTATCAATGAGGTTTTCAAATGGTCATTGTTTGTCTATGCAAATTACTATTAAGAAGGAATGGATGTTGATCTTCGAATGAGAAGTTTTAGCATTCCCCATAGGTGACAAATGCAATAGAACGAGTGAATGGTTCAATGATCTACATTAGGTTTGGAAGTGGATATTAATTGCCCCCAAGGCTTTGTCTTTTGTAGTTTTTATCCCCTTTTCTTAGTTTGTTTGATGATTAGCATAGTTACTTTACTTTGCTAGTTATCTTGTATTTTAATTTCATAACTTAGGATCATAACCAACCAAAACCCCTCCATTTACATGCTTATATATATACATATATATGTATCTACTTCTAGCCTAATATGAACCTTATATGTCCAAACGCTTAAGAAAATCCATCTTCTTCGTGGACGACCCCGATTTGCCACCATCTACTTAATTGTATTTAGTAAGCATAAATGGCTTATAAATTATACCTTTGAGAGGTACGGCAATGACCTCCCAAAAACATATCCAACTGGATCCAAAAGGTTGCTACATCTTGAGTTAGGGTAACATTTTATAATCTTGTAAACTTTCGTTTTATTTATTTCTAGGGGTTGGAGAGCCCAATAAATTTTTCACAGCCACTTTTGGTGGATGTTTTGAATTAAAAAAATGATATACGTAAGGGAATCATGTTGCGAAGTAAAAACTAAACACATAAGGTCTACCTATTGGATTCTGCCTTTTGTTCTTCACTCCACCACCTTGTTCCAACCAAGATTCTAGCGTTGCTTTATAAATCCGAACTCCATCTATATATCAAATTGAGCTTTCATGTATAATTTTAAAAACTATTTTATAAATTTCCAAATTTGGAGGTATTCAATGTCGCCTATTATGTTAACCCCACTTTTCCTTATATACGTTAAAGTCCTTCCAAAGCCCATTAAAATGCCTTGTAAATTTTGATGAGATTCAAATGCCCACAATAACCATGGCTTAAATATGAAAACACATAATTTAATGCATTCAATGATTCGAGTATCAAAATATCATTTATTACAGTGTTCTAGTTTAGTATTTTTAGGAGTTTAACACTATACTCTTTTTACCACTAGGTTTTTAGTGAGGTAGTGTGCTCACATTTTGATAAAATTTTGAAATCATTGTAATATTAGGAAATTTAGTTATGATTGGATTATATTTGGTTATTTAAAATAAGGAAGATTCATTCAAGAATTCATCCAATATTTGGATTGATTTACTCGAATGAATTTGGTTATCATTTAGATTTAAATTAGGTATTTTTGTTTAATATGATTTTAGTTTTTTAAAGCTGCCATAAGTCATTCCAGTTTCTGATAGGAATTACCAAACCCTTTTTTTCTTTGTATTGTTGACTGCCATAAGTCTTTGTGTGTTGAGCATTGGTAAGCCATACCGGTGCTTTTTACTGCAAAATGCAGCTACATGTAGCTGCTTGGATAGTATTTTTTTAATTTATTGAGTTGGGCAGAGAGCAATCATCAAATAGTTTTTCTAGTGTTGAGGACCGGTAAAATATATTGGCACCTTTTTGTGCATGATGCAGCTGTGCACATATGCTTTGATAGTATTTTTAATTTATTGATTGGGCAAAGAGAAAATATTATATACTTTTACTAAGTGTTGTGCACCGGTACAACTTACCGGTGCTTTCAAATATGTTTACTGGTGCATAAATAATTCAATTTTCCCACCTGAAGAGTCTGAAATTCATAAAGTCATTTCATTTCCGGCAAAATTTGTAGCACCGGTATCATTAATAAAATACCGGTTCTAATAGTGGTACAACTTTGAATTATTATAATTTTCACCCCCACTTTTTGAGATAAGTTGGATAACAAAATTGACCAACTAAAATTTTAATTCATAGTTTAAAACTGTATATGTCACAGTGTACCGGTTAATTGATCATTCAAAAAGTGGCGTATTATGTAATGTAAGAAAATTACATTAGTGCCGAATAAGTTTCTAAAATTTTTATGACCATGAATTGCTACTTCAAGGGTATTAACTAGGTATCCAATATGCATGGGAACAAGTACAAACTATTAATTTACAACGATTGTCGTCCCGAGGAAAATTTTTAAATTTTATGCGAAAAGGCCCTTCAACTGAACGTTTCAATTACGAATTCCCCCCGCAACACACCCGTGATTTTTCATTTCATTGGATAATATCGATACATTAAAATAATTCTTCATTCACGGGCACATGAGCAAAAGCGCTAGAACTTGTAAACGCACAAACTTTAGACGGAATCCCGTTCACATTGCAACAATTATAAAACCTTGACAAACGTTGCAGAATGCTCAAGTTGCAACTATCGACGACCATTTGGCATAGAGTTCTTCCAACATTGACATGTGCTCCTCAACATACATTGAAGTCTCACTACTATTATGCAAAACATAAAGATGAACTTTCATCAACTCAACATTAAATGGCGTGTATAGGGTACCTTTCGTATGCGGAATCCCATTCTTCCTGCCACTATGCACATGTTGGGGAACTCCACCTGCTGTCTTTCTAGTCAAATTTAAAGTGCAGTACTAAATGATTTCCTCCGTGACATACCTCTGGACAATTTGCATCGGGTACATAACCCTTAAAGACCCTCATGTGCCGCTCAAAAGGGTACATCCGATGCATCCTAATAGGACCACATATTCTAATTTCCTTGACATCATAGACTACAAGATGGACCATAATGTCAAAGAATTTGGGGAAGCTACTTCTCAAACAAACATAACACAATTATCCCCTCACACTCCAACTCATCAAGCAGTTTCCTGCTAATATTCTTACGGCAAATGGAGTTGAAAAGGAAACAAATGTGCATGATGCAGAATCTCAACTCCTCCTCCATGACACCATGGATAGTCACGGGAAAGATTTGTTGCATCAAGACGTGAAAATTATGGGATTTCAACGCATTAAGACGTAATTCATCATTCACAAACCGACTAACATTGGAAGAGTAGCCAGACTGTACCTTGATTCCCTGAATGCACTCACAAACCGACCTCCTCTCGCTAATAGAAATATTTTAAGGCACTGGTGGTAGGTACGTCCATTTACCTTTCACCTCCAAAGCTAAATCAACTTGTATACCGAGT
Organism: Rubia yunnanensis; assembly: GCA_037428765.1. NCBI lineage: Eukaryota > Viridiplantae > Streptophyta > Magnoliopsida > Gentianales > Rubiaceae > Rubia > Rubia yunnanensis. Next base: position 88,390,382 of record CM075064.1, on the reverse strand, counting down.
TCAACCAAGTCATTTCGTGCATTCAAGCTGTTCTTCATCTTACCAGGAATGTTAAGTAGAGTACCAATTAAACTCTCACACACATTATTCTCTATATATATCACATCCAAACAATGACGAACCTCCAAAGTCTCCCAATAAGGCAAATCAACGAATATCGATCTTTTCTTCCAAGGTCCATCATTTAAGAAAACCACTTTAGATATCCTTTTTCCTAGAACAACATTTAATATCTTCACCTTGTTGTGGATGGAAAACCCACTCAATATTATTGGCACCTTCCTCCTCTCCCCCCAAATGAATGTCGTTGTCTCGTATTATGCTTTGCTAGGAGGAATTTCCTATGACCAAGATACACAGTCTTCCAACCATTTTTCAGCGGCATAAAATCAGTTGCCTCCTCACACACAAGACATGCCTTGTGACCCTTAACGACGTAACCCAAAAGATTACCATAAGCCAGAAAATCATTTATCGTGCAGAACAACATGGCCTTAAATTGAAATTTGCCCTACGATAACCATCAAACACATCAACACCGTCTGACCACAAGGGCTTCAAATCTTCAATGGCTTCAAAATATATTTCCCTGCAAGCATAGATAAGGAGGTAGATTGTAAATAAAAAGTATAACATGCCATGAAATATGTTTCGATGACATGTTACCAAAGGGATTCATACCATCAGTACATAAAACCATTCTCAAATTCCTGGGTTCCGTTGAGAACTTAGGATACACCTTGTCAAACTTCTTCCACTGATCTGCATCTGTAGGGTGGCTAATGATATCATCATTAGCACAATCCCTATCCTTGTTTCATGTTATGTTTTTCGCATCCTCAATGCTCCTGAACAACCTTTTCAGCCCGAGAACAATAGGAAGGTATCACATGCATTTTACAGGGACACGTTTCCTTACCTTCACGACAACCTCCCCATTCACAACCTCATTTCTCCTTTCCTTATAACGAGAAACGTTGCATATGGGGAAAGCCACGGCTTTTTCCAGAGCATCCCTATACAAAACATAATCATTGGGGCATGCATGTATTTTTTAGTACTCCATTACCATTGGGCACAAAATATTCTTCATATCATACTGGTTGTCCGGTAAACCATTTCTGGGAGAGGGGGGGGGGAGCTTCTCATTCAAGAGCTTAAGCAACTTATCCATGCTAGTATCGCTCCATAAACCAACGCCTTTCAAGTTAAACAACTCCATCAAACATGACATTACAGTGTCTTTCAAGTGGTGGCGGTGATAAGCGCCAGCAGGGCCACTGGCATTCCAACTCATATCCATGCACCTCACGTAATGTAGAGAACCTCACCAGCAACTCTGTCCTCTACACCCACGTTATCCTATTCACCCTCTTCAAGCGCCGGGCAACGAGGTGAGGATCCGTAATTCCGACGGGGTGATGTTTCTGTAATTCCAGTGGCTGGCAGCACGGCGACGGAGATGAAGAAGAAGAAGAAGTTTGAAGATGAAGAAGAATGGGTAGGATTGTCATTAAATTTTTTGTTTTGAGTCCATGAGTAATTTTGTCATTTCATTATGATAAACCTTGACTTCATTGAGTTAATACCGAAAATGATCAAAATAGGTATAATTGCACAATTTTATAAAATTTAGGGTTAGTTTTACACTTTCAGATTTTGTAGGGCTATATATGAATTTTCAAATTTTAATAGGGTTATTTATGCACTTTTCCCAATTTGTCAATAATTGCAAACTGAAACCCATTTTACAAAATAGTCCCTGACCTATCATAAGCTTATTGATATGTGACCTTTCCTGAGACCTTCTCTTTTCGAATATAGATGGTCTTTAGATTTATATAAAGTATTTTTTCCGGTGGGAGGGCGTGCATTCAAATGATTAAAAATCCAAAAATTTCACCATGGTATCTATACACCCTCTGTACAAAGGTTAGGGAAGTCATGGGCAGAACATCGAGGGACCAGGGGGTGCCTGGTCTATACCAATTACTTTTTACAATAAGATCTTTTTATTTATCTAGTGTTTTATTTGGTTTTTAGAGGTTAAAAAAATTGTGGTCACTCCACTACAAGAAAATGAATCTTTTACTTCACACTTTTATCTTAATTATTTGGAATAATCTATAAAACTGAGGTAAAAAGTTTTTTAACCTCGATTTTAAAATAAATACAAGTAAAAAATAATTTTACCTCTAATTTTATATAATAGAGGTTAAAAATATTTTGCAGTTGACATAAGATATACGTTGCTAACATGTCGTTTAAACCCAAGGCGGAAGCGTTAGAATGCGGCTCCATAGAAACGGCCTTTAATTAAGGTCGGAAATAGGTTCCGGGTTCGGAACTCCCTCTTAGGTCACCTTTTTCATTTTAAAGGTGGTTCCGCCTTTAAGGAAAATCGATTAAAGGTGGTTCCGTCTTTAAGGAAAATCGATTAAAGGTGGTTCCGTCTTTAAGGAAAATCGATTAAAGGTGGTTCTAACTGTAGAATCACTTTTAATTAGGATTCAAAATAGGTTGCGAGTTGGAAGTGCTATCCTAGGTCACCCTTTTATTTTAAATGGGGTTCTAATTGTAGAACCAACTTTAATATGCTCCTTTTGGCCCAATATATGAATCCAAGACTAGGGCTTCATTTTGGTTTGTTCGCCACGCAACAAGGGTTTTCAGCTTTATGTTTGCATCACTAATAAAAATGGTTTGATCAATTCCGTGATTCGCATCTAAACAGGAGCATGGCGGTGAAGAGCAAAAGAGATTTGTGATTTCTAAAAGAGGGTGCATGATCACTCTATCGGGGCTGATCATCGATCGATGAGGGTGCTCGTGGCATCACGAATATAATCACATGAAGTTGAGCACTGAATTGATGCAATAATAGTGACGATAATGAACAGTTATGGTAGTCTCATTGGTGTTCTTCATTAAGATGACGTAAACCTTAGCATATTAAATTTGTTTATTTTTGCAAAGACAAAAAAATTAGTATAATTAGATAGATATGTAATTGTGCATGCACGGTATCATAGGAATATCAAGCTTTGATAAGAAAAAATTAAAATGTTGATGGCTATGATCGAACATGAAATGTTGTCTTATATATTCAGTAACATAAATCAGGTAAAGGTTGACATGATATTGCTTGATCCAAATTTCGTGCTTGTATAGCCTAACATGACTTGTATTTGCTAACATTCTTATCTGTTCGGATAATTCAGTTTTATTAAACTTTACAACTTACAAGACTCTATGAGATTTCCGCACAAATGTTGAATTCTTCTGCCATAAATCTCAAAATGGCTCCTCCTCCCATGGTTTGGATGGTCAACAAGACCCTTCATTTTTCTAACGAGGATATCGATGGATCATAAAGTAAATATAAGCACATACACATTTAGGTAAATATAAACTAGGGTTTAATTAACTCAATGGATAAGATGCAGAATAGGGTAAAATGCATAAATAACTCTATTAAATTTCAAAAATGCTGTTATAACCCCGTAAAATTTGAAAGTGCAAAACTAACCCTAAATTTTTATAAAATAGTGCAGTTTTACCCATTTTGCTCTATTCTGACCTTGGCTTAATGAAGTCAGCGATTGACCAAACATGAAAACACAAAATTACCCCTGAACTCAAAATTGAAAATGCATGTAAGACTATTCTACCCCTGGACTTCTTTTACTTCATCTTCAAACACACATGTTGCCCACTTCCTGCTACAGCTTTGCCGCTCCACCACTACCTCTACTGCCGATCCACAGTTCTGTCACTGTCGCATTGCAGCTTTCCCTCTTCCTCACCCAGCCTTCAAAGTTTCATAACCAAAATCACCCGTCACCCACTTCTCCTCACCCACCACTACTTGCTCCTCCTCCTCACCCACCACTACTTGCTCCTCCTCCTCACCCACCTTCACCGCTCCTTGCACCCACCACTGATTCCCTCTCCTTCTCACCCACCTCGAGCGAAACCCAACCTGACACCCTCACTCTCCGCTGCTCACCTCAACCCCAGCCCCTGCAGAAACCCCAACCAGTTACCCCCCAACTATCGTCAGATTTTTGCGCCACCATCCGCTCAGGCCAGCCAAAACAAACCACTGATCCCCTCTCCTTCTCACCCACCTCGAGCGAAACCCAACTGACACCCTCACTCTCCGCTGCTCACCTCAACCCGAGCCCCTGTAGAAACCCCAACCAGCTACCCCCCAACTATCGTCAGATTTCTGCGCCACCATCCACTCAGGCCAGCCAAAACAAACCACTAACCTACCAACGCTAACACCGAGCGAGCCACCACCGATATAAGAGGGTTAGAACCACCGCCCGCTCCGCCTAGCCCTGAGCGCCGATGCTTTAAGAAGATGAATAACAAGGGGTGATTTTTGGATAAAAAGTGGGTTTCAGCGGAACCCTAATCAAATATAAAAGAGGCGGAAAGAGAAAGGAAAGATATGGTTATTGGTGTCTTTTCCTATTTTTATTTTTTTGATTTTTTAAACTCGGGGATAGAATGTTTATTTCACTGGTTTCTGGCCAATTTGGTTGTTGAAAGGTTATATTTTCACTTTCAAATTTTACAAGGTTGTATTTGTATTTTCGAACAAAATATAGGATTAAAAAATATTTTTCTCTACAGAATATGTATGTGTCTTTTTGTCAAAATTCTGGCCACAAGACAAAATAATTTATCTTAGAAAAATATTTTTCTTAAAAGTCAATAACTAGACGCCATGGTTGTATTACAAAACTTTAGTTATTTATATCATTAACCCTTTTGTACAATGTCTTAATATGTAACATATTGTCATTTATAAGTGAATGTTGATTGTTAGAGTTTTTGATGGGTACATTGTACCCTTTCAAAATCTCTCGTGCAACCAACAAATACCATATATATACTTTGTCAAATTATTTTAAAAAAAAATTTACTCAATAAATTGTTGAACAATTGATGTCTATTTAAATAAAAAAGAGTATTACATGAACGTATTTTGCACATAAAATTATAGTTTCAATTCATTTACTTGTGAACACTTGTTCAAAATTAATTTATTGATCAGTATATATTTTACTTAAGTGAATTTTATTTTTGACCTCTATATTTTACAAAAATTTTCATATATAATTGCCTTTTGGTATTACGGAATGGGAAAGTCTCAGGAAATGCGGCCTTTCCATGAGCTTTCAGGGGTATTTGCCTAAAATGTTGTAATTTTTTATAAAATATAAATATTGCATTTTATAAGTTAAAACAAGTAATAATATGTATTTGAAAGTGAAAATATAAAATATATGATATAAAATAATATTTTCAAAATTTTCAAATTTTGTATGTAATTTAAGAAATGCAGTGTATAAGGTAAGAATTAAGTGGTCTGTCCATAAGCTTATGGACAGGCCGCCTGACAGGAGACCCACTCTTACGGAATACTTATGCGGGTAAAATGTAGTGCAGTGTAGATGCACATTACATGTAATTGTTGTTTTGTAAAAATGCAATTTCTTATTTTAGGCAGATTAAACTTTACGTTGGTATTATTATATAAATATTACACTTTTTAATTGGGTTGATGTTTTTTTAAAAAAAGTTCAAATGTGGAGGGCTTTTTGTGTAAATAGAATAACTTTGATCAATATATATATATATATATATATATATATATAGAGTGCGTCTCTTGAAAGACGGTCTTTCCATAAGTTATGGAAAGACTAAGGTTTAAAGTGTAAATTAGAAGAAATTAAGATAAAATTTTCGTGTTGCATGAACCGGGTTATAAATTTTATAACTACTACATGTTTCATACTAAAACTTTAATATTGCAACTAAGACCTTTTACCTTTTATTATTCTAATCAAACCCCGTCTTTCCATAAGTCTATGGAAAGACCGTCTTTTCCAAGACTTTGCCATATATATATATATCATAATTTTAGAAATTTATTTTATTTCTTCTTTTCTCACCGGAACTGCATCCGGAAACCCGATCCTGTTGGAAAAAGCCATTGGAAACCGCAATCTCGCCGGAAGCTTACCTGCTCCGGATCTGCGTCACCGTAAGGCTGAAGGCGCTGGAGCTGGAGAAAACAACTTATCTGTTGCACAAAGCTGTTACGAAGAAGCTAATAAAGCACTTTGTAAAGTCCTCCGGAGTTGGACTTATGTATGGCATATTGTGAATACTAGTAATCTGGTGTTTTAACACCACTGAGTGACTTCTGGTGATATGGTGTTTTAACACCACTGCTATCCAGCAGTATTCCAGCAGCAGTATGGTTGATGTCCACGATTTATGGAGTGTATTATGGGATATAATTGTGCGATCTGATCAGAATATTGTGAAGATAAATGATTGATTTCGTGGTCATCTAATTCTGGTAAACGAATATTCCTGTAATAGTTAGGAATTGGTCAAGTAGTTTATTTATGGAACAAGTCCTATTGATAACAGGATTGTTCAATTAAATACCAGATTAGCATTAGATCTTTCCTTAGTCTAGAAGTCTATTTGTGGTAGAAGTTCGACAAGGAAAGAAGTTGATTCAAGGCAGGATTGCGATGGGATAAAGAGAAGAAGATTACAACGCAATCAATTTGACGCGACCAAGATTCAATCTCTACGTGAGAGCTTTGGAGCGATCTGCCTTAGTGTTTGGAGGTTCGTAAACAACCGACCAAGTTCGTGAAGATCAGAAACAAGGAAGTCTTAATTCCTCGGGAGGAGGAGATCCAGGGAGACGTGTTGATCGTGAGGGTTCAACGACGTAGGATCGACAGTGAGGGGAGCTCACAACATTCACTCTGTAGGTTAGCAATGGATTAGTATTTAAGTTAAGCTTCTTGTACTAAAGACTGCTTTCTAGTGAATGGTTTCTGATCTGGGCAAGGCCCCGTAGACGTAGGTGTATTTGCACCGAACTGCGTAACCAAGTTGTGTGTGCACTGCGTATTTTGTTTTGCCTTTTAACAGCAAACTGATCTTGGTGTTCCAACACCAAACTATTAAACAACTTGGTATAAAGATTTAGAATTAAGGTGAAACGGAATTTCAATTGGTATCAGAGCAAGGCACTTGCTAACCCCTATACAAGGAGAGTGAGATCAGATTTCACCATGGCACCAAAGGAGGGGGCCTCTGTCACGCGACCACCGTTGCTGGAACAAGGCAATTACGCCTACTGGAAGGCACGTCTGAAAGTATTCATTGGAGCATTAGATGATCAAGCATGGAACTATGTTGTAAATCAGTACACTCCACCTCCTAGTGACAAAACTAAAGAATCGAGCTCATCAACGATCAAACCATATTCTGAATACTCTACTGAGGAGCATAGAGCTTACATGTCCAACTCAAAGGCATTGAATGCCATCTTCACAGCAGTAGATGAAGATCAATTTAAGATGATTTCAAATTGTGAGACTGCAAAGGAAGCATGGGATGTGTTACAGACGTATCATGAGGGAACAAGCTCAGTCAGAGATTCAAAGTTGCAATACTATACATCGAAATTTGAGGAATTGAAGATGCGGGAAGATGAAACTATCTCCGAGTTTAATGGACGAGTCCGAGATATTGCAAACAAGGCTTTTCAGTTTGGTAAAAAGTACAAAGATCAAAAACTTGTAAGGAAAGTGTTGAGGGCATTACCTCCACGGTTCAATATGAAGGTCATAGCAATCAATGAAAATGGAAGGATTGGGATGATGACACTTGATGAGCTCATGGGGTCTCTGGAATCCTATGAGATGGAGATGTTGCAAAATAAAATCGGAAAGAAGGAGATGGCTTTTACAAGCACAACCTCTGGGAAGGAAGATGAAAATACAGATAATGAAGATTCCGATGAAATTGCTAACATAACCAGAAACTTCTCCAGATTCATGAAGAAGATGGGCCGGAAGCCACAGGACAAGTCAAGTGGGAGCAAAAATCCGAATGCCAACTTCACTCCCAGATTCGGTCAGGCAACTGGTGTTGAAACACCGAAGATCAAATCGGTAAATCCGAATCTGAACAGAAAAATCCAATGCAGAGAATGTGAAGGCTTTGGACACATACAAGCTGAGTGTGCCAATACACTTAAAAGGCAAGGGAAATCATATGCCATAACCTGGAGTGATGATGACGGAGGAGACGATATTAAGGATGGAGAAGAGTATACAAATCATGTTGCTTTCGGCGTGTCGTTGGAAGAGTCTTTTGAGATAAATCGTAGTGTGTTGAATGAAGAAGAAAGTGATAGCTCAGATGAAGAGACTAGAAGCATTAGTGATGATGACATTCGCAAAGAAAGTATGGAGATGTATAAAATGTGGTTAAAAGTGGCGGATGAAAAAAAAGAGCTCAAGGTTGAGAACAAGAGGTTATGTGAAAAGGTTAGAGTGAATGAACTTGGAAAGAAAAATGCAATTGAAGAACTTGAACAACTTAAAAAGGAATTTGCTGAAGTAGTTCAACGAGCGGAGACAGCAGAACAGGCTATTAGACGTCTCAATACAGGGAAAGCTAAGCTTGAAGATTGTCTGAAAATGGGACAAACTACCAAATTTGGAATTGGGTATGAAAGATCAGTTGATGCGTTGAAAAATAAGGCAGATCAAGGTGCACTTGCTCCAAGAATAATTGAGGAGAATTGCCCCATCAAGAGAATCAGGAGATGCGGATACTGTGGAGTTCAAGGTCATGTGAGAAACAGGTGTTTCAAATTACTTAGGACACTGTCCGTCAACCCAGCATATCGGTATTTCAACACCATTCCAGGATACAACACCGTGCACCAAGTCAACACTGGAGGATACAGGAACGGATCCTTGAACACACATGCAACCCAGAGATCACATCGCATCACTCGACCAGTAAGACAGGTATGGGTTCGAAAGTCTCAAAATATTTGTCTTTCAAGTTTTGTATGTTTTGGAGCACATACAGGAACCTCGTGGTACTTCGATAGTGCGTGCTCAAGGCACATGACAGGAGTTCCTGAATTTCTGCGAAAATTCAAACCTGGATTTGGTGGACATGTTAAATTTGGTGATGGAAAACGAAGCAGAATAATTGGCAAAGGGGAGTTAGAAATCAAAGGGCTTCCAGTGTTCCAAGATGTGTTGCTAGTGGAAGGCCTGAAGGCTAACCTATTGAGCATCAGTCATTTATGTGATAATGATATGACGGTGTACTTTGACAAAGATAAGTGTATTGTAAATCATGGGTCTGGAGTATTCACTGGATCCAGATCAATGGATAAGTGTTATCTACTCGATCAAGATGTCACCTGCTTGAGCTCGAAAAAGGAAGTTAGTACACTGTGGCACAGAAAATTGGGGCACATAAATTATAAATCTTTGGCTCGTATTTCCAGACTAAATGCAGTCAGAGGTATTCCCGAAATCAGTGAAATCAAGGAGACTGTCTGTGGATCGTGTAAGGAAGGAAAGCAAATTCGTATTCCTCACCATGCTGTACATGATGTTTCAACATCAAGACTTTTGGAGCTTCTACATATGGACCTAATGGGGCCAGTGAGTGACCAAGTGTGGCAGGGAAGAAGTATATTTTTGTCTGTGTGGATGACTTCTCGAGGTATACGTGGGTATCATTCCTCAAAGAAAAATCAGAGGCCGCTGATGTATTCAAGACCTTGGCGCACAAGCTTCATGTAGAAAAAGGAACCGTTCGAATTGCACGCATCAGGAGTGATCATGGAAAGGAATTCGAAAACTCTAAATTTTGGGACATCTGTGAAACGCTTGGTATACATCATGAGTTCTCTGCCCCCATAACCCCTTAGCAGAATGGTATAGTAGAAAGAAAGAATCGGACACTGCAGGAAATGGCACGAGCAATGTTGGCTGAGAAAAAAATTCATTCTAGATATTGGGCTGAGGCAGTACACACTGCATGCTACACCATCAACCGAGTATACCTGCGTCCGTTTACCGAGAAGACACCGTATGAGATCTGGAAAGGAAAGAAACCAGATGTGTCGTATTTCCATGTCTTTGGCAGTAAGTGTTACATTCTGAAGGATCGAGAACCCTTAGCTAAATTTGAATCCAGGAGCGACATTGGAATATTCTTGGGCTATTCTCCTACCAGCCGAGCATACCGAGTACTGAATCAACGTTCTGGGGTAGTCATGGAGTCCATTAATGTGGTGATAGATGATTCAAAGAACGACAATGCTGGAGAAGGTGATGCGCTTGATTCAGCCGTTCCTACTGGTGTTGGAACACCAGCACCATCAACCGGTGTTAAAACTCCAGAATCTGGAAATCTTGATTCTGACCAGAATCCAACGAGACATATGCAGTTAAGGGATCAACCCCGTGTAAATTACAGAGAATTAGCAGGATTATCGTGTTTCATCTCACTCACTGAACCAAGAAATTACAAAGAGGCTTTGCTTGATGAATATTGGATCTCGGCGATGCAAGAAGAATTGCAGCAATTCGAGAGAAACAATGTTTGTTTTCTTACCCCACGACCTGTTAATGTAAATGTGATTGGTACCAAGTGGATTTTCAAAAACAAATTTGATGCAGATGGTAATGTCACCAGAAATAAAGCACGCCTTGTTGCTCAAGGGTACACACAAGTAGAAGGGGTTGACGTCGATGAAACTTTTGCCCCTGTAGCCAGATTGGAGTCCATCAGACTAATGTTGGTCGTGTCCTGCATACTAGACTTTACTCTTTATCAAATGGATATCAAGAGTGCATTCCTGAATGGCATAGTAAAAGAGGAAGTTTACGTGGAGCAACCTAAGGGGTTTGAAGACCCTCAGTTTCCTGATCATGTTTATAGATTGAATAAGGCGTTGTATGGACTCAAGCAGGCACCTCGTGCTTGGTATGAGCGACTGACAACCTTTCTGATTCAAAAGGGCTATCGTCGAGGGGGAGTAGACCGTACACTGTTCGTGCTGCACAAGGGGCCAAAGATTCTAATTGCACAGATCTATGTGGATGACATTGTGTTTGGATCTACCGATTCAGCCTTGGTGAAGGAGTTCGTTGACTTAATGACTCAAGAGTTCGAAATGAGCATGGTAGGAAAATTGTCATATTTTTTGGGATTGCAGGTTACTCAGGAGAAGAATGGTCTGTTTATCAATCAACAGAAATATGCTGAAAACTTGATCAAGAGATTCGGTCTTACAAGTGCAAAGGCAGTACGCACCCCAATGGCAACCACCGATAAGCTTACAAAGGATGAACAGGGGCAAAGTGTTGACCAGAAATTGTACAGGAGTATGATTGGCAGCCTGTTGTACTTGACTGCAAGCAGACCAGACATCTGTTTAAGTGTTGGTATTTGTGCTCGCTATCAAGCTGATCCAAAGGAATCACATATGTCAGCAGTGAAAAGGATTATACGGTATATAAGTGGAACAGCGGAGTATGGAGTATGGTTTTCTCGAAACAAGGATTCACAATTAGTAGGTTTTAGTGATTCGGACTGGGCTGGGAATGCTGATGATCGTAAGAGTACCACTGGAGGGTGCTTCTTTGCTGGATCTAATCTGGTCAGCTGGTACAGTAAAAAGTAGAATTCTATATCTTTGTCCGCAGCTGAAGCAGAGTATTTAGCTGCCGGGAGTTGTTGTGCGCAGTTATTGTGGATGAAGCAGATGATGAGAGATTATGGGTTCAATGATGTGGGTTTGACAGTCCTGTGTGATAATAAAAGCGCCATTGATATTTCCAGGAATCCTGTGCAACACTCTAGAACAAAGCATATCGATATCCGACATCATTTTATCAGAGACTTGGTTGAAAAAGGAGAAGTCGCAGTCCAGTATGTACCAACAGCAGAACAACTGGCTGATATATTTACAAAACCACTGGATGGTGAGACGTTTGAAGGCCTCAGACAGCACTTGGGTGTCTGTCGAATGTAAGGTACTCAGATCTGCACTTTCTATTGTATTATTTACTGTTGTGTTGTTTCTTTTATAATATGGTGAAAAAGAAAAAAAAAGAGAAAAATCAAAAGTATCAAAAATATGTGAAGTGGTGTTTAAACACCGAGGACTTCAGAGGGAGAAAAATCAGCTGGGCCGAAAACTTATTGGGCCTAGGTGTGTACTCAGAAGGAAGGAAAAAGAGAAAGTCTTTTGGGTTTCGGAAAAGGGGGGAAAAAGGAGAAAGTGACAAATTGATTCCCACACAAACTCAAATTCTCGACTGTTCATCTTCTACGTAGCTCACAGCTCACTGTTCATCAGAAAAATTTGCCAAAACCCTCGATTTTTGTAGCCCACTCAAAACCCTGTAACAATGGTGAGCTCCAAGTTCCAGAAGATGGTCCGAGATTTCGTCAAGGTGCGGGTGCCGGAGAATCCGTGAATTGAAGAGCTCGATTCAGATGCAGATGTGGACGAGCTGTGTGGAGATCGAGTACAGACGCTAGCCAAGTGGGGTGGAAAAGTTCAGAGACGGAAAGCTAGTTTTGATAATTCCTTCGTCTATGATGGAAGGTACTTTTGCTCTGTTCTTGAATTTATAGAATGGATGGTGCAGAACAGAGATTATGTAGACCTTAGAAAATATAAAAGTCTGCATGGCAAAGTTAATGGATTTAAACTTGAGGAGTTATTAACTGGTGGAATAGGAGAGATTAGGGAGATTAGTGAGTATAATGCCAAATTGGTTGGGGTTGGTTTCGGAGAACATTATAGAGTAGGAGATGAAGAGGGTCAGTACTTCATAATGTACACACGGATAGCTTCCCTGCACAGGCCGATTATCAGGAATTTGGGGGATAATGTAGTTGTGCAGCCCTGGATAAAAGTGGTTAAATCCACTGATTTTACTGTGGCTGGTGACACAGAGATAGTGTGTTTTGATGAGTCTCTGTTTCAGACTCAAGAATCACTGAGAAGGTTACCTGTTCTTGTTGTGGACATTAGTGATAGTGAAGATGAGGCTGGGTGTGCAGGTGGCACTGATGATGCTGAGAGGATTTTGAGGGTGAATGAACCAGAGAGTGCCTCTGTACTGAGTGAATCTGCATTGAATGAGGCCATATCAGAGTTGTTTAGGTCTGAGTCTGCCTTATCAGAGTTTGTGAGATCTGATTCTGAGAAGGAAGATGGTGAAAGAATTGCTGCGGAGAGAGCAGGTGTGGCTGATGTGCCAAGTGCTGGTTTGGTTGATACTGATGATCAAACACCAGATGAGAGCCATGCTGAGAAGGAGCAGAGTCCAGTTGATCTGGGTATTGGTGTTGAAACACCACTGGAGACAAGTCCATCCCAGGGATTTAAGAGGAAAAGGAAGGAGGCTGGTGTTGAAACACCATCTGAATTTGGAGACAGATCTGAGACAGGTGAAGAAAGGGTGGCCTCTACCTCCAAGAGAGTGCAAAGATCTAAAAGATGCAGAGTCAAAAGTACAGCCACTAGTGAGGACAGTGATGAGCCAATTGGGCAGAAACTGAAGAAGTTACGCACTGCCAGACAGCAAAGACAAGCTGAGACAGTTGAGTCTAGTGCACAACCTGTACCTGAAGCGAGTGAAGCCATTAGCCCTGAATTCTTTAATGATGCAAGTCAAGAGAAGTGGAAGTTTCTCTGTGACAGGAAGATATTGGCGGAAAGGCCAGCTGATGCTGTAAAATATAAGGAATGTGGATTCACAGACTATTTGCATTATCTCAAAGTGTTTAAGGCAGCTACCTGTTTCGGTGACTATAACAAGCAACTTGTGATGGAATTTTACTCTAATTTGAAGGAGGAGTGTGAAGACGAAGACTCTCCGTGGTTTCACAGAGTATATGTGAGAGGAACAGTGGTGGTATTTTCTCCGGAGGCAGTAAATGTTTGTCTGCAGTGTGGAACATCGAGGAATGTTCAGGCGGTGTTCCAACACCAAATGCCGGAGAATTTCGATGCAGTGGCAGTAGAGTTGACCGGTGGTGTGGAAAGTTCGTGGCCACTGACTGGGAGACAACAAATACCAGCATCAAACCTGACCTCCAGGTATTACTGTCTGTATATGGTGGCGATTCATAACTGGATTCCTTCGGTAAACAACACGATTGTTACCAAAGAAATGACGACTCTTCTTTACAGCCTGGGAACGAAGCATAGGGTCAATCTGGGCAGGTTGATTTTTAATGATATTTTGGACTGTGCTCGCAAGACGAGGAAGGAAGCTTTAGTCCATCCCTGTGTGATATCGATGGTACTGCAAAAAGGGGGAGCAGTTGCAAGCGAGACCGATGAAGTATTGGCAACCCAAGCCTTACGGCCAACTCTCAGAACCCTGAGTGGTCGTATAGTGAAGGACCTACCCTGGACGCCTCCAGCGACGACTGGCTCGGATGAAGGAGCAGCTCGGCTGAGAGCTATTGAGGCGAGGGCAGCTGTGTGTCAAGAACTACTTGAACGTCATCAGGCCACTATTGCAAAGATTCAGGGGGAGCTGGCAGCTTTGGCGGCTGAGAGAGAAGCTTTACTGGGAGCGAATCGAAATGATAATGGATCAGATGCTGGTGATTCAGACAATGCTGCATCAGAGGAGTCCGAGTGAAGTTTGAAATGATTGGGATTCTTGGTTTTCTTGGTCTTCTTGTCATATTACTGAATTCAGGGGGAGATATTAGAGATTTTGTGTTTTGAATGATTTGAATGATGTATGTTTGGTCTGGATAATTGGATTCTGGTGTTCTATATTGTTTATGCTAGTTGGTTTTCTGGTATTCTATGGTGTTTGTGCTGATGTTCTATGAATTCACCAATATGCCAAGGGGGAGATTGTAAAGTCCTCCAGAGTTGGACTTATGTATGGCATATTGTGAATACTAGTAATCTGGTGTTTTAACACCACTGAGTGACTTCTGGTGATATGGTGTTTTAACACCACTACTATCCAGCAGTATTCCAGCAGCAGTATGGTTGATGTCCACGATTTATGGAGTGTATTATGGGATATAATTGTGCGATATGATCAGAATATTGTGAAGATAAATGATTGATTTCATGGTCATCTAATTCTGGTAAACGAATATTCCTGTAATAGTTAGGAATTGGTTAAGTAGTTTATTTATGGAACAAGTCCTATTGATAACAGGATTGTTCAATTAAATACCAGATTAGCATTAGATCTTTCCTTAGTCTAGAAGTCTATTTGTGGTAGAAGTTCGACAAGGAAAGAAGTTGATTCAAGGCAGGATTGCGATGAGATAAAGAGAAGAAGATTACAACGCAATCAATTTGACGCGACCAAGATTCAATCTCTACGTGAGAGCTTTGGAGCGATCTGCCTTAGTGTTTGGAGGTTCGTAAACAACCAACCAAGTTCGTGAAGATCAGAAACAAGGAAGTCTTAATTCCTCGGGAGGAGGAGATCCAGGGAGACGCGTTGATCGTGAGGGTTCAACGACGTAGGATCGACAGTGAGGGGAGCTCACAACATTCACTCTGTAGGTTAGCAATGGATTAGTATTTAAGTTAAGCTTCTTGTACTAAAGACTGCTTTCTAGTGAATGGTTTCTGATCTGGGCAAGGCCCCGCAGACGTAGGTGTATTTGCACCGAACTGCGTAACCAAGTTGTGTGTGCACTGCGTATTTTGTTTTGCCTTTTAACAGCAAACTGATCTTGGTGTTCCAACACCAAACTATTAAACAACTTGGTATAAAGATTTAGAATTCAGGTGAAACGGAATTTCACACTTGGTGGTGGTTCTAATTTTTCAGGGGAACTTCAATCTGTCAGTAAGAAGAGAGGATGGGTATTCCATGAACTAGGTCGAAGTAATTTGGTAAGACGGGATTTAGATGGAGCAGAAATTGCTTTTTGCTTATGTAGATGCTGTACAGTCATTCAAAGAAAACACGATAGGTGAGGGAGTATCTCCACCGCCCAATTCTCCGCCGCCTTAATCACCGTAGGATAAGTATCCACAACCACAAACATTGCTTTTCTCTTTTCACAGGATCCTGTCCTTCGTCTTTGAGTATTCCGGGAGTTTCTAAAGCATATGTGCAGTGTGAATACTGTTAACACCATGAACTAAGTTGTGCGTGCTCGTGCAATAATGGTGATGATGAAGAATGGGTATGGTAGTTTCAATGGGGTTCTTCCTTAACATAGCTTCAACCTATGCATATTATTAAAGTTGTTAAATTTTTTCAAAAAAGAAAAAAAGTGAAGCAGTACAATTCGTTGAGCACGTGTACCGTATCTACATGCAAGCTGTCAAATTGTAAAACTGAAAAATATTGAAACTGTGTCCATGCATGAATCTTAGAAGATATGAGTACGGTTGGTAAATTGTGAAGTGATAAATTTGCATCTTACAAGACTCTTATCAGATTATTAACTTTTGTGATCCTTCTGCCATATATTTCAACAATATGGCTCTTCATCCCATGGTTTGGATGGTCAATAAGACCCTTCCATTTTCTAACGAGAATATCAATGGATGAGATGCAGAATATATGTGTCATTATATCAAAATTTATGCCTTAATGCGAGATAATTTATCTTGCAAAATGTATTTCTTAAGACTCAATATAAGTGGAAGTCATGGTTTTAGTACAAAACTTTGGTTATCCTATCCTTCACTATTCTGTACCAGGTCTTAGACATATTGCCTTTTATACCTAGGTGCTAATCGTTTGACAACTGATATGTTGTACCCTTTTAAAAGTGCCCGTGCTACCAAGCGATGCCATATAATTGGTCAAATCAAACAAAAAAAAGCATTTACTAAATAGTATTTACTTAATAGTCAAATCAAAAATTTTGTACATAAAATAATAGTTTCAAATCATGTACTTATTAAAAAATTTTCGAAATTTATTTATTGATTAGTATATATTTTACTTGAGTGAATTTTTTTTTTTTGCACTATATCTTTCAAAATTTTCATGTATAACTATTTTTCGTTACTAAAGAATACTTGGGCGGGTAACATTTCGTGCATTATAGGCGCACATTACATCTCATTATCTGTTTTGTGAAAATTATGTGCATTTGATATATAATTTAATGGTTACACCACTACAATATATATGCTTGGATAATCCCCATAAAGCTATCCTCCTGATTTGTTCGTCACACGACAATGGTTTTCTGCCCTGTGTTCGCATCACAAATTAAACTATTTTGATCAATTCTGCCATTCACATCTAAACGGATGTATGACGGTGAAGAGCAAAAGAGATTTGTGATTTCCATAGGAGGGTGCATGCTCACTGTGGATTATTGAATCGATGAGGGTGCTCGAGACATCATGAATATAATCGAACAAAGTTGCGAGCTGGATTGGTGCGATAGCAGTGACAATGAAGGATGATTATGGTAGTCTCATTGGTGTTTTTCATTAAAATGACTTAAACATATTTAATTTGTTATTTTTTTCAAAGAAAAAAATAGCATAATCAGATAGTTACGTTATCATAGTGTAAAACTGTAAAATGTGGAAAGTATGTTTCATGTCCGCGAAACTAGGATTAGATTTGGTGAATTGTGAAATCATAAGTTAATTTAAACAAAATTTTACTTTATAAGTTGCTGATTAGATTAAAAGTGTTTAAACAAAATCAAGTATCACGTGCACAGATTTTTCACACGGATCAATATCTTATTAAAAATGAGTCCGTCTCTTAAAAGACGGTATTTCCATAAGTCATGAAAATATCAAGGTTTAAAGTGCAAATAAGAAGAAATGAAGATAAAATTTTTGGGTTGCATAAATCGGGTTATAAACTTTAAAACTATTACGCGTTGCATATTATTTTTAATATTGCAACTAAGACCTTTAACCTTTTTATTATTCTAATTAAATCCCATCTTTCCATAAACCCATGGAAAGACGGTCTTTCCCTCATTAAAAATTGTTCAAAATTTATTCACTGGATTAATATTTTGAGAAAGTGTGACATGAAGGGTGAATCTGTAATTTATAAAATAAGATCAAAATTCGCAGGCCCAAATTTCTGGTATTGTAAGCACAATTTGGATCGAAAATCCTTCATTGTTTGCATGTTTCCTTCCTCAGTTGCAGCCCCATTCTTCCCTGCATTTCCCTCCCACTACTTCTCATCAGAGTCCGGGTTTAGAGCAGGAGTCGTCGAGGTTTCATTCCAAGGATATTGGAAGTCGGAGTAGGCATCTTCGTGTCGGTAGCGGAAGTCACAGCAGACGCCTTATCAGCGGCAGCAAAGGAGGGCTTCTTCTCCGGCTTCACCATGGGCTCTGAATTTGAGGTGATCGGCTTAACATTTCTTCTCCGGCTGTTCATATTATCTACCCACTCTGCTTGGGTACAGTTACAGGGTGGATAGTCAATCGATAATGGTGCTCGTAACATCATGAATAAAATTGCACGAAGTTGCGCGCTGGATCCGTGCGAGAACAATGATAATTAAGAAAGAGTATGGTCCATAGTTTCACAGGGGCTATTCATTAACATGACTTCAGCCTTGGCATATTAGATTGTTTCTTTTTTCAAAAAAAAAAAAAGGAGTCATATTATCATATAATTGTTGCGTACACAATCTTTGCATGCACGGTACTATCATATTTTAAAACTAAAAAATGTGGAAGGTGTGTTTCATGTCCGCGAAACCTTCAAAGATAGAAGTAACACCCGTGGGTGTACCCCAGTGGTTGGGAGTTGGGTGGCCTTTCACGAGGTCAGTGGTTCGATGCTCGGCAGCCACCGTGTGGGAATGTCCTGAGTTAATTTGGCCTTTGGGCCAAGGGCTGCTTGGGTTTCCTGGTGGGCACCGAGTATGACTGCCCCAATGGTCCTGGTGCTGAGCTACCGTCCCACATGATGACTGTGGGGTCGGCTAGTGTGTGTCGCTGGGGGCGAGCGGTGATCGCCTTCAAAGATAGAAGTAGGGTTGGTAAATTGTACCATGATGAATTAATTAAAGTCTTATACCGCTTCTTTGAGTGCCAAAATTGTGCATGATATTAGTATTGAATATGTATTTCACTATTATTTGCATTGTTATACATTAATTCAATCAATTTATAATAAATGCACAATATCACATACAAATAGCCTTCCATATGTACTACTAATAAGATGTCTCTCTATATCAGAGTATTAGCCAGACTAATAACCCAATTCCTAGAGTTTTTCAATTTGTACTTGTGAAGTCATCACTACTGGACTCATTTTATTTAAATTAAAACCAAAAATACACCATAGTGCTCTAGGAGCTTATACCCACCAAGTTGAATGGAAAATTCTAATTTCATTTATAACATTATCATATTATTTAGCTATCAAAGTGTATTGAATTCTATCATGGCGTTTGTATATGTATTTGTATAAATGTTTTACAGCTTTAATAGTTGAGAAAACATCGGCGTTAATATAATTTGGCAAGTAAATAAGGATTATATGGAATTATCCATAGATTATCTAGTAAATAATTCCACACTTTTACCGTTGAGCCATTATCTCCTCTCATGTAAATTGGGTATGAGTTTCTGGACACCCACTGAATACCTCAATTGGTTAGGTGCTGTGGTTCCATTTCTCATAGGGAGGGGTTCAAATTTCGGCAGGCACAGTGTGGGAGTATCCTCTAGTGGAGGTGCTCCTTGTGGCCACCGAACACATTTGAGGACCGCGTGCCGAACTCTTGGGAGCAGTGATTTACCTCCTCGGTTATGGGTTTGGTGTGGTTGCGACTGGGGCCCTGAGAGCGAGGTTATCGCCTTTTGGGTATGAGTTTATGGAATGTTGGGTAAATTCATAAAAGTACTTTGGATATTGGCTTTTGTACATTACTTTTTTCATACATGTGTTTCTTGTATTTAGTTCACCGCATGGAATATGGATCATATGTTTTGAAACTATAGAAAACAAATATGAATGCTTTCTTATGTCTGGTAACTTGGCTAGAACAAATTGATAATATTCCTCAAGGGAAGGAAGTTTGAAACTATCTTTTAAAATTATTGAAAAATGGGCACGAGGGAGGCCTCTTTATTGGAATTCAATGACATAGGTGTAACTCGACCTAGGAGCCATTTTGGATTTTCATCCTAACTACACATCATGATTTTGTTTTTGGCTTACATCTCACATTTTCCCACACATTTGGCCTCTCATTTTTGCCTAGGTCGCTCACTCGGGTTTTCGACCTATCCTAGCCCCCAATGTTGCCTAAGATGCCCTCTCAGATTTTCAACTTAGCGGGATTCTGTTTTTTTCATTTTATATTTTTTTTCAAAATTTTCAAAAATTTTCACAATTCTCCAATAAAAAAAGTAGCAAAGTGCTTTCCAAATGTTAAGGCTATGAAAAGTATCAAAGCCAACATTGTCCAAGTACATCAAAAGAAAAACATCCCAAAACAAAAGGGAAAAATATCCAACACAAAACAAAAGACTTATCCAAAAGTATCTCCAAAAGTATCTTCAACCCCAATCACCTCAAAGTAGATACCCCTCCCCACACTTAGAACACTACATTTCCCTCAATGTAGACAATAGGGCAAAAACGTATAAAGTGAAGTATGGAAAGGGTAAAGATATAGTGCTCACAAATCACTGATGTGAGGAAGAAGGGCCACCGCCAAAATAGCGCTGCTGATAATGAGCTAGCCACTCCGTGCTCTTCTGCCTCCTAGCTCTCCGCCTCTCTGCTCCCGGATCGGGACCTAAGACACTGCCTGCCTAGGACTGCATCTCGTGGATGCAAGCTGACAGGTGATAAATCTCCTCATCCATATCGATCAAGGTATGAGAGACAAACACATTGTGCTCCAATGTCATGTTGTCATGGCTGCGGAATCCATCCTGCATAGTCTGCATCATCCGCTCATAGAAGTTCGGTGGAGGATGGGAGTAGTGAGGTGGCACATCGTCCTCCTACATCGGCTCGGTCTCTAGTGGAGGCTGCGGGGAGTGTTGCTGGGAGTGCTGCTGCTACCGTCGCTCAGAGAAAGGTGGACTGCTATTATCACGCTGGACAGGAGCTGGGCCAAGGTCGTGGAGCTCTCGCTGGAAGTCATCTCTGCATGAGGAGTCAGGTGAAATCGCCAAGTCTCCTAGAGATGTATCAAATTCCATCTTTGTCTTGTTGCTCTGAGGACGTGCCATGAATGTGACCTTCCAAGCGCCATACAACCACTGGAATAGCCTCGTGGTCCATGTGGCACTGAGCATCTCAAATCTAACTAACCTCTCAACACTGATAAGGTAGGAAGTGCGCCTCCCTAAGCGCGGAAAGTCAGCCGGAGGAACCAATCCTATGTACTCTGCTAAAAGGCCTATCATACCTCCGACCATGATCTTCCCCTTTGGCTTTCCTGCCACCTCCACGATTCTCTTCATCCACAACTCAGCCCATAACCCGTATCCTGATCCCTCACTCGTTAAGTTCCACAGAAAGTGAATGTAGTTGTCTGGCACATTCGTCAGCTCCACCGAGCAAAGTTATATGCCAGCCAACAGTCGGTGCACATAACGAAGTGCAGGATGAATGATGGCACCGGTCTTGTCGTGGGAGTTCTTTGGCCTCATGTTAATGACATTCTAAAATTTCATGTCATCCTCGATCGATCGCTCCTGGGCAAATGCCTCCTCAATCTACGAGATGGTTATTTGCCTAGATATATCATCCAAATGGAAAGCAATGTACCTTTCACATGGTTGATCATCTCTCATGCTGCAAATCCTGACCGTGGACAGGAACTCCGGCGTGTATTTCTGGTAAGAGGGTGCGCTCCTACTCATGAACCCTTCCATTCTCCCTTTGGCGAGGAGGCATCTGACAGGCTGGGTGAGCCCAAGAGCAATCAGTGTGGGTATGTCTACAAAGCTCATCTCCTTGAGTTGAGAACTCACCAGGGCTTCCCACCTTTCAGCATAGGACCCGGTGATCTGGGTCAAACCCATGTACCTATCCGGTGGGGGAGGTACAGTGCTCGATTTCGGAGCCGG
Organism: Rubia yunnanensis; assembly: GCA_037428765.1. Taxonomy (NCBI): domain Eukaryota; kingdom Viridiplantae; phylum Streptophyta; class Magnoliopsida; order Gentianales; family Rubiaceae; genus Rubia; species Rubia yunnanensis. The sequence goes on along the minus strand of CM075064.1, from coordinate 88,368,455 downwards.
TAGTGGAGGCGGAGGTGGAGCAGCGGTGTACCTACCTCGGGGACGGGCCCTGGGCCTCTTTGTAGGGGCTATATCTAACAACCACAGAAAACAAGTCAAATGCACATGAATATGTGTATATGCGATATTGCATATTCATACTTAACCGTAAACTAGTTCATAATCACAAGCCAAATCAAGTTCAAGCCTACTAGTTCAAGTTCTACTCAAAATTGCACATACAATCCATATTATGTCCCACATGCCCATATTCTCAAGTCCATGAAGTCCTCACATAGTTGAATCGAATATGCTATATCTCAAAATCACAGTCATGCCTAATTAGCTTTGCCACCATTAGTTCATTCACAATGTCCATATTTGAGTCCCATGGCTAAACTACCCTAAGCAAAATTCCATTTCAAAGCACAATAACATTCTATCCAAATAACAACTAAGTCTCATCAAGGGCCAACATGCCTCATATCTAGTATAAACCACAATCCATTCTCAATCAAAGCAACACTAATAGTGCAATGCAAGCTTAAGACCAATAAGAGCAACTCAATACACTCAAAGTGATTATTCATGTTATCCTACATCCAACCAAGATGTAAATACCAAATATTCATACAATCCTTCCAAATAAACTTGCAAGCATAATATATTCGACGACATCTACAATGTTCCATTCCATCAAACTAACCTAAGGTATCACAAATTTCATATAATATCTCACAAAATAATTGATTCAATCATAATAACAAGTAAAGCTCGAAAGATTAAAGAATTGTACCACTTAGATGCCTAGGATTAAAGATGAGTGAAACCCACAAGCTATTTGAAGTTTGATTGCAAAAAATCACAAAACCCCCAAATTCTAGGGTTTTGTGTTCTTGAAAATTTTAGGTGGATTTGTGGGTGAAACTTGGTAAAAAAAAGGAATGAGGTATGGAGTAGTGGCTAGAGTGGTGGCTGTGAGCGGCGAAGGGCGGCGGTTAGCGGTGGTCGCTTGGTGGAGGAAAGATGGAGAAGGTGAAGAGCGGCGGAAATGGATTATGTTTGTGGCCAAAAATGGGTTCTACCCATTTTTTTAAAACAGGGCTGTACGCCCGTCATGACTCACGACGTGTTCATCTCGACTCGTGATGATCCGTCGCGACTCGCAAAAAGTGGAGGCTGAGAGCTCTATTTTCACTGAAAACTTCTGATTTGGTCGCGGCTCGCTACCACTTCGTCGCGACTCGCGGCGACTTCGTCGTAACTCGCGGCGAGGCCATCGCGACTCGCGGCGAGGCCATCGCGACTCGCGGCGAGGCCATCGCGACTCACGATAAGGGGCCATCGCGACTCACGATAAGGGGCCATCGTGACTCGCAACGAGGCCATCGTGACTCGCGATGGACTACTAACTTGGTATTTAGAAAATGTTTCTTATTCCTCCTCTTGTCCAAGTCTTTCCTTCTTGGCTCCAAGCATTTATACCTTCGAAAGCCCAATGCCTTGGCTTCAAAATTGCTACAAAATCATGGAAACACAACCCGTGAAAAGCATAAAATAAAACAATAAAACTTAATGACAACATCCAAAACCAAGCAACATCAACAGAAAGTCGCAAATGACGATTCGGATGATCAAAACCAAGTCTATTTAACATCGTCGGCACGACTTACTCCCCTTCTTGGAGTTTACTCAGAAAATGAACTGAGATGATCGGTCCCTTTTCCCCGACCAGGGTCAAAAGAATCGGGAATCACATTATCCCCCAAAAAAACCTCCTTCAAGTAGCTTAGGGTTTCTTCATGTTCCCTTAACATCTCCAACAACTCACCTTTTTGTTCCATGGTGATATCAAGCATGTAAGCATTCGGGGGTGGCTCTCTTTCTCTGAAGGATGAACATTTAAGAGCTTTTGGTGGTGGTTTGCACTCTTCCACTGAAGTCTTCTCCAGAGAAGGAGGGAAAAACACCCTTACTGACTTACCCACGGACACACGAAAAGGGTTAGATGCTGCATCCCCAAGAGTGCATTCGCTATCGCTTTCCTTCAAGTTAGAACTAACAACATTTGAAATCAAATTATCACTCAAAACATCATCTATGGAAACATTTAAGGAACTACCATTCTAGGCTCAATTTCATCTTGCCCTTCGTCATCAATAACATGAATAGTTTGAAAAGAATGATATCTACTAGAGTGATCAATAGTATTATTAGTATTTCTACCCTCTGCCCCTTAAATTCCATAGTCAATGTTCCTTTATGCACATCAATTATGGTTCTTGAAGTCTTTAGAAATGGCCTTCCTAAAAGGATAGGTTTAGCACTAGTGTCACTTCCCATTTCAAGAACATAAAAGTCTGCGGGGAATGTCAAAGAATCCACTTTTACCAACACATCCTTCACAATTCCTTGTGGGTATGTGCTAGAGTGATCGGCTAGCTGGATAACAACCCCGATTTTGTGCAAATTTCCTAGATTTAGACTATTATACAAGGAGTGTGGGATCACATTGATTGAAGCTCCTAAGTCTAACATGGCTTTATTAACACATTTGCCCCTTATCTCACAAGGGATTATAAATATTCCCGAATCATCACATTTGGGGGGCATTTGGTCATTGAACATGGCGGAGACATATTAACTCTTCACATTCTATTTATTATTTTTCAATTGTTGTTTCTTATTGACGGTACACAATTCTTTCAGGAATTTAGCATACATAGGAACTTGATTCAGAGCTGTTAAGAGTAGAATATTTACCTCACATCTACGAAAGACTTCGTAGATGTCCTTGTTGTCCTCCTTGGTCCTCCTATCCTTTAATGCCTCCGGGAACGGTGGTTCCAGCACGTAGATAGGGATTTCTGCCTCTCTTAATTTCTTGTGAGGGGGGGATGAGGTCTCGGGATTTGATCCTGATCTTGGCACAAATGTCTCCACCTCTGTTTCTTCACCTTTGCTCCCTGTGGCCAACTTCTCATCCTTCTTCTCATGATCTTCTTCTTTTTCAACCTCTCGCTTTGCAACAACCCTTGCTTGGGGCTGCTTCACCTCCCTTCTATTTCTCAATGAGATTACACTAACATTTTGTTGAGGATTGATCTCTGGTTGGGAGGGAAGTTTGCCTTTTTCTCAGGCCTCCATCCAATTCACTACTTGAGCTATTTGGCTCACTTGAGTTTCCAAGTTTTTTATGCTCGCCTTGTCTTCATCTTGGAATTTCTCACTTTTCTCTGCACACATGCCCAACCGGTGAATAGATTGCATCACCTCATCCTTTGTGAGCCCCGAGCTCTCCCCTTGGTCTCGGGGTTTATCTTGGAGCCTTTGAAATTGTTGTTAAGGTGGCCTATTTTTTTGTTGAGGAGGATGATATGATTGAGGGTTTTAGCTTCCTTGAGGGTTTCTATATCGGAGGTTCGGGTTATAACGATTTCCCGAATTTTACGGCCGGTTTTGGTACTCTTGATAACCTTGGTTGCCTTGGTGACCTTGATAGCCTTGCCCACTTTGATATCCTTGGTTTCCTTGGTAGCCTGGATCCCTTGATATCCCATAGCACTTACCTCCTCAAGATAGTCCTCTTGCAAAGTAGGGCAAGTGTCTGTAGGATGCGCCAAGTAACAAATTTCACATGATTTAACATGTGGTGCATTCTCGGGATTTGTCATCAACAATTTGACCATAGATACAAGGGCCGAGACTTATTCCTCGAGCTTCCCACTATTTAAAGAGTCACTTGCGGGCATTGTATTTCTACTTCTCAAATCAGCCCTTGAGCTAAAGTTTCTCAATTCTTCCGCTAGCTCCTCATACAATTGCATAGCCTCGGAGGATGTTTTGTTCACAAGGGTGCTACCATAAGAACTTCTCACCAACCTTTGATCTTCATCAAGAAGGCCATTGTAGAAATAATAAACCAAATTCCCCTCTGAATAACCATGGTAAGGGCAACTTGCAAGAAGCTTCTTGAACCTCTCCCAATAGTCGAAGAGGGATTCTTCATGCCATTAGAGAATGTTGCTTATATCCTTCTTCAAGGCGGCGGATCTAGAGGCTGGGAAGTATTTGGCTAGAAACTTTGTTTTCATATCGAGCCAACTCTTGATGCTCTTGGGCGGTAGGTAGTGGAGCCAATCTCTTGTACCATTCCTTAGTGTGAACGGAAATGCCTTCAAATTATAGAAATCTTCATCCACTCTATGGGGGACCGTACCACCACACAACAAGTGAAATTCAGTGAGGCGTTTGTTGTCATTCTCCCCTTACCTACCAAGGAAGATGGGTAGCATGTTGATGAACTCGGTCTTTAGCTCAAAGTGCCGTTCGGTTCAACCATGGGATACTCAATGCACATTGGTTGTTGATCGAGGTTGGGTGCCATGATGTCTCTTAACAAAGCTTGCCCCAAAGGAATCTCCCATTGGGGAAGAGGAGAAGCTCGCTCTTGGAGAGGAGGATGTTGAGGTCCCCCTCCCGGATACTCATCTTCATGCTCAATTTGATGTTCCATAGTGGAAGATGTATCCACAAAATGGTCACTAGGAGGGGTGTTATTCACACTTTCCAAAGAAAGCCTCCTAGCCCGTCTCAAATTCAACTCTAACTCGAGGTCGTAGTGTAGGGGTTCTTGTGAAGAGGATCGCGTACAAATCATACACCAAGAACTCGAACGATGCGTCTCCAAGCCAAGTGAAAATGGCAAATCAACAAAAAAATAAAAGCAAACTAAAAAATATTTACAATTAGCATATAATCACACATAATATGCCCAAACACTTAAAAATAAATGTCTTCTCCCCGGCAGTGACGCCAAAATTTGGGAGGTCATCACCGTACCTCTCAAAGTTAATACTTTTAAGCTCTAGTGCTTCCTATCTACAATTAAGTAGATAATGGCAAGTCGGGGTCATCCACGAGAAGAGGGATCTTTTCAAGTGTTTAAACATATATAGGAGAAAATATATTAAGCTTATACATACATAGATACATATAAAAGCATGTAAACAAAGGGGGGGGGGTTGGTTTTTGATCCTAAGTTATCAAATTGAAATACAACAACTAGAAAAACATGAGAAGTATGCTAGTCATGCAATACAACTAAAGATACAATGTAAATGATAATTAACGGAGCCCTGGGGGAAATCAATTTTCACTTCCAAACTTCATATAGCTCATTGATTCATTCACTCATTTAATTACATTTATTGTCTATGGGGAATGTTATCAGTTTTCATTTAAATATCAACATTTATTCCTCCTTAAGAGTAGTTTGCAAAGATAAACAACGACCATTTGCAAACCTCATTGATGATCACCCTAGACAAACAACAATATAGGGGTATTTAATCAATGGTATTTCACCCAAAGGACCATAGGTTTGATAATAACAAGCCTTCTACCAAAGACATAGTTATTTAACCAAACAAAGCATTAATTAGGTTAAATTTAGAACAAACAACATTCAAGGTTCAACCTTTCTTGGCATCTATGTGACAAATATGTAAACAAAGCACATTAACATACTCATATAGCAAGAATTACCACACATTATACACAAGAAGTTCTAAATCCATGCTTTTGGATTTCCATATCAAATGAGTTAAGAAATTTGCAACTTTCCTTACACTCTAACATTTGAATCTTACAAACACTTCATATACTCAAACAACCCATGGTATAAATGAGATAAAACACAACATTAATGGCATAATAAATGTTCTCCAATAAATGTTCATAAATGAGCAAACATAGAATCTTACTACATAAGCTTGGAAACTTCAATCAATTTCTCCCAAGGACTAGATTTAGCTACAAGAGTTCATACTAATTAATGCTAGACAACCAAACATAATACAAGAGAGTTCAAAGATGAAATTGGAAGAAAATAGGGTTTGAGATAGTACCAAAAATGCAGATGAAGAAGATATGAATGAGAGAAAAGAGAGTGCTATTTATAGTACAAAAAGGATAAAGTTAAATTATGGACACCTGTTCCGTCACGAGACTCGCGACGGGCTTGTCGCGAGACTTGTGATGTGTGCCAGAATTTAATCATATTTTCTTTTCTTCTTATCTTAAAAAATGGTCTCGCGATGTGTGCCAAAATTTAATCCTTCTAGTCTCGCGACTTGTGCCAGAATCGCGAGACCAGCAATTTCTCTCATTTTTCAAGTCTTCAATGTCTTCAAAAATGGTCTTCGATGGCCTCCAGTCTTCATGTCTTCAAAGCAAGTCTTCAAAAGTCTTCAAAAATGTGATCTTTAATGGCCTCCGGTCTTCATGCCTCCGTGTTTTCCCTTGTCATGCAAAATCCACTTAGAAGAGGTAAAAGAGCGTAAATTTGCTTTTACCCCTCCTAAGAGAATTTCAAGGTAAAACACAAGCTGTTGATAATAAAAGAGCACAAAAGTGACCCAAAACAGTACTAAATTATGCACATAAAATTGACATATCAGTCCGTCAAAAGAGTCAATGAAGTAGGGGCCAGTCGACAAACGACCAACAGGTACATGTATCTTAGGGCCAGATTGCAACTGCAACTGTTTTAGTAAATTCGCAATTACCTCATAGCCATTCATGTTCTGAAGTGTAGTAGCCTCAAAACTAGCATTCGTATGGGCCTGTTCATCTGGATTACTTTCGGAGGCAGACATAGTGCAAAATCATGTACAGATCAATAGCAGGTGCGTGACGGGAACACAGTGGCGCATGTGGATTAACACATGGACCGATCAAATTAGGAGAGGTAGTGCACAGATTACCACTTCTAGACGGTGGTGGTGGCAATCGGTGAGCGGCGGAATGGAGCAGACAGCGGAGAACCATGGATCGATGGACAACTTGACAGCGGCGTTGGTGGGTCGCAAAGGGCAGCAAAATATTTTCTTAGGGTTTCAGGATTTTAGGCTCTGATACCATGATAAAATATAAAGGACTTTGCTATGGTCCACTGATATTAATCAATGACACATCTAATCAATCATGATCCATGTTGGTGTTGGATAATCTCCTTATTTATTTTTAGCAAATAAATTGCTCCAAGACCCGATCTTATGGAGTTTGTTAGTTGTTTGAAATATTCTGCATGAATATAGGATTCACGTTGCATGATAATGGAATTCACATTGCATGGTTGTTGCAGGGATGCAGGATTCATGTTGCATGATTGTAGTTCTTTTTAGTTCCTTTTTCCCTTATAAATATTGAGCAAATGAAGAAACGCATACTATTCTGCACTGAAAACTCTTGCCTTCCTTATTTTTTCTTTTGAAACTATTCTTTGGTTTTATTTTTTCTTTTGTTTCCTTGCTATTGGAACAATAATTGGTATCAGAGCATTGGTGTTTGATCCAAGACTCTGTAGTCATTCGGTGTTCGATCTGTTTTGGAAAAATGGCAGGACGAGGAACAGGAGCAGCTGGTGACAAAAACAAGGGAGGGGCGTCCACACTACCACCATTGGAATGACCAAAACTTGGTGGAGGCAATGAGATGGGCAAAGGAAGTCAAACACGCATAGTGGAGCGAGTTATAAGGGAGAGTGATGGAACGCGCACTATCCAACTCTCGCTCGAACCTACTATGCAGATTGGGTGGTCCTAATGAAGGTGCAGCTTCAAGCACATGGCTTGTGGAAGGTGATCGAGGATGATCGGCGGGCAATGTCGGCACTCCTTCGAGCAGTTCCGCTGGATTTGGTGCGTACCCTTGGAGTCAAGGAAACTTCCAAGCAGGCATGGGACACGCTTACAACCATGCAAGTTTAGGTAGAGCGTGTTCGAGAAGCAAAAGCACATTGAAAATAGTTTGAGATGCTAGCTTTCAAGGACGGGAATGGGTTGAGTCTTTTGGCATTCGACTCACCGCCATCATGAACGCTCTAGAGGTACTGGGAGACTAGTGATGGAGCACAAGGTGTTACTGAAATTCTTACAAAGTGTGCCAAGAAAGTACAAGCATATGACAATAGCAATAGAGTCATTGGTGGACTTGAAAACTTTGTCCATTGAGGAACTCACGGGCTGGCTATTGGTGGTGGAAGAATGCGGAAAACTCCAGGACTTCACACCTTCAGAAGAATGTTTACTCACGGAGAAGGAGTGGAAATCTTGACAGCAAGAGCAAGGTTCGTCTGGTTGCGGCGATAAGAAGAAAAAATCCCGACTAAACTAAAATCACAGGCTGGGAGCAAAGCAAAGTCATCATCAAGTAGTAATGGCAACGACAAATGCAAGAAAGGGAATTGTCACTACTATGGGATATCGGGGCATTGGAAAAAGAAGTGCTTCAAGGGAAAATGTGACCGGGATCAGCAAGAACATGCAAATATTACTCAAACTAAGGTGGAGGGTAATGATGAACCAGCCCTACTCATGGTGCAGATCAGGTCATTGGATTATGTGGCTCAGGAAGTGTACTTGAATGAGGAGAAGATGGTGCCTATATGCAAGTGATGGCATATGGTATCTCGACACCGGCGCCAGAAGCCACATGACCGGAGACAAGAAGTTGTTCAAAACCCTTGATGAAATGGTACATGGGACAGTTGGATTTGGCGATGGTTCAGTTGTGAAAATTTTTGGCAAAGGCATGATGATGTTCCAGTGCCTCACCGGTGATCATCGCATTCTTTCGGATGTTTACTACATTCTAAGTCTGCGTAGTAACATTTCTCCCTCGGACAACTTGACGAAAGCAACTGCAAAATCACCATTGAAGATTGGAAACTTTGCATATTTTATCAGGCTTGGAAAATATTGGCTCGGTTCACAAGTTTTTGCAATAGACTCTACACAATAAACTTGTATCTTGCGACTCCTGTGAGTCTTTTGGCACAGAAGGAAAATGATGCATGGTGTGGCATGCGTGGTTCAGACACCTTCACTTCCAGGCATTGCATAATCTTTCAAGAAAAGAAATGGTTCAAGGAATTCCTTTCATTGAACATGTGGAAGAGCTTTGTGATGGTTGTGCGATTGGGAAACAACTCAAGACACCATTCTCGCAAGCCACAACGTTCCGAGCAAAATGCACTTAGAGTTAGTCCACAACGACTTGTGTGGTTCGATTGTACTTACAACATCAGGTGGAAGAAGGTATTTCCTACTTGTTATTGATGATTATAGTCGATACATGTGGGTTGAACTACTCAGGACAAAGGATGTGAAGCCACGAAACTTCAAGAAAATCAAGTTGGTAGCAGAGGCTGAGCGTGAATGCAAGATGCTTGCATTCCGTTCGGATCATGATGGAGAGTTCAACTCTGGCGAGTTCAAGGAGTTCTGTGATGCAAGCAGAATTAAGCATAATACCAATGCCGCTTACTCGCCTCAGCATAATGGGTAGTAGAGAGGTGAAACTAGATGGTAGTCGAGACGGCTCGGTGCCTCATGAAGTCAATGGAAATGCCCAAAATATTTTGGGGTGAAGCAGTGAAAACTGTTGTTTACCTACTCAATCGCTCGCCGACATGGAGTTTAGTTTCCATAACACCATATGAGGTGTGGTACGGGAATAAGCTAAGCGTATACCACCTGACAACATTCGGGGTGTGTCGCACATGTGAAGAAGCTTAGCCCAGGATTGGACAAGTTGTCGGACCAATCAGTTCAAGGGGTCTTCACCGGCTATGAGGAAGGTGCTAAGGAATACCGAGTCTACGATCTGATTGGAAAGTGCATGTACGTGATAAGGGATGTCGTGTTCAAGGAATGTCACGCATGGAAACGGGAAGCTTCCAGTGAGACAAGACCAGTAGAAGGAGAAAACATGTTCATTGTTGTCTACTCTACAAGTGAGCACACTGCCTTTTGCACTCGAGCCAACTGCACCAGAAGTCGAACCACGGACCCCAGAGCCTACCCCATTAAAGACACAGTGGGCAACACCTCCTACACACGATGAAAACATTGACACTGCATCAGTCCCGCGACATTACATGCTGATTAAGATTTGTAAAATTCCACCAATGAAATAAAAAATGTTGAAGAAAGCGGTCACTGCTTCTTGGCCGTAGAGGAGCCAACAAGTGTGGAAGAGGCTATCAGAGATGTAGCTTGGAGAAATTCCATGAAGAAAGAGATTAAATCAATCCTCAATAACAAGACTTGGGAGCTTTCATCACTTCCGGCAAACCACCATGCTATCGGACTCAAATGGGTCTTTAAAATTAAAAAGGACCATGCGGGAAACATTGTTAAGCACAAGGCGGGACTCGTCGCAAAGGGGTATGCATAGCGATAGAGGGTGGACTACGAGAAAGTGTTCACTCTGGTGGAAAGAATGGAAATGGCTTGTCTATTGCTTGAACTCGCCGCACATAAGAAGTGGGAGGTGCACCACATGGACGCAAAATTTACTTTCTTTAATAGAAATCATGTTGAGGATGTTTATGTGAAGCAACTGCTGGGTACTTTACAAGGTTTGGATGCTGCTACAAGTCAGGTGGAGGCACACTATTTAAAAGGTCTCGATAAAGTTCAGCTCTTATGCAACTTTGTTGATTAGCGAGAAACTCCAATCTTACCATCTATATTTTTACACATGTGTCAATTCTAAATTGTTGGAATAGTCTTTCTGTGTGTAACAAATATGGCTTATCATCTTGTAACGGTAAAAATTTGTAAGCGTTGAAATTTGGTTTTGCCTAATTAATTCAATAATTACTACCGTGTTCCAACATAGCCTATCTAACCAAGTATGCAATAAAGTAAAGCATGAACACACGAGACTTGGTTATGCAGTTCGGTGAAATTCACCTACTTCTGTGGGGCCTGGCCCGGTTCAGAATGAATCCACTAATAAGAAAGATACAGTACAAAGTACACCATACAATTATACGTATCTTATCTAACTATAACGTGAATCCTAAAAGCTCCCCTTACTACCGATCCGCCTTGATCAGACTTCCTCTGATCTCAAAACTCATCAACGCTGGATCTCCTCCTCCCAAGGAATTAAGGTATACGATTATGAACATTGAACAATAGGTTACGTATGTTAGAACATATAATTTTGGTTCTCGCAATACTTTCGAAAGATATAAAATCTGTATGCGGATTTTTTCTATTAAATCCATGAGATTAATGCAGCCGTGATGTCTTCTATATATAGTCCATGAGCATATCGAAACTCTCCATAATTATCTCCATAATATTCCTATTCCTTATCTTATTTTGAAGTATATCCAAATCCCATAAATAAAAGGATTTTCCTTATCTCAAATATCCCATAAATCCTTTTCCATAATTATAGGGATTTTCCATAAACCCAGTATGCTTCTACCACATGCCTAAAATACCATATAGAATGATCTCCTTTCTTCCATAAATAAATATCCACGCAATATTCAGCCAACGGTAAAAACCTTTTAGGCTTCAGCTTTCCATATGTTCCAACATGGAAAGTCATTGCACACATTAAGTTGATTTCATCTCCAATTCTGATACGCATGAAGACATGTGCAAATATAATTCCTTCTCCACATAGATATTCTGACTACAATCAAATCCATTGGAGATAGAAATTACCAAATATAATCCCTTAAAGAAAGGAATTAATATATTCCATCCAAACCCTTCCACAAAGGATATTTATCAAATCAATTCCAATTTTTATAAATCCAATCTAATCCCATAGGAATTTATATATTCTAAATTTAAACTCCATGGACGGAATATTTCCTTCTCAGATTTATCTCAATCATTCATTCTTTGATGTTTCAACACACAAATTCCATATTTGCATAATTTCCACAAATTTCCAACTAGATAAATCTAGACTTTACAATCTCCCCCTTTGGCATTTTGTGGACCAATCACCTTTTGGCATTTCATCACAAGAGCTTATGAAAATAAAGACATCAACCTTGAAAACCCCTTTGGATGTTGGAATATTGAAATATAACACCTCCCCCTAAATTCCAGATTCCCTCAACACCCAGGAATAATGATCATGTTGGAACATCAACCAACCGGAGCCAATAAAGTCATCCAAGAAATCCAAAACATCTCCCCCTTTGGACCATAAACATGCCAAATGCAATAGACACAACAAACCAAAATATCCAATAAATGCAGCTCCCCCTGAAGCAAATATCTGGCCTATGTTGGAACATGGCCATAACAGAACCTTTAAACCTCTTCAGGAGCAGCTATTTGTGCCTCATCTAATCTGGCATTTTCTGCCTCCAAAGCTACCATCTAAATGGCTAGAGCTCTCAACTTTATATTAATGGCCACACACTTGACCGTTTTCTCATAAACATCAGCAACTGTAGCTTCAGAATTCTAGGGCATATCATGCACCTGTCTTAGATCAAATGTACTCTTGTCTGGCTATTTCTCGAGTAAGAGTTGTAGTACTTCAAGAGAGAATCCAATATTTTACAACAACCTGGAATAGATAGAAATACCCGGTAGTCAAGCTAGATGCAGTAGCGTTCCCTTGAGTGGTCACTGAGACTGAAATCCTCCAGTAATTTCTTGTTTCTCTTGTAAACTCTGTTGTACCACTCAAAATTTGGATCAATGTTGCCTCCCATAGAATTCTTCTACAATCTCTCGGTTGTATTCCTTGTAGATTGAGGCAGCAGTCTTGAGACCCAAATAGTCCAAGCAGGTTGTAAATCCACACTCCTCATATACACCCGGATCAGTTGTCTTCTTAGCTAATATCAAATCTCTCATGGTAGTCTGATCAATAGTGCTTTCAATAATATGCTTAACTTGTGTAGAAACATCAGTCACTGATGTTGGAACATAACAGCTCTGAGCTTCACCCACTTTCTCTATGTTGGAATATAAGATCCTTTCATTGCTTCAGAAATCAACCACTCAAGTCTGTATCGATGTTGGAACATCACCTGCTCAGCTTCCTTCACTTCATCAGTACTTTCTCCCCCTATCTCAATGTCTCATGTTGGAAGATAGTTTTGTTCACTATTCAGATCGTGATCTTCTCCAGCCACATTTACTGATGTTTGAACGTCAGAATCTCTAATCACACCAGGCTCATCTATTTCCATGTCCACATCTTCTCTACCTGTCTCCATACTCTGTGTTGAAACATGCCAGCATCACTATCTTCAACTCCTCATCATAATAAACCAGAATGCCAGAAGTAGCCATTTCTCTAATCTACGCATCTCATCAATCACCATAATTCCTTCAACACCAACTTCTAACATGTCCAACTATGCCTCACTTTTTTCTCCTTTTCAATTTTTTGTATTTTTTCTAATGTATGTACAAAAAAAATAAAATCACTCGAAGCTTGAGAAAAATAATAAATATCTCAAATTAAAAAAAATACCTAAGTGTTGTCTGAGGAGCTCAAAAGTTACAGAGTTCAACCAGTTCAATGAAGGCTTAAAAGTTTTCGATGTTGGAATACAGTCAAATACCGCTTCTTTCCTCTCCACAAGTTCTCGAATACAATGAAGGCTTATATCAATGAGATTTTCCCGAGAACGTTGTACTGGATTCTTTGAAATGTGAATAGAACTTTTCTTGTCACATAACACTATTAGAAGCCCTTGTTTAATTCCATAATCACTCAACATTTGCTTCAATAATACTTAAGCACAACAACTTCCACCAATAAAGAAACATCCATATGTGGTACATTTATGATCATCTGCATTACCGCTCCAATCAGAACCACTATAACCAACCAGATGAGAGTCTTAATTCTTAGAATACCATATTGCATACTCAGAAGTCCCACTAACATACAGAAATATCCTTTTGACTGTAATCATGCGAGATTCCTTAGGATTAGCCTAAAATCTTGCAAATACTCCCACCATACTCATCTCAAATTTGGCCTGCATTTAAGTCACACTATCTTGTACCCAGGATGGTGAAGTAGGCCCAAAGATCATATCATCAATAAATATTTGAGCAATTAGTGTATTTGATTATTCTCGAAAAACAAGCAAGGTGCGATCTTCTCCTCCTCGACGATAACCTTTTGGAATAGGAAAGGTAGCGAGTCACTTATACCACACACTTGGTGCTTGTTTTGATCCATACAAAACCTTCTTGACTTGATGATATACTTCCTCATTAACCACACCATGTAGGGAAGCACTCTTGAAAGCTTTTTGGTACATCATAAAATTCATAGTGCAAGCCATAACAAGGAGAATACGAATAGATTCTAACCTGGAAACTGATGCGAATGTCTCGTAAAAATTAAATCCTTCATCCTGAGTGTAGTCTTGAGCAACTGACCTTTCTTTATCATCATTGCGTCTAAAAAGTTCTTCTTGTATTGCTGCAATCCAATACTTATCAGGTAGAACCTCTTTATAATTATTGGGTTCAATGAGGGAGAGAACACATTGTAGACCAGAAAGTTCCCTATAATTAATGTGAGGGATCAATCGAGTCCTTCTTCTGCTGAATTCAGCTTGCATTGATGTTGGAACATGGGAAAGTTCTGGGGAGGACGGTGTTCCAACATCATATAAGTTATAAGAGTTATCAACTTTATCTGTAACATCTACCTCATTTGATGTCCCAACATCATTACGTCCATGATCTGAGAAATTATCCAATGTTGAAACATGGTTACCCGTAAGATCATTCTCATCATATTCGATAGTTAAGCAATTCATCTCTTGTTCCAACAAGTAACATTTGTCTGATGACCGAATACCAATAAGTACTTTGTTGTTGCCATTTTTCACTATACACTTCTCCTTATGGAATTCCATGATCATATTATCATCACACAGCTGGCTAATACTTAGGAGATTAGCTTTTAGATTTTTCACCAATTAAACACTAGTAAAGGTTGGAAATCCCTTTATCGACATCACACCATTTCCAACTACCCTGCTTTTCTTTCCATCACCATATATAAAGAATCCACCATCATAGGGTTTGATGTTCTTTAGATACTCTTTAGATCCATTCATATGTTGAGAACATCCACTATCAAGGTACCAAAAATCCCTAGGGTGTGTAATAAAGGAAGTGTGAGCTACATAGCACAATTTAGGGGTTTTAGGGATCCACACCTTTCTAACCATCCCTGATTGTTGCACTTGATCCATGTTGGAACATGCTGCGAGGTGACG
This sequence comes from Rubia yunnanensis, assembly GCA_037428765.1. Taxonomy (NCBI): domain Eukaryota; kingdom Viridiplantae; phylum Streptophyta; class Magnoliopsida; order Gentianales; family Rubiaceae; genus Rubia; species Rubia yunnanensis. The sequence continues at coordinate 88,353,385 of CM075064.1, read as the reverse complement.
TTCATTCATAATATCTCTGAGAAGCTTAAAGAAACGATCATCTGTATGACCTTGATAGGTGTAGTAACCACACATTAAGGCTTTTCGTGGGCATGTTTTGACAACTTTTGTCTTCATAAATTGAACCTCTGGTTTGAATACTTCAGTGCTGGTAGATAGGTTTTCATAGCCTATCTCTTGTCGATTTCTGGAACTCTGGCCTATGGTGAGAATTTCATCCAATTTCGCTTTTCCAATATTCAATCTTTTAATAGTTGTCTCAGCAACTTCAGCCCTTTTTGTCATCGAACTCATATTTAATTCCAACACCTTAATATCCTTTCGGAGTCCATCCACTAGGGATTTCATCTCTCTTCCTTCTTCAGCTAAAAGGTTTTTCTCTCTTTTTAAGAGTATGTTAGCATCAGCAACTTTCAACCACATTTCATACATCTTTCCATAAGAAGCATAGACATCCTCATCACTCACAATCTTGTCTTCGTCATCACTCAAGGAGTATTCTTCATATACCTTCTTTGTTTTGGAACATCGAACTTCAGCTACCTGAACCATGTTGGAACATTGATCCACTTCTTCTTGTCCGATGTTGGAACTTCCAATACCATGTGTTGAGTCTCCTTGAAATTTTTCTCCAAAAGCCATATAATTGCTGGTCAATTACTCTTCATGGTTATTCTCTTCTTCATATTCACTCTATGAGGGTGCATATGATTTTCCATGCTTCTTATGAGTGTTGGCACATTCAGCCTGGATATGTCCATACCCTTCACATTCTTTGCATTGTATCCTTTCTTAATGCCTCAATTTGCCATTTGATTTCTTGAGGATTACTGAGTGGTTTGCTCCATCCTTGATCCATGATTGTTTCCAAAGTCTTGAAACTGTGATTTGTTCCCATTAAATCTATCCCGGGAATTAATATTTCTCACTTTGTTCGGCATCCTTGAGAAATTCTTTGTGATAAAGGCAAGGTCTTCATTTTCATCATCGTTATCCTCCTTTGTTGGATGTTCCAACGTCATTTCATAGGTTTGTAGTGATCTCATCAACTCTTCTAAAGTCATTGTGGCCACGTCCCTTGCTTATTCTATTGGTGTTCTTTCATGGAAAATCTTTGGGGAAGTGATCTCAGCATTTTATTCACCAAATTTGACTCTTTGTAAGTTTTTCCCAATTGATGCACCATATTGTGATGTCTTTGAGTCTTCCATTGAATAATGCAATAGTCTCATCTTCTTCCATTTTCAGCTCTTCAAATTTTGTGGCCAAAATTTATAGCTTTGATTCACGTACACGACTTGTCCCCTCATATACAGTTTGTAGGATATCCTATGCTTTCTTTTCTTGTTGGCACGTAGAGATGAGTTTGAACTGATCTTTATCTACTGCAGTAAAGATGACATTTAATGCTCTAGAGTTCGCCAAGCCGCCCATTTTTTCAACTGGTGTCCACGACTCTTTAGGCTTAACTACTGGGTCCTTAGAACTAGATTCTCCTCCTTCAGAACTTCCAACAACAGGGGGTTCCCATTCTGTTTCAACATAGTGCCAAGCCAACTCATCCAGTGATTTTATGAACACCTGCATGCGAGCCTTCCAATAGTTGTAATTTGTTCCTTCTAGCAGTGGTTGCCGAGACACAGAAGCTCCTTCTACCAAGTCCAACTGGACATTCAAACTATCTTTCATCTTCCAGGGAATATTCAAGAGGGTGCCTATCAAACTTTCATAAACATTTTTCTTAATATGCATCACGTCTAATTAATGCCTAACCTGAAGATGCTCCCAGTATGGTAGATCAAAAAATATTGACCCTTTCTTCCATGGACCATCACAATGTATGTCCTTGCCTTTATACTTTCCCAACACCACTCTCAATTTCTTAACCTTCTTGTGAATCTACACACCAGTTAGTGGTGTAGGGAATTTCCATCTTTCTTTCCCCCTAACAAAATTGACCATCATCCCAATATATATGGTTTCCTTGCAGCCATTTTCTATGGCGAAGATACACTGTCTTTCTTCCATGTCTTAGCTGTTTGAATTTTATCTTCTCCTCACAAATATGACATGCTTTGTGCCCATTCACAACATACCCCAAAAAATTTCCATAGGATGGAAAATCATTGATCGTGCAAAAAAGTATGGCACGCAATTGAAACTCCACATTCATATGGGCATCAAATACCATCACCCCTTTTTCTTCCCACAATATCTTCAAATCATCCATCAATGGTCTCAAATACACATCAACCTCGTTCCCAGGTTTTCTAGGACTCGAGATTAACAGAGGCATCTTCACATATTTACGTTTCATACACAAATAATGGGGCAAATTATATATACCCAACCACACGGGCCAAGAACTATGCTTCGATGACATATTACCAAATGGATTCATCCCATTAGGACACAATGCAAGGCGTAAATTTCTAACTTCTAAACCAAATGAAGGATATCGCTTGTTAAAATTTCTCCATTGTTCACGGTCTGCCGGGTGTCTTATCTTGTGGTAACTTGGTCTTTCTCGCTCTCCATGCCATCGAAAGTTCTTTGCATCTTTTGAATTCATAAATAACCTCTTCAACCTTGGAATTAAAGGAAGATACCACATACAATTCGATGGGACCTTCTTCTTCTTCTTAGCCAAACACCCATCATCATCATTCCTCACACCCTTATATCTTGAATGTTTGCACATAGGAAATTCAACAACGTCTTTCAAATCACCATCATACAACACACAATCATTAAGGCATGCATGTATTTTCTTGCATTCCAAACCGAGTGGACACAATATTTTCTTATCCTCGTAAAAGTTTTTCGGTATTCCATTCCCTTCCGGAAACTTATCCTTTAGAAGCTTTAGGAGTGAATTCACACTTGTATCACTCCAAGAACTTGTAGCTTTCAAATTGAAAATCTCCATAAAAAAGGAGATTACGGTATCCTTACTTTTACATCCCGGATACATTGGCTTCTCTTTTTCATCGAGCAAAGCACTCAACATTTCAGGCTTCCCCTGAAAATCTCTTACAATGTCATCGAACATAGCATCAACGGTGCAATTGTTTCCATCTACCTTGTCACACCCACCACCATTATGTTGATGCTCAACCTCTCTATGAAATGTCTATACAATGAAACATCTGTCAAATCCGTTCTTCAACAAGTGAAATCTAACAATCCCAGATCATCAAACCGTTCACGACACAAGCACCTTTTGCATGGACAAAGTATCCTCTCCTCCCGACCAAAGGCATAATCAAGAAACGAATCGATAAATGCAATATGTTCACCACTTCGTCTAGCTACACTTGGATAGCTAACCTTTTTTTTCTCCACGCAAGCATCGATTCTTGGTCCATTGTATCTAAACAAAATAATACAAACAATTACACAAATATTCATTGTTCAAACATAGTAAAAATAAACACAATCAATTTGCTACACAATACTACAAGTGTCATGTGTATGTGTTTATGTATATGTATCGATCAACTTGTTCTTGGGATGTGTGTATATATATATATATATTTACCATCTACCAAAACAAACACAACCATTACATCCACAATCATGTTTACATCCACAATCATTTACACTCTCACAACATGATACTAAACCAACTTAAAGGATAGAAACCATTAATAAATACAAACAAACTCTCTCCATGCATGCATTAATGGTTATTATAACTACTATTTGATTGAAATTAAAAAACAAATAAGGAAAACTTACATCCATTGATCTTTATTACTTTGGGTTATTGCTCACCATCCAAAATATCTTCCATCAATGAAGAGAGAAGGGGGATTAAAATTTCAGATCTAATTTTCGAGTGGTAGTTTAGAGCATTAAATGCTCTATTTAGCACCGGTTTTTGTGAATAGTACATAAAACTAGTGCCATTTTCCCCATTAGCACCGGTTTTTAACCGGTGATACATCAACCGATGCCATTTTCCCACTTTTTTCCAGAATTATTTTAACACCGGTTTTTAAAATTTTTAAGCACTGGTTTTTAAAACCGGTGCCAAAAATTTACATTTCACCATTTTAAAAAAATTTCTAGCTGCTAATTTTACACCGGCCTTTGTAATTTTTTAGCACTGATTTTAAAACCAGTGCCAAAATTTTCATTTCACTGGTTTTTATGGCGGTGCTAATTTAAAACCGGTTTTTGTAATTTTTAGCACCGGTTGTTAAACCGGTGTTAAACTAACACCGGTTTTTATCATTTTTAGCACCATTTTTTACCAGTGTTAAATTAACACCGGTTATTAGAAAAAACGGTGATACAATTACAAAAACTAGTGTAAAATTTACATCGATTTAAAAACTGGTGCTAACAAAAAAAATCGGTGCTATTACAATTTTGCATCGGTTTTAAAAACTGGTTCTAGAGGGGGGTCTCTGTGGCAGTGAGGAGCAGCTGGTGACAAAAACAAGGGAGGAATGTCCACACTGCCGCCATCGGAATGGCCAAAACTTGGTGGGGGCAATGAGATGGGCGGAGGCAGTTAAACACGCATAGTGGAGCGAGTTATGAGGGAGAGTGATGGAATGACGCACTATCCAACTCTCACTCGAACCAACTATGCAGATTGGGTGATCCTAATAAAGGTGCAACTTCAAGCACAGGGCTTGTGGGAGGTGATCAAGGATGGTCCATGTGATCAACGTGTTGATTGGCGGGCAAAGTTGGCACTCCTTCGAGCAATTCCACCGGAGTTGGTGCATACCCTTAGAGTCAAGGCAACTTCCAAGGAGGCATAGGACACGCTTAAAACCATGCGAGTTGGGGTAGAGCGTGTTCAAGAAGCAAAAGCACAAACGCGTTAGATAGAGTTCGAGACGCTAGCTTTCAAGGACGGGGAATAGCTTGAGTCTTTTGGCATTCAACTCATTCCCATCATGAACAACCAGGAGGTACTGGGAGATCTGGTGATGGAGCACAAGGCGGTACTAAAATTCTTGTGAAGTGTGGGAAGAAAGTACAAGCAGATGGCAATGGCAGTAGAGTCACTATTAGACTTGAAAACTTTGTCCATCGAGGAACTAACGGGCTTGCTATTGGTGGTGGAAGAACGCGGAGAAATTGAGGACTCCACACCTTCTGGAGGATGTTTACTCCTCACGAAAAAGGAGTGGAAATCTTGGCAGCGAGGGCAAGGTTTGTCCGATTGCGGCGATAAGAAAAAAAAACCTAACTAAGCCAAAATCATAGGCTGGGAGCAAGGAAAAGTCATCATCAAGTAGTAGTGGCAATAGAAAATGCAAGCAGGGGAATTGTCACTACTGTGGGATACCGGGGCATTGGAAAAAGGAGTGCCGCAAGGCAAAACGTGGTCGGAATCAGTAAGAGCACACGAATCTTGCTCAAACCGAGGTGGAGGGTGATGATGAACCAGCCCTACTCATGGTGCAGATTGGGTCATTGGATGATGTGTCTCAGGAACTGTACTTGAATGAGGAGAAGGTGGTGCCTATACGCAAGTGATGGCAAATGGTATCTCGACACTGGTGCCAGAAGCCACATGACCGGAGACAAGAAGTTGTTCAAAACCCTTGATGAAACGGTGCATGTGATAGTTCTATTTGGCGATGGTTTAGTTGTGAAATTTGTGGCAAAGGCATGGTGATGTTCCAGTGCCTCACCGGTGATCATCACATTCTTTCAGATGTTTACTACATTCTAAGTCTGTGTAGTAACATTATCTCCCTCGGAAAACTGGACGAAAATGGCTGCAAAATCACCATTGAAGATGGGAAACTTTGCATTTTTTATTAGGCTCGCAAAGTATTGGCTCGGGTCATGCATTTTTGCAATAGACTCTACACAATAAACTTGAATCTTGCGACTCCGTGAGTCTTTTGGCACAGAAGGAAAGTGATGAATGGTTTTGGCATGCGCGGTTCAGACACCTTCACTTCCAGGCATTGTATAATCTTTCAAGCAAAGAAATGGTTCGTGGAATTCCCTACATTGAACATGTGGAAGAGCTTTGCGATGGTTGTCCGATTGGGAAACAACACAGGACACCATTACCGCAGACCACAACGTTTCGATCACAATGTCACTCAGAGTTGGTCCATAGCGACTTGTGTGGTTCAATTGCGCCTACAACATCAGGTGGAAGAAGGTATTTTATACTTGTTATTGATGATTGTAGTTGATACATGTGGGTTGAACTACTCGGGACAAAGGTTGAGATGCCATAATACTTCAAGAAAATCAATTCTGTAGTGAAGGCTGAGCGCGAATGCAAGCTGCTTGCATTCCATTCGGATCGTGGTGGAGAGTTTAACTCCGGCGAATTCAAAGAGTTCAACGATGCAAGCATAATTAAGCACAACACCACTGCCCTTTACTCGCCTCAACAGAACGGGGTAGTAGAGAGGCAAAACCATATGGTAGTTGAGACAGCTCGGTGCCTCATGAAGTCAATGGCAATACCCGAAATATTCTGAGGTGAAGCATTGAAAACTGTTGTTTATCTACTCAATCGCTCGCTGACACAGAGTCTAGTTGGCATAACACCATATAAGGCTTGGCACGGGAATAAGCCGAGCGTATACCACCTAAAAACATTCGGGGTGTGTCGCACATGTGAAGAAGCTTGGCCCAGGATTGGACAAGTTGTCGGACCGATCAGTTCAAGGGGTATTCACTGGCTATGAGGAAAGTGCTAAGGCATACCAGGTTTATGATTCGATTGGAAGGTGCATGTACGTGACAAGGGATGTTGTGTTCGAGGAACGTCGGGCATGGAAACAAGGAGCTTCCAACGAGGCAAGACCAGCAGAATGAGAAAACACGTTCACTGTTGTCTATTCTACAAGTGAGCACACTCTTTTTGCACCCAAGCCAACTACACCAGAAGTCAAACGACGAACCCCATAGCCTACCCTATTAAAGACACAGTGGGCAACACCTCCTACACACGATGACAACATCGACACTGCATCAGTCCCGCAATGTTATAGGCTGATTAGTATTTGTAAAATTCCACCAAAGAAATCGAAAACGTCGAAGAAAGCGGTCACTGTTTCTTGGCCGCAGAGGAGCCAACAATGTGGAAGAGGCTCTCAGAGATGTAGCTTGGAGAAATTCCATGAAGGAGGATATGAAATCAATCCTCGACAACAAGACTTGGGAGCTTTCATCACTTCCGGCAAACCACCATGCTATCGAAATCAAATGGGTCTTTAAAGTTAAAAACCCGCGGGAAACATTGTTAAGCATAAGGCGAGACTCGTCGCAAAAGGGTATGTGCATCGATAGGGGATGGACTACGAGGAAGTGTTCCCTCTGGTGGCAAGAATAGAAATGGTTTGGTCGTTGCTTGCACTCGCTGCACATGAGATTGGCTTTCTTGAATGGAGATCTTGTTGAGGATGTTTATGTGAAGCAACCACCGGGTTTCGTTGATAGTGCAAATGATGGAAAGGTGTTGAAACTGAATAAAGCATTTTACGAGCTTCGGCAAGCTCTATGAGCGTGGAAATCCAAATTGGATGCATCTCTTGTCTCTTTTGGATTTACATGGTGTCAGCTTGAACATGCAGTTTATCGGAGAGGTAACACTCATTGTTTTCTTCCTGTTGGTGTTTATGTGGATGATTTAATTGTCACGGGGACAAATGTTCAAGACATTGTTGATTTCATGGGAAAATGCATAAAGTTTTCAAGATGAGTGATCTAGGTCTTCTTAGTTACTATCTTGGGATCGAGGTGCATCAAGGCAATGGTGAGATCACAATTTTCCAAGGTGCATACACTGGAAAAGTTCTAGAGCTAGCTGGCATGAATGGGTTCAACCCGTGTCAAACATTAATGGAGAATCGACTCTCCGGTTGAGAAAATGGGATGGAAGCAATGCTATGGATGCAACCATGTACCGAAGAGTGATTGGTAGTCTTCGCTACCTTGTAAACACAAAGCCAGACTTAGCTCATGTAGTAGGCATCGTAAGTCGATACATGGAAGCTCAAAGCACTCAACATTGGGCTGCAATTAAACAAATACTTATGTACATTCAAGGTACTTTAAGGTATGTATGCTGCTACAAGTCAGGTGGAGGCAATGTTAAACTAGTTGGCTACAACGACAGTGACTTCGCCGTCGACATTGATGACCTGAAAAGCACTTCCGGGATAGCTTTCTTTCTTGGAGACAACATGGTTTTGTGGACCTCAAAAAAGCAAAGGATTGATGCTTTGTCATCTTGCGAAGCAGAGTATATTGTAGCGGCGAGTGCAGTATGTCAAGGCGTTTGGCTTAGTCGGCTCATCGGCGAACTAGTCGGGCATGAAGAACTTGGTTTCAAACTCCTGATAGATAACAAATCTACTATTGCTCTTACTCATAATCTAGTGCACCATAGTAGGAGCAAGCACATTGACATCAAGTTTCACTACATTCAGGAGTGCATTGAAACGGGGAAGATGGATGTCGATCGCATCGGCACCAATGGGCAACTAGCTGATATCTTAACAAAAGCATTGGCAAGGATCAAGTTAGTCGAGATGCGGCAGAAGCTTGGGATCATTCGAATTCAGAATGAAGAATAAGCTTAAGGGGGTCATTTGTTGGATAATCTCCCTCTTCTCGTTACCTATTTTTAGCAAATAAATTGCTCCAAGACCCGATCTTATGGAGTTGTTAGTTGTTTGAAATATTCTGCATGAATATAGGATTCACGCTGCATGATTGTTGCATGACAATAGGATTCACGTTGCATGGTTGTTGCAGGAATGCAGGATTCACGTTGCATGATTTTAGTTCTTTTTAGTTGCTTTTTCCCTTTTAAATATTGAGCAAATGAAGAAAAGCAGACTATTCTGCACCGAAAACTCTTGCCTTCCTTATTTTTGTTTCTGCAACTATTCTTTGGTTTCATTTTTTCTTTCATTTCCTTGCTTTTGCAACAACAATTTAACTATTGATTCATTGAATTTTCTACAGATAGCTATTTGGTTTGCAATTTCATTTTTTATGTGTTTGAAATATAATCGTACATTTTCAGTATTTTCCCTCAGCGGGTGTTAATCAATTCGTATAATGATAAATCACCCCCTGAGGTTTGAACGTGTAGATCGATCCCTCTATCTCTTTTTCTTTAATTTTTGTCATAATTTACACTAAAGTGTGTGAATGCGAACATATTATTATAACTTTGTACGCATCGTCGAAAAGGCAATACCCTCACTCTCGGGGTCCCATCCGCCCGACACCACAAGCATCAACTCGTACGCATCGTCGAAATTCGTCTCTTGACGGGTTGTTGTATACAATTTCATGAGGTCTTCTAGCATCTCTGAGCTAGGGTGCTTTATTAAACCTTTTGCACAGCAAACATTTATTGGTTCTAAGTAAAATTTTATTGCAATGCAGTGTGAACAATTTACTGACCTAATTAGTCTGCTTGGTGTATTTGAGATTTCATCGAAAATACTTAGCAGACGACTTTTCCTTCCATTTTATATCTGTTAATATTACAGACGAATTCGCTGAACAACTTGGTATGTCAGAATTGATATCATTTATAATTAACGAAATAAAAACACTTTCCTTCTAAAAAAAAAGTTATAAATGATAATTACATCAAAAAATTAGTTCCTTATACAATTAGTTATAGATAGTAATTTTTTTATAGAATTAGAATCATATTCCTGTTAGACTTTAGTTTGTATCTCTATATATTGTAATTCTCATCATTGATAAGTTGTGCCATTGATGTGATAGCAATGCACCATAATAAAATCTTTTATATTTTATCATGGTTCACCAGCTGCAATTGTCAGCGATCAGTCTGTGAATTTACCGAATCTTCACGTGTCGCCGCTTGCTCCATGCGACGTCGAGTCTTGATTTTATTAGACGCCGATCTGATTCGATTTGTTTGCTACTGCCAATCTGATCAACTATGATGTCTACCTCTGAATCTGAATCCTGAAAACCAGAGTTGACGTCCTTCTCGTCGCTACCCGCCACTATCTGTTGCCGTAGCCACTACAGATTACGTCGTCGCCACCTGACTTTTATTGTTGTTTCGTTTTTGCCATCATCCGCTGCTTTCCGATGTCTATTATCGTAGCCCGTCGATCAGTTCGTTCAACGTAACTGCTGACTAATTTATACCGATCTCCAACACGTTGAATTCTGAATCCGATGTCGTTGCTACTACCATTAATGAAGTTGAATACTACTCTACCATTGCTGCTATCTCTAATAAAGCTGAATATCGCTCGCTGATATTGTTACTGTCGTTGCTGCTACTTCTACTGCTACTGAAGTTGAATCCCAATCTATGGTGATTTGTTTTTCTAATATTATTTATGATTAGCAATTTCATAATCTTTTTTGCAATTTGGGCATTCTAGTTCATCATGCTCCAACTTGAAGGAGGGTGTTAAGGAAATAGAAACACTTTCCTTGTAGGAAATGTTATAAATGGTAGTTATAGAATTAGTTTCCTTACAGAATTAGTCATAGATGGTAATTTCTATATTGAATTAGAATCTTATTCATATTAGACTTTAGTTTGTAGCCCCCTTTAATGAGTTGTGTCATTGATGTGATATCAATGCAGCATAATAAAGTCTTTTATATTTTATCATTTATATTTACAAATTTTTGTATCGTGTGGGAAATTACTGGTATTCAATTTTTGTATCGTGTGGGTATTCAATTTTTGTATCGTATGGGAATTCCCTGTTACTGTTTTTCTTCTACTTTTCTTCGTTTTTCTGCCTAATGGCTCTTTTGCTCTGTTACCAGTCGAAGGTCATGGCGTCTCCGACGCCTAACCAATCTTCTGATCACAACCCACCGGTTAACAAAAGCTTCCTTCAAGCTTTGAACACAAAGCCATCTCCACTAATATCCTCTCTTCCAGACACGCCCAATTTGCACCCAATTACTTAATACAAGGGCAAATTGGCTTTCATCCTTCCCCCTGAGGAAGGCGCGATTCTGGCATCTCATTACAAGAATGCATTGGTCGGAAAATTTAACAGGGGGAAACCCCCAATGGAAAAAATTGTTTCAGCTTTCAAATCTATTGGATTTAAGGCAAAGTTTCAATTGGGCTCAATTGATTATCGACATGTTCTTATTCGATTTCAGGATATCGAGGATTATCAACGCTGCTGGATGAAGGGCCAATGGATGGTCCAAGGTGCAACAATGAAAGTCCAAAAGTGGACTCCTGATTTCTCTCCTACAGCCGAATCTTCAATAGTTCCAGCATGGGTAACCATTCATCAACTGCCCTTACATTTTTACAATATATCAACAATTATAGCCATTAGCAGTCAGATTGGTAAATTTCTCAAAATGGATGCTGCAACTAATTCACTATCTAGACCTTCTGCAATTAAAGTGTGTTTAGAAGTGGACTTACTGTCTCAACTCCCTAACTCCATTGTTGTAGGAATTGGTAATAAAGTGGCAGATTACCAAATTGAATATGATCAGCTACCTTTGTATTGTAAGCACTGTAAGATAATTGGCCACAGTGAGACACACTGTACCTTCCTGCATCCAGAACTTAGAAGAAACAATATGAACACATCTAAGTCAAATGTTGATAAGGTTAGACAAGATATAGTTAAGGATGATTCTCAACCTGCTGCTATTATTAACACTGGTCTTGAATCAAATGCACCATTGGAAATAGAAGGTCACTCTAAATTGACAGTTTCCCAAAAGGATTCTGATTTCCAGTTTCAGAACCTGAGATCAGATCCTATCCTGGAAAATAACATTCATAGAAAAGAAACTCAAGACTTTCATGTGAAAAGAAATACACCCTTCTATTCCCTGGATGATATCTCCAAACCTATCACAAATTTCTTTTGGAGAAAAAAGACTCAACAACCAGAACTCATTCCTATTCAAGAAGAGATAGTTAAGCAGAAAATGGTCTCTATATCAAATGCTTTCCAGTCTCTAACTAACCTACAGGATGATGATATTGAGGCACAAGAAGATGATGTTGTAGAAATCTTTCATGAATCATTGGAAACACAGGAAACTCTGATAACTCAGACAGGAGCTGATAAGGTAGACATGGTGGTTGTATCAACCACTACTCAAACTGCTCGGAGTGTTTCAGAAGATCAAGCCCCTGAAGAAGTACAGTGTCCCCCTGAAGATAAAAATCTAGATGCTGAGCAGATCATTCCTGAACTGCAAGAACATTGCTCTGGACCTCAAGACTCAATCATTTTGGAAGATCATAGCACTAATGCAAAACAAACTGCTCAACCACAGGTAAGTATTTCCTCTGTAGATGTTTTGAAGAAAGGTGAAGATAAAAAAGGAAAAAACACAAACCTCTCAGTAAATACAATAAGGAAACTAAGATCATCACAAAAAGCTACCCCCCTAGTTTTAAATGATTAAATACACCAAAATTGGGAAAATAATGGTTTGGAATGTTAGGGGTTATGGCTCTTCACTAGATAGATTAAAAACCCTAATCAGGACACACAAGATTGACATTCTTTGTCTAATTGAACCATGGCATGAAAATCAGAATTTAAATGTCCTGAAACATGTACTCGGTTATAATAATGCTTTTCATGCTCATACAGCCAAAATTTGGCTTCTATGGAATCAGGTTCTCAGTTTGACAATTGAAAACGAATCTGATCAGTATATAAGGGCTAGAGTAACCGATAATGCTACTTCTGTCCACTGGAATGTTAACTTCATTTATGCTAGTGTCCATAGACAGTTGAGAGAGAATTTGTGGTCAGACCTACAAAGTCCCACACTAGATCCATCAATTTATATTGGAGATTTTAATACAGTAGCATCTGTCACAGAATATAAAGGTAGGAAATCCACCCCTAGGAAGAGCATAAAAAAATTTAATGATTTTCTTACTAAGATGGAATTACATGATATCCCCATGGTTGGTAACTCCTACACTTGGAGCAACAATAGATATAGAGAAAAAGGAAAGGATTTACAGCTCCAAAGGTTAGACCGGGGAATAAGTAATCTAGAGTGGCTAGACCTTTTCCCTAACAGTTCTATCCAGGTCTTAAATAGGATTACATCTGACCATTCTCATCTACTTTTAACTATTCAATCTGCTGTAGAATTTGCTCCTAGACCATTTAGATACCAGGAAATGTGGTCAAACAGGGAAGATTTTCATGATGTAGTAGAATCTAATTGGAAAATACCATCCCCTCTGTTTGGAATGAAGAAATTTGTACATAAGTTAAAGAGGCTCAAGATAGTAATAAAGGATTGGAACAAAAATAGTTTTGGTGATGTAAATAAGAATCTTTCACAAGCAGAATTAAGAGTCAATGAACTGGAAATACTACACCAACAGTTTCAGGATGAGTCAGTATTAGATGAACTTCTGAAAGCAAAAGTATTACTGCTAAGATCTCAGAATGAATATAACACTTTTCTGAAACAAAAAGCTAGGTTAAACTGGTTAAAACAGGGTGATGCAAACACAAGTTACTTCCATCATACAATCAAGGAAAAGAAAGTAAGATCTAGAATTGTTAAAATTAAGGATGGTGATGGAAATTGGATAACTGATCTAAGTTTGATTAAAACAGAAAATGTAAGATTCTTTCAAAATTTACTGAATGAGGATACATCACAAAAAGAAGGGAAATAACTGAATCATTTTCTGCAGGAAATCCCTAATGTAATAAGTGATCAACAGAATACACTTCTGCTTAATCCCATTGACACACAAGAACTGAAACTGCAGTTTTTGACCTTAATAGATCTAGTTCACCTAGTTCTGATGGATTCTCGGGAGACTTTTATATCACTTTTTGGGAAATTATTAACCAAGATTTGTTAGAAGCTGCTAATGATTTTTTAAACTCTGGTTATATTCCCAAAGCTATGTCTAGCACTTGGCTCACATTAATACCAAAAAAAGCTATTCCAAATTCTTTCGCGGACTTCAGGCCAATAAGTTTATCAAACTTTGTAAATAAGGTTTTTTCAAAAATATTAATGGAGAGGATTAAACCACTAATGCACTTAATGATCTCCCCTGAGCAAAGTGTCTTTTTTAAAGGTAGGGATATTTCGGATAATGTGATTCTTATGCATGAAATGACCAGAATGCTATCCAGAAAGTCCAAGATTTCAAACTTGATTATTAAACTAGATATGCAAAAGGCATTTGATAGGGTCTCTTGGTCTTTCCTTAATTCAGTTCTTTTACAATTTGGATTCCATGGCAATTTTGTTAGACTTATCATGCAAAACATAGCTTCTTCCACCTTTTCTGTTTTAATAAATGGTGGCATATCTGGTTTTTTCTCTTCCTCAAGGGGAATTAAACAAGGAGACCCTCTCTCCCCATTCTTATACAATATATTATCAGAGGCTTTTTCTAGGGGGCTAAAGAAATTGTTCAGCACTGGGTACTTACAGTATTTTAATCTCCCCGTTTCATGCTCTCCTCTTACTCACTTAATGTATGCAGATGACACTGCAGTTTTTCTGAACACTAACCCCAAAAATTTGAGGCATTTCAAACATTTTCTGAAGGCTTATCAGCTCACTACTGGTCAAAAAGTAAACTTTGCAAAATCAGAATTCTTTGTCTCACATAACACTCCTCTGCAGCTAATACAATCTGTTAAAAGGCAACTAGGAATGGAAATAGGCTCTTTCCCCTTCAAATACCTTGGAGTGCCAATCTTCTCTGGTAGGAATTTAAAGGTGCACTATTTAACAGTAATTGAAAGAATGGATAGATTGATACATAATTGGTAGAATCGATGGTTAAGCTCGGCTGGTAAAATAATTTTGATTAATCATTGTTTCCTCTCAATTCCAACACATATTTTTGCAGTTTTAAAGCCCCCTAGGATAGTTCTAAGAACTATGGAAAAGATGGCATCTAGTCTAATTTGGGGAAAATCTGATTTGACAGATGGGAAAAGATGGAAGTCATGGAAAAGGATGAGTTATCCAGTAAATGAAAATGGCTTAGGTTTAAAGGATTTGAATGCCATAGTAGATGCCTTCTCATGTAAATTATGGTGGAAGCTCCAAAAGAATGATACTCAATGGTCTACACTTTTATGGACATTACCTGTGACCTATAAAAAATCCCATATATGGAGAAGAATCAGTGGAGTAACACCTATGGCAAATAGTTTATCTAGGATTATCTTTGGCAAGGGAGATTGCTCCTTCTGGAATGCTAATTGGATGGGAGAAGGGGCCCTCTTTTATATTTGGCCTGATGATATTGACATACCTTTTGAAGAGCTTTCCTTGAGGTCTTTTATTATGAACAAATCCGCCTTTTCACCAAGCCTGGAGCCCTACTTGGCTACCAATATTATTCATATTTTGCAGGAAGTAAAGCTGGAGCATCACCATGAGGATCTGCTAGTTTGGACCCCTGCAACTGATGGGAACTTTACAGTAAGATTTGCCTACAATATTTTTAGACAGAGGAACCCTGTAATACAGCACATACATAAGGTTTGGTCTCACTACATTCCTAGAAAAATGTCAATACTTATTTGGAGAGCTCTAAATTGCATCCTTCCATTTGATAACATTTTGAGCAGGATGGGTTTTTCATTGGCTTCAAGATGCCCCCACTGTTTGGTCGATAAGGACAATCTTGATCATTTTTTCAATTCATGTCCTTGCTCCTGTTCTATTTGGCATAATGTTCACTCTCTTTTAAAGCTACCACAAATTGATTTTCTGAATCTAAACAGCAGGGTTGGATTTTACTTATCTTTCAAAGCTGACTCTAAGTTACACTCAAAATTGATAATTGCTGCTTTTATAGCTACTTTCTGGTCACTCTGGACTAGTAGAAATAGTTGTCTATTTGAGAATAGACCTTTTTCATTGGAGATCAATTTTCAAAATATCAAACAAATGATTTACTCAATCTTCACAGTACATAAACTGCAAGGTAATAGAGTTAGGCATTTTCACTGGATTCAGAATAAGGTCATTCCTCACATTTTACAAAAAAAAAGACCTACAATAACTGTGGCTACATGGGAAAAACCACTATCTGGCTATAAATTTAACACTAATGCTTCATGGATCTCTGGTGGTTCCTCTTCTGATTGTTAGGGATTGGAGAGGAAAGGTTGTCAAAATGAGAGTTAGCACTTTTCAGAGCTCTTCTCCTATAGCTGCTGAATTATTTGCAATCAAAATGGGATATAAAATCTGCTCTGATCTATCTTTTGTTAACTGTGTAATTGAATCTGATTGCTTATCTGCTGTAAAGAGTATTCACAACCCAAACAGATGCCCCTGGAGAATTTTCTCCCTGTGTAATGCACTCCATATTGATCACTATTCACACCCAATTCAACACATATCTAGACAAGCTAACATGTCGACTGATTTCTTGGCAAAACATGCTAAGGAAAACAACTTACAAGGTGATATAGATTTTAGATCAATCCCCACTTTCCTTAAAGGACTGTTATCATTAGACTCTATTGGTTTCCCAGCAATCAGGGTTGTTACTCATACGGATACCAATATGACATAGATGGGGATTTTCTCCTTGCCTTATGGTTGTTACAGCACTTTTACAGTGAGTTTCAGCCACTGTTTATAAGCTAAAATACTGCTAGTTCTCTCTTTTCTGTTTTTTCAGGTACTTGGCCAGTCTGCTGATGCGGTGGAAACAGATACAGGGAAAAGGCTTCTTGACAAACTGAGAGAGCTCCTACGGGATAATTTCTTTCGCTTCTGATGCGGTGGAACGAACTTGCTGATTGGATTATACGCACATGCATAACCGATTCTATGCCATATTTTGGACAAGAACTGAAGACCCGAGATCCTACATCTTAAATTCACGCATCTGTATTGACTCCTTTGGCTGGAATACTGTTGACAAATAGGGGTCTCGAGTTTTTGATTGCCCGTCCTGTTCGCGGTGTCTCAGCCATAGGTTTTTTTTCCATAGTTAGAATACTATTTCACTGAGTTGACCAATTTTGACACTAGACCTTCTCTGGT